>CP136058.1:431581271-432831271 GCA_032464435.1 Aegilops umbellulata | reverse complement strand
GAGGCTGTGCAGCCAGGGGTACACTGTGGCATGCAGCGCTGACAGGATCGCCATCGTGGCGAGCGATAGCGCCCCTGACGGTCCCTTTTCTGCATCGTCTGGGCGACGTAGACGGGCATTTAATGCCTTTGTCCCCTGCCGTCAGGGTTAGGTATGATACACTGTGTAGGTAGCTGCACCTACCGCAACATATTTACACTTTTACCCTTACCTACGTTGCCACCTGTTGGAGACCCCTTGGACATATAAAAGGAGGCCCATGCACAACGTAGGGAGGGATCGATCCTTAGAGAAGCGCTCGGTCTCGTTAGCTGTCGAGTGTACTGTAGCACTCGGTGCTCCCGAGCAAGAACTCAATACAATCCACAAAGCAGCAGTAGGAGTGTTATCTCCCCGAAGAGCTCCGAAGTTGGGTAAAAAACCTTCCCCCGCGTGCTTTGCCTCGATCCGCTCTTCGCGCGGCCTCCACCCCCCACCGAACCGAGAAGGGGCTCCGTACCCATAGGTGCTCGGGGAGCCCAGGAAAACCCCGGCAGGGAGCGGTAGTACCGCGCTCGCGGTAGTACTGCCCCCTGTCAGGCCTGCCCTAGCTCCTGCTGCTGCCGTGGTAGTACTGTGGTGGACCACGGTAGTACCGCGCGGCCTTGCGGTAGTATCGCGTCTCCGGAGCGGTAGTACCGCGTGTCGTGGGCTGGTTAAGTGAATAATGGTTGGATTTCGTCCACCACTATAAAAGGGTTGTCTCCTACCTCTAGTTGACTACCCCTTCCATCTCTAAGCTCTATTATTGCTCCAAGCTCCATTTTCGCCCTATCTCACTCCCTAGCCAATCAAACTGGTTGATTTGCTCGGGAGTGGTTGAGAAGGCCCCGATCTACACTTCCACCAAGAGAAATTTGATTCCCCCACTAATCCCTTGCGGATCTTGTTCCTCTTGGGTGTTTGAGCACCCTAGACGGTTGAGGTCGCCGCGGAGCCATAGTCCATTATGGTGAAGCTTCGCGGTGTCGTTGGGAGCCTCCAATTAAGTTGTGGAGATTGCCCCAACCTTGTTTGTAAAGGTTCGGTCGCCGCCTCCAAGGGCACCAATAGTGGATTCACGGCATCTCGCATTGTGTGAGGGCGTGAGGAGAATACGGTGGCCCTAGTGGCTTCTTGGGGAGCATTGTGCCTCCACACCGCTCCAACGGAGACGTACTTCCCCTCAAAGGGAAGGAACTTCGGTAACACATCCTCGTATCCACCGGCTCCACTCTTGGTTATCTCGCTCCTTTACTTGTGCAAGCTTATTTGTGTTGTATCTCTTGCTTGCTTGTGTTCTTATTGTTGTTGCATCATATAGGCTGCTCACCTAGCTGCATATCTAGACAACCTACTTTGATGCAAAGTTTAAATTGTTAAAGAAAAGCTAAAAATTGTTAGTTGCCTATTCACCCCCCTCTAGTCAACTATATCGATCCTTTCACATGCTATTTTGAGAAGACATGATTGCTTCGTTAGTATGCTTGAAGTATTATTATTTTATGTCAATATTAAACTTTTATATTGAACCTTTCGGATCTGAACATTCGTGCCACAATAAATAAAATTACATTGAAGAATATGCTAGGAAGCATTCCACATCAAAAATTCTGTTTTTATATTTACCTACTCGAGGACGAGCAGGAATTAAGCTTGGGGATGCTTGATATGTCTCCAACGTATCTATAATTTTCGATTGTTCCATGCTATTATGTTATCCATCTAGGATGTTTTATATGCATTTATATGCTATTTTATATGATTTTTGGGACTAACCTATTAACCCAGAGCCCAGTGCCAGTTTCTGTTTTTCCCCTTGTTTTTGAGTATCACAGAAAAGGAAAACCAAACAAAGTCCAACTGACCTGAAATTTGACGAAGATTATTTTTGGACCAGAAGAAGCCCACGGAGCATCGAAGATGGACCAGAAGAGTCCCGGGCTGCCCACGAGGGTGGGGGCGCGCCCACCCCCCTGGACGCGCCCCTGCCTCGTGGACAGCCCGGAGACCCCCCTCACTTGTTCCCGACGCCAATACCTCTCATATATACCCAAACTTCCAGAAAGAAACCCAGATCAGGAGTTCCACCGCTGCAAGCCTCTCTATCCACCGAAAATCAATCTAGACACGTTCCGATACCCTGCCGGAGGGGGGGATCCCTCACCGGTGGCCATCTTCATCATCTTGGCGTCCTCTATGACGAGGAGGGAGTAGTTCACCCTCGGGCCTGAGGGTATGTACATGTAGCTATGTGTTTGATCTCTCTCTCTCTCTCTCTCTCTCGTGTTCTTGATTTGGCACGATCTTGATGTATCGCGAGCTTTGCTATTATAGTTGGATCTTATGATGTTTCTTCCCCTCTACTCTCTTGTAATGGATTGAGTTTTCCCTTTGAAGCTATCTTATCGGGTTGAGTCTTTAAGGATTTGAGAACACTTGATGTATGTCTTGCATGTGCTTATATGTGGTGACAATGGGATATTCACGTGATCTACTTGATGTATGTTTTGCTGATCAACTTGCGGGTTTAGTGACCTTGTGAACTTATGCATAGGGGTTGGCACACGTTTTCGTATTGACTCTCCAGTAGAAACTTTGGGGCACTCTTTGAAGTTCTATGTGTTGGTTGAATAGATTAATCTGAGATTGTTTGATGCATATCGAATAATCATACCCACGGATACTTGAGGTGACATTGGAGTATCTAGGTGACATTAGGGTTTTGGTTGATATGTGTCTTAAGGTGTTATTCTAGTATGAACTCTATGATAGATTGAACGGAAAGAATAGCTTCATGTTATTTTACTACGGACTCTTGAATAGATCGATCCGAAAGAATAACTTTGAGGTGGTTTCGTACCCTACAATAATCTCTTCGTTTGTTCTCCGCTATTAGTGACTTTGGAGTGACTCTTTGTTGCATGCTGAGGGATAGTTATATGATCCAATTATGTTATTATTGTTGAGAGAACTTGCACTAGTGAAAGTATGAAGCTTAGGCCTTGTTTCCTAGCATTGCAATACTGTTTACACTCACTTTTATTGCTAGCTACCTTGCTATTTTTATATTTTCAGATTACAAAAACCTATATCTACAATCCAGATTGCACTTGTATCACCATCTCTTCGCCGAACTAGTGCACCTATACAATTTACCATTCTATTGGGTGTGTTGGGGACACAAGAGACTCTTTGTTATTTGGTTGCAGGGTTGTTTGAGAGAGACCATCTTCACCCTATGCCTCCCACGGATTGATAAACCTTAGGTCATCCTCTTGAGGGAAATTTGCTACTGTCCTACAAACCTCTGCACTTGGAGGCCCAACAACGTCTACAAGAAGAAGGTTGTGTAGTAGACATCAGTGCCGCATGGTACTTGCATCGTGTGAGCGCTCTGAAGATGATCGACTTGCTCGCCGCTGCCTTGAAGATTACGAAGGGGAAGTAGACTTGACCAAGGCCCGAATCTCCTCCATCCTTGCATCATTCTCCTCTTTTGTGCAGAAAGCTTGTTGTCGAAGTAGTCTCTTGTACGTAGCTCGGTGTGCCGTATGTCGATGGCGAGGTTGTCGATGCGCTCCCGCAATCTTGATTGTGTGCCTTTGATACGCGTCTCCAACGTATCTATAATTTTTTATTGTTCCATGCTATTATATTATCCATCTAGGATGTTTTATATGCATTTATACGCTATTTTATATGATTTTTGGGACTAACCTATTAACCCAGAGCCCAGTGCCAGTTTCTATTTTTTCCTTGTTTTTGAGTATCGCAGAAAAGGAAAACCAAACGAAGTCCAATTGACCTGAAATTTGACAGAGATTATTTTTGGACCAGAAGAAGCCCACGGAGCATTGGAGATGGACCAGAAGAGTCCCGGGCTGCCCACGAGGGTGGGGGCGCGTCCCCCTGCCTCGTGGATAGTCCGGAGATCCCCCTGACTTGTTCCCGACGCCAATACCTCTCATATATACCCAAACTTCCAGAAAGAAACCTAGATCGGGAGTTTCGCCATCGCAAGCCTATGTATCCACCGGTAACCAATCTAGACCCGTTCTGGCTCCTTGCCGAAGGGGGGATCCCTCACCGATGGCCATCTTCATCATCCCGGCGCTCTCCATGATGAGGAGAGAGTAGTTCACCCTCGGGGCTGAGGGTATGTACCAGTAGCTATGTGTTTGATCTCTCTCTCGTGATCTTGATTTGGCACAATCTTGATGTATCGCGAGCTTTGCTATTATAGTTGGATATTATGATGTTTCTCCCACTCTACTCTCTTGTAATGGATTGAGTTTTCCCTTCGAAGTTATCTTATCGGATTGAGTCTTTAAGGATTTGAGAACACTTGATGTATGTCTTGCGTGAGATACCCGTGGTGACAATGGGGCATTCTATTGATTCACTTGATGTATGTTTTGGTGATCAACTTGCGGGTTCCGTGACCTTGTGAATCTATGCATAGGGGTTGGCGCACGTTTTCATCTTGACTCTCCGGTAGAAACTTTGGGGGCACTCTTTGAAGTTCTTTGTGTTGGTCGAATAGATGAATATGAGATTGTGTGATGCATATCGTATAATCATACCCACGGATACTTGAGGTGACATTGGAGTATCTAGGTGACATTAGGGTTTTGGTTGATTTGTATCCTAAGGTGTTATTTTACTACGAACTCTTGAATAGATCGATCCGAAAGAATAACTTTGAGGTGGTTTCGTACCCTACAATAATCTCTTTGTTTGTTCTCCGCTATTAGTGACTTTGGAGTGACTCTTTGTTGCATGTTGAGGGATAGTTATATGACCCAATTATGTTATTATTGTTGAGAGAACTTGCACTAGTGAAAGTATGAACCCTAGGCCTTGTTTCAATGCATTGCAATACCGTTTGTGCTCACTTTCATCTTAGTTACCTTGCCGCTTTTATATTTTCAGATTACAAAACCCTATATCTATCATCCATATTGCACTTGTATCACCATCTCTTCGCTGAACTAGTGCACCTATACAATTTACCATTGTATTGGGCGTGTTGGGGACACAAGAGACTCTTTGTTATTTGGTTGCAGGGTTGCTTGAGAGAGACCATCTTCTTCCTACGCCTCCCACGGATTGATAAACCTTAGGTCATCCACTTGAGGGAAATTTGCTACTGTCCTAAACACCTCTGCACTTGGAGGACCAACAACGTCTACAAGAAGAAGGTTGCGTAGTAGACATCAACCTTGCATTTGTCATTGTAGATCGAAGATTGACGATGTGGTTATTGCTACCTCTTGAGCACTGCATTGGTTTTCCCTTGAAGAGGAAAGGGTGATGCAGTAAAGTAGCGTAAGTATTTCCCTCAGTTTTTGAGAACCAAGGTATCAATCCAGTAGGAGATCACGCTCGAGTCCCACGCACCTACACAAACAAACAAGAACCTCACAACCAACGCAATAAAGGGGTTGTCAATCCCTTCACGGTCACTTACGAGAGTGAGATCTGATAGATATGATAAGATAATATTTTTGGTGTTTTTAAAATAAAGAGTAAATAAAGATGCAAAGTAAAATAAATGGCAATGAAAATAACTAAGTGTTGGAAGATTAATATGATGGAAAATAGACCTGGGGGCCATAGGTTTCACTAGTGGCTTCTCTCAAGAGCATAAGCATTACGGTGGGTAAATAAATTACTGTCGAGCAATTGATAGAATTGAGCATAGTTATGAGAATATCTAGGTATGATCATGTATATAGGCATCACATCCGCGAAAAGTAGACCGAAACGATTCTGCATCTACTACTATTACTCCACACATCGACCGCTATCCAGCATGCATCTAGAGTATTAAGTTCATAAGAACAGAGTAATGCTTTAAGAAAGATGAGATGATGTAGAGGGATAAACTCATGCGATATGATATAAACCCCATCTTTTTATCCTCGATGGCAACAATAAAATACGTGCCTTGCTCCCTCTCGGTGTCAAAACCGGCGACTCTCGGGTAGGGGGTCCCGAACTGTGCATCTAGGTGGATGGTAACATGAGACAAGGGACACGATGTTTTTACCCAGGTTCGGGCCCTCTCGATGGAGGTAAAACCCTACTCCTGCTTGAGTAATATTGATGATATGGGTAGTACAAGAGTAGATCTCCCACGAGATCAAGGAGGTTAAACCTTAGAAGCTAGCCTATGGTATGATTGTTGTTGTCCTACGGACTAAAACCCTCCGGTTTATATAGACACCGGAGAGGGTTAGGGTTACACAGAGTCGGTTACAATGGTAGGAGATCCACATATCCGCATCGCCAGGCTTGCCTTCCACGCCAAGGAAAGTCCCTTTCGGACACGGGGCGAAGTCTTCAATCTTGTATCTTCATAGTCTAGGAGTCCGGCCGAAGGTATAGTCCAGCTATCTGGACACCCCCTATCCAGGACTCCCTCAGTAGCCCCCGAACCAGGCTTCAATGACGACGAGTCCGGCGCGCAGATTGTCTTCGGCATTGCAAGGCGGGTTCTCCTCCAAATTCCGTGTACCTGTTGAATAATGTCTATTTTTTTTGCAAATGTAGCGCTCCTCGGCTTCTACGCCCGATAATGGCTGTCTCCCACGTGTCAAATGAATACGAAAAGTCTGGGTGTTTTTACATTCACACCCCTAGCCGCGTAAATGAGCCGCCTATTTAAAGGGACGAGGATTTAGATCCAAACCACACCTTCTCCCCTCCGAGAGTATTCATCAGAGCGCATCCGACAAAGGTCCATTCCACCATGGCCAGCCGTCGCAGCTCCTCCTCTCGCCCTCCCAGCCCTCGGAGATTGGGAGAGATGCTCCATCCCGTACAGCGAGCTAGTGTCGCTTCAGACCAAGGGATTTCTCCCCCCGGCCTATATGGTCCCGGTTTGAGCCAGACTTGCCACCTATAATGGCGGAGAGCAAGCGGAGAGCGGTCCCTATCCCCCCAAAGGAGAGCAGGTATGCCTTGTCCCTTATTTAATAAGAGGGCTCGGATTTCCAATTCATCTGTTTCTCCAGGGGCTCCTGGAGTTCTATGGCCTCCAGCTGCACAACCTCACGCTTGCCTCCATATTGCATATCGCGGGCTTCGTAGCCCTTTGCGAGCTGTTTTTGGGTGTTGAGGCTCATTTCGTGCTGTGGAAGAGGCTATTCTGCCTTGTGCCCCGTTCTCAGGAGGGGTCAATATATCAAGTGGGCGGAGCCGAAGTGTGGCGCATCGCCGGGACCGGATATCTATCCGGAACCCCAAACAAGGCGTCCGAGGACTGGCCTTCGAAATGGTTTTATATAGAGGATGTCCCATTGCCGGATCTTGTTCGGATCGGCCTCCCTGAGTTCAACAGTGCTCCCCTGAAGAAGCGCCTAAGCTGGCGTCCACGGAGCCCTCAGAGAGAAAGTGACAAGGACGTCCTTTACCTGATGGGTCGGATAAGATTATTAGCTCATTCCGGACTAAGCATGATTGGAGTCATGGCCGCATGCATCATGCGGGGGGTGCAACCGCTTCAGTATAGAGGCCACCCCATGTGGGACTTCAACGGGGAGGATGACGCCACCCGTCATGGCCGTAAGGGGCTGGACTCTGCTGCCGCTCTAATAAAGATCTTGTCCGCTTTGTACAAGGGAGAAGAGGAGGAATGTCTCCGCGTCAACCCACTGGGTGGATTTACTATGTACAATCCTCCAAGTTGGGTAAGTGGACAATTTTACTTGCCCATCCATTTTATATTCCCATCATTAACTATATAGTCTAACGACTTCAACGTAGGAACTGCGCCAGGAAGTAAAGGAAATAAACAGCCCTCCTCCGCAGCCCGAGGATCCAGCTTGGTCCCTCGATCCGGCCTTCGAAGAGGATCCAGACTTATCTGTGGAGCTGATTGACGGGGTGTTTTATCAACTGAGGAAGGACAATGCCTTGGTGGCCATTACGGCCGATTACCCAGGGCTACTCCCGGCCTCTTAGGTAACTGAGACCAGAGTCCCAGCACCTCGAAAAGGGATCCACCCTCGCGTGTTTTCAGTTTCCTGACAACAACCGTGTCTTGCAGGGGAGGTTCTTGAGGCGGGAGGCCGAGCCTGTGGCGACTAGCCAACGAGGGGCTGCGGGGCCCCGTGGGATGAAAATAAGTGAAGTTCGGACTGAGGCGCCGGCGCAAAGGTATAGCGCGCCCTCTTATTCCCAGGTGTTATTCCTTCAAGGCATATTAACACTCGTGCTCTGTTCAGGACAAAAATACCTCGCCGGACTATATCCGGAGAGGCTGCCAACCGCGCCTCCACCAGCCAGGCTCCAAAGCCTAGTCCAGAGGCAGAGGCGAACACGAGGCGCGCACCGGACGCTCCTCCGATAGAGGACGCGGACAGGGTGTCTGCCACCCATTCCGAGGTGGAGAGTGCCATGAACCACAGGCGTCGCCGAACAGTTCTTCACGACGCTTGTTTCTCCCAAGAGGCGTTGGATGCCTTCAATTTGGGAGATGCGTACCTCCGTGCTGCTCAAAATGGTCTAGCCAGAGCCACGGAGCAATATGTAAAAGACATACGGGTGAGAAAATTTAATGGTTATATATATCAGTAGCCCCCGAGACTTGAAACAGTTAGAATAACTGATTTAAGGATTATGTAATGCAGGTTCTTTCAGAGAAGAATACTCAACTGTCCCAGGAGCTAGAAGAGTTTAAAGCCCAACTTGAGGCCGCACTAGCCGCGACAGAAGAGCCCAAGGAGACCCCCCTGGTAATATATGCTTCAAAATGATAAGTATTGTGTGAAGTGCGGCGTGTGTGCAAATCTGACAAATGAAATTGCAGATGGCGCCGGATTAGATCCGGGAAAGCAACAACTCCTACGCCAGCTAAAGGCTGGTGAGAGCGTGCTGACAAAGGTGAGGCGGGAGAAGAATGATCTCCAGGATGCCAACACCAAGCTGGGCGTTGAACTGAAAGAAGTTCGTGCCCAGCTGTCGGATTCCGCTAAGGAGAATCAGCGGCTTCGACGCGGCATATTTAGTAAGTGCTTGAACGAACTTTGAAAAAAGAGTTCGGCGAGGAAGTCGACTAACAGAGTAATGTCTGTAGGTATGCTAACAGGTCGTCCTGCAGAGGAGATGCCCGGTTCTACGGGTGACCTTCTTCCCAAGCTCGAGCAACTGCACGAGCGAGTTCGGCAGGTGATGCAAGGCATCGCCCAGGCCTTGTGGCCGTCCATCTCCATGCCCGAAGGCCTTGGAGAGCTTGCAGAGAAGCTGAAGGGAGCGCGGCGGCACTTCCGGTTGTGGAAGATATCGGCCTGCTATCAAGGCGCTAGGGAGGCCTGGGCCATGGTGAATACGCGGTACACGAAGGCTGACCCAAACCACATGGCCGAGGTCGGACCTGTGGGGCCCGATGGGAAGGAGATCCCTATAAGCTTCGTATACGGCCAAGTAGAATTTGCCGCAAAGTATTCCCAGCAGTACTGTAAACTAAACAGCCTGTTAGATGGTATTGAAGAGGAATACAATCAGTCAGAATGACTATGTAATTTTAATTGACATGTGTAATGCCTTCTAGCCGGATTGTAGATCGTTTGTCATGGCCGACCTTTTCGCATCAGCCTTGGGACCTGACGGTCCGGAGTGTGTCCGAATACCCATGCGGTTATGTAAGAACCGGGGTATGCATGGAGACTAGGCGTAGGGGTCAGTGCTTGAACAGACAAGTGCCCAACTAGTTATGTTCTATTACATGGTTAGTAAGAAACATCTTCCAGGGAGAATAGTTCCGTTAGGGGTTCCTTTCCCTAGGAGGCATGCCCTAAAGTGCATGTCCATGCTGCGAAAAGAGACGTAGGAAAAATCATCTGGGGGCGCATAAATAAATAAGTGAAAAGATCATCTTTAGTTCACCGACCGAATATTCCCTTAAGAACGCTAGCTTTCGGCTTCACCCAGTCTGAGGTACACATCCGGCTAACCCGGCAGTAACAATCGCAGAGGTGCTCCCTTTACCACCTAGCCGAACAATCGGGAACGTAGGGGTAAGCACAGGAGCCCGGCAACCTAGCTTGGCCAAAACTTAAGTCATATCGATGCATATAATGGTGAATAAAGGTACATGCGGAAGTGTGACACATGTGTTGGGCATGAAGCCCATAAGCTTCTGTTGAAAGAAGCCCCCAGGTTTAATGAGCGCGGATAGCGCGTCACTTATTGAGCCTTTAAAGGCTATAAGAGAAAGGAAGGGGAGAAGGAGAGAAATGTAAGACAGGAAATATAAAAAATGGACAGAGGAAGGAGACGAACACAGAGTCCGGCGCTAGGCATAGAATGTTCGGAGACGGGCTGCGTTCCATGGGTTCGGCTCGAGTCGGTTATCCGATGCATCTCGCAGGCGGTACGCTCCGCCAGTCAGGACTTGGTCAATTATGAAGGGACCTTCCCACTTGGTCTTGAGTTTGTCCTTTTTCTTGTCCGGTAGGTGTAGAACTAATTCGCCAACATTGTAATTTTTGGCCCGTACTTCTCTGCTTTGATATCTTCGAGCCTGCTGTTGATAGAATGCGGAACGGGCTTTTGCCACGTCACGCTCCTCCTCCAAGGCGTCCAAGCTGTCCTGCCGATCGAGCTCGGCTTCTCTTTCTTCGTACATGTGCACTCGAGGTGAGTCATGAATTATGTCGCAGGGCAAAACTGCCTCTGCGCCGTACACCATGAAGAATGGTGTGTATCCTGTGGTGCGATTCGGCGTGGTCCGCAGCCCCCAGAGTACGAAGTCGAGCTCCTCTACCCAGTGCGTATTAGATTCCTTAAGGGACCGCACTAATCTGGGTTTGATGCCGCTCATGATAAGACCATTTGCACGTTCGACCTGGCCGTTAGTTTGTGGGTAATAGACGGAAGCATAATCGAGCTTCATGCCCATGTTTTTGCACCAGAGTTTTACCTCATCGGCCGTAAAGTTTATGCCGTTATCAGTGATGATGTTGTGGGGACGCCATAACGGTGTACGGCCCCGGATATGAAGTCTATCACCGGTCCGGATTCGGCCGTCTTAACAGGCTTGGCTTCTATCCATTTGGTGAACTTATCCACCATGACCAGTAAGTATTTTTTCTTGTGGGTTCCGCCTTTAAGGGGTCCAACCATGTCAAGCCCCCAGACCGCGAAGGGCCAAGTGATGGGGATAGTTTGGAGGGCGGTGGGTGGCATATGGCTTTGGTTTGCAAAAAGCTGGCAACCGACGCATCGTTGGACTAAGTCCTAAGCGTCTGCCCGGGCCGTCGGCCAATAAAAGCCTGTACGGAAAGCCTTGCTTACAAGGGACCGAGCTGCAGCATGATGACCACCGAGTCCGGCATGAATTTCAGCCAGCAGGTTCCGCCCTTCCTCTTCGGAGATGCACCTTTGAAGGACTCTGGTAGTGCTTTTCTTATAAAGCTCTCCCTCATGGACTTTATAGGCTTTAGATCGCCACACTATGCAGCGTGCCTCGTTTTGGTCCTCTGGGAGTTCCTGCCTAGTAAGGTAGGCTAGGAATGGTTCTGTCCACGGGGCAATGACGGCCATTATTACGTGGGCTGAAGGTGTAATTTCATTGGCAGAGCCTCCAATTATGTCAGATTGTTCGGTGTCGGGCAGTGCGGTTGGGTCCGGGCTGTTATTGCCAGGTTCCCCTTCCCATACTACGGATGGCTTGAACAGCCTTTCCAAGAAGATGTTGCGGGGGACTAGATCGCGTTTTGCGCCGATGCGTGCCAGGACATCTGCCGCCTGATTATTTTCCCGGGCTATATGGTGAAATTAAAGCCCTTCGAACCGAGCTGACATTTTTAAGACGACGTTGCGGTAAGCTGCCATTTTTGGATCCTTGGCATCAAAGTCTCCATTTATTTGGGATATCGCGAGGTTCGAATCCCCGCGCACCTCTAGGCGTTGAATGCCCATGGATACTGCCATCCGGAGAACGTGTAAAAGGGCCTCATATTCGGCTGCATTGTTGGAGTTTGTGTACATAATCTGGAGTACATATTGAACTGTGTCTCCTGTGGGGGACGTCAAAATGACGCCAGCCCCTAGACCGGCCAACATTTTGGAGCCGTCGAAATGCATGATCCAATTTGAATATGTGCCGTACTCTTTAGGGAGTTCGGCCTCCGTCCATTCTGCGACGAAGTCGGCCAAAACTTGCAACTTGATAGCTCACCGTGGCTTATAAGTTATGTCGAATGAGAGGAGATCAATGGCCCATTTTGCAATCCGGCCCGTTGCGTCGCGGTTGTTTATAATATCGTTAAGTGGTACTTCCGAGGCTACTATTATTGAACACTCTTAAAAGCAGTGTCACAGCTTCCGGGATGCCATGAATACCGCGTACGCAATCTTCTGATAATGCGGGTACCGTGATTTGCACGGAGTGAGGACAGTGGAAACATAATAGACCGGCTTTTGAAGGGGGAATTTGTGTCCGTCCGTTTCTCGTTCGACGACGAGCACTGCGCTTACAACCTGATGGGTTGCTGCAATGTACAATAGCATTGGTTCGCCAATGTTTGGCGCGGCCAGGACTGGGTTTGTTGCCAATATAGCTTTTATTTCGTCGAGTCCAGCCGTGGCGGCATCCGTCCACTCGAAGTGTTCGGTGCACCGAAGGAGGCGATAGAGGGGTAGTGCCTTTTCTCCCAAGCGGGAGATGAAGCGGCTTAGAGCCGCCATGCATCTGGTTAATTTTTGTATTTGTTTGAGGTCCTTTGGGATATCCAATTGTGACAGAGCTCGGATCTTGGCTGGATTTGCTGCAATTCCTCTACCGGATACAATGAAGCCCAAGAGCTTTCTGGCTGGAACGCCGCGAACGCATTTTTTCGGGTTGAGCTTGATGTCGTATGTTCGAAGGTTATCAAATGTGAGCCTCAAGTCGTCTACTAGAGATTCGACATGTCTTGTTTTTACGACCACATCATCTACGTATGCCTCCACTGTTTTGCCGATCTGGTTTGCCAGACATGTCTGAATCATGCGCTGATATGTTGCGCCGGCGTTTTTGAGCCCGAAGGGCATTGTGTTGAAGCAGAATGGGCCGTATGGTGTGATGAATGCCGTTGCGGCTTGGTCTGACTCTGCCATCTTGATTTGATGGTAGCCGGAATATGCGTCGAGGAAACACAACGAATCGTGTCCTGCGGTAGCATCGATAATTTGATCGATGCGGGGGAGGGGGAAGGGATTATTTGGGCAAGCCTTGTTAAGGTCTTTAAAATCAACGCACAGGCGCCAGGATTTGTCCTTCTTTGGTAACATCACCAGGTTTGCTAGCCAGTCCGGATGTTTTATATCTCTGATGAATCCGGCCTCCAATAGCTTGGCCAGCTCCTCTCCCATGGCCTGTCTCTTGGGTTCGGAAAAACACCGCAGAGCTTGTTTGACAGGTTTGAATCCTTTTAGGATATTTAATCTGTGTTCGGCCAGCCTGCGTGGGATTCCTGGCATGTCTAAAGGGTGCCAGGCGAAAATGTCCCAGTTCTCACGTAGGAATTCTTGCAGTGCGGCGTCTACATCAGGGTTTAATTGTGCCCCAATGGAAGCTGTTTTATTGGGGTCCATTGGATGGACCTGGAATTTAACTATTTCGACCGCTGGTTTAAAGGAGGTGGACTTGGATCTTTTGTCGAGTATCACATCGTCCATATTCACCGTGGAGCGCAGCGCAGTCAGTTCCTCAGCCGCTAGGGCTTCGGATAGTGCCTCAAGGGCCAGTGCGGCTGTCTTATTTTCGGTACGGAGTGCTATGTCCGAATCACTAGCGAGAGTGATAATTCCGTTTGGCCCGGGCATCTTGAGCTTCATGTACCCGTAATGGGGTATTGCTTGGAAGATTGTAAATGCTTCCCGCCCTAGAAGAGCGTGGTATCCGCTACTGAACGGGGCCACCTGGAACGTGACCTCTTCGGACCTGTAATTATTCGGCATGTCGAACACCACATCTAGTGTGATTTTTCCTGTACAGCGCGCTTCCCGACTGGGGATTATTCCTCTAAAGGTTGTGCTGCTTCGCTCAATGCGGTTCCAGTCTATTTCCATTTTTTGAAGGGTTTCCTCATAAATGAGGTTCAATCCGCTGCCCCCATCCATGAGTACCTTGGTGAGGCGAAAGCCGTCCACTATTGGACTGAGGACCAATGCGGCTGGTGCTCGGGCTGTTCGGAATTTAGGTTCATCACTGGCATTAAAAGTAATAGTCGTGTCACTCCATGGGTTTATTGTTGCTACTTGGTAGACTTTGGCAAGGCTGCGGAGTGTTCTTTTTCACATATTATTTGATGCGGAAGTCTTGAAGACTGTTAATACCGTACTGGTGTCCCTGGGGTGGCTTTCTGTGGCCTCCAGAATTAGTAGATCTTCTCCAATTTTGGCCACCTGCCGGAGTATCCAACATGCTCTAAGGCTGTGAGTTGGTGTGGCCCCTTCTGTACTGTGAATTTTACAGGGTCCATTAAGCCATCCTTCCAGTTCGGTTCCATGCCCTGTAGAGGGTTTTTGCTTTTTGGTGTTTAAACCGGGTGTCTGACGATGATGCACCCTTTTATTTTGGACTGGGTTTGTATTCAGGGCCGGATCGTCCCAAAATTTTATTTCGGTTTTCCAGGCGCTTTCCATCGCACAATACTTTCATACTATGGATGCCAAGTCAGCGAAGCGTGTAATATCACGACGACTTACGGCGTTGAGGATTCCCTTGTCCGTGCAATTATTGCAGAAGATTGGGATTGTGCCTTCCTCGCGACAGTCCTTTATCCTGTTCATAACCAGGAGGAATCTGGCCCAGTAATGATGTACTGTTTCTTCAGGCTTTTGCCCGATTTGGGATAGATCGCTTATGTTCGGGTGGGTGGGTGTAATTAAATCCGAAACCTCACCCAATCTGAGACTCAGAGGCCAAGGAGTTTCCAAACTCGCAAGTTTGGATTCTTAGATGTTGTCCAATGAATTCAGCCCGTCGCCTGACTCTAAGTTCAGGTCTTGAGTGATATCCTCCCCTCCGCGGGTATCCGACTTGGAGGGATCGGGAATTCGGACGTAGCTAGTCCTTAAGATATATGAAGGGTCGCAGCACTGTCCCTCTACCTCGGCAACGTGATGGGTGACTTGGGGAGAGTTAATCTCTCTCAGATCGGGTTTGGGCCCAATCTGGTCATAATCCGTAGCGACTCCCAGGGCGGCGATGCGATCCAAGAGCTCGTTTACAGAAGAGAGATCCATTGGATCTAACTGCTCGGCGAGTTCCGAGATGACATGAAGATTGCTATTGATGACCCGAGAGTTCATCGTCGGCACAGCAGCCGAACGGGCGGTCATAAGAAAACCGCCAAGCCGGAGAGTTTGGCCGACAGCCAAAGCTCCCTTAGCAACGGTGGCGTCTTTAAAGACGGGATGAGGCATCCTTCCTGATGGAGACGGCACAGAGGAACTCTCAATGAAAGCACCAATGTCGGTGTCAAAACCGGCGGATCTCGGGTAGGGGGTCCCGAACTGTGCGTCTAGGCGGATGGTAACAGGAGACAAGGGACACGATGTTTTTACCCAGGTTCGGGCCGTCTCGATGGAGGTAAAACCCTACTCCTGCTTGATTAATATTGATGATATGGGTAGTACAAGAGTAGATCTACCACGAGATCAAGGAGGCTAAACCCTAGAAGCTAGCCTACGGTATGATTGTTGTTGTCCTACAGACTAAAACCCTCTGGTTTATATAGACACAGGAGAGGGTTAGGGTTACACAGAGTCGGTTACAATGGTAGGAGATCCACATATCCGCATCACCAAGCTTGCCTTCCACGCCAAGGAAAGTCCCTTCCGGACACGGGACGAAGTCTTCAATCTTGTATCTTCATAGTCCAGGAGTCCGGGCGAAGGTATAGTCCGGCTATCCGGACACCCCCTAATCCAGAACTCCCTCACTCCCCCTGCTGTCACTGGGAAAGGACACCGCAAGATTGAACCCAAAGCTAAGCACTTCTCCCATTGCAAGAAATATCAATCTAGTAGGCCAAACCAAACTGATAATTCGAAGAGACTTGCAAAGATAACCAATCATACATAAAATAATTTAGAGGAGATTCAAATATTGTTCATAGATAATCTTGATCATAAACCCACAATTCATCGGATCTCGACAAACACACCGCAAAAGAAGATTACATCGAATAGATCTCCAAGAGGATCGAGGAGAACATGGTATTGAGATCCAAAGAGAGAGAAGAAGCCATCTAGCTAATAACTATGGACCCGAAGGTCTGAGGTAAACTACTCACACATCATCGGAGAGGTTATGGTGTTGATGTAGAATCCCTCCGTGATCAATGCCCCCTCCGGCGGAGCACCGGAAAAGGCCCCAAGATGGGATCTCACGGGTATAGAAGGTTGCGACGGTGGAAATAGGGTTTTGGCTCTGTCTCTGATGGTTTGGGGTATGTAGGTATATATAGGCGAAAGAAGTCGGTCAGGGGAGCCACGAGGGGCCCATGAGGGTGGTGGGGCGCCCAGGGGGGTAGGCGCGCCCCCTGCCTCGTGCCCTCCTTGTTGCTTTCTTGACGTGGACTCCAAGTCCTCTGGATCACGTTCGTTTCGAAAATCACGTTTCCGAAGGTTTCATTCCGTCTGGACTTCGTTTGATATTCCTTTTGTGCAAACACTAAAATAGGCAAAAAAAAACAGCAATCTGGGTCGGGCCTCCGATTAATAGGTTAGTCCAAAAAATAATATAAAAGTGTATAATAAAGCCCATTAAACATCCAAAACAGAATATAATATAGCAGGGAACAATAAAAAATTATAGATACATTGGAGACATATAAAGCATCCCCAAGCTTAATTCCTGCTCGTCCTCGAGTAGGTAAATGATAAAAACAGAATTTTTGATGTGGAATGCTACTTAGCATAATTTTCAATGTAGTTCTTCTTATTGTGGCACGAATGTTCAGATTCGATATGATTCAAGATAAAAGTTTAATGTTGACATAAAAACAATAATACTTCAAGCATGCTAACCAAGCAATTATGTCTTATCAAAATAACATAGCCAAAGCAAGTTATCCCTACAAAATCATATAATCTGGCTATGCTCCATCTTCACCACACAAAATATTCATATCATGTACAACCCCACTTTTAGCCAAGCAATTGGTTCATACTTTTTAACGCGCTTCAGCCTTTTCAACTTTTACGCAATACATGAGCGCAAGCCATGAATATAGCACTATGGTGGAATAAGGTATAATGGTAGGGGTTATGTGGGAAGACAAAAAAGGAGAAAGTCTCACATCGACGAGGCTAATCAACGGGATATGGAGATGCCCATCAATTGATGTCAATGCAGGGAGTAGAGATTGCCATGCAACGGATGCACTAGAGCTATAAGTGTATGAAAGCTCAACAAAAGAAACTAAGTGGGTGTGCATCGAACTTGCTTGCTCACGAAGACCTCGGGCATTTGAGGAAGCCCATCATTGGAATATACAAGCCAAGTTCTATAATGAAATTTCCCACTAGTATATGAAAGTGACAAAATGAGAGACTCTCTATCATGAAGATCATGGTGCTACTTTGAAGCACAAGTGTGGTAAGAGGATAGTAACATTGTCCCTTGTCTCTTTTTCTCTCATTTTTTTATTTGGGCCTTTTCTCTTTTTTTTCATGGCCTGTTTTTTTTAGTCCGGAGTCTCATCCCGACTTGTGGGGGAATCATAGTCTCCACCATCCTTTCCTCACTCGGGACAATGCTCTAATAATGATGATCATCACACTTTTATTTACTTACAACTCATGAATTACAACTCGATATTTAGAACAAGATATGACTCTATGTGAATGCCTCCGGCGGTGTACCGGGACATGCAATGAATAAAGAGTGACATGTATGAAAGAATTATGAATGGTGGCTTTGCCACAGATACGATGCCAACTACATGATTATGCAAAGCAATATGACAATGATGGAACGTGTCATGATAAACGAAATGGTGGAAAGTTGCATGGCAATATATCTCGAAATGTCTATGGAAATGCCATATTAGGTAGGCATGGTGGCTGTTTTGAGGAAGGTATAAGGAGGTTTATGTGTGATAGAGCGTATCATATCATGGGGTTTGGATGCACCGGCAAAGTTTACACCAACTTTCAAGGTGAGAAAGGGCCATGCATGGTACCGTAGAGGTTAGAAAATTGCGGAAAGGTAAGTGTGCGTATAATCCATGGACTCACATTAGTCATAAAGAACTCATATACTTATTGCAAAAATTTATTATCCCTCGAAGCAAAGTACTAATACGCATGCTCCTAGGGGAAGGGTTGGTAGGAGTTAACCACCGCACGATCCCGACCGCCACACAAAGGATGACAATCAATAAATACCTCATGCTCCGATTTCGTTACATAACGGTTCACCATACGTGCATGCTACGGGAATCACAAACTCCAACATAATTATTCCTCAATTTCACAATTACTCAACTAGCACAACTATGATATTACCACCTTTATATCTCAGAACAATTATCAAGCATCAAATTTCTCATGATCTTATAATTAAAGAAAATTGCCATGATGTTTTAAGACTCTCAAAATAATATAAGTGAAGCATGAGAGATCAATAGTTTCTATAAAACAAATCCACCACCGTACTCTAAAAAGATATAAGTGAAGCACTAGAGCAAAACTATATAGGTCAAAAGATATAAGTGAAGCACATAGAGTATTCTAATAAATTCTGATTCATGTGTGTCTCCCATCAAAAGGTGTGTACAGCAAGGATGATTGTGGTAAACTAAAAATAAAAGACTCAAATCATACAAGACGCTCCAAGCAAAACACATATCATCTGGTGAATAACAATATATCTCCAAGTAAAGTTACCGATGGACGTAGACGAAAGAGGGGATTCCTTCCGGGGCATCCCCAAGCTTTGGCTTTTTGGTTTCCTTAGATTATCTTGGGGTGCCATGGGAATCCCCAAGATTATGCTTTTGCCACTCCTTGTTCCATAATCCATCAAATCTTTACCCAAAACTTGAAAACTTGACAACACAAAACTTAACAGAAAATCTCGTGAGCTCCGTTAGCGAAAGGAAACAAAACACCACTTCAAGGTATTGTATTGAACTCATTCTTTATTTATATTGGTGTTAAACTTACTGTATTCCAACTTCTCTATGGTTTATAAACTATTTTACTAGCCATAGATTTATCAAAATATGCAAACAACACATGAAAAATAGAATCTGTCAAAAACAGAACAGTCTGTAGTAATCTATAACTAAAGCAAACTTCTGTAACTCAGAAAATATACCAAAATAGGAAGACCTAGACAATTTGTTTATTGATCAGCAGAAATTTGAATCAGTATTTTATCATGTCCTGGTGATTTTAAACAATTGTTTTCGTGAACAGAAAGTTTCTGGAGTTTTCAGCAACATCAAATAACTATCATCCAAGAAGATCCTATAGGTTTAACTTGGCACAAACACTAATTAAAACATAAAAACAAATCTAACCAGAGGCTAGATCAAATATTTATTTCTAAACATAAATAAAAAGCAAGAAATAAAATAAAATTGGGTTGCCTCCCAACAAGCGCTATCGTTTAACGCCCCTAGCTAGGCATTGAAAATTTTAATGATGCTCACATCAAAGACAAGAATTAAAGCACAAAGAGAGCATCATAGAACGCGTGATAAACACACTTAAGTCTAACATACTTCCTATGCATAGGCATCTTATAGGAAAACAAATCATAGCAAGCAAAAATTAGCATATGCAAGGAGGAAGAAAGAGACAATAGCAATCTCAACATGACGAGAGGTAATTTAGTAAGGTAAAAACTTCTACAACCATATTTTCCTCTCTCATAATAATTACATGTAGGATAATAGGCAAATTCAACAAAATATCTATCACATAACATATTCTCAACATGATCCACATGCATGCGAAGTTGACACTCTTCCAAAATAGTGGGATTATCATTGACTAAAGTCATGACCTCTCGAGACCCACTTTTATCAAAAATATCATAAGATTGAACATACTCCAAATATATGAGAGCTAAAGTTGACACTCTTCCAAACCCACTTTCAATTTTATTGCAAACACTATTATCAATCTCATATTCATCATGGGGCTTAAATAAATTTTCAAGATCATAAGAAGAATCACCCCAATCATGATCATTGCAACAAGTAGTGGACATAGCAAAACTAGCACTCCCAAGCTTAGGGTTTCTCATATTATTAGCATAATTTACATCAATAGAATTTATATTAAAATCATTGCAATCATGCTTTTTATTCAAAGATCTATCGTGAATCACTTCATAAAGAACTTCATCACAATTTTCAGATTCACGGATTTCAAGCAAAACCTTATAAAGATAATCTAGTGCATCCAAATCACTAGGAATTGGTTCATCATAATTGGATCTCTTAAAAAGATTGGCAAGCGGATGAGGATCCATAGATATTAGGTTCTCTTGTTTAGGAATAAATACTCAACTATTTCAACCAAACGAGCAAACGAGCCAAGTAAGACATCAAGGCAAACAAAAAGACGAACGGAAAAAGGGCGAATAAAACGGCAAAGGTGAAGTGGGGGAGAGGAAAACGAGAGGCAAATGGCAAATAATGTAATGAGAGGGATAAGAGTTTGTGATGGGTACTTGGTATGTCTTGACTTGTGCTTGACTTGACTTGGCGTGAATCTCCCTGGCAACGGCACCAGAAATCCTTGTTGCTACCTATTGAGCACTGCGTTGGTTTTCCCTTGAAGAGGAAAGGGTGATGCAGTAAAGTAGTGTAAGTATTTCCCTCAGTTTTTGAGAACCAAGGTATCAATCCAGTAGGAGATCACGCTCGAGTCCCACGCACCTACACAAACAAACAATAACCTCGCAACCAACGCAATAAAGGGGTTGTCAATCCCTTCACGGTCACTTACGAGAGTGAGATCTGATAGATATGATAAGATAATATTTTTGGTGTTTTTTATAATAAAGAGTAAATAAAGATGCAAAGTAAAATAAACGGCAATAAAAATAACTAAGTGTTGGAAGATTAATATGATGGAAAATAGACCCGGGGGCCATAGGTTTCACTAGTGGCTTCTCTCAAGAGCATAAGTATTACGGTGGGTAAACGAATTACTATCGAGCAATTGATAGAATTGAGCATAGTTATAAGAATATCTAGGTATGATCATGTATATAGGCATCATGTCCGCGACAAGTAGACCGAAACGATTCTGCATCTACTACTATTACTCCATACGTCGACCGCTATCCAGCATGCATCTAGAGTATTTAGTTCATAAGAACAGAGTAATGCTTTAAGAAAGATGACATGATGTAGATGGATAAACTCATGCAATATGATATAAACCCCATCTTTTTATCCTCGATGGCAACAATACAATACGTGCCTTGCTGCCCCTGCTGTCACTGGGAAATGACACCGCAAGATTGAACCCAAAACTAAGCACTTCTCCCATTGCAAGAAAGATCAATCTAGTAGGCCAAACCAAACTGATAATTCGAAGAGACTTGCAAAGATAACCAATCATACATAAAATAATTTAGAGGAGATTGAAATATTGTTCATAGATAATCTTGATCATAAACCCACAATTCATCGGATCTCGACAAACACACCACAAAAGAAGATTACATCGAATAGATCTCCAAGAAGATCGAGGAGAACATGGAATGAGATCCAAAGAGAGAGAAGAAGCCATCTAGCTAATAACTATGGAGCCGAAGGTCTGAGGTAAACTACTCACACATCATCGGAGAGGCTATGGTGTTGATGTAGAAGCCCTCCATGATCACTGCCCCCTCCGGCGGAGCGCCAGAAAAGGCCCCAAGATGGGACACGGGTACAGAAGGTTGCGGCGGTGGAAATAGGGTTTTGGCTCTGTCTCTGATGGTTTGGGGGTACGTAGGTATATATAGGCGAAAGAAGTCGGCCAGGGAAGCCACGAGGGGCCCACGAGGGTGGAGGGCGTGCCTGGGGGGGGGGGGGTAGGCGCGCCCCCTGCCTCGTGCCCTCCTCATTGCTTTCTTGACGTGGACTCTAAGTCCTCTGGATCATGTTCGTTCCGAAAATCACGTTCCCGAAGGTTTCATTCCGTTTGGACTCCGTTTGATATTCCTTTTCTGCGAAACACTGAAATAGGCAAAAAATAACAGCAATCTGGGCTGGGCCTCCGGTTAATAGGTTAGTCCCCAAAAAAATATAAAAGTGTATAATAAAGCCCATTAAACATCCAAAACAGAATATAATATAGCATGGAACAATCAAAAAATATAGATACGTTGGAGACGTATCAGTGATGTAGTTGTTCGCGCCGTCGCTGTTGTCGAAGACCGGAGATTAAATGCCTGGCCTATCCATCACAAGACTCGAGGAAATGTGAGTGGAAGAAAGGAAAGAACTAGACCAATGTACCTTATCCAATGTTTAAGATGGATCAATGATCACTCGATAATGTAACAAGGAAATAACACAATTGGTACCAGATCTTGTCAATTCTCACACCTACACAAGTAAGGCTTATGGTGGAGCTCGGTGAGGATAGTGGCACAAAAATTTAATGCAAAATGTTAGCAAAAGTCAATAATGTTAGAAAGGATTCACAAATTCGCAAGTGAAACAAGTAGATCAATAGCAATATGGGGCACACGGGAACACACACACGGATAGATAAATGGGGTCGTGCAACCAAGGAATGAGCACAAAATATGGAATCCACGGAAAACGTTCATGTTGCACAACTCAAGAGAGATGCTAGCACGATTGCTCAACAGGCGGATACAAAACTTGTGCACAACCTATAAGATGCAAAATGTATGAGTCTTCTATCCCAAGTATGCTATGTGTATGATGTTCCCGATGTTCTTCTCAAGATGATCCAAGATGATCGGATATGACAATCTTATGTGCAATGTGGTATGGTGCTATGGCTGTTGCTCACAAGCTTGTTTGCTCTCTCTTTCTTTTTTGCTTAAAAGCTTATTCTTTTTTTGATATGGCCACTTTGCGAAATGCACAAACCAAGATAGCAATTGTGTATATGCAAGAACAATCTTGTGACAGAAGGAATGATATAATGATACCAAGATGATATGGTATGTATGCAAAGGAAGGTACGGATCACTAATGTGCACAAGTAACCTTGCCGGCAATACTCAAATGGCTAGTCTCGATAGGCAAGTGACGCAAAATGGGCTAAGGGGTTAACAATGTAATGGCAAGAATGTATAATGATGGGATACCACAATACCAAGATGATATAGAGGTTACCATTCTTGCTTACGGTTAGGGTCTCAAAATGGTGAAGTGGTCGATGTCGAGTCCTTGTCGAAGGTGAGCAGCGGTGTTGTCGATGTCGAACCGTTCCTAGTTAGCCGACACATCCTAGGAAATGGGAAAAACCGCAAACTCAAATTCTCAAAGGAGAATGTCAAATGGTGGCAGCGGAATGTGTAGGTGGTTCCGGAGTTAGCAATGCGTAAGTGGTGGTGGTGGTTGATGATGAAGCGACCGTCCCTAAGTAGCCGAAACACCTTAGGAGACTCACTTCACCCCCAAGTAACCACAAATTCTATATGGAACTAAATGGGTTAGGTTGAGGAAAGCTATGGTGGTTTTGCGGATGATATGGTGCATGACCTAAGCAAACATGCCAAAATGCCGAAATTTTGATGGAGTCAAATGGTGTTGTAACCTATCTAGATGGATGGGGGTGTCGATAGCTACTCAACGAGGTAAAGAACATCAAAATTGGACTCCGGGAGCGAAAGTTATGGCCGAAATAGTGTTGGTGTTGAGCTGATTCGGGGGAGGGGGGGTGCGGGTGCCCGGGGGACGGAGGTGCGAGAACCCGGGGTGGTCAACGAGGTTGGGCTGAGAAGATGGCCCGGGGGTCCGGGTGCCCGGGGGTAAGGGGTGCGGGCACCCGGGGTGGTCAGCGGGGATGCACGGGGGCTCCGGGTGCCCGAGGGTCACGGATTTGGGCGGAAATTCGTGGGAAAATGGGAGAAATTGATGGATTTCATGGAGGAAAAGGTGGAGATGGATGGGGGGAAGGTTCGATCCACTTGAAACCAAGCAAATTCATGGATCAAATCCAACAAAACCTCATCAAACCAACAAATCACAAAAAAAATTGGGTCTATTTTTGGTGGGGAATTTTTGAAATTGGGGAAGAACACAACAAAATTAGGATAGAGAACAAGAAGGGGGGCTCCAATTTCATGAGAAACCATGGCTCATGATACCAAGATGTTGTAGGGTGGAACCCTAGATGGAGATCTTTCATGAATTGGAGGGGAAATCCCCAAGAACATGAAGAACACGAAAAACACAAGAGAGGGGAAACACTCAAATTGACAAGATCCAATCACACATATGCTAGATCCAAGAACACACAAGAGGTCACAATGATTCAAGGACAACAAACAAAAGATACAAGGTAACTAGTTCATCCCAATCCTATGAGGAGAGAGGTCTTGATGATCCTATGATGTGGATCCTTCCCTAGATGGGGGGCTTGAATCCACTAGGGATCTTCTCCATAGGAGGTCTTGATCTCCATAGGAGAGGTCTCTCCCTCACAAGAGGAGGTACAAGGAGCAAAGCTCACTAAATCATGTCATATACTTTGCTATCCTCTAAATGATCTAGGGGAGAGTACTTATAGCCTAGGGACAAAATAAGAGGAAAATGGGGGTACAAGGGTCATTTTAACCCAAAATGCGCGCAGGCATATCGGCGGAGTCTGGGCACCCAGGGTAAAGTGGTCCGGGCACCCGGGGGTCACTGGGATGAGGAGGCCGGGCACCCGGGGGTGAAGTCCGGGCACCCGGGGTAGCGCCAGGTGAGGGTGCAGGCACCCATGGGTAGGGGTGCGGGCACTTTGGGGTGCGGGCACGCGGTGGTGAAAGCCCGGGCATCGGGGGTGGTCAGGGGCCGCACCCTTTGGGGTCCGAGCACCCGGGGCATAGGAGGCCAGGCACCCGGGGTGGTCCGAGGCCTCCGGTGCGTAGCGTCTTGGTGTCCATCTTCCTCCTCCTTCCCCCTTCTTGGATGGTGTAGATGTTCTCTTGCGCTTGAACTCCTCCTCGTTGTCGATGAAGCTCCGATAATACCTATGCATGCACACGAGAGGGATGTCAAGTAGTATACCATCCTCGAAGGGGTCAAGTGAACACGTGCAAAGGAGATGATTAACCTTTATATATGTGAAGTAGATGTAGTACGTGTCACTTGCCGACGGACTCTTGACAAGGTGATGTTCGTAGGATGCTCCGCATCATCAAAGCATATAGTTTTATACCATCCTCGAAGGGGTCAAGTGAGTGGCAGCGCTACAGCTTTTGTGATAAGTATATGTGAATGACTAACTGTTGATCAGAAATGATGTAGAATTTTCTGGAAAGCATAATGGAGTGTTTGAAAGGAGTTTTTTAAAGAAAGACCTCGATGAAGCTGCCTACATATTGAGCATCAAAATCTATACAGATAGATCAAGACACTTGATAAGATTTTTCAATGAGTACATACCTTGATAAGATTTTGAAGGACTTGAAAATGGACCAGTCAAAGAAGTTCTTGCCTAAGTTGTAAGGTATGAAATTGAGTAAGACTCAAAACCCGACCACGGTAGAAGATAGAGAGAGAGAATGAAAGTCATTCCCTATGCCTCAACCATAGGTTCTATAAAGTATGCTATGTTGTATACCAGACCTATTGTGTACCTCACCATGAGTTTGGCAAGAGGGTACAATAGTGATCGAGGAGTGGATCACTGGATAACCGTCAAAATTATCCTTAGTGGACTAAGGATATGTTTCTCGATTATGGAGGTGATAAAGAGTTCGTCGTAAAGAGTTACGTCGATGCAAGCTTTGACACCGATCTGGATGACTCTGAGTCTCGATCTAGATACATATTGAAAATGGGAGCAAATAGCTAGAGTAGCTCCGTGCAGAGCATTGTAGACATAGAAATTTGCAAAATACATACGAATCTGAATGCGGCATACCCGTAGACTAAAACTTATCTCACAAGCAAAACATGATCACGCCTTAATGTTCTTGGGTGTTAATCACATAGCGATGTGAGCTAGATTATTGACCCTAGTAAACCCTTTGAGTGTTGGTCACATGGTGATGTGAACTATTGGTGTTAATCACATGGTGATGTGAACTATTGGTGTTAAATCACATGGCGATGTGAACTAGATTATTGACTCTAGTGCAAGTGGGAGACTGAAGGAAATATGCCCTAGAGGCAATAATAAGGTTGTTATTTATATTTCCTTATATCATGATAAATGTTTATTATTCATGCTAGAATTGTATTAACTGGAAACTTAGTACATGTGTGAATACATAGACAAACAGAGTGTGCCTAGTATGCCTCTACTTGACTAGCTCGTTAATCAAAGATGTCTAAGTTTCCTAGCCATAGACATGTGTTGCCATTTGATGAACGGGATCACATCATTAGAGAATGATGTGATGGACAAGACCCATCCATTAGCTTAGCATTATGATCGTTTTGTTTATTGCTATTGCTTTCTTCATGACTTATACATGTTCCTCTGAATATGAGATGATGCAACTCCCAAATACCAGAGGAACACTTAGTGTGCTATCAAATGTCACAATGTAACTGGGTGATCATAAAGATTCTCTACAGGTGTCTCCTATGGTGTTTGTTGAGTTAGCATGGATTGAGATTAGGATTTTTCACTCTTTGTATCGGAGAGGTATCTCTAGGCCCTCTCGGTAATGATCATCACTATAAAGACTTGCAAGCAATGTGACTAATGAGTTAGTTATGGGATGATGCATTATAGAACAAGTAAAGAGACTTGCGGGTAACGAGATTGAACTAGGTATGAGGATACCGACGATCCAATCTCGGGCAAGTAACATACCGATGAAAAAGGGAACAACATATGTTGTTATGCGGTTCGGCCGATAAAGATCTTCGTAGAATATGTAGGAGCCAATATGGGCATCCAGGTTCCGCTATTGGTTATTGACCAGAGAGGTGTCTCAGTCATGTCTACATAGTTCTCGAACCCGTAGGATCTGCACGCTTAACGTTTGTTAACGATATAGTATTATATGAGTTATGTATGTTGGTGACTGAATGTTGTTCGGAGTCCCGGATGAGATCACGGACATGACGAGGAGCTCCGGAATTGTCCGGAGGTAAAGATTGATATATAGGATGATATGGTTCGGCCAAGGGGTGAAGCCCACGAGGCCTTAGGTCGGTCCAAAACTAGTTTTGTGGAGGCCAGGGGCCCAAACGCCAGAGACCCTGGCGTCTGGCCCTGGGCCAGATGCCGAAGCCCATGGTGTGTGGTCCAGATGCCAAGGATTGTGGCGTTTGGTCCTGGAGTCCGAGTGGGACTCTTGCCTTTCAGGCAAAACCGAGTTTGAGGAGGCTTTTGCTCCAAGTTTCGACCCCAGGGCTCAACATATAAATAGAGGGGCAGGGCTAGCACCAAAGACACATCAAGAAACACCAAGCCGTGTGCCCGCAACCCAGTCCCTCTAGTTTATCCTCCTTCATAGTTTGCGTTGTGCTTGGCGAAGCCCTACGGAGATTGTTCTTCACTAACACCGTCACCACACGGTCATGCTCCCGGAACTCATCTACTACTTCGCCCATATTGCTGGATCAAGAAGGTGAGTGTAAGGGCATATTTATCCCTAAGGTGTTTTGGGGATCGATGACAATGCATTTGCGGACTAATCGTGTGCCTTGAGTATTTCAGACATTTCATCACTAGGCACAAGACGGTTTGGTGCCCCTCGAAGACTATTGAAGTCAGCGTTTTTCTATGTTTCTTTTCGGTGGATTTGAGTCATAGGAAATCCGTACTATTAAGAGGGGGTCCTCTTTGGAAACTTTTTGGTGGAATCATCACGTACACGTTTACTCCTTTTGCACCGCCTTTCCCTTAGCACTATGGAGCATCCTCTATTTCTTCGTATATATATGCAAAAAGAAGGATTCCTAGTGTTGTTGTTCTGGGGCATGCGGTAGTACTGCTCTTCTGAGCGGTAGTACCACAGGCCCCTGCTGTAGTATCGCGGGTCCTTGCGGTAGTACCGCAGGTGCTCACGGTAGTACCGCTCCTTGGGAGTTGTACTACCGTGGCCTCTGGCCAGGCTGAGCTGCTCGTGCGGCTGTAGGGGCGGATGTAATTTTTTACATCCGCGCCCTATGCGGTAGTACCGCCCCATGCGCGCGGTAGTACCGTGAGTCCTGGCCTGGCACAACAACATGAGCGGAAGTAGGGGCGGATGTAATTTTTTACATCCACTCCCTGCACGGTAGTACCGCGTGCCAGGTGCGGTAGTTGTTGGGGAACGTAGTAATTCAAATAAATTTCCTACGCACACGCCAGATCATGCTGATGCATAGCAACGAGAGGGGAGAGTGTGTCCACGTACCCTCGTAGACCGAAAGCGGAAGCGTTAGCACAACGCGGTTGATGTAGTCGTACGTCTTCACGATCCGACCAATCAAGCACCAAACGCACAGCACCTCCGAGTTCAACTCGATGATGTCCCTCGAACTCCGATCCAGCCGAGCTTTGAGGGAGAGTTCCGTCAGCATGACGGCGTGGTGACTATGATGATGTTCTACTAACGCAGGGCTTCGCCTAAGCACCGCTACCATATTATCAAGGTGGGTTATGGTGGAGGGGGGCACCGCACACGGCTAAGAGATCAAGAGATCAATTGTTGTGTCTAGAGGTGCCCCCCTGCCCCCGTATGTAAAGGAGCAAGGGGGGATAGGCGGCCGGCCAGGAGGAGGCGCGCTAGGGAGAAGTCCTACTCCCACTGGGAGTAGGACTCCCTCCTTTCTTAGTTGGAGGAGGAGAAGGGGGAAGGAGGAGGGAGAGAGGAAGGAAAGGGGGGCGCCGCCCCCCTCTTGTCCAATTCGGGCTAGAGGGGGAGGGGGCGCGCGGCCTGCCCTGGCCGCCCCTCCTCTTCTCCACTAAGGCCCATCTTGGCCCATTAAACCCCCCGGGGGGTTCCAGTAACCCCCGGTACTCCGGTAAAATCCCGATTTCACCCGGAACACTTACGATATCCAAATATAGGCTTCCAATATATCAATCTTTATGTCTCGACCATTTCGAGACTCCTCGTCATGTCCGCGATCACATCCGTGACTCCGAACTACCTTCGGTACATCAAATCACATAACTCATAATACAAATCGTCATCGAACTTTAAGCGTGCGGACCCTACGGGTTCGAGAACTATGTAGACATGACTGAGACACATCTCCGGTCAATAACCAATAGCGTAACCTGGATGCTCATATTGGTTCCTACATACTCTACGAAGATCTTTATCGGTCAAACCGCATAACAACATACGTTGTTCCCTTTGTCATCGGTATGTTACTTGCCCGAGATTCGATCGTCGGTATCTCAATACCTAGTTCAATCTCGTTACCGGCAAGTCTCTTTACTCGTTCCGTAATACATCATCCCGCAACTAACTCATGAGTTGCAATGCTTGCAAGGCTTATAGTGATGTGCATTACCGAGTGGGCCCAGAGATACCTCTCCGACAATCGGAGTGACAAATCCTAATCTCGAAATACGCCAACCCAACAAGTACCTTCGGAGACACCTGTAGAGCACCTCTATAATCACCCAGTTACGTTGTGACGTTTGGTAGCACACAAAGTGTTCCTCCAGTAAACGGGAGTTGCATAATCTCATAGTCATAGGAACATGTATAAGTCATGAAGAAAGCAATAGAAGAATACTAAATGATCGAGTGCTAAGCTAATGGAATAGGTCAAGTCAACCACATCATTCTCCTAATGATGTGATCCCAATAGTCAAATGACAACTCATGTCTATGGCTAGGAAACATAACCATCTTTGATCAACGAGCTAGTCAAGTAGAGGCATACTAGTGACACTCTGTTTGTCTATGTATTCACACATGTATCATGTGTCCGGTTAATACAATTCTAGCATGAATAATAAACATTTATCATGATATAAGGAAATAAATAATAACTTTATTATTGCCTCTAGGGCATATTTCCTTTAGTAGTACCATGTCGAATTTTTGCATTGTTTGAAACTCAGCGGAAGTTGCCACGGATGTATTTTTATTTACCCGCGCGCTTCCCAGGCTAGTCCAATTCTGCCTTGCGGTAGTACCGCAAGGGGGAGCGGTAGTACCGTGCCAGCGGCAGTACCGCCCTGTGCTTCTATGCTACAGGCCTGGGCTAGCTCCTGCCGTGGCAGCGGTAGTACCGCGGTTCGCCGCGGTAGTACCATGAGCCCTTGCGGTAGTACCGCAGGTCGCGGGCTTGTTAAGTGGATAACGGTTGGATTTGTCTCTCCACTATATAAGGGGTGTCTTCTTCTCCGAGTTGACCACCTCTTCCATCCCCAAGCTCCATTGTTGCTCCAAGCTCCATTTTCGCCCGATCTCTCTCCCTAGTCAATCAAACTTGTTGATTTTCTAGGGATTGGTTGAGAAGGCCCCGATCTACACTTCCACCAAGAGAAATTTGATTCCCCCCACTAATCCCTTGCGGATCTTGTTACTCTTGGGTGTTTGAGTACCCTAGACGGTTGAGGTCACCCCGGAGCCATATTCCATTGTGGTGAAGCTTCGTGGTGTCGTTGGGAGCCTCCAATTAAGTTGTGGAGATTGCCCCAACCTTGTTTGTAAAGGTCCGGTCGCTGCCTCCAAGGGCACCAATACTGGAATCACGGCATCTCGCATTGTGTGAGGGCGTGAGGAGAATACGGTGGCCCTAGTGGCTTATTGGGGAGCATTGTGCCTCCACACCGCTCCAACGGAGACGTACTTCCCCTCAAAAGGAAGGAAGTTCGGTAACACATCCGCGTCTTCACCGGCTCCACACTTGGTTATCTCGTGCCTTTACTTGTGCAAGCTTATTTGTGTTATATCCCTTGCTTGCTTGTGTGCTTGTTGTTGTTGCATCATATAGGTTGCTCACCTAGTTGCATATCTAGACAACCTACTTTGATGCAAAGTTTAATTGGTAAAGAAAAGCTAAAAATTGTTAGTTGCCTATTCACCCCCCCTCTAGTCAACTATATCGATCCTTTCAGTGAGGACATCATCGAGCTGAGCGTGTGCTGAACACGGAGGTGCCATATGTTCGGTACTTGATCGGGACGGATCATGAAGGTGTACGACTACATCAACCGCGTTGATAAACGCTTCCGCTTTCGGTCTACGAGGGTACGTAGACACACTCTCCCCTCTCGTTGCTATGCATCTCCTAGTTAGATCTTGCATGATCGTAGGAAAAATTTTGTATTACTTCGTTCCCCAACACTATGTGTGTTATATTCTCCGTCGATTATAAAATATCTTGAACCTCTTACAGGAGACCTGTTTACTGCTCGATACGCCGATTCTATTTTTGATGAGGACCATTTCCAGGCATTAGGGGGAGAATCATGTTGGAAATATGCCCTAGAGGCAATAATAAATTAGTTATTATTATATTTCCTTGTTCATGATAATCGTTTATTATCCATGCTAGAACTGTATTGATGGGAAACTCAGATACATGTGTGGATACATAGACAACACCATGTCCCTAGTAAGCCTCTAGTTGACTAGCTCGTTGATCAATAGATGGTTACGGTTTCCTGTCCATGGACATTGGATGTCATTGATAACGGGATCACATCATTAGGAGAATGATGTGATGGACAAGACCCAATCCTAAGCCTAGCACAAGATCGTGTAGTTCATATGCTAAAGCTTTTCTAATGTCAAGTATCATTTCCTTAGACCATGAGATTGTGCAACTCCCGGATACCGTAGGAATGCTTTGGGTGTACCAAACGTCACAACGTAACTGGGTGGCTATAAAGGTACACTATAGGTATCTCCGAAAGTGTCTGTTGGGTTGGCACGAATCGAGACTGGGATTTGTCACTCCGTGTGACGGAGAGGTATCTCTGGGCCCACTCGGTAGGACATCATCATATGCGCAATGTGACCAAGGAGTTCATCACGGGATGATGTATTACGGAACGAGTAAAGAGACTTGCTGGTAACGAGATTGAACAAGGTATCGAGATACCGATGATCGAATCTCGGGCAAGTGCAATACCGCTAGACAAAGGGAATTGAATATGGGATTGATTGAATCCTCGACATCGTGGTTCATTCGATGAGATCATCGTGGAACATGTGGGAGCCAACATGGGTATCCAGATCCCACTGTTGTTTATTGGCCGGAGAGGTGTCTCGGTCATGTCTACATGGTTCCCGAACCCGTAGGGTCTACACACTTAAGGTTCGGTGACGATAGGGTTATAGGGAATAGATGTACGTGGTTACCGAATGTTGTTCGGAGTCCCAGATGAGATCCCGGACGTCACAAGGAGTTTCGGAATGGTCCGGAGGTAAAGATTTATATATAGGAAGTATGGTTTTGGCCACCGGAAGTGTTCTGGGCATCACCGGTAGTGTACCGGGACCACCGGAGGGGTCCGGGGGTCCACCGGGAGGGGCCACGGGCCCCGGAGGCATACATGGGCCAAGTGTGAGAAGGGATCAGCCCCTAGGTGGTCTGGGGCGCCTCCCCACCAAGGCCCATCCGCCTGGAGAGAAGAGGGGGCAAACCCTAGGGCAGATGGGCCCTAAAGGCCCATGCCTGGTGCGCCTCCCTCTCCCCCCACTTGGCCGCCACCCCAGATGGGGATTGGGGCTGCCGCCGCCCCTAGGGTGGAAACCCTAGGTGGGGGTGCAGCCCTCCCTCTCCTCCTATATATAGTGGAGGCAAAGGGGCAGCCCAACACACGAGTTCTTCTCCTGTTGGCGCAGCCCTACCCCTCTCCCTCCTCGTCTCCCGCGGTGCTTGGCGAAGCCCTGCAGGATTGCCACGCTCCTCCTTCACCACCACGCCGTCGTGCTGCTAGACGGAGTCTTCCCCAACCTCTCCCTCTCCCCTTGCTGGATCAAGGCGTGGGAGACGTCACCGGGCTGCATGTGTGTTGAACGCGGAGGTGCCGTCCGTTCGGCACTAGGATCATCGGTGATTTGGATCACGACGAGTACGACTCCATCAACCCCGTTCACTTGAACGCTTCCGCTTAGCGATCTACAAGGGTATGTAGATGCACTCTCCTTCCCTTCGTTGCTAGATTACTCCATAGATTGATCTTGGTGATGCGTAGAAAATTTTGAATTTCTGCTACGATCCCCAACAAATCAAACCACAAAGAATGCCAGGAAATAGATTGGAATGTAACAGGCATGCAGTCCTTAGATCCACGTACTAAAGAATCTGAAACTGAAGTTCAGAGGATTGTAGATTTGCAACACATTGCAAATAATCTGCCAGATGCATTTACTAACCATAAAGGTGTCACTAAATCACATATTCCTGCTGTTAATGCACCATAACGAGTGGAGGTACCAAGTAAAACCACTCAAAACCCAAATGAGAGTAAGAGGGGGAGAAATCTGGTTAGCCAGAATATAGCTTCTCAAAAGCCTCTGCGGAAACAGAGGAAATCAAATCCTCTACCAGTAAATGCAATTCAACCTCAAGTTGAAGGACACCATCCAGATGCTCAACATCTAGAACCCAGCATAAATGCGCATACAAACATAATAGATGGGACATCGGAACACCATGACTCTATTATTGTGGGAAATCACATAGAGTCTGAAGGTATAAAAGAAATTTCCATAAACTATATAGAATCAGGAGAATCATACAATAGAGAGACTACAATTGTCGACATATATTTTGCCTCTAAAATTGCTGAAACCCTTCAACTGGATCCAGAACCAAAGACCGTCAGGGAGTTCCTCAAGCGCCCTGATTGGCCTAAATGGAAGGAAGCAATTGAGGCAGAACTGCACTCGCTCAATAAAAGAGAGGTATTTTCCTCAGTAATACCTACTCCTCAGAATGTCTTCCCTGTGGGAGCAAAATGGGTTTTTGTTCGAAAAAGGAATGAAAACAATGAGGTGGTGAGATACAAAGCGAGGCTTGTAGCACAAGGGTTCATGCGGAGACCCGACATCGATTACAATGATACATACTCTCCTTTCATGAGTGGAATAATGTTTCGATACTTAATATCTTTGGCAGTACAAATGAATTCATCTATGCTGTTAATGGATGTAGTGACAACATACTTGTATATATGGGTCACTCAAATCGGACATATATATGAAAGTTCCTAAAGGACTTAAAATGCCGAATCCAAAAGCAAATCGCAACACATATTGTGTAAAATTATGAAAGTCACTCTATGGCTTAAGACAGCCTGGTAGAATGTGGTATAACCGACTGGGTGAGTTCCTTATTCAGAAAGGATACTCAAATAATGATGATTGCCCTTGTGTATTTATAAAGAAGTCCTTAAATGGATTTTGCATCATCTCAGTGTATGTTGATGACCTCAATATCATTGGGAGTACACATGATATAGAAGAAGCACGCAATCATTTAATGACGGAATTTGAGATGAAAGATTTGGGAAATACCAAATTTTGCTTAGGCATACAGCTTGAGCATCTTCCCTTAGGAATTTTAGTATACCAACCTGCTTATATTCAAAAGGTTTTGGAAAATTTCTGTCAGGACCCCGATCCTAAGCCACATCGATCTAGCATGTAACACATCATATCACTTTGCGGCCTCACGCACGGTATTCCCACGGGTGCCACCTTACCTGGCGACCGTTTGCGCCTTTTGGCTCACGTATATGATAGTGTCGCTAGCAACCATATGACAGAGAACCCGGGCCGAAATGGCTAGTCGTGAACCCAAAGTAGCACTAACCTATGGGGACAGGCATACATGAATCACATCGAGCATGTCGGTCAGCAGCGTGTGAATCCGGGCTGTAGCACTGGGATAACAGGACTCCGGGAACATGGGCTGTAGCAGGCTAGGAAGGACTCCGGATGTCACCGCGTGACATTTCCCCGAAGGGACAGACACAGGAACGAAGTGAAACACATGTCGGCCAGTCAAGTGCCCTGAGCAGTAGTGCTGGGCTAGCAGGACTCCGGTGAACCGGGCTGTAGCGGACTACTATGGCTCAAGGAAGCACTAGACTACATTTCCCCATAAGAGAGGCTGCCAAGGATAAACAACCAGATTGTCGGATCCCACACATACCAAGCATTTCAATCATACACACAATATGCTCGATATGTGTAAATACAACATGGCATCACAACATAACTCTACGACTCAAGTATTTATTCATTAGGCTCCGAGGAGCGAGATATTACAATCATGGGTCTCATGACCCAACATTCAGAGCATACAAATCAAAGCGCATGCGAAAGCTTAACATGTCTGAGTACAGACATCTACAAGTGAAAAGGCTGAGAAGCCTGACTATGTACCAGATCCTGCCGAGGGCACAAGATCGTAGCTGAGGTATCAAGCTAAACGTCGAAGTCCACACGGAACTACTAGCGAGACTGACGTCTCTCTGCAAAACATAAAATAGGCAAACGTGAGTACAAATGTACCCAGCAAGACTTACATCAAAACTAGCTACATATGCATCGGTATCAATAAAGGGGTGGTGGAGTTTAACTACAGCAAGCCAGCTTTGACTCGGTGGCTATCCTGAATTACGACTACAAGTAACTCTTTTGAGGTGGCGCACACGAGTCCACATATTCACCATATCAATACACCACTATGGATCCGCTCCTGTCTCCCTACGAGAAGGCCATCCATAGCACTCACGCTTATCTTGCGCATTTTAGAGTATCCACTTTCACTTGTCTATGAACTGTTATAGGCAACCCAGAAGTCCTTTACCACGGACATGGCTATTCGAATAGATAATGTTAACCCTGCAGGGGTGTGCTTCTTCACACACGCTCTCACCACTTATCGCCGTTTACATGACCTGTACTCGGCAACCTTCAAGCGGAAGCCCAGCGAGGGTGTCGGCCACGGCCTACCTAAACACTCAAGTCTCTAGTCCAGGTTTATCGCCTATTCAGGTTCCATCCGCAGGGAGTCCGGCCGAGGTTTCCACATACGGCCCCGAATGATGTGTGCAGGGTTCCCGAGACACCAAACGGGCGCCCAGTACACCGTGCCACATGCCTACCGCAACACAGTCCACCCCTACGGTCAGCACTGCGTGCGGCGCCCAGCATACTACAAACACCAGAAACTACTTGCAACTCCTCGACAGAGGACAAGGGTGATCAAGAAGCCGAGAGAGTCAATTAAGGATCCCAATGTGTGGTAGTAACTGTTTCATGGATCACAAACACAGAACTCAGTTCCTGAGGACGGCTTCAATGAGACAACCCACCATGTATTCCTACATGGCCTCTCACCGCTACCTTTACCAAATCGTGTTTACACACTTAGCTCACACATAGTAGGACATGTTCATCACCATTACAATTCATTCCCGATGAATCAGACCCGACTCAACTCTAAGCAATAGCAGGCACGACAAACAAGCATGAATGAGTAGGCACATCAGGGCTCAAACAACTCCTACTCATGCTAGTGGGTTTCATCAATTTACTGTGGCAATGACAGGTCATGAAGAGGATAAGGGGTTCAACTACCGCAGCATGTAACAGTTGAATCGATGTTGTCCTAATGCAGTAAAAGAGAGCAGGAGCGAGAGAGGTGGGATTGTATCGGAATGAACAAGGGGGTTTTGCTTGCCTGGCACTTCTGAAGATATTATAGCTCTTCATCGGTGTCATCGAACTCATCGTCGAAACCACGTCTATCGAGAGGGGACAAATACCGGCAACAGAGAAAGAAACATAGTCAATGCAATGCACAATATGATGCATGATCATGACATGGTAAAATGAGTGTGTTGGGCTAATGCAACTACAACCAGATGGGTTTGAGCTATTTTGAACCAAAGATTCAAAGTTCAAACACATTTGTGATCTTAAATAGTGTTTTATCATGTTTTGCACTAAACAGCAATTAACTTGTTTAAACATGCATGAAACCAGTACAGATGGGTAGATTGGATTTTTCTGATCATTTTTCATATATAAATTATTTCATTTGGAGCTATGGTTGAATTTGTATGATTTTTAGAAGTTTAGGCAATTTTCTGGATTTTCCTATATAAGAATAATTCCAGAGAAGGATTTACTGCGTCAGCCTGGCGTCAGTGTGACGTCAGCGGTCAACCGAGACGGTCCAGGTCAAACTGACCCCTAGGACCCGTAGGTCAGTGACTCAGCTAATTGACTGAGTTAATTAGCCCTAAGCTAACACTAACTAAAATGTCAGCAGGGCTGGGCCCACATGTCAGCGTGTCAGTGGAGTAACTAAGTGAATTAACACTAATTAGACTAACAGTAATTAAACAGGGGCCTGGGCCCACACGTCAGGACCCAGGGGAGGTCAAACTGGGGTCTACCCGGGCCAGCGGGGTCAACCCTGCCGGTCAAAGCGGTCAACCCGCCGGCGTTTAGCCGTCGGCGAGGGCCGAGACGGCGGTGCGGCTCGGAAAACGCCCGCAGGGCACAGACGAGGCCGTTCTTGGGCTCGTTGGAGAGCTCTTGCAGGCACGCATCGGGTGATTGTGGAGACCGGGCCTATGGTGGCCGGAGCCGACGACGGCGAGCTCGGTTGCGGCCGCCGGAGTTCGGGCGTGGGTGCGGCAGTGCTGCAGTGCGTGAGCTAGCGAGCTGAGGCGCTAGCGGGGCCTACGCGATGCAGTGAGTGGGTTGGACGCGTCGGGTGGACCATTTGGTCGCCGGAGTCGTGTCGGCGGCGAGCGCAGGCGGCGGCGGGTTCGGGCGTAGGCGGTCCGGTGGCTACGGAGGCCTACGGGGAAGAAGAGAGGGATGGGCAGAGTCAGAGGCTCACGGCGAGTCGGACGAGGAGGTCAGCGAGCTCGGAGACGGTCCGGAGCAGTCGGGGTGGCAAGGAGGATCTCCGGCAACCGACGAGGAAGAATATGATGTTGGCGGCATCACAGGGCGACCCAGCTCCTGTGACTCGGTGAAGAAGATGAGGATGATGTGGCCGAGCTCTCGGACGCGTCAGGGGAGCAAGGGGGTGGCTGTGGCCACGCGAGCACTGGTCGGCAGCGACGGCTTCGCTCGCGTGAGCTAAAGGGAGAGAGCCAGGGGAGGGGAGAGAGAGCAGCGAGTGAGGGAGAGGGGGCAGGGGCTTCGGGGCATCTCCGTGGCATCGCTAGAAGGGGGCGGGGAAGCAGGAGGTGGCCAGAGCAGCGTCGGCGCTCGCCACGCACCTGGTTGTCCTCCTGGCAGAGGAGGAAGATGACAAGGGGGCGCTGGTGGGCTGGGCCGCCAGCAGGCTACAGTAGCGGGCCGCAGGTGGGTGGAGGTAAGTCCTTCTGCTCTGTTTTATATATTCTGTTTGTTTTCTATTTTCTGTAATTTGTTTTTGATTTAGTTTTCAAACTAAATCAAATTTAATGCTTTTGATAAATATTGTGCAGGCTATTTGAGCTATTCCAGAGCCCCACACAAATTTACAGAATTATTGGACTTATTTTAAATATACAGCAAAAATAAATCCAATGCAAATAGTTGTTGCATTAACTCCAAATGCCCAACATAAATATTTATGAGCTCCTAAAAATATTGGTTTGAATTTTACCTCTGGCCAATATTTTCAGGGAGAAACATGAACATTTTCTTGGACCTATTTGAAGAAATTTTTATCTTGGTCATTTTCAGAAATGATTTCTGAGGCTTTCACATGTCCCCATTTCAAATTCATTGAAATTTAAAGATGATGCACACATGACTAGCTAGTCTAGGTCATACCAGAACTAGGGATGTGACAACTCACCCCCACTAAACAAGAATCTCGTCCCGAGATTCAAGCATAGGGTAAGATGGAAGAGGAAAACGCAAACTAACACAATCTTCACGATCCAGGGTGCACTTCATAAGATTTTTGATTCGATCACCCTCATTGTCTCGAAGTATTGCTCTGAGAACTCCAACTAACATGACAGCGAGAGGAAAGGGAAAACTCTAAAAATATCGATCTTCTCGAAGGTCGAACAACTCAGGATCAACTCACAGAATGGGACATAGCAACATCTCTCGAGCTGAGACACGAAGCACGCATCTAGAGGGATGAGGTGGAACAGATGTTGAGGGTTCACTAGGTAGACAACAATTCCACGCTTAGAAAGATGGTGGATGGCATCGAGGTGGCGTGGGAATAATTGCCATGATCCCGTAACGGGGCACCTTGGAAAAGGTGACTCGTTGGATTGTTCCCTTAAGGGGCAAAAGAATTACTTTTGATCCATAGCTCATGGAAACTCTTCATACCAGCCTAAGGCAATCACATACGATCGTATGAACGAATTCGAAAGAATGTCATACCCATACCAGAATGGATGATGTGGGCTACCTTGTTGAAGACAATGCAAGGAATGATTTCGCTTGCGCGTGCTCTCAAGAACTTGAGCATTTCCATATTCATCAAGGTTTTACCAACATCCGTGTCAAGGACCCTGGCAACACATCTTACTACCATGATGAATTGTGTTGGACAATGCATATGCAAAGGGAGGTAACACCTTCTCGGATTTCTCCTTAGCGAGACCAAGGAAACAAAATCTGATGATCGACCGAGAGACATTTAGCACTCCGCTTCTAATGTTCCCCTTGAGGTACTAGCGTATCCCATTCATAGATATTGCTTGATAACTAGAACATCAAGTAAAAGGTCGGACTTCGGAAGCTCAAGAATCCATAAGGAATAACTACGGAGGCCGATCCTGCGAGATCCTTATGGGGAGGTGACCAACTTCTTCAACCAAGATATTACAATAATAGGCCTTCCGGCTAGGTGGGTTAGCCACGACATCCACGTTACCCGGTTACCGAGGGACCAATATTATAACTCTTGGGATACGTTCCAACCATCATATCTGCCTGAGATTCAGATCTAGTTGGTGTCAGGATATTCCAGACTCATAGAATCTAGGAAGAAAAGGGAAAATTTTGCAACACAAATCGACGAGATGACGTTGCCAGATTCTCGGGAGATGAACTACAGTAGAAAGCTCCAAAACATGAGCTGATTCTGCTACACACCTGTGAACACACTGTCCTAGACAAGTATGACCACATGGTAGTCTTACAATGAAACACTACCGAGTTTAGGTTGGGACCATCATTGCAGATAACGAAGTCCTTGCGTAAGTCATATGATTAGCTCTTACGAAGGAACTTATTTTCCTCCAACAAATCAGTCAATGGCTTGGTGTGCTAGGGACACATATATAATGAAAGTTGCAACTCTCCAAACCAAAGAATACTTCGCACATATGCATGACTGATTTGGGATGATTCCAGAGGAAGCAAAACAAACTTTCTCAAATCCACGGCGGCAACTTGCATCGAATGCACGTGATTCAAAGAAAGTCACTTCTTGCATCCGAGCGTATGCTTCATGATCTAGCATGAAGAGATGCTTACAAATGTTTCCAACACTAGCTTAATGTTCAACATAAATCATGGAGGAGATAAGATGCTACTGATGGGCTCAACAACAACTCATCGGGATTTCCACATCACTGGAATTCCACCATTATGTGAACAAGGTGATAGCACTGGTCAGACCCAAAGATGTAATGGTGCATGCTCGAGGGGTCAACCACGAGTAAGACAACATTACGAATATCGTTGGTTCTGATTTGATTTGACAATAGCCCATACTCAAATCAAAGATTAGTTACGACAATAGTACCAACAATTGATCATGAGGACCAATCGATGGAGATATCATCTTTCTTCAACACACACACAGAAGATATCCCTTAGAGATGAACTAAGTTAAGCAAAGCTTCTACCTTCCAACTAACTCAGGGATATCCAACACAGACTCTTGGGGAATGGGTGGTTTATAAGAAAATTGACTTGATCACGAACTCAACATAGCGGTCAGGTGACAACCAGGTAATACTTCCGAGAAGACCTTCGGAAAATCACGAACCACCGATATGTTACTAAGCTCGAGAACAACCTTGCTTTTCAGGGCAAGATGATATGATCAAATGAGCAAGGGATTGAATAATCCTAACTCATTGATCGAGGAGTGCACCGAAAATAAGGACTAGATAGCACGATCAATCTTAGGATGATGATTTAATAACCAACACGCTAAGAATGAGAATATTGTCCATTTACTACCAAGCAACGAGTTGCTCGGAGTATTGATTTCACACATCACAATTCACTTGTCGGCATTCCGGTTGCAATAACACGGAGACCGAGGAATGAATGACAATGGTGAGAAGTATCACTCTATCAGGAATCCATAAGAGGTTGTGCAATTCCTATGATATTCCTGACATAAAGAGGGCAACACTCCAAGGTAGAACAGAACAAAAGCTGGATTGGCAATTTGATCTGCGGAATACAACTATTTTGACCAAACCCTAGATATGGATGGGGTACTGGAGTTTGTTTCTCCTAGTCATTCCGGAATAGAATGGCTTGACAGACCACAAGAATAAAAGGCACTAATGAACACAAATGCACACATACTCTTGGCTATCTACTGATAGAGGATGGTCGGGATACAACTGAAGAGGAACAACTCAAGGAACATACAATTTTCTGAGCTGTGGAGGCATAGATTAGTATGTCGAGCAAAGCTTAACATATTTCTTCCGGATAACCCATGCAGAAGAAGAAGGACTGGCAGATTCACAATTATGGATGGAGAACTCCTCAAGAGTACTCTGATTGTGAGCTTTTGGTTCAAAGAACATCTACCTTAATGGTTCATGGTATTTGGAAGAAGGAAATACCACGGACCTCGAGGACTGTCGCAAGGTTACTAATATCTTAAGGGAACTAGCAAATACTAACAACATGAAGTAGGGTGAAGCTCGGGTTCGAAAACCCAGGAGTAGAATACCTACTACTAAATGGCATCACGGGATGCTTTCGAGAATGGTGGCCAGAATCATCACACCGGAAACACATAGCATTGCTAGATTACTAGATGACTCCCTAAGACACCTAGGGTCATAATAATAGCTCCAACATATATGTCAAGGCAACGGAGTACCTCAACAGACCAATTAGTGTGCTTAATCTGGCCCAAAGGACATCCGGATGGGAAGAAGGGATTTGCAAATGCATCATACTAATTAGAAACCTGGGGTGACTCGGACAGCATAACGGCTTTAAATGCTCAAAATGATTTGAGACATCCTGCGAAATGGTGGCATAACCACTCAACATCACAATATCAATGTTCTGAGATCAACTAAGAACACATAGAAGTAGTAGAAACTGAACAGAGGCTTGAATACATCAATCCTACAAGTCTATATCATAGTAACTCGTCATCCTGATAGATAGATGAGAAGGCCTAGTTCTTAATCCCCGTAGAAGAGAAGAGGTTGACTCAGATCAGAAGGCCATGAGGTATAAGGAGTAAAAAGAGCCTTACGTTCCCTTCCACAATCAATTCCCTTACATAACTAAAGCATTTCTAGACTCAACTTCGACCAGTTTGGCTTGGTAAACCTACAGGCAGTCAGGCTCTAATACCAACGCTGTCAGGACCCCGATCCTAAGCCACATCGATCTAGCATGTAACACATCATATCACTTTGCGGCCTCACGCACGGTATTCCCACGGGTGCCACCTTACCTGGCCTGGGACCGTTTGCGCCTTTTGGCTCACGTATATGATAGTGTCGCTAGCAACCATATGACAGAGAACCCGGGCCGAAATGGCTAGTCGTGAACCCAAAGCAGCACTAACCTATGGGGACAGGCATACATGAATCACATCGAGCATGTCGGTCAGCAGCGTGTGAATCCGGGCTGTAGCACTGGGCTAACAGGACTCCAGGAACCCGGGCTGTAGCAGGCTAGGCAGGACTCCGAATGTCACCGCGTGACATTTCCCCGAAGGGACAGACACAGGAACGAAGTGAAACACATGTCGGCCAGTCAAGTGCCCTGAGCAGTAGTGCTGGGCTAGCAGGACTCCGGTGAACCGGGCTGTAGCGGACTACTATGGCTCAAGGAAGCACTAGACTACATTTCCCCATAAGAGAGGCTGCCAAGGATAAACAACCAGATTGTCGGATCCCACACATACCAAGCATTTCAATCATACACACAATATGCTCGATATGTGTAAATACAACATGGCATCACAACATAACTCTACGACTCAAGTATTTATTCATTAGGCTCCGAGGAGCGAGATATTACAATCATGGGTCTCATGACCCAACATTCAGAGCATACAAATCAAAGCGCATGCGAAAGCTTAACATGTCTGAGTACAGACATCTACAAATGAAAAGGCTGAGAAGCCTGACTATGTACCAGATCCTGCCGAGGGCACAAGATCGTAGCTGAGGTATCAAGCTAAACGTCGAAGTCCACATGGAACTACTAGCGAGACTGACGTCTCTCTGCAAAACATAAAATAGGCAAACGTGAGTACAAATGTACCCAGCAAGACTTACATCAAAACTAGCTACATATGCATCGGTATCAATAAAGGGGTGGTGAAGTTTAACTACAGCAAGCCAGCTTTGACTCGGTGGCTATCCTGAACTACGACTGCAAGTAACTCTTTTGAGGTGGCGCACACGAGTCCACATATTCACCATAGCAATACACCACTATGGATCCGCTCCCGTCTCCCTACGAGAAGGCCATCCATAGCACTCACGCTTATCTTGCGCATTTTAGAGTATCCACTTTCACTTGTCTATGAACTGTTATAGGCAACCCAGAAGTCCTTTACCGCGGACACGGCTATTCAAATAGATAATGTTAACCCTGCAGGGGTGTACTTCTTCACACACACTCTCACCACTTATCGCCGTTTACACGACATGTACTCGGCAACCTTCAAGTGGAAGCCCAGCGAGGGTGTCGGCCACGGCCTACCTAAACACTCAAGTCTCTAGTCCAGGTTTATCGCCTATTCAGGTTCCATCCGCAGGGAGTCCGGCCAAGGTTTCCACATACGGCCCCGAACGATGTGTGCAGGGTTCCTGAGACACCAAACGGGCGCCTGGTACACCGTGCCACGTGCCTACCGCAACACAGCCCACCCCGACAGTCAGCACTGCGTGCGGCCCCCAGCATACTACAAACACCAGAAACTACTTGCAACTCCTGGACAGAGGACAAGGGTGATCAAGAAGCCGAGAGAGTCAACTAAGGATCCCAATGTGTGGTAGTAACTGTTTCATGGATCACAAACACAGAACTCAGTTCCCGAGGACGGCTTCAATGACACAACCCACCATGTACTCCTACATGGCCTCTCACCGCTACCTTTACCAAATCGTGTTTACACACTTAGCTCACACATAGTAGGACATGTTCATCACCATTCCAATTCATTCCCGGTGAATCAGACCCGACTCAACTCTAAGCAATAGCAGGCAGGACAGACAAGCATGAATGAGTAGGCACATCAGGGCTCAAACAACTCCTACTCATGCTAGTGGGTTTCACCTATTTACTGTGGCAATGACAGGTCATGCAGAGAATAAGGGGTTCAACTACCGCAGCATGTAACAGTTGAATCGATGTCGTCCTAATGCAGTAAAAGAGAGCAGGAGCGAGAGAGTGGGATTGTATCAGAATGTACAAGGGGTTTTTGCTTGCCTGGCACTTCTGAAGATATTATAGCTCTTCATCGGTGTCATCGAACTCATCGTCGAAACCACGTCTATCGAGAGGGGACAAATACCGGCAACAGAGAAAGAAACACAATCAATGCAATGCACAATATGATGCATGCTCATGACATGGTAAAATGAGTGTGTTGGGCTAATGCAACTACAACCAGATGGGTTTGAGCTATTTTGAACCAAAGATTCAAAGTTCAAACACATTTGTGATCTTAAATAGTGCTTTATCATGTTTTGCACTAAACAGCAAGTTAACTTGTTTAAACATGCATGAAACCAGTACAGATGGATAGATTGGATTTTTCTGATCATTTTTCATATATAAATTATTTCATTTGGAGCTACGGTTGAATTTCTATGATTTTTAGAAGTTTAGGCAACTTTCTGGATTTTCCTATATAAGAATAATTCCAGAGAAGGATTTACTGCGTCAGCCTGGCGTCAGTGTGACGTCAGCGGTCAACTGAGACGGTCCAGGTCAAACTGACCCCTGGGACCCGCAAGTCAGTGACTCAGCTAATTGACTGAGTTAATTAGCCATAAGCTAACACTAACTAAAATGTCAGCAGGGCTGGGCCCACATGTCAGCGTGACAGTGGGTTAACTAAGTTAATTAACACTAATTAAACTAACAGTAATTAAATAGGGGCCTGGGCCCACACGTCAGGACCCAGGGGAGGTCAAACCGGGGTCTACCCGGGCCAGCGGGGTCAACCCTGCCGGTCAAAGCGGTCAACCCGCCGGCGTTTAGCCGCCGGTGAAGGCCGAGACGGCGGTGCGGCTCAGAAAACGCCCACAGGGCACAGACGAGGCCGTTCTTGGTCTCGTTGGAGAGCTCTTGCAGGTGTGCATCGGGTGATTGTGGAGACCGGGCCTATGGTGGCCGGAGCCAACGACGGCGAGCTCGGTTGCGGCCGCCGGAGTTCGGGCGTGGGTGCGGAAGTGCTGCAGTGCGCGAGCTAGTGAGCTGAGGCGCTAGCGGGGCCTACGCGATGCGGCGAGTGGGTTGGACGCGTCGGGCGGACCATTTGGTCGCCGGAGTCGTGTCGGCGGCGAGCGCAGGCGGCGGCGGGTTCGGGCGTAGGCGGTCCGGTGGCTACGGAGGCCTACGGGGAAGAAGAGAGGGATGTGCAGGGTCAGAGGCTCACGGCGAGTCGGACGAGGAGGTCAGCGAGCTCGGAGACGGTCCGAAGCAGTCAGTGCGGCACGGAGGATCTCCGGCGACCGGCGAGGAAGAAGATGATGTTGGCGGCATCACAGGGCGACCCAGCTCCTGTGACTCGGTGAAGAAGATGAGGACGACGTGGCAGAGCTCTCGGACGCGTCAGGGGAGCAAGGGGGTAGCTGTGGCCGCGCGAGCACTGGTCGGCGGCGACGGCTTCGCTCGGGTGAGCTAAAGGGAGAGAGCCAGGGGAGGGGAGAGAGAGCGGCGAGTGAGGGAGAGGGGGCAGGGGCTTCGGGGCATCTCCGTGGCGTCGCTAGAAGGGCCCGGGGAAGCAGGAGGTGGCTAGAGCAGCGTCGGCGCTCACCACGCACCTGGTTGTCCTCCTGGCAGAGGAGGAAGATGACAAGGGGGCGCTGGTGGGCTGGGACGCCACCTGGGCTGCCAGCAGGCTACAGTAGCGGGCCGCAGGTGGGTGGAGGTAAGTCCTTCTGCTCTGTTTTATATATTCTGTTTGTTTTCTATTTTCTGTAATTTGTTTTTGATTTAGTTTTCAAACTAAATCAAATTTAATGCTTCTGATAAATATTGTGTGGGCTAGTTGAGTTATTCCAGAGCCCCACACAAATTTACAGAATTATTGGACTTATTTTAAATATATAGCAAAAATAAATCCAATGCAAATAGTTGTTGCATTAACTCCAAATGCCCAACATAAATATTTATGAGCTCCTAAAAATATTGGTTTGAATTTTACCTCTGGCCAATATTTTCAGGGAGAAACATGAACATTTTCTTGGACCTATTTGAAGAAATTTTTATCTTGGTCATTTTCAGAAATGATTTCTGAGGCTTTCACATGTCCCCATTTCAAATTCATTGAAATTTAAAGATGATGCACACATGACTAGCTAGTCTAGGTCATACCAGAACTAGGGATGTGACAATTTCAATATGGATAAATCATATCCAACCAAAACACCTATGGTTGTCAGATCCCTTGATATTAATAAAGATCCTTTTAGACCTCGGGATGATGACGAAGAGATATTAGGACATGATTTCTCGTATCTCAGTGCCATTGGTGCGGTAATGTACCTTGCAAATTGCACCAGGCCTGATATTGCATTTGCGGTAAATTTACTAGCTAGACATAGCGCAACTCCAACAAAACGTCATTGGACGGGAGTAAAGAATATCTTTAGATATTTACATGGCACAAATGATCTTGGATTATTCTATCAGAAAAACCAAGATATGACTATAGTAGGATATACTGACGCTGGCTATCTATCTGATCCTCACAATGCCAGGTCACAGACAGGTTTCGAATTCTTGTATGGTGGAACTGCTTTTTCATGGAAGTCACAAAAACAGACTGTCTTAGCAACTTCCACTAATCATTCTGAAATAATTGCATTATCTGAAGCATCAAAAGAATGTGTATAGCTTCGAAGGATGATTAACCACATTCAAACTTCATGTGGTGTTGGTTCATTAGGATCACCAACTATTATTTATGAAGACAATGCAGCTTGCATTGCTGAAATGCAAATGGGTTATATAAAAAGTAATATCACGAAACATATTTCTCCTAAGTTGTTCTTTCCTCATTCATTACAAAAAGAGGGAGAAATTGACATTTTGCAAACCAAATCATGTGACAATCTAGCAGATTTGTTCACAAAGTCTTTGCCAAATTCAACATTCTAGAAATGTATTCATAGGATTGGTATGAGACGTTTTTGAGATTTGGAAATTTCAGGGGGAGAAAACTCCTAGAATCATGACCCATTAGTTATCATCAGATAATAATTATTCTACTCTTTTCCTTCATGAGTTTTTGCATCAGTTTTCTCATAAAATGTTTCTAATGAGGCAATATAAATTATACCATATCGTTTTCTTCTTATATTTTTCCCATAGGGTTTTAAAAGGAGTTTTCCATGGTGTATCTATTACTCCTCATATTTTTTTCACAAGACTTTTGGGGGAGGTTCTTAAATTGCAGAAATGATTCTCAAGCAGGATGACGATTATACAAGAAGCACTAGATGATGAATTATACAAGAAGCACTAGATGATGGATTCTTCTAGAAGATGCGTGATCGAAGGGGGAGTGTTAGGAATAGAATTAGACCACTTGTTAATTTACTAACGGAAACACGTGTGGGCGTTTGCATCTCGCCCACACGTGTGGATCCACGTCTGTTTGTGGGTGCACGAATCTTGGCATGTTTGTAGTGCCATGTAGGACTGGGCTGGTGTGTGGGCATTCATCCGGTCGCCCACACGTCAGTTTCACCACACGAAGGGGCCGGTGTGTGGGCGTTTAGCAGTTCGCCCACACACCAGTTTTCACTCACGAACAAGGGCTGATGTGTGGGCATTTTCCATCTCGCTCACACACACCTGTTCCTCTCCCACACCCAAGCTGCCAATTGCCATGCGTTTTGCAGTGTATAAGGCAACTACCCTAGTGTGCTTGCAAGCAGATGGCAACTCTCTCTTTTTTTTTACCCGAACATGTGAGTTGTCATATGTTTTGCAGGGTACACGGCAACTGCCCCTAGTGTGCTGGTAAGCAAATGACAACTCTGTTTTTACCCGAACATATTGTTTTGTCATGTCTCTTTGTAGCGCTACACGACAACTTTCTAGTGTTAGTAGGTGGCAACTCCTAAGGTTTTCAAATCACTAGATGACCTGGTTGCGCCAATGGCGCAAAAAGCAAGTTAGAAGCAATGTTAGTAGTGAGTAAGTAAGAGATGTAGATGGAAAGATAGTACAATGTGGATTTGTATTGCAGATAATAGAATGACTTCAATTGGTTTACAAATAGTAGGATGACTTAGAAATACACTTATATATAGGCCGCCTCACGGCTTATTTAGGCATCTTCTTAGTCTGGTCGTGGTCTTTAGAGGGCATGTACGAAAAAGCAGAGTGTCATCGTCGGATAATGCTTGCATGGTAGACTTCCACAGGTACTTGAAGGCCTATAAAAGGTGTTGGTTCCACTGTCAGACCATTTGGAGTAGCCGATATAGTTATTATCTCCGGAATATCTTAGATTTCATTGGTTCATATGACACACTTGTAGAACCAAATATCAGGGAAATCACCAACGCGATAGTTGTTGTTCTCTAGCATGCAACAATGACTCAGGATGTCTTCCATTATAGGTGGGCTGTTGGTAGCCCTGTAATCCTTATCTCTCCGAGAGAGAATAGGAGATATTGCACCAATATACACGATGAGAGGACAGCAAGCAACCTGCGGTAGACCGAATAAATGGCTTAGGAAGGGGAAACAAAAAGGAAAAGAGTGTATAATAATCATACTACATAGAGGATATGTTAACTATGCCTGCAATCACCATGAATAGACTTAGCAACAACTATGTATCCCCATTACTTGAATGGAACACAGGTGAATGCATCTCCAATAAGAAAAGAATAGGTAGTGAGCACACAAGTTTGCACTTTACACAGGTAAGTAACTGGATCAGGTCATCAGGTTTGCCAATGAGGTTAGAACAAAAGTTTTGTATCAAAAATAACTTAAAACAATTGGAGAGGAAAGGTTTTGTAAGAAACTTACTCTGTAAGTAATTTCTTCCGGTCAACACAGATGCAAAGCAAAGGTGTGAAAACATCTGTTTATCTTGGTTTTTAGTCCTATTATCAAACATCTTGGTTTTAAGGCCTATTATCAAACAGCCCGTGAGTGTCACAAAGTAGGTAAAATCTGGGAGTTTTTCAACTAAGTTTGACAACACACAGTTTATTTCCGGTGAAAAATACATCCTCTGGTTTTTAGGAATATCCAACTTACAAATAACACCGCGCATACGTTCATAGGAAATACATAATGACCACCGGTAATGGCGCGGAACGCAGAACACAACAGATGGTTTAATACACCTATCACAGATCCTTGCACCTATAGCAGAGAAACAGTTTCAATTAAAGAAAAGCGGGAACGATTGTTAAGGATGTATTTCTGTCGAGGATGTCAGTTGCAGTCTCCCAAAGCATAGGAATGACATAAATTATGGGTTCACTAAGTGTATTATGTTAACAATCTGGTGTCACATACATGTTCCTTACTATATAGCTAATAACAAAGAGTAGTTGTCAATCAATTAAACCAAAGTTAATAGTGCAGCATGTTGTTTGTAAAGTCAAGTTATATTGCAGTTTTTTTTCTGGGATAAAAGATGGTGTAATCTTCTCCATGGTCTTTAGTTTTCATCTGTCAGCCTATGTATATGACGTTTTGGTTGGCCTGCACTTCAATTGATCAGAAAACAAATTGGTGGTTAGCATGTACTGCTGCAATAAACCTGGATCACCTCCTAACATAAGAAAATCTTTTGATGTAAGTGCTTTAGAAACAGTTGAAGCGTGTTTCTTCTAAGCCGATCAGCAAATTGACCCTCACAAAAGAGCTAACATAGCAGAGATAAAAACTAATGAACTGAAGACAACCTCAATTAGGACCTATGAACCTCTCAGAAGTCATGGAGGAAAACTATCATATACAGATCATTGCCAACGTTCGTCTTGAATGTAAGTAGGACATCTGTACCAACCTCAAGTCCTGTTTTCAGGAGATGTCTTGCATCCATGCTTGAACAAGATGCAGACGTCATGTGATTGTTTGTCATACTCAGAAATACTGCTTGCCAAACTGTAGTCCCACCAGTCCGTGCTTGGGGTATTCAAATGACAAGCTACTTCCTTTCGTATTTCCTGGGTGACCATAGATTACACAAAAAAAAGAGTGAGTGTCATGATCCCAATTACGAAAATGGCACAAGAACAAAAGGAGAACAACAAAGAAAAATAAATCCATCCGATAGGGCGAAATAGATAAAAAAAGTGTGTGCAACAGAATGCATGTAACTCTACCTAAGGTGACCAGATCACACATACTTAAATATGTGAAATTGAAGTAGGCATGACAATGAGTGAGATACACGAAATACATACCCACTTGCCATTACATTAGTTTGGTTGTTACCTAATGATTGTATTATTATTTTTTATATTTGGAAAGGATAATTTATCAAAATGGCCAGAATTGTAACACCGCTTAACATGTTGGTTATTAATTTCGCAATGTCCTGAGCCGAGTAGTGGGTGGGCACGGATTAACAGAAAACCAAAAGATTTACTTAGTGTAATCTAGGAAAGGTCACAAGTCATAGTAAACTCATACTTGAAAAATCTAATCATGTTCTCACATAGAAATCACGACATGCATGGGTTTCATATCTAACCTGGGTGAACTTTCTTGTGTCATGCACTGAAAATAGCCTATTCTTTTGCTGAATATAGCCAGGAGGGCTATTTGCGCAACTGTTTATCCGACGGCTGCTTGTTGAATCAACCAAAAGAAGAGGACTATATAGAGCAGATACCAAGGCTGTTAGGCCTAGATACCAGCAGTCAGCTTGGTCCTTGTCTTTGCAGATCTGGGAACACATGATTGTAAATAGATGTTGGAAAAGGAGATTATACGAGGAACAAAGATATTCTAAACTCAAGAATTCCAGGCCTAGTAGGAAATACCAAGTCCAGTGAGCATTCACCATTCGTGTATATGACTGACATCTTTATCGTGCATGGTTTAGCCTTTGCTACAGCCTGCTATAACCAAAACACCTAAATCTGAACATATATGCCACTAAAGTACCCACATTTCTCTACAAAAAAGGTCAAGTGTATTCCTAAATTGTGGTACTGAATTTTAGGCACTTCACCGGATAAACAGTGGTCATAATACATGTTTATGGCTGACACGTCACAAGCAGCAAGCTTCAATTTAGCTCCCACCTGTACACTATTTAGGAATGCATACAAGCAAGTCATGTACAGAGCAACACCACACCGACAAGTGCGTACTGTATTTCATAGGTTAACATTTGAGATTTTCAATGTGGGACCAATTAGATATATGCTGTAGCTAGAATTCTAATTGGAGTAATTCCCACCAGAATGTGGGTTGTATACAAAATTATAAGATGGATTATTTGTGTTTATATCCGCCATAATCAAGGCTCTGAACCTGGTACTATTTGCATGAAAATGGGGTGCTCTCACACATCTGCAATAGAGATACTATTCTTTTCATAAGCTCTTATTTTTCTACCCATATTACTTAGTCGTGCCCCTGTTTACTGCTTACACAACAAACTTTAGTTTATGCGGGTGTATACACGATGTATAAAACATGAACCTGGCAAGTACATGATGCTACAGTATACATATCTTTCTAACTGAAAAATAAGCCTATCACTTCCTGCTCTCAGATCTTAGTTCATTTCTAAACTCTGCATTTTATTTGTACAAGCATACCACATCTACATTCTGCTATAACACAGATTAGTCACCATACTATGCTCTTAATTATTACCAGTTCATAATGGAAACATAGTACCTAATGCATCCCGTATTAAATGACATTGTGAACTGAAGTGGATTGCTATGTTTACACACATACTATGAAGAATGGAATCTGATATGGAAAATGCAGAGGATGCCCAACAGAACTCTTGCTCCATTCCCGATTTCCATTTTGGTTGAAGACTTGGGAGTCCCACTTTGCTGCAAATCAGAGAATACGAAGGCCTCATTTACCACTTTGGATGAAATTGTATCGCTAGTGGCTACACCTAAGACAGCCAAGACAAAATTGTTGTATGATATTGATTAAAAACATAAATGACAAAAGGCCAAAGGTCCAAGGCTCCAAGTAGTATAACAAACATATGGAACATTAGATTAACAGGAACTCACCTCTCTTAGTCGAGAGCTTCTTCTCAAGATGCTCTTTCTAGAGAGATGAATACATCACAAGTAAATAAACTGGAAGCGTGCGCGAAGAAGAGGGCTGCGACTGCTGCTCCCCTCATCCGGATCGAGGCTGAGCTCCTCGGCTCAAGCTCCACCTGCCGAGTCTAGATTAATTAGGAGGAACTGCACATAAGGAGGAACTCTCCAAGTAGGAGAGATATTCTTGCATTGTTGGTCCAACTCCTTTGCACAGAGGTATCGTTCAACTTGTACTCATTTTTTTAGAACTCAACCTGAAAATGTGCTGCTACTCGTTCTCACTTTGGCATTATGTGAAACAACAACTTTGTAATCAACTGTAGAGATGCTTGTTACTAAAACAACAAATATGTGAAAAGAAAGAATAAATTGACCCTCATGCCACAAAGGAGGCATCATTAGCATCTCCCTATCCAACTGGGACACTAAACACATGTTGGCAACCATGAAAATGGCAGACAAAGCTTGAACACAGCCTCTTGAGTTATAGAGGAATAAGAGGAGAATCATGTACCTGACTACAGGTTGTTCCTGTGTATTAGCTAACTTGGGTGGCAAATGAAGCATCAAACCACAAATAAATAAATGAAAAGCTTCTTGCTTATGAGCCTGAACAATTGTTTCATGTCTCAACCACTAAAAATGGTTTAGAACATGATGTTAACATGCTGCATCTCTATTTCAATGTGCACAATTTTTTTTCTTCAGCTTCTGTATGAAGCATAGGAACAAAGCATGCATCTCTATTTCAATGTGCAGAAATTTCGGCTACATTCAGACTCAGAATCTACGATTAATTCTTGCCACACGCAATAAAACCACGAACAGCACACTCAGAAGAATCGACCACAACGACACACTCATAATTCGAATCTCTAAATCAGAACGATCAGAAACTTTATTTGCACAAAGCAACACCAGAAGTATCTTTTGACCTCACCAATGAATTTGTAAATACAGAGGACATATATGAAGCATGACAAACAAACTGAACACAGGACCACACAGGCATTTTATCAAGCAGGTCACAAGCATGGGAAAAACAGAGTCTCACCTTCTAGCAAACACAGTGATTAGACGCACAGCAGAAGACAAAACAACAAATCAGCACCATCGACCCTACAAACGAAAAAACAACAAGAGGAAAATATGAATTGAGAGTAGATGTAAAAGAGGAAAATATGAACTGAGAGCAGATGTAAAATTGTACTTAGAATCACGGTACTGAATTTAATATGTTTGAGCTAAGAAAAGGCATAATTGCAGTCCACCTCTTTTTTAAACGGGATAAAGGAAATTCACGACGACGACGATGTCCGCTAGATTAGTCATGTATATACTATTATATCAAGGTTACAAAGCATATCTATTTTACAGGTCTGGACAGCTTCAAACTGAAACCAAAAGTGAATTTTAGGAAAGAGTTATATTGTGACCGAACATGTAATGAAGAGAAATCTAATGTACCGGTTCACTTGAACCCCATCTGAATTTCACTCTTCTGCTACCATAGGGGATCAGAAAAATTACCATGAAGATGCTCTTTCAGAATCCCATTCATCATGGACTCATAGACCAGGATGTTTCTCCCATCTTCACGGCAGCAACCTAGCAAGGATACCTGAAGAAATTAATAATTAGTTGGTGTTGAGAATAATTTAACATACCATATTCATTTTCTCGGCAATTTAAACCAACCTTCCTTGTTTGGAAACTGCTTCTTCCCCTGGGAATCATTCGTTGGCACTTTCATCTCAACGAGCCATTCAAGTGTCAATCTGAATTTAAAAGTGGATTCAAGACCAAAAACATGTTGCTCATCTACCTGCAAGCAATTCATCAAGATCAATATATAGTCTTGTCATTCTGGAATTAATACTGTACTTCTAGTAGTAGAAATCATGCATAAATCACTACAAGAAACTTGTTAATTCGTGACGGATTTGCGATGACAATTTCAAAATCTGTCACGAACAGTCTGGTCCAGCCCCGCAAGCCCGTCTAAAGCCCGCTAAAGCCCGCCCAACCGTCCTGCATATAAAGGCTAACCCTAACACCCTCCTCCTAGGCCCCCTCCTCTCTTCGTCCTCCACGCAGCCCGCTCCCGATTCCCCATCGCCGCCACTCACCAGATCTTCCCATCCCTGCACCCACAGCTCGCGTCGGCCCTCCCCCTCCCTCCTCTCACCTCGCACCTCCGGCAAATGTCAGATCCTTCGCATTCCCCACCCATCCACCACTCTGGCAACCTAATTCTCTCTCTCTCATGCCACCCCTTGTGCCGCGACCAACACCCATCGATTGCGGCGACGTCCGCCACCGCATAGCACACTGACGAGCTATTCTCCAACCTCGCCCTCCTCCAGTCCAGTTGGATCTGCCACTACCTGTCTCCGGCGCCCGCCCACGACCCCTAGCCCATGGCTAGGGTTTCGGTTGTGGCACCACGTCCATCGCCGGGGCGTCTCCGGTGGCTCCTCTCCGTCGGACAGCGCGCCCCATCGCGCCTCTCCACCTCCTGGATTGCGTCCCCTAGCTCGGCGCGCTTGTGCGCGTTGGGCTGGACGGCGGTGACCCCGACCTCCTCTGCCGCCTCTCCGGCGTGGCTCTGCATCCTATGGCGACCTACTCTGCCGCGCTACGATGGTGGCCGACCTGTAGTGCGACCACTGCAACACCAATGAACTTCTTCAGCCTTCCTCCTCTATGGCATGCTCTGCTTATTTTATTTCATCCAATATTCACTTGTGACAGATCACTTTAGATTACTGATCTATATTCAGCATAGGTTAAGGCTTGCTTTTTCACTTAGATTGCATAGTGATTGTTGACAGATATATATCTCATGAATTATGTAAGTTCGAACATTGCATGATTGGGCAGAGGACATCAGGGCATGTGGAGCCGGTATTTCATTTTAGTTGGCAAATTTCAAGGACTAGTAATTTTTTGTCTGGTATATGTGTTTTAGCCTTACCAATGCAAAGATGGAAAATATGTTCCATTTATTATTATTATCCAAAGGATGGTCAGTGTTGCACAACTTCGGGTTTCTGATGTTAGTTCATTATAATTCCAAGTAATAAATTTTTGAATAGATACTTGTTACTTTATGCAAGACAAACTTCAAGTATATCATGAAGAAAGGGAAAGTAATGTGTGGCTAGCCATTGAACATTGTTCCTTCTTAGTTCAGTTAGTATGCATTTGAATCAATTCTTTAAGACTCCAGTTAGTAAATTATACATTTGGGAAGGTATAGTACTTTAAGAATTTGGTTCAGTTGAGACAACATTTGCATTTCAGTAATAATGAAACGAAACTACACATCCAGTTGTCACAATCTTTGCTTTGCACATTATATTCTGTACATCTCCCACCTGATCGAAGTTGATGCCATAGTCCTCGAGTAGAACATGGTGAGCTTGATACCCTCCCATTCTTTCGCTTGTTGTATTCTTGATGTGAATTATTCTGGCTGTACATTTTGAGTTGTTCAAGTTGTGTACTGTTGTGAGTTCAAGGTGTGGATTGTTGTGTGGTATCTGTAAAATTCTAACTGTACATATATTTAACTGTGCATAAATTCTAACACGGATGTAGACTATCTTTTCTACCTGTCCTTGAATATAAGCGAAGCATGATCAATTCAAGCTGCACTTTCCTAACTATTAGTTCACTATTTATCAATTATTTTCTTGTTTCATAGTTCATTATAGTACAGGTTTTTAATTTTTCATTTAATAAAAAGTAAACAGCTTAGTACTCGACAAATAAACTATTAGTGTGGGAGATCTTTCAGTGAAACTGTATCATATTCTTTGTTAATATTTTGCATGCCATTTGAAGTTCACTTAGCAAGTAAGTATTGCTTAGTACTGTATTTGTTGGTGCTTTGAGATGAACTTGCAGCAGAGACATCGAGTTAGATGAAAAATCCTTTGGTGCCGAATTTGATTCAAACATTGAGTTAATATTGTCCAGAACATTACATATTTTTATTTGAACTTAGCCTATGTTTATGCCCAGTTTGTGTTAATTATCTTGAAGTTAGTCTCTGTTACTTGTTTACTGTCATTCTTATTTGTTAAGGAACAATGTATATGCTGGCAGAATTTTCTTTACATAATTTTCAGCTAATTGCTTGTACAGAAAATTATCCTCCCCTATTCTTTTGTGTTTCTAATTGACTCTTTAAGTTTTGTTTTAATATGGTTGCAAACAACGCTGATGCAAGTACATCATCATCCAGCTGTACTTTTCTCTAGCCTGCTAATCTTTGTATGATTACTTCTGCTTTGTTCAAATAGGTGACTTCTGAATATAGTTGTATAAATAATGCTTTTGTTTCCATGATTCCTTGAAATGAACTTCATTACTGCCTTGATGTCTAATTTAGTAACTACCGGACTTCTTCATGTATTGATATAAATAATCCTTCTGTTTTCCATTCTTCTTTGGGTTTGCAAGCTAATAGTTTAATTAATATTCAGTTTTTTTTTGCTCATTACAGTAGAGGTGATGGATTTCGTACTACTGTACTTCCGGAAATGCATGTACACAGAATTGCAATATGAAGTAGCGATGGAAGTGAAAATTGCACGCTTTTATTTAAGATTACTAATAGTAGATGTTATATTGTTTTTTGCTTCTGATTTAGGACTGTTTGATCGGCTACATAGTTCAATTGTTCACTGTCAAATTTTCAGTGTTATTACTTGCATACTCAACATCTATTGTCTCAATTCTTCAACACTTCTCATATTGAACTTTGGATGATTTAATTGCCTAAAATGGTCCTTCCTTTTGAGTGTTTTTATTTTCCATTACATGCACAAATAACTTCATTGACAGAAACTAGCTTTAATTGATGAAAAAAGTATAGTATTACATTTTTCCATGTTTTATTGACTATGAACTACATTGCATTATATGGGATCATCTAATCTGATATACAAGTCCTGCCATGCGCATATAAACTTGATTTTGTTGATGTACTTATGAATATGAAATGATCTGTTTGTCCTTTGTTTTAAAATGATGTTGACCCTTTTATGTTTGGATGATAAAATGTCACATTTATAGAACAATTTATTGAACTTGTAACTAGTCAGCTTTCTTCACGTGTGTTGCCCACAATTACGTCCACAATTACGTGGTACCTTAATATAGTAGTGGTGTGTCCAGAAAATCAAATAATATTACTCTCTAGATTCATTTTAGAGCTGGCTTTTTTAACTTATTATAATTATGATTTTGTATGTGTTTTGATTCTACGCAGGTTTGGCGGGTAATCCGTCTTACCGGAGTTCGAAGTTTGTTAGCAGGAATTATTTGGGTCTGGATAGCTGCCTTCAAGCGGTGGTGCAGTGTTGGACATTGAAATTAGCTAGTAGTGCATTTCCAAAAATGCTTATAGCGCCTTCTAGATATGATTATGATGTTCTGATATTAAGCTTTGTTATTTTTTTCAAATCAGGCTTGATTGTTGGAACACTGTATTGTCATGTAAACAGTTGCTATTTTTTTTGAATGAATATAATTTGGGTTTCCTATTGTAAATTGTACAACCTGGACAAAAAAGGGGCTAATCGGTTGGGGGTAAAAAAACAGGTGGGCTAATAGCAGGATGAAATAAAATTGTCCACCAAAAATATTGGGCCAATTGGGCTGGTTACAACATGGGCCATGTTATCCTCCACGTCAGATCCACGTAGACGCCTTGTTAGGTCCATGTTGCAGCCACGTCATGTAAATCGGTGACGGTTTGTTCCGTCACAGCCTAGTTTGGGCTTGGCGGGCCTGGGGCAGATCCATGACGGCCAAGGACCGTCATGGAAGGCATGATGTCAAATTATGACGCGATATACATGACGGATTTCAGATCCATCAAGGATGGGCACGCATGACAGTTTTCCCCTGATCTGTGACGGACTAAGACCGTCATGTATTAACAAGTTTCTTGTAGTGAATGTAGACAAGGCCCTGCTGGGTTGCAAAAAGACTAACCAAAAAAGGGGCAGACAGGAAAATTAAGCATCTCTCTTATTTTCCTCATCGCTATGAGCCCTAGGAAACAGAGACGCAACAGCCATCAGATATGGCCATAAAGCACAAGGAGCACTAACCCGTGAGATTTCTCTACTGGTGCCAGCCTTTTCTCCACGAACTGAGAGCTATCATCGAGTTCTCCTTTGCAGGCAGCCGCTTGGGTGGAGATAAGGAGAAGGGTGACGAGGATGTGCTGCTCTATCTAGGGCTCCGCTGCCACATCTCATCCGGCTGGCGTCACCTCTCCCACTCTTCCTCGTCTCCGCTGCCGATGCCTGACCTCCACCAACCATCGTCTCCCCTCCCCTCTGCAATGGCTTGCTCCCTCCTCGATCTAGAATCCTTTTTATTTGTTGCCCAGCGATTCGCTCCGCTCCTGCTGCTGAACTCCGGCGGAGGGCTGGGGGCTCGACAAGCCGGCGGCACTCCTCTCTCCTTCCTTGTCTCTCCCTCTCTCATCTTTTCTCTTCAGCAGATCGGATCGAGCGCCGCCGTTCTTTGCCGCTGCTGGAGAGGGCAGTGAGAGGACGAAGAGGCGGCATGGTGGAGAGCAGGGCAGAAGGGGAGGAGGCGGCGGCGCCGTGGAGAGGGAGGGGAGCGGGGCGGCTAGGGTTGGAGGGGAGGGGATTGGGTGTGTGTGTGGCTCGAGGCGGACGAGGGAGGGAGGAGCGAGGGGCGCGGGGCTGTGTGCGGTGTTTTTTCTGCTCGCGTGATGCGCTACAACCCCACGTGCGGGCACGGTGCGGTGGCCTTTTTTTCCTCGCGTGGTACCGTGCGCTCGAGGCCTTCGTTGTGACTACCACTCTAGGAGGCTTTATATGTTAGATGCCAACTGTAGTAAACCAGACCATACACGACAACTGCTTGGTGTTAGTAGGTGGCAACTTCTAAAGTTTTCAAATCATGTCAACTATAGTAAACCATACCATACATGACAACAGCTGCAGTTTGTTCAAAATAGCATCTGGCACTTGACCTGAGATGGCAACTGCAGTTGAGCAACCATGACAACTATAGTTGTCCGACATGGCAACTATAGTTCAGCGACATGGCAACTGCAGTTAAACGGGCATTGAAGAGAGTCCGGACCATGGCAACTGCGGGGACGCGTGATGACTGTCACGCTGGGCGTGCGGGACCGTGAGGTAGGTGGTTGAGAGAGATCGTGTGGGGGTTATGCGTTTTGCCCACACGTAGGCGTGTGAGAGGGAGCACAAGGGAAAAAATGAGGCGTATGGGCGCTAGTTGTTTTGACCACACATAGGCGTGTGGGCTAGTCCTCATAGATACCACACAAAACGTGTGGGCAGACCCTTTAACGCCTACACGTGTGGCAATTATCGTCGTCCTTTACTAATTATCATGTGCTAATCAAGGAACCGACTTAGGAACCGACATCGTGCACGACCCGTGGCGCTCCACTGGCCCATGTCGACTTCCGCGACCGCGACCGCGTCCGCTACCCGAAGGAGCTCTTCATGGCCGCCGAGGGCATGTACACGGCCCAGCCCGTACTGCGGCCGTCGCGCCAGCTGTTGTCGGCATCGGCAACGTGCTCCCGCTCGCCTCGCTGCCTGAGGGCGCCATCGTCTGGGGCGTCGAGTAGCACATTGGCGACCAAGGTGCCCTCTCGCCCGCGCCTCGGGCTACTACGCCATCGCCACAACTCCGAGGATGGAGAAGCCGCTGCTCAAGGCGGGAGTTCAGGGTGTTGTAGGGCTGCCGGTGATGCGCGGCATGCTGCTAGGAGGACCGCCGGAGCACGCAGGCCAGGCTCGCCTCCGCCCCGTCCGGCGATGACAATACCATGGGCGCCCTCCTCTTCTCGGGCGTGGTGGACCAAGGGAGTCGCGGATCCGCGGCGGCCCGTGCTCTGCCCCGTCCCCGACGTCGACGGCCTCCGCGAGCCGCCCGTCGTGCCCGTGGTGACGCAGCCGTACTCTGCATGACCCAGCTAGTCTGCGTTGGCTAAGGCACCCGCATGCCTTCTCCCTTGCCACGCAGAGGCGGGTGCAGGCAGGTGGGGCTGGCCGGCCTCATCCACCAGCGCCGGAGCAGCTGTTCGACGCGACGCGAGGATGTACGACACACGCCATACGCCACACACCGGTACATGCACATGAGGTCTCTCCGCCAAGCGTCCTCCATGACTTCCTCGCCCGGCTCGACGCGACTGGGTGGGCGTCCGTGCGCGCGCCGGCGTAGACCACGTGCTGGGCCGGCTCGAGCTGCGCTAAGGGGCTGGTATCCGAGGTGGAGCGGCTGCGCTAAGAAGAAGACCCAAGTCCAAGTGCCACGTAGACACTTTTTTCTTCCAACTCGGCCTGATGTCATCAAACCAACTAGCATCCTTCGTCACTCGTCGTGCTTTCTGCCACCGTCATTTTTCCGATGCGATGCATCCTGCCATATTTTGTAAAGTCATGGTTTTTCGCTCATGGTGACACAATTATGGTGGTTATGTGAATAAGATGGTTGGAGATCTTGGATAATTAACCACAACCAAACATTGAAGAATGATGACGAACAAAATGAGAATACGAGCATGTTCATACATAAAATGTGTTACATAAATTCAGGGCCCAACAAAGTTAAGTAGCACCATCAGGAGCGAGCTGCACAAGAAGCCAGGTTTCTATTCTTGGGACATGTGCAACAAAACTTGAAGAACCCTAGACCATGGGGTAACTAAGCATAGGCCAAAAGAGTAAGATACACCCGAACATTCAAAAATATAAAATAATGAGACACGATACATGAATCCTTAAATTTACACCCACTTAGAAGATTAATTATCATCACCTCTCTTTGACCCATAGAATTTCATGAACGCATGTGAAGAGAAAATATTAGGTGGAAACCATCTTTACAATGAAAAGCATATTTCAATGCACGTCGAGAAAAGAACATATTCAAAGTTTTCAAAGAAACTAAAAGAACACTAATTCTAGAGTAGTGATAAGTATGTGGAATATCAAGTTCACACTCTTGCTTATTAACGAGGTATGTAAACAAAAACTGAATACGAGTTTAAATTTGGACTTTGCATCCTTACGAAACATCATCTTCCCAACATATTACATTGTTTAGTGAATATTTAGAAACCTTGACCCGTCCTGTCGGTTTGACTCGTTTCCACTGTGGTTCCGTTTCCATCGGATGTTTTGCCATGTGGAAGATCACGGGAAGTAACATTTTTGCATAAAATTTCTTCACACCCTGCACGTCAAATACCACCGAAAGACTGTAGATGAAGAAGATCGCTCCCCTGCGTCACAGTTGATAGGATGCAAGCATGTTAGCCATTAACCTTCAATTGAATAAGCATTGATCCAAGGATGCATGCTGCAATGTAATGCAGACTGGGCTTTGTGTGTGACTATTCATTAGAATATTTAATTTGGGCAGAAATTTTCTTTAAGAATCTTAGTTACAAAATAAGTTATTCCCTCTGACTCCAAAAAGAAGAATTGTAACTCAAGTCAAACGGTGTAAAGTTTGAAAAAATTTATACGAGAAACTACCCATAACCACAATACTAAATACAGAGTAAATACAATATAAACATGTATTTTATTGTGTACTTAACGATACTAATTTGATATTGTAATTGCTAGTTTTTCTACAACGTTGGCCAAATTTTACACAATTTGTCTTGAGCCAAAAGTTATAATCCTTCCTTTTGGAGTTAGAGGAAGTAATATAGACACCTGTCATGATCTCCAATAACATAATAGGTAAAACAAATCTTCATATTACTCCAGTTTTTCCTTTAATTTTGAACTTTGTTTGACGAACTGCATAGTGATGAAGTACTCTCCACTTGTGCCAAGAGGTACTGGGTTTGATGTGGCCTCTTTGCATTGCAGTATGCAGGGGTAAGATACAATCCTTCCTAGGGCCTCCTTCTTTTACTTGTTTTATTTATGAAAGGGACATGATTTATTCACCCCACACCTTAAAATTGATAGAAATTATATTCAAACCTGGGTGAGAGTTAATTCGTTTTCTTTATTTGCTTGAGCTGTAAGGAAAAGAGTGATTTCTACACATCTATACCCCCGCTATGTTTTTACCAGGCTATATGTGAACCCTAAACGGAAATTATATTCAAACCTGGGTGAGAGTTAATTCGTTTTCTTTATTTGCTTGAGCTGTAAGGAAAAGAGTGATTTCTACACATCTATACCCCCGCTATGTTTTTACCAGGCTATATGTGAACCCTAAACGGCCAGACCTAACAAAATTAAGTGAATAATGAAAATTGTAGTCATTTATTTCTATCTTTTCAGACATAACCAAAGAATGGAAAATATTTCTCAAGAGAATCGGTCCCAGAAGCACGTGATAAATGCCAGCAAAGTCTATTTAAGACAACGCGGGAGGTTAGGTGAAGTAGCTCAATAAGGTACAATTCAAGAAGCAACAAACCGAAGATGTTTAAATTAAGAAATTATGTGATCTCCTTGAAAAAGGAAGAATGATCAAGATTGAGTAGTTGAGTAACTAATAGTTTTGAGAGATACCATGGGCAGCAATGCATTGTAAAGTTATCTCTTACGGACCTGACATAATCAAGGGGGACAATGGCTTCGCCAAGATCTTTGACAAACACCGCGATGATTATACCTATGCACATAACATGTATAATTGGAAAGGTTAGTAAAAGTGAAACTCCAAACCATGGAATTGTGCAGTGAAGTACTTTAACTCTAAGCTAAATTATGCTACTATTGGTTATGGAGATTAATTATCTGAAAACCTTAATTCAGTCTCCGGTTCTGAATAAAAAGAAAGCACGGCCTATCAACAGAAAGAAAGAAAAACAAGGCGAGCGAGATGGACTCACCGAGTTTGATCCTGATTATCCAGTTAGGAGAGAAGCCACGCCGCCGGACATCGGCCGCGATGGCGTTGAGCTTGTATAAGGCGTAGGAAAAAAAATCCTATACGACCGGGTCGTACCGACCCGATTGTGAGACCCACTCCCTCGTGCGCCAGCTGGCCATCCGAATCTCAATGCATCGTTCCTCACCCGACCTCCAGCCCACCTTGTTCCCCATGTCCCACGCCCGTCCTTTCAGCTTCTAAACTGATTCATCCTCCAAAACAGAAAACCCATCTCCATCTCTTTCATCTCGCCGGCGACGGCGTGGCAAGATGGCGTAGTTTGATGACAACAGCGAGGCACCGGATCGTGGAACATATACGGCAACCCCTCCATCTGAACATCCTCTGCCCACATCTCCAATCATGGTGAGTTCAGTATACTAGTGCCCTCTTCCTAGGAAATTCCTTCTTTCTGAAGATTCTTGATTGATCTCATTCTTCCATCTCGCCGGTGATGGCGCAGCCCGACGACGGCACTGATCGTGGCTGTTCTATATGTTCCACGATCTGGTGCCTCAGTGCCGTCGTCAGGCTGCGCCATCACCGGCGAGATGGAAGAATGAGATCAATCAAGAATCTTCAGAAAGAAGGAATTTCCTAGGAAGAGGGCACTAGTATACTGAACTCACCATGATTGAAGATGTGGGCAGAGGATGTTCAGATGGAGGGGTTGCCGTATATGTTCCACGATCCGGTGCCTCGTTGCTGTCATCGGGCGGCGCCATCTTGCCACGCCGTCGCCGGCGAGATGAAAGAGATGGAGATGGGTTTTCTGTTTTGGAAGATGGATCAGTTTGGAAGCTGAAATGATGGGTGTGGGACATGGGAAACGAGGTGGGCGGGAGATCGGGTGAGGAATGATGCATTGAGAGTCGGATGGCCAGCTGGCGCACGAGGGAGTGGGTCTCACGATCGGGTCGGTACGACCCGGTCATATAGGATTTTTTTCCAAAGGGGTAATACATGGCGACCTGGATGCACGTGGAGGGGCTAAGCTTCCACTGCTGGTACACCCCCACACACATCATGATGGCGCCGAAGGGCATGCCGATGTGGAACTCTTGGGTGTCGACGACGCTCTTGAAGCGCCGCACGTCATCATGGAGTTCCCGGAGTGGACGGACCACGCCAGTGTCGGCGCCTATCACGGCGGCCTTGGCCTCCTTGGACTCGTGCCGGAACCGCTCGTCGATCGCGTCCCGGCTGAAGTCCGTGTCTCTTAACTCGCGGAGCTCCCTGCCGGTCAGCCCCAAGGGATACACGACTTCGCCGTCCTCGAGGTCATCCAAGAGGTCGCTCTCCGTCACATAGCGGGGCTCCTCGACGGTCGGATCGCGCAAAGGCAAGCCCGTGGGATCAGAATCGCAGCGGTGCACGCGCGGGCGCAGTACCGACAGTGACGTCGACACGGAACGTGGCGCCGTTCGGGCGGCCGGCGGGAGATGTACGAGCGCAGGAGCGGCGAGCGGGAAGAAGGGGGAGGCCAGACGCCGCCGCGGTGCCGTGCAAACCCTCGGGGCCGGTGCAAGAGACGATTACGCGGATGCAGCCGGAGACGCCATCGCGTACGTCGACCGGCTCAATCTTTCTTTTTACCGGGCTTATAATTTTTTTTGTAAGAACCTGGCTTATAATTGGTGGTGATGTGTCGGTCGTGCCGGGAGCACAAGACCCGTGTATATCGTGATGCCCTCGTCGAATTTTTCGATCTGAGTTCCATGTATGTCCGGTCTCCGATTCTAATTAGAGTAATGCTAGACCCATAAAAATTTACGTTTATTCCAAATGGGGCCAACAAAAGCACCAGGGCCGGATGGACTACCCGCTATGTTTTATCAGCGACACTGGTCGTTGGTGAAGGACGATGTGTGCCACGCAGTACGGGATTTTTTGGAGGGTCTAGCTCCACCGGATAATTTTATTGCAACAATACTTGTAATGATCCCCAACGTAAATTCACCGGAGTTACTATCGCAATTCCGACCATCAGTCTACGTAACGTTCTATACAAAATTGCTTCCAAGGTTCCGACTAATAGGCTGAAAGGAAATCTGCAAATTTTAATTTCTAAAGAGCAGAGTGCTTTCGTACCGGGGCATCTCATCACAGATAATGTCATTGTGGCATATGAATGCGTGCCTGCAATTAGGAAGAGGAAGAGGAAAAAACCTTCATGTGCGGTGAAACTGGATATGATGAAGGCGTATGACCGTGTTGAGTGGGTTTTTCCGGAGCAAATGTTAGCACGGTTGGCTTTGCAACAGAGTGGATCACCATGATTATGAGATGTGTAACGTCAACAAGCTTTTCAGTCAAGTTGAACGACGAATTTTGTAGGAGCTTTGTGCCATCCAGAGGACTTCGACAGGGTGATCCTCTATCACCTTATTTGTTTCTATTTTGTGTGATGGGGTTTTCAACATTATTGAGGAAGGCACAAGTGGACAATAGTACCAGGGGTGTTATGTTCGGGAGCACTGGCCCCCATGTGACACAACTACTGTTTGCAGATGACATCATCCTCTTCCTGGAGGGATCTCAGGATAGCTTGGATGCACTCAAGGAAATTCTGAGGAAATATGAGGTGGTTTCAGGTCAAAAAGTAAACCTTCAGAAATCATCAATCTTTTTTGGGAAGGGGTGCCCCCAAGGGAGAAAAGAAGTACTAAAGGAAGCTATTGTTATTGAATCTGAAGCTCTTGGTGAGAGGTACTTGGGGCTCCCAACAGTCGTTGGACGCTCAAAGGACGGAACTTTCAAACATGTAATTGAATCGTCCAAGGGCAAAGTTTCAGGATGGAAAGGACAAGGACTTTCAAAGGCTGCACGCGAGGTGTTAGTGAAATCTATGCTACAAGCAACACCAACTTACACTATGAGTTGTTTTCAACTCACAAAGAAAATGTGCCGGAACCTGACTTCGATCTCATCAAAATTCTGGTAGAGGCGGCTAATGGTGAAAGGAAGGTACACTAGATATCATGGGATAAAATGTGTACAGCTAAGCGAGATGGTGGCCTCAGATTCAGAGATCCTGTAGCTTCTAACCAATCTCTGTTGGCTAAACAGGCGTGGAGGATTTTACAGGTACCGTCTTCGTTATGCGCCAGGGTGCTCAAGGCAAGATATTTCAAAGACGAAAGCATCATGACCACTACATGCCCGACAGGAGAATCATATACGTTCAAGAGCATATTATACGGGCGTGGCCTGCTGCGAGAGGGTACAATTTAGCGTATAGGTGATGGTCAGAAGGTCCATATACATCATGCTAATTGGATACCCAGGGAGGGGTGCATGAGGCCGCTGGGTCAGGAGTATGTACATGGAATAACTCGGGTGTGTGACCTGCTAACTCCATGTGGCAGGGAGTGGGATAATGGTAAGTTAGAGCGCATGTTTACCCAAAGTGATGTAGAGGACATTAAGCAAATCAAGATTGGAGGACCTGGAATGGATGATTACCTTGCTTGGAACTACACCAAAACAGGAGTGTTTTCTGTAAGGTCAGCTTACCACCTGAGAATGATGATGAACATGGTGAGGACCGGATGGCCGGAATCCTCATCTTCGGTTCAGAAGCACAAGGGATGGAAGGCTTTATGGAATACAAATGCTCCAAATAAAGCAAAGGTACATATGTGGCGGGTCATGCGGAACGGACTAGCAGTGTGGGTGCCGAGTTATACCGAAGGAAAATCAAGAATGGTGTTTTTTGTGTGGCGTGCGGAAGAGAAGAAACACTTCATCACCGTTTCTGGCCATGCCTACACTCGGCGCTATTCTGGAACATAATGCGGTCGGAGAAAGGAGTTGCAGTGGCGATCCAACCGTGTTCAGTTGACTCCTTGAGCGCACTATCATCATGGCTGCTAGGGTGGATCGCGGAGGCCTAGGACAGCAAGAGAGAAGCAATGGTGCAGGCCACGTATGCGCTATGGCTGCTCCTCTCTGGCTCCCTCGGACAGGGGCCTCCTTAACTCTGTGCAAATGATTCAGGAAATCATCAACCGGGCAACTCCACAAATCAGAGGAGCAATCCGATCGATAATCATTATGATTCTGTGGGAAATATGGAAGGAGAGGAATGACTGCACCTTTCGCGGCTTGCTGCCTTGTTTCCAGCGTGTATGTGCAAGAATCAGCAGCAATTTGGAGCAATGGAGACTAGCAGGAGCCAAGAAATTAGAGTCCCCATTCGGGGATCTGTTGGGAGAGATTTAGCTTTTTAGTTTCGGGAGGGATAGCTGTCTGCATGGCCATCCTTCCCCTCTTTATTTTTCTCTGATCGTTTCGATCACACCTTTGTACTCTCCTATCTACTAAATCAATGAAGCCAGCGAGCTTGCTGGGTCTTTCAAAAAAAATGTACGGGCTATGGCTAGCTAGAAATGAAACAAAGGAAGGAAACAAAATAGCAGAGCCCAGGTGGTAGCTGCATCTGTTCTGGCCTACATGACCGAATGGTCAGCAGTACATGTGAGGAAAGCTTCAGCTACGAACACCAGAGAAATGCATCGCTGGGCTGCTCCAGAGCCGGGATGGGTCAAAGCCAACGCCGACGGCGCCGTGTCCAGAAACGGGGGCACCGGTGGTGGAGGCATCATACTCCGGGGTGACCAAGGCGATTTCCGTGCGGCTGCATGCAACTTTTTTGTCGGTGTTGCGGACGTCGAGACGACAAAACTTATGGTGTGCCGACGGGCGGTCGAGCTAGCTAGCGATATCAACATTCAGAAGCTACATCTTGCGACGGAAAGCAAAGTGGTCGCGAGCATGCTGGAAGACACGAACAAGAACATGTCGGCATCGGGGCCGCTAGTAGAGGAGATCAAGCAGATGCTTAGTTTGTTCAACAATGTGAAAGTGTCATGGGTACGACGGACTGCTAATAACGCCGCACATAAGTTAGCTAAGGTAGGGGTAGGGAAAGAGTTATGTAAGCTTTAGCTAATGGTGCCTCCGACTTTGTGTTAGATGTGGTCTCCGATGATATCCCAGACTTTACTTAAATAAAGCGGTTTGTGTCACCCTAAAAAAATTACGTGAGAATTTTTACGTAAAGGCTGATCTTCTTTTCGTGGCCCCTTTAGAAAAAGGACAAGTCTCTCCTCACCATATACGTTCAACTCCTGTGTTTCTTTTAGGGCACCAAATGAGTAATGCTACGTCCGCGCAAACTTACTAGAGCGTGTTTCGTTGTCTGCATCAATTTTGGCTGCATTGTATGTGATTCGCTGATGGGCTTGGATAAGTAAAAATAGCCTATAAACCATCATATGCACATAGTTTGGTTGGCCACATATAGGTTAGCTGCATGAGGAAACTAAATTTGACCCGCCGTTTGTTGGATGCATCGCATTAGGTGCACATATTACTCGTTTTTTGGTTGCAACCTTGTATAAGGTGTTGTCACCACTTCTCAGTGATGGTGACCTTACCACAGACGATCTGAACAATTTTACTCCTAGCTACGAAACAAATTACGGTTCATCTTAACTACTATCAAATGGCAGTACAGATTATTAAAAGCCATATGGGTAAATAGGGGAAAGTCCATCATCGATACTAACTAGATGCAAGTCCATCTTCCTCTTCTGCTACTGCTGCTGGTAGTTCTTCCTCTTCCTCTTCCTCTTCTGTTACTGCTGCTTCTTCTTCCTCTTGTTCTTCTTCTGTTGTGCTTGCTCTTCTTCTTCAGATCCTTGTCTGACCTCTGTTATCCCACATTACCTCTACTCACTCCATCCTTTTGTTCTTTCAGGCTTCGTTATCAAATACCTCCACACCATGGTCAGAGCTGGCAACATCATCCTCCGTCACATATTTCTCCTCAGGCACCAGTTCATCAACACCCTGTTGCAGGATCCAGTTATGTAGAATGCAACAAGCAAGAACAAGCTTAACCTGAGTGGGGAAGTGTGGAATGGCTTCTGATCTAGGATCTTAAACCTGTTCTACAGAGCTCCAAAGGCCCTCTCAACAGTACTCAAAAGCTAGAGTGTCTGATATTGAATAGCTCCTGTGGAGTCCTGGGATAGTTCCCACCAGTGAACTCTTTCAGATGATACCTGGTTTTCCTAAAGGGTGGAAGAATACCTGGCTGACATGTATAGCCAGCATCTCTTAGGTAGAATTTGCCATCGGGGATGTAGACGCCATCAGGACGACTCATGCTGTCACTGAGAATGTTAGCATCATGTGCTGGCCCTTCCCAGCCAGCTAGCACATATGTGAACTTCATATCAAAGTCAACAGTTGTAAGCACATTCTAGCTTGTGTAGTGCTTCCTCCCCTTGTATGCTGCAGATTGTGACCGAGGCACTCTCACAGTGACATGAGTACCATCAATTGCCGCAATGCAATCTTGGAATGACAAATGAAGATTGTGTTAGTGCTCACCTTGAAAAATACACGCATATCAAGCCATGAAGCACATACTGTCAGTGCTCACCTTGAAGTATGGATACCATATTGGACTAGTGCGAATGTTGGTAGGAGTCTGACTGGTTGGTGACTTGATCATCTCTCCTCTGAGCCCCCCAACAACATCTAGCACTTGCTTTAACTACCTTGAGATAGTCTCCATTGATCTCCCGAACGTGTTGCGTATAACCCTGAACCTCTGGTTATGGCCAACAACATGGAGGAACATGGCTACTTGCTCTTCCACACTGATGTGGATGTTATCTTGTAGCAGCCTCTGCTCCTGAAGGTCTAGACAAGTCTGGCAAATGGTGCTCGTTTCATTCGAAGCATCCACATGGCCTTTGTGTCGTTGCAGTTGTAGATGTAGTTTAGATTGGCGATCCTATTGTCGGTGTACAAAAGTAGGGGTACTTTTTACCCCTTTACTTGTGCACGGGCAGTAGCAGCCCCACGCCCCTGAAGAACAGAGGGGCGAGGTGGACCCTCCCGGCAAGGCCCTTGCCGGGGCGGCCTCCACAGCCCCGGCAAGAACCTTGCCGGGGCAACTTTCCCAGCACCAGCAGAGCCGCCACCCTTGAGCCCAAAAGTTCCAACACCATCAACCACATTGAACTGAGGCTCGGGAGGCACCTCCATGGTGGCATGCAGATCTTTCTGAAGACCAAAAGCACACAGGATCAGATGAGAATCAGAAGACGACGATCCTCGACAAGATCCTTGCCGAGGATACCCACGAGACCCCCGGCAAGATCCTTGCTGGGGACGACCACGACGCCACGGCAAGACCCTTGCTGGGGCCCCGGCAAGGCTCTTGCCAAAGACATCCGCGGGGCCGCAGCCAGGCCCACATCTGCCAAGACTCCATCGCCGTTCCCATGCAGCGGCCAGCCCTCCAACTAGGTGAGCACCTGCGTGGCGACGTGCGGCCTCTAGGCCAACTCAGCAAGCACCTGCGTGGTGGCATGCAGATCTTTGTGAAGACTCTACCACCACGCCAGCCCAGCAGCCAGCCAGCGTGGCACTACAACGCCTCATCAGCTCGGACGCACGTCGAAGCCAGGCGAGGCAGCGACAACTGGGATGAGCTTCCTTGTCGTCCCCGAGAAAGCAAGAAGGGCACATCGGCAGCGCATTAAATGCGCTTGTCCTACGGTGCCAGAGGATAGACTCGACCACTGTATAGCTTCCACCTCCTGTGTGCCATTGTGGCAGCCCCTTTGTCTATAAAACGAGGCCCGCGGCGTACTGAGAGAGGATTCAGATCTTTTAGACGACACACACACCATAGCTAGTTCAAGATCTCAAGAACACTCAAATATACACCAAAGTAGGACTAGGGTATTACGCATCCTCACGGCCCGAACCTGGGTAAACGATCCTCGTGCTGGCTTCTAGACCCGCTCTTTGCACAACCTCGCGCCCGCCAAACGTAGCAGAAGGGACTCCTCGTTATCCCGTAGGTGTCATTTCCCCCGACATCTTTGGCGCGCCAAGTAGGGTGTGCAGTTGTGAAAATCCTGTCTAGCAGTTAGTTTAGCAGTTCTTCATCACCATGGCTTCCAAGGAAGAAGACGACCGAACGAGTGGCATCATTTGCGGATGCAGTGAACGCTCGCGCAGTGACAGAAAAGCTAAGTCATGCAAAACTTTGAGCAATTCCTTTTTATATAAGATTATTCTCCTTGGAGATCTTTCCCTCTGTATGGAAAACCTGCACGCAATGGGGCCCTTCCGCTATTGGCAACGCCCTTTTTCTATTTCGAGTCTGCTCAACAGTTCGAGCGGCTGCATCGAGAACGGCAGGGTGGCCCTTCCGCTATTGGCAACGCCCTTGTTCTGTTTCAAGTCCGCTCAACAGTTCGAGCACCTGCGTCGAGAACGGCAGGGTGGCTTTTCTGCTATTGGCAACGCTCTTGTTATGTTTCGAGTCCGCTCAACAGTTCAAGCGGCCGCGCTGAGAACAATAAGGTGGTTCGCCTGGCAGCAAGCACACCCGGCAGGCTATTAGAGATCCGTCCTCGAGGCACCGCGGCTTGGGTTTACGCGCCGGCAAGCCTACCCAATTAACGTAGGGTGGACATACAAAGAGAGATCAAACAGGAAAATAACATGCATCGTTTCAAAGTACTGCAGAGTTATATTACATCAATTGTTGCTACGGTTCTAACTAAAGATAAAAAAATGTCTTGGTCATGAACCTGCGGCGGTGATGAGAAACGGGGTGCCTAGTCCCGGCGCTGGCCCTCTACCCTTCGAACTCCATCGACGCGGCTAGTGATGGGCTTGATACGCTCCTCGAGCACCGCGAGGTCCACACCCTCCGGCAAGCTCTCCAGCGCGGCATCAAAGTCGATGTTCAGGTTCCAGTACGCCACCTTGGTGAGGACCTTGGTCAGGGCACCCCGGCAAAGCTTTCGGGCCTCATTGGCCAGAGAGGTCGCTCTGTTGGAGCGGGGCTGCTCCAGGGCTCCAAGAACGCCCTTGAAGAACAGAGTCAGTTTGGCATTGGGACTCACGTTCGGCTCCGGGGTGTACCTCACGTTCGACATCCCCATGGTAGCCAGCTGCATGGTGATCCTGCTGGCGACATCGGCAAGGCGGCTGACCAAACGGTTTATGCCCTCCGCGTACTCCTTGTGTTTGGCGGCCTCATTCCTCCGCAGCTACCTCTCCTCCTCCAGGTCCTTGGTCAGGGTCTCTTCCCGAGCACTAACCTCAAAAAGCGTCCCCTTGAGACCCTCCAGCTTCAGCTTCAGGTCTTTGATGGAGTCGTTGGCCTTGGAGAGTAGCTCGGCCTTGCCGAGGACTGTGGCCTACGTGTCAGCCAAAGCGCCTTTGGCCACGTCCCTCTCCTCCGTTAGCTCCAAGACTTGTTTCTTCAGCCCATCCCGCTCGACCTCCAGCTCCTTCATCTTGCCGGCATGGACCAGGGCTTGAGCATTGAGTGCCTCCTTGTGCCTCTGCTCTAGCTCCTAGGTCTACTGCGCAACAAGCTTCCCGACCTCCTCATCCTTGCCGCGGAGTGTGGCGGCAAGCGCCTCGTCACGGGCGGCAAGGTCCTCCCCCTGGGAGTTCAGCTCGACTAGGTGCTGGTGCCGAGCGGCTTCGTCCTTGGCAGCCTGTTCCCTCGCCACCTCCTGGGCCTTCTCGACGTCGGCCTGCTTCAGGACAAGCTTCTGCTTTCGCTCGGCCAGCAGATCCTGGGCAATCTTTAGTTCATCATGGGCCTGGCGGAACCAGGCCTGCATCTCGGCGACTCACTCCTCGAGGTCCGCCTCCGCCTTGTCCACCGCCGCCATCCTGGACTTTGCCTTGTCCAGGCGGGCACGGTGAAGCGCCTGGAGCTTCTGGAAGTTGGCGCTCATGGCCCGAAGGAGCTGCTCCTCCTGGGAACTGCCGCCACCGGTGCTCGGTTCGTCAACAACCTCAACCCTGCCAGCGCCAAGTGCATCATCGTCAAACACCTCCCCCTCGGTTGGCGCCCTGGTGCTCACCGTTCCTGGGAGGTGGACGAACAGGTCATCGTCCACCTTTAGATATTTGCCTGAGCCAGAGGCGGTAGAGAAGGAAGGTTGGTCGTTGACCAATCCCTCCTCGGCAGGCCCCTTGTCGGCCTCCCCGGCAGGCCCCTTGGCGGCCTCCTTGGCAGCGGCCTTGCCGGCCTCCCTGGCAGGCCCCTTGGCAGCATCTGCGGCGGCGGTCTTAGCAGCCTCCTCGGCAGCGATCTTGCGGGCCTCTTCCGCGGCGTCCTTGGCGAGGACTCAGATCTTTTAGACGACACACACACCATAGCTAGTTCAAGATCTCAAGAACACTCAAATATACACCAAAGCAGGACTAGGGTATTACGCATCCTCGCGGCCCGAACCTGGGTAAACGATCCTCGTGCTGGCTTCTAGACCCGCTCTTTGCACAACCTCGCGCCCGCCAAACGTAGCAAAAGGGACTCCTCGTGATCCCGTAGGTGTCGTTTCCCCCGACATCTTTGGCGCGCCAAGTAGGGTGTGTAGTTGTGAAAATCCTGTCTAGCAGTTAGTTTAGCAGTTCTTCATCGCCATGGCTTCCAAGGAAGAAGACGACCGAACGAGCGGCATCATTTACGGATGCAGTGAACGCTCGCCAGTGACAGAAAAGCTAAGTCATGCACAACTTTGAGCAATTCCTTTTTATATAAGATTATTCTCCTTGGAGATCTTTCCCTCTGTATGGAAAACCTGCACGCAATGGGGCCCTTCCGCCATTGGCTACGCCCTTGTTCTATTTCGAGTCTGCTCAACAGTTCGAGCGGCTGCATCGAGAATGGCAGGGTGGCCCTTCCGCTATTAGCAACGCCCTTGTTCTGTTTCAAGTCCGCTCAACAGTTCGAGCGGCTGCGTCGAGAACGGCAGGGTGGCTTTTCTGCTATTGGCAACGCTCTTGTTATGTTTCGAGTCCGCTCAACAGTTCAAGCGGCCGCGCTGAGAACAATAAGGTGGTTCGCCTGGCAGCAAGCACACCCGGCAGGCTATTAGAGATCCGTCCTCGAGGCACCGCGGCTTGGGTTTACGCGCCGGCAAGACTACCCAATTAACGTAGGGTGGACATACAAAGAGAGATCAAACAGGAAAATAACATGCATCGTTTCAAAGTACTGCATAGTTATATTACATCAATTGTTGCTACGGTTCTAATTAAAGATAAAAAATGTCTTGGTCATGAACCTGCAGCGGTGATGAGAAACGGGGTGCCTTGTCCTGGCGCTGGCCCTCTACCTTTCGAACTCCATCGACGCGACAGGTGATGGGCTTGATACGCTCCTCGAGCACCGCGAGGTCCACACCCTCCGGCAAGCTCTCCAGCGCGGCATCAAAGTCGATGTTCAGGTTCCAGTACGCCACCTTGGTGAGGACCTTGGTCAGGGCACCCCGGCAAAGCTTCCGGGCCTCATTGGCCAGAGAGGTCGCTCTGTTGGAGCGGGGCTGCTCCAGGGCTCCAAGAACGCCCTTGAAGAACAGAGTCAGTTTGGCATTCGGACTCACGTTCGACTCCGGGGTGTACCTCATGTTCGACATCCCCATGGTAGCCAGCTGCGTGGTGATGCTGCTGGCGACATCGGCAAGGCGGCTGACCCAACGGTTTATGCCCTTCGCGTACTCCTTGTGTTCGGCGGCCTCATTCCTCCGCAGCTACCTCTCCTCCTCCAGGTCCTTGGTCAGCGTCTCTTCCCGAGCACTAACCTCAAAAAGCGTCCCCTCGAGACCCTCCAGCTTCAGCTTCAGGTCTTTGATGGAGTCGTTGGCCTTGGAGAGTAGCTCGGCCTTGCCGAGGACTGTGGCCTGCGCGTCAGCCAAAGCACCTTTGGCCGCGTCCCTCTCCTCCGTCAGCTCCAAGACTTGTTTCTTCAGCCCATCCCGCTCCACCTCCAGCTCCTTCACCTTGCCGGCATGGACCAGGGCTTGAGCATTCAGTGCCTCCTTGTGCCTCTGCTCTAGCTCCTAGGTCCGCTGCGCAACAAGCTTCCCGACCTCCTCATCCTTGCCGCGGAGTGTGGCGGCAAGCGCCTCCTCACGGGCGGCAAGGTCCTCCTCCTGGGAGTTCAGCTCGACTAGGTGCTGGTGCCGAGCGGCTTCGTCCTTGGCAGCCTGTTCCCTCGCCACCTCCTGGGCCTTCTCGACGTCGGCCTGCTTCAGGACAAGCTCCTGCTTGCGCTCGGCCAGCAGATCCTGGGCAATCTTTAGTTTATCATGGGCCTGGCGGAACCAGGCCTGCATCTCGGCGACACACTCCTCGAGGTCCGCCTCCGCCTTATCCACCGCCGCCATCCTGGACTTTGCCTTGTCCAGGCGGGCACGGTGAAGCGCCTGGAGCTTCTGGAAGTTGGCGCTCATGGCCCGAAGGAGGTGCTCCTCCTGGGAACTGCCTCCACCGGCGCTCGGTTCGTCAACAACCTCAACCCTGGCAGCGGCAAGTGCATCGTCGTCAAACACCTCCCCCTCGGTTGGCGCCCTGGTGCTCACCGTTCCTGGGAGGTGGACGAACAGGTCATCGTCCACCTTTAGATATTTGCCTGAGCCAGAGGCGGTAGAGGAGGAAGGTTGGTCGTCGACCAATCCCTCCCTGGCAGGCCCCTTGTCGGCCTCCCCGGCAGGCCCCTTGGCGGCCTCCTCGGCAGCGGCCTTGTCGGCCTCCCTGGCAGGCCCCTTGGCAGCATCTTCGGCGGCGGTCTTAGCAGCCTCCTCGGCAGCGATCTGGCGGGCCTCTTCCGCGGCGTCCTTGGCGACCTCCTCGATGACGGTGTCAATGTCCTCCTGGTCCGCCGAGGAAGGATCTGGATACCGAGAAGGGGAATAAGGCAAAGCCAAGACCAAGGTTCGAAAAGAAGAAGAAAGAACAGGGACGAGAAGAAAATGACTTACCCACACTGGGCTGGGAAGAAGTGGCGCCCTCCCTGCCAGCATTCGTTGCCGGGGCAGAACCCCCGGCACCCAAGTTCGCCTCCTCCTCCTCCATAGGAGTGGGCTCGGTGGTGGGTGCCCTTGCCGGGGACGCCCCTCGGGGCCGCATGGTCGAGAGGGGCGGCATGTTGGGGGTGGCCCTCCTGCTGTCGTTCTTCTCCTGCGAAACCGGCAAGGTCAGGATCAAGGATTTACACCCCAAGGTTCATCAATGGAGGAGTGAGTGATGAGCTTACGCAGGGGGCTGAGGCGGGGGCTGCGTCGGGGGCTGCTGTTCGGGCTGTTCTCCACCAACAGCGGCGTACCCGAAGTACTCGCCGGGGGGTTGTCGCCCATTGAGGCCCTGGCCCTCTTCGCCACCCTCTGCGCCAGCATCTTCGTGTCCCTGTGAAGATGACACCAAATCAAAAAAGATAACACAAGAGTAAAGTCAGGAGATGACGTGGGGGGCGAAGTACTTACTCTTCCTCCACCTCCTCCTCCACCAGCTTCCTCTACCTTGCCGGGCTGAAAGATCCGAGGTCAAACTTGGCCTCCAAGGTACTGTCCGAAGGGGAAGGGGACGGGGTCTGGTACCACTTGGACGAGGAGGAAGTAGTCGCTGTCCTCTTCGCCACCGCGGCCTTCGCCGCCTTCTTCGCTGTCGCGGCCTTCATCGCCCTCGTCTCACGCATGAGCTGCTCCTGGGGCGGCTGCCGTTGCGTGATCTTGCCGGGCCGGACCGGCTCGCCAGAGGCAGCCTGCCGCAGGACGCGCTACCCCCCGTGTCCGGGGGGTCGTTCACCTTGACCTCCTCTTCGGATGACTCGTCGCCCACGTCTTCAACCAGGGGAGCCCCATCGCCGGCGCCGCTGGCCTCCCCAGCAGAATCCGCCCACTGGGCAAGCTTCCTCTCCTCTGCGGCCGCGTCGGCCTCGTCCTCCATGCCGCCAGCGCTGCTGGCCTGCCTGGCGAGCTCCGCCTCCACCGCCCTGGCGGCGATGTAGTCCAGCTCCGCCTGGGTAGTGTCCTGGACGAGCAGCGGCTCGTCACGGGCATAAGCCTCCGACAAAGTGTCGAAGAACTCCTGCACCTTCTCCGCTGGCGGCTCGGCCCAGGCCGGGTCAAGGACATGCGTGTTGAAGTCCGGCATCATGGCGATGATGGCGGACTGGCGGGAGTTGTTGCTCAACGGGACTACCCCCGCCGGTAACCCAAATAGGGGCCCCTTGTTGGCCTTGTCGGGCTTCGCGGCCCTGCCAGTCCTTTCAGCCCTGCCGTCGCTGTTCACGTCGAGCTAGAAGAGCCTCTGGGATAAGTGGGAGTGCTCCATCACCGTGAAGTTATGCTTCAGGCCAGGGCGGAGCCTCATGACGTCGGCCGCGTTCCTGAAGTCCCAGGCCGACCTCCCCTTGTTGTGCAGCGGGGCGATTCGGTGACGGATGAAGTCCGCCCCAATCATCTCGAGGGTGAGCCCGGCCGTGGTGAGGCGATGGATCCCGGTGGTGGCGATTGAGAGCTTCTCATCTTTGGCATTGAGGTTGCTCCAGTCCCCGCGGCGGGTCGGCGGGCTTTGACGAACCCGGCAGAAGTCCTGCAGGTCCTTCTCCTTGATCCAGCACCACCGGCCCCGCCACTCCTCCCACCTCTCCTTCTAGGCACCCTCCGGGTACGTGCCCTTCTCCTGGGCCCTCGGGATCCAGGCGATGCTCCCAGATATGGCGCCCCCTGGCTGGAGGCGAGGGGAGAAGTAGTGGTGAAAGAGCGCCGTGCTGGGCAGCACCCCAGCAAAGCCCTCGCAGAGGTGGGTGATACGTATCCAACGTATCTATAATTTTCGATTGTTCCATGCTATATTATATTCTGTTTTGGACATTAATGGGCTTTATTATAAACTTTTATATTATTTTTGGGACTAACCTATTAACCGGAGGCCAAGCCCGGAATTGCTGTTTTTTGCCTATTTCAGAGTTTCGCGGAAAAAGAATATCAAACGAGTCCAAACGGAATGAAACCTTCGGGAACGTGATTTTCGCAACGAACGTGATCTAGAGGACTTGGACCCTACGTCAAGATATCAACCAGGAAGGCACGAGGTAGGGGCGCGCCTACCCCCTGGGCGCGCCCTCCACCCTCATGGGCCCCATGTTGCTCCACCGACGTACTTCTTCCTCCTATATATACCTACGTACCCCCAAACTACCAGATACGGAGCCAAAAACCTAATTCCACCGCCGCAACCTTCTCTACCCGTGAGATCCCATCTCGGGGCCTTTTTCGGAGTTCCGCCGTAGGGGGCGTCGATCATGGAGGGCTTGTAAATCAACAACATAGCCTCTCCGATGATGTGTGAGTAGTTTACCTCAGACCTTCGGGTCCATAGTTATTAGCTAGATGGCTTCTTCTCTCTCTTTGGGTCTCAATACAAAGTTCTCCATGATTCTCATGGAGATCTATTCGATGTAATCTTCTTTTGCGGTGTGTTTGTTAAGATCGATGAATTGTGGGTTTATGATCAAGTTTATCTATGAACAATATTTGAATCTTCTCTGAATTCTTTTATGTATGATTGGTTATCTTTGCATGTCTCTTCGAATTATCAGTTTGGTTTGGCCTACTAGATTGTTCATTCTTGCAATGGGAGAAGTGCTTAGCTTTGGGTTTAATCTTTCGGTGTCCTTTCACAGTGACAGTAGGGGCAGCAAGGCACATATTGTATTGTTGCCATCGAGGATAAAAAGATGGGGTTTATATCATATTGCATGAGTTTATCTCTCTACATCATGTCATTTTACTTAAAGCGTTACTCTGTTCTTATGAACGTAATACTCTAGATGCATGCCGGATAGCGGTCAATGTGTGGAGTAATAGTAGTAGATGCAGGCAGGAGTCGGTCTACTTGTCACGGACGTGATGCCTATATACATGATCATACCTAGATATTCTCATAACTATGCTCAATTATGTCAATTGCTCAACAGTAATTTGTTCACTCACCGTAATACTTAAGCTCTCGAGAGAAGCCACTAGTGAAACCTATGCCCCCCGGGTCTACTTTCCATCATATTAATCTTCCAACACTTAGCTATTTTTATTGCCTTTTATTTACTTTGCATCTTTATCATAAAAATAAAAAAATATTATCTTATCATATCTATCAGATCTCACTCTCGTAAGTGACCGTGTAGGGATTAACAACCCCTTTATTGCGTTGGTTGCGAGGATTTATTTGTTTTTGTAGGTGCGAGGGACTCGTGCGTTGCCTCCTACTGGATTGATACCTTGGTTCTCAAAAACCGAGGGAAATACTTACGATGCGTTACTGCATCACCCTTTCCCCTTCAAGGGAAAACCAACGCAGTGCTCAAGAGGTAGCAAGAAGGATTTCTGGCGCCGTTGCCGGGGAGTCTACGCAAAAGTCAAACATACCAAGTACCCATCACAAACCCTTATCTCCCGCATTACATTATTTGCCATTTGCCTCTCGTTTTCCTCTCCCCCACTTCACCCTTGCCGTTTTATTTGCCCTCTCTTTTTCCATTCGCCTCTTTTTCGCTCGCTTCTTGTTTTCTCGTGTGTTGGATTGCTTGCTTGTCACGATGGCTCAAGATAATACTAAATTGTGTGACTTTACCAATACCAACAACAATGATTTTCTTAGCACTCCGATTGCCGCCCTTACCAATACTGAATCTTGTGAAATTAATGCTGCTTTGTTGAATCTTGTCATGAAAGATCAATTCGCCGGCCTTCCTAGTGAAGATGCCGCTACCCATATAAATAGCTTCGTTGATTTGTGTGATATGCAAAAGAAGAAAGATGTGGACAATGATATAGTTAAATTGAAGCTATTTCCTTTTTCGCTTAGATATCGTGCTAAAGCTTGGTTTTTGTCTTTGCCTAAAAATAGTATTGATTCTTGGAATAAGTGGAAAGATGCTTTTATCTCTAAGTATTTTCCTCTCGCTAAGATCATCTCTCTTAGAAATGATATTATGAATTTTAAGCAACTTGATCATGAACATCTTGCACAAGCTTGGGAGAGGATGAAATTAATGATATGTAATTGCCCTATACATGGTTTGAATTTGTGGATGATCATACAAAAATTTTATGCCAGATTGAATTTCGCTTCTAGTGATCTTTTAGATTCGGCCAAAGGAGGCACTTTTATGGAAATATGTGGCACCCCGTCTCTGAGCGACCGGTTTACCATGCATTGCCAGCCCAGAGACCATGTCTTCTGGCAACACACAACATCTTGGTACAGAAAACAACCGTTTTATTGATGCTAGTGGATCAGAGTTTATATTACAAGAGGGGTCGAGGCCAAGCGGCACACACGGTGCGGCTGAACAATATGTACATTATTTAGTGAACATAAAGGGGCCTCGATCATAACAACTACGCGGCAGCGGAACAACATTGTAGCGGAAACTCCATAGCACAGGGACACCGATGTGGACACGATCTAGACTCGAGCAGCACCCATTTCCAATGAGACTTTCCTGAAATCTGGCATGACACGCCAGGTCAGTACATTGAATGTACTTGCAAGCTCACAACATGCATAATCATAATGACAAGCAATATCATGATAATTAACCAATTAATAATGCAATAACGTTCCAACATGCTGTGATCATGCTCTTGTGATAAACGTCCCTCGGGACCGACTTACCAACCGTGATCGTTCTCGGATCACAAACAAACCACCATCGTGGTCTTGACCAGAGTAACTCGTGAGCCTTACGGCGATCACAACCACGACCAATATTTGGTCTCGAACATCTTGATGGCCTTCCCTCCATCATCAACAGTGCAAAGTTCATAACTTAGTGTGCAAGTTTATTAGACGTTGACTCATGGTGGGACCTACTACGAGGCATCCGTGACCGTGGACTCGGCTATCGACAGATTATACACTCTGCAGAGGTAGCACACTGTACCCACACCACGGAACCCATGGACTCGCACTCCCATTCAGGTGGACCAACAACATTCCGACAAACCCTTCCATTGCCATGACACTCTCCCGGCCACTCCAACCCAACCCCAACGGGCTAGTCATGGGTGGCCCCGTGTCTACCAAAGACATAACGACCACCGTCGTGGCCAAAACGATCCCACTCGGGGACCCAGTACCATAATGTCAACAACGAGCACACAAGATTATGCCTGCTTACCGGGCCAGGGTAAGCATGCCATAACCTTACCTAGTTGGAGGCACCGACCAGAGGCATGTCAATGGATCGAATCAAGGCCTTCCCACAAAGGCAAATGTGGTTGCACTGGGAAAAATTCGATTCAGCGGCACCATGACCCAGTCAACGATATATTAAAGTTGAGTTATATTCAGGTTCAACTTAAAATGAAAATGACCGCTGTCATAGCATGCCATGAAATGCAATACTACACATGCATCACATATTAACAAAAATGACTGATGTCAACCATATTCAAACTAAACATAAACATCAACAACTTATATTACTTTCCTGGTCAGGGTAACTCTTACTTTAACAAGATATTTTGTAACAAGTTCTATTATTTTCTCATGCAAGAAAATAACTTCGATTAATTTCTCATATGCATAGCAAAAATTATACTATCATCACCACAAGCAAATCCTAATTTCTTTACCAACCAAGTTAGGTTCAAACATTCTGTAAGTCAAGTAAAATGGCTAAACAAGCACTTAACAGAATATTTTCTATCAAATTTTACTATTTTCTTTGTGCAAGAAAATGAATTTAAGTAATTACTCATATGCATAAGAAATCATTTTATCATTTCCACAAGTAGATCTTAACTTTGCTTTACCAACTAAACTAGTTTCAACATTCTGTAAATCAAGCATAATAACTAAGAAACACTTAACAGAATATAAATAACATAATAGTTATTTAAATGCATGGATTAATCATTCATTTCATTCAAGTAAGAAAATGATAAATATTGAAATGACACCATGAAAATGTTGTTGTGGCTTGCCTTAGTGCAGATGAGGTTCACAAGCCTTCTGGTGATCCTCATGACAAGCCTCACCCTCTGAAAATAATTTTAAGCAGAAGAAGAAAATATCAAGAACACTTCTAAAAATCACTAGAAATTCTAGACAGCTCAGAAAAATCTCACTTTTGGTGAGCTGCTAGATTTCTTTTCAAAGAACATAATGCAAAAAGAATCAATTCATTTGGACCTATGGTTGAAGAGTTATAGCTATTTGAAGCTCTCTGGAAATTAATTGAATTTGAATTTAAATAAAACAGACTAGGGGGGTGACGTCGAAGGCGTAAAGCCTCAGGGCGCCACCACTCCTACCGCTTCACGCGCGTACAAAGTGGTTGACTAGCGGGGCCCGCTAGTCAGGTGAGGTGGAGGGGCAGAAGGAAATAGAGGGGGTCGCGGCTTCGCCGGAGGTCTCACCGGCGATGAGGGATCTTTGGCCAAAACGAGAGGGAGGGATTGAGAGAGGGGACGGAGGCGCACCTGCCCGTACCCGTTGTCGGTGTCAAAACCGGTGGATCTCGGGTAGGGGGTCCCAAACTGTGCGTCTAAGGCGGATGGTAACAGGAGGCGGGGGACACAATGTTTACCCAGGTTCGGGCCCTCTCGATGGAGGCAATACCCTACTTCCCGCTTGATTGATCTTGATGATATGATTATTACAAGAGTTGATCTACCACGAGATCGTAGAGGCTAAACCCTAGATGCTAGCCTGTGGTATGATTGTTGTTGGTCCTAGGTACTAAACCCTCTGGTTTATATAGACACCGAAGGGGGGCTAGGGTTACACAGAGTTGGTTACAAGGGAGGAGATGTTCATATCCGTATTGCCAAGCTTGCCTTTCACGCCAAGGAGAGTCCCATCCGGACACGGGTCGAAGTCTTGAGTCTTGTATCTTCATAGTCCAACAGTCCGGCAGAAGTATATAGTTCGGCTGTCCGAGGACCCCCTAATCCAGGACTCCCTCAGTAGCCCCTGAACCAGGCTTCAATGACGATGAGTCCAGCGTGCAGATTGTCTTCGGCATTGCAAGGCAGGTTCTTCTCCAAATTCCGAACACTTGTTTGAGTAGTGTCCGACTTCCCATAAATGTTGTACTCATTGGCTTCCACGCCTAATAATGGATATTCTCCACGCGTCGAGCGAATGCGAGAAGTTGGGGCATTTTTACAATTGCCACCCTAGCCATTGGGTAAATCATCTATTAAAGAGACAGGGATTCTTAGATCCAGATCACACCATCCTCCCATAGCGAGTATCCATCAGAGCACGCCCGAAAAAATCCATTCCAACATGGCCAGTCGTCGCAGCTCCTCCTCTCACTCCCGTATCCCTAAGCCCGGCAATTGGAAGAAGTGTTCTGTCCCCCACAGCCAATTAGTAGAGTTGCAGACCCAGGGATTTCTCCCTCCAGCGTATATGGTCCCCGTTCGAGCCGGGCTCGCCACCTATAACGGCGGGGAGCAAGCGGAGATCTTTCCCAGCCCATCCATGGGGGAGCGGGTATGCCTCATCCCTTACTTTTTAAGAGGGCTTGGATTTCCAATTCATCCGTTCCTCCGCGGGCTCCTGGAGTTCTATGGCCTCTAGCTGCATAATTTCACTCCCGCCACCATATTACACATTGCTGGCTATGTCGCCCTTTGCGAGCTGTTTCTGGGCTGGGAAGCTCATTTCGAGCTATGGAAGAGGCTATTATGCCTCGTACCCCGTACACAAGACGGGTCACTGTACCAAGTGGGTGGAGCCGAAATATGGCGCATCGCCGGGACCGGATACCTGTTCGGTACTCTGAAGAAGGCATTCGAGGACTGGCCTTCGGAGTGGTTTTATATGGAGGACGTCCCCCTTCCAGACCCTATTCGGACGGGCCTCTCTGAGTTCGACAATGCTCCCCTGAAGAAACGCCGCAGGTGGTGCCCTCGGAGCCCTCAGGAGGAAAATAATGGAGAAGTCCTTTACCTGATGGACCGGATAAAAATGCTGGCTCAATCAGGACTGGCAATAATCGAGGTTATGTCAAAATGTATAATGCGGGGGTACAACCACTTCAATATCGAGGGCACCCCATGTGGCACTTTAACAGGGAAGATGATGCCACCCGCTGCAGGCGTAAGGGACCAGACTCAGTTGCCGCTCTAGCAAAAATCTGTCCGATTTGTACAAGGGAGAGGAAGAGGAGTTCATCAGCATTTAGCCACGGGATGGATTCTCCATGTACAACCCTCCAAGCTGGGTGAGCTGTCACTTTTTACTCCCAGCCTTCCCGCATTCTTCGTCATAAGTACTTACCTTGTCATTTCATGGAAGGAATTGCGAAAAGTTGTAAGGGAGGTCAACAGCCCGCCTCCACCACTGGAGGACCCTGACCGGGCCCTCGATCCCGGACTCGAAGAGGATCCGGACATATTTGTGGGGCTGATCGATAGGACATTCTATCAATTGAGCTGCGATGATGCCATGGTGGCCATCATAGCCGACTATCCTGGGCTACTCCCTGCATCGCATGTAAGTAAAGCCGGAGTCCCAACTTCCGAGAAGGATCCCCTTTTTTGCACTTCACCTACCGTACACATATGGTGCCTTACAGGGAAGGCCCTCGGGACGCCATGCCGAACCCGCAGTGACTCGCCAACAAGGGGCACCGAAGCCGGGTAGGCTAAAAAGGAAGGCGGTGAGGACTGACACGCCGTCGAAGAGGTATGATACAGAACCTCGCTCCGTGGTTGTCGTCTTTTAAAATATAATAACGTCCATGTTTCCTAGTAGGAAAAACGCTTGCCGAACTATGTCCGAAGAGGTTGCCGATCACGCCTCCATCAGTCGGGTTCTAGGGCCGGACATAGAGGTGGAAGCTAACACGGGGCAAACGCCCGATGCTCCTCCTACAGAGGATGCAGATAGATTATCCGCTACAAATTCCGAAGTGGAGAGCGCCATGAATCACAGGCGTCGCCGGGCCGTACTCCATGACGCTTGTTTCTCCCAAGAGGCGTTTGATGCCATCAACTCAGGAGACGCGTACATCCGTGCCGCTCAAAATGGTCTTGCCAGAGCCACGGACCAGTATGTAAAGGATATACGGGTAAGAAAATCTAATGATTATATATATATCAGTAGCCCCTGAGACTTGAAACAGTTGACACAACTGATTTAAGGATCATTATTTGTGTAGGTTCTTACAGAGAAGAATACTCAATTGTCTCAAGAGCTGGAAGAGTGCAAAGCCCAGCTACGGGCCGCAGTTGCCGCATTGAAGGAGTCTGAGAAGGCCCCCTCTGGTAACACTTGTTTCCATTGCAAAGAATGACAGGTACCAGATAGTATGCGATATGCATGCAAATCTAACAATAGATGTTGCAGATGACTCCGGAGTGAATCCGGAGGCCGTGCCGGGGGATGCGCAACGTGCTAATCGACAACTAAATGCTGGTGATCGCGTGCTTACGCGAGTTAGGCAGGAGAAAAATGATCTCCAAGACGCCAATATCTAGCTGGGCGTGGAACTGAAAGATGTTCGAGCCCAGCTTGCGGACTCCATGAAGGAGAATAAGCGGCTTCGACGAGGCATTTTCAGTAAGTGCTTGAACGAACTTTTGAAAGAGTTTGGCGAAGAAGCCGGCTATCAGAGTTATGTCTGCAGGTATGCTGGCGGGTCATCCCGCGGAGGAGATGCCCGGGTCTGCGGGTGATCTTCTACCAGAGCTCTCACAACTGCACGAACAAGTTCGACAGGTGATGCAGGGTATTGCACAAGCCTTGTGGCCATCCGCCTCCCCACCAGGAGGCATGGGGGGGCTTATAGAGAAGCTCAAGGGAGCGCGACGACGCTCCCTATTATGGAAGATATCAGCCTGCCGAAAAGGTGCAAGGGAAGCCTGGGCCATGGTGAAGACGCGATATACCAAAGCTGACCCAAACCACATGGCCGAGGTCAAACCTGTGGGGCCCGATGGGAAAGAGATCCCCGTCAGTTTGGTGTATGACCAAGTAGAATTAGCCGCAAAGTATTCCCAACAGGATTGTAGGCTAGACAGCCTGTTGGATGGTATAGAAGAAGAATTTATTCAGTCTAAGTGACTGTGTACTTCAAGTGACATATATTGTCCCTAGCCAGATTGTAAATCATTTGTCATGGCGGACCTTTTCGCTTTGACCTCTGGACCTGATAGTCCGGAGTGTATCCGAATACCCGCTCAGTTATGTAAAAACTGGGGTACGCGTGGAAACCAGGCATAGGGGTCATAAGTGCTTGAATAGACAAGTACTCAACTAGCTATGTTATATTACATGGATAGTAAGAAACATCTTCCAGGGAGAATAGTTCCGTTAAGGGTTCCTTTCCCTGGGTACGCATGCCCTAAGGTGCATGTTCGAACTGTGAAAAGAGACGCAGGCTATAAACATCTGGGGGCATGTATTAAAATAAATAAAAGTCATCTTTTGTTCATCGACTGAGTATTCCCTTAAGAACGCTAGCTTTCGGCATCACCCAGTCTGAGGTACACATCCGGCTGACCCGACAGTAACAATCGCAGAGGTGCTCCTTTTATGCCCTAGCCGAATTAACGAGAACGTAGGGCATAAACACAACAGCCAGGCAACCCAGCTTGGCCAAAACTTAAGTCATATCGATGCATATAGTGGCGAAAAAGGTACATGTGGAAGAATAACACATGTGTGGGGCATAAAGCCCGGAAAATAGTTATATTAAGCTTATGTATAAGAAGCCCCCAGGTATAATGAGCGCAGTTAGCGCGTCAAGATTGTGTAGTCAAGACACAACTTAGCCTTTTAAGGCCTTGAAGAAAAGGAAAAAAGAAGAGAGAAAGAGAGAAAAGACAGATCACAGATATGTAAAAAATTGACGGGGGTAAGGAGACGAACATAGAGTCCGGCACTAGGTGTAGAACCTTCGGATTCTGGCTGCATTCCATGGGTTTGGCTCGAGTTGAGTATCCAATGCATCCCGCGGACGGTACGCTCCATCGGTCAGAACCTGGTCAATAACGAAGGGACCTTCCCATTTGGGCTTGAGCTTGTTCTTTTTCTTCTCCGGTAGGCGTACAACGAGTTTGCCAACACTATAAGCTTTGGACCATACTTCATTGCTGATAGAATGCGGAACGGGCTTTTGCCACGTCACGCTCCTCCTCCAGGGTGTCCAAACTGTCTTGCCGATTGGGCTTGACCTATTTTTCTTCATACATGCGCACTCGAGGTGAATCATGAATTATGTCGCAGGGTAGTACCGCCTCTGCGTCGTACACCAAAAGCGGTGTGCATCCGGTAGTGCCATTCGGCGTGGTCCGCAGCCCCCATAGTACGGAGTCGAGCTCCTCTACCCAGTGCGTGTTTGATTCCTTTAAGGACCGCACTAATCTGGGTTTAATGCCGCTCATGATAAGACCATTTGCTCACTCGACTTGGCCGTTAGTTTTCGGGTGATAGACAGAAGCATAATCGAGCTTGATGCCCATGTGCTGCACCAAAGTTTTACCTCGTCGGCTGTAAAGTTCGAGCCATTGTCGGTGATGATGCTGTGGCGGATGCCATAACGGTGTACAACCCCAAATATGAAGTCTATCACCGGTCCGGATTCAGCCGTTTTGACTAGTTTGGCTTCTATCCATTTGATGAATTTGTCCACCATGACCAATAGGTATTTTTTCTTATGGGTTCCCCCTTTGATGGGTCCGACCATATCAAGCCCCCAAACCGTAAAGGTCCAAGTAATGGGGATTGTTTGGAGAGCGGTAAGCGGCATATGGCTTTGGTTTGCAAAAAGATGGCAACCAACGCAACGTTGAACAAGGTACTGTGCGTCCGCTCAGGCCGTCGGCCAATAGAAACTTGTACGGAAGGCCTTGCTTACAAGGGCCCGGGCTGCGGCGTGGTGGCCGCTGAGTCCAACATGGATTTCTGCCAAAAGCTTTCACCCTTCCTCTTCGGAGATGCACCTTTGAAGGACTCCGGTAGTGCTTTTCTTATAAAGCTCTCCCTCGTGGACCTTGTAGGTTTTAGACCGCTGGACTATGCAGCGTGCCTCATTTTGGTCCTCGGGTAGTTCCTACCTGGTTAGGTAGGCCAGGAATGGTTCTGTCCATGGGGCGATGACGGCCATTATCACGTGGGCTGAAGGTGTTATTTCGGTGGTAGAGCCTCCGATTGTGTCAGAGTGTTCGGTATCTGGTGTTGTGACCGGGTCCGAACTATTGTTACCGATGTCTCCTTCCCATACCACGGATGGCTTAAACAGCCTTTCCAAGAAGATGTTAGGTGGGACAGGGTCACGCTTCGCGCCGATACGGGCGAGGATATCCGCCGCTTGATTGTTTTCCCGAGCCACATGGTGGAATTCAAGCCCCTCGAACGGAGCTGACATTTTGAGGACGGCGTTGTGATAAGCCGCCATTTTCGGATCCTTGGCGTCGAAGTCTCCATTTATTTGAGATATTGCGAGGTTCGAGTCCCCACGCACCTCCAGGCGTTGAATGCCCATGGAAACTGCCATCCGGAGACCATGTAACAGGGCCTCATATTCGGCTGCGTTGTTGGAGTCTGTGTATAGTATTTGGAGTACGTATTAGATTGTATCTCCGGTGGGGGACGTCAGGATGACGCCAGCCCCATGACCAGCCAGCATTTTAGAGCCATCAAAGTGCATGATCCAATTGGAGTACGCGCCGTATTCTTTAGGGAGTTCAGCTTCTGTCCACTCGGCGACAAAATCGGCCAATACTTGCGACTTAATGGCTCGTCGTGGTCTATATGTTATGTCGAACGGGAGGAGCTCGATAGCCCATTTGGTAATCCGACCTGTGGCATCGCGGTTGTTTATTATGTCATTGAGTGGTACTTCCGAGGCCACTGTAATTGAACACTCTTGAAAGTTGTGTTGTAATTTCCGGGATGCCATAAATACCGCATATGCTATCTTTTGATAATGTGGGTATCATGATTTCCATGGAGTGAGGACAGTGGATACATGATATACCGGCTTTTGAAGTGGGAATTTATGTTCGTCCGTCTCTCGTTCGACGACGAGCAATGCACTTACAACTTGGTGAGTTGCCGCTATATATAACAGCATTGGTTCGCCGACATTTGGCGCGGCCAAGATTGGCTTGGTGGCTAGGATGGCTTTTATTTCTTCCAATCCGGCCGTGGCTGCGTCCATCCACTCGAAGTGTTCGGTGCGCCGAAGAAGGCGATAAAGGGGTAGTGCCTTTTCTCCTAGTCGGGAGATAAAGCGGCTTAAGGCCGCCACGCATCCAGTTAACTTCTGGATTTGCTTGAGGTCAGTTGGGATAGCCAACTGTGAAAGAGCTCAGATTTTAGCCAGATTTGCTTCAATTCCTCTACTGGAGATGATGAAGCCCAGGAGCTTCCGGCGGGTACGCCGAAAATGCATTTTTCTGGATTGAGCTTGATGTCGTATGTTCGGAGATTGTCGAACGTGAGCCTCAAGTCGTGTATTAAGAATTCGACGTGTCTGGTTTTAACGACCACATCGTCTACGTATGCCTCCACTATTTTGCCGATCTGTTTTTCTAGACATGTCTGAATCATGCGTTGATACATTGCACCGGCGTTTTTGAGCCCGAAGGGCATTGTGTTAAAACAGAACTGGCCATATGGAGTGATAAATGCTGTTGCGGCTTGATCGGACTCTGCCATCTTAATTTGGTGGTAACCGGAGTATGCGTCGAGGAAGCACAATGAGTCGTGTCCTGCGATAGTGTCGATAATTTGATCGATGCGAGGGAGGGGAAGGGATCCTTTTGGCAAGCCTTATTAAGGTCCTTGAAATCGACGCATAGGCGCCACGATTTTTCCTTCTTTGGTACCATCACCAGGTTTGCTAGCCAGTCCGGATGTTTTATTTCTCTAGTGAATCCGGCCTCGAGTAACTTGGCTAGCTCCTCTCCCGTGGCGTGTCGCTTAGGTTCAGAGAAACGCCGAAGAGTCTGCTTGACCGGCTTGAATCCCTTTAGAATATTAAGGCTATGCTTGGCCAGCATGCGTGGGATTCCTGGCATGTTTGGAGGATGTCAGGCGAATATGTCCCAATTCTCGCGCAGGAACTCCCGTAGTGTGGCGTCTACAGCGGGGTTTAATTGTGCCCAGATGGATGCTATTTTTGTAGGGTCCGTTGGGTGGACTTGGAATTTGACTATCATCCGCTGGTTTAAAAGAGGTGGACTTGGATCTTTTGTCGAGTATTACGTCGTCCCTGTCCACTGTGGAGCGCAGTTCAGTTAATTCCTCGGCCGCGAGGGCTTCGGATAATGTCTTGAGGGCCAGTGCGGCTGTGTTGTTTTCGGTGCAGAGTGCTATGTCTGGATCACTAGCTAGAGTGATAATTCCATTGGGCCCGGGCATTTTGAGCTTCATGTACCTGTAATGGGGTATGGCTTGGAAGATCGTGAATGCCTCCCGCCCTAGAAGGGCGTCGTATCCGCTACTGAACAGGGCCACTTGGAATGTAATTTCTTCGGATCTATAATTCTCCGGTGTGCCGAATATCACATCTAGTGTGATTTTCCCAGCGCATCGTGCCTCCCGACTAGGGCTGATTCCTCTGAAGGTCGTGCTGCTTTGCTCAATGCGGTTTCTATTGGGGATATAACTATTTGAGTAAGCCGGCCAGGAGGGGCCGGGTTACGCAAAGGATATTCATCGTGAAGGAAGTCCAAGACCCAGCATGAGGATGGGGGTTCATAGGGTTTAGAGCCCACGGGCGATTTAAGGCCCATAGTGACAAACCGCCATAGTGGCATGACTTGTAACATAAGGTAGAAGTAACTAGTCACCGAGCCGGACTCTGTTTATGAGCCGGCCGGGACTCTGTAGGCTGCAGGGCGTCAACCCGTGTATATAAGGGGACGACCCGCTGGCGGCTTAGGGCAAGAAAACAACACATCGAGAGCCGGGCATAGCGTATCTCGCTCCCTGGTCATCGAAGCCTCAAGCAATACCAACCCAACTAGACGTAGGCCTTCCTTCATCGCAACGGGCTAAACTAGTATAAACCTCTCGTGTCCTTTGTCCCGATTAACCCCTTTAAGCTTCCTAGTTGCGATGGCTCCATGACTAAGTCCTTGCAAGAGGACATCTGCCGTGACAATTCCACGACAGTTGGCGCCCACCATGGGGCCAGCGCACGGTGGATTTGAGTTCTTGAAGGGCAGCTTCGAAGGGCTCAAGGGATATGCAGTGGGCCGGATGACCAAGAATCGTCGCGGCAAGATCTACATCGACGACGAAGGCTGGGACCCCGACGCCGGCTCAATTGAGTACGGGTACCGGGTCCCCTTCGGCGGAATTCACGTCTTCATCGGCCGGATTGGTGAGCCGGGCCCTGAGCCGGACAACTGCACCGACCTCGTCGAGACGGCTCAGCATGCGAGACCCGCCCGAGCTCAACCTGTCGTGAAGCGTGCCTTTGTGGGTTGCATCCACGGAGGTGAACTTTCTGAAGGATCTGAAGAGGCTTGTGAGCCGACCGTCCTCTCTGATGGTGATTCGTCCGCCGGTTCAACAGATTCACTGTATGAAGTCCAAGATGGTATACTTGGGGGCTGTTCCGATGGCAGCACTATTCCGGACCCCTCTGAGTCACCAAATTGGGCAGGAGTCTTCATGGCTGGTACTCAACCTGGCCGAAATTCTACGGCCTCAGCAGCAATAACGTCCGGGTTAGGAGCAGCCAGGGCAGGAGGCCCTGTGCGCTCACCGGCTCAGGTGTTGATGGATCTTATGGATAGGCTTACAGCCTTGTTGACTGTTACGGTCATCCCTGCGAATCAAGAGGAGCATAATGCAGAGGTGGCACAGGTTCGTGAAGAGATCGCTCAGGCCAAGGAAACCTTATCAGCCGAATATACTAGATTGGCCACAGAGCGGGCGGCTTTGGACGCACGGGCGCAGCAGCTTCAGGCAGAGGCTTTTCATCTCACGTTGAGCCTGAACGCGTCTAATGAGGAGATGAGGAGGAGACATCAGAAAACTCAGTCCCGCTTACCTCAGATTTACGATCCCCGGAATCTCTTTGCTGCACCCGGAACCGGCCCGAGTAACCCGCCAGGTGCAGATTAGTTTATGACATTTGGAGCATGAGGCCCGGTTCAGCCTCAGGTGACGGCGCCTCGTCATAGAAATATGGCACCGCCCCGTTACATACCAATACCACCGGGTCACTTCTCCAACCCCATGGAGAACTTAATTGCAGCATCGGCACGTTTGGCGGCTCTTCCAGTAGATGGTGATGATCCGATAGCGGTGGAAACCCGGAGGATCAGGGAACTTGTCCAAACAGATCTGGCTCAACAAGAGACCTACTCCTACAGCCGGGATAGGATTCACTCAACTCCTCCGCCCTGGTTAGCTCTGCCTCATCAAAACCGGAGCCCGAGTTACAGCAGACACATGGAGTCGGAGGCCGTGTCAAGCAACGCTCAGCGACGGAACCAGCCCGATGGATATAACCCGGTGCAGGATCGTATACGTCAGGAGGACGAACGGGCGGCTCAGCTAGCAGACCAGCAGGACTTACCAGCTTATCCGATGACCTCTGTGGAGGCGGGAGTTGCTACTTGAACCGGAGGAGTTCCTTGTCTGGTACCAGCTCTACGGAATGTACGTCTGCCCAAGGATTTCAAGGGACCTCGAAAGATGCTGAATTATACGACCGACTTACAGCCTGGGGCGTGCATTGAAAGTTATGAGATGGCCATGGAGCTGCTGGAGGTTAGTGATGAAGCGATGGCTAAATACTTCACCATGATGTTGGATGGAACGGACAATTCTTGGTTAAAGGGTTGCCACCCAATTCCATTAGTTCATGGGCAGAGCTGAAGGCCCGTTTCATCCAAAACTTCAAAGACACTTGCAAGCAGTCTATGTCGATTGTGGACTTGAGAAATTGTAAGAAGGAGGAAGGTGAATCTATGACTCACTGGGTGCGCCGGGTCAAAGATATAATACATTCATCTGACAAGATGGATGCCGGCTTAGCAATTCTCATGCCGGAGAAGAATTGCCGTTTTGAGCCTCTGAGATAGAAACTGGGGCGCCTTAAGCATGATTGCGACGATATGGGGACGCTGATGGCGGCTTTAGTCAAGTATGCCGATTCTGATAGTACCAAGGATCCCGCGTCTGATGAGGAAAAGACAGGGAAGGGAAAAAAGAATGGCAATGGAAAGGGTCAGCAGCATAACCCGGCGAACCAAGGAGGCAACAAGCGTAAGGCGGACGGTAACCCGGAGTTTGTAGCCAATGCACAGGGTAACAATCAGAAGCGAAAAGGAAAGCCACCACCTCGGTTTGGCGGGTCAGGTTCGTCTCTTTAGCAACTACTCAATGAGTCCTGCCCGAAACACGGCACCCGGGAACGGCCAGCAACTCATTTATGGAAGGATTGCGCAATCATGAAGGCTTTCAAGAATTCTAATATGTTTGATGGCAATCATGAAGGAAATATGCCCTAGAGGCAATAATGAAGTTATTATTTATCTCCTTATTTCATGATAAATGTTTATTATTCATGCTAGAATTGTATTAACCGGAAATATAATACATGTGTGAATACATAGACAAACAGAGTGTCACTAGTATGCCTCTACTTGACTAGCTCGTTAATCAAAGCTGTTTATGTTTCCTAACCATGGACAAAGAGTTGTTATTTGATTAACGGGATCACATCATTAGGTGAATGATCTGATTGACATGACCCATTCCATTAGCTTAGCACCCGATCGTTTAGTATGTTGCTATTGCTTTCTTCGTGACTTATACATGTTCCTATGACTATGAGATTATGCAAATCCCGTTTGCCGGAGGAGCACTTTGTGTGCTACCAAACGTCACAACGTAACTGGGTGATCATAAAGTAGCTCTACATGTGTCTCCGAAGGTACATGTTGGGTTGGCGTATTTCGAGATTAGGATTTGTCACTCCAATTGTCGGAGAGGTATCTCTGGGCCCACTCGGTAATGCACATCACTATAAGCCTTGCAAGCATTGCAACTAATGAGTTAGTTGCGGGATGATGTATTACATAACAAGTAAAGAGACTTGCCGGTAACGAGATTGAACTAGGTATTGAGATACCGACGATCGAATCTCGGGCAAGTAACATACCGATGACAAAGGGAACAACGTATGTTGTTATGCGGTCTGACCGATAAAGATCTTCGTAGAATATGTAGGAGCCAATATGAGCATCCAGGTTCCGCTATTGGTTATTGACCGGAGACATGTCTCGGTCATGTCTACATTGTTCTCGAACCGTAGGGTCCGCACGCTTAAGGTTTCGATGACAGTTATATTATGAGTTTATGAGTTTTGATGTACCGAAAGAGTTCGGAGTCCCAGATGAGATCGGGGACATGACGAGGAGTCTCAAAATGGTCGAGACGTAAAGATTGATATATTGGACGACTATATTCGGACATCGGAAAGGTTCTGAGTGGTTCGGGTATTTTTCGGAGTACCGGGAAGTTACGGGAATACGGGGGGAAAGTATTGGGCCTTATTGGGCCATACGGGAAAGAGAGAGGGGCTTCCTAGGGCAGGCCGCCCCCCCAAGGCCTAGTCCGAATTGGACTAGGGGGAGGGGCTGCGCCCCCTCCTTCCTTCCCTTCTCCTTTCCCTTTCCTTGTCTCCTACTCCTACTACATGGAAGGACTCCTAGTTGGACTAGGAAAGGGGGAATCCTACTCCCGGTGGGAGTAGGAGTCCCTAGGGTGCGCCATAGAGAGGGCCGGCCCTCCCCTCCTTCACTCCTTTATATACGGGGGCAGGGGGCACCCCATAGACACACAAGTTGATCTTCGTGATCGTTCCTTAGCCATGTGCGGTGCCCCCTCCACCATATTCCACCTCGGTCATATCGTTGCGGTGCATAGGCGAAGCCCTGCGTCGGTAGAACATCATCATCGTCATCACGCCTTCGTGCTGATGAAACTCATCCCCGAAGCTTTGCTGGATCGGAGCCCGGGGAGCGTCGTCGAGCTGAACGTGTGCAAAGAACTCGGAGGTGCCGGAGTAACGGTGCTTGGATCGGTTGGACCGGGAAGACGTACGACTACTTCCTCTACGTTGCGTCAACGCTTCCGCTTCGGTCTACGAGGGTACGTAGACAACACTCTCCCCTCTCGTTGCTATGCATCACCATGATCTTGCGTGTGCGTAGGAAAATTTTGAAATTACTACGTTCCCCAACAAATCAAGGCCCGGGCGGCGGCTCAGGAGCTGGCGGCTTTCACGACCCGGGCGGCGGTTCAGGTTCCGGTTTTCAAGGACACCCGGGCGGTTATAACCAACAATAGTCTAGTCAAGGAGGTCAGCAGCAGCAGCAGTCGGGTTATCAGATCCATCCAAAACAGCTCAACAGTGGGCAGTATCATGTGTTTACCACAAGTTTGTGCAAACGTGATCAGAAAGTTCATAAGAGGGCTGTGAATTCTGTTGAGCCGGCAGTCCCCCGTTACTTGAGGTGGTCGGAACAGCCCATTGTCCGGAGGAGGGAGGATCACCCTCCCCGGGTTGATAATCCGGGTCAACTAGCCCTGGTGGTGGCACCGCAGGTTGGTGGTTATAAATTTACTAAGGTCCTCATGGATGGAGGTAGCAGCATCAATATCCTCTATTACGAGACCTTTCGGCGCGTGGGCTTAACTAACAAGAATTTAAAAACTTCCAACACCATCTTCCATGGAGTGGTGTCTGGTAAGTCGGCGTATCCTGTGGGTAAGATTGAGCTAGAGGTGGCTTTTGGAGACGAGCATGATTCTAGGGCTGAAAAGTTAACTTTTGAGGTGGTCAAAACCAAAAGTCCGTATCACGCTTTGTTCGGGTGATCGGCTTATGCCAAGTTCATGGCGCGGCCATGTTATGTTTATTTACAGCTTAAGATGCCGGGTTACAAGGGCACCATCACTGTGCATGGAAGCCGAAAGCTGGCCCTGGAGTGCGAAGAAGGCGATGCGGCTTCTGCTGAGTCCGTCTATGCAGCAGAGGAGCTCAAATTTTATCAAGATAACATTGACCCGGCGGATAGGACCTCCCTCAAGAAGCCGTCGACGGAAAATGACCCGGCCATGAAGTTTAAATCGGCTGCGGAGACTAAGCTTGTTGATTTTACTCCGGGCGATTCGTCTAAGCAATTCAGCATCAGTACCACATACTTTGGTTCGGCGGTATTGTTGGATGAAGCGGCCCGGACCAACATTACGCGTACGCTTATGCAAGACTGGTTCTACCGTCGTGCTTTGCACACAGGTGGCTGGCGGGTGTCAGTTTCTCCAACTTTAGTTGAACCGAGTGTGGCTACGCCCGGTCCTTGCGAAGGTTAAAACAGCACTAACTTGACAAACTATCATTGTGGTTTTGATGCGTAGGTAATATTGGTTCTTGCTTAAGCCCGTAGCACCCACGTAAAACTTGCAATAACAAAGTAGAGGACGTCTAACTTGTTTTTGCAGGGCATGTTGTGATGTGATATGGTTAAGACATGATGCTAAATTTTATTGTATGAGATGATCATGTTTTGTAACCAAGTTATCGACAACTGGCAGGAGCCATATGGTTGTCTCTTTATTGTATGCAATGCAATCGCCCTGTAATGCTTTACTTTATCACTAAGCGGTAGCGATAGTCGTAGAAGCATAAGATTGGCGAGACGACAACGATGCTACGATGGAGATCAAGGTGTCGCGCCAGTGACGATGGTGATCATGACGGTGCTTCGAAGATGGAGATCACAAGCACAAGATGATGATGGCCATATCATATCACTTATATTGATTGCATGTGATGTTTATCTTTTATGCATCTTATCTTGCTTTGATTGACGGTGGCATTATAAGATGATTCCTCACTAAATTATCATAGTAAAAGTGTTCTCCCTGAGTATGCACCGTTGCGAAAGTTCTTCGTGCTGAGACGCCACGTGATGATCTGGTGTGATAGGCTCTACGTTCAAATACAACGGGTGCAAAACAGTTGCACACGCGGAATAATCAGGTTTAACTTGACGAGCCTAGCATATAACAGATATGGCCTCGGAACACGGAGACCGAAAGGTCGAGCGTGAATCATATAGTAGATATGATCAACATAATAATGTTCACCATTGAAACTACTCCATCTCACGTGATGATCGGACATGGTTTAGTTGATATGGATCACGTGATCACTTAGAGGATTAGAGGGATGTCTATCTAAGTGGGAGTTGTTTATTAATATGATTAATTGAACTTTAATTTATCATGAACTTAGTCCTGGTAGTATTAGCATATCTATGTTGTAGATCAATAGCTCGCGTTGTTGCTTTCATATGTTAATTTTGATATGTTCCTAGAGAAAATTGTGTTGAAAGATGTTAGTAGCAATGATGCGGATTGGATCCGTGATCTGAGGTTTATCCTCATTGCTGCATAGAAGAATTATGTCCTTGATGCACCGCTAGGTGACAGACCTATTGCAGGAGCAGATGCAGACGTTATGAACGTTTGGCTAGCTCAATATGATGACTACTTGATAGTTTAGTGCACCATGCTTAACGGCTTCGAATCGGGACTTCAAAGACGTTTTGAACGTCATGGACCATATGAGATGTTCCAGGAGTTGAAGTTAATATTTTAAGCAAATACCAGAGTTGAGAGATATGAAGTCTCCAACAAGTTCTATAGCTAAAAGATGGAGGAGAATCGCTCAACTAGTGAGCATGTGCTCAGATTGTCTGGGTACTACAATCGCTTGAATCAAGTGGGAGTTAATCTTCCAGATAAAATAGTGATTGACAAAATTCTCTAGTCACCATCACCAAGTTAGTAGAACTTTGTGATGAACTATGATATGCAAGGGATAACGGAAACGATTCCCAAGCTCTTCGTAATGCTGAAATTGACGAAGGTAGAAATCAAGAAAAACATCAAGTGTTGATGGTTGACGAGACCACTAGTTTCAAGAAAAGGGCAAAGCAAAAAAGGGGAACTTCAAGAAGAACAGCAAGCAAGTTGCTGCTCAAGTGAAGAAGCCCAAGTGTCCTAAGCCTGAGACTAAGTGCTTCTACTGCAAAGGGACTGGTCACTGGAAGCGAAACTACCCCAAGTATTTGTGTGGATAAGAAAGGATGGCAAAGTAAACAAAGGTATATTTGATATACATGTTATTGATGTGTACTTTACTAATGTCCATAGCAAACCCTCAGTATGTGGTACTAGTTCAGTTGCTAAGATTAGTAACTCAAAACGGGAGTTGCAAAATGAACAGAGACTAGTTAAGGGTGAAGTGACGATGAGAGTTGGAAGTGGTTCCAAGATTGATATGATCATCATCGCATACTCCCTATACTTTCGGGATTAGTGTTGAACCTAAATAAGTGTTATTTGGTGTTTGCGTTGAGCATAAATATGATTTGATCATGTTTATTGCAATACGGTTATTCATTTAAGTTAGAGAACAATTGTTGTTCTGCTTACATGAATAGAACCTTCGATGGTCATACACCCAATGAAATTAGTTCGTTGGATCTCGATCATAGTGATACACATATTCATAATATTGAAGCCAAAAGATGCAAAGTTAATAATGATAGTGCAACTTATTTGTGGCACTGCCGTTTAGGTCATATTGGTGTAAACCGCATGAAGAAACTCCATGCTGATGGGATTTTGGAATCACTTGATTATGAATCACTTGATGCTTGCGTACCATGCCTTATGGGCAAGATGACTAAAACTCCGTTCTCCGGAACAATGGAGCGAGAAATTGACTTGTTGGAAATAATACATACTGATGTATGCGATCCGATGAGTGTTGAGGCTCGCGGCTAGTATCATTATTTTCTGACCTTCACAGATGATTTGAGCAGATATGGGTATATCTACTTGATGAAACATAAGTCTGAAACATTTGAAAAAGTTCAAAGAATTTCAGAGTGAAGTGAAAAATCATCGTGACAAGAAAATAAAGTTTCTACGATCTGATCGTGGAGACGAATTTTTGAGTTACGAGTTTGGTCTTCAATTAAAACAATGTGAAATAGTTTCACTACTCACGCCACCTGGAACACCACAGCATAATGGTGTGTCCGAACGTCATAACCGTACTTTATTGGATATAGTACAATCTATGATGTTTCTTACCGATTTACCACTGTCGTTTTTTGGGGTTATGCATTAAAGACAACTGCATTCACGTTAAAAAGGGGCACCATCTAAGTCCGTTGAGACGACACAATCTGAACTGTGGTTTGGCAAGAAACCAAAGTTGCCGTTTCTTAAAATTTGGGGTTGTGATGCTTATATGAAAAAGTTTCATCCTGATAAGCTCAAACCTAAATCAGAGAAATATGTCTTCATAGGATACCCAAAGGATACTGTTGGGTACACCTTTTATCACAGATCCGAAGGCAAGACATTCGTTGCTAAGAATGGATCTTTTCTAGAGAAGGAGTTTCTCTCGAAAGAAGTGAGTGGGAGGAAAGTAGAACTTGATAAGGTAATTGTACCTTCTCCCTTATTGGAAAGTAGTTCATCACAGAAATCTGTTCTTGTGACTACCACACCAATTAGTGAGGAAGCTAATGATGATGATCATGTAACTTCAGATCAAGTTACTACCGAATCTCGTAGGTAAACCAGAGTGAGATCCGCACCAGATTGGTACGGTAATCCTGTTCTGGAAGTCATGTTACTAGACCATGGCGAACTTGCGAACTATGAGGAAGCGATGATGAGCCCAGATTTCGCGAAATGGTTTGAGGCCATGAAATCTGAGATATGATCCATGTATGAGAACAAAGTATGGACTTTGATGGATTTGCCTGATGATCGGCAAGCCATAGAAAATAAATGGATCTTCAAGAGGAAGGCGGACGCTGATAGTAGTGTTACTATCTACAAAGCTAGAATTGTCGCAAAAGGTTTTCGACAAGTTCAAGGTGTTGACTACGATGAGAGTTTCTCACTCGTATCTATGCTTAAGTATGTCCGAATAATGTTAGCAATTGCCACATTTTATGAAATCTGGCAAATGGATAAACAAAACTGCATTCCTCAATGGATTTATTAAAGAAGAGTTGTATACGATGCAACTAGAAGGTTTTGTCGATCCTAAAGGTGTTAACAAAATATGCAAGCTCCAGCGATCCATCTATGGACTGGTGCAAGCATCTCGGAGTTAGAATATACGCTTTGATAAGTTGATCAAAGCATATAGTTTTATACAAACTTGCAGTGAAGCCTGTTTTTACAAGAAAGTGAGTGGGAGCACTACAGCATTTCTGATAAGTATATGTAAATGACATATTATTGATCGGAAATAATGTAGAATTATTCTGCAAAGCATAAAGGAGTATTTGAAAGGAGTTTTTCGAAGAAGGACCTTGGTGAAGCTGCTTACATATTGAGCATCAAGATCTATAGAGATAGATCAAGACGCTTGATAAGGTTTTTCAATGAGTACATACCTTGACAAGATTTTGAAGTAGTTCAAAATGGAACAGTCAAAGAAAGAGTTCTTGCCTGTGTTACAAGGTGTGAAATTGAGTAAGACTCAAAGCCCGACCACGGCAGAAGATATAAAGAGAATGAAAGTCATTCCCTATGCCTCAGCCATAGGTTCTATAAAGTATGCCATGCTGTGTACCAGATCTATTGTATACCCTACACTGATTTTGGCAAGGGAGTACAATAGTGATCTAGGAGTAGATCACTGGACAACAGTCAAAATTATCCTTAGTGGAATAAGGATATGTTTCTCGATTATGGACATGACAAAAAGGTTCGTCGTAAAGGGTTACGTCGATGCAAATTTTGACACTGATCTAGATGACTCTAAGTCTCAATCTGGATACATATTGAAAGTGGAAGCAATTAGCTAGAGTAGCTCCATTCAGAGCATTGTTGACATAGAAATTTGCAAAATACATGCGGATCTGAATGTGGTAGACCCGTTGACTAAGATTCTCTCACAAGCGAAACATGATCACACCTTACTACTCTTTGGGTGTTAATCACATAGCAATGTGAACTAGATTACTGAATCTAGTAAACCCTTTGGGTGTTGGTCACATGACGATGTGAACTATGGGTGTTAATCACATGGTGATGTGAACTATTATTATTAAATCACATGGTGATGTGAACTAGATTATTGACTCTAGTGCAAGTGGGAGACTAAAGGAAATATGCCCTAGAGGCAATAATGAAGTTATTATTTATCTCCTTATTTCATGATAAATGTTTATTATTCATGCTAGAATTGTATTAACCGGAAACATAATACATGTGTGAATACATAGACAAACAGAGTGTCACTAGTATGCCTCTACTTGACTAGCTCATTAATCAAAGATGTTTATGTTTCCTAACCATGGACAAAGAGTTGTTATTTGATTAACGGGATCACATCATTAGGTGAATGATCTGATTGACATGACCCATTCCATTAGCTTAGCACCCGATCATTTAGTATGTTGCTATTGCTTTCTTCGTGACTTATACATGTTCCTATGACTATGAGATTATGCAACTCCCGTTTGCCGGAGGAACACTTTGTGTGCTACCAAAGGTCACAACATAACTGGGTGATTATAAAGGAGCTCTACAGGTGTCTCCGAAGGTACATGTTGGGTTGGCGTATTTCGAGATTAGGATTTTTCACTCCAATTGTCGGAGAGGTATCTCTGGGCCCACTCGGTAATGCACATCACTATAAGCCTTGCAAGCATTGCAACTAATGAGTTAGTTGCGGGATGATGTATTACAGAACGAGTAAAGAGACTTGCCGGTAACAAGATTGAACTAGGTATTGAGATACCGACGATCGAATCTCGAGCAAGGAACATACCGATGACAAAGGGAACAACGTGTGTTGTTATGCGGTCTGACCGATAAAGATCTTCGTAGAATATGTAGGAGCCAATATGAGCATCCAGGTTCCGCTATTGGTTATTGACAGGAGACATGTCTCGGTCATGTCTACATTGTTCTCGAACCGTAGGGTCCGCACGCTTAAGGTTTCGATGACAGTCATATTATGAGTTTATGAGTTTTGATGTACCGAAAGAGTTCGGAGTCCCGGATGAGATCAGGGACATGACGAGGAGTCTCGAAATGGTCGAGACGTAAAGATCGATATATTGGACGACTATATTCGGACATCGGAAAGGTTCTGAGTGGTTCGGGTATTTTTCGGAGTACCGGGAAGTTACGGGAATACGGGGGAAAAGTATTGGGCCTTATTGGGCCATACGGGAAAGAGAGAGGGGCTGCCTAGGGCAGGCCGCGCGCCCCCCCAAGGCCTAGTCCGAATTGGACTAGGGGGAGGGGCTGCGCCCCCTCCTTCCTTCCCTTCTCCTTTCCCCTTCCTTGTCTCCTACTCCTACTACATGGAAGGACTCCTAGTTGGACTAGGAAAGGGGGAATCCTACTCCCGGTGGGAGTAGGACTCCCTAGGGCGTGCCATAGAGAGGGCCGGCGCTCCCCTCCTTCACTCCTTTATATACGGGGGCAGGGGGCACCCCATAGACACACAAGTTGATCTTCGTGATCGTTCCTTAGCCGTGTGCGGTGCACCCTCCACCATATTCCACCTCCGTCATATCGTTGCGGTGGTTAGGCGAAGCCCTGCGTCGGTAGAACATCATCATCGTCATCACGCCGTCGTGCTGATGAAACTCATCCCCGAAGCTTTGCTGGATCGGAGCCCGGGGAGCGTCATCGAGCTGAACGTGTGCAAAGAACTCGGAGGTGCCGGAGTAACGGTGCTTGGATCGGTTGGACCGGGAAGACGTACGACTACTTCCTCTACGTTGCGTCAATGCTTCCGCTTCGGTCTACGAGGGTACGTAGACAACACTCTCCCCTCTCGTTGCTATGCATCACCATGATCTTGCGTGTGCGTAGGAAAATTTTGAAATTACTACGTTCCCCAACAAATCAAGGCCCGGGCGGCGGCTCAGGAGCTGGCGGCTTTCATGACCCGGGCGGCGGTTCAGGTTCCGGTTTTCAAGGACACCTGGGCGGTTATAACCAACAACAGTCTGGTCAAGGAGGTCAGCAGCAGCAGCAGTCGGGTTATCAGAGCCATCCAAAACAGCTCAACAGTGGGCAGTATCATTTGTTTACCACAAGTTTGTGCAAACGTGATCAGAAAGTTCATAAGAGGGCTGTGAATTCTGTTGAGCCGGCAGTCCCCCGTTACTTGAGGTGGTCGGAACAGCCCATTGTCTGGAGCAGGGAGGATCACCCTCCCCGGGTTGATAATCTGGGTCAACTGGCCCTGGTGGTGGCACCGCAGGTTGGTGGTTATAAATTTACTAAGGTCCTCATGGATGGAGGTAGCAGCATCAATATCCTGTATTACGAGACCTTTCGGCGCGTGGGCTTAACTAACAAGAATTTAAAAACTTCCAACACCATCTTCCATGGAGTGGTGTCTGGTAAGTCGGCGTATCCTGTGGGTAAGATTGAGCTAGAGGTGGCTTTTGGAGACGAGCATGATTCTAGGGCTGAAAAGTTAACTTTTGAGGTCGTCAAAATCAAAAGTCCGTATCACGCTTTGTTCGGGTGATCGGCTTATGCCAAGTTCATGGCGCGGTCGTGTTATGTTTATTTACAGCTTAAGATGCCGGGTTACAAGGGCACCATCACTGTGCATGGAAGCCAAAAGCTGGCCCTGGAGTGCGAAGAAGGCGATGCGGCTTATGCTGAGTCCGTCTATGCAGCAGAGGAGCTCAAATTTTATCAAGATAACATTGACCCGGCGGATAGGACCTCCCTCAAGAAGCCGTCGACGGAACATGACCCGGCCATGAAGTTTAAATCGGTTGCGGAGACTAAGCTTGTTGATTTTACTCCAGGCGATTCGTGTAAGCAATTCAGCATCAGTGCCAATTTGGATCCTAAATAGGAAAGCGCGCTCATCGAGTTCATCCATGAGAACCGGGACATCTTTGCATGGAAACCTTCTGACATGCCGGGTGTACCGAGAGGACTCACTGAGCACACTCTTAATATTGATCCGAAGTATAAGCCGGCCAGACAGTTTCTGCGGCGATTCAATGAGGAACGACGAAAAGCCATAGGAGAGGAGGTCGCCCGGCTCTTGGCGGCTGGGTTCATTGTTGAAGTCTTTCACCTAGAGTGGTTGGCTAACTCGGTGCTCGTGCTCAAGAAAAACGGCACCTGGCGGATGTGTGTGGATTACACGGACTTAAATAAAACTTGTCCGACTGATCCTTTCGCTCTCCCCCGTATTGATCAAATCATTGATGCTACGGCGGGTTGCGCACGTTTGAGTTTTTTGGATGCATACTCTAGTTATCATCAGATCAAGATGGCAGTTAAGGACCAGGAGAAGACGGCTTTCATCACTCCGTTTGGAGCCTTCTGTTATGTGTCTATGCCCTTTGGGCTCAAGAGTGCCCAGGCGACTTATCAACGGTGTGTACAGAATTGTCTCCATAATCAGATTGGGCGCAATGTACATGCTTATGTGGATGACATAGTGGTGAAGTCCAGAGAAACGGAAACCCTGATATCTAATCTCAGAGAAACCTTTGATAACCTCCGGGTTACAAGCTGATGCTTAACCCGGAGAAGTGTGTATTCGGTGTACCTGCAGGCAAGCTTTTGGGATTCTTGGTCTCAAACAGGGGCATCGAAGCCAATCAAGAGAAGATCAAAGCAATCACCTCTTTGGCTAAGCCGGCGTGCATCAACGATGTTCAGCGACTGGCGGGTCATGTTGCTGCTTTAAGTCGGTTCATAAGCCGGTTAGGTGAGAATGCCCTACCACTGTACCAACTGATGAAGAAGGCAGACACCTTTGTCTGGAGTAATGCTGCTAATGTTGCTTTTGAGGAGTTGAAGAAGCAGTTATCTGAGCCGCCGGTTCTTGCAGCTCCCATTGACAAGGAGCCTTTGCTATTATATGTAGCCGCTAATTCACGAGATGTCAGCGTTGCAATTGTGGTGGAACGCAAGGAGGCTGGTAAGGAGCATCCGGTTCAACGGCCGGTTTATTATGTCAGTGAGGTGCTCATTGAGTCAAAGCAAAGGTACCCTCATTGGCAAAAGCTGGTTTACGGGGTGTTCATGGCAAGCCGGAAGCTGAAACAATACTTCCAAGGTCACCCTATCACTGTGGTAAGTTCTGCCCCCTTGGGAGACATCATCCAGAACAGAGAAGCCACAGGACGAGTCGCCAAGTGGGCCGTTGAGCTCGGGCCTCATGGTCTGAAGTATGTGCCACGTACTGCCATTAAGTCTCAAGCCTTGGTGGATTTTATCAATGACTGGACAGAGCTACAGGCACCTGAGGAGAAGCCCGACAAAACATATTGGACTATTCACTTTGAGGGGTCCAGGCAGCTGGAAGGCTCGGGGGCTGGAGTCGTGTTAACTTCCCCTCGAGGTGACAAATTTTGTTATGTGCTCCGGCTTATGTTTGCTTGTACTAACAACGCAGCCGAGTACGAGGCTCTACTCCATGGTCTCCGGATGGCCAAAGAGATGAACTTAAGCCGGGTGAGATGCTTAGGAGACTCAGACCTTGTGGCTCAACAGGTGTCAGGCAAGTGGGATTCTGAAGATCCCCTTATGGCGGCTTACCGTCGTGAGGTTGATGCTATGGCTGGACACTTCAAGGGTTATGAGGCGGCGGATGCCTTAAGCCGGCTGGGATCTCAGCGTAAGCCGGTGCCACCTAAAACCTTTCTTGATGTTTTGCATAATCCTTCTGTTAAGTTACCTACAGAGGAAGATCTGGCAATACCAGACCCGGAGGCACAACTGGTGGCGGCTCTCCACGTTATCCGGATTGGACAGTGCCTTATTTGGCTTACATGACCCGGGGAGAGTTGCCTGAGGATGAGACCTTGGCAAGACAAATCGTCCGGCGGTCCAAGTCCATGAATTGTCAATGGCGAGTTACATCACTGCAGCGTCACTGGAGCGTTTCAAAGTTGCGTGTCACCTACAGAGGGTTAGGAGATCCTTCGTGAGATTCATGAAGGCGATTGTGGTCATCACGTCGGCTCGAATCTCTTGTGGCCAAAGCTTCCCGTCATGGGTTTTAGTGACGGACGACTCATGCTGATGGAGAAGATTTGGTCAGTAAATGTGACAGATGTCAGAAGTTCTCACGACAAGCCCATGTGCTGGCTCAAGAATTGAGGATGATTCCAATTACTTGGCCGTTTGCAGTCTGGGGGCTTGATATGGTCGGGCCTTTCAGAAGGTCTAAGGATAAAAAGACGCACCTCTTGGTAGCGGTTGACAAGTTTACAAAGTGGGTTGAGGCGGAGCCAGTCAGTAAGTGTGATGCAGCCACGGCGGTCTAGTTCATGAAAAAGGTGATTTTTCGCTTTGGTTTTCCACACAGCATCATAACAGATAATGGCACTAACCTTTCCAAAGGAGCTATGGAAGAGTTCTGTCAACAAGAGCATATCCGGCTTGATGTTTCGGCTGTAGCTCATCCTCAATCCAATGGTCAAGCAGAACGAGCTAATCAACAGATCCTGAAGGGTATCAAGCCCCGGCTCTTAGTCCCCTTACAGCGGACGCCGGTTTGTTGGGTGGAGGAGTTACCTTCTGTACTTTGGAGCATCAATACCACACCTAACATGTCCACGGGTTACACACCTTTCTTCATGGTGTACGGGGCAGAGGCGGTTCTACCAAGTGACATCCGTCATGATTCACCCCGTGTGGCGGCTTATGTTGAGGCGGACAACGAAAAAGCTCGGCAAGATGCGTTGGACCTGTTGAACGAGGATCGAGACTTGGCAATAGCCCGCTCGGCGATTTACCAGCAAGGCTTGCGCCGCTACCACAGCTGCGGGGTTAGGTCCAGAACCTTTCAGGAAGACGACTTAGTGCTCCGGCTCATCCAGGATCAATCTGACATGCACAAGCTATCCCCTCCTTGGGAAGGACCCTTTGTGGTCAGCAAGAATCTGAACAACGGGTCATACTACCTTATCGATGTTCGAGAGCACAAAGACTCATGTAGGTCGGAGGAGGAGACCCGTCGGTCGTGGAATATTGCTCATCTTCGGCCTTATTATACTTGAGCCACCGGCTCTAATATGTGTATATTTATCCTATGTATATATTACATATAGCAATAAAGCAGGACCTCTGTCCTTTTTTCCATCCCAAAAAAGGTTTTATGTGTTTATTTTGTCAGGTGGTGGAAATAACCAAGAGGAAGCGGGTCACATCTGAATCCGGCTTTCCTTTGGGCCGGCTTATGATCATATCTGAATCTAGCCATGATCACTTGGGGGCTTCCTGTTCAAACATAGGCTGTATTCGAACCAAAGAGAACATAGCTGTCGATACCCACTTGATCGGCATACTGCCAAACCCACTTGGGGGCTTCCTGATCATATTTGAATCATAGCTTAACCCCTTTGGGTCTGACGTGGATCGTATTCGAACCAGCGTCATTAAACAACTCTTATGGTCGCTCGGGGGCTTCCTGTTCAAACATAGGTCGTATTCGAACCAAAGAGAACATAGTTGTCGATACCCACTTGATCGGCATCGCCATAGCCACTGGGGGCTATATGATCGCATCCGAATCTTAGCTTAACCGCTTTGCAATGGTTCACTGATCGTATTCGAATCAGAAGCCTTTGAAATTTGTTTATTATTCATCATGCTTTATAAGTATCACTATTTGGTTATATTAAGATCCTCTTCAAAATACCATAGAGTGAATCACAACCCTCCGGGTGAATATTGGTTACTCCGGGTTCCTAAATACCAGGTGAACCTTTATATATCAATCATCAGGAGTTAAATTTACTTTCTGAGGTAACCATAAGCATCACAGGCATATCATTATGATTACATCTACTAAATTCAATCATAAGTTGGTTTTCCTGTAACACTCCGGGTTATCAGAAGCTTATGTAACTCTCAATGCGATAAGTCGCCAAGGGATTTTGTTTATCTTTGTGCAGGGCAATGCAAGACATTTTTGCAGGAATATAATAGATTCACATAAACTATGAAGTGCATAACAATGGCGGCTTATGCAAGTCTTAAGCGCCATAAGCATGCGTGAAGGCATGACAAACTCAGAGTGTTTTCGGCTCTATTACAAGACTCCCCGAGTCTGAATGATGAGGCATTGTTTTTATACAAGACATACGCAGGTGACGCCTTGCAATTTACTCTTGGGGTTAACCTGAAGCTTCCGAGTTATCCTTCTCCGCCTCTTTGCCAGTTGCCTTGTCCTGGAAGGATGATGATGCCTAGTCAATGCCACTCAAGGCTTCAAACTCAGCTTCATCATCTATTAAACCGGTTGGGTCTACTTCAGGGGCAAAGGTATGCTTACGAATTGGAGGGATCAGGCTGACATCATCGTAATGCGGCGTGGGGATTCTCGGATTCTCCTTATCATAACCCGGCTGATACTTGGAGAGGTCAGTATCATTCCCAATTTGAGTGGCCACAGGGCATATGTCCCTCACACAGCTGGCGAATTCTTTTTGATCAAACACTGTGCCATCCTCCTTTAAACTTGGATACCCAAGAGCGATGTCGGCCGGGTCTAGCTCTGGTAACCAGGCCTTGGACCGGCTCAAGGCGGCTCTTGCTTGGGCCCGTCTCAACTCTTGAATCCGCTGGGGGAGCACAGCAAGCCGTCGTAACACATCTTGCAAGAGGTGGGGCACATCATTTGATAAGGCCACAACAGCCAAAGCATGTTGTGACCCGGTGTATAATTGTTCCACCAGAGTATAGACGGTTTTCAGTTTGACTACCATGTTCTGCTTGAGGGTTTTACTTCTGGGGCCTGTGTTGTTAAACAAAAAGTAAGCCGGAAGTGATAATTAGCTTGGTCGTCAAAGGAAGGATAACAGTATTTGAGGTTCATACAAAGAAACGTACCGAAGACCGCTGAGACCATTCGAGATATCTGACGCTTCAAGGCAGACAGCTCGGTGTTTACCTTTGCAAGAGATGTTTCGGCTGCCTCGGCCCGGGTTACCAGAGAGGCCTTCTCATCAGCCCAGGATTTCTTCTCCGACTCAAAGTTCTTCTTCAACTTCTCTTGTTCAGAGACGCTGAGTTCAAACTTGGAGTTGGCATTTTGAATTTCAAGTTCTTGGGCTGACAGGCGGCTTTTAAGGTCAGCGATCTCCGATTCAAATTGACTTATGGTAGCCTGCATTATCCCGGGTTACAGTTAGCATCATGATAAATAATTTCAAAGTCTCAAGCACTTTGCAAGCAAACATACTTGACATTTGGGGGCTAATGTGTACTGAAGCTTTCTACATTATTAAGCCGGTCCTGAATATTAAAGTCCCAAGCACTTTGCAAGCAAAGATGCTTGGCACTTGGGGGCTAATGTGTATCGCAAGTTAAAGGTATTGTGTTACATCCGGTTTAAGTATATTTTCTTTAAGCCGGACAAGCAGTTCTCACAGTTTTTCTAAGTCTACAAAATATTTCCTAATAAGCAATAGACTTGGGGGCTGGTACAATAAGTATGATTGAAAGTAAGGAAGCATAAGTCGTACCTCGGATTTTTGTTGTATTTGCTTCACCATGTCAATTTCCAGGTCACGGCTGCTATGCACCTGGTTAATATAACCCAAGACAAGCTCTCCAATACTTAAGTGAGTATAGTCAGTGATGGCTGACTTGGCTTTACGATGTTCCAATAACTCCTCCTTCAGCAGAACATCTGGCAAGAACTGTGGGCCGGCCCGGCTCGACAAACTGCGTCTTGAGTATTTCCACTTCTGGATCAATCGTCTTGGCCGGGCTAGGTGCTTCCGGATTAACAGAACCAACCAAAATATCTTCAGCAGGTGGATCAGAGGTTGGTACTACAGTATCCTGAGCCGGTTCAAGTGGCGATTGATGTGTGGGAGAGCCGGGGGTAGCTGTGCTCAGTTCCGGTTCAGTTACCACAGGGTCTTCAGCCGGTTTATCTTTCTTCGTTTTCTTCCTGGGCTTAACTTGCATGCTATGGACAAAGCAGAAGAATGAGTACAGAAACATGAGGAAGAACAAACATAAGGTAAATAAATTGATATTACCGAGGAGCAGTCTTAAAAGCCGGCATGTTTGATTGCATGGACTCGCCGGATGAAGGAGAGGTATCCTGATAATTGGAGTCAGAGGAATTGAGAGGTTGACGGATTTGACCCGCCAAAGGTAAAAAAGGGTATAAGTCAGAGATAACCTCAGACCGACGCTTCTGGGTTGCATCAGGTAAGCCGGAGGAGAGCTCTGCATCCTTGTCGGTCCGGGTCTGCCACTGGTTTTCAAATTGATGTTGCTTCAAAAGAAAGTCAGGATCTTGGTAAGCCAAAGGGTGTGAAAATCTTACTTTCCGGGTTACTCTTCGAAATTTCTGGCGCGGCCGAGGCTCAGAGTCGGAGGAGATGATAGTTACCTCTTCCTCGACGGGTTGGCTGTTCCCCGTGTCTTCCTAAAAAAGGAGAATAGTGTTAGTAAGGTAATGATAAAAGAGCGAGGGAAGTTGAAAGGTTACCTCTTCCTCGTTATCATCAGAATCATCGAGCTGGAACATCTCTGAAGCACTTGGTTTTCTCTTCTATGAAGTAGAAGGTCTGGTGGTTCTTTTTTCGGCCCTCTTTGCTGCCCGGGCTTGTTTGGCCGCCTCATGATCATACGGGACTTTCTAGAACTTGTCGTTTGCCTGTAAAGAGTTGTGAAAGGGTATGAGTAAGTCGGAGGTTAATGTAATAAAAGGTGATCATTGAGGCTGATGACTTACTGCGGGGGGGGGGGGGGTTATTCTTGCAGAAGGGGAGTAAGCTGAAGGTATTGTTCACCACAGTCCCCTCTTTCAACAGTGACTGGATCATAGCCTCGACTGTGTCATCTGGTAAATCGTCAGAACAGTGATGCAACGGGTCATCCTTTTCCCTTGAGTAAGTACACATTAAACCGGGTCGACGGCTTAATAGAATCACCCGCCAGGTAATCCAGGTCCGGACCAAATCAATGCCATCCAAACCATTGCCCAAAAGAGCCTTAATCTTCTTTATGGTGGGGGTAAGGGGAATACGTTCAGCCGGAGATAATTTATCAGACAATGGGTGTTTGGACTCCAAGCGCAGAGCGCGAAAGCCGGGTAGTGGATTCTCCCCAACCGGAGAGGTATCTTGGCAGTAGAACCACGTCTGGTTCCACTCCTTCAGATGGCTTGGCAGTTCTGCATAAGGGAAAAGACAGTCTCTTCGCCGCTGGATCGAAATACCACCAAGTTCCAGACTGGGTCCATTGGCACGTTCATTTTGCCGGTTCAAATAAAACAACTCTCTAAACAAGGTCAAACTTGGCTCTTCTCCAAGGTACACTTCGCAAAACACTTGGAAGTTGCAGAGATTTGACACGGAGTTGGGCCCGATGTCTTGAGGTCTGAGTTCAATGAAATGCAGAACATCTCTGAAGAATTTTGACCCGGGTGGAGCAAAGCCCCGGGACATATGATCCGTAAACACGATTACCTCCCCTTCCTTGGGTTGAGGCTTCTCCTCTGATGGGTTAGGAGCACGATAGGACATAATTTCCTTTCGGGGCAGATGGTCGGATTTCACAAACCCAACTAAAGAACTTTCCGTAACAGTGGATTTCAACCAGTTGCAAGTCACCGGAGGTTTGGCAGCTTTGGGTGCCATCTATTATATAATTAAGACAAGAGTCAAACAAGCCATCACGTTGGTCCACACAGACTAAATTGTCTTGACCGTAAATTTTAGATATTAACGGCTGAGATCTAAAAGATGTAGCGTTACATACAAATATTGTCATGTAGAAACAGTTTGACATGTCACGTGTCATGTATAAATAAAAACAGTCATATTACGCGCAACTATTGATTGCACAGGTACGACCAAAGGAACTTAAAAAGGTATACATATCCGTCAAAAGGATCTCAACGTGAGAGACTAGAGGAGTTCGATTGTAGCACGTACATGTAGATTAAAATATGGAAGGAAATAAATTTTATTACAGTTCTAAACGGAAGCATATAGATAATAATGGAAGGAAATAAACTTCAATCTGATTCTACAAGGAAGCCACAACAAGTAATATTATTAATTCCATGTTCCAACACGTGAAGGAGCAGACAACTTTCGAGCTTAGACATGCTTTCGGCCAACTCACACTATGTTTATTTTAAGCCACTACGGTCACATGCGATAGGGCAGGGAAGTATTAACCTCCAATGTAACCTTGAACAAGACGTACAAGCGTCAAAGGCAGAAAACTATTGCGCCTGGCTTTCCTTTAAATTCCAATCACTTCTCGCTTATGATCGCTGATATGAGAAAATACACGTGACCATAAGTACACCCTTGCTCAGCTCCAACTCTGCCAAGCTTCGCTCGCCAGCGATCCCGTCGGAGTCGGTGGCCCTGTCGCCATCCGACAAGATGTACATTTTCATCAGATCGAGGAAGAAACCGAACAGCATCCTGACAAGATGGTAGGGCGACCTTGACGCACCTTGCTCTCTGCACGCTGTGGACTGCCATCCCTAGATTCCTTCCACCTCAACACTCACCAAACCAGTCTCACATACTGCTTAACATCGGCAAGACTATGTCTGCGAATTCTTTGTCATCGTCGTCATCGAGCAGCCAGAAACCGAGAAGCTCCTACGCTCCTGCTGCACCTCCAACGGCTTCGATGAGATTGTGGGCGCCACCGGCTCAGACCACAAACACAACAGATGCAATAAGTAGCATGAAGGCGTCAGCAGCATGATGGCACCATGCAAAGAGAAAGAGGAGGACAGGAACAAGCGCGCTCGCACGAGGTCACGGTTGGGAAAAGAGGGGTCGTCGGTCGTGCAGCTACGGCGGCCAAAGGCCACAGGCCGTGAACGGGAGCTGATGTGGCATTGGATGCGCCGGCACATGCTGGACGAGCACCACCTCCAAGAGTACCAGTTGCAGCGGCTAAATCTCATGTGGGAGTGGTTCCTGACCAACAAGGAGCATGCACATGGAGATGGAAGGTGGAAAGCACGCCCAGATGGAAAGCATGTGCGGCAACGACAATGTCAGCCGAGCCAAACTCAGGTGGGATCGCGAGCAGGTTTACCGGAACTGGAGCCATGATGAGGCATCGCGAGGAGAAAAGAGTGATCACGTGGTATTCATCAATTCATGCACGACCCATGCATGTGCGACGTGATTAACCTTTTCTTCTCAGTATTCATAGTGATAATATGTCAAACAAGTGGATGAGCTACCAGGTAAAAGATGGTAAAAAAGTTTCAATTGTCAAAACTTTTCTTTTTTTTTAGTCTTCAACACAATTTGTCGTTTGTATGCATGTAAATTTCAATACAAATTTGATGATATTTTTGTGATGTTATAAAACAAAGTAAGATCATAAAAATCAGGTTTGCATATATACTTCATTGACGTAAGAGTTAGGGTTTGTATAATCCGATAAATTAAGATCATAAAATCAGGTTTCTGCATTGATTGAAGGAAAAAAAATGGACAAATAGAATATAATCAAGTGACATGAGAATATTATCGATGAAACATGCCATTCAAGAAGAATATCATAGCTTCATCTGGAGAATAGCCATGAAGCAAAAAAAACAAGAATGTACATACAACATTGTAACTACACCGAGGTAGCCCTTAATAAATACATCGCAACAACATTTAAGTCATTAGTTATAATTGTGTTATTCTTTTAGAAAATCATATTCCAATTAAACTATGTAATTACCATCAAATAATATAAGACCCATGCCCATTATTGTCCAACCATTTTCCAGTGGCCAACAACTAATCAACTTTTAACGGTATATTATGTTGGTTTTACAAGGTAGAAAATAAGTACTCAAATAACAACAAATTGATGTATAAAATAGCAAAATAGTGCCGAAAAAAAGATCTAGCTGCGCAAATGCGCGGGTGAACCCGCTAGTTGCGTAAATCGACGCCTACAACAAGATAAAGGAATTTTTCCGGTTTAATTATAACCCGGAGGAAAACGTTGTGGGTTTATTCAAGATGGCGGCTTAAGAAGGGGCCTAATGACATACATGTAACTATGTGGTAATGTTTAACAGCTGCAGGAATTAAAGATGATTAAGGTTTTCTTAAGTCGCCAGAAGCACGCGGTGTTGATAGCCGGTATTATCTTAAACCGGGTACTCGAACTACTATGGCTGAAACAGAGTCAACCGACGCAATTTTTGGCTAAGTGTGGGACAAACAGGTTTCACAGATTGCAGTTATTATTTTGGATCAAACAATGCTCTGGAAAGGAAATTTTTTCTAGACCTAAAACAGTGCGGAGAAGTTCGTACACTCGAAGGAAGCCTCTGAACGAAAGAAAAGAGATTTGTTTGTGTTCGAAATAAGCATAAAACAATCACCGCAGCAGTTATATGCTATTCAAACGATCTGAGCAGGTCATCGGAGGTGAAATACATCAAGGGTTCGCCGCGGGCGGCGATGAACACCGACGAACTCGATGAGCACTATAATGCAGATCTAAGACAGAAAGGAAAAGGGACTTACAGATGCGAAGCTGCAGCTGAGATTCGTCACGTTTCTCTGGTCAGATTCAGGTCGATGCAGCGGCCTGAGTTGGTGAAGACAAGGAGCTTGACGGCGGCGACGGCGGCGGAGCTCGAGTCACAGAGAGGTAGAGAGAGGATGAAGACGACTGAGGGAGAAAATGAAAAGGACCTAGGTCGAGCCTATTTATAAGGAAGGGCTGACTGGGATGGTGCGAGAAACGAGGAGGCCAAGACATCATTATCCAACGGCCCCAACGGCTCGATTTTTGGGAGGGTCAATAAAGGCAAAGATCCATTAAAGATATGACGATTTAAAATATAAATTTTATTGAAGATGGCGTCACGATGATTTAACCCGGATCCAGATGATGACATCACAGCGGGTTACAATTTTCACACAAGACAGAAGACTAAAGGCCAGTTCATAAGGTTTTAAAAGATTGACATGAACCGGTTCAAATCAATCTGGGGCCTAATGTTGGGGATATAACTATTTGAGTAAGCCGGCCAGCAAGGGCTGGGTTACACAAAGGATATTCATCGTGAAGGAAGCCCAAGACCCAGCATGAGGATGGCGGTTCATAGGGTTTAGATCCCACGGGCGATTTAAGGCCCATAGTGACAAACCGCCATAGTGGCATGACTTGTAACATGAGGTAGAAGTAACTAGTCACCGATCCGGACATTGTTTATGAGTCGGTCGGGACTCTGTAGGCTGCAGGGCGTCAACCCGTGTATATAAGGGGACGACCCGCTGGCGGCTTAGGGCAAGAAAACAACACATCGAGAACCGGGCATAGCGTATCTCGCTCCCTGGTCATCGAAACCTCAAGCAATACCAACCCAACTAGACGTAGGCCTTCCTTCACCGCAAGGGGCTGAACTAGTATAAACCTCTCGTGTCCTTTGTCCCGATTAACCCCTTTAAGCTTCCTAGTTGCGATGGCTCCACGACTAAATCCTTGCAAGAGGACATCTGCCGTGACAATTCCACGACAGTTTCTGTCTATTTCCATTTTTTGAAGAGTCTCCACATAAATGAGGCTTAATCCGCTGCTGCCGTCCATGAGCACTTTAGTAAGCCGAAAGCCGTCCACAATTGGTCTAAGGACCAAGGCGGCTGGTGCTCGGTTTGTTCGGAATTTAGGTTCATCACTGGCATTGAAGGTGATAGCCGTGTCGCTCCATGGATTTATTGCTGCCATGTGGCAGACTTTGGCAAGGCTGCGGAGTGCTCGCTTACGCCTATTATATGAGGCGAAGGCCTCGAAGACTGTCAATATTGTATTGTTGTTACCCACGGGGTGGTGCTCTGCGGTATTTTTAATGAGGAGATCCTCACCGCTCTTGGCCACCTGCCGGAGTACCCAACATGCTCTAAGGCTGTGTGTTGGTATGGTATTCGCTGTACTATGAATTTTGCATGGCCCATTAAGCCCTCCCTCCAATACGGTTCCACGCCCTGTAGTGGGCTTTTGCTTCTTTGTAATAGAGTTGGGCGACTTATGAGTGTGCATCCTTTTAGTTTGGACTGGGGGTTTTGTCAGAGCCGGATTATCCCAAAATTTTGTTTGGGTTTTCCAGGCGCTTTCCATTGTACAGTACTTCCGTACTATGGCCGCCAAGTCAGCGAAGTGTGCTATGTCACGGTGACTTATGGCGTTGAGGATTCCCTTGTCCGTGCAATTATTGCAAAAGAATGAAATTGCGTCTTCCTCGCGACAGTCCTTGACCTTGTTCATTACAAGGAGGAATCTGGCCCAATAGTGATGTAGTGTCTCCTGGGGCTCTTGCCTAATGTGGGAAAGATCGTTTATATCTGGGTGGGTGGGTGGATTTAAGTCTGGACCTTGACCCAATCTGAGACCCAGGGGCGGAGGAGTTTCCGTTCTTGGAAGTTCGGGCTCCGGGATGTTGCCCAGTAGGTCTGGCCCACTGCCTGATTCTAGGTTCATGGTTTGGGCGATGTCCTTCCGTAGACGGGTATCTGGCTCAGAGAGCTCGGGAATCCGGACATAGTTTGTCCTCAAGATACAGGAAGAATCGCCGCAATGCTCCTCCACCACCGCTATCTGATGGGTGACCGGCAGAGAGTTAATCTCCCTTTGGTCGGGTTTAAGCCCAATCCGATCATAGTCCATAGCCACTCCCAAAGCGGCGATGCGATCCAAGAGCTCGTTCAAAGACGAGATCTCCATTGGATTCATCCGCTTGGTAAGTTCCAAGCCGGTGCAGAGGTTGTTTTCGATGACGTGCAGCGGCCGAACGGGCGGTCATGACGAAGTCGCCTAGTCGGAGAGTTTGGCCTACATCCAGGGCTCCACCAGAGGTGATGTTGTCCCTGACAATGGGATGAGCCATCCTTCCTTATGATGACGACATGATGGAACTCTCAATGAAAGCACCAATTTCGGTGTCAAAACCGGCGGATCTCGGGTAGGGGGTCCTGAACTGTGCGTCTAAGGCGGATGGTAACAGGAAGCGGGGGACACAATGTTTACCCAGGTTCGGGCCCTCTCGATGGAGGTAATACCCTACTTCCTGCTTGATTGATCTTGATGATATGAGTATTACAAGAGTTGATCTACCACAAGATCGTAGAGGCTAAACCCTAGAACCTAGCCTATGGTATGATTGTTGTTGGTCGTATGGACTAAATCCTCCGGTTTATATAGACACCGGAGGGGGGCTAGGGTTACATAGAGTCGGTTACAAGGGAGGAGATCTTCATATCCATATTGCCAAGCTTGCCTTCCACGCCAAGGAGAGTCCCATCCGGACACGGGTCGAAGTCTTGAGTCTTGTATCTCCATAGTCCAACAGTCGGGCAGAAGTATATAGTCCGGCTGTCCGAGGACCCCCTAATCCAGGACTCCCTCATCCGTAGCATAGCTAGGGGTGGTCGGACGACTCGGAATTGACCTCGCAAGTGGAGGCAGAGGGCGCTGGTCGCTGGAGATGAGGAAGACGGCGAGCAGAGGCAACTTTAGGGGCTCCAAGGGGACGAGATGGCTTTACCGGAGAGAGGCGGAGGCCCTGGAAGGGTCGCCCTGGCCTGGGAGGGTCTGGAGCTACCGCGACGACCCGAGGGGATCGCTGGCGAGCTCAAGCTCGGGGACGGTGGCCCGCGGCCTGCCTGGCCGGGCTACGGCTATCTACACGCTTGTGGAGTGTGTGGGAGTGGAGGATGGTGCTCGAGGAGGCTGGGGGTGGCTCCTTTTATAGGCGAGCGTCGGGGGTGGATTAGGGCTCTGTCGGCGACACCTGGACACTGCGCCTGGCGACGAGCGGCGTCAGTGAGAGGGGAGAAGGCGACGCAGCTCACGCGGGGACTCTGAGCGAACGGGGACGAGTACAGGATCAAGAGGAAGTCGACGAGCACAGTGCAGAGCGCACTGTGGCATTGGCCGGACCGCGCCCATGCTCGCTGCGGCGAGCTCCGGCATCGGCGAGCTCCAGGGGGGAGTTAATGGCGTTGAGACAAGGATGGTGGCGAAGTTTGGCACGCTCGGGCAGGCGGGGGAAGCGAGCACACGCGAATAGAGCGCTCGGAGGGACACAGAGCACGTCGACACGCGTGCTAGCATCATGGACATGCGTGGTTAGCGCGTGAACTCTCCCCTCAGGCCGACCAACGTCCAAAGATCATGTCTGGCTTGTTGTTCGTGGTAGTTTTGAAGATTACCACGCTTTGGTTTGGCTCCAGATGCAGTAGAGAAGATTTATCAAGCCAGGTAAGTTTCTGATCAGTAACTTTGAGAGGTTACTAAGGTCAAATGGCTGAGAGTTGGGTGCCGTGCTTTGGAGGCTAGCCATCATCTACTAAGGTGATGATGCACAAGAAAATTCAGGCACAATGGAGCAAGTAAAATGGTAGTTGCTGTAGAAACCTCCATTTCTGTCCAGAACAGAAAATATTTTCTGTAGCAAAAATATTCAAAAAAGTGATGAAATATTTTTGCTCGGGAAGGTGCCCTAGGTTTCAAAGAATATCTGTGAATTTTCTCAGATTTTTGTGGGCAAGAAAAATTAGGGTTGCTTTGGAGCTCATTGAACTAGCTAGGGTTTTAGAGAGGAAAAATGAACATTTTTCATTTAATAAAAATTTTCCCAAGATTATTTTGAGGTGGATCAGAAGGGGAATGATGATTAGAGAGGGGAATGATGCACTTGGGTGAAAGCCAAGGGTTCCCAAGTGTTTAAGTCCATATGAAAAGATTCAAAAACTCCAAATTTCAAAATAAAGCCAAATGAAAATCAGCCAAATAAGAGAGGGCAAAAATCAGGCTGTCACAAACCTCCCCCACTTAGAATGAATCTCGTCCTCGAGATTCGGTTGCTTGGGAAAACCACTCTGGATAATGTGACTGTAAAAATTCTTCCCGCTCCCAAGTTGATTTTGACTCTGTGTGATGCTCCCACTGAACTTTGTAGAATTTTCTTACTTTACTGCGAGTGACCCTTTCCATCTGATCCAAAATTCTAAATGGTCTTTCTTCATAGGTCAAATCAATTGGCAATTCTACCTCAGCCATAGCAGTTCTTTTCTCAGGTGGGGATATGCAACGTCTTAATTGTGAAACGTTAAACACGTTATGCACGTCTGCCAATTCAGCGGGTAGTTCCAACAGATATGCAACAGTACCCACTCAGGACATAACCGGGAATGGACCAATAAATCTAGGTGCCAAATTTCCACGAGTCTGAAATCTCTTGACTCCTTTCATAGGAGTGACTCGGAGGTATACGTGTTCTCCGGGTTCAAAACTGATCTGTCGGTGCTTTGCATCATAATAACTTTTCTGTCGAGATTTGGCCAATTGCAATCTGTCTCTGATTTCCTTAACTTGTTTCTCAGCTTCCATCATGAGATCTGTTCCTAAGATATGGCTATCTCCAGTTTGAGGCTAATTTAAAGGAGTGTGGCACTTACGGCCATACAGAGCTTCATACGGTGACATCTTTAGACTGGTCTGGAAGCTGTTGTTATAAGAAAACTCGGCATATGGCAAGCAGTCTTCCCATTTAGGTCCTTGGGCTAAAGCACAGGCTCGCAACATATCTTCGAGTATTTGGTTTACCTGCTCTGTCTGTCCATCCGTCTGAGGATGATAGACAGTACTATATTTTAGTGTTGTCCCCAAGGCTTGATGGAGACATGACCAAAAAGCAGAGGTAAACAGGGAACCTCGGTCGGAAGTGATAGTTTGGGGTACTCCATGCGGACTGACTATTCTGGATACATACAGCTGTGCAAGTTGATTTGCTCGATATCTGGTGCTGATCGGAATGAAGTGAGCAACCTTGGTTAGGGTGTCCACTATGACCCAGATTGCATCATTGCCTCGCTTAGTCTTAGGCAATCCTGTAATGAAATCCATACAAACTTCATCCCATTTCCATTGCGAAACCGGCAGCGGTTGGAGGAGTCCAGCTGGCTTATGATGCTCTGCCTTCACCTTGTTACATATGTCGCAACAGGCCACAAAATAGGCAATGACTTTCTTCATTCCATCCCACCAGAATATTTGTCTAAGGTCCTCATACATTTTCGTACCTCCTGGGTAAATGGAATATGAGGATTCGTGTGCTTCCGACAGGATTTTCTTCTTTAAGTCCAGCTGATTGGGTACACAAATCCATCCATGGAATCGGAGGGTACCGAATTTCTCCTTGGAGAAATCTGGGGTCGGCTCTGCCATCTGGCTCTTGGCACGTTTTTGCAGCTTGGTGTCAGCTGGCTGGGCCTTGCGGATCTCTTCCTCAAGTGTGGGGGTAACTTCCAAAATATTAGCGAGGCCAGCATCCACTATGACCAGGTTGAGCTGAGCGATCTCCTCTTGGAGTTCGGGAGGCAAGGATTTCAATATGACATTTAAGCTGACAGGCCTTCGACTGAGTGCATCGGCAACCACGTTGGCCATGCCCGGGTGGTAATTTATTCCAAGATCATAATCCACGACGAACTCTAGCCATCTTCGTTGATGGAGATTTAAATCTAGCTGAGTAAATATGTATTTATGACTTTTGTGATTGGTAAAAATTTGGCACCTTTTTCCAATGAGGTAGTGTCTCCAAATTTTTAGCGCATGAACCACCGCAGCCAATTCTAAATCATGAGTAGGATAATTTCCCTCGTGGGGTTGTAGCTGTCGCGATGCATATGCTACTACCTTGCTGTCTTGCATCAGTATGCAAACAAGGCCTTGCCTGGAGGCGTCACAATACACATCAAAACTGCGATAAATGTCTGGAAGAGTCAATACAGGTGTGGTTGTCAGCCATATCTTTAAATCATTGAAACTTTTCTCACAGTCCTCCGTCCATTCAAACTTCTTATCCTTTTTTAGCAGCTCCATCATGGGTTTAGCAATCTTGGAAAACCCTTCAATGAAACAACGGTAATATCCAGCTAATCCGAGAAAACTCCGGATCTGTGTCACGGTCGTGGGCGGCAACCAATCGAGCACATCCTTTACTTTGCTTGGGTCCACGGCTATACCTTCGGCGGATAGTAGATGCCCGAGAAACCCAACTTGCTTGAGCCAAAATTCGCATTTACTGAATTTGGTGCATAGCTGATGGTCGCGGAGTCGTTGTAGCACTGCTCGGAGGTGATCCTTGTGCTCTTCTTCACCCTTAGAGTAAATGAGGATGTCATCGATGAAGACTACCACGAATTTGTCGAGGAAGTCCATGAATACTTTGTTCAGCATATGCATGAAGAAAGTAGGGGCATTGGTGAGACCAAAAGACATCATTGTATATTCATAAAGACCGTACCGAGTAATGAATGCGGTCTTAGGAGTATCTTCCTTTTTAATCTTGAGCTGGTGATATCCGGTCCGTAAATCGATCTTAGAGAATACTTTAGCCCATTTGAGCTGATCAAACAGATCATCAATCCTTGGCAGCGGATATTTATTTTTGATGGTGACCTCATTCAGCTGGCGGTAATCTACGCACATGCGGAGGCTGCCATCCTTTTTGTCCATGAAAATAGTAGGTGATCCCCATGGTGAAGAGCTGGGATGAATATATCCTTTCTGGAGCAATTCATCAAGCTGTTTCTTTAGCTCCACTAATTCTGATGAGGGCATCCGGTAATACTTCTTGTATAATGGTGCAGTTCTGGGCACAAGATCTATTGCAAATTCCACACTACAAGAAATATGTCAACTTATAACCTTCTGTCAGTGACCCTCGAAGAATTGGTCATAAATTTATGACCATTTCAGACCAATTGGTCAAAAGCTATACGGGGGGCTCCAAACCCTAAACCATTGCGACCATTTTGGTCAGAAAGGTCGTAATTTCCTCACACGAAAAGGTCATAAAGCAAACAACGCTAGTCCGCTGCCTTATTTCTAGTTGTTAACGACCAATATAGATGGTCATAGCCTTGTAAATAGTGGTGGGTTGCTATGACTAGGCGCCACCTCATTAGTTTTGCCTACGTGGCATGTCCATGTGGCAGTTTTTGCCCTAGGTTGTGAAGCAACCTATATTTCTGTCATTCCCAAAATTCCCAAAAAAATCTCATAAATTCTTTGGGTCATATCTTCGTCAAATATGTAAAAACCTTCCTTGCCTAGTTCAAAAATAATTCAAAAATATTCATTTTCCTATTCTGTTCGGAGTAACAGTTTGTGAAGGAAGTACCACTTTGGCATGTCCAAATAGTATCCATTTTCTACAGTGCTTTCCTATGCCCAAATAACCATCCTCCACCAAATGCCAGCTCAATCCATTCATTATTTTGAGCCGAGCTTCAACATTCGTATTTATGTCTAGTGTGGTGGTTTGCAAAGCAAGTACCAGCTAGGCTCCTCCTTTTGAGCTGAAAATTTGTGAAGACGGTCTTCTTAGTAACTGATCATCCTCAGCCAAAACACACGCCCATTAGCCATGTACATTTCCTGTATCGCTAATCAAACACTTGGCTGCTAATTCATGTTTGAGCACCGATCGGTCTCCTCGTGAGAATCTTATGTTGTCATTTTCTTCCTAGAACCTACCTGGGGAGTGCCCAACCCACTAGACATGTCTAGGCCACCCAGAACACATGGCAACGCCACGGTCACGCGGTGACCACACGGCGGGCATGCGAGCTTACGCGCTCTAGAGTTGGGGCCCTCGGCCACCGCCCAAACCACGACGTATCGCCACCAAACCATGTATTTATGATTAAATAGGTACTTATGTGACTAGAAATAATTTTTGGAAAAAAATAGCAAACTACGAGGCAGCTGAAGTTCAAATTTGACCCGCTTCCAACTGAATCGGCGGGAATTTGTCTTTTTCACGAGAGGTGGATCAAAACTTTTTGCACCCAACCATTTTGTCAATTGTGCATTAAATATGTCCTAGTATTTTATATAATTGATTTGGTCCAATTTTGCAACAATTATTTGGTGGTTCCTTCACAAAAAAGCCTCCTTTCGGGCATTCGAAAAATGGAAAATGGTTTTTTCGTCCAACGAAAATGAAAACTTCCTTAGGCAACATTGTTTACCATTCCAATAAGCACTCTTGTGCACAATATGAGATAATTTCAACAAACTATGCCATGAATGTGGCCATAAGATTGATCATTTGGCTTGAAAGCCATTGATATCCACACATGATAGCTCGTTTCTCAGAACACTTTTTTAAAATAATTGCCGTATTACAAGTTTGTTATTTTTCCTGGAAACTTGGCCACATATGATGACACAATGCAAAGGTTTCCCAATTTTTTGAATTTTTTTGAATTTTTTATGCCCGTTTCAAAATGCGGTCAAAACGGCGGGAATGACTGTTCCTAGCTAGTGGTTGAATCTTGGAATTTTTTTGGTGTTTCTCTGATTAAATACATACTTATGTACCTAGAAATGATTTTTGGAAAAAATAAATAGCAAACTACGAGGCAGCTGCAGTTCAAATTTGACCCGCTTCCAACTGAATCGGCGGGAATTTGTCTTTTTCACGAGAGGTGGATCAAAACTTTTTACACCCAACCATTTTGTCAATTGTGCATTAAATATGTCCTAGTATTTTATATAATTGATTTGGTCCAATTTTGCGACAATTATTTGGTAGTTCCTTCACAAAAAAGCCTCCTTTCGGGCACTCGAAAAATGGAAAATGGTTTTTTCGTCCAACGAAAATGAAAACTGCCTTAGGCAACATTGTTTGCCATTCCAATATGCACTCTTGTGCATAATATGAGATCTTTTGAACATACTATGCCGTGAATGTGGCCATAAGATTGATCATTTGGCTTGAAAGCCATTGATATCCACACATGATAGCTCGTTTCTGAGAACACTTTTTTAAAAATTGCTGTATTACAAGTTTGTTATTTTTCCTGGAAACTTGGCCACATATGATGACACAATGCGAAGGTTTCCCAATCTTTTGATTTTTTTTGAATTTTTTATGCCCGTTTCAAAATGCGGTCAGAACGGCGGGAATGACTGTTCCTAGCTAGTGGTTGAATCTTGGATTTTTTTTGGTGTTTCTCTGATTAAATAGATACTTATGTAACTAGAAATGATTTTTGGAAAAAATAAATAGCAAACTACGAGGCAGCTGCAGTTCAAATTTGACCCGCTTCCAGCTGAATCGGCGGGAATTTGTCTTTTTCACGAGAGGTGGATAAGAACTTTTTACACCCAACCATTTTGTCAATTGTGCATTAAATATGTCCTAGTATTTTATATAATTGATTTGGTCCAATTTTGCAACAATTATTTGGTAGTTCCTTCAGAAAAAAGCCTCCTTTCGGGCACTCGAAAAATGGAAAATGGTTTTTTCGTCCAACGAAAATGAAAACTTCCTTAGGCCACATTGTTTGCCATTCCAATATGCACTCCTGTGCACAATATGAGATCATTTGAATAAACTATGCCATGAATGTGGCCATAAGATTGATCATTTGGCTTGAAAGCCATTGATATCCACACATGATAGCTCATTTCTGAGAACACTTTTTTAAAATAATTGTCGTGTTACAAGTTTGTTATTTTCCCTGGAAACTTGGCCACATATGATGACACAATGCGAAGGATTCCCAATTTTTTGATTTTTTTTTTGAATTTTTTATGCCAGTTTCAAAATGCGGTCAAAACGGCGGGAATGACTGTTCCTAGCTAGTGGTTGAATCTTGGAATTTTTTTGGTGTTTCTCTGATTAAATAGATACTTATGTACCTAGAAATGATTTTTAGAAAAAATAAATAGCAAACTATGAGGCAGCTGCAGTTCAAATTTGACCCGCTTCCAACTGAATCGGCGGGAATTTGTCTTTTTCACGAGAGGTGGATTAGAACTTTTTACACCCAACAATTTTGTCAATTGTGCATTAAATATGTCCTAGTATTTTATATAATTGATTTGGTCCAATTTTGCAACAATTATTTGGTAGTTCCTTCACAAAAAAGCCTCCTTTCGGGCACTCGAAAAATGGAAAACGGTTTTTTCATCCAACGAAAATGAAAACTTCCTTAGGCAACATTGTTTGCCATTCCAATATGCAGTCCTATGCACAATATGAGATCATTTGAACAAACTATGCCATGAATGTGGCCATAAGATTGATCATTTGGCTTGAAAGCCATTGATATCCACACATGATAGCTCGTTTCTGAGAACACTTTTTTAAAATAATTGCCGTATTACAAGTTTGTTATTTTTCCTGGAAACTTGGCCACATATGATGACACAATGCGAAGGTTTCCCAATTTTTTGATTTTTTTTGAATTTTTTATGCCCGTTTCAAAATGCGGTCAAAACGGCGGGAATGACTGTTCCTAGCTAGTGGTTGAATCTTGGAATTTTTTTGGTGTTTCTCTGATTAAATAGATACTTATGTACCTAGAAATGATTTTTGGAAAAAATAAATAGCAAACTACGAGGCAGCTGCAGTTCAAATTTGACCCGCTTCCAACTGAATCGGCGGGAATTTGTCTTTTTCACGAGAGGTGGATTAGAACTTTTTACACCCAACCTTTTTGTCAATTGTGCATTAAATATGTCCTAGTATTTTATATAATTGATTTGGTCCAACTTTGCGACAATTATTTGGTAGTTCCTTCACAAAAAAGCCTCCTTTCGGGCACTCAAAAAATGGAAAATGGTTTTTTCGTCCAACAAAAATGAAAACTGCCTTAGGCAACATTGTTTGCCATTCCAATATGCAATCTTGTGCATAATATGAGATCTTTTGAACAAACTATGCCGTGAATGTGGCCATAAGATTGATCATTTGGCTTGAAAGCCATTGATATCCACACATGATAGCTCGTTTCTGAGAACACTTTTTTAAAAATTGCCGTATTACAAGTTTGTTATTTTTCCTAGAAACTTGGCCACATATGATGACACAATGCGAAGGTTTCCCAATTTTTTGATTTTTTTATGCCCGTTTCAAAATGCGGTCAGAACGGCGGGAATGACTGTTCCTAGCTAGTGGTTGAATCTTGGAATTTTTTTGGTGTTTCTCTGACTAAATAGATACTTATGTAACTAGAAATGATTTTTGGAAAAAAATAAATAGCAAACTACGAGGCAGCTGCAGTTCAAATTTGACCCGCTTCCAGCTGAATCGGCGGGAATTTGTCTTTTTCACGAGAGGTGGATAAGAACTTTTTACACCCAACCATTTTGTCAATTGTGCATTAAATATGTCCTAGTATTTTATATAATTGATTTGGTCCAATTTTGCAACAATTATTTGGTAGTTCCTTCAGAAAAAAGCCTCCTTTCGGGCACTTGAAAAATGGAAAATGGTTTTTTCGTCCAACGAAAATGAAAACTTCCTTAGGCCACATTGTTTGCCATTCCAATATGCACTCTTGTGCACAATATGAGATCATTTGAACAAACTATGCCATGAATGTGGCCATAAGATTGATCATTTGGCTTGAAAGCCATTGATATCCACACATGATAGCTCGTTTCTGAGAACACTTTTTTAAAATAATTGCCGTATTACAAGTTTGTTATTTTCCCTGGAATTTGGCCACATATGATGACACAATGCGATTTTTTTTGAATTTTTTATGCCCGTTTCAAAATGCCGTCAAAATGGCGGGAATGACTGTTCCTAGCTAGTGGTTGAATCTTGGAATTTTTTTGGTGTTTCTCTGATTAAATAGATACTTATGTAACTAGAAATGATTTTTGGAAAAAAAATAAATAGCAAACTACGAGGCAGCTGCAGTTCAAATTTGACCCGCTTCCAGCTGAATCGGCGGGAATTTGTCTTTTTCACGAGAGGTGGATCAGAACTTTTTACACCCAACCATTTTGTCAATTGTGCATTAAATATGTCCTAGTATTTTATATAATTGATTTGGTCCAATTTTGCAACAATTATTTGGTAGTTCCTTCACAAAAAAGCCTCCTTTCGGGCACTCGAAAAATGGAAAACGGTTTTTTCATCCAACGAAAATGAAAACTTCCTTAGGCAACATTGTTTGCCATTCCAATATGCAGTCCTATGCACAATATGAGATCATTTGAACAAACTATGCCATGAATGTGGCCATAAGATTGATCATTTGGCTTGAAAGCCATTGATATCCACACATGATAGCTCGTTTCTGAGAACACTTTTTTAAAATAATTGCCGTATTACAAGTTTGTTATTTTTCCTGGAAACTTGGCCACATATGATGACACAATGCGAAGGTTTCCCAATTTTTTGATTTTTTTTGAATTTTTTATGCCCGTTTCAAAATGCGGTCAAAATGGCGGGAATGACTGTTCCTAGCTAGTGGTTGAATCTTGGAATTTTTTTGGTGTTTCTCTGATTAAATAGATACTTATGTACCTAGAAATGATTTTTGGAAAAAATAAATAGCAAACTACGAGGCAGCTGCAGTTCAAATTTGACCCGCTTCCAACTGAATCGGCGGGAATTTGTCTTTTTCACGAGAGGTGGATCAGAACTTTTTACACCCAACCTTTTTGTCAATTGTGCATTAAATATGTCCTAGTATTTTATATAATTGATTTGGTCCAATTTTGCAACAATTATTTGGTAGTTCCTTCAGAAAAAAGCCTCCTTTCGGGCACTCGAAAAATGGAAAACGGTTTTTTCGTCCAACGAAAATGAAAACTTCCTTAGGCCACATTGTTTGCCATTCCAATATGCACTCTTGTGCACAATATGAGATCATTTGAACAAACTATGCCATGAATGTGGCCATAAGATTGATCATTTGGCTTGAAAGCCATTGATATCCACACATGATAGCTCGTTTCTGAGAACACTTTTTTAAAATAATTGCCGTATTACAAGTTTGTTATTTTCCCTGGAATTTGGCCACATATGATGACACAATGCGAAGGTTTCCCAATTTTTTGATTTTTTTTGAATTTTTTATGCCCGTTTCAAAATGCGGTCAAAACGGCGGGAATGACTGTTCCTAGCTAGTGGTTGAATCTTGGAATTTTTTTGGTGTTTCTCTGATTAAATAGATACTTATGTAACTAGAAATGATTTTTGGAAAAAAAAAATAGCAAACTACGAGGCAGCTGCAGTTCAAATTTGACCCGCTTCCAGCTGAATCGGCGGGAATTTGTCTTTTTCACGAGAGGTGGATCAGAACTTTTTACACCCAACCATTTTGTCAATTGTGCATTAAATATGTCCTAGTATTTTATATAATTGATTTGGTCCAATTTTGCAACAATTATTTGGTAGTTCCTTCAGAAAAAAGCCTCCTTTCGGGCACTCGAAAAATGGAAAATGGTTTTTTCGTCCAACGAAAATGAAAACTTCCTTAGGCCACATTGTTTGCCATTCCAATATGCACTCTTGTGCACAATATGAGATCATTTGAACAAACTATGCCATGAATGTGGCCATAAGATTGATCATTTGGCTTGAAAGCCATTGATATCCACACATGATAGCTCGTTTCTGAGAACACTTTTTTAAAATAATTGCCGTATTACAAGTTTGTTATTTTCCCTGGAATTTGGCCACATATGATGACACAATGCGAAGGTTTCCCAATTTTTTGATTTTTTTTGAATTTTTTATGCCCGTTTCAAAATGCGGTCAAAACGGCGGGAATGACTGTTCCTAGCTAGTGGTTGAATCTTGGAATTTTTTTGGTGTTTCTCTGATTAAATAGATACTTATGTACCTAGAAATGATTTTTGGAAAAAATAAATAGCAAACTATGAGGCAGCTGCAATTCAAATTTGACCCGCTTCCAGCTGAATCGGCGGGAATTTGTCTTTTTCACGAGAGGTGGATCAGAACTTTTTACACCCAACCATTTTGTCAATTGTGCATTAAATATGTCCTAGTATTTTATATAATTGATTTGGTCCAATTTTGCAACAATTATTTGGTAGTTCCTTCACAAAAAAGCCTCCTTTCGGGCACTCGAAAAATGGAAAATGGTTTTTTCGTCCAACGAAAATGAAAACTTCCTTAGGCAACATTGTTTGCCATTCCAATATGCACTCTTGTGCACAATATGAGATCATTTGAACAAACTATGCCATGAATGTGGCCATAAGATTGATCATTTGGCTTGAAAGCCATTGATCTCCACACATGATAGCTCGTTTCTGAGAACACTTTTTTAAAATAATTGCCGTATTACAAGTTTGTTATTTTTCCTGGAAACTTGGCCACATATGATGACACAATGCGAAGGTTTCCCAATTTTTTGTTTTTTTTTGAATTTTTTATGCCCGTTCCAAAATGCGGTCAAAACGGCGGGAATGACCGTTCCTAGCTAGTGGTTGAATCTTGGAATTTTTTTGGTGTTTCTCAGATTAAATAGATACTTATGTACCTAGAAATGATTTTTGGAAAAAATAAATAGCAAACTATGAGGCAGCTGTAGTTCAAATTTGACCCGCTTCCAGCTGAATCGGCGGAAATTTGTCTTTTTCACGAGAGGTGGATCAAAAACTTTTACACCCAACCATTTTGTCAATTGTGCATTAAATATGTACTAGTATTTTATATAATTGATTTGGTACAATTTGCAATAAATATATGGTAGGTCCTTCACAAAAAATCTCATTTTGGGCACTCATAAAATGGAAATTGTTTTTGGGCACTCAAATGTGTAAATTGAAATCTGTGAATGAAAAAGACCAAATGTTCTACTTGACAAAATAATATTTGGGCTCTAAAAAGGCTATGGCCTAAACTATAGTGGATCAGAACATTGTGTATTTTAGAAAAACCAGAAAAATAGGCTTAATGAAATGGTTTGCAAGAAGGCCACGGCCCAGAAAATAAAAAGGCTAAATTGTTGGGCTAGGCCCATGTAGCTAGCGAAAATTAACAGAAAAAATAAATATTAAACAGGACGAATTGTTGGGCTAGGCCCATGTAAAACACCTAATTGGACCAGGCTGAATCTTGTGCCACGTCAGCTTGCCACGCTGGATGCCTACGTGGCCTGGGGAGGTTGCTAGTGACCAAAACGCCACAGTAGGAATATTTTGGTCGTAAACGTCTTTGACCATTCCAGAAGAAAGGTCGCTATAGTCAGTTTACGACCGCCAGCTTTTGACCTTCTGTTTTTGGTCACAAAAAGGTCGTAAATGGAAATTTGTGACCTTTCAGTGACCAATAGTGGTGGTCACAAGTTGACATATTTCTTGTAGTGCCAGCTCTCGATCTGGTGGCATGCCTGGAAGTTCTTCTGGAAATACATCAGGGTACTTGCTGACCACATGAATTAATTCCAACTAAGCCACAGCGGTGAAAACCAATTCTTGCTTGGGTATATTCTTGCGAGCATAGAATTTGGTAGTCTTCCCATTCAGACTGGTCAAAGTAACTTCTCGTGTTGCGCAGTTTATGCAAAGTTGATATTGGGTCAACCAATTCATACCCAATATAATATCCAACTTTGCAGACTCAATAATTATCAGAGAGGTTGGAAAGTAGACTCCGTGGATATTGATTTCCAGATCACGGCAGACCAGATTGCTCTTGAGTAAAGATCCCGGGGTTTGTACCAGCATATTTTTGCCCAAAATCAAACAAGGTAATTTGTTTTGGGCAGCGAAACTCCGAGAAGAAAAAGAATGGGAAGCCCTAGAGTCAAATAAAATTACGGCACATATGTCATTAACAGAAAACATACCAATGACGACTTCGGGGGCACGTGTCGAGTAAAGTTTTGCTGGGTCGGGCATGACTCTATAAAGTTGGCTTGTGGCCTGAGTGCGGCATTCGCCCTGTTGTTCTTGGGGCATTGTCAGGCATAATGTCTGCTCTGTCCACAACTGAAACAAGAGTTATTGCGCTGACACTCCTCGTGCACTGGGTTGGTCACGACATTCTTGACTTGAGTGATGGTCTTGTTAACATTTTGTTGCCAATTAGGCTTGTATTCCACGTGAGTCTGCTGCCAGGTATGAGCCTTTTGCACTGGTTGTCCATCCTTCTTTGGCTCAAACTTACGCTTGTTGTCATTGTTGACAGGCCTATTATCTGATAGAAGCTTGTGCTCCCGGTCAGCAATGAAAGCCTTGTTCACCAGAGATTGGAAATCTGGGAAATCAAACATAGTGAGAGTACACCGGAGTTGCGGATTTAAGCCTCCAAGAAATCTGTCAATCTTCCTTTCTTCGGTGGCCACGTCATAAAGGGAGTAATGGGCCAGATGATTAAATTTTTGCAAATATTCACCCACCGACTGACTTCCTTGGATAAGTGCAAGAAATTCACGCTACTTAGTCTTCATAACTCCAGTAGGGATATGATATTTCCGGAACTAATCCTTAATTTTTTTCCCAGGTGATTTCTTCATCAACAGGCCACGTGGCTTTTGCATTTTCCCACCATATGGCAGTAGCGCCTTCAAGGTAATGAGTTGCAAATGGAACTGTATCATTTTCTTCAGTACGAGTGTCGGTGTACTATAGTAGGGGTACCCTAGTATCCCAAACTTGTGCACGGGCAGTCGCAGCACCCCGCGGCAAGGCTTGCCGGGTGACCGCCAAGGTCCTCCGTGGTTCCTTTGGAGCCATTCAAGAACAAAGTATTCAAGCCAAGGAGACAAGGCCCCGGCAAGAGGAGCTTGCCGGGAAGGCCACTCAAGGCACAAGACCCCGGCAAGAGGATCTTGCCGGGAAGGCCAACCAAGGCATCTCAAGGAACTTGCCGCAACGCGCCACGCGTCCCGGCAAGGCCCGGTGAGCGGCAAGCTCCCGGACGCGACAAGACAACGACCGCGGCAAGGCGTTTGCCGCGGCAAGCTACCACTCCGTACCCACGCTCCAGCACATCCACCAACGTGTCGCTCTGGGACCCTTCTAGGCGTACGTGGCGGGAGGCTATGCAGCCAGCGGTACGCTGTGGCAAGCGGCGCTGACAAGATTGCCATCGTGGCGAACGGTGGCGTCCCTGATGTTCCCTTTTTGCACTGTTTGGGCGACGCGGATGGGCATTTAATGCCCTTGTCCCCTGCCGTCAGGGTTAGGTATGATACACTGTACAGGTAGCGGTACCAACCGCAACACCTTTCCATTTTTACCCCTGTCTACGTTGCCACCTGTCGGTGACCCCTTGAGCATATAAAAGGAGGCCCATGCGCAACATAGAGGGGGGGGGACAGAAGAACACTCACGCTCGATCTCGTTAGCTGCTGGTGTGTACTGTAGCACTCAGCGCTCCCGAGCAAGAACTCAATACAAACCACAAAGCAGGAGTAGGGTTTTACGCATACGTGCGGCCCGAACCTGGGTAAACTGCTCGTGTGCTTCGCCTCGATCTGCTCTTCGTGCGATCTCCGCCCCCGTCGAACCGAAAGGGGCTCGGTCCGCCGGTCCCCATAGGTGCTCGTGGATCAGTTTCCCCGACAATGAGCAATCTCAAGCTTTTTCTCAATGGTACGCAACCAATCGTCTGCATCCAATGGGTCAACAATCTGATTGAAACTGGGTGGCTTGGTCCTTTGAAAATCTGATAGCTTTGAGTAATGACCATTCTGATTTCCATTCTGTCCAACCATAGCTTGCACACTTCTTAATATTTCAATCAGATCATTGTTCCTTCTTTCCTCAAACATTCAAAGAATTTACTCGGTGGAGGGTGGATTTGGCGGTGGAGGCGGTGGCGGAACGTACGGCTCAAGAGAATGTCCTGCCTGTCGTGCGGAAGGACGAACAGGAGTTCCCTCACGAACATTGCTACTGCTTCCTCCCCGCATCATCCTATTGTGGATATTTTCCAAGACAACACAATCGAGATGAGAAACATCCAAGAATAAATTTGGGGAAAAGCCAGCAACAAATCCCGGAAGAAAACAAAAGAGCGAAGAAATACGACGAATAAAGTCCGAACATAATTATACATAGACTCATACATGAAAGATAAACAGCATGCCAGGTTCAACTACTCTCATACATGCAACGAAACATCATGACTCATACGACTACATCCGTACATCATCCGGACGACTGCGAATACTCAGAGGTACTACTGCTCTGCTGGTGCTACGGTGTCCTCCCCTGAAGCGGACTCGGATCCTGAATTGACGAGGTTAACGAAAACCTCCGGGTTAAAGGTTACACGACGACGCTGCCCCAAGGGCTCTCCCTAAGGGGCAGGGGTAGGTGAATCATCGGAGCTACAGGAGTAGCGAGAAGTGAAACCCACTCGGCAGGAGTATTGAGAGGATTCACGGCCGAGACACCCGTGCTACTCGGAGGAGTAACCGGCGAAATAGGGGAACTAGAACTGGCTGGAATATAAGGAGTAAATCCCAAAGAGGATGGAGTAGTGGCAGATCTAGTAGTGACTAAAGCAGCGGCTAAAGCAGTACGGGCACGAGTCAGCTCTCGAGCCAGCTCGTGGATCATAAGATAGCTAGCAGTGACATAATGAGCAAGGTGGCTAGCAACACTATCAGACTCCGGATCAATGATAGGGAAACGGACACGACAATTATCGTGTAGAGAAGGGTAGTAACAGAAACCTGGGTGGTTCTGCATTCGGACCTCGTTGTAGCGAAGCTCGACAAGGACCTCGAATGCAGCAAACTGGACAGCCTGAGAAGCGGTAGAGGCGTAACTGCTCCGAGAAGTACGAATGTAAGAGCTGGAATCAGAACTAGTGCACAGAGTAACCATTGCGTGATACTCATACACTGAATCAGCTAGACGCTCCCGGTACACACGATAGACTGGATCGTCTCCGAGGGGGTACAGCCGACGCCACACGTTGCAAAGGAGGTGCGGTGACGTGTACGGCATCAGCTGCAACTGGCACGGATACGGCACCGGAGCAATCTACACACACAACGATTAGCAGGTTAGCATAAAAATATAAATCAAGTGCATGCAATGCAACAAGCAGCTCCTATTGCTATCGGCACTCAACTTAAACTCGTGCCTAGCGTCCAGTTAACGCGTCGTAGTCTAGCGTGGCCTACAGTCAATGCGGCTATGATACCAAGCGTTGTGGCACCCCGGCTCAGAGCGACTGGTTTACCATGCATTGCCAGCCTAGAGACCAGGTCTTCTAGCAACACACAACATCTTGGTACAGAAAACAACCACTTTATTGATGCTAGAGGATCAGAGTTTATATTACAACAGGGGTCGAGGCCAAGCGGCATACACGGTGCTGCTGAACAATATGTACATTATTTAGTGAACATAAAGGGGCCTCGATCATAACAACTACGCAGCAGCGGAACAACGTCGTAGCGGAAACTCCATAGCACAGGGACACCGATGTGGACACGATCTAGACTCGAGCAACACTCCTTTCCAACGAGACTTTCCTGAAATCTGGCATGACACGCCAGGTCAGTACATTGAACGTACTTGCAAGCTCACAACAGGCATAATCATAATGACAAGCAATATCATGATAATTAACCAATTAATAATGCAATAATGTTCCAACATGTTGTGATCATGCTCTTGTTATAAACGTCCCTCGGGACCGACTTACCAACCGTGATCGTTCTCGGATCACAAACAAACCACCATCATGGTCTTGACCAGAGTAACTCGTGACCCTTACGGCGATCACAACCATGACCAATATTTGGTCTCGAACATCTTGATGGCCTTTCCGCCATCATCAACAGTGCAAAGTTCATAGCTTAGTGTGCAAGTTTATCAAACGTTGACTCATGGTGGGACCTACTACGAGGCGTCCGTGACCGTGGACTCGGCTATCGATAAATTATACACTCTGCAGAGGTAGCACACTGTACCCACACCACGGAACCCATGGCCTCGCACTCCCATTCGGGTGGACGAACGACATTCCGACAAAACCCTTCCGTTGCCATGACACTCTCCCGGCCACTCTGACCCAATCCTAATGGGCTAGTCCTGGGTGGCCCTGTGTCTACCAAAGACACAACGACCATCGTCGTGGCCAAAACTATCCCACTTGGGGACCCGGTACCATAATCTCAACAATGGGCACACAAGATTATGCCTGCTTACCGGGCCAGGGTAAGCATGCCATAACCTTCCCTAGTTGGAGGCACCGACCAGAGGCATGTCAATGGGCCGAATCAAGGCCTTCCCACAAAGGCAAATGTGGTTGCACTGGGAAAAACTCGATTCAGCGGCACCATGACCCGGTCAATGATATATTAAAGTTGATTTATATTCAGGTTCAACTTAAAATGAAAATAACAGGTGTCATAGCATGCCATGAAATGCAATACTACACATGCATCACATATTAACGAAAATGACTGATGTCAACCATATTCACACTAAGCATAAACATCAACAACTTATATTACTTTCCTGGTCAAGGTAACTCTTACTTTAACAAGATATTTTGTAACAAGATTTATTATTTTCTCATTCAAGAAAATAACTTCGATTAATTTCTCATATGCATAGCAAAAATTATACTATCATCACCACAAGCAAATCCTAATTTCTTTACCAACCAAGTTAGGTTCAAACATTCTGTAAGTCAAGTAAAATGGCTAAACAATCACTTAACAGAATATTTTCTATCAAATTTTACTATTTTAATTGTGCAAGAAAATAACTTTAAGTAATTACTCATATGCATAAGAAATCATTTTATCATTTCCACAAGTAGATCTTAACTTTGCTTTACCAACTAAACTAATTTCAACATTCTGTAAATCAAGCACAATAACTAACAAACACTTAACAGAATATAAATAACATAATAGTTATTTAAATGCATGGATTGATCATTTCATTCAAGTAAGAAAATGATAAGTATTGAAATGACACCATGAAAATGTTGATGTGGCTTTCCTTAGTGCAGATGAGGTTCACAAGCCTTCTGGTGATCCTCAAGACAAGCCTCACCCTCCGAAAATAATTTTAAGCACAAGAAGAAAATATCAAGAATCCTTCTGAAAATCACTAGAAATTCTAGACAGCTCAGAAAAATCTCATTTTTGGTGAGCTGCTAGATTTCTTTGCAAAGAACATAATGCAAAAGGAATCAATTCATTTGGACTTATGGTTGAAGAGTTATAGTTGTTTGAAGCTCTCTGGAAATTAATTGAATTTGAATTTAAATAAAACAGACTAGGGGGGTGGCGTCGAAGGCGTAAAGCCTCAGGGCGCCACCACTCATACCGCTTCGCGCACGTACAGAGTGGCTGACTAGCAGGGCCCGCTATTCAGGTGAGGTGGAGGGGGAGAAGGAAATAGAGGGGGTCGCGGCTTCGCCAGATCTCTCGCCGGCGATGAGGGCTGCTTGGCCAAAACGAGAGGGAGGGATTGAGAGAGGGGACGGAGGCGCACCTGCCCGTACCCGTAGCGTAGCTAGGGGTGGTCGGACGGTGTCGGAATCGACCTCGCAAGCGGAGGCAGAGAGCGGTGGTTGCCGGAGATGAGGAAGACGACGAGCAGAGGCAACTTCGGAGGCTCCAAGGGGACGGGGTGGCTTCATCGGAGAGAGGCGGAGGCCGTGGAAGGGTCGCCCTGGCCTGGGACCGGCTAGAGCTACCGCGACGACCTGAGGGGATCGCCGGTGAGGTCGAGCTCGGGGACAATGGCCCGCAGCCTACCCGGCCGGGCTACGGCTATCTACACGCTTGTGGAGTGTGTGGGAGTGGAGGATGGTGCTCGAGGAGACTGGGGCTGGCTCCTTTTATAGGCGAGCATCGGGGGTGGATCGGGGCTCCGCCAGCGACTACTGGACACTGCGCCCGATGACGAGCGGCGTTAGTGAGTGGGGGAGAAGGCGACACAGCTCACACGAGGACTGTGGGCGAACGAGGACGAGTACAGGATCAAGAGGAAGGCGACGAGCACAGTCCCGAGCGCACTATGGCGTTGGCCGGACCGCGCCCGTGCTCACTGCGGCGAGCTCCGGCGTCGGCGAGCGCCAGGGGGGAGTTAATGGCATTGAGAGGAGGATGGTGGCGAAGTTTGGCACGCTCGGGCAGGCGGGGGAAGCGAACACGCGTGAACAGAGCGATCGGCGGGACTCAGAGCGCGTCGACACGCATGCTAGCATCATGGACACGCGGGGTCACCATGTGAACTCTCCCCTCAGGCCAACCAACATCCAAAGATCATGTCTGGCTTGTTGTTCGTGGTAGTTTTGAAGATTACCACGCTTTGGTTTGGCTCCAAATGCAGTAGAAATTTTTTTACAAGCCAGGTAAGTTTCTGATCAGTAACTTTGAGAGGTTACTGAGGTCAAATGGCTGGAAGTTGGGTGCTGTTCTTTGGAGGCTAGCCATCATCTACTAATGTGATGATGCACAAGAAAATTCAGGCACAATGGAGCAAGTAAAATGGTAGTTGTTGTAGAAACCACCATTTCTGTCCAGAACAGAAAATATTTTCTGTAGCAAAAATATTCCAAAAAGTGATGAAATATTTTTGCTCAGGAAGGTGCCCTAGGGTTCAAAGAATATTTGTGAATCCTAATTCCAAAAGGAATATTCTCAGAATTTTGTGGGCAAGAAAAATTAGGGTTGCTTTGGAGCTCATTGAACTAGCTAGGTTTTTAGAGAGGAAAAATGAATATTTTTAATTTAAGAAAAATATCCCCAAGATTTTTTTGAGGTGGATCAGAAGGGGAATGATGATTAGAGAGGGGAATGATGCACTTGGGTGAAAGCCAAGGGTACCCAAGTGTTTAAGTCCATATGAAAAGATTCAAAAACTCCAAATTTCAAAATAAAGCCAAATGAAAATTAGGCAAATAATAGAGGGCAAAAATCAGGCTGTCACAAAATTACTTTAGAGAAGCTACTAAACTCCTAGATAATATTATGGCTAATTATTCCCAATGGCACACTGAAAGATCTACTAATAAAAAGGTGCATGCGATAGAAGAAATTAATGTTTTGAATGGAAACATGGATGAACTTATGAAATTATTTGCTACTAAAAGTGTTTCTTCTGATCCTAATGTTATGCCTTTGTCTACTTTGATTGAGAATAATAATGAATCTATGGATGTGAATTTTGTTGGTAGGAATAATTTTGCTAACAACACGTATAGAGGAAACTTTAATCCTAGGCCGTATCCTAGTAATTCCTCTAATAATTATGGTAATTCTTATGGAAATTTTAATAAGATGCCTTCTGAATTTGAGACTAGTGTTAAGGAGTTTATAAATTCGCAAAAGAATTTCAATGGTTTGCTTGAAGAAAAATTGCTTAAAGTTGATGAATTGGCTAGGAACGTTGATAGAATTTCTCTTGATGTTGATTCTTCAAAACTTAGATCTATTCCTCCTAAGCATGATATCAATGAGTCTCTCAAATCCATGAGAATTTCCATTGATGAGTGCAAAGAAAGAACCGCTAGGATGCGTGCCAAGAAAGGTTGCTTTGTGAAAGCATGTTTTTCTAGTTTTTATGAAAATAAAGATGAAGATCTAAATTTATTTATGTGTCCCCTATTAAATCTTAGTTTTGCAATCTGAATCTTGATAATGATGGGACTGAATATGATCCACCTTTACCTAGAAGGCGTTCCCAAAATTCTGAGTTTTTAGATCTTGATGCAAAAATTGGTAAAAGTGGGATTGAAGAGATCAAAACTCTAGATATTAATGAAACCACTATTTTGGATTTCAAGGAATTTAATTATGATAATTTATGTTTGATAGATTGTATTTCCTTGTTGCAATCCGTGCTAAATTGTCCACATGCTTATAGTCAACATAAAGCTTTTACTAAACATATCGTTGATGCTTTGATGCAATCTTATGAAGAAAAACTTGAGTTGGAAGTTTCTATCCCTAAAAAACTTCATGATGAGTGGAAACCTACTATTAAAATTAAAATTTAAGATCATGAATGCTATGATTTGTGTGATTTGGGTGCTAGTGTTTCCATGTTTCCAAAAACTTTGTTTGATTTGCTAGGTTTCCGTGATTTTGATGATTGCTCTCTAAACTTGCACCTTGCGGATTCCACCATTAAGAAACCTATGGGAAGAATTAATGATGTTCTTATTATTTCAAATAGGAATTATGTGCCCGTAGATTTATTGTTCTTGATATAGATTGCAATCCTTCATGTCCTATTATTCTTGGTAGACCTTTCTTTAGAACGATTGGTGTAGTTATTGATATGAAGGAAGGGAATATTAGATTCCAATTTCCATTAAGGAAAGGTGAGGGAGTCCTGGATTAGGGGGTGTCCGGACAGCCGGACTATAACCTTTGGCCGGACTGTTGGACTATGAAGATACAAGATTGAAGACTTTGTCCCATGTCCGGATGGGACTTTCCTTGGCATGGAAGGCAAGCTTGGAAATATGGATATGTAGATCTCCTTCCTTGTAACCGACTCTGTGTAACCCTAGCCCCCTCCGGTGTCTATATAAACCGAAGGGTTTAGTCCATAGGACACAACAACAACAATCATACCATAGGCTAGCTTCTAGGGTTTAGCCTCTATGATCTCATGGTAGATCTACTCTTGTACTACCCATATCATCAATATTAATCAAGAAATAGTAGGGTTTTATCTCCATCAAGAGGGCCCGAACCTGGGTAAAAACATCGTGTCCCTTGTCTACTGTTACTATCCGCCTAGACGCACAGTTCGGGACCCCCTACCCAAGATCCGCCGGTTTTGACACCGACAAAAGGCATGGAACACTTCCTTAGAAAGAAAATAAAATTACCTTATGAATCTATTATGAGAGCCACTTATGGATTGCCTACCAAAGATGGCAATACCTAGATCTATCTTGCTTTTATGCCTAGCTAGGGGCGTTACACGATAGCGCTTGTTGGGAGGCAACCCAATTTTATTTTTATTTTTTTTATTTTTGCTTCTGTCGAGGAATAAATATTTGATCTAGCCTCTGGTTAGATGTGTTTTTATGTTTTAATTAGTGTTTGTGCGAAGTTAAACCTATAGTATCTTCTTGGATGATAGTTATTTGATCTTGCTGAAAATTCCAGAAACTTTATGTTCACAAAAATAATTGTAAAAAATCACCAGAGCATGATAAAATATTGATTCCAATTGTTTCTGATCAATAAACAAATTTTCTAGGTCCTCCTATTTTATATGAATTTTTGGAGTTCCAGAAGTTTGCGTTAGTTACAGATTACTATAGGTTGTTCTGTTTTTGACAGATTCTGTTTTTCATGTGTTGTTTGCTTATTTTGATGAATCTATGGCTAGTAAAATAGTTTATAAACCATAGAGAAGTTGGAATAAAGTAGGTTTAACACCAATATAAATAAATAATGAGTTCATTACAGTACCTTTAAGTGGTGTTTTGTTTTCTTTCGCTAACGGAGCTCACGAGATTTTCTGTTAAGTTTTGTGTTGTGAAGTTTTCAAGTTTTGGGTAAAAGATTTGATGGATTATGGAACAAGGAGTGGCAAGATCCTAAGCTTGGGGATGCCCATGTCACCCCAATATAATCTAAGGACACTAAAAAGTCAAAGCTTTGGGATGCCCCGGAAGGCATCCCCTCTTTCGTCTACTTCCATCGGTAACTTTACTTGGAGCTATATTTTTATTCACCACATGTTATGTGTTTTGCTTGGAGTGTCTTGTATTAGTTGAGTCTTTGCTTTTTAGTTTACCACATACATCTTTTCTGTACACACCTTTTGAGAGAGACACACATGATTCGGAATTTATTAGAATACTCTATGCGCTTCACTTATATCTTTTGAGCTATATAGTTTTTGCTCTAGTGCTTCACTTATATCTTTTAGAGCACGACAGTGGTTTTGTTTTATAGAAACTATTATTCTCTCATGCTTCACTTATATTATTTTGAGATTCTTAAACAGCATGGTAATTTGCTTAAATTGGGAATTGATCCTAATATGTTAGGTATTCAAGACTAGTAAAAAACTTTCTTATGAGTGTGCTGAATGCTAAGAGAAGTTTGATGCTTGATGATTGTTTTGAGATATGGAGGTAGAGATATTAAAGTTGTGCTAGTTGAGTAGTTGTGAATTTGAGAAATACTTGTGTTGAAGTTTGCAAGTCCCATATCATGCACGTATGGTAAACGTTATGTAACAAATTTGAAACATGAGGTGTTCTTTGATTGTCCTCCTTGTGAGTGGCGGTCGGGGACGAGCGATGGTCTTTTCCTACCAATCTATCCCCCTAGGAGCATACACGTAGTGCTTGGTTTTTGATGACATGTAGATTTTTTCAATAAGTATGTGAGTTCTTTATGACTAATGTTGAGTCCATGGATTATACGCACTCTTACCTTCCCATCATTGCGAGGCTCTTTGGTACCGTGCATTGCCCTTTCTCACATTGAGAGTTGGTGCAAACTTTGCCGGTGCATCAAAACCCCGTGATATGATACGCTCTTTCACACATAAACCTCCTTATATCCTCCTCAAAATAGCCACCATACCTACCTATTATGGCATTTCCATGGCCATTCTGAGATATGTTCCCACGCAACTTTCCATCGTTCCGTTTATCATGACACGTTCATCATTGTCATATTGCTTTGCATGATCATGTAGTTGACATCGTATTTGTGTCAAAGCCACCGTTCATAATTTTTTCATACATATCACTCTTGATTCATTGCTATCCCGATATACCACCGGAGGCATTCATATAGAGTCATATTTTGTTCTAGTATCGAGTTGTAATCATTGAGTTGTAAATAAATAGAAGTGTGATGATCATCATTCATAGAGCATTGTCCCCCAAAAAAGAGAAAGGCCAAATAAAAAAGGGAGGCTCCAAAAAAAGAAAATAAAAAGCGGCAATGCTACTATCATGTTTCTACACTTGTGCTTCAAAGTAGCACCATGATCTTCATGATAGAGAGTCTCTTGTTTTGACACTTCCGTATACTAGTGGGAATTTTTCATTATAGAACTTGTCTTGTATATTCCAACGATGGGCTTCCTCAAATGCCATAGGTCTTCGTGAGCAAGCAAGTTGGATGCACACCCACTTAGTTTATTTTGTTAAGCTTACATGCATTTATACACTACAAAAAAATACACTTCCGTGATGATACGTGTTTGTCACAGTAGGTTGCGTTTTTTGTCATGCATGTACTTCCATGACAAATTTATGACAGAATCAAGATAGTCATACCTGTGCTGTCATAGAAGTGCTCCATGACATTACCAAAATTATCATCACAGAAGTGTCCACTTCCATGATGATAAATCGCGCGTCACAGAAGTGCTTTCGTCAAGGGTGACCGACACGTGGCATCCACCGTAACGGAACGCCGTTAAGCTATCGGGTCGCGTTTTGGATCCGATAACCCGTTAACAGCCCCGACCAATGGGAAATTTCCACGTGTAAAATTCTTATTGGCCGGACAAAACACGTGTCAGCTCGTCAGTGGGTCAGATAGGCGCCTATGATACGTCGACACGTGGCACGGCCCAACAGAGGCCCATCCCTGTGAAAAGGCCGGCCCGTTTCTCTTGGTCAAAAGCTGGCGGGCCGGCCCATGGAAAGCCTGTTAACGGCCTGTTCGCATATAGCCCATTTACAGCCTGCTAACCTAAGGCACGTTACGCCCTATTTGAATTAGGCCCAGTAGCGTCATCTGAGCCATCCAATATGATTCCAGCCTGTTTTCACTTCTAGCCCATGTATGGCCCATGACGTCTTTCGGCCCATTTGAGGCCCTATGTAACTCTTGGCCTATTAACGGCCCGTGGTGAAACTGGCCGTAATGAACAGTGTATCACTTTACACCCATTAACGGCCCATGGTGAAACTGGCCCGTAATGAACAGTGTATCACTTTATACCCATTAACGGCCCGTTATTCCGTTGGGCCGTTTCCAGCCCATGTTATCTTTTGGCCTTCTCAGAGCCCATTTATTCTTGGGCTCATTTCCAGCATTCGTTTACTTACGGCCCGATACTGTCATTTTCTGCTTGTGGGCCAAATTCAGCCCGTGGTTACAGTCGGCCCGTCTGTGGTCCGTTAATACGTGGGGCCGTTTTCATAGCGTCATTAAATACGGCCTATTAACGATTGCCCGTTACGGTCGGCCAATGAACGGACGATTCCAACTCTAGCCCGTTTATGGCCATAATGCGGCCTGTTATTGGCCCATCTTTGGCCAATCGATCATACGGCCTGTATAAGGCCCATTGATGATACGGCCCGTAGAAGGCCCATTGTTTCTACGACCCGTAGAAGGCCTACTATTTCTATGGCCGAAAGAAGGCCCACTGTTTCTACGGCCCGTAGGAGGCCCAGTGTCACTACAGTAAATATTTGCCCATGGTTATTGTGGCCTAGTTTTAAAAAATAGGTTATTGCAGCTAGTTAACCGCGGAAAAATAACTGCAATGACTACAAGCAAACAAATAAACAAGACAACAAGGAAATAAATAAGCAAGCAACTAACGCTAGGCTATCACGGCTATTACACATATTACATCCACTGGGCATCAAAGTTCGCCACCAGTGCAAATATAGGGAACAAAGCAGCATATCATATACACTGGCCGTCAAAATTGGCCACCAGTGCTAATAAACGCGGCAGCAAAACAAGAGCATAACTGAAGCAACTTCAGAAGAGCTCAAGAAACGTTATCCTGGGTATCCACTAGGCTGGCAATAAGCTTAGCAAGCTGATTAGCTTTGTCCTGTTTGGCGCTAAAATCGTCCAACGCTTGCTGTTGCACCAGAAAGTATGCATCTGAATGCTCCACGGACTTCCGCAGTCCTTCCGCTTCTTGTCGTAGCACAACTGATCGATGTCTTTCAGCTTGTAGTTGGGACTCAAGAAACTGAACTGATTCAGACAGTGAGTTTGAATAGCTTGTGCAAGCGATAGTGGCCAGTAACTCCAACACTAAACCAAGACAGGATGTGTCACTATCCTGAACCTTATCTGCATTACTTCCTTTACCGTTGCTTAATAAGGCACTCTTCCCCAATATTCTGTCAGCATTCTAAAAGAAGAAACAAGCAGACACATAACAAGTTTAGCATGTACTAGTATATGAAACTCATTTTGGTGAACCAGTTCATTAGTAAGGTGGACAGGATTAAACTACCAAGTCTTCTATTGCCAAGTACTAGTACATAATAAAAGCATCAAACAAACATATATCTATGTCCTATGGTAGCAATGGAATCTTAAATTAGAACAGTTGTTCTTCAGGTTTAGGCACTTGTTCTACATGAACAGAGTACAGTAAGATGCAATACTTAAAATTAGAAAATGAGCTCATAGACCTTACCACATTCTTGGTTCGGGACCAGTACAGAACAAGGCGTTCCCAGTCATCGTCCAGTAAATGTGTCTCAAGAGAACGTAAGGGAATTTGATGAGTTTCTTTGCCGGTGACGTACGTTTTCTTCAGGTAATTCCGATACTGCCACCAAGCATTCTTGAAGATAGCAGAGGTATTAGCGTAGGTTACCTCATCCTGAGTTTCCAAATCGGTCCTTCTCTATAGAGAAAAATGCGAAAAAATGCTGTATTATAACCATCATGGAGGTAGGATGTATGGGACGAAGCAAAGTAATTGCCATGAATAACATTACTTACACATAACTCCTGGACAAACACCTGCAACTGGCATTTTCCTTCATCTTCAGTATAATATTTCCAAGATGGGAAGATACGCACATACGATTTAACAACATCAAATGCGATAGATGCTAAACTATGACTAGCTGGTTGTGCTTCCTCCATAGGAATAGGCATACTAACTGGTGGAGTTGGGGTTCGCTGTGATAGTACTGGCCCTTTGGGCACTGGAGCTGCCTTACTAACTGCTCTTGTTTGGGAGCTCTGTGGTGGAGATGGTGCTGTGTCAACAGGAACTGGGTTACTATCGGCTGGGGTTGGGGTTAGATTGGGTGAAGCTGGTTCTCTGTCCATCATAGTAGGGGTACAATCTGCGAGAGTTTGGGTTATGTGTGGTAGGGCTGGTTCATGTGCATGTACAACCGGGGTGCTATCTCCACCAAGAGGTAGCACTGTTTGATTTGAAGACCGTGTTTTTAGTCCGCTAGATACTGGCATCACTCGCTCCAATTCAAATGGCTGATAAACAGGAAACATAGTTGAATGTACAGCCATTGTATGAGAGACAGATGCAATAGATCGTGTGGAAAAAAGAGGGCATGAAATAGTTGAAATGTATATTGTTTAACTAAAACGGATAGCATGACATAATTTCACATATATGATGTCTATCTAAACTGGATAGCATAGCATAACATAATTCAAAGATATGATGAATAACTAAACAGGATCGCATGACATAATTCACCTACATGTTATCTAAGTAATCAGGATCGCATCATTTAATTCACATATATGATTTATATGCTAAAAAGAGGGCATTCGATATGATGTCTGAACTAAGAACATGGTGTTGAATATTGTGTATATGATTTCTAAACTATGCAATGCAAGACACCGTACGCATGATATGAGCAGTATAACTGTGCCAAGTTGGAGCATACACCTCAGTGGGGGAATAGGACTGGTCATCTGTCTCTGAATCCATCTCTGAGGAGCTATCGGGACCCAACAAGAGATCTGCTTCGACAGGTAGCACTGTCTTCTCTGAAGGGCTTGTTTTCACTCCAGATTTTTCCATCTCCCACCCAAATGGCTGATTCACATGAAGAGTAGTTTAATGTACAAACATTGTCGACAAATGGAAATGTAATGAAGAAAAGGATGGGCAAGTTATCATTCAAATATATGATGCCTGGTTAAACAGGATGGCATTGCACATTTCACATATATTATGGCTGGCTAAAAGACATGAGACTGCATAATTCCCATATATGATATAGAAACTAAACAGGTGGCATTACAGAACATGTCTAAACTAAGCAGGTGAAATATATGATGTCAAAAGTAGGCACTGCAAGGCAACATATGCATGATATGACTAACATCATGATGCCAAGGTAGAGCAAACACCTTGGGGGTAAATAGGAGTGGTCAGCGGCGTCCGAATCCGCCTCAGAATAGATATCTTCCTCTGGGTTACAATCTGGGGAGGGGTGGGGAGGGTTTGCCATTGAACCAACCATGGAGCGATGTCTGCATGACATAGTATTGCCGCGCAAAACTCTTCTCTTTTTCTCTTCATGTTCAGGATGACTGTGTACAATATCTGACATGCATACGAAAAAAATATGGTGAGATTATGTAAGGAGAGCATGCAGAAATTTAGAGTGATGGTAACAACCAGTGGATCGATGTTTTTCCGTTGAACCAAAATAGGCCTAATGGATCGACGTGAATGTATAGTAATAAGTGATGCAACAAGTGTACAACCTCTTTGCCGTAGCCGTGTCGACCTCATCATCATTGGGTTGGTCGCTGAAGTAGTTGAGGTAGAGGTGGCTGTCGGAGGTGTGGAGGAAGATCTGAGGAATCTATAGACGGCGTCCAGGGCACTGCTCTGTTGTGATGGATCATTCTGTCGTTGGAGCAGCTCTGGTGAGCCGTAAGACGTCAAGGCTGAAGCAGCACAAGACAGACATCGTCAATCTCAAGTGGGATTCTAATAGCATCTCCAATAGATGATGTAAAATGGATGTGAAATTAACATCACCAAAAACCACCTGACTACAACAGATGAGGTAAAAACTGTTGAATCTGAACTTAACTGTCGAAACTGAAATTTACTGTGGAATCTGAATGCTACTATCGAAACTGAACCCAATGGTAGCAGAGAGGCACTTGACATGTAGTTTAGGGAGGGCCTGCAGTTCATCTTCAACCTGCACCCCCCTGAGCCGCCAGCCACCACCGGCCGAACCGCCGCCCCGAAGCAACTCGCCACCGCCACCCCGGCCAGCCCTCTAGGCCCCCCGCCCCCCACCCTGAACCCTAAGATAGATAGTGGGGTACCTCTCCGGCGAGCCCCCGTCCCCGCTGCGGGTGGTTCTTCCTTAACTCCGGCGAGCCCTCCCAACCCCTGAAAATCGACTGACCCAAAAGTCGATTCAGTCGACTGAAGTGTGTCTTAATCGGAGCAGAGCAGCAGCACGAGCGAGGGGGAGAGCAGCAACAGCAGTTGGGCGAGCGAGCGATCGAGCGAGAGCCGGAGTAGCAGCAGCAGATTTGGCCGGTATGGATGCCGCCGCCGAAGGGGCCTCGCACTGGGGGAGAGCCGCCGTGGAGATGTCGCCCGCGGCGCCGGCTTCAAGGTAGCCGCTCCATGGGGGTGCGGGATGGAGCACCGTCGGCGCCGGGAGGTCGAGTTAAGGAGAAGGTGCGATGCGATGAGTGTATAACCTCTTTGGTGGCGCCGAGTAGGCCTCGGCTTCGTCCGAGGAGTCACTGTGTGGATGGAGTAGCCGCGATAGACGAGGCGATCATCGGAGCAGCTCCTTGGAGGTGGAGGACGGGGCGGCTGAACCGGCGGGACGGCGAGATGGATGACAGATCCTCATCCGGGGAGGTGGACGAGGGACGTCGAGCTGTTGCGGTGGACAACATCATCGGGGAAGAGGCTCCGGCTGGGCAGCGGTGACGTGGCGGACGGAGGAGGGTCGGGTTTCGCGGCTGGAGCGGAGAGGTTATGGCGGCCTGGGATTTCGAATGGCGAAAAGGGGGCGATGCGAGGGGGTGAAGCATGACTTAGGAACGCGCTTGTCCAAAATGTAGGGTGTGTTTAGGGATGGAATTCGAGCCGAGTCGAGCCAGCTCGGCTCGACTCGCTAGAGCTCGTTTCGTTAACGAGCTAGCTCGACTCGACTCGTTATTATAACGAGCTCAAATCCAAGATTGACTCAACTCGTATAACTCGCGAGCTGGCTCATTTAGCTTGTTAAGCTCGTTAAAGATATGAACATAAAACCCTTATATATATTATAAAATGATTATGTATATAGTAAACATATATATCACTAAACAATAGTAATTTCCTTGTAACGCATGAGTCTCCTAGGCGGTTGGGCCTTCAACGGCTAGGCCTTGTGTTGTGAGCCTGGGACATAGGGTGCTGAGTGGCTGGTCTTTTTTTGTATTGGGAGTGGCTGATCTTTTGTACCGAGCCTAACGAGTTACACGAGTACTCATGAGATTGGCTCGTTTAGCTTGGTCTATAAACGATCTTAAACTAAAGTTCGGCTTGAATCGTTATTCTTCGAGTTCAAGTCGATTCGAGCCGAGTCACGAGTTACTCGTTTAGCTCGCGAGCTTCGAGCTTTTTTCCAGCCCTAGGTGTGTTACAAAAGTACCTCCCACCGATTTGAACTAGCGGCCCTTTCGGCTCAGGGTTAGAAGGGGGATTTCGCGTGTCGGGATTTGACAGCTGGAGGGAGTTTTCGCGCGTGTTGTAATTTCGGGATAGCAAGGCGCGGGTTGTGAAGGCGCCAGTTTTGGGAGCACGATATCTGAATTTTCGGGATATAACAAGACGCGGGTTGGATTTTAGGGACAAGCCTAACGTGTCGTAATATTGTACTTGTACGTACCAAATCAATTCGCACTTCCCTCAACCAAAAAGAAAACTAAAAAATAAAACTATTCACACCACACAAAGAGAGAGTCTTGCCCCGTTTTACTATACAAATGCTATTCAAAGCTACTTTCTCCTTCCATCTATATAGGGCCTAATGCGTTTTTTGATGCTAACTTTGACCAAATATTAGAGCAATGATATATGACATGCAACTTACACAAAGCACACCATTAAATTCGTCTGCGAAAGGTTCTTTCAATGATATAATTTTCACATTGTGCATGTCATGTACTATTAATCTTGTCAATAGTCAAAGGCGGTCTTAAAAATCTCATTACGCCCTATATAGATGGAAGGAGGGAGTATGAATCCATGTTATGTCCGATTAAATTTTTTCGCTTGTTGTATAATGCATGTAACCTACTCATACCAACATTTTAGTGCATTCCAAATGTCTATACTACCGCTGCAATTCGAACTAAATTTGAATTCGTTTCTCTATTTCAATAAGAATCTACAATCATGATTGTTGCCAACTTCAACCATCATAGTTTCCTTGCTATCCGCCAGATATAAATCAGACGGCCTATAATGCAGGATGGAAGGCACACCATCATCAACAACTCCGTTTATTTATAATAGTATAGATAAAATATATTAAATGTAGTATACCATGTTCATAACCACACCATGTGTATCACCATTATATATATTCACACATCCGTCGGTTTGAAACAGTATGATAAATTCTTCAAATATCCGAAATCGCTTTTTGTAATGAAGTATATATGATCTCTATTCGTCTTTTACACCCACACAACCCTCTTATCTTTGTAGCTAGCGCTAACTTTCTCTTGTGCATGCGCACGCCCGCATCCCTCTTACCCTCCCTCAGCATTCTCTAGCTCCATCGCGCAAATTCGTCTTTTCACTTTAGGTCATTCACCCACGGTGTGTGTAGGCCCCCCAGCTCCTTCTTTACGGCACACATTGATTGATATGCCTCTCTAGCCAGGTGTGCCTAGCACAAACACAAGCTTCCCCTCTTCTCTTGTCACCGTCCATGCCTCACTCCCACCACTCTTTTCATCGTTCTCGTACTCGCACACTCCTACCCCTCGATATAGTATGCCTCTCGTACCACCTCCTACATGCATCCCTCTCTCTATCCTTCTCCTCGTGCCTCATTTGCTTCTAACACACACATGCATGTATACCAATCGATCTCCCAACATATACCTCGATCGACTTTAACTACCCCCCCATCGATCGACGTACCTCACAAGTTATGTCTCTCATTTCTCTTACAAAGGGCGATTGATCTTCCTATGTAGTTACGTCTACTTACCACATCCACATCGTCCCCCTCATCATTCGTGCATGCCTCCTGACCCGCCTCTCACACGCACGTGCACAGACAACAAGCAGCCATCTCCTCTCTTATTGATATTGCAGGCATGTCCTCCGTTTGTCTAGCAAGCCTATCCCACCATTTGTTAGAAGCAACTCCACTACCACCCCCTCCAACACTCTAGCTCTGTCTCTCTCCCAACCTTATTCATCTCCTGCACATATGCATGGATGCCGATCGATCTCCCTTAATACATGAGGCAGATTGATCTCCTTAATACATGAGGTAGGCCTCTCTCCTCCTCCACACATATACCAGCCATTGTACCTCTATAGTTAATTGGGCCTCCCTCTTCCCCCACCACACACCGATAGTCGAGCGCTGCAGGTAGGTATCCATGCCACAGAGACAAACAGCACATGTCCCATCTCACGTTCCAGTAGGCCAGCCACTCTATATCTTTGACGTGGGCACACACAAATTCGATGGCACTCTTTATCGATCGCGCGTGCGCACACACACACGCACATCATCCCTCTCTTCGATTCTATGGACACCTCAAGCCGATGATACCTCCACTCTCTTCTCGTGGATCGCCCTCTCTCTCTCTCTCTCTCTCTCTCTCTCTCTATATATATATATATATATATATATATATATATATATATATATATATATATATGTTATATCCAGGACTCTATTTCACACACATTGCATATGTTAAATTTTTTGATTGACCCCCCCCCCCCCCACACACACAAAAACTCTCAAGAACCCACACACTATATCTCTCTAGGTTTGTATCTCTCTCACACAACCCCACGTAGGTGGTGTGCGTATACAAGAAGAGAATAGGTGCACCGTGCACGTACTCACGCTTCGTGCCCAGCCACACCCGCGCGGGTACACGGTGGAGCTCATTTCTTTATGAAATGGCAGCCCACATGCTAATTTGAACGCCTGTAGCGGTTGTTTACCTAGGGAGGTCGTGTACCACGCGTGCACGAAAAAAAGTTCGACTTGACGCATTGCCGCGTTATTTTTAAATAAAGTTATAGCGCTCAATGGCACATACACAGAATATAAAACGATTTTTTATGGAGGAAAAGGTAGTCCGCTCTTCAGAGTATCTCACACAAGGCTCCGGTGGCCTCTCTCTCTCACCGTTGGTCACTGATCCGGCCGCATCCCGTACGCCGGGGGAAAGGGAGTGCAGTGGCCTCTCTCTCTCTCACCATTGGTCACTGATCCGGCTGCATCCCGTCCGCCGGTGGAAAGGGAGTGCGGTGGCCTCTCTCTCTCTCTCCCTCTCTCACCGTTGGTCACTGATCCGGCCGCATCCCGTCCGCCGGGGGAAAGGGAGTGCGGTGGCCTCTCTCTCTCTCACCGTTGGTCACTGATCCGGCCGCATCCCGTCCGCCGGGGGAAAGGGAGGAAGTGCATTGTTTCTCCGTTCGACGGCGCCGAGGCAGCACGTCCCGATCTGCGGTACACATCGTTCTCTCTGACCAAGCTCCGACGCGGCAGGGCCTACGCCACCTGCTCGCAGATTTCGCCCGCCGCCGCTCACGTAGTTACATCCGGACGACCTCTAGGTATCCCCTCCGGCCTTGCTCCACTGCCCGTTTTCCCACGTCGCTGCATGTGGATCTTCCATAGTTCTTTGCCCAAAATGTAGCTCGTCCGGCGTACTTTCAATATTGCATTCTCGTCCTCACACCATTTTAGACAAACACAACCGTGCTGTTATCTTCCCTTAGGACAAGGAATATGCTTCTTTTTTGTCATCGCATGTATCATCAACTGTTATTGGCCAGTAATTGTTTCATTTCTACCTCTTTTTTGCAAACAGCGCTATCCATTTCACCTCGTTGCTATTGCGACCTTTTGGTGAACTGCACAAATCACTTTTTTCTTAAGAGTGTTTTATGAAGTTGTACTAAAATGTCACACGGGCAACGTCTCTACATTTCAGTGCGCACTACTAGAAAAACGGCTATAGGTAATATCACTGTTAGTGGCGCACCAGAGATGTGGTGCGCCACTACTATATAGCAGTGGCGCACCACAAACAGGTGCTCCACTAATAGTGACATTACTAGTGGCGCACCAGGTGTGGGGTGCGCCACTACTATTTTTTTGAACAGTAACCAGCCATGCCCAGGCTTACCTGTGGCGCACCAGGACAAGGTGCGCCACTACTATTTTTGATAGTAGTGGCGCACCTTGCCCTGGTGCGCCACTACTATTTTTCTGAACAGTAGCCAGCCATGCCCAGGATTACCAGTGGCGCACCAGGCCATGGTGCGCCACTACTATTTTTGATAGTAGTGGCGCACGTTGCCCTGGTGCGCCACTGGTAAGGCTGGGCGTGGTGGTCCAAAAAAAACATAGCAGTGGCGCACCCCTTCACTGGTGCGCCACTAGTATTCCTGGCTACTAGTGGCGCACCAGTGAAGGGGTGCGCCACTGGTAACCTGGGAGCAGTAGCTATAATTAGGCAGCCACACCTACCACACACTCACTTTCCCCCCTCCACCAAAACAGATTTGGTCTTCTTGCTCCTCCTCCTCACCTCATTTGCACCATAGATTCACCCAAATTAAGTGGTTAAATTTCCTTTTTTTGATAGGTAAGTAAGGGGAAAGCTTTCTTTATGTTCTAGATCTACTTTTCTCTCCGTCTCCAACAACGTACACACTTTTTATGGCCTAGAGATCTACGTATGTTTGTGGTGTTGCATATGTTTGTGTTTGCAGGTACCGGTATTTGAAATGCGATAGTTGCCAATATTTTGCCGGAATGTTGATTCATTTCCGTTTCGGCAAGAATTTGGCACTATATGCATTCTTTTTGGTCCTATTTTTAGGCAAAGTCATGCCAAATTTTTTTTTGTTCTAAAATATCATTTTGCTCTACCCCGCAGGCGACCATGGTCCGCACGATGACCGAAGGCATCGTAAATAGGTTTTTGAGCTCCGCGAAGGCCGAGATGCTTCAAAAGAACGAGACGGAGATAAGATGTCCGTGTCGAAGATGCAAGCTGAAGAGCCTTATTGCGGACCCGGATTCCGGGCAGGTGCGGGACCACTTGCTCTTGCGTGGTTTCATGGATGGCTATCGGTGGCAAGGTGATGAAGATGACTATGAAGTCATCCATGGGGGCCGGGCAAGCAGAAAAAAGGAAGGGCAGCAAGACAATAGCGGCGAGGGCGGGCGAGAAGACGAAGAATCTCCAGGACATGATCACGAAGTAGATGCAGGACACGGTCATCATGTAGAAGATGCCGGACATGATGATGAGGAAGATCAAGACGAAGGGCATGATCATGAAGATGAAGATGCCGGAGCAGACGACGATGGACCATCGATGGGCTGGGTGCATGACCCTCATATTCAAGAGCTGCTTCGCAAGCAGACGGGTAACGCAAGAGCTGCCGCCCGAGAGAAAGCCAAGCTGGATCAACTGGAGACAGACGCGGTTACTCCATTGTATGAAGGATGCAGGCCCGAGGATACCCGCCTGAAAGTAACGCTCATGGCTCTGGAGATGAAGGTAAAACACAAAATGACGGATGCATGCTTCGACGAGAACATGTCATTCTGGCACGAACGTCTTCCGAAGGGGAACAAGTGCCCGACCAGTTTGGAGGAGGCGAAGAAAATCGTGTGTCCTCTGGATTTACCGCACGTGAAATACCATGTCTGCATGAACAATTGCATCATTTATCGGGGCGAGCACGCGGAGTCTACCATATGTCCGGTGTGCGGCGTCACTCGATACAAGAAGAGGAAGAAAGCTCCTCGAAAAGTGGTGTGGTACTTTCCGATCACTCCTCGTCTGCAGCGGTATTTCGCGGATCCTAAGGTAGCAAAGCTCCTGCGTTGGCACGCGGATAGGGAGGAGAAGAAGCGAGAAGATGACGCAAATGATCCGGAGATAGATAAAAAAGACAAGATGCTGAGTCACCCTAAGGATGCGAGCCAGTGGCAAGCGTTGAATTTTGAATACCCAGAATTTGGGAAGGATCCAAGGAACTTCGTGCTCGGCGCGAGCACCGATGGAGTCAATCCGTTTGGCAGCCAGAGAAGCACACATAGCACCTGGCCTGTGTTTGTGTGGATGTACAACCTTCCCCCTGGTTGTGCATGAAGAGGAAGTACATTCACATGAGTATGCTAATTGAAGGGCCGAAACAACCAGGGAACGACATCAATCTGTATCTGGGGCTGCTGAAGGAGGAGCTAGACACGCTGTGGAAAACGCCAGCCAATACGTGGGACGCCGCAGAGAAAGAATATTTCCCTATGAGAGCCGCACTGCTCACGACGGTGCACGACTATCTCGGTTACGGATATCTCGCGGGGCAGGTAGTCCATGGATTTTCTGGATGCGTACGGTGCATGGATGACACAACGTATCGCCAGCTAGATAGAGATCCCGGGTCTTCGAAAACCGTGTTCATGGGACATCGAAGGTGGCTTCGCGACGATGACGCATGGAGAAAACGCAAGGATCTGTTCGATGGTGAAACCGAACCCCGAAGACCCCCACGTACGAGGAGCGGCGAGGAAATAGACGAGCTGTTGAAAAATTGGAAAGAGTGCCCACCGCCGGGAAAGAAGCGAAAGGCGCCAGAGCCACTGCTGAAGGTATGGAAAACGAGGTCTGTTTTCTGGGACTTGCCGTACTGGAAGATCCTCCGTGTGCCTCACAGCCTTGATGTCATGCATATCACGAAGAACGTGTGCGAGAGTCTGCTTGGTACCCTGCTCAACATGCCAGAGAGGACCAAAGATGGGCCGAAAGCAAGGGTAGACTTGCAAAAAATGGGCATCAGGGAGGAGCTCTGGCGCCCTAATGATGATGATGATGATGATGATGATGATGATGAGGCGAAGGACACGGAAAGTCATCGCAAAGGCAAAAAGGCCAAGAAGATCGAATATGACTACCCTCCCGCGTGCTTCACTCTAAGTCAGAAGGAGATCGAGCAGTTTTTCACCTGCCTCGTAGGAGTAAAACTTCCTTACGGTTACGCGGGGAAGATAAGCAGATACCTAGACTCAGCCAAGCAGAAGTTCAGCGGGATGAAGTCTCACGATTGTCACGTGCTGATGACGCAGATACTTCCAGTTGCAATCCGTGGGATCATGGACGCGCACGTCCTTGACACGCTATTTGGCCTCACAAACCCTAAATGATGAGATCTTGTTCCTTGACAATAACCAACTTTTTGACCAAACTTTTTTCCTATTTAGAGCGAACATGGCCGACAACGATGAGGCCGGCGGTTCGGGCGGCAAGCCATTCTGGGAGCTGTCCCAGGAGATGGAGGAATACCCTCACCGCTATGAGGACGCCGCGGAAGACACCGATCCCGACTACACAACCCCTAGTGGCGTCGGGGATGACACCACTGATGGTGCCGCCGGGGATGCCACCACTGATGATGGCAGCGAACGCACATATGGCAGCCAACCGAAGAGGCAACGGAAGGACCGGCGCCCGAACGTGCTCGACACCGTCAAGGAGGAATTTACTGAAGTGTCCTCCAGTGGGCATCCAACGGCGCCCAAAGAATTAGTCAGTGGGTACGCGGGACAACTCGGGTACATTGTCCGGAGCACCGTCACGATCAACACCGAGAACCTAAGGCATCGTGAACGAGGGAATTTGCGGATCCTCCTCTTCACGAAGCTGCACGAACGATACAAGTTCCCCGGTGACTTCGCAAACACACGCCTCTCAGGGAATAAAGTGAACAGTGCCGCCCTCACGAAGATGAGCACGGCCCTGGCTTCTTGGAGAGCCCGGGTGAAGAAAATGATTGAAAGAGGTGATAGTTATGAGAAGATCAAGGAGAAAAATCCTTCGATCAGCAAAGCTGACTACCTGGAGTTCAAGACCAAGTGCGAGAGCAACGCATCCGTGGAATCAAGTCAGTGGGGGAAAGAAATGCGGGAATTGAACTTAGGGGTCCACAAACTCGGTCCCGGCGGTTACAGAGTGGCGGAACCTAAATGGGACAAGGAGGACGCGGAGCGTGTCGAGCAAGGCCTACCGCCCCTCTTTGATAAATACCGCCATGAAAAGCAGACCAGGAACTATATCAGAGCCCGGTACAAGGAGGACCCGGTAACAAAGGAGCTTACCACGGATCCGAAGGTGAAGGCGCTTGAGCTTGTTCTGGTAAGGAATACACCCCCGCGTAATTAGCTCCATATGGTTGCATTCTAATTAATGAAGCCAAATTTCTAAATGGTTCACGTTCCTTCCGCAGGAAATTGAAAGCAGTAGCGCGGGGTCTCAGAGCTCCCCGTCTGCCCCTTGGGACACCACTTTAAATAGGGCGTTGAATGTAATGAAACAGAAGGATAAGTTAACTAAGCCGACGTCAGCTAGTCGTGTGGCCGGCGAAGGCTTGTCCACGAAATGGTCGGAATACTATAAGACTGGGCGAAAGGAGAGAAAGACCAGCTTGGAAAGCCAGGAGGTTAAAGAACTCAAGGCAAAAGTGGCGCAGATTCCTCAGATAGTCGAAGAGCAAGTGCGAGACCAACTGGGAGCGACGATCACCGCCATTATGCCTACCTTGGTTGAGGGGCTGCGGGGGTGGTTTGTGGGCGGCCAACAGGGGCCGCCCCCGATTCCCAGCTTGACGGGCAGCAACTCGCACAACGCGCCGGCAGTGGTGTCTCCGGCAGAGGCGTCATTGGTGTCTCCGGTGCCGGCGCCGGCATTGGAGCTTGATGCACCCGGGTGTGGGAAGAATACGCCGGCCGGCACCTCGGCAGCAAGCGGCCCCTCCGTCACTTGCACGCCCGCCGTTGGCGGTGCCTCGACATTAGCCGAGCTCGACGCCATCACGGTAACTAAGCCTCGGCCGATGACTTCATCTCCTTGCCTTTGACTGGGCATCCCTGACGCCCTACATGTTTTCGCAGGGCGCCGCCAACGAAGTTCCATGCACTCTCCTGCACTTCGTGGACGGCAAGTTGATCGATGTCGCCAAGGCCAAAATCGTTGAACCGGGCAACCGCGTGTTCCACCATAATCCGATGCCACCCACCGTGTATAGGGTTCAACTGGTTCGGGTGCTGCGGGGCTGCGACGACTTCTTACCTCCGTATCGACCCCATGGGGCCGACGAAGAGGATGTGATGACCCTCGGCGCCTGCTTCAACTGGCCATTGCTTTGGCCGAAGAGCCAGATTCGTTTGGGGGCGGGGGTCACCACCCCACAGACAACACCGCCAGTCCTGCCGGCGCCAAGCCATGGCAAGACCGCCGCAACGCTACCGCCGTCAGTTGATCCGGGCATGCATATGGCACAGGATCCGGACGTCGACGACAGTACATTTGTCAACGTCGATGACTACTTCAACGAACATGGTGGGTACGGTGACGAATTCTTGGCGCCTCCTTCTCAAGAACCCAACCCTGCAAAAGTCGATCGCGATCTAGCTGGTACCGCGGAGAAACCCAATTGCAACAGGCGTCGTCTGTTCGGTTCTCAGGATACGCCTCCAGCTGCCGCCTTCACCGAGACTCAAACAGCCGAGGTGGGAAATATTATCAGCCCCACCACACTCAAGAAGGTGGTCTCTGAGCAGACCTCGATCCCATTACATCAGCAGAAGCCAAAGAAGGGACGGAAAAGAAAAACTAACAAGGGTGCGAGCCAGCCGGCACCGAGTACGATCCGTGCTCAGGACGGGCCACCAATACCTAAGGATATCATGAGGGCGGTGCATGTGGCGGGTAGGCCGATGCTACCGGCTAATCTGCTCAAGGCTGCAAGCGGTGCTATGCGGAGTCTGCATGACAGTGTTCTTTCTATGGAGAAGCGGCGTCTCTCCGAGAAAGATGACTCATACCCGGTTTTCGTGGCCAAGGTGCCAGAGGGCAAGGGCTTTGTCGATGGCACCATCGGGAGTATGATCGTCCTGCAGTTTGATGACATCTTCGCTATGTTTAACCTTCATCCGCTGCACTACACCTTCATTCGACTATTTTCGCTCAATATGGAGATGCAGATCATTAGAGACAAGACCCCGAACATCGTGATAGTCGACCCCTTCTACATGCGTGCCAAGCACTTGGACAACGCTGGGGACCGGCAAATCGCGAGTTCATACCTCGAAGGCGTCATTATGGCGAACAAAGATAAGGATACCTTCCTCGTGCCTTACTTTCCCAAGTAAGTCATCCCCTCACCGCCCCGTAACATATGATTTCTTAGATTTCGATCGTTCTTTTTTTTTCTAACATTCCGTGTTTTGTGCAGTGACACACGTTGCACACTCATCCTCTTAAGCCCGAAATATTCCACGGCCACGTATTTCGACTCGGACCGTCAGTCGAAGAAAGACTACACAAATATCAAGAAAGTTCTTGATGATGCTCTCCCCGGCTACGCCAAATCTGGAGGCACCTTCAGGAAGGAAATGTGTAGGTACGGCAAGCACGTGTTCACCCACGTAACGACGTTCCCCTGCGTTAAGCAGCCGCCTAGCAGTCAGAAGGATGCCTACTACGCCCTCCATCACATGCGGGCGATCGTACGGGACCATAATCACCTTATGCTACCAAAGGGTCTCCAAGATTGGGCCGCACGCTTGTCGGCAATCCAGGACATGGACATCAGACAAGAATTCTTTCGCATCCAGTCGGAGTTTGCGGAAATCATCTGTCAAGATGTCCTTCGTACCTCGGGGTAGTTCCACCTCAAATATCAACCGTCCAACAGGGAAATAGAAACAACGCTACAAATGCAGGCTGACAACTACCGCACATTCATGACGCCGACGGATGACGGCGGCTTCATCCACGCTCCGGTCCCTGAGTCGAGTCGAAGAAAGTATTGATGGTATATAGTTCTGAAATGTCGATTAGCTCGTGTTGTAATTAAACTTTAATGAACTTGTATGTCTCTTTAGTTTGGAGAGTCGTTCAACTTATATGTAATCGATGCTATTTATTAGTAGGACCATGAACCGTGCTATTAATGTGTTGCTTCTCTCTTCCGATCCTTTTGTTGCATACTTATATATTATCTGTGAATTGCTACTAACGTTTTGTTTGTCTAGTGCATAGAGATGCCGTCGTATGTCGTGTACAAGGGTAGGGTTCCCGGAGTCTATGACGACTGGGAGGAGTGTCGGAGACAGGTTCACCGTTTCAGCGGTAACAGTTACAAAGGGTACACCACTAGGGCGGAGGCGGAAGCTAGATACGAGCGCTATCTAGAGGGAGAGAGGAGGGAGCGGAGGAGGAACCGGATGAAGACTAGTTTCATCGCGATGATGCTCATCGTGACCGCAGCTCTCTTCTATGTGATGGTAGTTTAGATGATATCAACTTTGTAATGTGACGACAAACTCGCTACTCGGTCTCGAGACCTAAACTTGTCTAATATTTGAACTTTGTTCGCTATTTCGAATTCGGAGACTAATGTGATGATTTGTATTATGTGCTGTTTATATTCTGTGATGTATTGTATTTTGTAACCTGTGCAAATACCAGAAATGCAGAAAAAAAAATTCCTAGAATTAATAGTAGTGGCGCACCATATTGCACATTAGTGGCGCACCCAGTTAAATAACAGTGGCGCACCCATATGGATATCAGTGGCGCATCCGTAGGGACCCCTGCTGCAATACCAGTGGCGCACCATCTTGCACATTAGTGGCGCACCCAATTAAATAACAGTGGCGCACCCATATGAATATCAGTGGCGCACCCATATGAATATCAGTGGCGCACCCATATGAATATCAGTGGCGCACCCATATGAATACCAGTGGCGCACTAGGTGGCATACCAATGGCGCACCAGTGGTGCGCCACTGTTATTTGGATTAACAGTGGCGCATCGGAGGTGCGCCATTAGTATTCCTTATTAGTGGCGTGGTATTAGTGGCCCACCCATGGTGCGCCACTAATGGCAGTATTGGGTGCGCCACTAATAGCCTTTTTTCTAGTAGTGGCGACTGCACAAAGGGAGATTGGTTTTGCTCTATCCTCCTCATCCAACTCCGAGCCTAATCTTCTCCAACTAGTTAGTCTTAAGAGAGAATGGAAAGGTGACCGGCTTCTATTTGTGTGTTTATTGTTTCATCAGCAGTCCTCTATTATCGTAATCACACTTGATATCTTTGGAACAGGGACGCTCAGCTCTATTTTAGTGGAACTGCACAAAATGATTAGAACATTGCATGCTCCAGACATCTACTTTTTTCCCAACATGCCTTGTTGATTTACACAGAGCTGGGGGACGTTGCTGCCAATGAAAGCATCGATCAATTTTAATTTAACACCTTCTCACAAATTTGTCTTCAGTTGTGATGTAGTTATTAGCTCTGATCTGCTAATAATTGACATGCATTAGCAAGGAAGTTAGTTTTTTATTGTTTCCGAAAGAGCATCGATGGCAAGACACGCGAAACAAAAGCTGAAAGCTCACACCATTGTACAATTTCATGTCGCTGGAAAATTTATTTGTATAGTACGTCAATTAGATAAACAAATGATGGAAGCTTGATATCATTGCCAGAAGCCTCTTCATCATCCGGGTCCATGTGCCATGCACGAAATTATACTCCTTCATTCCTAAATATTTTTCTTTTTACAAATTTCAACGGGCATGTTTTAGAGTGTAGATTCACTCATTTTGCCTCGTATGTGTACTCCCTCTGTTCCTAAATATTCTATTCATCTTAACAGAGATTTCAACAAGTGCCTACATACGGAGAAAAATGAGTGAATCTACACTCTAAAATATGTCTATATACATCCGTATGTGCTAGTCCATTTGAAATCTCTAAAAATACAAATATTTGAGTAGTCACTCGTTGAAATCTCTAGAAAGACAAATACTCCGGAGTATATTTAAGAACCGAGGGGGTAGTGCACAACCGCATGGGAGACTCAGCCCGGTCGTTGCGCCGCATTAATAGTGAGTAATGAGCAGTCAAATCATAAGCCCCACCTTTCCCACTGTAAGTTGCTCTGAAGAAGAAACCATCAATACACTATTCTTTGAATCCGCTCATACTACTCCATCCGCCACTCTTTATATAGCGCGCTTCAGAAAAAAGAAAAAAAATCTGTGGGACCAAGGCGACTAGCGATCGGCCTGAAAATAGCATTGGTAGTTATAGCACGGCGTCTATTACTAGAGGGAATAATGCGTACACACATGCATACAGTGCTTCCACCCCGGGTACACACATGCATGCACACCGTAGTAGTACAGTACATGGAGAGAAAATTGTGGACTTGATTGCAGTTACCACGCCCTAATTAATTGAGCATTAAACCAAGCGCGTCTAAAGTCTCTCTGGTGGTGGAAATGCATTGAGAGAAATGCATCATGATGAAGCGCGCCCTGTAAACTGTGACGAAGGGTGGAGTAGTATGAAGGTGCAAAACCAAGTACGCGTACTAGTACTGCGCTTGGCTCTTCGCCCCCTCGTGAAGTCGAACAATGATGGTACTCCGCATGTTGTGTACAACAGTGTATGCCTCTGACAATCTGACACCGAATGGACTGATGCATGTCCACCGAGGGTAGGTTTCATTAGTCAAAAGGCATAAGCGAGCTTCACCTTGTCCTGCAAGCTTCTCCTCGTTCTGCGAGTTGACGGGACACACCAAAAAGTAGTGCTAGTCCATACTCCCTCCTTTCCGGTTAATAGTATGGCTTAATCTTTTTTGCGGGTAAATGAGAGAGCTTTATTCATATATAAGCATTCTTAGGACGATCAGCCAAGACACTGGTCACTAGGAAGCCAAAAAAATAAGTAGGAAGCGAGGTGTTTCATCAAGCCAGCTCTCGGCCACATTCAAAGTGCAGCAAGCATGGTTCGCACGAAGATGCGCCGCAAGGTTTGCTGACCTGTTTACATGCTGAATAACAAAAAAAAGAGGAAATATTACTGAGCGCTACTATTTGTAACAGGATATGAGCCAGAATTAAGCGAGAATTGTGGCGAGTGTTCCATGCAATCAACTTCCATTATCACATGCGAGAACCCTCGAAGAGAACCAAATGTGTTGAAGATTGCTTTATCACATTTTAAAATTATAATAAGAGTGCAGACGCTGCTCCATCCGGTTCTTAGTACTACTAGTATAGAACGTACCTTTATGGACTATAGTAGTAGTACTACTAGTAAACTTTGCGCTTGGCTGTTCGGGAAGTCAAGCAATAATAGCACTAGTAGTATAGTGTAGTATGCTTCTGGCAATCTGACCCCGAATTAACTGTTGCACGTCCACCGCCTGAGCGAGGGAGAGCTTGCATTAGTCAAAAGTTTCTCCTTGTCGTGTGAGCCATCGTGCGCAAGCTTCTCCCGTCCTGCAACCTTCTCCTCGTTCGGCAAGTTGATGGGACACAGCAAAGTAATGCTAGTCCATGCTGCCTCCTCTCCGGTTAACATGGCTTAATTTCAAACGAGATAAATACACTGTCTGTCACTGTATATTTGTAAAAATACGGTCAGTGGACTTCATAATACGCTCATTGCGCTCAATATATATATTTTTCGGTGTTCATACGGTCACTAGCTCACCCTGACTGAGTATGTGTGTGCATGCACGTGTAGGTTGAGAACTTGAGCATGACCGTATGTGTTCCGTGGTGTGCTCAGACATGCGTGCATTAGGGCGTCGCGCATGTTTTTGTGTCCATGTGTATGTGTGACTGTTGCATACACGTAGGGGGAGTACGTGTAGGGGCCACTAAGGAGCAGTCAAATCACACAATAAGTTAGTCAGAAGAAGCAACCATCATTTCACTCTTGAATGACACGTACGCAATATAAAATGGTTGATATGGAGAGAAAAAGAAAACCACTATATATACACTAGCAGGAGCCTAAGCTACAAGCCTGCTTGCTTAGGTTGCTCTCTTCACAAGCATAGAACGACGGGCCTGACCCCGCAGCTGGGGGAAGCGAACAATGTTCTGCGTAGACGTGGTCGACATCGGCGAGGGAGAAAACCCATAGTCGGTGCGTCCCAATTGGGGGTCACCGCGGTATGGGCCGAGGCCGCGTCCCAACCGCCCTTCTAGCTACAGCCCGACATCCCAGGTAGTCCATCTTCCTTTTGGAGCCGTCTTGCTCCATTGCCGTAGCTCCATCTCCATGTCGATCTTTCTCCACTTCTACCGGCTTCTACTTGTGATGAGTTTATGTCTCATGAACTAGTGTCAGTACTATTATTCTAATCACACTTCTTCAATATCTTTGCCATCAGGGATGCTCAGGTTGATTTTAGTGGAACTGCACAAAAGCATCGTATGATCCGAGGGTGCCAGCCATCTTTCCTTTGACAGGTTCTACCTGGCCAGGAAATTAAATCATGTTTAGGGTTTAGGGTTTAAGTCGTAGTGACCCCATCAGTAGTTTTTCTATCGTACACGCTCTCACAACTTTTTTCTTTAGTTGTGAAGTAAATATTGGCTATGATCTATGAATCATTGAGATGCATCAGCATGCGTGTTAGTTTTCCTTTGTATTTGATGGAATGTTGTGTTCGTGTCTCACCCTCCTCCACGGCTCGACCCCACACGGTCGCTCGGCATGCCACTCACCGCAAACCGAGTAGTATACCATAACTTTCTCGCCTGCTTGTCGATGGATCGCGCCATGGAGTACTAGCACTACTGGAAGAGATTGACGAGTTGGGGGAGGACACCTAGCTGTAGCACGGACTCCCAAGAACTTTTTACATGCATGTTGTAGCCGGCTATTGCGACCTTTGAATGCGGAGCAGCCGCGTGCACCCGGAAGCGGCGCGGGCGACGCTCTCTCGGTCGGCACGCCGCTTCAATGTCGGCGCCAGTGAGAGGTCATGTCCGCTCTGGCCGGGCATGAATGCAGCACTAACCGTTTTGGGCGGGAAGCACGCGCGGGTGATCAAGAGGGTTCGGGTTGGTCAGGACCGGCCGTGGCAGCGTTCCAGACGTGCGCAAACAAGAGATGTTGTACGTTAATATTGTTGTCTATATAATTAACAACGTAAATAATGTGCCAGTTGGACAAATATGATTGGAGATGGAGATGGAAATGGAATTTTACATAAACACGGATATGCATGTCTATGTCTATGTGTGTGTGCGCGACGACTCTCGCGACCTGGAAGCGGGGGCATGTTTTTGATCGAGTTTTCTTTCTTGGTACGTTAGAAAATCAGTTTGTCTAATTCACATCTAGATGTTATTTCAGGATATCACATCTGAGCTCCCACGAGTATATAATGTAGCAACAAGAAACAAAAAAACTAGGAAAAGACCACAAACAGAGTGGACATCAACTTATACTCCCTCCGTTCCAGAATATAAGGTGTATTGGTTTCTGTGCAAGTCAACCATTTGAAAGTTTGACCAAGGTTATAGAATAAAATGGAAACATCTACAATACCTAACAGATAAAATATGAAACTATCTTTCATGATCGATCAAATGATATAAATTTCATATTGTGGATATTGATATATTTTTCTCAAAACTTGGTCAAACTTGCACTCGTTTGACTTTTGAAAAAACAAATACACCTTAAATAAAGGAACGGAGGGAGTATGTGACATAACTATGTCACATCTAGATGTGTCCTAGAGAGACCCTTAAAAAATTGTCCGCCAGTTTTCGTTTCTTTTTAGCGGGAACGCACGTATTCTATTTAAAACCACTGTTGTGGAGAGATTTTTTTTACTCCATTATAGCCTCTTGTTTGACAGAGTTTCTCGCGTCTCGCTCTCTCACCCTCTCCATATCAAAACAAGATGACAATGTCCACTCTATCTCTCTCCTCACCGGTGGTCACAGATCCGGCCGAACCCCATCCACTGCGGGAGGTGAGGAGGTGCAGCGTTGACGTTGTCGCCGTCGGCGATGGAGGAAGCCGATGCGCACCATCCTCTCGGAGCTGGCGCTGGCGCAGACAAAGATCCTCCACGCCCTTGTTCGCTGTTGTCGTGTGGGTAGATCCCGCCCGCCCGCCTAAACGACATCTCGCCCACCTGAGGTATAACTTCTTGTACTTGTCCAGCTCCCCAGGTCGCTGCGTGCGGGTTTTCTTCTATGTGACTACTCCCCAGCTCCCCATGCATACTAGCTAGGGTTCGTCGGCTGGTCCAACATCACCTACTAGTACTACTATTATAGAGGAAATGCCACTCAAAAAGTTGTCCTGATTTATGCCTCGGTGGAGGTATACATGTTGTTTCGACAAAAAGTACATCGTGGTTGTGCGGTCATTGTCCATATGGTGGTAGTACTATCACTGGTTAAATGAAGAAATGCTTTTTTTCTCGGGTATCCTGGTTTAGTTCTCATCAAGATAGTATGATGCTTCTGTTTGTTGGTGTACTTCTCATTAATTCTTATTGACAATTGAGATGTCGTTGCTAACCCTTTTTTATATTTTTGGAAACAGCGATGCGTGTCTCCATACCCGGGCATGTCTTCCTCAATTTTAGTGGAACTGCACAAAATTGGATGGCCATTGTTATTCCGCCTCACTGTCCTCTGCCATGTGGTTCTTCCTTCCTCGAGCTTGATTACTGAGAAGAAACAGACCACAGTGAGGATTTGTCGAACTTCTTAGGTGCCTCACCCTAACTTGATGCCAAATGGATGATGGATCACCACGATGACCTATCGATGCTCATGGTTGCGCCTCATGGTTGCGTCGGCTGGTGAAGCTGATCGATTTTCGACAAAAAACAAGCTGTCTTCCATCAGTGCTCTTTGCTTGTTACGCACAAATATCATATCCTTCGTCAGTTCACCTTGGTTGCGTTGGAGACGCAGTCGTCTTTCACGTTGGTGCAATTTTATCACACAATTGGCAATGAACCAAATGTTTCCTCGAAGAAGGATCAACATTGGTACTAAGAGCATAAGTTTTGTATTGATTTCTAAACCTTCTCACAACTTTGTCTCCATCTCCCTTTTAATATTATTTGTCCAGCTATTAACTTGGATTTAAAAAATGGTGTGGACTAAAAACCCGGATGGACGTAATAGCCCTACATTTTTATTTACTCCACATATTAGATCTGACTGAAGTCAAACTTTGTAATACTCTCAAACCTTTCCGATAATTGAAATTAAATTTCTTTATTTGTACACACTCTCACACATTTCCGATAATTTGGTGCATGTGTGGTTGTTCACTTAAGGGAGGCTAGTGTACCACACGTGAAGGACAGGAAGTGCGACCAGGACGCGTGGGCGTGGATTGTTAGTTCATCGGAAGTAGTACTAGTTTTCTTCACTGTACATTAAATAAATAGTTTCATTTAGTACTTACACAATTTAAAATGATTGTTATGGAGAGAATAAGAAAACCACTCCACTATATTTTAGTCGTATACATGAGAGTACTATATGGACGCAGCTTCATTGACTTAGTGCACCTGCCTTTGGATTTATGACAGGTGGGCCCAAAATGTAGCTGGCTCACCTGTCATAAAGCCAAAAGCAGGTGCAGTGAAGGCACCGGAGCTCAGTCTGTACTACAGTAGTATATATATAAGCGGGAGCCTCAGCGCTTGTTCACTAGGGTTTGCACTCTCCACACGCTCGCCGCACTACATATATGTTACACGCTGGAGGCTCAGCGTTCATTTGCTAGGGTTTGCTATATTCACAGTCTCTCACCCTCTCTTCATGAGATCTAAACAAGATTGCGTTGGCCTCTTGTCTCTCTCTCCCCCCTCACAGCTAGTGAAGGAGGCGTCCGTATCCCGTCGCACCGGGAAGGGGAGGAGGTGCAGCGTTCACTCCATCGCCTTCGGCGAGGGAGGCAATCCACTGCGCTGTTCTCTTTCACCCAGCGCCTGTGCGGGAAGGCCACCGACCCCTTCTTCCTCGCTGTCGTACGTAGTGTGGTCAGATCCGGCCTCCCGCCGCACGCCTTGCCACATCCCGGCGACCTTAAGGTATAAGTTTCTTTGAAACCGTCGTTGCTCTAGCTGCATGTGGATCTTTTTCGATCTGTAGTCGAATCTAGGTCTTGGTTCAAAGAGGAAAGAAGGGTGCGGTGGCCTGGAGCAAGAATCTAGGACGTGGTTCAATGAGGAAAGGAGGGGTGGAAAGTAGTATAGACTGTCTATCCAGCCGCTTTGTAGGTCGAAAAGGGAAAAAGGGGGTAACCCAGTACACACATCTGTAAGGAACCGATCTCTTTGTTGAAAAGGGAAAGAAACTGGGGGGTCGGGTAGTTTGTGCATGACTAGATTTGCTGCCCTCACATAGGAAGAAGGTTCAAAGAGAACAAATATGGGACCAGCGCATATATGATGCTTGGCTACATACCCGGCATCACCCATTTATACGTGTGGACGCACATGGTGCTGGCATGTCCCATCCATCTATTTTGCTGTTGTTAATCTAAGCATTAACTATTGATATGTTTTAAAAGAATTTCTCTGTTAATATGAATCAATGCAACCGTTTTAGAAATGCTACTGTCCTATACTTTGTTTTCCATCAGATAAGGTAGATGCTTCTTTTTGTGGCCGCATGTTTCATCCTCCTTTATTGGCTAGTAATTGTTTTCTTTTTTGCCTCTTAAAACATGGATATCTATTCAACTTGTTGCTATGGAAACTTAAATGTCACACTGGCAACTTTGCTTGATTTCAGTGCAACTGCACAAAACTTGATTGGATTTCCTATTCGTGTTGGTAGATTCGTATTTTATCTTGGTCGTCTCATGAAAGGTCAGTACAGGCCTTCATCCACATGATTGTGCAGTGTGCTTTGAGATGTTGTGCTACTTGTATTGTTACTGTTTTAAATAAATGATGAATTGAAGCTATTGTATTGCTGTCTTTTCCCATTAAGTAGTGAACAAAAATGGGACCAACCCAGACATGATGCTTGTTCCTTTGTTACAACAAATTCCGCATCACCCCCTTTATAAGCCAGTAATAGATGCCACCCTCAGAATTAACTACTGAATCTTATTTCAAAACTGCAACACTTGTTAGGGATTGGCGGGATTACCATTTTGTGGCCGCATGTTTCATCCTCTTTTATTAGCCAGTAATTGATTCCTTTTTTGCCTCTGTTTATACAGGGATATCTATTCAACTTGTTGCTATTGTGACATTTTGCTTCGCTACGCGAAACACTTTGCTTGATTTTAGTGCAACTGCACAAAACGAGATTGGATTTCCTATTCGTGTTGGCAGATTCGTATTTTATCTTGTGTGCGTCATGACAGGTTGGTACTTGCCTTCATCCGCATGATCGTGCAGTGTGTTTTGAGATGTTGTGCTACTTGTATTGGTACTGTTTTAAATAAATGATGAATTGAAGCTATTGTATTGATGTCTTTTCCCATTAAGTAGTGAACAAAAATGGGACCAACCCAGACATGATGCTTGTTGCTTTGTTACAACAAATTCAGCATCACCCCCTTTATAAGCCAGTAATTGATGCCACTCTCAGAATTAACTACTGAATCTTATTTCAAAACTGCAACACTTGTTAGGGATTAGCGGGATAACCATTTTTGTGGCCGCATGTTTCATCCTCCTTTATTAACCAGAAATTGATGTTGGGGATCGTAGCAGAATTTAAAATTTTCTACGCATCACCAAAATCAATCTATGGAGTATTCTAGCAATGAGGGGAATAGGAGTGCATCTACATACCCTTGTAGATCGCGAGCGGAAGCGTTCAAGTGAACGGGGTTGATGGAGTCGTACTCGTCGTGATCCAAATCACCGATGATCCTAGTGCCGAACGGACGGCACCTCCGCGTTCAACACACATACGGTTGGGGAAGACGTCTCCTCCTTCTTGATCCAGCAAGGGGGAAGGAGAGATTGATGGAGATCTAGCAGCACGACGGCGTGGTGGTGGATGCAGCAGGGTCTCGGCAGGGCTTCGCCAAGCACCAACGAGAGGGAGAGGTGTTACGGGAGGGAGAGGGAGGCTCCAGGGGCTAGGGTGCATAGCCCTCCCTCCCCCCTCTTTATATAGGGGCCCTGGGGGGCGCCGGCCCCTCTAGATCCCATCTAGAGGGGGGCGGCGGCCAAGGGGGTGGCTTGCCCCCCAAGCCAAGTGGGGCACCCCCACCCCTAGGGTTCCCCAACCCTAGGCGCAGGGGAGGCCCAAGGGGGGCGAACCAGCCCGCCAGGGGCTGGTTCCCCTCCCACTTCAGCCCATGGGGCCCTCCAGGATAGGTGGCCCACCTGGTGGACCCCTAGGACCCTTCCGGTGGTCCCGGTACAATACCGGTAACCCCCAAAACCTTCCCGATGGCCGAAACTGGACTTCCTATATATAAATATTTACCTCCGGACCATTCCGGAACTCCTCGTGTCGTCCGGGATCTCATCCAAGACTCCGACCAACTTTAGGGTTACTGCGTACTAATATCTCTACAACCCTAGCGTCACCGAACCTTAAGTGTGTAGACCCTACGGGTTCGGGAGACATGCAGACATGACCGAAACGACTCTCCGGTCAATAACCAACAGCGGGATCTGGATACCCATGTTGGCTCCCACATGCTCCACGATGATCTCATCGGATGAACCACGATGTCGAGGATTCAATTAACCCCGTATACAATTCCCTTTGTCAATCGGTACGTTACTTTCCCGAGACTCGATCGTCGGTATCCCAATACCTTGTTCAATCTCGTTACCGGCAAGTCACTTTACTCGTACCGTAATGCATGATCCCGTGACCAACCCCTTGGTCACATGGAGCTCATTATGATGATGCATTACCGAGTGGGCCCAGAGATACCTCTCTGTCATACGGAGTGACAAATCCCAGTCTCGATTCGTGCCAACCCAACAGGCACTTTCGGAGATACCCGTAGTGCACCTTTATAGTCACCCAGTTACATTGTGACGTTTGGCACACCCAAAGCACTCCTACGGTATCCGGGAGTTGCACAATCTCATGGTCTAAGGAAATGATACTTGACATCGGAAAAGCTCTAGCAAACGAACTACACAATCTTTTGTGCTATGCTTAAGATTGGGTCTTGTCTATCACATCATTCTCCTAATGATGTGATCCCGTATCAATGACATCCAATGTCCATAGTCAGGAAACCCATGACTATCTGTTGATCAATGAGCTAGTCAACTAGAGGCTCACTAGGGACAAGTTGTGGTCTACGTATTCACACATGTATTACGATTTCCGGATAACACAATTATAGCATGAATATTAGACAATTATCATGAACAAAGAAATATAATAATAACCATTTTATTATGGCCTCTAGGGCATATTCCAACAGTCTCCCACTTGCACTAGAGTCACTAATCTAGTTACATTGTGATGAATCGAACGCCCATGGAATTCTAGTGTTGATCATGTTTTGCTCTAGGGAGAGGTTTAGTTAACGGATCTGCTACATTCAGGTCCGTATGTACTTTACAAATTTCTATGTCTCCATTTTGAACACTTTCACTAATGGAGTTGAAGCGACGCTTGATATGCCTGGTCTTCATGTGAAACCTGGGCTCCTTGGCAAGCGCAATAGCTCCAGTGTTGTCACAGAAGAGAGTCATCGGCCCCGACGCATTGGGTATGACTCCTAGGTCGGTGATGAACTCCTTCACCCAGATTGCTTCTTGTGCTGCCTCCGAGGCTGCCATGTACTCCGCTTCACATGTAGATCCCGCCACAACGCTTTGCTTGCAACTGCACCAGCTTACTGCCCCACCATTCAAAATATACACGTATCCGGTTTGTGACTTAGAGTCATCCAGATCTGTGTCGAAACTAGCATCGACGTAACCCTTTACGACGAGCTCTTCGTCACCTCCATAAACGAGAAACATATCCTTAGTCCTCTTCAGGTACTTCAGGATATTCTTGACCGTTGTCCAGTGTTCCATGCCGGGATTACTAAGGTACCTTCCTACCAAACTTACGGCAAGGTTTACATCAGGTCTGGTACACAGCATGGCATACATAATAGAACCTATGGCTGAGGCATAGGGGATGACACTCATCTCTTCTATATCTTCTGTCGTGGTCGGACATTGAGCTGAGCTCAATTTCACACCTTGTAACATAGGTAAGAACCCCTTCTTAGATTGATCCATATTGAACTTCTTCAATATCTTATCAAGGTATGTGCTTTGTGAAAGACCTATGAGGCGTCTTGATATATCTCTATAGATCTTGATGCCTAATATATAAGCAGCTTCTCCAAGGTCCTTCATTGAAAAACTCTTATTCAAGTAGGCCTTAATGCTGTCCAAGAGTTCTATATCATTTCCCATCAAAAGTATGTCATCTACATATAGTATGAGAAATGCTACAGAGCTCCCACTCACTTTCTTGTAAACACAGGCTTCTCCATAAGTCTGCGTAAACCCAAACGCTTTGATCATCTCATCAAAGCGAATGTTCCAACTCCGAGATGCTTGCACCAGCCCATAAATCGAGCGTTGGAGCTTGCACACCTTGTCAGCATTCTTAGGATCGACAAAACCTTCCGGCTGCATCATATACAATTCTTCCTTAAGGAAACCATTAAGGAATGCCGTTTTGACGTCCATTTGCCATATTTCATAATCGTAGAATGCAGCAATTGCTAACATGATTCGGACGGACTTCAGCTTCGCTACCGGTGAGAAAGTCTCATCGTAGTCAATTCCTTGAACTTGTCGATAACCCTTAGCGACAAGCCGAGCTTTATAGATGGTCACATTACCATCCGCGTCTGTCTTCTTCTTAAAGATCCATTTATTTTCTATGGCTCGCCGCTCAACAGGCAAGTCAGTCAAAGTCCATACTTCGTTTTCATACATGGATCCTATCTCGGATTTCATGGCTTCCAGCCATTTGTCGGAATCCGGGCCCGCCATTGCTTCCTCATAGTTTGAAGGTTCACCGTTGTCTAACAACATGATTTCCAAGACAGGGTTGCCGTACCACTCTAGTGCGGAACGTGTCCTTGTGGACGTTCGAATTTCAGTAGGAGCTTGATTAGAAGTATCTTGATCATCATCATTAATTTCCTCTCTAGTCGTTATAGGCACCTCAGAAACGTTTTCTTGAGTTTCACCATTTTCCGGTTCAAGAGGTAACACTTCATCAAGTTCTACTTTCCTCCCACTTACTTCTTTTGAGAGAAACTCTTTCTCTAGAAAGGATCCATTCTTGGCAACAAAGATCTTGCCTTCGGATCTGAGGTAGAAGGTATACACAATAGTTTCTTTAGGGTATCCTATGAAGACGCATTTTTCCGACTTGGGTTCGAGCTTTTCAGGTTGAAGTTTCTTGACATAAGCATCGCATCCCCAAACTTTTAGAAACGACAGCTTAGGTTTCTTCTCGAACCATAATTCATACGGTGTCGTCTCAACGGATTTCGACGGAGCATTATTTAAAGTGAACGTGGCAGTCTCTAAAGCATAGCCCCAAAATGAGAGCGGTAGATCGGTAAGAGACATCATAGATCGCACCATATCCAATAGAGTGCGATTACGACGTTCAAACACACCGTTACGTTGAGGTGTTCCAGGCGGCGTGAGTTGTGAAACGATTCCACATTTCCTTAAGTGTGTGTGCCAAATTCGTGACTGAAATATTCTCCCCCACGATCTGATCGTAAGAATTTTATCTTTCGGTCACGTTGATTCTGAACCTCACTCTGAAATTCCTTGAACTTTTCAGAGGTCTCAGACTTGTGTTTCATTAAGTAGACATACCCATATCTACTCAAGTCATCAGTGAGAGTGAGAACATAACGATAGCCACCGCGAGCCTCAACACTCATTGCACCGCACACATCAGTATGTATGATTTCCAATACGTTGGTTGCTCGCTCCATTGTTCCGGAGAATGGAGTCTTGGTCATTTTACCCATGAGGCATGGTTCGCACGTGTCAAATGATTCGTAATCAAGAGACTCTAAAAGTCCATCTGCATGGAGCTTCTTCATGCGTTTGACACCTATGTGACCAAGGCGGCAGTGCCACAAGTATGTGGGACTATCATTATCAACCTTACATCTTTTGGTATTCACACTATGAATATGTGTAACATTACGCTTGAGATTCATTAAGAATAAACCATTCACCAGCGGGACATGACCATAAAACATATCTCTCATATAAATAGAACAACCATTATTCTCGGATTTAAATGAGTAGCCATCTCGAATTAAACAAGATCCTGATACAATGTTCATGCTCAAAGCTGGCACTAAAAAACAATTATTAAGGTTTAAAACTAATACCGTAGGTAAATGTAGAGGTAGCGTGCCGACGGTGATCACATCGACCTTGGAACCATTCCCGACGCGCATCGGCACCTCGTCCTTCGTCAGTCTCCGCTTATTCTGCAGCTCCTGCTTTGAGTTACAAATATGAGCAACCGCACCGGTATCAAATACCCAGGAGCTACTACGAGTGCTGGTAAGGTACACATCAACAACATGTATATCACATATACCTTTGGTGTTGCCGGCCTTCTTGTCCGCTAAGTATTTGGGGTAGTTCCGCTTCCAGTGTCCCTTTCCCTTGCAATAAAAGCACTCAGTCTCAGGTTTGGGTCCGTTCTTTGGCTTCTTCCCGGCAACTGGCTTACTGGGCGCGGCAACCTCCTTACCGTCCTTCTTGAAGTTCTTCTTACCCTTGCCTTTCTTGAACTTAGTAGTTTTATTCACCGTCAACACTTGATGTTCCTTTTTTATCTCCACCTCCGCTGATTTCAGCATTGAATATACCTCAGGAATGGTCTTTTCCATCCCTTGCATATTGAAGTTCATCACAAAGCTCTTGTAGCTCGGTGGAAGCGACTGAAGGATTTTGTCAATGACCGCGTCATCCGGGAGATTAACTCCCAGCTGAGTCAAGCAGTTGTGCAACCCAGACATTTTGAGTATGTGTTCACTGACAGAGCTATTTTCCTCCATCTTACAACTGAAGAACTTGTCGGAGACTTCATATCTCTCGACCCGGGCATGAGCTTGGAAAACCATTTTCAGCTCCTCGAACATCTCACATGCTCCGTGTTGCTCAAAACGCTTTTGGAGCCCTGGTTCTAAGCTGTAAAGCATGCCGCACTGAACGAGGGAGTAATCATCAGCACGTGACTGATAAGCGTTCAGAACGTCTTGGTTTGCTGGGAATGGTGCTTCACCTAGCGGCGCTTTTAGGACATAATCTTTCTTGGCAGCTATGAGGATGATACTCAGGTTCCGGACCCAGTCCGTATAGTTGCTGCCATCATCTTTCAGCTTGGTTTTCTCTAGGAACGCGTTGAAGTTGAGGGCAACATTAGCGTGGGCCATTTGATCTACAAGACATATTGTAAAGATTTTAGATTAAGTTCATGATAATTAAGTTCATGTAATCAAATTATTTAATGGACTCCCACTCAGATAGACATCCCTCTAGTCATCTAAGTGAAACATGATCCGAGTCAACTAGGCTATGTACGATCATCACGTGAGACGGACTAGTCAACATCAGTGAACATCTCCATGTTGATCGTATCTTCTATACGACTCATGCTCGACCTTTCGGTCTTCCGTGTTCCGAGGCCATGTCTGTACATGCTAGGCTCGTCAAGTCAACCTAATTGTATTGTGTGTGTAAATATGGCTTACACTCGTTCTATTCGAACGTTAGAATCTATCACACCCGATCATCACGTGGTGCTTCGAAACAACGAACCTTCGCAACAGTGCACAGTTAGGGGGAACACTTTCTTGAAATTATCATGAGGGATCATCTTATTTAAGCTACCGGCCTTCTAAGCAAATAAGATGTATAACATGATAAACATCACATGCAATCAAATAGTGACATGATATGGCCAATATCATTTTGCTCCTTTTGATCTCCATCTTCGGGGGGCCATGATCATTGTCGTCACCGGCATGACACCATGATCTCCATCATCATGATCTCCATCATCGTGTCTTCATGAAGTTGTCACGTCAACTATTACTTTTACTACTATGGCTAACGGTTTAGCAATAAAGTAAAGTAATTACATGACATTTATGTTGACACGCAGGTCATCAATAAATTAAGACAACTCCTATGGCTCCTACCGGTTGTCATACTCATCGACATGCAAGTCGTGATTCCTATTACAAGAACATGATCAATCTCATACATCACATATATCATTCATCACAACTTTTGGCCATATCACATCACACGGCACATGCCGCAAAAACAAGTTAGACGTCCTCTAATTGTTGTTGCAAATTTTTACGTGGCTGCGATAGGTTTCTTAGCAAGAACATTTCTTACCTACGCCAAAACCAGAATGTGATATGCCAATTTGTATTTACCCTTCATAAGGACCCTTTTCATCGAATCCGATCCGACTAAAGTTGGAGAGACAGACACCCGCTAGCCACCTTATGCAACTAGTGCATGTTAGTCGGTGGAACCAGTCTCAAGTAAGCGTATGTGTAAGGTCGGTCCGGGCCGCTTCATCCCACGATGCCGCCGAATCAAGATAAGATTAGTAACGGCAAGTAAATTCACAATATCGACGCCCACAATTGCTTTGTGTTCTACTCGTGCATAGAAACTACGCATAGACCTAGCTCATGATGCCACTGTTGGGGATCGTAGCAGAATTTAAAATTTTCTACGCATCACGAAGATCAATCTATGGAGTATTCTAGCAACGAGGGGAATAGGAGTGCATCTACATACCCTTGTAGATCACGAGCGGAAGTGTTCAAGTGAACGGGGTTGATGGAGTCGTACTCGTCATGACCCAAATCGCCGATGATCCTAGTGCCGAACGGACGGCACCTCCGCGTTCAACACACGTACGGTTGGGGAAGACGTCTCCTCCTTCTTGATCCAGCAAGGGGGAAGGAGAGATTGATGGAGATCTAGCAGCACGATGGCGTGGTGGTGGATGCAGCAGGGTCTCGGCAGGGCTTCACCAAGCACCAACGAGAGGGAGAGGTGTTACGGGAGGGAGAGGGAGGCACCAGGGGCTAGGGTGCATAGCCCGCCCTGCCCCCTCTTTATATAGGGGCCCTGGGGCGCCGGCCCCTCTAGATACCATCTAGAGGGGGGGCGGCCAAGGGGGGTGGCTTGCCCCCCAAGCCAAGTGGGGCGCCCCCACCCCTAGGGTTCCCCAACCCTAGGCGCAGGGGAGGCCCAAGGGGGGGCGCACCAGCCAACCAGGGGCTGGTTCCCCTCCCACTTCAGCCCATGGGGCCCTCCGGGATAGCTGGCCCCACCCGGTGGACCCCCGTGACCCTTCCGGTGGTCCCGGTACAATACCGGTAACCCCCGAAACCTTCCCGATGGCCGAAACTGGACTTCCTATATATAAATCTTTACCTCCGGACCATTCCGTAACTCCTCGTGACGTCCGGGATCTCATCCGAGACTCCGAACAACTTTCAGGTTACTGCATACTAATATCTCTACAACCCTAGCGTCACTGAACCTTAAGTGTGTAGACTCTACGGGTTCGGGAGACATGAAGACATGACCGAGACGACTCTCCGGTCAATAACCAACAGCGGGATCTGGATACCCATGTTGGCTCCCACATGCTCCACGATGATCTCATCGGATGAACCACGATGTCGAGGATTCAATTAACCCCGTATACAATTCCCTTTGTCAATCGGTATGTTACTTGCCCGAGACTCGATCGCCGGTATCCCAATACCTTGTTCAATCTCGTTACTGGCAAGTCACTTTACTCGTACCGTAATGCATGATCCCGTTACCAAACCCTTGGTCACATTGAGTTCATTATGATGATGCATTACCGAGTGGGCCCAGAGATACCTCTCCGTCATATGGAGTGACAAATCCCAGTCTCGATTCGTGCCAACCCAACAGACACTTTCGGATATACCCGTAGTGCACCTTTATAGTCACCCAGTTATGTTGTGACGTTTGGCACACCCAAAGCACTCCTACGGTATCCGCGAGTTGCACAATCTCATGGTCTAAGGAAATGATACTTGACATTGGAAAAGCTCTAGCAAACGAACTACATGATCTTTTGTGCTATGCTTAAGATTGGGTCTTGTCCATCACATCATTCTCCTAATGATGTGATCCCGTTATCAACGACATCCAATGTCCATAGTCAGGAAACCCATGACTATCTATTGATCAACGAGCTAGTCAACTAGAGGCTCACTAGGGACACGTTGTGGTCTACGTATTCACACATGTATTACGATTTCCGGATAACACAATTATAGCATGAATATTAGACAATTATCATGAACAAAGAAATATAATAATAACCATTTTATTATTGCCTCTAGGGCATATTTCCAACAATTTATTCTTTTTTTGGCCTCTGTTTATACAAGGATATCTATTCAACTTGTTGCTATTGTGACATTTTGCTTTGCTACGCGAAACACTTTGCTTGATTTCAGTGCAACTGCACAAAACGAGATTGGATTTCCTATTCGTGTTGGCAGATTCGTATTTTATCTTTTTTGGTCTCATGAAAGGTTAGTAAAGGCATCACCCACATGATTGTGGAGTGTGCTTTGAGATGTTGTGCTACTTGTATTAGTATTGTTTTAAATAAATGTTGAATTGAAGCTATTGTATTGCTGTCTTTTCCCATTAAGTAGTGAACAAAAATGGAACCAACCCAGACATGATGCTTCTTGCTTTTTTACAACAAACTCTGCATCACCCCCTTTATAAGTAGATGGAAGCACATATTGTTGTTGCGCCCACTCTACCCTGCAACTGTTTATGCTTTTCATTAATCTAATGCCGCTGGTAAAATTAAGCAATGCCACTCTCAGAATTAATTAACTACTGAATCTTAGTTCAAAACTGTAGTACTTGTTAGGGATTGGCGGGATTACCATTTTTGTGGCCGCATGTTTCATCCTCCTTTATTGGCCAGTAATTGATTCCTTTTTTGCCTCTGTTAAAACAGGGATATCTATTCAACTTGTTCTATTGCGACATTTTGCTTCGCTTAATTTTGGTGGAACTGCACAAAATGAGACCGGATTTCCATATATGTGTTGAGATCTCTTTCAGATATTCCTCACGAGTTGTTTCAAATCTTGGTCTTGAATGGTCAGTACCGACCTTCCTCTGAATTAACTACTGAATCTTAGTTCAAAACTTCAAACACTTGTTAGGGATCGGCAGGAGTACCATTTCTGTTAGGGATCGGCAGGAGTACATGTTTAAGAAATGTATTGTTCAGATAATGTCTCTGTTATTATATATCAGTTACAGACTTACAGTGTTTTACAAATGGTACTATCCTGCTTTGTAGTTCTTTCTACATGTTTAACCAAGGTATTGTTAAGATAATGTCTCTGTTAAAATGAATCAGTCGAATTGTTTTAGGAATCATACTTTTCTGCTTTTTCGTTCTTTATACATCTTGAAACAAGGCATTGTTAAGATAATGTCTCAGTTGATATGAATGAATCACACTGATTGAGAATTGCTACTCTCCTGATTTGTTTCCCGTTAAGATAAGGTAGATCGGTAGATGTTTTTCTTCTGGGAGTACAAGTCATCAACCGTTATTTCTCAGTAATTGTTTCCCTTATACCTTTTGTTGCTTACAGGGATATCAAAATTAAAGCTCGGTTTTATTTCGACTTCGATTTTAGTTCAACTGCACAAAAGGAGCCAATGTGTCCAAGGCAAACTGCTGCATTACTGGGTCCAGTTGGTCGTTCCACTTTGCAGAAAGAAGCTGTCACTATTTGCGCTACATTACAGAAGGAATGACCGAGAAGCTTTACAGAGTATTATTACACACCGGTGACATGACTAGTTTGCAGAGACCATTGGCAATTTAACAACACGTGGAGTGCCTCCACGATCATAGGCATTACATATTTTGAATGGGAAAAGCTTGTTAAAGTTTAATCATTGATATTAGCAAGAAGCGACTGGACTCCACGATAATAGGCATTACATATTTTGAATGGGAAAAGCTTGCCAAAGTTTAATCATTGGTGTTAGCAAGAAGACGTTAGTTTAATATATTGGAATTGGAAAACCTTGTCAAAATTTGCTTATTGATGTTAGCGAGAAGACATGCATTTGATTTTTTTGAGTGGGATGCCCTTGCTGTGAGCAACGTCGAGTGTTTTTTCCTATTCCTGTGTTTAGTTTAGAAGTAAATAGTTACTCTGCTAATATATTCCTGTGTTAAGAGTTTGTTCTGAATATTTTCTATGTAATGCCAGGCCTTGTGTTTGATTGCAAAGTTGAGCTTGGAATGTTGTGGCATGCGGCATCATGAGCTGTTCACCATGCCTCCTGAGAATAATGCTTCATATTGTTTTGCATGTCGATCTAATGCTAGTGATTTGCTTGTTAAGAAGATCATCCTCTTCTGTTGTTTCCGTGCTTAAAAAGTTCATCGTCTGATGTTTCATTCATAGCCTATACGACAAGTCAGGTAGGTTAGACGTGAAACCATATGATCTTCCAACCAACTCATGATATTAGGCCATGATTCGACCGTCGTTTTCCAACCAAAACCGCATGTAAAACTGATGCTTGTAAATTAAAGCAGATGGTCTTGGGCGAAAGCGCTTGGTTGGTCAATTTCGACTAGTAAAATATCGGAAGTACTTGAGACACGATAAAAACGTTGAACGACACTCGGATGATTGCTAATCCAGCCGTTAGCTGCTGTTTCAGCCTTGCCCATGGATGGCATGATACGCACGTCGTGCATGTATCGTCTGGTTATGTCGTCCATATAGTAGTGCTTGTAAAATATACACTGGTCTCTCAAATTACATGCATAACCCGTCGGTTTTACTTACAGACCTCGGGCCCCCAGTTTCATTACGCCTGTATTTTACACATTGTTTTCGATGACGAGTAAATTACACTTGTATGTTAATAATAGTTTGAAATAAACCAGAGCTCCCAAGCACGGTCTTACCATTTCATGCCGTCTCATTTTCTCGAAGGTGCTCATAGGTGTCCGATGATCCTGGCTTCCTGAATGAGTAGCGGGCGCTGTATCAGACCATCCGTAGGGCCCGCGAGGCCCTCTCCGTTGTCCTTCGAGTTGTTGCGCTCGCCGTGGCGCCGAGCATTGTTAACATCGTCAACGAACATGAGGATTCAGGAGATGACTTTATTTTGACTGGATGACACTAGGGACCCACTAGGGCCATAGCCGTACGTACGCAAGTGCTCCTTATTATGTACAACTATATATTTTTTTGCTTTCTCCTGGTTTCCTGACATCACGGTCCCACACCATTGTCAACCTATGTAGTCAATATAAACGAGAGAATTGCACAAGGTGCGGCCGACAGCTGGGACCAAGTAGCTCGAGCAGTATTTGTGTTTCTGAGGCGTGAGCACTACAGAGTTTTTCTTGGTGATGATTTCATTGTTGTTCATAGGAGAGCAGGGTATTAACTGGGCGGGCTGTGGCCCGTCTAGCCCAGGCGAGATATCCAGCCCAGATACTAATTTTTTCAAGATGAAAATGGCTAGCCCAGCTATACGTCTTTTTTGAGGAATACCCAGGCAACGTCAACTTGTTATTCTCCGCCCCGCTGGGCTGCAAATCTTTCCTAGGAGGTATGCATTAGGCTTAATAGGAAAATGGGCTTTAAAAAATAATAAATGGGATGTAATTATAAAAACTGGGCAGTAACTATAAAAAAAGCACCAAACACGAAATTAGTTTATAAAATATTATTTATGGATTTTGAAAATCTTAAATTTTCATTGTTGCGCGCGCAATGTTCCGTTGGATTTTTACGTAATACAAATTTATATTTAATCTGACTAGAAATTTCGGGATAAAAATATTTCGGAGCCCATCAAAATTTGGGAAATTTTATTGAATTCTGTCTTCAACGGATGGTTGAAATTATTAATCATTGTCCTAGCTAGAAAATGGGTTGTACTTTTAACAAACTGTAAATGGGTTGTTGTAAACTCCATTAGAATTCCAAAATGGGTTGTACATTCTTACAAAACGTAAATTGGCTATAAGTTCTCTGCCACACACTTGTGGGCCTACTAAGTGACGTGTCCCCTAAAAAAAATAAGTTGACGCGTATGCAAGGCTTTTCCAACTTATTATAGTCAACACACGGTTCTAGTAGCAGTGGCCGTTGGATGTCTATCCAACGGATGTCGTGCTTCTTCTTCAATTTCGGATATTCTTAGCTTCGGCCGCCCAAAAAATGATTCCTCCCCCTGACATCTGGGGCGCACCGTTTTGGAGGCTGACCTATGGGCCTACTAAGTTGGAGTGTACCAAGGGCTTTGTCAACTTAGTCAATAATAAACGTTTCTAGCTTCAGTGACCGTACGATGTACATCCAACGACCGTAGTGCTTCTTCAACCTCTGGTCTTCTTGATCCAGCCGCCCAAAGCAGCGCTGGTCGTGTCGCCTGCTCCTGCCTCCCGTGGCCGGCCGTGCTGCCGCGGAGGCCTCACCGCCCCCATAATACTCCCACCGCTGGCCAGGCCATCCCTCCACTCACGCACACCCCCTGTTATTCTGCGGCGACGGCAGCCTCACACCGCAGCCGAACCAGTGAACCCTCGTGCTCCTCTCCGCGCGGGCTTCCACTGCTGCGTCTTCCCCGGCTCCGTGTCGTCCCCTTCCTAGGCCTCGCTGTCGTCCAGACCACCGCCCTGGTGCTCTCGGCGCGGCGTGGTCAACGTGGTCAACAACTGGCTTCCATCGGAAGAGTACTGTACGTGGAAAGGCTGACAGCTGGGTCCAGGCGGCCGCAAGGAAGTGCCTCCTTATTACGCGCAAAATAATTATTCCTCCACCTTACAGCAGGGACCCACCGGACGGGCCACCTTATTTTGCGAAAAAAACATTGCCCCCTGACTGCTCGGACCCACCGGACGGGCCAGCGTATTTTGCAAAAAAACGTTCCCCCTGCTGTCGGCTCGGACCCACCGGAAGTGCCTCCTTATTACGCACAAAAAAATGAATACTCCCCCTGCTAGCTGGGACCCACCATGGTGGGAGGCTAACTTGTGGGCCTACTAAGTTGACTGGGACGGGGGCCTTTGTCAACTTTAGTCAATATGAATGATTCTAGCTCCAGTGACCGTACGATGTGCATCCAACGGCCGTAGTGCTTCTTCAACCTCTGGTCTTCTTACTCCAGCCGCCCAAAGCAGCGTCGGTCGTGCCGCATGCTCCTGCCTCCCATGGCCGGCTGTGCTGCCGCGGAGGCCTCACCGCCCCCTACTATTCCCACCGCTGGCGATGCCCTGCGGAGACGGCAGCCTCACACCATAGCCGAACCAGTGAACCCTCGTACTCCTCTCCGCGCGCGGGGGGGGCTTCCACTGCCGAGTATTCCCTGGCTCCGTGTCGTTCCCTTCCTAGGCCTCGCCGTCGTCCACCGCCCTGGTGCTCTCGGCGCGGCATGGTCAACATGGTCAAGGAACGACTTCCATCGGACGTGGACTATACGTGGAGAGGCTGACAGCTGGGTCCACGACGGCAGCAAGGAAGTGCCTCCTTATTACGCGGAAAATAGTGATTCCTCCACCTGACAGCAGGGACCCACCGGACGGGCCACCATATTTCGTGAAAAAAACGTTTCCCCCCTGACTGCTGGGACCCACCAGCTACACCTTCGCAAGCAAGGAACTGCGTCCGGCCAAAAAAAACGATTCGCCCCCCTGACTGTTGGGACCCACCAGCCCCCCGACTGCTGGGACCCACCAGCAACACCTTCGCACGCAAGGAAGTGCGTCCGGGCAAAAAAACAAAACGATTCGCCCCCTGACTGCTCGGACCCACCAGCTACATCTTCGCACGCAAGGAAGTGCCTGACAGTCGGGACCCACCTGGTCGAAGCGTACGTAGCGTTGTCATTCTGGTCGCGAACGTGTACGTACATATATACTGGTGGATGTAGAGGCGCGCACATGTCGTAGTAGAGGCGGCCAGGGTGCAAGAAAGAAAATACGGCCACGTATGTGTAGATACGGGCGGGGTCTTGAACGCCTACTCGCGCATACGTACGGCGAGGGCTCGTTGTCATGGCTGGGTCGGAACGGAGAATCAGCGTCGTCGTCGTGTTCATGGGGAGGCAACGGAATGCGTCGTGTTCATCGGGAGGCAACGCGGCTGGGTCAGAACAGAATGCGTGGTCGTGTTCATCGGGAGGGCTTGGACGGAACAGGCGATGGAAACGACGCCTGGCGTACCGCACATCAGAGGAAACAAACCTCCTACGGTCAAAACGGGGGTCCTGTTGACCGGGAGGGGTGTGGCGTACCACACAACGGATGAAACAGACCTCCTACGGTCGAAACGGGGGTCCTGTTGATCGGGAGGGGTGTAGCGTACCGCAAAATGGAGGAAACGGACCTCCTATGGTCGAAACGGGGGTCCTGTTGATCGGGAGGGGTGTGGCGTAACGCAAAATGGAGAAAACGGACTTGTGTTGGAGCGCTATGGTCGAAACGGGGGGTCCTGTTCATCGGGAGGGGTGTGGCGTACCGCAAAACGGGACTCCACGGTATACTGTTCATCTCCACCGTCGACCCCCTCCAGCCTCCACGAGCTACTGTTCATCAACCGTCGACCTCCTCCAGCCTCCACGGGCTCTTGTTCATCCAGCCTCCACCGCACGCTACTCCACGGGGTCCTGTTCAACCACCCATCCACGGGCACCCCTCCACCGTCTACTGTTCATCCTGCCCTCCACACCACGGGGTCCTGTTCATCCACCCCTCCACGGGCACCCCTCCACCGTCAACTATTCATGCAGCCCTCCACCACACCACGGGGTCCTGTTCATCTAGAGTCAACGCCACCGCTCACTGTTCATCCAACCCCCCCCCCCCCCCGCAACGCTCACTGTTCATCCCATCGATCGGCTTCAGTTAGCAGCAGTAGCAAAGGAATCGTTCGATCGGGTTCAGTTAACAGCCATCGATCGATCGCTCGGTTTCAGTAACGCGTAGACTGTTGTGCAATCTCTCGGGTTCAGTTAGAGCCCAACGCCTCGCTCAGGTTCAGTTAGAGCCAACGCCTTGCACACACGTGCGTACGTGTACGAGAGAAACGCGCATCGCTCGGCCCCCGACCTCCCACCGTAACCGGGAACTCCCCGAAATTTTCCTCCCCCTCGCTTCTACCACGGTTATTTCTGTCATGGATGGCCCAAAGAATGTCATGCAGCTGCATCTCCGGCCCGCCCAGGACGAAAAGCCCATTTTCTGCCATGATTTTTTGTCATAGAAGTAGGAGCCCACCACATCTATGATGATATCGGGTTTTTTCACAATTATCGTCATAGAAGTGTCATATGTATGACAGAAAAAAAATCGTTCGGCCCAAAATGTCACGGATGTGTCTTTTTTTTGTAGTGATAGCTCTAGTGCATCCGTTGCATGGCAATCCCTAGTCCTTGCATTAACATCAACCGATGGGCATCTCCATAGCTCATTGATTAGCCGTGTTGATGTGAGACTTTCTCCTTTTTTATCTTCTCCACATAACCCCCATCATTATATTCTATTCCACCCATAGTGCTATATGCATGGCTCACGCTCATGTGTTGCGTGAAGGTTGAAAAAGTTTGAGATTACTAAAGTATGAAACAATTGCTTGGCTTGTCATCGGGGTTGTGCATGATGAGAGCATTCTTGTGTGACGAAAATGGAGCATGATTAAACTATATGATTTTGTAGGGATGAAGTTTCTTTGGCCATGTTATTTTGAGAGGACATAATTGCTTAGTTAATATGCTTGAAGTATTATTATTTTTATGTCAATATTAAACTTTTATCTTGAATCTTTCGGATCTGAATATTCACACCACAATTAAGAGAATTACATTGAAATTATGCCAACTAGCATTCCACATCAAAAATTCTGTTTTTATCATTTACCTATTCAAGGACGAGCAAGAATTAAGCTTGGGGATGCTTGATACGTCTCCAACGTATCTATAATTTTTTATTGTTCCATGCTATATCATATTGTATTTGTGACATTAATGGGCATTATATACACTATTATATTATTTTTGGGACTAACCTATTAACCGGAGGCCCAGCCCAGAATTGCTGTTTTTTTCCTATTTCAGAGTTTTGTGGAAAAAGAATATCAAACGGAGTCCGAACGGAATGAAACATTCGGAAATGTGATTTTTGAAACGAACGAGATCCAGAGGACTTGGACACTACGTCAAGACATCAACCAGGAAGGCACGAGGTAGGGGGGGCACCTACCCCCTGGGCACGCCCTCCACCCTCGTGGGCCCCACGTTGCTCCACCGACGTACTTCCTCCTCCTATATATACCTACGTACCCCCAAACTACTAGATACGGAGCCAAAAACCTAATTCCGGCGCTGCAACCTTCTGTACCCGTGAGATCCCATCTCGGGGCCTTTTCCGGAGCTCCGCCGGAGGGGGCATCAATCACGGAGGGCTTCTACATCAACACCATAGCCTCTCTGATGATGTGTGAGTAGTTTACCTCAGACCTTCGCGCCCATAGTTATTATCTATATGGCTTCTTCTCTCTCTATGGATCTCAATACAAAGTTCTCCACGATTCTCGTGGAGATCTATTCGATGTAATATTTTTTTGCGGTGTGTTTGTTGAGACCAATGAATTGTGGGTTTATGATCAAGTTTATCTATGAACAATATTTGAATCTTCTCTGAATTCTTTTATGTATGATTGGTTATCTTTGCAAGTCTCTTCGAATTATTAGTTTGGTTTGGCCTACTAGATTGATCTTTCTTGTAATGGAGAAGTGCTTAGCTTTGGGTTCAATCTTCCGTTGTCCTTTCCCAGTGATAGTAGGGGCAGCAAGGCACGTATTGTATTGTTGCCATCGAGGATAACAAGATGGGGTTTATATCATATTGCATGAGTTTATCTCTCTACATCATGTCATTTTACTTAAAGTGTTACTCTGTTCTTATGAACTTAATACTCTAGATGCATGCTGGATAGCGGTCGATGTGTGGAGTAATAGTAGTAGATGCAGGTAGGAGTCGGTCTACTTGTCACGGACGTGATGCCTATATACATGATCATACCTAGATATTCTCATAAGTATGCTCAATTCTGTAAATTGCTCAATAGTAATTTGTTCACCCACCGTAATACTTATGCTCTCGAGAGAAGCCACTAGTGAAACCTATGGCCCCCGGGTCTATTTTCCATCATATTAATCTTCCAACACTTAGCTATTTTTATTGCCTTTTATTTACTTTGCATCTTTATCATAAAAATACCAAAAATATTATCTTATCATATCTATCAGATCTCACTCTCGTAAGTGACCGTGAAGGGATTGACAACCCCTTTATTGCGTTGGTTGCGAGGATTTATTTGTTTGTGTAGGTGCAAGGGACTCGTGTGTGGCCTCCTACTGGATCGATACCTTGGTTCTCAAAAATTGAGGGAAATACTTACGCTACTTTACTGCATCACCCTTTCCTCTTCAAGGGAAAACCAACGCAATGCTCAAGAGGTAGCAGTGGGCAAAGAGAGCCATGCATGCCACGACATTCGGCATGAGATCCAGGAGATGGAAGCCGTAGGTGTGCATGCCGTCGTTGGAGAAGTCAGAGGAAGGGGCAGAACCCGCAAGAGAAGAAATCGACAAAGAAGGGGTACCGATTTGGGCCAGCCTTGGCGAAATCGGCGGGGACGATGCGCGTGGCAGGGTGCCCCATCGTCTTCCTCCCCCACCGGGGCAAGAAGAAGTTCTTGAGGTGGACCACATTGACCGTCGATGGGAAGTACGCGAGTTACGTCCGCCGCATCGCCGACTCGCTCTCCGGCGCCTCCTTCTCCCCGGCATCCTTGGCCGCTCCCTTGCCCCTGCTGGTTTTGGGCGCCATGGCAGCTGGGAGGAGGCAAAGGAGCAAGAACAATGGGGGCGGCGGCGGCAAGCAGAGATGAGAGCTTCGAGCTATTTGCTTGAGGAAGAAGAGAGGAACGTCGGTTCCGAGATTGGAAGAGGCGCGAAGGGTAAATGAGCAGCGCGCCTGTGGTTATTCCTTTTTATGGGGAAGGCGCAGGCCGCCTCTTTACCATTTAGCACAATGTGACGCATGCATGCAGGAACCGCCCCACGCATGACCCCCACGACACGCGCGACCCCCACATCGCACATTCAACGCGGGTCGTGGAGAAGCGCAGCGAGCGAGGGAGTTACTGCAGTAAAAACTCCGTCCCCCGCGCGCCCGCGCACCGTTCTGGGCTTATATGTGGCCCAGGCCCGGGGGCTCCTGTCGGTGTACAAAAGTAGGGGTCCTTTTTTACCCCTTTACTTGTGCGCGGGCAGTCGCAGCCCCATGCCCCTGGCCACCCTTGGCGGGGCAGAGGAAGCAAAGCTACAAGACAACCAGAGCAACGCCAAGACAGGAACACAAAGAGCAGAGGGGCAAGGTGGACCCCCGGCAAAGCCCTTGCCGGGGTGGCCTCCAGAGCCCCGACAAGAACCTTTCCGGGGCAACTTGCCCAACAATAGCAGAGCCGCCACCCTTGAGCCCAAAAGTTCCAACACCATCAACCACATTGGAACCGAGGCTCGGGAGGCACCTCCATGGTGGCATGCAGATCTTTGTGAAGACCAGAAGCACAGAAGATCAGATGAGAATCAGAAGACGATGATCCTCGGCAAGATCCTTGCCAAGGATACCCACGAGACCCCCGGCAAGATCCTTGCCGGGGACGACCACGACGGGGCCGCAGCCAGGCCCACATCTGCCAAGACTCCACCGACGTTCCCATGCAGCTGCCAGCCCACCAACTAGGAGAGCACCTGCGTGGCGACATGCGGCCTCTAGGCCAACTCAGCAAGCACCTGCGTGGTGGCATGCAGATCTTCGTGAAGACTCTACCACCGCGCCTGCCCAGCAGCCAGCCGGCATGGCACTACAATGCCTCATCAGCTTGGACGCGCATCGAAGCCAGGCGAGGCGGCGACAGCTGGGACGAGCTTCCTTGCTGTCCTCGATAAAGCAAGAAGGGCATGTCAGCAGCGCATTAAATGCGCTTGTCCTACAATGCCAGAGAATAGACTCGACCATTGTATAGCTTTCCACCTCCTGTGTGGCACTGTGGCAGCCCCTTTGTCTATAAAAGGAGGCTCGCGGCCTACTAAGAGAGGATTCGGATCTTTTGGACGACGCACACACCATAGCTAGTTCAAGAGCTCAAGAACACTCAAATATACACCAAAGCAGGACTAGGGTATTACGCATCCTCGCGGCTCGAAACTAGGTAAACGATCCTCGTGCTGGCTTCTAGACCCGCTCTTTGCACAACCTCGCGCCCGCCAACCATAGCAAAAGGGACTCCTCGTGATCCCGTAGGTGTCGTTTCCCCCGACACCTATCCCGCTCCCGCATAAGCATTGGAGCATAACATATGACATGTCTCCTACCACGATGAACAACTCTCCTGTGCATGAACATGACCCATGTCTGAATCACAACAATCAGTGTTGCTGCCTAAACTACCAGCCTCATCCGTGCGTCCACAACCTAGTCGACATCGAGGGTTTGTTGAGCGTGGGGAAATCGATTCTACCAACAAACCTAACATAATGAAGAGGGGGTGTTGTTTACCGGCATTGGGGATGAGGACGACGAAGGGGGGGCATGGCAGAGGCAAGGACGACCTGACGGTGGCCAACAAGAAGGGGAGCACCAGCTCCTGCAGCCGGATAGTGCTACTGTCGCGTCCGCCACCGCCGCTTGTGCAGATCTGAGTTGTCGCCGCCGGTGGTGAACCTAGAGGATGTGGTTGTCCTAAAGGTAGTGGTGACCGAGTAATTGGGGGGCGGTGAGGATATATTTCGAGTCGTGTCATCGCACCCGATTTCCATCTGCCGCCACCCTCCTCTTTTTCAGGTTGCTCCCACGCGTGCGAGCTTGCGCCGCACTGATCCTGGCATGCTAGAAACTGCCGATTCAAGGGTTTCCAGTGAGCCAGGCTCTGGGCTACTTTAAGCTTCATGTCCATGTGAGCCAGCCCACCCCGTATGCAACCGAACACACATTTCGTGGCCCAACTCGGCCTGGTTGGCCCTAATGCAGGCAACCAAACACGACCTTACTATTTTTACGTAACAAAGAATGTGGAAATATGGGATTGGATCGATGGGGAGGAATTGATCACCCCATGAAAATCAGGGGGAGAAGAAAAGTACTACTCCCTCTGGTCCTTTTTATTCCGCGATACTTTGCAAACTTTGACTAAATATATATTAAAAAAGGTCTTTTACATTTGTGTCCCTAACTCGAACCCACTACTCAGATTTACCCCTAATTTCGAAGCCTGCTCAAATTTGCCCCTTTGCTGTTAGGTGACCTTATAGAAATTCCCTTCCATGCCATTTGCATTAGGTCAAAGGCCTTTGACCGTCTACCGGACATATTCTGTACATTTTGCCCCTACCTCTGTGTGTCCCTTACATGTGGGCCCCACTCCAAGAAAAAGAAAAGAAAAATGCTTTCTCTCACCCCTCTATCTCTCAGATATATGTGGGCCCAACTCTCCCCCAAATTTCTCTCAAATTTACACATGGGGGCCTAACAAAAAAAACTCAATTTGGTTCTAGGCGGCCCGGCCGCCGAGGAGCCCTGCGAGAGCCCGACCACCACGGGCATTTGCGAGGACGTGGATGACGAAGATCATCACGATGTCGTGGCCATGGTCCTCAGTGATGGCATAGACGACTTGGTTATGGGCGGCCCGGCCATCGAGGAGTCCCGCAAGTGCGTGGCCACCATGGTCATCGACAATGCTTGGATGAATTTGATAACTTTGTTGTGAAGCAAGAAAAGTTTAATAGATATGTAAGCAATCAACTGAAATGTAATGCTACCATGATTGAATGCCGACGTGATTTAATGTTTAGGATTGCTAATTATGAAAAGGGTTTATGTAAACATTCATCCATGGTTCACACTCAGTTGGAGCAAGTCTCTTAGTCACAAAATGATTTACTATGAAACGAATAATAACATGGATGATCGTGTTGTTTGAGTAGTGACTAGAGGAGGTAAGATGACTCAGGATCCACTATATACTGAAGGTCATCCTAAAAGAATTGAGAAATATTCTCAGAGAACTAATATTGATGCACCTAGTTCATCTAAGAAGAAGAAAAAGAATAAGGATAGAACTTTGCATTATTCTTGCGAACCTGTTGTAGACAAACCTTTTGAGAATAATAATGATGTTTCTATTTCTGATGCGGAGACACAGTCTGGTAATGAACATTTGCCTAGTGAGAATGATAGTGATGATGCTAATAATGATCATATTGGTACTCAACCAGACAATTATAAAGAATCTGATAATGATATAGAAATAGAACCTGCATCTGAGCTTGATAACCCACCTCCTAAAAATAAAAAGTATGATAAAAAGGATTTCATTGCTAGGAAACATGGTAATGAAAGAGAACTATGGGTTCAAAAACCTATGACATTTCCTAGTAAGGCTGATAAATATAGATATGAAGAGGCTTTTAATCGCTTTGTTGAAATTCTTAGACCTTTGTTTTTGGGAACACCTTTGACTGACATTTTGAAAATGCCTCCATATTCTAAATATATGAAAGATATTGTTACCAATAGAAGAAAGATAACGAAAGCTGAAATTTCCACCATGCTTGCAAATTACTCTTTTGAAGAAAAAGTACCACAGAAATTAGGAGACCTAGGAATACCTACTATACCATGCTCCACTAGAAGTAATTATGTCAAAACTCCTTTGTGTGATTTAGGAGCCAGTGTTAGTGTTATGCCTTTCTATTGACATAGAAGACTTGATTTGAGAAAGTTGACACCTACTGAAATATCTTTGCAAATGATTGATAAATCAGCTACTATACCTATTGGAATTTGTGAGGATGTTCACGTTGTAGTTATTGATGTTACTATCTTAACAGACTTTGTTATTCTTGATATCCCGACGATGACAACATGTATATTATCTTTGGTAGACCCTTTTCGAATACTGCAGGGGGCGTTATTGATTGCAACTAAAGCAAGGTCACTTTTCATGTCAATGGTAATGAGCATATGGTATAATTTCCGAAGAACAGACTTCAGTGAATAGTATCAACTCTATTGAAAGAATTATGACAATCAGTATTGGTGGTTTTGAATTCCCTCTTTCGAATTCCAAAAAGAAATACCAAACTCGTATTGTTGGGGAAATTGTAAGTGCATCTAGTGCCCCTTAGTGATTTTGGTGTATTGAAGACTTATAGGTTAAGGATCTAACGTGTTTATGAGTGTACACAGGTCTATAAGTCTATGAGGAGTTTGATATTTACAGAGAAAGTCGTTCCCTAAAAATGAAGTTCTTCAACTGAAGACTTTGATATTCCGAAGACTTTCTAAAGACTTTGAAAGTGAAGAAATTGGTGTGACCTTGAAGACTTGGTATTCATTCGAGGAACATGAAGATTGAAGACTTTTGTTTTCGTAGTTTCATTTTATCTTTCTTGAGTCATAGGAAACACCGGACTGTTAAAGGGTGTCGAGGAAATACTAAGGAGAAAATTTCCAAGTGATGCTCATCTCAAATCCTACACCTACCAATCCCTTCGAGTGAAGCCATTGGAAATCTCATACAGTTCAGTCAATTTCTTCAGTGACAGAGACGCAGTTCTTCTGGTCACTGAGGACTTTGCTCTGACTGAGGAGTTAGGAATTCGTCGGTGCGAATTGCCTACACAGTGAGGAACATGATAGCCCTGAGGAATTTGTACCTCCAATTTCCGACCGTTGCTGTGCTACGCGCCAGCTGTCCCAAAATATCTTATCCATCCAACGGTCATATCATTGAAGGGCATTTATGTCTTATCATGTCGAGCTGCTCCCTAGGCTATAAATAGCCACCCCCTACAACAACTAGATGGTTGGCTGCTCCGCGTGAACTTGACACTTGTCATTTTAGAGCAACCCATCCTCCGAGGACTTTGAGCTAAAATCATCAAGTGAGGAAAATCCAAAACCCAAACCCAAACACCTACAAACCTAAAGTGATTGAGCATCACTGAAGAGATTGATCCTGCGTGGATCCGACGCTTGTTACCTTTGAAGACTGTGCTTCTTCCAGACGGTTAGGCGTCAAGGTCTAGAGCATCCAAGAGGAATTGTGGATCGTCGAGTGACCGAGTTTGTGAAGGTTTGGAAGTCACCTGAAGACTTACCACGAGTGATTGGGCAAGGACTGTGTGTCCTTAGCTCAAGGAGAATACGGTGAGGACTGTGTGTCCGGGACTAGGTGTCCTCGAGTTTAAATACTCAGCCGCTCCAACCAGACGTACAACTGAGACAGCAGTTGGAACTGGTCTACCAAATCATTGTCTTCACCAAGCCAACTGGTTCTATCTCCTCAACACTTTCATTTCCTCATTACTGTGTTGCATGTTTGTTTATATCTGTGTTTGAAGACTTTAACTAAAGACTTTCTCAATTTCCTCAGTTCAATATCTTCAGTCTGTTTGTCTTCATCTTGTGCTATCCTGTGTTTACGCTTTCTGTACTCTGCGTTTGTCTTCATTTCATCATGATGACCATGCATGTATTCTGTTATGTTTACCTCTGAGTACTTATTTCGCTGCTAGTAGTTCTTCGCTAAGGAATTTCCTCACCAGAAAATTCCTCAGTGAAGAATTTCATAAAAATCACCTAGTCACCCCCCTCTAGTCGATATAACGCACTTTCAATTGGTATCAGAGCAAGGTACTCCCTTGTTCTGTGTGTTTTTGGTTTAACCGCCTGGAGTTTTAGTTATGTCGACTACAGGTATGATCAAGGTCTCTGCTGGGTGTCCTACCTTCGATGGGACGGACTACCCCTACTGGAAGAATAAGATGCGAATGCATCTTGAGGCAATTGATAACGATCTCTGGTACGTTGTGGAAAATGGTGTTCCCTCCGTCTCACCCTCACTGAACGCTACCGATGTGAAGAGATTCAAGCAACTCGATTCCCAAGCGAAGAATATCATATGTGACAATCTGAGTAAAGGACAGTATGGTAGAGTGAGTGCTTTGGAAACTGCTAAGCTTATCTGGGATAGGCTGTCCAAGGTCAATGAAGGAGTTTCAACTCAGCGTGACTCTCGAGTTGATGTCCTTCGCAATCTCTTCAACTGCTTCAAAAGACTCGATAATGAAAATGTTCAGCAAACCTTCGATCGCCTCACTGACATCTCAAATAAGCTGCAAGCACTTGGTGCCACTGACATCACCGACCATGAGGTGGTGAAGAAATTGCTGAGATCGCTTGATTCCTCATTTGATACTCTGGCACTGATGATACAAGAGCGTGCTGATTACAATTCACTTGACCCCGCTGATATCCTCGAGAGGCTAAACACTCATGAGTTCCAGCTTGCTGAAAAGAGAGATCTCTATGGTTTGAGCTATGGCAGATCACGTGCACTGAAGGCCAAGGTAGTATCTGAGTCCGAAGATGAAGACTCTGGTAGCAGCCTTGGTGACCCCGAAGAACTGAGTCATGATCTAGCACTGCTAGTGAAGAAATTCCAGAAGTTCTCAAGACGTGGTCGTTTTGGAAAACCCTCAAGGAGCAATGATTCCTCATCCAGTGACTATAAGAAGAGGCTTTGTCACAAGTGCAAGAAACCAGGACATTACATTCAAGATTGTCCTCAGTGGGAAAAGGAATCAAAGAAGAAGAAATACAAGGATTACAGTTCTGATGATGCGAAGAAAAAGAAGAAGTCCTCAAAATCTTCATCATCAAAATCCTCAAAGTCTTCGTCTCACAAGAAGAGCAGCTCCAAGAAGGCTCGGGCATTCATTGGCAAGGAAATGGACTCTGAGGCTGAATCTGAAGAAAATGAAGCAGAAGAGGAATCTGATGATTCTGAGTCTGGTGTGGCGAGCCTAGCCCTCGCTACTGCATTCGTCAGCAAGCCCATCTTCACCTCTGAAGAAAGTGATCTCACCAACAAGGCTGATGAAGGCAGTGATGACTATGCTCCCACCTATTGCTTCATGGCAAAAGGTGCCACGGTACTCAAATACGCCTCCTCTGAATCTAGTGAGGATGAATCTGATGAAAATCTTAAGCTTAGCTACTCTAAACTTGCTAAGATTGTTGTGCAACAACAAAAGGATTTTGAAAAGGTTCAAAACATGCTAGACAAAAGTGATGATATGTTGGGTGAAGAAATGGATCGCACTAAAGCCTTGACTGAAAATCTTCAGAGACTTCAGACCAGGTTTGATAACCTTCAAGGTCATCATAACAATCTCTTATCTGATCATGAGAAGCTTTCTTATGAATATCTTCAAAACAAGCAAGATCTTGAAAATCTAAGAGTGAGTTATGAAGATCTTCAGAAGGAGCGCGATTCATTACTTGCTCAACAAATCAGCGCTGCTCAGGAAGAATTTATTCCTCCATGTTTAAAATACATTGAACGAGAATCTGCTAATTCCTCACCTGAATGTTCAAATGCTTCTAATGTTACAAATTCTTCACCTGTCTCTGCTATCACTAATTCCTCATCTGAGGACATTGCTAGTATCACTGACGATGCAGGGCTGAAGGAATTGTACATGACAGGCATGTACAAAAGCCTCAAAGGGCATCAGACTCTTTGTGATGTGCTTAAAAAGCAGATCCTCAACAGGAACCCTAGGAAAGAGGGTATTGCCTTTGAGAAAAAACTCAATGCTGATGGTACATATTGGAAGCCTGAGTAGTACCCCAAAACCTCATGGGTTGCTGCAAAGGGACCTCCAGTTGACCCATCTAATTTATCTGGCTATACATGTGAATCTTCTCATTCTTCTGATGAGTCATTTGACTCCAACTACAAACTGTTCAAAAATCAGAATGGTGAAGTATTTGCTAGATATGTTGTCACTAACTGCAGGAACAGTTCCCCTATGAAGAAAATCTGGGTTCCCAAAAGGTATCTTGAAAGTCTTCAGGTGAATGTCCTCATGACACCACCTGTGAAGAAAAGGAACCCCAGATCAAATTCTTCATATGGACCAAATTCTACATATGGATCCAAGTCCTCATACGGACGAAATTCCTATAGGGGATCAAATTCCTCACATGGATCAAAGTCCTCATATGAACATCATCGTGCTAACAACTCTGTTTTGCAGGGAATAGCCAAGGGCTATGAATATGAGCATTATTCTTCAAATTATTATGTTCATAAGTCCTCAAAGAATTTCTCTGCTTATTCATATGCTTACCCTAATCCCTCTTATGTGAAACGTAATGGTTTGGCCGCTATGCCACCAATCTCATATGAAGCTTGCAGAGTGATGAACTCTTTGCCACCCCTTCAGATGTGGGTGGTGAAGAAAAAGAACTAATCTCTTATGCAGGGTCAGGTCTCCAGACATACTGAAATGTCTGAAGAATTTGCTGGGGACCTGACAAATTGCCTGAAAGGATGCAGGCTAACCATGATGAAATGAACTTTCATTTCACACGTCCTCCCTCTGTTTTATCTATCCTACTGCTTGATGAAATTGATCTGATGAATTTTGATATCATATTCTTCACTACTGAAGCATATGAGGTCGTAAGTTGCACTAATTCATCTGCAGGATGATCAACCCAAAGCCACTGAGTGGGTACTTGATAGTGGATGTACAAATCACATGACTGGTGACAGGAATCTGTTGATGGATGCTCCTTTATCGTCATCACATCTGAAGCATATCATCTTCGCTGATAAAAGCAAAAGTCAGGTATTGGGTCTAGGTAAAGTTGCTATCACAAAGGATCGACACATGGACAAAGTCATGCTTGTTGAGTCCTTAGGATACAACCTTATGTCTGTCTCAATGCTTTGTGATCTTGATATGGTTGTTGTCTTTGGCAAGTATCGTGGTGTTGTGATTATGGAAGCTGACAATTCCAAAGTCTTTGAAGGCTTTAGGAGAGGAGACTTGTATATTGTTGATTTCTCTGCAGATTCACAACCAGCCGTGTGCCTACTTGCAAAAGCTTCAGAAGGATGGCTATGGCATCGACGACTTGGTCATGCGGGCATGAGGAATTTGCACACGCTTGCGAAGAAGATGCATGTCATTGGCATTGAGAATGTCAAATTCCTCAAGGATCACTTATGCGGTGCCTGTGAAGCTGGAAAGATGACCAAGGCCAAGCATCCAGCAAAGACCATCATGACCACCACTCGTCCATTCGAATTGCTTCACATGGATCTCTTCGGTCCTAATCACTACTCCTCTATTTCAAATGAAGCATCTCAATATGGCTTTGTTATTGTTGATGATTACTCTCGTTACACATGGGTACACCTTGTCTCTTACAAACATGAAGTGCAGGAAGTCTTCAAACGATTTTCCTCGAGGGCTTCAACCAACTTTGGTGTGAAGGTCAAGCACATCAGAAGTGACAATGGCACTGAGTTCAAGAATTTGGGTCTCAATGAATATTTTGATGAACTTGGTATTACTCATGAGTTATCTGCTCCTTTGTAAGTGCATCTAGTGCCCCTTAGTGATTTTGGTGTATTGAAGACTTATAGGTTAAGTATCTAATGCGTTTATGAGTGTACACAGGTCTATAAGTCTATAAGGAGTTTGATATTTACAAAGAAAGTCGACCCCTAAAAATGAAGTTCTTCAAGTGAAGACTTTGACATTCTAAAGACTTTTTGAAGACTTTGAAAGTGAAGAAATTGGTGTGACCTTGAAGACTTGGTATTCATTCGAGGAACATGAAGCGTGAAGACTTTTATTTTTGTAGTTTCATTTTCTCTTTCTTGAGTCATAGGAAACACCGTACTGTTAAAGGGGGTCGAGGAAATACTAAGGAGAAAATTTCCATGTGATGCTCATCTCAAATCCGACACCTACCAATCCCTTCGAGTGAAGCCATTGGAAATCTCATACAGTTCAGTCAATTTCTTCAGTGACAGAGACGCAGTTCTTCTGGTCACTGAGGACTTTGCTCTGACTGAGGAATTAGGAATTTGCCAGTGCGAATTGCCTACACAGTGAGGAACATGATAGCCCTGAGGAATTTGTACCTCAAATTTCCGACCGTTGCTGTGCTACGCGCCAGCTGTCCCAAAATATCTTATCCATCCAACGGTCATATCATTGAAGGGCATTTATGTCTTATCATGTCGGGCTGCTCCCTAGGCTATAAATAGCCGCCCCCTACAACCACTAGCTGGTTGGCTGCTCCGCAAGAACTTGACACTTGTCATTTGAGAGCAACCCATCCTCCGAGGACTTTGAGCGAAAATCATCAATTGAGGAAAATCCAAAACCCAAACCCAAACACCTACAAACCCAAAGTGATTGAGCATCACTGAAGATATTGATCCTACGTGGATCCGACGCTTGTTACCTTTCAAGATTGTGCTTCTTCCAGACGGTTAGGCATCAAGGTCTAGAGCATCCAAGAGGAATTGTGGATCGCCGAGTGACCAAGTCTGTGAAGGTTTGGAAGTCACCTGAAGACTTACCACGAGTGATTGGGTGAGGACTGTGTGTCCTTAGCTCAAGGAGAATACGGTGAGGACTGTGTGTCCGGGACTAGGTGTCCTCGAGTTTAAATACTCAGCCGCTCCAACCAGATGTACAACTAAGACAACAGTTGGAACTGGTCTACCAAATCATTGTCTTCACCAAGCTTACTGGTTCTATTTCCTCAACACTTTCATTTCCTCATTACTGTGTTGTGTGTTTGTTCATATCTGTGTTTGAAGACTTTGACTGAAGACTTTCTCAATTTCCTCAGTTCAATTTCTTCAGTCTGTTTTGTCTTCATCTAGTGCTATCCTGTGTTTACGCTTTCTGTACTCTGTGTTTGTCTTCATTTCATCATGATGACTATGCCTGGATTCTGTTATGTTTTCATCTGAGTACTTATTCCACTGCTAGTAGTTCTTCTGTAAGGAATTTCCTCACGAGCAAATTCCTCAGTGAAGAATTTCATAAAAATCGCCTATTCACCCCCCTCTAGTCGATATAACGCAGTTTCATCCTTATACTCCTCAACAGAATGGCATCGTGGAGCGCAAGAACAGGACTCTTGCTGAGATGGCTCGCACTATGCTCGATGAGTACAAAACCCCTCATCGTTTCTGGGTTGATGCAATTGATACTGCGTGCCACATCATCAACAGAGTATATCTTCACAAATTCTTCAAGAAGACTGCCTATGAACTCCTCACTAACAAGAAACCCAATGTGAGTTATTTCAAAGTCTTCGGTGCAAAATGCTGGATTAGAGATCCTCATCACAACTCTAAATTTGTACCGAAAGCACATGAAGGTTTTATGCTTGGTTACGGAAAGGACTCGCACACCTACAGAGTCTTCAACAATGTTCTTCACAAGATTGTTGAAACTGTAGATGTGCGGTTCGATGAAACTAATGGCTTGCAAAGAGAGCACCTACCTTCTGTGTTAGATGAACCAGCACCCGAGGATTCAATCAAACACAAGGCTACTGAAGATGTCATTCCTACTGAAGAATCTGCTGAAGAATTCATTCCAGAACGTGAAGAACGTCGAGTTGATGCACCTGAAGAAAATGCTGAGTAAATTGATGATGAAGAAAATGCTGATCAAATTCATCAACGACAACCAGCTCACCCTCGCATTGCAAAAGAAGTGCAAGTGGAGAAGATCATCGATGACATTAGAGCACCAGGCCCTCTCACATGCTCAAAAGCTTCACATCTATCTAACTTTTGTGGGCATTTTGCTTTTGTCTCTATCACAGAGCCCACTAAGGTAGATGAAGCATTTCTGGAGCCTGAGTGGATTCAGGCCATGCAAGAAGAATTACATCAGTTCAAGCTCAACAATATCTGGGAACTAGTCAATCGTCCCGATCCTCGCAAGCATAACATCATTGGCACAATGTGGATCTACCGCAACAAGCAAGATGAAAATGGTGTTGTGGTGAGGAATAAGGCACGACTAGTAGCTCAAGGCTACACATAGGTTAAAGGAGTTGATTTCGATGAAACTTTTGCACCTGTTGCTAGACTTGAGGCTATTCGCATATTGCTAGCTTATGCTAACCATCATGATATCATCTTATATCAAATGGATGTAAAAAGTGCATTCCTCAATGGTAAGCTTGAGTAAGAAGTATATGTTGCTCAACCCCTAGGTTTTGAAGATCCAAAACATCCTGACAAAGTCTTCAGACTTAACAAGGCCCTCTATGGCCTCAAGAAGGCCCCACGGGTGTGGTATGGTACATTGAACGAATTCTTCATGAAGAAAGGCTTCACACCCGGTTCACTCGATCCCACTCTCTTTACTAAATCTTATGATGGTGAACTGTTTGTGTGCCAAATATATGTTGATGATATCATCTTTGGATGTACTGACCAACGTTATAGTGATGAATTTGCCTATATGATGGGTGAAGACTATCAAATATCTATGATGGGAGAGTTGAAATTCTTCTTAGGTCTTCAAATTCATCAACAACGCAATGGCATATTCATATCTCAGGAGAAATACCTCAAGGATGCCCTGAAGAAATTCGGTATGCAAGATTGCAAAGGCATCAAAATTCCTATTCCCACAAATGGTCATCTATGCACTGATGAAAATGGTATTGACTTCGATCATAAGGTATACCGCTCCATGATTGGCTCTTTATTGTACTTATGTGCATCTAGGCCAGATATAATGCTTATTGTTTGCATGCGTGCCCGATTTCAAGCTGCACCAAAGGAATCACACCATAAGGCTGTGAAGCATATTCTTCGATATCTAGCTCACACACCAACACTAGGATTATGGTATCCCAAGGGCTCAGATTTTGATCTCATTGGAAATTTTGACTCTGACTATGCTGGTGACCGTGTGGACCGCAAGTCAACATCTGGTACTTGTCATTTCGTCGGACAATCCTTGGTCTGTCGGTCCTCGAAGAAACAGAACTGCGTATCACTGTCTACTGCTGAAGCTGAGTACATTGCTGCTGGTTCTTGCTGTGCTCAACTACTATGGATGAAGCAAACACTCAAGGACTATGGCGTTAACATGAAGAATGTGCCTATCCTCTATGACAATGAGAGTGCCATCAAGATTTCTCACAACCCAGTTCAGCACTCGAAGACAAAGCACATTCAGATTCGTCATCATTTTCTTCGTGATCATGTGTTGAAGGGCGACATTTCTATTGAGCATGTGAAGACTGAAGAACAGCTAGCCGATATCTTCACTAAGCCCTTGGATGAGAAGAGATTTAGCAAGTTGCAGTGTGAGCTAAATATCTTAGAGTCTTCGAATGTACTTTGAAAAAGGCACTCATCCTAACCCTTATGCAAAATTGATGACTTAGATGTGCAACACATGAAGAAACATTTTTCTTCAATCGATGAAGAATAACACTCTAAGTGTGAAGAAATTAACGAAGAATTTGATTCTCAGAACCCTACACAATTGTACGCGGTGTCTGAAATCTTCTTATACGGTGGGTCACGCCACCACAAAAGTTGAAAATCTTCAATTTCAGTTTTTCCTCAGTTTTGAAATTCCTCAGTTGTTCAAGTTCTTCAACTTGCAAAATCTTCACTTGTGCCGTCGTCTTTCTTCATTGACTATATATATATATATCTGAGTTTATGTCCTCTACAGCTGTCGGTGTCAAAACCGGCGGATCTCGGGTAGGGGGTCCCAATCTGTGCGTCAAGGTCGGATGGTAACAGGAGACAAGGGACACTTTATTTTACCCAGGTTCGGGCCCTCTCGATGGAGATAAACCCTACTCCTGCTAGATTAATATTGATGATATGGGTAGTACAAGAGTAGATCTACCACGAGATCAAGGAGGCTAAACCCTAGAAGCTAGCCTATGGGTATGATGATGGTTATGATGTGTTCGTCCTACGGACTACAACCCTCCGGTTTGTATAGGCACCGGATAGGGTTAGGGTTACACAGAGTCGGTTACATTGGTAGGAGATCTTGAATATCCGCACGCCTAGCTTGCCTTCCATGCCAAGGAAAGAACCTTCCAGACACGGGACGAAGTCTTTAATCTTGTATCTTCATAGTCCTGGAGTCCGGCTGAAGATATAGTTCGGCTATCCGAACACCCCCTAATCCAGGACTCCCTCAGTAGCCCCTGAACCAGGCTTCAATGACGACGAGTCCGGCGCGCAAATTGTCTTCGGCATTGCAAGGCGGGTTCCTCCTCCAAATTCTTCAAAAAGATAATAAACACCAAAAAATAGTGTCCGGTTCTGCAAAACAAGTCTCCACGTATTGCCATATAGAGAATAATACAAACACAAATCAAATCTGCTGACGTATTCCGCAGTGCGTCATAACACTGCGACCAAGCCTTCTGTATGGATTATTTTTTGTTGTTCCACCGCAGCACGTTCAAAGAGGCGGTTTCCTTGGCACGTCTTGTCGAAGCAGAGATCGTGTGCCCCTTTAACGGGATTCTCATTAATGCGGATGTGGGTAACCCAACCGCGCCATTTACCACGGCGTGTGAGCGGCAAGCGAGTTTTATTAGGTAGGTGGGGACGCATAACGGCATCAGCCTATATAAGGGGACAAAGATCCACCTCTTTCACTTACGCCTTCTTCCTCCTTTGCCCATCCATCTCCTGCGCACTCAAGCTCCAACGCCCAAGTTTGCTCTTTCTTCCCCAACCTGCTCCAGCGATGTCCGGAGCGGGTGGCAAGTGGATGGCTTCCTCCGTTACGGAGGGTCAAATCAAAAAGCTTAGGAAGGCCGGATATCTGTCCAAGGACATCCCGCACCGGCTTCTCGCGGCAGGGCAGCTTCTTCCCACCCCAAGGCCCCATGAGAGGGTAGTTTTTCTCCCCCATTTCCTCCGCGGACTGGGTTTTCCACTTCACCCTTTTGTCCGGGGGCTCATGTTCTACTACGGCCTGGACTTCCACGATCTGGCCCCGAACTTTATCCTCAATATCTCAGAGTTTATCATCGTGTGTGAGGCCTTTCTCCGCATCCGCCCCCACTTCGGCCTCTGGCTCCAGACCTTCAACGTCAAGCCCAAGGTGGTGTCCGGCACCCAGGCGGAGTGCGGAGGTGCTATGGCCGGCAAAATGGCCAACGCACTCTGGTTCGATGGCTCCTTTGTGGAGTCCTTAAAGGGGTGGCAGGCAGGGTGGTTTTACATCACCGAGCCACGCGACTCGAAATGGTTCGCGGCCCTGAGTTCCGATCCGGACCCCCGACGCGGCTCATGTCCTGGAAAGAGACGGGCTTATCGTGGGGCAACGAAGAAGAAGTGACCGGACTGCAAACTTGCATCCGGTCCCTGATGAACAAGCCCATCCAGCATGTCAACATCATCCAGGTCATGTTCGTTCGCCGGATCCTCCCGTGCCAAGAACGGGAGTTCACTTTGTGGGAATTCGACCCGGCGCAGCACCAAACCCTCAATAGGCTCTTCGACACAACGTATGAAGACGTCTGGAAGGTGCTAACCAAAGGCGCCGAGTGCCCCACATCTGCTTCCGAGGACCGCAGATACAGCTCGCAGCGCAACGCTGGCGAGGTAGGCTATTTATACCTTTCACAGGTTCGTTAAGCTTTTCTACATAGATTAACTCTATGTGGGATCTAAAAACTCCCTTTGCCTTTGACAGGCGTGGCTGAAGATAGCCGGACCAATCAACTGTCCGGATCCTCTGCCCGAAGACCCAGCCCCAGCTCTCTTAGAGAAGCTGCTGGCTCCGGCGCCCTATGTGGTGCCGGAGAAGAAGGTCAAGAAGAAGAAGACCACCGGGACTCGAAAGAGTGCCCGCAATGTGGTGGTGTCGAGCTCGTCATCTGGCGAGTATGCGACGCCCTCCTCTCGTGAAAACGAGGAGGAGGAACAAGGAAGCTCTCCCCCTCCATCGAGGGGAGCGAAAAAGAAGAAGGCCGCCCCAAAAGGGGAGGCCGAGGGGTCGAGGAAAAGGAAGACCCCTCCGCCGGACTACTCCCCCAACGCCGAAGAGGGCGGAAAGGAGTGGCCGGACAGAACCAAGCGTCCGGCGACATCGTAAGTATTCACATACCAGAATGAATCATAGTATCTTCAAGTGCGCAGCTTACCCTAATGTCGAATGCTATTTGCGCAGCCCGCCCCGAGACGCACTCGATGATTCATCGAGTGGCTCCCTGGATTCGTCGGACAAGAACTCTGTCCCGCCCGCAGTCTCCCCCAGCGGGGCGGACGATGTCGGAGCGGCGTCCCGCCGAACAGGGCAGGAGGAGGTGGTCCTGGAGGAGCCACAAGGCCATCCTCAGGACCCCAGGAGTAAAGGGGATGAAACCCCCCAGGGCTCCCAGTCCGGCTTTGTGCCGGACACCGCGCCGGACTCAACCGTCCTGGCTCGCGGTGGGCGAACTCCTTCCAAGAGGAGTAAGCCATCTGAGCCGGCGACCTCTGTCCAACCAGAGGCGCCGGATAGTCTGTTGGAGGCGCTTGAAGGCGCCACCATCGACGAGGAGCACCGTACTGTTATGAGTGCGGTGGTCCAAAGGGTTCAGTCCGCCAAGAGCGGACTGAATGAAGCTTGCGCTAGCCTTCTAACAGGCTTCCAGGTAAGCAAAAAATATGCTAAATTCATTACCGCATAGACAGTAGCCCCTGATGCTCTGTTCGGTGTTCGGAAAGAAAAGCCGAATAGAGGATCCAACAATTTTCGCAGGAGTCTAATAAAAAGTCTAATATGCGTATGCAGGCTTCCCTGCTGTCCACTGCCGCACTGACTACGCAGGTGGAAGTCCTGAAAAAGGACCTCGAGCGGTCCGAGCAAGAGCACGGCCATGCCAAAAGGCAGCTCGTGGAAAAGGAAGGTAAGAAATACCCCTTAGGAAAAAAAAAGAAAAAAAAGTGGTGCCTATAGAGAGGCTTGATTGCAAAAAGAAATAACTGGCAACCCTGAAGTAGGCACTGACTGAGGCCGAGAAGAAAGCGGCCGAGGAGCGCGCCGAGCGAGAAAAGCTTGGGGTCCAAGTCGGCGAGGTGCACCAAGAGCTGGAAGCTCTCATGAAGAAACATGAGGGTTTGGAGCTTGAGGCAAAAACGCAAGCATCCGAGCTCGCGTCGGCTGTTGAGACCACCAACAGTGCCAAGGCCGAAGCCCAAAATGCCCTCCAAGAGTTGGAGGATGTGAAAAAGATAGCAGCGGGTAAGGCATTCTTAATGCAAAGTAGGAATATAAAGGTGAAATACCTATTACTTACCCGAATCCGGAGTTCTCCAGGGGCGTTCTTCGATCTTCCCCGCAGCGTATCCGACGCCGCCGCATTCTACCGAGCTGAAGAGGACAGCTCGACGGAGAGTGTGTTCTGGTCTCAGTATTCTGAGGCCGGACACCCTTTGCCCTTAAGCGATCAGCTGAAGCAGCTGGCCGAGCTCCACAAGGCGGCCGAACAGGCCATGAAGGGCTTACTAGTTCGGCTGTGGCCTGGAGAGGCCCTGCCTGGGAGCTACTTCGGGCTGGTGCGGCGGCTGGTGGAGGCCTGTCCACGGCTTGAGGTCATCAAGCGCTCCGTCTGCATAGAAGGTGCCCGGAGGGCCCTTGCCCGTGTAAGGGTACACTGGGGCAAGCTGGACGGAGAGAAGCTGGTGAAGGATGGGCCGCCGCAGGGGAAGGAGCATCGCAAGCCCGAGAACTAATACAAGGAATTTCTCGCTGGAGCTCGCCTTGTCACGGATGAGTGTGCCAAAGATGTAATATTTCAATGAATTTGCTCGTTTGTATCCTTCGCGCTGAAAACTTGTTCATATGCGCTTAAGCAATGCTTTCTGAATTTAAAATATTATTTCTGTGTGGCCGTTTATCAATAACTGAGAGATGGCGAGTCGTCGGCTTCTGCCCCCATGCAACTAGTGCTGGGGTGTTCGGGATAAACCTGAGGGCTCTTGTTCATATAATTGGGTCCTTCGAGGGAGGCGCTCAGCACAGCGAACCAGGCAATCGGACTATAATGCTTGAACACTCTCACTTAGCCATAGAACGTTATAATTTTAAATTTCGGCGAAGCCCCTAGTTCGGAAGGCCGAATTTGGGGCACTATCCACGCCTTTAGCCGGACTTAACCAGCTCTCCGCTCAAAGCGGCATAAGCCTTTAGGGACTCGAAAAACCTCTCGAACAGCGACCGGTCTCGCGCCTTATCATGACAGTCTGTTTTAGCTTTCTCCACTGAGGTGCTCACCCACCTGATCTGGGGCACAATCGCAGTGGTTCTCCTAGTGCTACCTTAGCCGATAGAGCGGAACGTAAGGCACCAAAACATAGGAGCCGGGCAAACCGAACATATGACCAAAATCATGACACGGAGCCGATGCATATAATGCTATAAGTTCGGGGTGCCGCACTTGTGAAAGTGGACGGACTTCTCACACCAGATAGAAGGGTAATAAAGCCCCTGGCGTGGTTTGCCGTACCATCGTGTACGGGTGCGATCATGTTATTTGAGTAAACATATGTATATTAAAAGAAGATAATGCAAAAAATAGACGAAAAGCTATGCATTATTTATGAGGAGGCTGTTTATTCAAGCCGAACGATACAAGTAGTGCGAAAAAAATTTAGACTATTTAACATGTCCTGACCAGGCGCAGGCCGCGGAATTTAGAAACAGATATATCGCTCGAAATAGAGACCACCTGAGAGTTCCATGATGCGGCATTGTTTTGTCTGCTTTCCTGGGTCCTGTATCGTCTGTGCGGCAGCGAGGCCGAACACTGTATCCAGAGTATGGAGTCCTGAAAGAAAGAAGAACCCGGCAGCCCCTAGTACGTTTGACGCCGTATTGTTGGCATGCCGTTTTATCTGCCCCTTCCCCTATGCCCATGGAATTGTAAGGGCGTAATTGTGTACTCGAGGTACTAGCTCCGCTATGTAGCGATGGCTGGGGTTGGGGCCGTATTGCTACGCGTGCTCTGAACGCGCCAGTCGGTCTTGCTGCGCGTTACTCCGGGCGCGTTTTGCTTTGTCCTGCTTTGTAGCGGCCGGACTCGAGAGCTGCCTTAACAGGCTGCTTTGTACCTCTGCTGCGAGGGCCGCCGTGTGTTCCTCCGTACGGATGGAGCGTTCGGTGTTTCCGCTGACCGTGATTACACCTTGAGGGCCTGGCATCTTGAGCTTGAGATATGCGTAGTGCGGCACCGCATTGAATTTAGAAAATGTGGTTCGTCCAAGCAGAGCATGATAGCCACTGCGGAACGGAACTATGTCGAAGATTAACTCTTCGCTTCGGAAGTTGTCCGGAGATCCGAAGACCACATCAAGTGTTATGGAGCCTATGCAATTGGCCTCTACACCTGGGATGACGCCTTTAAAGGTCGTCCTTGTGGGCTTGATCCTTGATGGATCTATGCCCATTTTCCGCACTGTATCCTGGTAGAGCAGGTTCAGGCTACTGCCGCCGTCCATGAGGACTCTTGTAAGGTGAAATCCGTCAATGATTGGGTCAAGAACCAATGGGGCGAAACCGCCGTGATGGATGCTAGTGGGGTGGTCCCTTCGATCGAAGGTGATCGGGCAAGAGGACCATGGGTTGAACTTTGGGGCGACTGGCTCCATCGCGTATACGTCCCGTAGCGCACGCTTCCTCTCCTGTTTGGGAATATGAGTCGCGTATATCATGTTCACCATCCGCACTTGTGGGGGAAACCCCTTCTGTCCATTGTTGTTCGGCGGCCTGGGCTCCTCTTCGTCATCGCTGTCTAGCCCCTTGTTTTTGTTTTCGGCTCTTAACTTGCCTGCCTGCTTGAACACCCAACAATCCCTGTTGGTGTGATTGGCTGGCCTTTTGGGGGTGCCGTGAATCTACCACGAGCGGTCGAGTATTCGGTCCAAACTGGACGGGCCCTGGGTATTCTTTTTGAATGGCTTTTTCCGCTGACCGGATTTATGGCCTCTGAATCCGGCGTTTACTGTCGTATCTTCATTGTTGTCACTGCTGACGCGGCGTTTCTGTTTATTTCGTCACGACCTGCCACTTTTGTCCTTGGTATCTGAATTACCTTGCTTCTTCGATAAGTTGTTGCTGCGAGCTAGCGAGCTATCTCCGCCCGCGCAAAAGCGGGTCATGAGTGTTGTGAGGGCTGCCATGGATTTCGGCTTTTCCTGTCCCAGGTGTCGGGCAAGCCACTGGTCACAGATGTTATGCTTGAAGGCTGCTAAGGCCTCTACATCCGGACAATCGACTATCTGATTTTTCTTTGTTAGGAACCGTGTCCAGAATTGCCTGGCCGATTCTTCTGGCTGCAGGGTTATGTGGCTTAGGTCGTCGACGTCCGGTGGCCGTACGTAGGTCCCCTGGAAGTTGTCGAGGAATGCGGCCTCCAGGTCCTCCCAAGAGCCGATCGAATCTGCGGGGAGGCTGTTAAGCCAGTGCCGGGCTGGTCCCTTAAGCTTAAGGGGTAAATATTTGATGGCGTGCAAATCATCGCCACGTGCCATGTGGATGTGGAGGAGATAGTCCTCAATCGAAACTGTCGGATATGTCGTACCATCGTACGACACGATGTGGACGGGTTTAAAACCCTCTGGGATTCTATGATCCATTAATTCGTCTGTGAAGCATAGTGGGTGTGCGGCGCCCCTGTACTGGGCTATGTCTCGACACAGTTCGGAGGAGCTGTGCCTGTTGTGTTCGGCCCGGCCGGATTTATTGTGTCCGGAGTGAAAACTATCACGTGCCGTCGGGCGTCCGCGCGATCCATAGATCGATCTTGTTTGCCTTGCTTTGTCCTCCAGGACGTCTCGCAGGTCTGGTTCGTGTTCCCGTGCCTTGGCAAAGCGGCTGCGGGGCATGGCTTGTTTGGATGTTCGACAGGCTTCTCTGTCGCGGCCGCGAGGTGGCCGATCTGCCATGTCTTGGGCTTCCTCCTCTGATTGGGGTAGCGGCCTGCGCTTAGGATAGTTTTTGGAGGGGCGTCCGAGCTTGTGCTCTTCGGCCGCAAGGACTTCAGTCCATCTGTCAGCTAGCAAATCTTGATCAGCTCAAAGCTGTTGCTGCTTTTTCTTTAGGCTGTTCGCCGTGGCTAAAAGCCTGCGTTGAAAGCGCTCTTGTTCGGCGGGGTCTGATGGTACGATGAATTCATCGTCGCCGAGGCTTGCCTCGTCTTCGGAGGGAGGCATGTAGTTATCGTCCTCGACCTCTCGCTCTGCCGCTCTCTCATGAGGGCGGTCTTCTCCATCTTCCTGTGCCGAATCCTGCTGGTTTTGGTGTTCTTCGGCGCTGTCCGGGGTAGTATTATCTCCCGTGCCGAAATCACCGTTTCTGCTGTGGCGGGATTTGGAGCGGCGCCGCTGACGTCGGCGTTTTGGAGGCTTTTTCGAAGTGCCATCCTCCGCTGTTCCATTGCCATCTCCATCTTTTGGAGCATCCACCATGTATATGTCGTATGATGAGGTGGCGGTCCAGCGCCCTGCGGGTGCTGGTTCTTGCTCGTCTCCTCCTTCGTTGTCCATACCGTCGAAGTCTTCGGAGCCGAAGTCGAGCATGTCGGATATATCGTCGACAGTGGCTATTAAGTGGGCGGTGGGTGGGCTTTGAATTTCTTCGTCGTCCGAATCCCAACCTCGCAGGCCATAGTTCGGCCCGGGCTCTCCTGACAAAGAGAGAGACTTGAGAGAATTCAGAATATCACCAAAAGGTGAATACTGAAAGATGTCCGCGGCGGTGAACTCCATTACAGGCGCCCAATCTGATTCGATCGGCGGGGGCACGGATGACCCGAAGTTCGGAGAAGAGTCCGGCTCCTTGGAGTCACAGGCCATGCGGAGCGCGGGGCTCATGTTCGGCTCAATGGCCTTTAAGATCGCAGCCCCCGAGGTGACGTCCAACCGTTCATCTTCAAAGAACGCAGCGGGCCCCGAATCGAGGATCGGGGCCGGAGCGTATGCGGCCTCCAGGACACTGTTCGGAGGCAGAGCTATATCATGCCCCTCGAGATAGTACGACGCACTTGGCTGTGACTCAAATCCGTCGAAGATCAAGTCTCCGCGGATATCTGCCGTGTAGTTTAGGCTTCCAAACCTGACTTGATGGCCAGGGGCGTAGCTCTCGATCTGCTCCAGTTGACCAAGCGAGTTGGCCCGCAGAGCGAAGCCGCCGAAGACGAAGATCTGTCCGGGGAGAAAAGTCTCACCCTGGACCTCATCGTTGTTGATGATCAAAGGAGCCATCGGGCCTAAAGGCGACGACAGAGAGGAACTCTCAATGAAAGCACCAATGTCGGTGTCAAAACCGGCGGATCTCGGGTAGGGGGTCCCGATCTGTGCGTCAAGGTCGGATGGTAACAGGAGACAAGGGACACTTTATTTTACCCAGGTTCGGGCCCTCTCGATGGAGGTAAAACCCTACTCCTGCTAGATTAATATTGATGATATGGGTAGTACAAGAGTAGATCTACCACGAGATCAAGGAGGCTAAACCCTAGAAGCTAGCCTATGGGTATGATGATGGTTATGATGTGTTCGTCCTACGGACTACAACCCTCCGGTTTATATAGGCACCGGATAGGGTTAGGGTTACATAGAGTCGGTTACATTGGTAGGAGATCTTGAATATCCGCACGCCTAGCTTGCCTTCCACGCCAAGGAAAGAACCTTCCGGACACGGGACGAAGTCTTTAATCTTGTATCTTCATAGTCCTGGAGTCCGGCTGAAGATATAGTTCGGCTATCCGAACACCCCCTAATCCAGGACTCCCTCAACAGCATTCACTTATAGCTATTTCTTCAAGTTGACTTTTCTGCTAAGTGAATGTGATCGGACCCTTCCCCTCTATGCTATGCTCAATCCAATCTATTCACAAATTCTTCATGTGCGTTCTATTTGAAACTCGTTCAAATTCTTCACTGTGTCCTTGTCAGCTGAAGAAATTGCGAACGGAACGTTAAAACTGATCTTATCCAAACTTTCGGTTTTGCCGCTCAAACCGTTCCGCATCCCACGATGCATTATTTTACTCACCCACGATCTTACACAATCTCCACTACATAGTACGTGGGTGACACATGTCGTGAGAAGGAGAACGGGCAGGGGCACGTTCGTCCTAAATCTTCGGGCAAACAGTTTTTCACTGCCTCTATAAATACCCCTCTCCCCTTCCTCACTTCTTTTACTCCGCTCGATCTCTCTCTCCCGCTCGAGCTTCCCGAACCCTAACGCCGCCGCTACTCCATCTTCGCCGGTGAGGAAGAGCTTCACTGCCTCGACCTCGTCGCCGTCGTACTCGCGCCGACCGCGGAAATCTTCACCTCCGCCGCCGCCGTAGACGTCTTCCTCCACCGAGTTAGGGCGTGGAAGATCTACATCAACGAACTCCACTGTTTCACCTCACTGTTCGTCGTGTTCTTCGTTCAGGGTAAATTAAAAGTTACTTTTACTGCCCTCTTTGATTCGAAACTTTTCTACAAAATCTTCAAAGGTGTTTTATTCTTCAAATCCTCACACACAAAACACCTCACATGTTATTTGTTGTTGATTCATTTCCCTAAGCATCATTTTCTTCAAGATTCCTCAATTGTGTGGATCCTCGATCTATACAACTCTAGAACCTAAGATATAGCGCGCTTAGTGAAATTCTTCAAGATGCATCTGGTCAAATTCCTCAAAGTTGTTCATTTTGAAAAACCCTCTGAGAACGCATATGACATCTCCAAATTCCTTGCAACTATACTCTGTTCACAGGTACACATGTCCGCTGCTGAATCTCTAGGTTCTCATCAACTTAACTCATTTGCAGCATTCCTTGAAGAAAAGTTGCATACTTCTTCAGAGAATTCGATTGTTCGAATTCCTCAACTGAAGAAAATGGCTGACGATAAGAGGCCACAGAAAGGAGGAAAGAAACCTGAGGTTATGACTGCGTTTGAAATCCCTGAGGATTTATATAAAGATTACTGCACACCTCCTGAGGAAGACAAAAATCAGCGCAAGGTGCGCATTCAGCAGATTGAACGGAGATGGGCACGTGAATGGAGGGAGTACAGATACGTCACTCCAAAGTACATGAAGAAATTTGCACTGAATCCTCCATGCCCAAGAGCCCCATTGGCACCTGGCCAAGAGGCTGATCCCACTAGCATCAAGTGCGGTGAGGATTTTCCTGAAGAATGGGCCAAGCGCCAAGCAAAATTGGCAAGACAAGCCAGACAAGCAGTGAGGAAATTCAATGAAGACTCTGCTGCTGCTGCTGCCACTGAGGCCTCTGTCAAGCCGATGAAATCAATGCTTAAGAAGCCCGCTCGAAAGCCAAGTGCTTCACCAGCAATGCCCTCACGGCCAAGTTCCTCAGCTGCGCCCTCATGGCCAGAAACTTCAAAATCTTCAAAGCAAATTCCTCAAGCTGCCCCTGCTCCTCCAAAATCCTCAGCACCTCCGACAAAGTCCTCAGCACCTGCACATCCGGTCACATGCCAAAGGACTGTAGGCATCTCTATTGCCTCTGGTGTCTCAGCTAGTTCCTCAACTGCACCAAGTTCCTCAGCTGGACCCTCTCTGCTGAAGAAAAAGGCTACTGCTGGACGCGGTACTCGCCCAAGTCTTAAGAAGAAGCAGCTAGTCTTCAGTGTACCGTCTGATGATGATGAAGCTAATGAAGAAGAACTTGTTGAAATCATCAGAGACCGCCAAGAAAGGGCCGCTAAAGCCAAAGGAACACCTGTGCCACTGTTGTTGGATCCAAGGGCGATCCTCAATTACATCAATCTCTGGCATAAGGATCCCAACACACCTATGCCTGACTTCAAGCTGACACCTGGCCAAAGTCACATGCTGACTCACTTCATCCAAGAGGAGAAGTGGAAATATGATAGGGCCAGACAGATCAAGGAATCGCAGTACACGAAAGAAAAACTGCCGAGGAAAAATGTTCTCACGATGAAACCTGAAGAACTCATCAAGATGCAAGCTGACATCAAAACCCTTAGCGATGAATTTGATGCATACTATGCTGACTGGAAAGGAGCAAAAGTCAGGTTTGTGCAACTGCCTGAGAAATTCACAAATGTTGTAGCCCCATGGCAACAAGGAATTCCTCAAGCTGAACCTTCAGCACAACCAACTGAAGAACATGCCAGCACCGCTGATGACTTTCAGGTTGCTGAAAAAAATGCTAGTTCCAGGGCTAATTACTCCATTCCAGCCACTGAAGAAATTGCCAGGGCATCCACTAGTGGTGCGCCTGAAGAAACTGAAGAAATCAGGGCAAATGCATCAGTTGCGCCTGAGGAAAATCAACCAGATTCCTCAGCTCCACCTGCGCCTACACCAACTCCTATCCTTCCATCTGCATTAGATGTGAAGAAGACCAAGGCTGCAGAGCGAGCTGCAGTGAAGAAAAGGAAAGCATCAAGTGCTTCAGAATCTTCAGCTCCCAAGAAGATGAAGCCGATGACCAGCTCGTTTGAGAATCCAATTGATGCTGTTCTAATCTCAACCATGCCATCAAAGGACCTTGTTCCTTTTGGTGAAGACGATGAGATCCCAAGTGGAGCAGATGAAGAAACTCAATCTGCTGCTTCGTCAGAGCAGATTGATGAAGAAATTGAAGTGGATGCAATCCCTTCAACCCCAGTTGTCTCATCACTAATGCCTCAGTTTGCTGTTGAAGAGGCTGGTGTTGAAGAATTAGAGGATGAAGATGTGGACATTGGAAGCACAACTCCGTTGATGAATGACGACTTTTGGGAAAGTCAACATCCAAATTCCCCACTCTTCACCCCACTGCAGCAAATTCCTCACTCCCCTGCACCAACTGTTCCGATGGGCTCTGAAGAAACTCATCCCACTGCATCTGTGCATGAAGAAATTCCAGCCACTAGTGCTGAAGAAACTGCTGCTAGTGTTGAAAAGGTGACTGCACCTGAGGAAGAACCTGAAATTCCTCAGCCTGAAGAACCTGAGATTGTGATTCCTGAGGTAGTGATGCAACTCACTGACACTCCTCTGCCCAAGCCAAAGGATCCGTTCTCAAGGAAACAAAAGTTTAAGGCTGAAGACTTCTTTGGCGAGCACGTGTTCTTCATAGAGTATAACCCTTATGACTCTGCTCGCATAAGGAAGAGTCGGTTCTGGACAGCTAGTCAAGCAAATTTCTATTCCTCAGTGCTATTCAACAAGGACAAAGTCTTCGACCATGCACATATTCCTCACGTGGATATGGAGTCTATACCGTGCTTCAAACCAGTACTCAGTGTTCTTCACGACGCTGGGCTACTCAACTTCTGCACTGACATCTGCGATTGGAATGAAGAACTCATTCTTCAGTTCTACGCAACGCTGCACATCACCGGCAACTCTGAAGATGTGAATTCATGGGTTCTGGACTGGATGACTGAGAACACACAGTACAAGGCACCAACAGCTGAATTGCTTCGTGCACTTCCTCTAAGTCCTCCCCTTGAAGATGCACGTTGTGTTTACAACGAACATGAGCTTTCAAATCACTATATGCAAGTGCTGATGAAGCCTTTGAAGCCAGGGCAGGCTCCTCAAACCAAATTCCTCGTCAAGGAATTGATGTATGTGCCTCGGACTGTCTATCGCATTCTGACGAAGACTATGAGTCCTATCAAAGGCCATGACTCAAGTGATGAAGAAGTCGTTGGCATCATGAAGAATATGATTTTCAACATCATTCATGGCGTTCCCGTCAACTTCCATGATTTCTTCATGAGGACTCTGGCCAACATTGCTATGTCACCATTTGAGCTGAAGCCTTATGCGCCATGGATTATGAGATTTATCAGGACAAGGTCTTCACTCAATTACAAAGATGAAACTCTCAATCACTGCAACTACTTGCCCCCTATTGAAGTCCTCAAAAGGACATTTTCCTCGGCTGAAGAAAAGGGCAAAGCTACTGCTGTGATAGATGAAGGAATTCGTCGATTGGATGGTCAATTTCGCAAGGCTGCTTCTTATTCCACCAATGATGACTCTACCACACATGACACTGCCGCCAACACTGGCAAGCCAAATCCTCAAGCCACAGCACCCAGGGTGATGACCGATCGTGAGTTACTCCTCAGTCTTCATCAAAAGGTTGATCGCAATCACAAATGGGTCAAGCGTCAGTTTGGTTCAATTCTTCACAACATGTCTGCAACACATAATGCAGTGAAGAAAAACCACTACTACCTTTATGAAACCCTCAACCGCACCTGGGCTGTTCTATCTCAAGTCTACAGCGCTGATGATCTGAAGAAAATGGGTCTCAACGAAGAATTTGCCTGGCCTGCACCTCCTCCGAAGAAATACAAGAAGGTCCCAGTTCCTTCTTTGGTGGCCAGCTCCTATTCTTCAACGCGCGACACTGATGAACATGAAGACTTGGACGACACTGCGGCAGGCCCTACTTCAATGACCGACCCCAACAACGCTGCGCTCCTTCATCAACTTGAATATCTTCAGGGGCATTAGTCCTCAGTTTCGATCCTTTTGGTCATTTGATGACAAAGGGGGAGAAATCTGAGTTAGTCTTCAAGCGGGTCTATTATAAAGGGCGTTTTTTTGCTAAGTTACAACTCTCGTTCTTCCGAAACTTTTATTGGATCGAGTTGTAATCCTAAACGCGATGGTGCGCTGATACTTTTATTGCACTAGGCTCTGATACTATTGATGGACTATTCGGCATGCTTATTCCTTATTAATATCATTGCACGCATGTTGAATTACATCAGGCACCATATTTCATCATGCATTTCAAATTCTTCATATTATATATCAAACGCGTGTATGAATTACAAGATATAGGGGGAGATCTCCATGATTCAACTCTTCAAGTGTGCATTGCTTCAAAAGCAAATTCCTCACTATGCACATCTTTAGGGGGAGTTCTTCTATATCTTGCAATCAAATTCCTCAATATTAGTACTTACACTTCATATGTGTATCCCCGTTGAAAACTTAACCTATATTGTCATCAATCACCAAAAAGGGGGAGATTGTAAGTGCATCTAGTGCCCCTAAGTGATTTTGGTGTATTGAAGACTTATAGGTTAAGGATCTAATGTGTTTATGAGTGTACACAAGTCTATAAGTCTATGAGGAGTTTGATATTTACAGAGAAAGTCGACCCCTAAAAATGAAGTTCTTCAACTGAAGACTTTGATATTCTGAAGACTTTCTGAAGACTTTGAAAGTGAAGAAATTGGTGTGACCTTGAAGACTTGGTATTCATTCGAGGAACATGAAGCGTGAAGACTTTTGTTTTCGTAGTTTCATTTTCTCTTTCTTGAGTCATAGGAAACACGGACTGTTAAAGGGGGTCGAGGAAATACTAAGGAGAAAATTTCCAAGTGATGCTCATCTCAAATCCTACACCTACCAATCCCTTCGAGTGAAGCCATTGGAAATCTCATACAGTTCAGTCAATTTCTTCAGTGACAAAGACGCAGTTCTTCTGGTCACTGAGGACTTTGCTCTGACTGAGGAGTTAGGAATTCGTCAGTGCGAATTGCCTACACAGTGAGGAACATGATAGCCCTGAGGAATTTGTACCTCAAATTTCTGACCGTTGCTGTGCTACGCGCCATCTGTCCCAAAATATCTTATCCATCCAACGGTCATATCATTGAAGGGCATTTATGTCTTATCATGTCGGGCTGCTCCCTAGGCTATAAATAGCCGCCCCCTACAACCACTAGCTGGTTGGCTGCTCCGCGTGAACTTGACACTTGTCATTTGAGAGCAACCCATCCTCCGAGGACTTTGAGCTAAAATCATCAAGTGAGGAAAATCCAAACCCAAACCCAAACACCTACAAACCCAAAGTGATTGAGCATCACTGAAGAGATTGATCCTGCATGGATCCGACGCTTGTTACCTTTGAAGACTGTGCTTCTTCCAGACGGTTAGGCGTCAAGATCTATAGCATCCAAGAGGAATTGTGGATCGCCGAGTGACCGAGTTTGTGAAGGTTTGGAAGTCACCTGAAGACTTACCACGAGTGATTGGGCGAGGACTGTGTGTCCTTAGCTCAAGGAGAATACGGTGAGGACTGTGTGTCCGGGACTAGGTGTCCTCGAGTTTAAATACTCAGCCGCTCCAACCAGACGTACAACTGAGACAGCAGTTGGAACTGGTCTACCAAATCATTGTCTTCACCAAGCCAACTGGTTCTATTTCCTCAACACTTCCATTTCCTCATTACTGTGTTGCATGTTTGTTCATATCTGTGTTTGAAGACTTTGACTGAAGACTTTCTCAATTTCCTCAGTTCAATATCTTTAGTCTGTTTGTCTTCATCTTGTGCTATCTTGTGTTTACGCTTTCTGTACTCTGCGTTTGTCTTCATTTCATCATGATGACCATGCATGTATTCTGTTATGTTTACCTCTGAGTACTTATTCCGCTGCTAGTAGTTCTTCACTAAGGAATTTCCTCACCAGCAAATTCCTCAGTGAAGAATTTCATAAAAATCGCCAATTCACCCCCCCCCCTCTAGTCGATATAACGCACTTTCAGAAATGCATATCCCCGTTGAGGTAACCTAGTGTTATATGAAAGTTCTTTGGTTTCATGTTACTCAGAAATAGTGTTAATAAGACTTGATCAACTTCATTAATGGATTCATTTTTGAGGGGCATGTGATAAATGAATTTAGTAAGCAAAACCTACTATACTCATAGTTTGTTCTCTGTTATTTAAAGTTTAATGAAGTAAAATGACATGTTCATCCTGTTTTCTGAATTATCCGTTGAATAAAAGATGTCCCAAAAATAAAAGCCCTAGGAATTTCCTGAAATATAGTATGATTTTTCCAGAATATTTAAGAATTTTTGGCACTCAACACACCCAAGGAGGGGTGCACCTGCGAGCCACAAGCTCACATGGCGCGCCCACCCCCTGGGTGCGCCGTGCAGGCTTGTGGGCCCCACAGGGACCCACTCACTTAGTGCCCATGCTCACAGCCTTCTTCCACCTCCATAAAAAAACATCCTGACTTCCTATCCCGTGTTCTTGCTCATTTTCATGAATGTTTTTATCTCTTTGCTCGGAGCTCCATTTTCGAAACTGTTCGGAGTAATTGCTCATTGGCATGTGAATAATTCAATGGTCTAATTAGTTTTTGTTCTAGTGGATTATTTTTTTCATATTTTTCTACTGTTGGTGACCATGTATATGAGCTTGCATGTTGAATAAGTTTGATTCTAAGTAGTTTTGATGCATGATATAACCTCTAGATGCATGTGGGACTAGTTTCTATCAATTTTGTTGAGTTTCATTCACTTCTTTTTTAGGGACTATAAATTTCAGAAATTTTCAGAGAAAGAAAATGTTGAGGAGAGTGTTCTCCGGGGGTTCTTCAAGCAAGAGTTCCCCAAGGCCTGCTATCTGCGAGCTCGATATCGAGCCCCCTCGGGATGCCATTGTGAAATCTTGCGAATGGTTGTCTGATGCCTTCACGATTAATGTTGGCATCAAGGAGGAATTTGATATGTATGTACAAAATGCCGAGTTGACTGATTTCTTATAGATATGTGTCTGCAATACCGTGATCTCACTGATTCCTTTGGCAGAAATTTAAGTATGTATCTCACTGCTCTTCTCATGATGTCATTTCAATCTTTATGAAAAATCCTAGCACATGAGTGCTCGGTAAGTTTGCATTGCTTGTAGAATACCTTTTGGGGGTACTTGTCTTGAACCACATAAATCTGATTGTAATGAATTTCTCATGAGCATCACCCGAGGAGAAACTAGAGTAGTAACCCAAGCTAGAGTTGGAAGCATTCATTTTCCTGTTATTCATTATTTTTTTCTCTATTCATAGGAAGATCCATAACTGGTAAACATGACCTCGGTACTACTTGTGCTCCTGACTTAAGTATTCTTAAAAGTGTTGTACTGAGAGATTGAAAATTTAATGGGACCATCATTGCAAATATCATAAATAAGAACTCTTTTGATGGTCATCTTTATGGTAGGTGAAACGTCTCCAACGTATCTACTTCTTCTCATGCTTTTCCTCTTGTTTTGGACTCTAATTTGCATGATTTGAATGAAAGTAACCCCGGACTGACGCTATTTTTAGCAGAACTACCATGTGTTGTTTTTGTGCAGAAATAAAAGCTCTCGGAATGGAATGAAACTTTGCGAGGAATTTTTATAAAATAAATAAGAATTTCTGGAGCCAAGACCTATCGAAGAGGGGCCCCTGGGTGGGCACAACCCACCAGGGCGCACCCCCCCTCTCCTGGCGCGCCCAGGTGGGTTGTCCCCACCGGGTGGCCCCGCAGACCCTGAAACCGACGCTATAAAATCCTATTTTTGCAGAAAAAACTAGGGAAAAAGAATTATCGTGATCCACGAGACGAAGCCACCGTCACCTCCTGTTCTTCATTGGGAGGCCAGATCTGGAGTCCGTTCGGGGCTCCGGAGAGGGGGATCTTCGTTCTTCGTCATCACCAACCCTTCACCATCGCCAATTCCATGATGCTCCCCACCGGGAGTGAGTAATTCCTTCGTAGGCTCACTAGTCGGTGAGGAGTTGGATGAGATTCATCATGTAATCGAGTTAGTTTTGTTAGGGCTTGATCCCTAGTATCCACTATGTTCCTCATTGATGTTGCTATGACTTTGCTATGCTTAATGCTTGTCACTTTGGGCCCGGGTGCCATGAACTCAGATCAGAACCGTTTATGTTAACTTCATTATATCCATGTTTTAGATCTGATCTTGCAAGTTATAGTCACCTACTATGTGTTTTGATCCGGCAACCCCGGAGTGACAACAACCGGGCCCACTCCCGGTGATGACCGTAATTTGAGTAGTTCATGTATTCACTATGTGTTAATGCTTTGTTCCGGTTCTCTATTAAAAGGAGGCCTTAATATCCCTTTGTTTCCAGTATGGACCCCGCTACCACGGGAGGGTAGGACAAAAGATGTCATGCAAGTTCTTTCCATAAGCACGTATGACAATTTACGGAATACATGCCTACATTATATCGATGAACTGGAGCTAGTGTCGTATTGCCCTAGGTTATAACTGTCACATGATGAATATCATCCAACAAGCCACCGATCCAATGCCTACGAATTTATCTTATATTGTTTCTGCTAAGTTACTACTACTATCATCACTGTTACACTTTCCACAAAATATTGCTATCACTATTACTGTTACCATTGCTGCTGCCACTATCATCAAAACTATCATATTACTGTGCTACTGATTACTTGTTGCAGATAATTAATCTCGGGGTGTGGTTGAATTGACAACTCAGCTGCTAATACCTTCGAATATTCTTTGGCTACCCTCAAACATTGTTGCAATCCCCTATACTTGTGGGTTATCAAGACCTTTTTCTGGCGCCGTTGCCAAGGAGCATAGCTATATTTGTTGAGTCACTTGGGATTATTATCATATTATCACTATGAAGAATCTGGAGGATCCAGAGACTAAGATTTATCCCTCAAAGACGAGGGGAGGTAAGGAACTGCCATCCAGTTCTGCGTTACATTCACCTTATGTTATGAGTAAACTTCCGACACCACCACATGCTATCAATTCTAATATGTTGCAAGTTATTAATGATGCTACTTTTATTATGAATGATGCTTATGATGATGCTAGTACCTTGCTTGATAATGATGATGTGCCACTTGGTGAATTTCTTGATGAACAAATTGCTAGAGTGATACAACATGATGTTGTTGAATCTGATGATGAGCTTGAAACTGAACTCCTGAAACACCTGCTAGAACTAGCCTTCCTAGATATGAATTGCCTAAGGTACCGAGAGGTTATGTTATGAATGAGGAGACAACTATAGATATTCTTGCTTGTAGGGATATAGATGATCTAGAGAAATTACTATGCAAGTATAAAGAAAAATCTCTGAATGCTAGAATGAAATGTGATCCTAAGTTTGCTACTTCACCTATTTTTATTGATGATAAGGATAATGAATTCTCTGTCGACCCAGAGTTTACTACTTTGGTTGAATCTGATCCTTTCCATGGTTATGAAACTGAAACTGTTGTGGGACTCTTACTAAGTTGAATGATATATATAGCCACCCTTTTTACTCATGATGAGAAAACTTGCTATTACTTTATTCTCAAATTATTTCCTTTCTCATTAAAGGGTGATGCTAAAGCTTGGTACTATACTCTTGCTCCTGGTTGTGTGCGTAGTACCCAGGATATGATTTATTACTTCTCTGAAAATATTTTCCTACTCATAAGAAACAAGCTGCTAATACGTCTCCAATGTATCTATAATTTTTTATTGTTCCATGTTGTTTTATTATCAATCTTGGATGTTTTATAATCATTTTATAGTCATTTTATATCATTTGTTGGTACTAACCTATTGACATAGTGCCCAGTGCCAGTTGTTGTTTTCTGCATGTTTTTTATATTGCAGGAAATCAATATCAAATGGAGTCCAAAAGCCCCGAAACTTTTTGGAGAACTTTTATGGGCCAGAAGGAAGAAGATGGGCCCTGGTGGCACCTGTGGGGAGTCCCGAGGAGGGGACAACCCACCAAGGCGCCCCAGGAGACCCAGGCACGCCCTGGTGGGTTGTGCCCACCTCGGGCACCCCCCGGACCGCCTCTTTCCTCTATAAATACCCCAAAAATCTAGAAACCCTAGAAGCATGGACGAAATATTCATCCAGCCACTTTAGAGTCCAGAACCACCAGATCCAATCTAGACACCATCACGGAGGGGTTCACCACTTCCATTAGTGCCTCTCCGATGATGCGTGAGTAGTTGATGTCTACTACACAACCTTCTTCTTGTAGACGTTGTTGGGCCTCCAAGTGTAGAGGTTTGTAGGACAGTAGCAAATTTCACTCAAGTGGATGACCTAAGGTTTATCAATCCATGGGAGGCGTAGGATGAAGATGGTCTCTCTCAGGCAACCCTGCAACCAAATAGCAAAGAGTCTCTTGTGTCCCCAACACACCCAATACATTGGTAAATTATATAGGTGCACTAGTTCGGCAAAGAGATGGTGATACAAGTGCAATATGGATGGTAGATATAGGTTTGTGTAATCTGAAAATATAAAAAAAGCAAGGTAACTAATGATAAAAGTGAGCGTAAACGGTATGGCAATGCTAGGAAACAAGGCCTAGGGTTCATACTTTCACTAGTGCAAGTTATCTCAACAATAATAACATAATTGGATCATATAACTATCCCTCAACATGCAACAAAGAGTCACTCCAAAGTCACTAATAGCGGAGAACAAACGAAGAGATTATGGTAGGGTACGAAACCACCTCAAAGTTATTCTTTCCAATCAATCCATTGGGCTATTCCTATAAGTGTCACAAACAGCCCTAGAGTTCCTACTAGAATAACACCTTAAGACACAAATCAACCAAAACCCTAATGTCACCTAGATACTCCAATGTCACCTCAAGTATCTGTGGGTATGATTATACGATATGCATCACACAATCTCAGATTCATCTATTCAACCAACACATAGAACATCGAAGAGTGCCCCAAAGTTTCTACTAGAGAATCAAGACGAAAACGTGTGCCAACCCCTATGCATAGGTTCATGGGCGGAACCCGCAAGTTGATCACCAAAACATACATCAATTGAATCACGTGATATCCCATTGTCACCATAGATACGCACGGCAACACATACATCAAGTGTTCTCAAATCTTTAAAGACTCAATCCGATAAGATTACTTCAAAGGGGAAACTCAATCCCTTACAAGAGAGTAGAGGGGGAGAAGAAACATAAGATCCAACTATAATAGCAAAAGCTCGCGATACATCAAGATCGTGCCAAATCAAGAACACAGAGAGAGAGAGATCAAACACATAGCTACTGGTACATACCCTCAGCCCCGAGGGTGAACTACTCCCTCCTCATAATGGAGAGCGCCGGGATGATGAAGATGGCCACCGGTGATGGTTCCCCCCTCCGGCAGGGTGCCGGAGCAGGGTCCCGAATGGTTTTTGGTGGCTACAGAGGCTTGCGGCTACGGAACTCCCGATCTATTCTGTTCTCCGAAAGTTTTAGGGTACGTGGGTATATATGGGTGAAAGGAGTACATCGGTGGAGCTTCAGGGGACCCACGAGGTAGGGGGCGCGCCCTATTGGGGTGGGCACGCCCCCCACCCTCGTGGCCACCTCCCTTCTTTCCTGACGTGCACTCCAAGCTTTTCCGGTAGCTTTCCTTCCAAAAATAACTTCTCCAGTTGGTTTCATTCCATTTCGACTCCGTTTGATATTCCTTTTCTTCGAAACACTGAAATAGGCAAAAAACAGCAATTCTGTGCTGGGCCTCCGGTTAATAGGTTAGTCCCAAAAATAATATAAAAGTGGATAATAAAGCCCAATATTGTCTAAAACAGTAGATAATATAGCATGGAGCAATCAAAAATTATAGATACGTTGGAGACGTATCAAGCATCCCCAAGCTTAATTCTTGCTCGTCCTCGAGTAGGTAAATGATAAAAAAGAATTTTTGATGCGGAGTGCTACTTGGAATAATTTCAATGTAATTCCTCTTAATTGTGGCATGAATATTCAGATCCATAAGATTCAAGATAAAAGTTCATATTGACATAAAAATAATAATACTTCAAGCATACTAACTAAGCAATTATGTCTTCTCAAAATAACATGGCCAAAGAAAGTTCATCCCTACAAAATCATATAGTTTAGTCATGCTCCATTTTTGTCACACAAAAATGCTCTCATCATGCACAACCCCGATGACAAGCCAAGCAATTGTTTCATATTTAGTAATCTCAAACTTTATAAACCTTCACGCAATACATGAGCGTGAGCCATGGATATAGCACTATGGGTGGAATACAATATAATGATGGGGGTTATGTGGAGAAGACAAAAAAGGAGAAAGTCTCACATCAACGAGGCTAATCAATGAGCTATGGAGATGCCCATCGATTGATGTTAATGCAAGGAGTAGGGATTGTCATGCAACGGATGCACTAGAGCTATAAATGTATGAAAGCTCAACAAAAGAAACTAAGTGAGGGTGCATCCAACTTGCTTGCTCACGAAGACCTAGGGCACTTGAGGAGGCCCATTATTGGAATATACAAGCCAAGTTCTATAATGAAAAATTCCCACTAGTATATGAAAGTGACAAAACAAGAGACTCTCTATCATGAAGATTATGGTGCTACTTTGAAGTACAAGTGTGGTAAAAGGATAGTAACATTGTCCCTTCTCTCTTTTTCTCTCATTCCTTTTTTTTGGCCTTCTCTTTTCTTTTCTTTTATGGCCTTTCTTTTTTGGGGGCCTTCTCTTTTTTTATGGCCTTTATCTTTTTTTATTTTTTTTATTCCTCACTTGGGACAATGCTCTAGAAAATGATGATCATCACACTTCTATTTATTTACAACTCAATGATCACAACTCGATACTAGAACAAGGTATGACTCTATATAAATGCCTCCGGCGGTGTACCGGGATATGCAATGAACCAAGGGTGACATGTATAAAAGAATTATGAACGGTGGCTTTGCCACAAATACTATGTCAACTACATGATCATGCTAAGCAATATGACAATGATGAATGTGTCATGATAAACGGAATGGTGGAAAGTTGCATGGCAATATATCTTGGAATGGCTATGGAAATGCCATAATAGGTAGATATGGTGGCTGTTTTGAGGAAGATATAAGGAGGTTTCTGTGTGAAAGAGCATATCATATCACGGGGTTTGGATGCACCGGCGAAGTTTGCACCAACTCTCAATGTGAGAAAGGGCAATGCACGGTACCGAAGAGGCTAGCAATGATGGAAGGGTGAGAGTGCGTATAATCCGTGGAATCAACACTAGTCATAAAGAACTCATATACTTATTGCAAAAATCTACAATTCATCAAAAACCAAGCACTACGCGCATGCTCCTAGGGGGATAGATTGGTAGGAAAAGACCATCCCTCGTCCCCGACCGCCACTCATAAGGAGGACAATCAAAGAACACCTCATGTTTCAAATTTGTTACATAATGTTTACCATACGTGCATGATATGGGACTTGCAAACTTCAACACAAGCATTTCTAAAATTTACAACTACTCAACTAGCATGACTTTGATATTATCTCCTCCATATCTCAAAACAATTATCAAGCATCAAACTTTAGTTAGTATTCAACGCACTCAAAAGAAAGTTTTACAAATCTTGAATACCAAGCATATTAAGATTATTTAAGAAAATTACCATGCTATTTAAGACTCTCAAAATAAAGTGAAGCATGAGAGATCAATAGTTTGTATAAAACAAATCCACCGCCGTGCTCTAAAAGATATAAGTGAAGCACTAGAGCAAACGGCAAACTACTCCGAAAGATATAAGTGAAGATCAATGAGTAGTCAAATAATTATGCAACTATGTGAAGACTCTCTAACATTTAATAATTTCAGATCTTGATACTTTATTCAAACAGAAAGCGAGGCTAAATAAAATAAAATGACGCTCCAAGAAAAACACATATCATGTGGTGAATAAAAATATAGCTCCAAGTAAAGTTACCGATGAAGGAAGACGAAAGAGGGGATGCCTTCCGGGGCATCCCCAAGCTTAGATGCTTGGTTATCCTTGAATATTACCTTGGGGTGACTTGGGCATACCCAAGCTTTGGATCTTGCCACTCCTTATTCCGTAGTCTATCGAATCTTTACCCAAAACATGAAAACTTCACAACACAAAACTTAACAGAAAACTCGTGAGCTCCGTTAGCGAAAGAAAACAGAACACCACTTCATGGTACTGTAATGAACTCATTATTTATTTATATTGGTGTTAAACCTACTGTATTCCAACTTCTCTATGGTTTATCACCTATTTTACTAGCCATAGATTCATCACAATAAGCAAACAACACACGAAAAACAGAATTTGTCAAAAACAGAACAATCTGTAGTAATCTGTAACTAACGCATACTTCTGGAACTCCAAAAATTATAAAATAAATTGGTGCACCTGAAGAATTTGTCTAGTAATCATCTGCAAAAATAATCAACTAAATAGCACTCTCCGGTAAAAATTTGAAGCTAATCTCGTGAGCGCTAAAGTTTCTGTTTTTTACAGCATGATCATAAAGACTTCACCCAAGTCTTCCCAAAGGTTCTACTTGGCACAAACACTAATAAAAACACAAAACCACATCTAATCAGAAGCTAGATGGATTATTTATTACTAAACAGAACCAAGAAGCAAGAAACTAAAATAAAATTGGGTTGCCTCCCAACAAGCGCTAACGTTTAACGCCCCAAGCTAGGCATGATGATTTCAATGATGCTCACCTAAAAGATAAGAATTGAAACATAAAGAGAGCATCATGAAGAATATTACTAGCACATTTAAGTATAACCCACTTCCTATTCATAGGGATTTTGTGAGCAAACAACTTATGGGAACAATAATCAACTACCATAGGAAGGCAAAACAAGCATAACTTCAAAACTTTAAGCACAAAGAGAGGAAACTTGACACTATTGCAATATGTAAGAGCACATGTTCCTATCTCATAATAATTTTCAGTAGCATCATGAATGAATTCAACAATATAATTATGACATAAAGCCCTATTTTCATGATGCACAAGCATAGAATTTTTATTACTCTCCACATAAGCAAAATTCTTCTCATTCAGAATAGTGGGAGTATCATAAGAGACTTGAATACTATAAATTGTTTCCATATTAAAAGAGTAATGTTCAGAAAAAGGGTAATCATAATCATGACAAGTTTTATAAATATAATCATCACTACTCTTTATAGCATAAGTTTCATCACAATAATCATCATAAGTAGCAACTTTGTTCTCATCATAATCTATTGAAACCTCTTCCGAAATAGTGGATACATCACTAAATAAAGTCATGACCTCTCCAAATCCAGTTTCATAAATATTATAAGATTCAGTATCCTCCAAAATAGTGGGATCATTACTTCCTAAAGTTGACACTCTTCCAAACCCACTTTCATCAATGTAATCATCATAGGTACAAGGCATGCTATCATCATAACAACTTTGCGTATCAAAACTTGGGAGACTAAAAATATCATCATTATTAAACATAGCATCCACAAGCTTGGGACAAACATTAATTTCAGCAAATATATTCTCAAATATGTCATCCTCATCAAACATAGCTTCCCCAAGCTTGGGCCTTTTCATATCATAAGCATAATCACTCTCATCATTAATAGTATGCATAGCACCAATAGTATAGCAATTATCATATTCTTCCAAGTAAGTGTCAAAGAGATTTTCGAGATCATAAGAAGTATCATTATCTTCCCAATCATAATCATCACAACAAGCAATAGGCACAACGATAATAGGAGCAACATTATTTGGGATGGATACCTTTTTACCTCTCTTCCTTTTTCTTTTCTTCTTCTTAACCTCATGTGTGGGTTCAATCCTCTTTTTGGAGCTCCTTATTAATGAGATTGGTTGAATAGAAGGCTCCTCCTCGTTACCTGATTCATCATAAGAAACAATAGGAGAATATTGGGAAGTCTCTTCCCTTTCATTAGTATTATTTTCATCTTCTATTTGTTTTCTCTTTTTTATGTAATTGGCAATATAAGGATTTTCAATACAATTCACTGCACAATACATATAAATCTTCTCTAGATCAAAATGAAGAACTCTATCAAGGGAAAATTTTGGAATATCATTAGTTATTCGTTTCATTTCTTCATAACCCAAGAGCAAACTAAGTTCATTATGATGTGCAAGGGAAATCAAGTCATCAAATTTTTTGGACACGATACGATCATGAAACAATTTGCATTGGGTACTGAAATGATCACGTTCATTGCAAAGTTCACAAGTATGGCTAAGAAAAAATAAATTTTCCGCACAAACATCTAGCCTTTCTTGAAACTATTTAGTTTATAAGTACTTATGCCTCTTGCAATATCTATCTTCCCTATTTGGTGTGTACTTGCAAACCCAATGTACTCCACAAAAATTGACATGTTTATAGGAGAAATTTTCATCATAACTAGTGCAATCATCATTAGTACTATGGATATTCAAGGAGTTCATACTAACAACATTGCAATCATGCTCATTATTCAAATATTTAGTGCCAAACATTTTAATTCATTCTTCTTCTAACACTTTGGAACAATTTTCCTTTCCATCATACTCACGAAAGATATTAAAAAGATGAAGCGTATGAGACAAACTCAATTCCTTTTTTTGTAATTTTCTTTTATAAACTAAACTAGTGCTAAAACAAGAAACAAAAGGATTCGATTGCAAGATCTAAAGATATACCTTCAAGCACTGACCTCCCCGGCAACGGCGCCAGAAAAGAGCTTGGTTGTCTACTACACAACCTTCTTCTTGTAGACGTAGTTGGGCCTCCAAGTGCAGAGGTTTGTAGGACAGTAGTAAATTTCCCTCAAGTGGATGACCTATGGTTTATCAATCCGTGGGAGGTGTAGGATGAAGATGGTCTCTCTCAAGCAACCCTGCAACCAAATAGCAAAGAGTCTCTTGTGTCCCCAACACACCCAATACAATGGTAAATTGTATAGGTGCACTAGTTCGGCGAAGAGATGGTGATACAAGTGCAATATGGATGGTAGATATAGGTTTTTGTAATCTGAAAATATAAAAAAAGCAAGGTAACTAATGATAAAAGTGAGCGTAAACGGTATGGCAATGCTAGGAAACAAGGCCTAGGGTTCATACTTTCACTAGTGCAAGTTATCTCAACAATAATAACATAATTGGATCATATAACTATCCCTCAACATGCAACAAAGAGTCACTCCGAAGTCACTAATAGCGGAGAACAAACGAAGAGATTATGGTAGGGCACGAAACCACCTCAAAGTTATTCTTTCCAATCAATCCATTGGGCTATTCCTATAAGTGTCACAAACAACCCTAGAGTTCGTACTAGAATAACACCTTAAGACACCAATCAACCGAAACCCTAATGTCACCTAGATACTCCAATGTCACCTCAAGTATCCGTGGGTATGATTATACGATATGCATCACACAATCTCAGATTCATCTATTCAACCAACACATAGAACCTCGAAGAGTGCCCCAAAGTTTCTACCGGAGAATCAAGACGAAAACGTGTGCCAACCCCTATGCATAGGTTCATGGGCGGAACCCGCAAGTTTATCACCAAAACATACATCAAGTGAATCACGTGATATCCCATTGTCACCACAGATACGCACGGCAAGACATACATCAAGTGTTCTCAAATCTTTAAAGACTCAGTCCGATAAGATTACTTCAAAGGGGAAACTCAATTCATTACAAGAGAGTAGAGGGGGAGAAGAAACATAAGATCCAACTATAATAGCAAAGCTCGCGATACATCAAGATCGTGCCAAATAAAGAACACGGGAGAGAGAGAGAGAGAGAGAGAGAGAGAGAGAGAGATCAAACACATAGCTACTGGTACATACCCTCAACCCCGAGGGTGAACTACTCCCTCCTCGTCATGGAGAGCGCCGGGATGATGAAGATGGGCACTGGTGAGGGTTTCCCCCTCCGGCAGGGTGCCAAACAGGGTCCCAATTAGTTTTTGGTGGCTACAGAGGCTTGCGGCGGCGGAACTCCCGATCTATTCTGTTCTCCAAAAGTTTTAGGGTATGTGGGTATATATGGGTGAAAGGAGTACGTCGGTGGAGCTTTGGGAGACCCACGAGGTAGAGGGGGCGCGCCCTAGGGGAGTGGGGGCGCCCCCACCCTCGTGGCCACCTCCCTTTTTTCTTGACGTGCACTCCAAGCTTTTCCGCTAGCTTTCCTTCGAAAAATAACTTCTCCAGTTGGTTTCATTCTGTTTCGACTCCGTTTGATATTCCTTTTCTTTGAAACACTGAAATAGGCAAAAAAAACAGCAATTCTGGGCTGGGCCTCCGGTTAATAGGTTAGTCCCAAAAATAATATAAAAGTGGATAATAAAGCCCAATATTGTCTAGAACAGTAGATAATATAGCATGGAGCAATAAAAAATTATAGATATGTTGGAGACGTATCAGTAGTTCTTTGTAGACCTTCGGGTCTGTAGTTAGTAGCTAGATGGCTTTATCTCTCTCGTTGAATTCTTAATACAATGGTCTCTTGGAGATCCATATGATGTAACTCTTTTTGCGGTGTGTTTGTTGGGATCTGATGAACTTCGAGTTTATGATCAGTTATATATTTTTATATCCATGAAAGTTATTTGAGTTTCTTTGATCTCTTATATGCATTATCTCTTATAGCCTCGTATTTCTTCTCCGATACTTGGGTTTTGTTTGGCCAACTTTATCTATTTATCTTGCAATGGGAAGAGGTGCCCGGTACTGGGTTCGATCTTAGGGTGCTTGATCCCAGTGACATAAAGGGAACCGACACGTATGCATCGTTGCTACTAAGGATAAAAAGACGAGATCTATATCTACCGCCATATAGAAAAATAGATCCTGTCTACATCATGTCATCGTTCTTATTGCATTACTCTGTTTTTCCATGAACTTAATACACCAGATGCATGCTGGATGGCGGTCAATGTGTGGAGTAATAGTAGCAGATGCAGGCAGGAGTCGGTCTACTAATCTTGGACGTGATCCCTATGTAATGATCATTGCATGGATATCGTCATGATTATTTGAAGTTCTATCAATTGCCCAACAGTAATTTGTCTACCCGCCGTTTGCTATTTTTCTCGAGAGAAGCCACTAGTGAAACCTACGCCCCCCGGGTCTTCTTTCTCATATATTTCCCTTGCGATCTACTTTTCATTTGCGTTTTTATTCAGATCTGTTAAACCAAAAAATACAAAAATACCTCGCTGCATTTTATATCTATTTCATTTGGCGTTCGATCTATCAATCTAGTACAATTTATCTCACGTCCGTTTGCCAATTTCTGGCGCCGTTACTCGAAAGGGATTGACAACCCCTTTAACACGTCGGGTTGTGAGGTGTTGTTGTTTGTGTGCAGGTGCTGATTACATTGTGTTGCTTGGTTCTCCTACTGGTTCGATACCTTGGTTTCATAACTGACGGAAATACCTACCGTCGTTGTGCTACATCATCCCTCCCTCTCTGGGGAAATACCGACGTAGTTCAGCTACCATCAAGGAGAATTTCTGGCGCCGTTGCCGGGGAGGATCTTCAACATAACCAGGTTCCTAATCACAAATCTCATCTCCTCGCAATTTACATTATTTGCCATTTTCCTCTCGTTTTCGTCTCCCCCACTTCACAAAAAAATTTGTTTTGTTCGCCTCTCTTTTTCGCCGATCTCTCATCTCTAGTTTCGATGGCTAGTGTCCCTACTCCTCCTCTGTCACCAGATTTTGAAGTTCTTTACTTCAAGCAAAGACAATGAGAAAATCTGAAAGATGCCTGGTATAGGCTTATGGAATCGTATCGTATTTCCAATCTAAAGGGGGATGCTAAAGTTTTACTTCGTAATTTTTCCATAGGATTGGCTTTGCATCATAGACAACTTCTGGATTTTGCTGCTAAAGGGAATTTTATTGAGCTTGATGCAAATGCTGCCCATGAAATTTTTGGAAGGAATTTTGGGAATTCCTCCTCAAAAGGAGGGGTTTTCTTTTACCCCCGAGGGAGTTCAAATGCTGGACAAACTTGGTGATTTGCATAAACATATGGTTGAAATACAGAAATATAATGAACCCCTCAAACACCTCAATGGTAGTATCAATCGCATGAATACTTTGATTACTCTTTGCAACAAGCGATTGGATATTTTGGATCTTAAAATGGTTTCTTTTCCGGATGTTGGTGTACAAAAAGAGGGGTACACTTTTTGTACCCCTATGACCGTGCACGGGCAGTCTGAGCCATGGGCGCCGCCGCACCGAGCCCGGCAAGGGAGGTAGAAACCAAGGTAAGGACGAAGCCAAAGAGGAGCAGAATGACGCCAAGAACAAGACCACAAAGAGCAAAGGGGATGAAGCGCCCCCCCCCCCGGCAAGATCCTTGCCGGGAGGCGGTTTTTGCGAACCCGGCAAGACCCTTGCCATGGCAGCTCGCCCCACACCTACGGAGCAGGTCACCCTTGAGTCCACTGCCCCCATGGGGCAAGGATTCGGGAGGCATCCCCATGGTGGTATGCAGATCTTTGTGAAGACATTCAAGATCAGATGCACACTTTAGAAGATGATGGTCCTTGGCGGGATCCCAGCAAAGGAAAACCACAAGGCCCCCGGCAAGAGCCTTGCCGGGGATGGCAGCAGGCGCCACGGCAAGACCTTTGTCGGGACCCCGGCAAGACCCTTGCCAAGGACCCCCGTGGGGCCACCATCGGACCCGCACCAGTCACGCCTCCACCACCGTTCGCATGCAGCTGCCGACCCAACCAGCTGGGCAGGCACCTGCGTGGCGGCATGCAAATCCTCGTGGAGACATGCAAAGCCACCGCTGCGCCACCTCAGCTGCCTGCCCGCCTACATCGCATCGCAGGCACCGCTGGCCCGGGCGCGTGTCGACGCGGAAGAGAGCGGCAACGGACGAGACAGGGCTCTCCCCCGCCCCCGATAAAGCTAGGACAGCTAAGCAAGGCGCATTAAATGCACCTTGTCATGTAATGCGAGGGATAACCTCGCATCACTGTACCCTTTCCACCTCCTGTGTGCCACTGTGGCAGCTCCTTTCCCTATAAAAGGAGGCCCCAGGCGACCAGGAAGAGGATTCGGCTTTTTGGAGCTCCTCACGCCCCATCGCTAGCTCAAGAACACAAGCATATAATCCACCAAAGCAGGAGTAGGGTTTTACGCATCTTCACGGCCCGAACCTGGGTAAAGGAATCGTGTACTGCCTACTCGATCCGCTCTTCTCACGACCCCCGCGCCCTGCAACCATAGAAAGGGATTCTTGTGATCCCATAGGTGTCGTTTCCCACCGACATCTTTGGCGCGCCAGGCAGGGGCTGCGCAGTTGTGAGAATCGCCTTTAGCAGTTAGTTCGACGCTTCTTCATTGTTATGGCGCCCAAGAAGAAGACGACGGTGGCGGTTGGCCCGCCGGACGCCGGGCATCCCGTCCCGACACGGGCGAGCAGCGGACAGGTCGCCGAAAGGACCCAGGGCGCTGTTCGCGAACACCAACACCGTCCCAGCAGCCGGAGTTTGGGAGGCAGCGATGTTCGTGCGCCCGGTAATGGGCTGCACGCCGCCAAATCCAAAGACGGAGCCGGGCCCTCCGCAGGTGGCGCGGGACCTTCCGAGGTCACTGCTGCCCCGCCCGCTAGCGGCGCGAGGAACTCCAGGACTCCCACTCCAGCGCCGACGGCGCGTTCCTCTCAAGCGGCGCGCGACGAGCGGCGTGCTCGCCCCGAAGACCCCGGGCGTCGCCGCAGGAAAAGCCCCGAGCGCCACTCCCGGGATGTAGAAGACATGCCCGCTCGCCGAGGCGCTGGCGAAGGCGGCGTGCGACCGTGCGGTCGTGATAGAGCTCCTTCTGACGTGGTCAGAAGTCGAAGCGCATCACGATCCGTGCAGGTTTCGCTGCCGCCGACGCCAGCAGAAGCCCTGGCGCGCGCGCAGTTGCTCCTCGACTTTCCTCCCACTACGGGGAAACTCAACGAATGGAGAGCCACCATCTGAAGCCTTGTTGCGGTGGCCAACAAAGATGAGCCGGCCCCAACGGAGCCCCTGGGTCGACGTTCCGACGGAGTCCTGCGTACCAGTGGAAGGAAGGCTGGCGGCGCCGCGACCACGGTGCACTCGCCTCCTCCTCGCCCGGTGCCACGGACACCGGCCCGTCGCGACGTTGTGGGCGACAAAATCTCCATAGCGTCGTCCGACCCGCGGACCCACCAGGACCAACACCAGGTCCTTCGGGATCGGGAACATGAAGACGCTCGAACCACCATCGAGCGTCGGCGCGGAGCGCGCCACCAGTCAGATAGGCGAGCGGGGCCTGCTGTGGACCACCCGGCACCGGGGAGCCCTGGGGGCCTGCCTTACGAGGTAGGCTGCCCGGCTTTTACCCGTGAGCTGCGGCAGTTCCAGTGGCCCACTCACCGCACTTTCAAACCTAACGTGGGCGAGAAGTACGGCGGCAAGACCCACCCATCCGAGTTCCTCAGCATCTACACCATCGTGATGCAGGCTGCCGGAGCTCATGACGATAAGGTGCTTGCAAGTTACTTCCCGTTGGCTCTTAAACCCAACGCCATGTCATGGTTGATGCACTTGCCCGTAGACTCCATTTCCTCCTGGTCGGATTTGTGCCATGAGTTCGTGGACGCCTTCACTGGCGGTCACCAAGCTCATGGCCAAGCGAGTGATGTCCACGTCATTCCCCAGAAGGGAGGTGAGAGTCTCCGCAAGTACATACAGAGGTTCAGCCGGGTACAGTACAATATCCTAGATGTTCACCCCGCCGCCATCATCAGCGCGTTCCATCAGAACGTTCGGAACCGCAAGATGCGCGAAGAGCTGGCGATGAACAAAGTGAAAGATTTCGCGGAGCTCTATGTTCTCGCGGACAAGTGTGCCCGGGCTGTAGAGGGGAGGAAGTACCCCGGCGAAGATGCCGGCGTGGAAACCGACTCCTCTGAAGAGGACACCGCCACCCCGGCGAAGAAAGGCCGGCACCGCAATAGGAAGCGCAAAGGGAAAGCTGTGCTTGCCGTCGAGGGGTCTGACGACACCGGCTCCACCAAGAAGACCAAGGCAGGTGACCCCGGCAAGGAAATTGCCGGATGTGTCGCCTGCCAGGCCTTGGCAGTTGCTGAGAAGCCAGGCAACTCCGACAAGCGATACTGCAAGATCCATCGCACCAAAGGCCATGCTCTCCAGGACTGTCGGCAGGTTGAGCTCCTCGCTGAGAAGCAGAGGGCTGAATACGAGAGGCGGGACAAGGAGAAGGGCCAAGACGGTGCTGAGGGATCCGGCAAGAAACGCGATGGCCAGGCGGGCCATCGCGGCAAGGATAAGCAACAAGAGAGGCCCGCTCGGGGCCGTGACAGAAAGCCAGAAGATGACGATCACGAAGAAGACGACGAGTCCGGCGACCAAGAGTTTCAGAAAGCTACAGAGGCCATGTGCGTTGACGGCGGCGCTTCGCTGCATGCCTCTCAACGCCAGCTTAAACAGTGGGCGCGAGAAATTACAGCAGCAGAGCCGTCGTTTGATGCCCAGAGGCCACTGAAGTGGTCCAGCACACCTATCATTTTTGACTTTGAGGACCACCCTGATCGCACTACTGCGGTCGGGAGCTTGCCGTTGTTGGTTTCGCCAACAATACGCAACCTCAAGGTGACAAAAATGTTAGTAGATGGCGGGGCCGGTCTGAACTTGATCTCGCCTACCGTGATCGAGAAGCTGCAGATCCCTGATGGAGACCTCGAAGAAACGGGCACGTTTGAAGGGGTCAGCCTGGGGAAAAGCCAACCCAAGGGAAAGGTCACGTTGCCCGTAACTTTCGGGGGCGACCTGAACTTTAGGACGGAGAGGATTGTGTTTGATGTTGCCTAGATCCCCTTGCCCTACAACGGGATTCTTGGCCGCCCAGCGCTGGCCAAGTTCATGGCGGCGTCACACTACGCCTACAATACCCTGAAGATGCCAGGGCCCATGACGATCATCACCATCCCCTCCGACAAGAAGGATGCGCTGATTTGCGCTGATCAAGTGTACCAGCAAGCAGTCGCAGCGGCTGCCGCCGCTGGGGCACTCGCTCCTGCTGCCGGGACCCGGGGGGAAAAAGAAGAAGAAAGCCGGTGAGAACTCGGACACCCACTCCGGCAAGCGCACCTCTTCGGAGTGTAGCGCTGCCGTCGAGGACGTGCCAGAGAGCTCCGCAGGCGGAAGCAAGAAGTCCAGGGCCACGCCGCCGGGAACCAAGAAGGTTTCCGTCAACAAGGACGGCACGGGAGGAGCTTTCACCATAAGCTCCACCCTTGACGACAAATAGGAAGACGCACTCGTCACCTTCCTGCGGGCGAATGCCGATGTGTTTGCATGGCAAGCTTCCGACATCCCCGGCGTTCCTAGGGAGGTGATTGAGCACCACCTTGATGTCTGTCCTCATGCGTGGCCCGTCAAGTAGAAGGTCAGAAAGCAAGCTTTGGAACGACAAGAGTTTATCACAGAAGAAATCCGGAAACTGGAGGCAGCGGGTTTGGTAAGAGGAGTGCTCCATCCGACGTGGTTGGCCAATCCGGTCGTAGTGCGCAAGGCAAATGGGAAGTGGAGGTTGTGTATTGATTACACAGATATCAATAAGTCTTGTCCTAAAGACCCCTTCCCATTGCCGCGCATTGACCAGATTGTTGACTCCACGGCTGGGTGTGATCTGTTGTCATTCCTCGATGCCTACTCCGGCTACCACCAGATCTTCATGACGAAAGAAGACGAAGAGAAAACAGCATTCATCACCCCATGTGGTACGTATTGTTTCATACGGATGCCTTTCGGGTTGAAGAGTGCTGGATCGACGTTTGCAAGGGCGGTCCAAATTGGTTTTGAGCCCCAGCTCCATACAAATATGGAGGCTTATATGGATGACATAGTGGTCAAAACCAAGGACAGGGCCACCCTCATATCAGATTTGCAGGAGACATTTGCAAATTTGCACAAGATCAACCTCAAGCTAAACCCTGAGAAGTGCGTCTTTGGCGTCCCGTCCGGCAAGCTTCTCGGGTTCTTTGTGTCGCAGCGGGGGATAGAGGCCAACCCAGACAAGATCAAAGCTATAGAGCAGATTGAAGCACCCAAGCGAATCAAGGATGTGCACCGGCTTGCTGGTTGCGTCGCTGCCCTGGGTAGGTTCATATCCAAGTCCACCGAGCATGCCCTTCCCTTTTTCAAGATCCTAAAAAAGGCGGGCCTGGTGGAGTGGACACCATAAGCCGAAGCGGCATTGCAAGATTTGAAGAAGTACCTATCCTCCGCACCAACACTAGTTGCGCCCAGGCCCCAGGAGCCGTTGCTGCTATACCTAGCGGCAACGAACCAGGTGGTCACCGCCACGCTAGTGGCGCAGAGGGAGGTCGACGACGAGGTAATGGCAGCAACAGAGCCCGACGGCACCAGTGCGGAGGCGACACAGTTGATCGAGGTGCCGCCAAAGAAGAAAGTGATGCAGCGCCCGGTCTACTTCGTTAGCTCCCTCTTGCAGGGGGCTAGGTCGAGGTACTCCGGTGTGCGGAAACTGCTCTTCGGCCTCCTCATGGCCTCGAGGAAGCTGCGTCACTACTTCCAGGCACACGAGATCACTGTCGTCACTCGCCTCCCTCTGCAGCGGATATTGCACAACCCAGATGCGACGGGGAGGATTGTGGAATGGGCACTGGAGCTGTCCAGCTTTGGCCTCAAGTTTGAAAGTACTTCGACGATCTAGAGCTGAGTCCTGGCGGAGTTCATTGCAGAATGGACCGCCACACCTGACGAAGAAGCCCAAGAGACTGCTCTCCCCGGCAAGGAGGCAAGTTGCGATTGGATTATGTACTTTGATGGGGCTTTCTCCCTCCAGGGTGCCGGGGCTGGCGTACTGCTCGTCGCCCCCACCGGAGAGCACTCAAGTACGTGATCCAGATGCACTTCCCTAGGGAGGCGTCAACAAACAACACGGCGGAATACGAAGGGCTGCTTGCCGGTCTTAGGATCGCGGCGGACCTCGGATCAAAAAGCTCATCGTCAGGGGCAACTCGCAGCTTGTCGTCAAGCAAGTCAATAAGGATTACCAGAGCCCGTTGATGAAGGCCTACGTTGATGAAGTGAGGAAGCTGGAAGAGCGTTTCGACGGTATCCAGGCTGAATACGTTCCCCGGACGGAGAACGATGTCGCCGATTACCTGTCGAAGCGCGCTGCCCTCAAGCTACCTGTGGAACCAGGTACCTTTGTGCTTCAGCTGACTCAGCCATCCGTTGATCCATCAACAGAGCAGAACAAGAGAAGGAAATCAGGACCCGGCAAGTACTTTCCCGCCGAGCTCCCCGGAGCCGCCGGCAAGGATGTTGCCGAGGACACTGAACCCGCCACGGGACGGCTAGCTCCGGCAGGACACCAAGCTCTTGTCGTCGAGATAGCCGTCCCTATAGCGGAGGAAATGCCTTTAGTCCTTGTCGTCGAGCCTCAGGCTCCAGCATGGGCACAGCATACCGTCCGATTCCTCCAGACAGGGGAGCTTCCTGAGGAGCAGGAAGAAGCGGAAAAAGTAGCCCGTTGCTCTGCCATGTACTAGTTCGTCGATGACGTCCTGTGCAGGAAGAGACCGAACGGTGTGAAATTGAAGTGCATCCCTAGAGAGGAAGGACTGGAGCTGTTGGCAGAGATACATGGAGGCATATGTGGATCCCACATTGGGTCGAGAGCCCTTGCCGGCAAGGTGTTCCGGTAGGGTTTCTTCTGGCCCACCGCCCTCCAGGATGCAACAACACTCGTCACCAGGTGTGAGGAGTGTCAGTTCCATTCAAGAAAGCTTCATCAACCAGCTCAAGCCCTTCAAACCATTCCTCTCTCCTGGCCCTTCTCGGTCTGGGGGCTCAACATACTGGGCCCTTTCCCCCGCGCTGTCGGGGGCTTTGAGTACTTGTACATAGCCATCGACAAGTTCACAAAGTGGCCAGAAGTGGAGGCAGTGAGGAAGGTCACAGCTCAGTCAGCCGTCAAGTTCTTCAAGGGGCTAGTGTGCCGTTACGGTGTACCCAACCGGATCATCACCGACAACGGTACGCAGTTCACAAGCCGCACCTTCATGCAATATACTCAGGACCTCGGCAGCAAAGTCTGTTTCGCTTTCGTCGCTCACCCGCGGAGCAACGGGCAAGCTGAGAGGAAAAATGCTGAAGTGTTGCGAGGCTTAAGGACCAAGACCTTTGACAGACTGCACAAGAGCGGAAGGCGCTGGATTGATGAGTTGCCGACGGTTCTTTGGTCAATCAGGACGACACCAAATCGAGCCACCGGCCAGACACCCTTTGCCCTGGTATACGGGGAAAAAGAAGTTATCCCCACTGAACTCATATACGGGTCACCTCGAGTGCTCGCTTATGATGAGCTTGAGCAAGAGAAACTGCGGCAAGACGGCGCACTGCTCCTTGAGGAAGATCGTCTTCGGGCGGCTGTGAGAGCAGCACGCTACCAGCAAGCCTTGCACCGCTACCATAGCCGCAAGGTTCATGCACGGAGCCTTGAGGAAGGCGACCTTGTTCTTCGGCGCGTTCAATCGGACAAGAATTCCAACAAGTTGACGCCGAAGTGGGAAGGCCCTTATCGGGTAATACGAGTCACCAGGCCCGGCGCAGTCCGCCTGGAGACTGAAGATGCCGTTCCGGTGAGCAACTCCTGGAACATCGAGCATCTTCACAAGTTTTACCCATAAGGCGTGGCTTGTCGGGCCACCCGGCAAGCCACCTTTTGTACAAGCATTGCCGATGATGCATGTAACCCTTTGTACAAAGCCAGGCGTAGACCCTGAGCATAAATGAAGCGCTGGCGCCCTAAGTTATAGCATGCATGCTAGATCGAGTCTCGTCCTTGGTTAGGGTTGATAGTGCTTAGCGACGGCTAACCCCTAGCTTAGAGGTCGAGTGTGTGTCTCTTCGCCGTTCTTTTGTCTCCTTTGGTTCGCAGGGCTCGGATATCCTTGCCGGATCACTTGAGGATAAAAAAAGGAGAAGAGGGACGGACCAGCATCTGGACCCCGGCAAGCCAGTGTTGTCGGGGGCTGCAAGTACAAAGGTTCACCCACGGCGAACCAGAGTTGCCGGGGGCTGCAGTTTCAGATAAGTTCTTCATCCCTTATCATGCATTCTCTTATGGACTGAGGTATGCGAAACCTCGTTTCTTCCTAAAGCTACCGTGCTCCCCTAACTCTAGGCCCTAGAGCTCGTTCCTGGGGCCAGGTTTGGTCGTAGTCGCGGCAGCGAAGGAACGAAACGAGGAGCCTGAACCCGCCTCATCCCTACCTCTGCCGAAAGCATGAGAAAGGTCGAGCGACGTGGGAAGACGGCAGGGCCTGCTGCCGGGCAAGGAAGTGTCTATCTTAAAGATATCAAGGGTTTGCCCCTTGACGTGGGTTCCACCCGCAAGACAAGTGACCCGGCAAGCATCCCTTTTTCATTAAAAACATTCCACTCAGGTACAGTTCATGGAGAATGAAAAACATGAATGATGGGATTACAAGCTTTAAATTCAGCTAAGGCCCAAAGGCTTACAAACTAAAAAGAGATAAGGTGCCCGTAATCCCTTTCTTGTCCCTCTCTTCAGGAGGCAGGTCAAGGAGGCGAAAAGGGCAAAAGGGGCGCCTAGACGAGCTACAGGTGGCAGAAGACACCAAGAGAACATCTCGGTGGTCGTCCAAAGGCTGGATGGTGATGGCAGCGCCGGAGACAGAGCTCGAAGACGAGGCGGCAGGACGTCAGCATGCGTCGAAGGCGTCGTGCCCACGTACTCCGAGTTGACGGCCTTGCCGCCCGCCCTCTTCCTCTTCCGCAGCCTCCCAACGCTAGCGGCCCAAGGAGACGACCCCGAGAAGTTCGAGGAGCCGGCGACACGGATGATGGGGTCGCTGGTGCCACACGGAGCAGCGCCCGACACACAGTCGGACCCGTCATCCTGCCGCCCGCTACCCTCGTCGTCGCTGCCGCTGTCCTCCTCGTCATTCCCGCTCGAGGAGGAGTCTTCGCTATCAGAGGAGCTCTCCACGCAGCACCTTGCCCGAGTCCCGAAGCACCCGAAGACCTTGACAGAGAGGAGACCGCCCTCCATCAGCTTAAAATGGAGGGTGAGCCCCTCCGTCAGGCGGTGGATACGGGCCAATATCTTCCACCCTCGACCAAATACATCGCATTAGGGGCTGGGAAGTCGACGCGGACTCGCGTACCGCTGATTCCACAGCCCCTCATGTGCAGCCTCAGTGTCTCAGGCGGGTCCAGCTCCATCTCGCTCGCGAATGGAGTCAGGGGACGAAGACGACGGCGAGGCGGCTGCCGCAGCCTAACGAAGAACTCACAAGGGTCGTCCCCAACGTGGCCCTCCATAGGGAGAGGAACTGCTAGCGGAGGCAAAGCCGGCGCGCCGCCCCGTCCTCCTCTTCCCCGAGCGCCTCGGCCTCGCCCACGGCCTCGCCCTCTCCCCCTTCCCCTCGCGGCTGGCTCTGCCACCGCAGGTGCAGGAGAAGGAGGGACGCGTTGTCGAGCGGCGACCCTCGTTGCCACCGTCGAAGGACCAGGGTTCCCTTTCTCCATGGCGAATGAGAGGGAGGGGAGCAGAAGCTGAAAAATTGAGATGGAGGAATGCAGGCCACCGACCCCCCCCCCCCCGCTCTTTATAAAGGAGAAGGACGGGGGCTCGACCACCCCGTTCCACCAATGAACACGCGAATGGCGCAGGAGACCGGGGCCGATCCGCCGCCCCAGCCCACGACGGCCCGGCTTCCCGCCTCCACCAACTGCCACCCCAGGCGCATGAGCGCCGCGTGGCGAACGTGCAGGACCGAAGCGACGGGTGAGGTGACTTCTCCCCGCCCCATGATTAAAGGGAGTGGGCGCCTTGAAAGACCACGCCTCGGCCCCATCCAGTAAATGGGCTGCGCCTCCACGCCTCCCTCCGTTTATGGGGAAGACGCGAGCCGCCCCCTTTTTACTACGACGTGACGCATGCGTGTAGAGGCCAGCCTCATGCATGCCGCCCGCGTCACGCACGCCTCCCCACGACGCGCCACGCGCGGGAAGCGTGGGAGGCGCAGCACGCGAAGAAACTTACCGCGGTAAAAACCGCCCTTCCTGCCCGCGCACCTTTCTTGGGCCTGACCCAACAACGCGTAGCGCTTATGTGTGGCCCAAGCCCGGGGGCTCCTGTCGGTGTACAAAAAGAGGGGTACACTTTTGTACCCCTATGACCGTGCACGGGTAGTCTGAGCCACAGGCGCCGCCGCACCGAGCCCGGCAAGGGAGGTAGGAACCAAGGTAAGGACGAAGCCAAAGAGGAGCAGAACGACGCCAAGACCAAGACCACAAAGAGCAAAGGGGACGAAGTGGGGCCCCCCGGCAAGATCCTTGCCGGGAGGCGGTTTTTGCGAACCCGGCAAGACCCTTGCCGTGGCAGCTCGCCCCACACCTAGGGAGCGGGTCACCCTTGAGTCCACTGCCCCCATGGGGCAAGGATTCGGGAGGCATCCCCATGGTGGTATGCAGATCTTTGTGAAGACATTCAAGATCAGATGCACACTTTAGAATATGATGGTCCTTGGTGGGATCCCAGCCAAGGAAAACCACAAGGCCCCCGGCAAGAGCCTTGCCGGGGATGGCAGCAGGCGCCACGGCAAGACCCTTTTTGGGACCCCGGCAAGACCCTTGCTGGGGCCGCGGCAAGATCCTTGCCAAGGACACCCGCGGGGCCACCATCGGACCCGCACCAGTCACGCCTCCACCACCGTTCGCATGCAGCTGCCGACCCAACCAGCTGGGCAGGCACCTGCGTGGCGGCATGCAAATCCTCGTGGAGACCCACCGCTGCGCCACCTCAGCTGCCTACCCGCCTACATGGCATCGCAGGCACCGCTGGCCAGGGTGCGTGTCTACGCGGAAGAGAGCGGCAACGGACGAGACAGGGCTCTCCCCCGCCCCCGATAAAGCTAGGACAGCTAAGCAAGGCGCATTAAATGCACCTTGTCATGTAATGCGAGGGATAACCTCGCATCACTGTACCCTTTCCACCTCCTGTGTGCCACTGTGGCAGCCCCTTTCCCTATAAAAGGAGGCCCCAGGCGACCAGGAAGAGGATTCGGCTTTTTGGAGCTTCTCATGCCCCATAGCTAGCTCAAGAACACAAGCATATAATCCACCAAAGCAGGAGTAGGGTTTTACGCATCTTCGCGGCCCGAACCTGGGTAAAGGAATCGTGTACTGCCTGCTCGATCCGCTCTTCTCACGACCCCCGCGCCCCATAACCGCAGAAAGGGATTCTTGTGATCCCATAGGTGTCGTTTCCCACCGACACCAGAGAATTTAGGGAATCGTAAAGAGACTCCCGTGTTTGAGAAAACCCTTACAAAAGTTGCCAAAACTTCGGAAGACAAAACTTAGATCCTTGCCTTACGCCTAGCTAAGGGCGTAAAACTATAGCGCTTGTTGGGAGGCAATCCAATGAATAAAATTTATTTTTGCTTTTTGCTTTTTGTTCTTGTGTGTTTAAACAATTATGCCTCTTGTATTATTGTGTTTTTTATGTTTTAATTAGTGTTTGTGCCAAGTAAAGCCTTTAGGGTATTCTTGGGTGATAGTTGTTTGATCTTGCTGAAAAAAAACAAAAACTTTGTGCTCACGAAAATTATTGTTAAAAATCACCAGAACATGATAAAATGCCAATTCTTTTTGCAGTAGATCAATATACAAACTACCCTAGTCATCCTAATTTTTCAAAAAAATTGGAGTTATAGAAGTATTCGCCAAAGTCAGATTACTAGAGACTGTTCTGTTTTGAGAGATTCTGTTTTCTTTCTGTTGTGTGCTTATTTTGATGGCTCTATGGTTTTCTTTGATGAGTTTTTGCCATAGAAAAGTTTGAATAAACTAGATATAATACAAAAATAAAATATGAATTGGTTTGATACAACACTTATAGTAGTGGCTTGCTTTCTTATACTAACGGATCTCACGAAGGTTTTGTTGAGTTTTGTGTGATTGAAGTTTTCAAGTTTTGAGTTATCTTACGATGGATGAAGGAAGGATGTAAGAGCCTAAACTTGGGGATGCCTCGGCATCCCAAGCTATTATCCAAGAATGAGCAACGAACTAAGCTTGGGGTTGGCCCCGAGTGGCATCCCCCGCTTTCTTCCAACAACTATCGGTATTTTACTTGAGGCTATATTTTTATTCGTCATATGATATGTGTTTTGCTTGGAGCATCTTGTATGATATGTGTATTTTCTTGTTTTATTTTGTGTTTTAAGTCATCAATCCTTGCTGTACACACCTATTTGAGAGAGCCAAAATTATGTCATGACTTGTTAGAATTGCTCTTTGTGCTTCACTTAAATCTTTTATGAGCTAGGACTTGCACTAGTACTTCATTTATATCTTTTTGAGCACGGTGTGCTTTGTTATTTTTGAAGAAATGCTCTCTTGCTTCACTTAGATTTATTTGAGAGTTAGTAAAATTTTGAAGAAATTCTCTCTTGCTTCACTTAAATTATTTTGAGAGAAAGAAAAAAATTGTTATGCTCATGATCTTCACTTATATTTGTTTGAACTTATGAAAAGCAACACATAAAAGTTAGTCCCAAACTGGTAGATATCCAAGAAGGATAAAATAAGAAAAATGTCATGAAGATCATTGGACGAAATAAACTTGATTCTTAGTAATAGTTTTGAGATATGATGATGTTATATGTGAGTTATGTTGATGAGTAGTTGTGCTCTAGTAAGAATGTTGGTGTTAAGGTTTGTGATTCCCTATGCATGCACGAAAGTCAATAATAATGCAATGAAAATTATATCCTACTTATGGTGCATTATTCGGTGTTACTTATGCTTAATGTTTACTTCACAAAATTATTCGTTTCTTGGTTGGTCGCTTCTCAATCTTTTTGCTAGCCTTCATTTTGCACCAAGTATGATCTCTACTTGTGCATCCAAAATCCTTTAAACCAGTTTTGACACATGAGTCCACTATACCTACCTATACGCGGTATTCTTTTGCCGTTCTAAGCAATTTTGTATGTGCCATCTCTAATTTTCAAAATAAACTTCTCTTTTGTGTGTTTGTTTCGCTCGCGGAACGGTAACGGGTGGCTACTATTTTCCTTGCTGGATTTGTTATTCTCATGATGACTGTTTATTTACTTGTCATTACACGAGAGTAAGGCAAAGGTTTTAGGGATTCCTAGTCTCGAAATGCAAAAATGAAGTTACATTATGTTGTCAAATAATAAATTCCTTGGAAAGTGTTGGTATGGAAGGCACCCGTGGATACAGCTAGCCATGGAAAGTGAAAGTATGGTGGAAAAAGGAATAAACTTTATTTTCTGTTTGGGAACCGCCTATGGCATATCTAGCATGGAAAGTGTTAGCAGATCTACGTCGTTTTTTTGGTGGGATGGATACACCTCTCAAAATGTTTTTATCTCTAATTTTTTCGCTTTGATCTCTGGCGCCTCTACAAATCCCTACTTCCCTCTGCGAAGGGCCTTTCTTTTACTTTATGCAATTTTTATTTTTTGAATTTGAGTCTCCATCTTCTCTTACAAAAGCACCAACTAAGAGGCAATATGATTGTACTCAAGTATTGGGTGTAGCTAATATTCGAGTGTGTTTCATGAATGGATCAATGCTTGGGCATGATGGGCTAGGGTTAACTTGTTTTAGCATTGATATTTTGAAAGACATGGTTGCTTGTTGATATGCTTGAGTATCTAAATTATTATGTCAAAACTAGACTATTGCTTTGAATCACATAAAAGTCCAAATGTCCATGCAATAAAGAAAACAATATGATATGACTTGATGAACAACACTCCACATCAAAAATTATGTTTTTATCACTTATCTACTCGAGGACGAGCAGGAGTTAATCTTGGGGATGTTGATACGCCTCCAACGTCTCTATAATTTTTGATTGTTCCATGCTGTTTTATTATCAATCTTGGATGTTTTATAATCATTTTGTAGTCATTTTATATCATTTTTTGGTACTAACCTATTGACATAGTGCCCATTGCTAGTTGTTGTTTTCTGCATGTTTTTTACATTGCAGGAAATCAATATCAAACGACGTCCAAATGCCCCGAAACTTTTTGGAGATTTTTTATGGGCCAGAAGGAATAAGATGGGACCTGGTGGCACCTGGGGGAGTCCCGAGGAGGGAGAACCCACCAGGGCGCGCCAGGAGGCCCAGGCGCGTCCTGGTGGGTTGTGCCCACCTCGGGCACCCCCCGAACCACCTCTTTGCTCTATAAATACCCCCAAAATCTACAAACCCTAGAAGCATGGACGAAATATTCATCCAGCCGCCGCAAAGTCCAGAACCACCAGATCCAATCTAGAAACCATCACGGAGGGGTTCACCACTTCCATTGGTGCCTCTCCGATGATGCGTGAGTAGTTCTTTGTAGACCTTCGGGTCCGTAGTTAGTAGCTAGATGGCTTTCTCTCTCTCTCACTGGATTCTCAATACAATGGTCTCTTGGAGATCCATATGATGTAACTCTTTTTGCGGTGTGTTTGTTGGGATCTGATGAACTTCAAGTTTATGATCAATTATATCTTTTTATATCCATGAAAGTTATTTGAGTTTCTTTGATCTCTTATATGCATGATCTCTTATAGCCTCGATCTCTTCTTCGATATTTGGATTTTATTTGGCCAACTTGATCTATTTATCTTGCAATGGGAAGAGGTGCCCGATAGTGGGTTCAATCTTACGATGCTTGATCCTAGTGAAAGAAGGGGAACCGACACGTATGCATCGTTGCTACTAAGGATAAAAAGACGAGATCTATATCTACCACCATATAGATAAACGGATCTTGTCTACATCATGTCATCGTTCTTATTGCATTACTCCACTTTCCCATGAACTTAATACACTAGATGCATGCTGGATAGTGGTCGATGTGTGGAGTAATAGTAGTAGATGCAGGCAGGAGTCGGTCTACTAATCTTGGACGTGATGCCTATGTAATGATCATTGCCTGGATGTTGTCATGATTATTTGAAGTTCTAACAATTGCCCAACAGTAATTTGTCTACCCACCGTTTGCTATTTTTCTCGAGAGAAGCCACTAGTGAAACCTATGGCCCCCGGGTCTTCTTTCTCATATATTTGCCTTGCGATCTACTTATCTTTGCGTTTTTATTCAGATCTATTAAACCAAAAAATACAAAAATACCTCGCTACATTTTATTTCTATTTATTTTATTTGGCGTTCGATCTATCAATCTACTGCAATTTATCTCATGTTCGTTTGCCAATTTCTGGCGCCGTTACCCGAAAGGGATTGACAACCCCTTTAACACGTCGGGTTGCGAGGTGTTGTTGTTTGTGTGCAGGTGCTGCTTACGTTGTGTTGCTTGGTTCTCCTACTGGTTTGATACCTTGGTTTCATAACTAAGGGAAATACCTACCGTCGTTGTGCTACATCATCCATCCCTCTCCGGGGAAATACCGACGTAGTTTCAGCTACCATCAGCTGCCTTACAGGAAATATTTAACTTTGTGCAAACTAAAGAAGAGAGTCTACCACAAGATTGGGGGAGGCTTTGCCAATTACTTAATGCTTTGCATGATCATCCTCTTAAGAAAAATGAAATACTTGATATCTTCTATAATGGACTAACCGATGCTTCTAGGGACTTCCTAGATAGTTGTGCTTGTTGTGTTTTCAGGGAACAAACCGTTGGACAAGCTGAGGAATTATTGAATAACATATTGAAAAATTATGATGATTGTACTCTTCCTGAACCACCAGCTAAACCCACTCCAAAGAAGAGGGGTATATTATATCTCAGTCCTGAAGATATGCAAGAGGCAAAGAAATCTATGAAGGAAAAAGGTATTAAAGCTGAGGATGTTAAAAATTTACCTCCTATTGAAGAAACACATGGGCTTAATACACCACCACTGCCTAAGGTGGTAGAGGTAAATTCTCTTATGAAATTCAATGAAAATGACAATCCTCACAATATGCATCCTAGTCAATGCCTTTATGAGTTTGAAAACTATATTAGAAAACAAGATCATTTTAATGCAAATGTTATGGAACAATTGAAATATAATTCTGATATGATTGCTCGCTTGAGTGACTTGTTATTTAGAATTTCAAATGATGTTAGAGGTGTTGGAAAACATGCTTTTATGGTTCAAACCCAGTTAGAACAAGTTGCTAAATCACAAAGAGAATTGCTAGATGAAATGAATAATCATATGCATGACTTTGCTGTTAGAGTTGTAACTAGAGGAGGTAAAATGACTCATGAACCACTTTATCCTGAGGGACACCCAAAAATAATTGAACAAGACTCACAAAGAAATAACACTAGTGCACCTAGTCCTTCTAAAAAGAAAAGAAGAAGAAAAATGATAGGACTGTGCATGCTTCTAGTGAACCTGAAGTAGGAAAACCTCCTGATAATGAAAATGAAGTTTCTATCTCTGATGCTGAAACTCAATCTGGTAATAAACATCCACCTAGTGATAATGAAAAAGATAATGCTGATGTTCATGAAGATGCTCAACCAAACAATGAAAAAGAACCAGATAATGATGTTGAGATAGAACCACTTGTTGATCTTGATAACCCACAACCTAAGAACAAAAGATATGATAAAAGAGACTTCATTGCTAGAAAACATGGTAAAGAAAGAGAACCGTGGGTTCAAAAACCTATGCCTTTTCCACCCAAGGGAACTAAAAAGAATGATGATGAAGAATTTGAACGCTTTGCTAAAATGCTGAGGCCAGTCTTTTTGTGTACTCGCTTGACTGATATCTTGAAAATGCCTCCTGATGCAAAGTATATGAAAGACATCATCACTAATAAGATAAATATACCGGAAGCTGAAATCTCCACTATGCTTGCTTATTATACTTTCAAAGATGGAGTACCAAAAAAACTTGGAGATCCGGGAATACCAACTATACCTTGCTCTATCAAAAAGAATTATGTGAAAACTGCTTTGTGCGATTTAGGAGCTGGTGTTAGTGTTATGCCTTTCTCTTTATATAAAATACTTTATTTGAATAAACTCACACCTACTAAAATATCTTTACAAATGGCTGACAAATCAACTGCCATACCTATCGGTATCTGTGAGGATGTGCCCGTTGTTGTTGCTAATGTTACTATTTTGACTGACTTTGTTATACTTGAGATGCCCGAGGACGAAAACATGTCGATTATCCTTGGTAGACCCTTCTTGAATACTGCAGGGGCTGTTATTGATTGCAATAAAAGCAAGGTCACTTTTCATATCAATAAAAGCAAGGTGCACTTTCCGAAGAAACAATTCAAAGTGAATGGTATTAATGTTATTGAAAAATCTCCGACAATCACTATTCGAAGTTTTCAAATACCTCTACCTACTGTCAAAAAGAAATATGAAACGCTTATTATTGGGGATGTTCAAATCCCCATTGAGGTAACTTAGTGATTTACGAAAGTTCTTCGGTTTCATGCTAATCGAAAGTGGTTGTTAATAAGACCTAATCAACCTTATTAATGAATCATTTTTGACTGGTATGAAGTTGATGAATTTAGTAAGCACTACCTTCTGTCCCTACCTTTTGCTTTCTGTTTTTATTAATTAAATAAAATAAAATGCCATGTTTTGTCTGTTTTCTGAATTTCCCATGGAATAAAAAATGACCCAAAAATAAAAGTGCTTGGAATGCCCTGAAAATCTAATACGTTTTTTCTGAATATTTCTGAATTTCTGGTTCAAATAATATCAGGGGGAGGTGCACCAGGTGGGCACAACCCACCTGGGCATGCCAGGAACCCCAAGCGCGCCCTGGTGGGTTGTGGTCCCCACGTGAGCCCCTCACTTATCTCTTTAGCCCACATCATCACTTACCTCCAGAAAAAAATCTCCATTGCTCTCTCTCCCATGTTCTTGCTCTCAAACCCGCGGATTTCATTATCTTTGCTCGAATCTCTGTTTTTGAAACTATTTCAGGGGATTGTTGCTTGGTATGTGACTCCACCATTTGTCCAATTAGTTTTTGTTTTAGTGGTTTATATTTTGAATAATTAGCTACTCTTGGTGTTGTTGTAGATGAACTTGCATGTTGAATTCTTAGTGTTCTAAATAGTTTGAATTCTTGCTATGGCCTCTATGTATCCCTATGAGTAGTTGCTATCAATTTGAGAAAGTTTTGTTGACAAATTTTGGTCACCCAAAAATTTTATTTTCAGAAAATTGTACGTGGACATGAATATGTTCAGGAAGTTTGGATCTAAGAAGAACTCCAAGGGTGTTATTGGGGAGTCTTCTGACAGTGATCTCCACCCTCGGAGGTTGGCGGAGGTACGACCGTGTGAATGGCCGCACACCCCATTCCTGGAAGACGCTAGAATTCTTTAGGAGTTCACACAATATGTTGCTAATGCCAGCCTCACTGGCTTCATCGCAGATGAGTGTGACCAACTTCAAATCCTCACAAACATCTTCGTTCAAAGCTTTACTTTCTTGCCTAGAAATAATCCTCCTGAAATGAGCTTTGATTTATATGCTGAAAACCATCAGATACCACTTACTGAATTTTGTGACATATACATGATCCCCTCTGATGGGAGCTTAGCCGAGCCTAGGCAGGCTGGGTTTCAGGACTTTAATCGCACTTTGATTGTGGGAGATGAGAGAGGGGTGTCAGCCACCACTGCTGCTAGCATACACTTTCCTGCAGTACATTATTTTGCATTATTTGTTGCTAAGTGCTTGCTTGCTAGAAAGAAAGTAGGTGCGCTCAGCGCACCAGACTTTGCTATTTTACGCCGAGCACTAGAGGGCGACAACACTTATAGCTTGGGAGCTATTGTGGCTCGTCGCCTTCATCTTAATAAATCCTAGGGGGGAATACATGGTGGGATTTTCGCTACTCATTTGGTGGCTCACTTCAATGTTGGGATACGCCCTCATGATTATCCTCTGACTAAGGTCTACTTAGACCGTGCAGCCATGGATCACCACCATTTCACTGATAACAAATCTCCTAACATCCCCATTCTTTATAACCTAGTCTTTAGCGTTAAAACTCGTGTTATTATTCCCTTGCCTGCACCTGCTTTGTTTGATTCTGTTGCCAGGGCGGATATCGGATTATGCCTACAGACATCATCGCCTACCGGAACGCTCAGGCTGTTGCAGAGGCAGAGGAGGAGCCTCAGCAGTGGGATGAGTGGATGCCTGCTCCTCAGGATCCCTACTACCATCCAGGCTACTAATCTACTACCAAGTTAGGCTAAAAGCCTAAGCTTGGGGGAGTACGTGCTTCTCACCGACATTATATTCATGTTCAAACATATCATTCTATTTGTCAGTGTTCACACTTTTTCATTGTATCATCCATGCTTAGATTTATTTTTCTTGCTTTCTTCTTTTGTGTTTGAAAAACTTTAGAAAAACCCAAAAAAAATTAGTTGTAGTTTACTTTCTATGCATGCTTAGTAGTAGTATTAAAAAGAAAACCCAAAAAGATTTCCTTGTTCTTCTTTTGCTTATTGGGAGCTTTCCCGTGTAAATAGTTTTTCTCATTTTTGCTTTTCAATTTTTATTTGCTTGTTCACGAAAACCCAAAACTCCAAAAATATTTCAGTGTGTTTCTCTGAGTTTCTTTTCTTTTTATTCGAGTCTTACCAAGGAGAAGACCATGATTAAAATGTTGAGTGGCTCTTATATGAATAACTGTTGAACTAATAAAGAGCACATTTTACCTTGTCTTCTCCTATTGAATAAAATGTTTGCAGGTTCCAACTTAGTCCACGACACTCTTTCACTATTATGATTTTCTTATCATTCGGTCGTGCAAGTGAAAGGCAATAATGACGATATTCGATGAACTGGCCATGGCAGAGAGAAAATGGTATGAATTTGACTTGTTCTGTTTGTGTAAATATGTTTAATCTAGTATCCATGATTCAGTCCATTATGATTAAACATGTTTGCAATGACAATTAGAGATTATAGTTTCTCATGCCATGCATAAGTAGCTTGGAGTTAATAATGATTTATCTTGGATATCAACATAGCGTTAAAATGATTGTGATGTAGTATGATGATATGGTATCCTCCTCTGAATGTTCGAGTGGCTTGACTTGGCACATGTTCATGCATGTAGTTGAATCAAAACCAACATAGCCTCTATAATATTTATGTTCATGGTGTTCATATCCTACCCATGCTAGTGCCCAATGTTACTTATGCATAATGCATGGTTATGACCGTTGTTGCTCTCTAGCTGGCCGCTTCTCAATCTAATTGCTAGCCTTCGCCTGTACTAAGTGGGAACTCTGCTTGTACATCAAAATCCTTAAACCCAAAGTTATTCCAGATGAGTCCACCATACCTACCTATATACGGTACTATCTTGCCATCCTAAGTAAATTTGCATCTGCCACCTCTAAAAACATCTAAAAATTATCCTTTTTGTGTGCCTGGATCGTTCATGGAACAATAGGAGGTGGTCGGTATCTTCCATGCTAAGTGGGTTATTCTTAGGTCGAGTGTTTATTCACTCGCCATTGCACGAGAAAAGGGTGGTAATAGGGATGCCCAGTCCCAAACTGCAAACATGAAAAAGAGGTCATCTCTGAAATAATCAAACAAAAACTCCCAATGGAGTCAAAACCTTTACTTTTATCGCTTGGGAACCGCCACTAGCATGCTTAGCATGGAAGATGTTGATAACTGATGGTCGTGAAGTGAATGAGAAGGGTGCTTGTCTCAAAATATCATCTATCTCCGTTTTAAAACTTGAGCTCTGGCACCTCTGCAAATCACTGCTTCCCTCTGCGAAGGGACTTTCTATTTACTTTTATGTTGTGTTATCACCTTCTAAAACAAGCGCAAGAAACTGAGAGAGCACAACTGTCATGATTTATGCATTGTGTGTAGCTAATGTTGGGTGCATCATGATTGGATCTTTTCTACCATGAATTCCAATGTCTAGTCGCTACTTGAGCTTTGGAGGTGCTCTGCATTTATGTTTTGCGGTCTCAGAAAGGGCTAGCAAGATACCACTATTGTCATATTATATCATGGTTGTTTTGACAACATGTTGCTATTTGAGATAACTTATTATTGCTCGCTAGCTGATTATGTCATTGATATGAGTTTATATAATCTTTAAGAGTTATCGTCGACATGATTAGTTATAATGTGGTGAAAACTTGGGTGCTGTTTAAGCTTATTTATGCAAACAAGAGCAAAAGAGTTCATAAAAGTTTTTCTTTCTCACTTTCAGTTTATCAACTGAATTGCTTGAGGACATGCAAATGTTTTAGCTTGGGGTAGTTAATACGTCTCCAACGTATCTACTTTTTCTCACGCTTTTCCTCTTGTTTTGGACTCTAATTTTCATGATTTGAATGAAAAGAACCCCGGACTGACGCTATTTTCAGCAGAACTACCATGGTGTTGTTTTTGTGCAGAAATAAAAGTTCTCGAAATGGAACAAAACTTTGCGAGGAATTTTTATATAACAAATAAGAATTTCTAGAGCCAAGACCTATCGGAGAGGGGCCCCTGGGTGGGCACAACCCAGCAGTGCGCGCCCGCTCTCCTGGCGCGCCCAGGTGGGTTGTCCCCACCTCGTGGCCCCGCAAACCCTGAAACCATAAAATCCTATTTTTCTAGAAACAAATCAGAGAGAGAGAATTATCATGATCCACGAGACGGAGCCGTCGTGACCTCCTTTTCTTCATCGGGAGGCCAGATCTGGAGTCCGTTTGGGGCTCCGGAGAGGGGGATCTTCATTCTTCGTCATCACAAACCCTTCTCGATTGCCAATTCCATGATGCTCCCCATCGGAAGTGAGTAATTCCTTCGTAGGATTGCTGGTCGGTGAGGAGTTGGATGAGATTCATCATGTAATCGAGTTGGTTTTTTAGGGCTTGATCCCTAGTATCCACTATGTTCCTAGATTGATGTTGCTATGACATTGGTATGCTTAATGCTTGTCACTTTGGGCCCGGGTGCCATGAACTCAGATCTGAACCGTTTATGTTATCATCATCATATCCATGTTTTAGATCCGATCTTGCAAGTTATAGTCACCTACTACGTGTTGTGATCCGGCAACCCCGGAGTGACAACAACCGGGCCCACTCCCGGTGATGACCGTAGTTTGAGGAGTTCATGTATTCACTATGTGTTAATGCTTTGTTCCGGTTCTCTATTAAAAGGAGGCCTTAATATCCCTTAGTTTCCAATATGGACCCCGCAGCTACAGGAGGGTAGGACGAAAGATGTCATGCAAGTTCTTTCCATAAGCACGTATGACCATTTACGGAATACATGCCTACATTATATCGATGAACTGGGGCTAGTGCCGTATCGCCCTATGTTATAACTGTCACATGATGATTATCATCCAACAAGTCACCGATCCAATGCCTACGAATTTATCTTATATTGTTTCTGCTAAGTTACTACTGCTATCATCACTGTTACACTTGCCACAAAATATTGCTATCACTGTTAATGTTACCGTTGCTGCTGCCACTATTATCAAAACTATCATATTATTGTGCTACGGATTACTTGCTGCAGATAATTAATCTCTAGGTGTGGTTGAATTGACAACTCAGCTGCTAATACTTTCAAATATTCTTTGGCTCCCCTCGTGTCAAATCTATAAATTTGGGTTGAATACTCTACCCTCGAAAACTGTTATGATCCCCTATACTTGTGGGTTATCAGTGGGATTTACGCCACGTGGTTAGCGGGTTATCGTGATATACCTATTAAGGAAAATGATCCGCAGTTGCCTGCTAGTTATCTTGATTGTGATGCTATGGTCCACCATCCGTTTCTCAAAAGGGAGGACCCACCATTCCGATACATGCTAATTTTTGATAAGAATCGTGTTATCCGTATTACTTTGCCTGCCCCTGCCTTCTTTAACTTTTAGGAAAAATAGAGATACTATATACACGAGGAGGAGGATGAGGCGTACATGGTAGCAGAGGAGACTGCTCGTCAAAGTGAGCCCCCCCCCCCCCCCGTCAGGCGGGGGCAGCTGCACTTGAGTACGACCCAAACTATCACTATAATTTCTACTCAGGCCAGCCATGGCCATAGACCAAGTTAGGCCAAAAGCTTGGGGGAGTACGTATTCTCACCGACATTACATTCATGTATCACACATTCATTCCAATTGCCAGTGTTCATCGTTTTCATTCTATATCCATGTTTCATATTATTTTACTTTCTTTTGTGTGTTTGAAAAACTTTGAAAATCCAAAAATATTTATCACTTCTTTTTGTTTTTTCTTTCTTGTTTTCTTAGTTGGTGGTATGAAAAGAAAACCCAAAAAGATTTCATGTTTCTTCTTTTGTTGTTTGTTGGGGGTTCTTCAGTGTAATTAGTTTTCTTCTTTCGTCCGCTTTCTTCAGAAAAACTAAAAACTTCAAAAATATTTTAGTGTGTTTCTTTGAAATTATTTTCTTTTCTTCGAGTCATCGTAAGGAGAAGACTATGCAAGAATTGTTGAGTGCCTCTCATATGTTTTTTGTTAATCTAACAAAGAGTCAATATTACCTTGTCTTCTCCTTTGAATAAAGTGTTTGCAGATTTCAGCTTAGTCAATGACACACTTGCACTATTATTATTTTCACATCATTCGGTCATGCAAGTGAAATTAAATAATGTGATGATTTGATGAAGTGGCTGTGGTGAAGAAAGCAGGTATGAACTCTTATTGTTTTTCATTTTGGTAAATATGTTTAACCTACTAGGCCTGATTCAGCATATTATGGGTAAACATGTTTGTGATGACAATTAGATATTATAGTTGCTCATGCCATGCTTAAGTAGCTAGGAGTTGATAATGATTTATCTTGAGTGTCAACATGCATTAAAATGATTGTGATGTCGTATGTTAGGATGGTATCCTCCTTTGAATGATTCAAGTGGCTTGACCTGGCACACCTTCACACATGTAGTTGATTCAAAACCAATGCAACCTTCATTATGTTTATGTGCAGGGTGTTTATATCATAATCATGCTCATAGTCAATGTTAAATATTCGTAATGCATGATTATGACCGTTGTCGCTCTCTAGTTGGTCGCTTCTCAACCTATTTAGTAGCATTTTCCTGTACTAAGCGGGAATATTTCTTGTGCATTAAAAATCCTAAAACCCCAAAGTTATGTCGAAGACTCCACCATACCTTCCTATATACGGTATTACTCTGCCATTCCAAGTAAATGTGTATGTGTCATCTCTAATCATTCAAATAAGCATATGTTTTGTGTCTCGTACCGCTCATGGAGCGATAGGGCAGCCAATATCTTCCATCCTAAGCAGGTTATTCTCATGATGTGTGTTTATTCACTTGTCATTGCATGAGAGAGGCTGGTAGTTGGGATGCCCAATCCTGCTAAACAAAATAAAGAAAATATAATAAAACAAACTCCCCCGGGAAAGATGATTGTTTGGAGGGCACCCGTGAATACGGCAAGCCATGGCTTTTGTTTGTATGGTTGAGGGGAGTAAACTTTTCATTTCCGCATGGGAACCACCGATAATGTGTTTAGCATGGAAGATTTTGAAATCCTTTCTCGTGACGTTGACAGGAAGAGAAAACCACTTAGAATGTATTCATCTGTGTTTTAAGTTTTGAGCTTTGGCACCTATACAAATCTCTACTTCCCTCTGCGAAGGGCCTTTTATTTACTTTCAAGTTATCTACTTTTATTGTTAAGTCATCGCCTTCTCATTCAAAGCAACAATTAGGAGAGGGCTATTGTCATTCTTAGTTTAACATGCATTGAGTCTAGTTAATGTTGGATATGCGCATGACTGGATCTCTTGTACCCTGAATTACAATGTTTAGTCGCTGCTTGAACTTCAGAGGTGCGCTGCATTTATGTTTTGTGGTGTCAGGAAGGGCTAGCAAGATACCATGTTAGGGCATCTCCAAAGAGGACCTGTAAACCTCCCGCAACCGTCCGGACCGTGGAAGCCATCCAACGTCGACCTGTATTGGTCTGCGGAGCGGTCCGAACGCGATTTCTCCCGCAAACCGGAGACAAACATGGGGGAGGTTCGCTAGAGTCTGGACCGATCCCAAGCCCCTTTTCTGAACGCCCTGGCCCACCAAAAACCCCTCCTCCCTCCCGCGCGCGCTCTCGCCTGGCGCCAGCTGCCCACATTCATGCCGCTGTAGAGTGCGCCGCTCCACATTGAAGGCGGCTCAGGGCGGACACGACCTTTCACTACCTCCGCCATTGAAGTGGTGCATCGGCCAATGTTGCCGCCCGTGACGCGTCTCCGGTGTTCGCCCTATTCAGTGTCAGAGACGCGTGACTAGACAGGATGGGACGTATATATACTACACCCATCAATGCCACTATCCGTCTATTTGCCGCCATTAAGCAGGCTCGCCGGCCGAGAAACTCCCTCCGATGCTACTTATGATTTGTGTTGGGATTTCCCTGAAGAGGAGGGGATGATGCAGTACAGTAGAGATAAATATTTCCCTACCAAGGTTATCAATCCAGTAGGAGAATCAAGTAACACTATGTAAACAACACCTGCACACAAATAACAAATACTTGCAACCCAACGCGTAGAGGGGTTGTCAATCCCTCAACGGGATTGAGATAGATTAAATTGTATAGTTTTTTATACATAGATCAGACAAAAATATAAAATAAAATAAATAAAAGAAAATTGCAGCGGTATTTTTAGTTTTAATATATGATAAATGATAGACCCAGGGGCCATAATTTTCACTAGAGGCCTCTCTCAAGAATATAACATACGATGGGTAAACAAATTACTGTTGGGCAATTGATAGAAAAGCAAATAATTATGTCGATATCCAAGGCAACGATCATACATAGGCATCACGTCTCAGAAAAGTAGACCAAAATGATTCTGCCTCTACTACTATTACTCCACACATCGACCGCTATCCAACATGCATCTAGTTATTAAGTTCCTGGAAAAACGAAGTAACGCCTTAAGCAAGATGACATGATGTACACAAGACAAACTCACGTATGAATAAACCCCGCCTTATTACCCTTAATAGCAACAATACATGCATGTCATCTCTCTTTCTGTCACTGAGATTGAGCACCGCAAGATCGAACCCATCACAAAGCACCTCTTCCCATGGCAAGATAAATTTTCCAAACCAAACCAATAAATCGGAGAATAAATACGAGGCTATAAAAATAATGCATAAAAGAGTTCAGAGGATACTCAAATAATATTCATGGATAGATCAAATCATAAACTCACAATTCATTTGATCCCAACAAACACACCGCAAAAAGTCATTACATCAAATAGGTCTCCAAGAACATCAAGGAGAACATTGTATTAAAGATCAAAAAGAGAGAGAAGAAGCCATCTATATACTAACTACGGACCCATAGGTCTGTGGTAAACTACTCACGCATCATCAGAGGGCCAGCAAGGATGATGAAGATCCCTCCGTGATCGTTGCCCCCTTCGGCAGAGTGCCGAAAAGGCCTCTAGATTGGATTTCATGGTTCTGGAACTTGCGGCGACGGAAAAAGTGTTTCGTCCACTCCCCTAGGGTTTTTGGGATTTTAGAGTATTTATAGAGGAGGAGGTAGGTCAAGGCGGTGCCCATGGGCTCCACTACCCACCAGGGCGAGCTAGAGGCCCTTGGCGCACCCTGGTGCCTAGTGGGCCCCACGGGCCTCTTCTCGTGGCCTCCAGAAGCTTCCAGGGTCTCTTCTTGCCAGAAAAAATCTCCAAAATGTTTCGTGGCATTTGGACTTCGTTTGGTATTGATATTCTGCAAAGTAAAAAACAAGCAAAAAACAACAACTAACACTGGGTACTAAGTTAATAGGTTAGTCCCAAAAAATGATATAAATTTACTAGTAAATGTATATAAAACATCCAAGATTGATAATATAATAGCATGGAACAATCACAAATTACAGATACGTTGGAGATGCATCATCCGGCGCTGCGCATTGATGCACCAGGACACCTGGCCTCACCGGAATCCGCTATATAAAGGTGGCCACGCCCGGTTAACTCCTCACCACAACACCATCACCTCCACATCCTCCTCCCTTGCACTGCATCCGCCATGACCGCTAGCAGGAAGCAATGTCGGACAGTTTGTCGCTGAAGATGAAGCACGTGGTGGTCACCCTTGCTGTCGCCTGGCATAGCTGCCATGCCAGGCAGATCGAGGCCAGCTTGCCGGCTAGCTCGCCCAAAGTCTCCAATGATGACAACACCATGATGGAGATGGGCTCCGACGACTCCGCCCCGGCTCCCGCGCCTCCTATGTACGCCGGCTTCACCATGGAGCAGGCGCAGTTCAACGCCGCCATGGCAGAGGTGCAGCTTGCGCTGGTGCCTTTGTCGATGTTCCAGTAGGCGCAGGAGGAACAGTGGTACAACATGTTCGTCCTGGAGTAGCACCGGCTGGCGGAGGGCCAGATCTATGACAAGCGCATGAGCGAGGAGGCCGTGGCGGCCATGGTCGCGGCGAACCCCAACTTCATGGCGAAGTAATGTGCCATCTATGATGCTATCCGCGCTCAAGCCACCGCTCGCCAGGAAGCGGACACCACAGAGGCGCAGCTTCAGGTGATCGCGGAGGAGAACAACGCCAGATGCGCCTCCTACGCGTCGCCGAAGAACCATCAGCCGGCCCGGTGGGACAAAGACAACGCTGGCGCCACCATTTCCATTATTAACCTCACATCCACCAGCGATGGAAAGGCCCCGAACTCCTCTAAGGATGAGTAGGCCACGGGAGGCGATGGTGCCTTGTGTGCCATGTGGGTCGGTCCGTCTGTCATGTTCTACTCTTCCACATCGGAGACCGCACCTTCACTTCATTGGTCTTATCACCGGTGCTCTTAGAGATGGCGGGAGGAGGACGACACGGGCTTGGATGCTGGGCGCCGCCACCATAGGATAGTTTTGGGGGTGGGTCTTTTTTTGTTTTAAATTTCAAAATGTAGTTAAATCTGCCATGTTTGTATGAAATCCGTCATGTTTGTACGAAATTCGTCCGTATTTGCACGAATTTCATCCGGTTTGTTGAAAAATAGTTTGACATATATGCGGCTAGCGTTGGATGTCGACCTCCCGCATCCATGCCCGCGGACTGGTCCCGCCCTATCCGCGAACGGATGCAGAGGTTTTTGTGGGTTTCCATTGGAGATGCCCTTATCATATTATATCATGATTGTTTTCAAAAATTGATGGAGTCCAAGATTTATTATTAATGCTCGCTAGTTGATTATGTTATTGTCATCAGTAAATGTGGGACCTAAGTGTTATCATTCACATGGTTAGTTCATAATCTTCGCTGAAAACTTGAATACTAGCTAAGCATATATACAACAGCAGAACAAAAGAGTTTGTAAAAGTTTTTCTTTGCCACTTTCAGTTTATCAACTGAATTTCTTGAGGACAAACAATGATTTAAGCTTGGGGGAGTTGATACGTCTCAAACGTATCTACTTTTCCAAACACTTGTGCTCTTCTTTTGGACTCTAGTTTGCATGATTTGAATGGAAGTAACCCAGACTGACATTGTTTTCAGCTGAATTACCTTGGTTTTATTTTTGTGTAGAAATAAAATTTCTCGATTTGGGCTAAAAATTTACGAAGAATTTTTTTGGAATATATAAAAAATACCAGCGAAAAGATCTACCAGAAGGGGGCTACCAGAGAACCACAAGCACCCTAGCACCGGTCCACCCACATATCAAACTATCAAAGTAGCGAATGCAAATCAACTAAACATGATGAACGTGACTATACGACAATTCCCATGTGTCCCTCAAGAACACTTTGGTTGTTATAAGAGAACATTCCGACTTGTCCTTTGCTATAAAAAGGATTGGGCCACCTTGCTGCACCTTGTTACCATTGCTACTTGTTACTTGTTACGAATTATCTTGCTACAAAACTATTTGTCACTTCCACTTTCAGTAGTTGCAAAAAATACCTTATTGAAACCACTTGTCATTTCTTTTTGCTCCTCGTTGCGTTCGGCACTCTTACTTATCAAAAGGAGATTGATCCCCTATTATTGTGGGTCATCAAATGTCATCCAATAGAAATATCCATCACTAATCCAATACCTACGCTTTGCTCATATTGATCTATGCTAAGTTACTACTATTGTTGTTGATGTTACAATCACTACAAAATTGCTAGTATAACTATTACCATTACTATCAAAACTATCAAATTATTGTGCTACTAAACACTTTGCTACAGAGAAACAACTTTCCAGGTGTGGTTGAATTGACAACTCAACCGCTAAAGCTTATAAATATTCTTGGGCTCCCCTTTGTGTCGAATTAACAAATTGGGTGAAATACTACCCTCAAAGACTGCGCGACCCCCTATACTTGTGGGTTATCAAAACACGTACCTCGTCAGTCGCGCTTCTCACGTAGGCCGTGCCCCACCGCCTGCCGCGACTCAGCCTCGCCCTCTCCGCCCACGACTGTACCATGCTGGTTGTGGCAGGGCCACCGTCTCCACTCTACTCTTCCCATGAGGGCCACCCCATCTGCTCCCGTGATGCACCGATCAGGTCCGCAGCAAGCTGTTGTCTGCTCCTCCATGAGCACGTTGGCCACCGCTCCTCCTCCTGTGGCCGCATCTCTCCTCAAGTGGTTACCTCTATGAGAGAGGGAATTAAGAGACATGTTTGAGGAGGAAAATGACTGGTTTCATGTGGGGGGAGGCAAGTACGAAGCTTCTTGGAAATTTGCTCTAGCTTGCTAGTTTTAATTGGCGATGACATGGACCAATAGCATGGAGCGACTAAGACCCAATCAGAAATGGGCGAGCGAACAGTGCATCTGTCGATGTGGCATAGGCGAGGAGGCGCCATTGCCCCGCAGCTTATTGTGTCTGATATATAGGATACCACACAATCCTGAATACTCCTTTTGGTCCACCTCTCATTTTTATTAGATAAGATAATCAAGAAACTCTTAATGAAAGCAATTAAAAAAGTGACCAGAATATGTCCCACACAGCAATCGGAACGTGCCCCCACATACTTCTACAACCTGACCACATGAATATACATGAACATTGTTCATTTCAGTTTTAGTGTCGACCCATATTCCAAGTTTCTTGACATTGCTTCGGTTAAAAAAAGTAATTGACCAGCTTCTTGAAGATGATGCACACCTTCTGCATCTTGCCCAATGTAATGGACGTCTTCTTTGCCAAATTCCGCGTCCCCTCAACCTTCTCGGTGAAGTTGTATGCTTTTACCTTTGCATAAATCAGCTTCCCCTTCTCAGAAAACCTGTATGTTTTCTCAACCTTCTTACATTCCACCACAAGCCACATGCCCTTGTCCAACATGAATGTATATGCTTTCATCCCCTTCTCTGGTAGGTTGCACACTTTTACTGCATCGTGACACACCACAAGCCACACTCCCTTGTTCAACATGAATGAACATGCTTTCATCCCCTTCTCTGTTAGGTTTTACACTTTTACCGCATTGTAACATTCCACTACCAGCATCTTGCATTTCACCAGCAACTCCACTCCTATGTGGCATCCTTATTTTCTCTAACATCTTGATTCTTACCCTTTTTTCTACATTTTGATTGCTAGATACCTTGCCCCTTTCCTTGCACTCTCCACAACCATTGCCCGCATTCTTGGAGTTTTCCGTACTTGAGGGGATGGCTATGTAGCTGAAGGAGGCTTGATTGCTGACAATACTGCATTGCAGGTGGGGCGCTCATGTCTTTCTAGGCTCGTCACCATCCAGGGCCATTTTAAACTAGTTTTGGACACGAGGTGTGGTAAAATACATATTTTTATAATAAATTTTATACTTATTTAAACTAGTTGTATGGTGATATAAATTTAATTCGTACAATTTTCTATTACTTAGCTAGTATAGTTAACAACATATTTTTTCTTAATAATAATAATATCGTTCTTTATTTGTTATACATTTTTAACATATGTTAATAAATTTACCTCTCTTAAATTTAAATTATATGACATAACAAAAATTATAGTGAATAGATTTTCATAAATTGTATTAACTATGTGTGTGTATATGTGTGTTTTCATGTGTATTGATATCATTAAATATCATGAAATAGATTTATAAAGATTACAATCTAAAAAATATTATAGTGATCTCTAGTGTATTATTCGGTAAGCTTATAGAAACTTCTAGCGTATGTAAAATGTGCCTTGCAATATGGGTTTATTAATAAATTAAAAACATGTGCATGATTTGTACTTGTACTTCAAATAGCACAAATATTGTAATCATCAAACAACATAAAAAATGCAGACTACTTTTGCACACATATGATTTGATATTGTATATGCTCATTTGGAATGTTATTGTTTAGTTTGATGTGTACTAGAATTTACGCTAGTTTATCAAATAAAAAGTTGTGCATTAATTTAAACATATGAATGTTGTTAACATATATTTCGTTGTGCAAATTGAACCTAGCTCAGATGGTTAGGTTCCTTGTGGTGGAACCAACCTGCCAGGGTGTCAATCCTACACCTAGCATTCGTGCTAGCATTTTCCTGCATTTATTTCAGGATTTCCAGTGATGTTCATTCAGCGAGGGGAGACATTTCCATTAACTACGAGGTGCATGTGGTGACTTCGACATCCTCAAGATGATGTGTCGGCTTAGTATCTCGAAGGTGCTCATAGGGTAGGGATGCGTGTGTATGTTCATAAGAATGAGTGTTTGTGAGCATCTCTAATTGTATTGTGTTAAAAACATATATTTCATTATGAAATGTATGGCAATCAGTGAGAGACCACCGGCCAAATTAAATTTAGCTTCACCTAGTATATTGGTTTGTTCCCACATAGTATACACTATGTGCGTGTTTGGTTTCCTGGGTTGCACCTAGCTTGCACCCACTGTGCAATTTGTGAATGTTTGGTACCCTGCATGACGAATTGGGCCTAGCCCAACAGATGCAAAATGAGGCTCCCAGCCAGGCTGAGGGGAAATGCAAGTTTTGGCCGTGTCCTCGATCCTGCATCCACGCAACACCCGCACATGCCAAAGCGGCTAGGGTCTCTCTCCCAATCGGCTCACACCCTCTCATGTACGTTGCTCTCCTCACTCCTCTCGTCTCTCGTGCGACACTTGATCTCGCCGCCTCGTCACCTCTGTGCATGTCGCTGACGCGCCTCTTCGCCGCTGCGCAGCTAGACCTCTCCTCCCCTCCTCTCCCATTAGTCCCCATTCATCTCGAATCCCCTCCAACCCCGGTTCTTTCCTGCCCGTGTTGCTTCTTCTGCAAATGCAGATGGGTGAGCGGATGGAGCGGCAGCCTCCTTCGGCCACGAACGAGAATGAAGGCAAGGTGATGATTAGAGATGTTCGCCGAGCGTTGCGTGTGGCTAGATCCCAATGGTCCTTCTGCCAACGCCCCATTTGGATTATACATATATATCTACACACACATACATATAGACATAAAAGATGGGATCTGTCCCCAACCTCCTTTTCCCCTAAGGATTTGAGATGGTTTGACTATAGTATGGACTGATTGTGTGGATTGCAGTGGAGCATCGATGCTCTTTTTCCATGTGAGCCCGATTGTGTGGAGTATCGATGCTTGTTTGTTGAACTGTAATATGCACTCTTATTGGACTTTTATACTAGATAATTATTTGTGTGCTCTCATGATTCTAGTTCATCGCTTTTGCTAATATGTAGACATGTTACTTTTTGAAATTCAACCATCTCTGCCATTTTGGAGACATGTGATTATATTTGACCATTTTGTTTTACTTCAGTCAGAAAAGATATTTGAGTTGGAGTTCTGTCACCAAAACAATCTTCCAATTATTTTACATATATGTACAAGCACCTTGAATCAAACATATATGCAAACTATCAAACAACATTGGTTGTGTAGCATCTCTATCTAATACAACCCCAGACACAATATACCAAACAAAATCTTGGCTAAGCCTTCCCCATATCATGCAGTCAACCAAACACACTTCTCTACTCGTTCTTGCATCTGCTCAACTAGGCCAACCTTAGCCAAGCTCCGTCATGCGATGCATGCTAGAGCCTCTCGGGGAACCAAACACACCCGTATGTGTTGTGAATTTTCCCCCATGAGAATTTTATCTTGTATTAGATATTCAATTGTCTTTCTAATATAATATACGATAATATGATCATTACTATAGTATTTTAGTATTTGGGGGACCTGATGCTCTCGCTGCCCAGGGCGGTTGCCCTTTTTGCCGGCCTATGGACCGGCCTTGTCACCTTCCAGAGGCCGCCTGGAGTAGCGAGACTGAAGGTTGTCATTGTGGTGGCGAGGTCACCGATGACAACTCGCTTCGGGCTTTGGTAGCCTTCGCACGTCCCAAGCATGCAAGTAAAACCCCAGTCGGAAATGGGGCCACTTACCCCAGCATTTGCAACAGGAAAAGGGAGCACCTCACATGAGATGAGCATGGGAGGAGGGCAACTGGGCTGGATAAAGGCCATTGCACCTTGTGTGAGCCCAAGTGTTTTTTATCTACTTTTCAAAATTTAAGCATAAACATGATTTCATAAATGTATTCAGAAACACTCCACCTCACCTGACTGATAACTGGTCGTGTATCGGCCACTTTTGCAGCTGTCAGATCCGAGTTTGATCTGACGCCATGCAACGCGACTCTCTCCCACACGCTGACTCAACCTGTTTTGCAGCATATGCTATGTTGCAACGATCTGAAGCCCAATATAGGGTTTGATACGGTCCAAGCAGGTGAGGCTGATGTCTGGTTATCGACTAATTTGTCATCTTTTTCCACCTCGGTTCACCTCTGTCCATCGTTGAATACATTGCCTTTCATCTGTCTCCGGCCATCCCGTCCAGGCCTACGAGACCACGCGAGGCCCTCCTTTGTTTCCCCCTTTTCTTTGATCAATCCCTGCTCTGGCAATGTTCTCCCACTCGAAGTTTGAGCTCTTGGCTATGGCCTTCATGGCCATAGAGGCCAAGCTCGTCCGGCCTTCCCTGGCTCGCGGCATCCCACATGACCTTGTACCCCCCCCCCCCCCGATCACAGAAGCAGTGCCACATCCCACGCTGCTCTAGCCAGCGACTCCCGACTATAGTGAAATGGTTTTTGTTTTCTGCAAGATAAGTTGTGTTTGATTTTGTTTCTGCAATAGAGGTTGTGTTTCGTAAAGGGAAAATAGTTTGGAGTGATTGCAACAAGCCACTTTTTGCAAAGGCCAAGTGCAACACTATGTTTGTTGCAAAGGGGGCAACAACGAAGATTATTTTCTGCGGAGCAATGTTACACGGTAGCTTGGTGGTTCAGGCTATGGCGACGGCTAGATTTTCGGTGTCAGCTCGTTTGTAGCCGGGCCATATTGGCCTTTGCCTTCTATCTCATCACACATGTGTTGCCTTCGCCAAAGGGTTGATCCTCTCCCAGCCATTGTCCACCATTGACGGACGACCCCACCGCCAGGAGGGCCACAGAGTCATCCTTGCCTCCCATCGATTGGTGGTTGCTACTTGTGAGCTGCGTTGGGATTTCCTCGAAGAGGAGAGTGTCGGTTCAATATCCGGCGTATCTCGTAGTAGGGGTCCTAAGCTAGGCGTATTGGAGCGATGGTAACATGGACATGGTATTTTACCCAGCTTCGGGCTCTCTCGAAGAGATAATACCCTACATGCTGCTTTTGATTGTATTCATATGGGTGTAGTACAGAGTACATGTATCTATCACGAGATTGTAGAGATGAATATGAGATTGTCTATTGACTAGCCTGGCCTCGGTTATATATGCACCATAGGCCTAGGGTTTAGAGGAGTCCTCGTCTTGGGCGCCAAGTCTTGTGGAATCCTCCTTGTATGCGGCATGGGCTGACCGAACTGGCCCAATAGTGAACCGCCATGGGGGTCCTCGGCCCGATCCAGCTGGTCGGGAGACGACGTAGTGAGTCCCCCCTAGTCCAGGACACCGTCAGAGAGGATGATGCAATATACTAGAAATAAGCATTCCCCTCAGTTATGAAACCAACGTTATCAATCCAGTAGGAGAATCAAGCAACACTATGTAAACATCACCTGCACACAAACAACAAATCCTTGCAACCCAACGCGTAGAGCGGTTGTCAATACCTCAATGAGCAAGATTAAATTGTATAGTTTTTGATACATAGATCATACAAAAATACAAAATAAAATAAATAAAAGAAAATTGCAGCAAGGTATTTTAAGTTTTAATATATGATAAAAGGTAGACCCGGGGGCCATAGTTTTCACTAGAGGCTTCTCTCAAGAAAAAAACATACGGTGGGTAAACAAATTACTATTGGGCAATTGATAGAAAGCAAATAATTATGACGATATCGAAGGCATTGATCATACATAGGCATCACGTCCGAGAAAAGTAGACCGAAATGATTCTGCATCTACTACTATTACTACACACATCAACCGCTATCCAGCATGCATCTAGTGTATTAAGTTCATGGAAAAATGGAGTAACCCCTTAAGCAAGATGACATGATGTAGATAAGGTAAACTCACATATGAATAAACCCCATCTTTTTACCCTTAATAGCAACGATACATACCTATCATGTCCCTTTCTGTCACTAGGATTGAGCACCGTAAGACCGAACCCATTTCAAATCACCTCTTCCCATGGCAAGGTAAATCAATCTAGTAATCATAAACTCACGATTGATCGGATCCCAACAAACACACCACAAAAAGAATTACATCGGATAGAACTCCAAGAACATAAAGGAGAACATTGTCTTAAAGATCAAAAGGAGGGAAGAAGCCATCTAGCTACTAAATATGGACCCATAGGTCTGTGGTAAACAACTCACACATCATCGGAGGGGCAGCAAGGATGATGCAGAGACCCTCCATGATTGAATGCCCCTCCGGCGGACTACCAGAAAAGGGCTCAAGATGGGATCTCTTGAGAATAGAGGCTTGTAGCGGCGAAAAAAGTATTTAGTGGACTCCTCTATTGGTTTCACGATTTTAGAGAATTTACAGAGGCGAAGTTAGGTCAAACGGAGCCTCATGGGCCCCATTAGCCACCAGGGCGCACCTTGGTACCTTGTGGGCTACTGCTTCATCTTCTCGTCCCCTCTTGAAGCATCCAGGGTCACTTATTGCCAGAAAAAAAATTACCAAAAAGTTTCGTGGCATTTGGATTTCGTTTGGTACTGATATTCTGCAAAGTGAAAAACAAGCAAAAAAACAGCAACTTGCCATGGGCACTTAGTTAATAGGTTAGTCCTAAAAAAGGATATATTGTTGCTTGAAAGTGTATATAAAACATCCAAGATTGATAATATAATAGCATGTAACAATAAAAAAATTATAGATACGTTCGAGACGTATCAAGCATCCCCAAGCTTAATTCCAGCTCGTCCTCGAGTAGGTAAATGATAAGAACATAATTTTCGATGTGGAATGCTACCTTACATATTCATCATATATTCTTATCTTTGTAGCATGGATATTTGGACTTGAATGATTCAAAGAAATAGTCAATAATTTGACATGAAAACATCAATACTCAAGCATATCAACAAGCAATCGTGTCTTTCAACATATCAACGCTAAAGAAAGCTATCCCTATGCATTATGCTCAATCATTGATCCATTCATGAAACACACTCAAATATTAGCTACATCCAATACACAAGTATGACAATAGCGTTCCCTAGTTGGTGCTTTGTAAGAGAAGATGGAGACTCAAAATAAAAATAAAATTGCATAAAAGTAAATAGATAGGCCCTTCACAGAGGGAAGTAGATATTTGCAGAGGTGCCACAGCTCAAAGCTTAAATTTAGAGATAAAATTATTTTGAGAGGCATGCTTTTCCTGTCAACGAAAACGACAGAGAATTCCCAATATCTTCCGTGTTTATTAAAAAAGCACAATCATAACAGTAGCATAATTGTGTGTTTATTAAAAAATAGAAAATAAATAAAAAAAATTAAAGGATAACTATTGGGTTGCCTCCCGACAAGCACTATTGTTTTATGCCCCTAGCTAGGCATAATGCATAGTTTCGAGTGTTGACATCTTTGGTTTTAATAATCTTTGTAGGGGATTTCTCAAACCCAGGGGATTCTTTACGCTTCCCATTATTCTCAAGAAATTAAGCCATTTTAAGATCTCGAATATCCAATCGCTTATTACATAGATTAATCAAAGTGTTCATGTGATTGAGGTTTCCACAAATATTTTTAAGAGGTTCGTTAGACTTCTGCAACTTAACCATATTTTTCTGCATATCACCTAATTATTCTAATATTTGAATCCCCTCTTGAGTAAAAGCAAATCCATTTAGTGGTGGTGGAACCCCCAATATTCCCTCTATTATTTCATAGGTAGTATTGGTATAACATTCAATAAAATCCCCTTTTGTGGCAAGATCCAAATGTTGTCTGTGGGGCATGGTTAATCCCATGTAAAAATTATGAAGCAATTTTTATATCCCCTTTTATAGCGCAAACACGGTAAGATTCCATTAATCTGTACCAAGCATATTTCAAATTTTCTCCTTGTTTCTGTTTGAATTATAGAACTTCAAAATATGGTGACAAAGGAGGGATAATTATTCTAGTCATAGCGACAAGGCAAGTGAGCAAACAAGAAAAGGCAAATGGAAAATATTTTTTATTTTTGTAAAAACTTTTTAGAAGTGGGGGAGATGAAAACGAGAGGAAAACAAAAAATAATGTAAATGTAAGGAGATGAAAGTTTATGCGTAGGTACTTGATAGTTGTTGATGATGTCTCCCCGGCAACAGCGCCAGAAATTGGCAAGTTGACCGGAGATTGCTTTGACATGAATCCTCCCTGGCAACGGCGCCAGAAATTCTTCTTGCTGCTTGTGAGCTGCGTCGGGATTTCCTTGAAGAAGAGAGGATGATGCAGTACAATAGGGATAAGTATTTCCCTTAGTTATGAAACCAACGTTTTCAATCGAGTAGGAGAACCAAGCAACACTATGTAAACAACACATGCACACAAGCAACAAATCCTTGCAACTCAACGTGTAGAGGGGTTGTCAATCCCTCAACGGTTATGAGCAAGATTAAATTGTATAGTTTTTGATACATAGATTGGACAAATATACAAAATAAAATAAATAAAAGAAAATTGTAGCAAGGTAATTTTAGTTTTAATATATGAAAAAAGATACACACGGGGCCCGTAGTTTTCACTATAGGCTTCTCTCAAGAAAATAACATACGGTGGGTAAACAAATTACTGTTGGGCAATTGATAGAAAAGCAAATAATTATGACAATATCCAAGGCAATGATCATTGATAATCCACAAGTATAGGGGACCAATTGCAGCCTTTCTCGATAAGTAAGAGTGTCGAACCCAACGAGGAGCTAAAGGTAGAATTTATATTCCCTTCAAGTTCTATCAACCACCGATAAAACTCTAGGCACGCTTAACGTCCGCTTTACGTAGAACAAGTATAAAACAAGAATTACTTTGTAGGTGTGATAGGATAGGTTTGCAAGATAATAAAGAACACGTAAATAAAATCTAGGGGTTGTTCAGATAAAGAAACAACTAAGCTAGTTTTAGTAGAGAGCTTTTTCTCACAAGAAAGTTATTTTTTCCCTAGGCAATCGATAACTAGACCGGTAATCATCATTGCAATTTTATATGGGAGAGGCATAAGCTAACATACTTGCTCTACTTGGATCATATGCACTTACGATCGGAACTATAGCAAGAATCCGCAACTATTAAAGATCATTAAGGTAAAACCCAACATAGCATTATAAGGTATCAAGTCCTCTTTACCCCCATACGTAAACAACCTACTTACTCGGGTATGTGCTTCTATCACTCGCGCCACCCACCATAAGCGAATCATGAGCATATTGCAAACCCTACAGCGGGGATCCCTCATGCTTGCGTGACACGGAGGCCACCATAGGATAGCACCAATAATAAAACATACAACTCAAACCAATCACGATCGTCAATCAACCCATAGGACAAATCGGATCTACTCAAACATCATAGGATAGCCATACATCATTGGGAAATAATATATAGCGTTGAGCACCATGTTTAAGTAGAGATTACAGCGTGTAGAAGAGGTGTTACACTGTCGCATAGAGGGGGAGAGTTGGTGATGATGGCGGCAAAGTTGTTGGTGTAGATCATGCACCGTCACGATGATGGCCCCGGCAATGTTCCGGCGCCACCGGGAGAGAGGGGGAGAGAGCCCCCTCCTTCTTCTCCTTCCTTGGCCTCCCCCCTAGATGAGAGGAGGGTTTCCCCTCTGGTCCATGGCGGCGGAGGAGCAGGAGCCCCTCCGAGATTGGATCTCTCTCTCTCTCTGTTTCCTTTTGTTTCCGCGCTCCCAGATTCTGGCCTTTCACCGTTTCTTAAACTAGCGGGGTCACCCGCGCATTTGCGCGGCTAGATTTGTTGCACGTTGTTTACTTTGAGGTCTACCAAATATTCTATATTATATTTGACCATGTGATTTCTTCTCAGCCCAGTTCACAAACCTTCAGAAATTAGGCACCAGCAAATAGCACTACCATATGAGGATTTTCTATCTTTTAGAGAAATTCCAAATGAGAATCAATTGAACTATCGATGGCTCATAAAAACAATGTGTGTTTATCTTCCCCGTTTCTTGTCATTAGTGGTATTGTAGTTACGTTCCAATAGGGAGAATCCATGCATCGACAACGTCAACACATGCACGTCTTACTCTAATATCCTATCTTGCATGCCTATTAATTTTATGTATTCATATTCACCAATAATTGTAAAATATCATGTGTCTTCCAACTCTTGGATATATATACCTTCTCTTTATCTAAATCATGCCCATAATATATACATCATAACTTACCTTTCTTTGATCGTGAAAACAATGGTAGATCGAAATTATGTTACTTAAAATACAAAAGAAAATTATTGCACTTTCCTCATTTTTAATAGACACTCCCACACTCTATCAATCCATCAAATCTGCTTATGTGCCATCGTCTACATGAGTTTTTACGCACACGATTATTGTCTTATCATGTCTATATTGTTTGTATTGAGTTTTACTTTTTAGCACACTTGCAATAATGTACTACGTCAATTTAGTCGTATACTTTTTAGATCATGCTCATGTCTTTTCGTTTTGCGTACTTCGCCTCCCTATCTATGGCAATATAATTATGAGATAAATAGTAGGCCTAGCTCTTGCTAAGAGGAGAGCATATGCAATATCATCACGTTGATTCATTTTTTGTGAAGACCTCTCCTATGAAATACCTATAATAAATTGATAATATACGGATTTTCTAGAACATTTTGTTTCACTCTGTCGCATATCATAGCTTATTCTTACTGATAAAGGCAATGTCGTTTGGGTACGACCTATATTTGAGCATGATTAAAATAACTTATTATTGCATATTCCTGGCTTTACAATTCGTAAGGTGCACGTTTTGTAATTGTAAAATTTGGCCGTAAGAGCTTGTTTCGTTAGTACTTAGGAGAACGATAATCACAGGAAAGCCTGAATTTGGCCAATAAACGTCCTACATAGACTCAGTCATACTCATGTTTCTCTTTTCTAAATATAATGTCAATTTTGTGTATGTTAGCACATCTAAATAACCCATGCACATTAACAGATCATTTATTATATTTTTTTTACACATTTTATTTTTACCCTACCAGTAAAAAATGATTGTACTAATCTCAATCTAGTACACCCTCTGTTCACTTTTATAAGGCTTTGTAGACGTTTCAGACATTGTGCAAAACAATTCAATTTCACTTGTCTGAAACGACTTATAAAAGTGAACGGAGGGAGTAACAATATTTGGTGTAGTGAAATCAGTTTTCTTTCTTCTGTCAATATATTATCATATCCGTGTATGTTCACCGTCTAAATAACACATGCACACCCCGCAAAAAATAATTAACTCTTGCACCTCCACACATATTATTCTGTCACACATTTTTAGTTTTAGGTTTAGCTCATATGTATAAATCTTTCATATAAAAGTCTAATATATATATGAAAAAACTTGATCATACATCTACTCCAAGCAAATAAAACCTGAGTGTACGTGTCTCAATCTAGTCCCACTATTTAGTATAACAACAACAACAACAACAACAACAACAAAGCCTTTAGTCCCAAACAAGTTGGGGTAGGCTAGAGGTGAAACCCATAAGATCTCGCAACCAACTCATGTCTCTGGCACATGGATAGCAAGCTTCCACGCACCCCTGTCCATAGCTAGCTCTTTGGTGATACTCCAATCCTTCAGGTCTCTCTTAACGGACTCCTCCCATGTCAAATTCGGTCTACCCCGCCCTCTCTTGACATTCTCCGCGCGCTTTAGCCGTCCGCTATGCACTGGAGCTTCTGGAGGCCTGCGCTGAATATGCCCAAACCATCTCAGACGATGTTGGACAAGCTTCTCCTCAATTGGTGCTACCCCAACTCTATATCGTATATCATCATTCCGAACTCGATCCTTCCTCGTGTGGCCACACATCCATATCAACATACGCATCTCTGCCACACCTAACTGTTGAACATGTCGCCTTTTAGTCGGCCAACACTCCGCGCCATACAACATTGCGGGTCGAACCGCCGTCCCGTAGAACTTGCCTTTTAACTTTTGTGGCACTCTCTTGTCACAGAGAATGCCAGAAGCTTGGCGCCACTTCATCCATCCGGCTTTGATTCGATGGTTCACATATTCATCAATACCCCCATCCTCCTGCAACATTGACCCCAAATACCGAAAGGTGTCCTTCCGAGGTACCACCTGGTCACCAAGGCTAACCTCCTCCTCCTCACACCTAGTAGTACTGAAACCGCACATCATGTACTCGGTTTTAGTTCTACTAAGCCTAAACCCTTTCGATTCCAAGGTTTGTCTCCATAACTCTAACTTCCTATTTACCCCCGTCCGACTATCGTCAACTAGCACCACATCATCCGCAAAGAGCATACACCATGGGATATCTCCTTGTATATCCCTTGTGACCTCATCCATCACCAATGCAAAAAAGATAAGGGCTCAAAGCTGACCCCTGATGCAGTCCTATCTTAATCGGGAAGTCATCGGTGTCGACATCACTTGTTCGAACACTTGTCACAACATTATCATACATGTCCTTGATGAGGGTAATGTACTTTGCTGGGACTTTGTGTTTCTCCAAGGCCCACCACATGACATTCCGCGGTATCTTATCATAGGCCTTCCCCAAGTCAATGAACACCATATGCAAGTCCTTCTTTTGCTCCCTATATCTCTCCATAAGTTGTCGTACCAAGAAAATGGCTTCCATGGTCGACCTCCCAGGCATGAAACCAAACTGATTTTTGGTCACGCTTGTCATTCTTCTTAAGCGGTGCTCAATGACTCTCTCCCATAGCTTCATTGTATGGCTCATCAGCTTAATTCCATGGTAATTAGTACAACTCTGAACATCCCCCTTGTTCTTGAAGATTGGTACTAATATACTCCGTCTCCATTCTTCTGGCATCTTGTTTGCCCGAAAAATGAGGTTGAAAAGCTTGGTTAGCCATACTATTGCTATGTCCCCGAGACCTTTCCACACCTCAATGGGGATACAATCAGGGCCCATCGCCTTGCCTCCTTTCATCCTTTTTAAAGCCTCCTTCACCTCAGACTCCTGGATTCGCCGCACAAAACGCATGCTGGTCTCATCAAAGGAGTCGTCTAGTTCAATGGTAGAACTCTCATTCTCCCCATTGAACAGCTTGTCGAAGTACTCCCGCCATCTATGCTTAATCTCCTCGTCCTTCATCAAGAGTTGGCCTGCTCCGTCCTTGATGCATTTGACTTGGCCTATGTCCCTCGTCTTCCTCTCTCGGATCTTGGCCATCTTATAGATGTCCCTTTCACCTTCCTTCGTGCCTAACCGTTGGTAGAGGTCCTCATATGCCCGACCCCTTGCTTCACCAACAGCTCACTTTGTGGCCTTCTTCGCCATCTTGTACTTCTCTATGTTGTCTGCACTCCTATCCAGGTATAGGCGTCTGAAGCAATCTTTCTTCTCTTTAATCGCCTTCTGGACGTCATCATTCCACCACCAGGTATCCCTATCTTCGCTTCTCCTTCCCCTAGACACTCCAAACTCCTCCGAGGCCATCTTACGAATGCAAGTCGCCATCTTCATCCACACATTGTCTGCATCCCCTCCTTCCTCCCAAGGGCCCTCCTTAATGACCCTCTCCTTGAACACCTGAGCTACCTCCCCCTTGAGCTTCCACCACTTCGTTCTAGCGACTTTGGCACGCTTATCCCGCTGGACACGAATCCGAAAGCGGAAGTCAGCAACCACCAGCTTATGCTGGGGTACAACACTCTCTCCAGGTATCACCTTACAGTCTAGGCACGCACGCCTATCTTCTCTTCTCGAGAGGATGAAATCAATCTGGCTAGAGTGTTGGCAACTACTAAAAGTCACCAGATGTGATTCTCTCTTTCTAAAGAGGGTGTTAGCTACAATCATGTTGTAGGCTAGAGCAAAGCTTAAGACATCTTCTCCTTCTTGATTCCTGATGCCATAGCCAAAGCCCCCATGCTCCCCTTCAAAACCTGTGTTAGATGTACCCACGTGGCCATTGAGGTCTCCTCCTATGAAGAGCTTCTCACCGATCGGTACACTCCTAACCATGTCTTCCAGGCCTTCCCAGAACTCCCTCTTGGTGTTCTCATTGTGGCCTACTTGCGGGGCATACGCGCTGATAACATTGAGAACCAAGTCCTCAACTACCAGCTTGACCAAGATAATCCGGTCCCCACGTCTCTTGACGTCAACCACTCCATACTTGAGGCTCTTGTTGATCAAGATGCCTACGCCATTTCTGTTCGCAGCCGTCCCCGTGTACCACAGCTTGAAGCCGGTATCCTCCACCTCCTTCGCCTTCTGTCCTCTCCATTTGGTTTCTTGGACGCAAAGGATATCAACACCTCTCCTCATTGCTGCATCAACTAGCTCCCGAAGCTTCCCTGTCAGAGACCCTACGTTCCAGCTACCTAAGCGAATCCTCCTAGGCTCGGCTAGCTTCCTTACCCTTCGCACCCGTCAAGTCAAATGCGAAGACCCTTGCTCATTTTCCACTACACCCGGGCGCTGATGTAGCGCGCCACTAAGGATGCGACGACCCGATCCTCGCTCACTTGCCACCGTATCCGGATCAAGATACGGCGCGCCACTTGGGGGGTGACGGCCCGGCCCTTGCCCACTTTCCACCACACCCGGGTTCCGATGTGGCACGTCGCTAAGAGGGTTACGCCCCAACGAAAATCTTTTGGGTTTCATCTCCATAAGAGTGGCTGAGTTTTTACGTTGGCTCGCCAAGCCTATCACAACCCTCCTCCTTTACCCGGGCTTGGGACCGGCTATGTTGAGACAACATAGGCGGAGTTCTAGTCCCACTATTTAGTATATTGAGGAAAAAAATAATCGGTTCACGCTCCGGCTAACCTGGCTAGCAATCACGTACTAAGCAAATCTATTAAATTCCCTAACTGTTGACCTATGCAATGACGTCATTGCATGCATGCAGCGCTACAACTCCTACATGCAATCGTTGTACAACTCCTTCATGGAAACGGACTGCACTCTTTTTTCAGGAGGACTGCGTTCCTTTTTTCCTTTAATTGGACTACGCTCTTCGCTACAATCGGATTGCTCCTGATTTGATAATCCATCATGTCTTTGGGTACATTAATGTGGCTTTTCCTGGCACGTGCCAGATGGCAAAAATTGTACATGTTAACGTTTTGCGTAACTTTTAGATCTTTTAATCTCAATCGTTAAATTTATATCAATGGATTATATATTTTTAACCTATGTGGACGAATATAGTGCCTTGTTTGACTCTTGTTTTAATTATATAATAGATTCCCAGAGATCCGTAACTCCGATTGGGCTGAAATGTTAACCGGATATTATCTTTCTCGTGGTAAAATAAGGGCACCAACAGCCTTACAGGGTGGCCATAAGCCCCCTGGCCGCGCCCAGGGTAGGGGGCTCGCCTCCAGGGCTTGTGGGTCCCTTGTGCAACATCTCGCGTTGATTCCAATTCCCAAAAATCACATATATTCCAAAAAAATCTTCATAAGTTTTTATTGCGTTTGGACTTCGTTTGGTATGGATACTCCACGAAACAAAAACATGCAACAAACAGGAACTGGCACTGGGCACTGGATAAATATGTTAGTCCCAAAAATAGTATAAAAAGTTGCCAAAAGTATATGAAAGTTGTAGAATATTGGCATGAAACAATCAAAAATTATAGATACAACAAAGACGTATCAGCATCCCCAAGCTTAATTCATGCTCGTCCTCAAGTAGGTAAATGATAAAAAAGATATTTTTTATGTGGAATGCTAGCTAGCAAAATCTTGATCATATAATCTAATCATGGCATGAATATTAAGACACGAGTGATTCAAAGCAATAGTCTATCATTTGACATTAAGACAATAATACTTCAAGCATACTAATAAAGCAATCATGTCTTATGATAATAACATGGCCAAAGAAAGTTATCCCTACAAAATCATATAGTCTGGGTATGCTCCATCTTCATCACACAAAGTATTTCATCATGCACAACCCCGATGACAAGCCAAGAAATTGTTTCATACTTTTAATGTTCTCAAGCTTTTTCAACTTTCATGCAATACATGAGCGTGAGCCGTGGATGTAACACTATAGGTGGAATAGAATATGATGGTGGAGGTTGTCTGGAGAAGACAAAAAGGAAGAAAGTCTCACATTGACGTGGCTAATCAACAGGCTATGGAGATGCCCATCAATTGATGTCAATGCGAGGAGTAGGGATTGTTATGCAACAGATGCACAAGAGTTATAAGTGTATCAAAGCTCAAACTGAAAACTAAGTGGTGTGCATCCAACTTGCTTGTTCATGAAGACCTCGGGCATTTGAGGAAGCCCATCATCGGAATATACAAGCCAAGTTCTATAATGAAAATTCCCACTAGTATAGAACATGGTGCTACTCTGAAGCACAAGTGTGGTAAAAGGATAGTAGCATTGCCCCTTCTCTCTTTTTCTCTCATTTTTTGTTTTCTTTTTTTGGGGTCTCTTTTTTTGGCCTCTTATTTGATTTTATTTTTATTTTTCATCCGGAGTCTCATCCCGACTTGTGGGGGAATCATAGTCTCCATCATCCTTTCCTCACTGGGGCAATGCTCTAATAATGATGATCATCACACTTTTATTTACTTACAACTCAATATTACAAATCGATATCTAGAACAAAGTATGACTCTATATGAATGCCTCTGACAGTCTACCAGGATGTGCAATGATCTAGTGTAGAAAAGATATCAAAAAACGGACAAGCCATGGAAATATCATGCTAGCTATCTTACGATCATGCAAAGCAATATGACAATGAATGCTCATGTCATGTATATGATGATGAAGGAAGTTGCATGGCAATATATCTCGGAATGGCTATGGAAATGCCATAATAGGTAGGTATGGTGGCTGTTTTGAGGAAGGATATATGGTGGGTGTAATGCAACGGCGAAAGTTGCGCGGTACTAGAGAGGCTAGCAATGGTGGAAGGGTGAGAGTGCATATAATCAATGGGCTCAACATTAGTCATAAAGAACTCACATATTTATTGCAAAAGTCTATTAGCCATCGAAACAAAGTAATACACGCATGCTCCTAGGGGGTAGATTGGTAGGAAAATACCATATCGCTCGTCCCCGACCGCCACTCGTAAGGAAGACAATCAAAAAATAAATCATGCTCCGACTTCATCACATAACGGTTCACCATACATGCATGCTTCGGGAATCACAAACCTTAACACAAGTATTTCTACCAATCCACAATTACTCACTAGCATGACTCCAATATCACCATCTTTATATCGCAAAACTATTGCAAGGAATCAAACATATCATATTCAGTGATCTACAAGTTTTTATGTATGATTTTATAACTAACCATGTGAATGACCAATTCCTGTTAACTCTCTAAATAGATATAAGTGAAGCATGAGAGTTTAATTCTTTCTACAAAAGATATGCTCACGCTCTAACAAATATAAGTGAAGCAAAAGAGCATTCTAGAAATGGCGTTTTCTATGTGAAGAGAAACATGAAATACAAACTTCAAATGATATAAGTGAAGCACATGAAGCATTCTTGATGGTAGCTGAAACTATGTCTTTATTTCCTCGGAGAGGGAGGGATGATGTAGCACAGCGACGGTAGGTATTTACCTCAGTTATGGAACCAAGGTATCAAACCAGTAGGAGAAGCAAGCAACACAATGTAAGAAACACCTGCACACAAGCAACAACACCTCGCAACCTGACGTGTTAAAGGGGTTGTCAATCCCTTTCGGGTAACGGCGCCAGAATTGGCAAACGGGCGTGAGATAAATTGTAGTAGATTGATAGATCAAACGCCAAATGAAATAAATAGAAATAAAATGCAGCGAGGTATTTTTGTAAACATTGTTTAATAGATCTGAATAAAAACACAAAGGAAAAGTAGATCGCAAGGAAAATATATGAGAAAGAAGACCCGGGGGCCGTAGATTTCACTAGTGGCTTCTCTCGAGAAAAATAGCAAACGGTGGGTAGACAAATTACTGTTGGGCAATTCATAGAACTTCAAATAATCATGACATTATCTAGGCAATGATCATTACATAGGCATCACGTCCAAGATTAGTGCATCTACTACTATTACATCACACATCAACCGCTATCCAGCTTGCATCTTGTGTATTAAGTTCATGGAAAAGCCGAGTAATGCAATAAGAATGATGACACGATGTAGACAAGATCCGTTTATCTATATGGAGGTAGATATAGAGCTCGTATTTTTATCCTTAGTAGCAACAATGCATACGTGTCGGTTCCCTTTCTGTCAGTGCTATCAAGCACCGTAAGATCGAACCCACTACCGGGCACCTCTTCCCATTTCAAGATAAATAGATAAAGTTGGCCAAACAAAACCCAAATATAAGAGAAGAAATACGAGGCTATAAGAGATCAAAGAAACTCAAATAACTTTCATGGATATAAAAAGATATAACTGATCATAAACTCGAAGTTCATCAGATCCCAACAAACACACCGCAAAAAGAGTTACATCATACGGATCTCCAATAGACCATTGTATTGAGAATTTAGCGAGAGAGAGAGAGAGAGAGAGAGAGAAAGACAAAGCCATCTAGCTACTAACTACGGACCCGAAGGTCTACGTAGAACTACTCACGCATCATTGGAGAGGCACCAATGGAAGTGGTGAACCCCTCCGTGATGGTGTCTAGATTGGACCTGCTGGTTCTGGACTCTGTGGTGACTGGATGAATATTTCGTCGACGCTTCTAGGGTTTCTGGATTTTTGGGGTATTTATAGAGCAAAGAGGCGGTCCGGGGGGGTACCCGGGGTGGGCACAACCCACCAGGGCGCGCCTGCGCCTCCTGGCGCCCTGGTGGGTTGTCCCCTCCTCGGGACCCCCCTCCCAGGTGCCACCAGGGCCCATCTTCTTCCTTCTGGCCCATAAAAAATCTCCAAAAAGTTTTGGGGCATTTGGACTCTGTTTGATATTGATTTCCTGCGATGTAAAAAACATGCAGAAAATAGCAACTGGCACTGGGCACTATGTCAATAGGTTAGTACCAAAAATGATATAAAATGACTACAAAATGATTATAAAACATCCAAGATTGATAATAAAACAACATGGAACAATAAAAAGTTATAGATACGTTGGAGACATATCAATTCTAAAAAGCCATACTCAAAAGATATAAGTGGAGTGCAAAGAGCATTCTATAAATCAACCAAGGACTCTCTCATACCAGCATGGCGCATTTATTAAAAGAAAAAAAGGCATACGATGCTCCAAGAATTTACGCATATCATGTGAACAAAACAAAAACCGAGACATATCGATATTTGTCAAATAAAGATGGGATTCCTTCCAGGGCATCCCCAAGCTTAGACGCTTGAGTCTCCTTGAATATTTACTTGGGGTACCTTGGGAATCCCCAAGCTTGAGCTCTTGCCTCTCCTCATTCTTCTCATATCAATACCTCCTCGATCTTCGAACATTTCATCCACACAAAACTTAACCAAACTTTTATTAGAGGGGTTAGTACATATAACATCAAATCCCATCATGTCTTGCCTTAAAATTATTTATAATTATAAGCCAGCATTACCCACTGTATGCTATCACAATTCTATGGCCCCAAGTCAAAGGAGGCTCAACAAGATTTCAAACATAAGCAAATAATGAAACTATAAGAGCAATTTGTGAAAACAGGACAGTCTGTAGTAATCTGAACATTAACCATAGTTCAGTACCTCTAAAAAATTCTTAAAAGTTAGGACAAAACAAAAAATTTCATAGAAATACTATGTAAGAATTTCAAAAACATACGACGTTCCAGTAAAAAAATGAAAAATCACGCACTACAGCCAAAGTTTCTGTTTTGCACTCCACATACCAAACAAGCAATCTAATCATCCAAAAGGCAAATCTTGGAACATTATTTTTATAATACCATGGATTTTTACAAGGGGATAATTATTTTTGTTGAAAAGTTTTTATAATCGAGATTCACAAAGTGTCCATGGGCATGAACAAAGTTCAAGGACGTCCCCCACTTCAACGATGTTCGTCTTTCTCACTTTCACTTTTCTTTTTGAAAAGTTTTAGTTTCCCCTCTATATATTTTTGTTTTAAAACTTCTTAAAAGCATACAACTGAATAAAATTACTCTATAAAACTTCCGGGTTGTCTCCCTGGCAGCGCTTTCTTTAAAGCCATTAAGCTAGGCATGAAGTGCTCAAGTAATTGATCCACCCGGATCACAAGGTAGATCAAAGCCAATTTTTTAATTAACAATGATCTGTATTTTAGTAGTGAGCACAAAGTAATATATATCATGCATCAACGAAGTCTAACTCTCTTCCTATGCATCAGCATGCCATAAAAGAACAATTCATTCACACATAGTAAAGGCCAATGCATAGTATAAACAATTTCTTGCAATTTTATCGTATTGGAAACATAGAGAGGTGGAGATGTAGTCCCTCTCTCATAATAATTGCAAGTAGGAGCAGCAAGCACATGCATATTATATTCATCAAAATCATCGTGTGTAATGGTAAAACGCAACCCATTAATATAATCCTTAATAAGTGCAAACTTCTCTGATATAGTGTAGTTGGGAGAATTCAAAACGATAATAGGACTATCATGTATGGGTGCAATAGCAACAATTTCATTTTTAACATAAGGAAATATAACAAGTTCATCTCCATAAGTATCATCCAAATTGGCATCCTGGCCACAAGCATAACAAGCATCAAGTTCATCAAAAAGGGATATTTCAAACGAATCCAAGGGATCACAGCAATCATCATAGCATTCATCCTTCGGTAAGCACAAAGGGAAATAAAACAATGTATGAGTTGAAGAGTTACTCCCATTAGAAGGTGGGTACGGGTAGCTAATCCGCTCTTCCTTCTTTTGTTCTTCGCTCTCCTCGGGATCTATTTCATCCAATGAGCTCACAATTTCAGCAATTTCTTCTTCCATAGTTTCCTGCAAAATATTAGTGTCCTCTTGGACAGCGGAGAGTCCTCAATATATGGCTTAAGATAAGCATTATAAGCATAGTTTTCATAGCAATATTGAAGTATGGCAACATTTTCAGATTTGTAAAGAGTAGTATCATACTTTTCAATCAAAGAAGCAATTTCATAGGCACCCTTAAAAGCAACAAATTCTTCAGTTTGCTCAATACCATAGTAATTATAAACACCCTTGGCATAAGAAGATAAGATTCCATTATCCTTAAATTCACATTGGAAAGAAAGGTGTTTTTTAGGGTCTTCCGAACAACAAGTAAAATCATGTATTTTGCATAAATTCCAAGCATAGCAATGCAAAGTATTAATATAATGCCATAAAAGTTTCCCTTTTTGAGATAAGCGGTGTCTCACAAAATAAGCATGCTCATCTAATGATTTTCCCTCAACTAAGCTAGTTGGGTTTTCAGCACGAGCACATAGGGATCAAAGATGATCCAAGTAAAAAGCTTCAGGAGTATGATAGATTTTGGGTGGTTCTTCAACCATTGGTTTAGTAGGTACAACTAATTTTTTTGGTATTTTACGTTTCCTACCCATAACTAAAGATAGAAAATAGGAGCATAAAATAAAATCTACTTAGTGATAAAGCAAACAAGCACACACGAGAATATTCACACCACACTATTGCTCCCCGGCAACGGCACCAGAAAAAAGCCTTGATAACCCACAAGTATAGGGGATCAATTGTAGCCTTTCTCGATAAGTAAGAGTGTCGAACCCAACGAGGAGCTAAAGGTAGAATTTATATTCCCTTCAAGTTCTATCGACCACCGATACAACTCTACGCACGCTTTACGTTCGCTTTACCTAGAACAAGTATAAAACTAGAAGTACTTTGTACGTGTGATTGGATAGGTTTGCAAGATAATAAAGAGCACGTAAATAAAAGCTAGAGGCCGTTGAGATAAAGAAACAATTAAGTTAGTTTTAGTAGATTGATTTTTTTCACGAGAAAGTTATTTGTCCCTAGGCAATCGATAACTAGACTGGTAATCGTTATTGCAATTTTATATGAGGGAGAGGCATAAGCTAATATACTTTCTATACTTGGATCATATGCACTTATGATCGAAACTCTAGCAAGCATCCGAAACTACTAAAGATCATTAAGGTAAAACCCAACCATAGCATTATAAGGTATCAAGTTGTGATGCCCGGATAACTAAGCTACAGTGAACCTCCGCTAATGATGCCACGTCACCTCGATTACTGTTGATAAACTCGCATCAGTTCAAAACCCAGTTCATATTTCAAATTTAAAATATAGGCAAACAATAAAAAATTTCAAATATCAAAACTAAAATGTTCGGGTTGTGTCAAATAAATCATAAGTAATTATGGTGGAGAAACCAAACTCTGAAGAAGTGTTTAAAGGCTCTAAAATAATTATGACAGTAGCAAAAACAATTAGTTACATGCCTTTTACAATTAATAAAATACTAAACAGTTTTATTTTATCACCAAACTTTTTGTGGCATCGGGCTATTTTGAAACACTAATTTGGGTACTACTTATATATTTTATAAAACAAATATGTATAGAAAATAGAATAGAAAACTAATAAACAAAAAATAAATAAAAACAAAAACTTTAACAAAAGAGAAAAAGGAAGAAAACCCCCCTCCCCCTGGGCCGAATGGCCCAGCTGGCCGGCCCTTTGGGCTTTGGCCCACGCTGGCCACCCAGGCCACCAGGAGGCCCACCACGCCTCCCTTATCCTCCCCCCCCACGACCGAAACCCTAACTCACCCCCACCCCACTCGCACCACTCCTCCCCCCCCCCCCCGCTGGATCTGGATCGGGGACTCCCGATCCCCTCGCCCCGGCACGTCGACGCTGACGCCGGCGCCCGGAGCTTCCCCCGCTGGACTACTTCGCCCTCCCCCGCCGGACTGCCCCCCCTACGCACGTCGTCCCCGTCGTCCTACCCGACCTCCATAGAGCACGCTGCCCGTTCCCTACGCACCCCGGTGAGGACCCCGGTCCTCCTGCTCCCCGCCCCCTCTCGCCGGTGCTTGCCTCGCTCCGGTGCCGCGCTCGTCGCGCCCCGGCCCGCGCTCACCGTGGCCTCGCCCCGCCCGGCGTGCCCCTATTCGCCACCCCCGTACGCGCTCGCCTCGTGGCCGCGCTTCCCCGCGGGCCTTGTCCTCGCCTTCCCCCTCGGTGGCGCTGCTCGTCGGCAGCCCTCCCGGGCGACACCGCACCGTGCCGGGCCGCGCCCCTCCCTGCGCCTTGCCACTTCCCTTCACTGTCGTCGGCGCCGTTCCGTGCCCGAACGCGCGTCGGGGCCGTGCCCTGGCCGTGCGCGCGCCCGCGCCCCGTGGCGCCCCTGCTTCCTCCCCCGCTCACCTGGCCCGTGCCCGACGACCTCTGGCCGCGCCCGCGCCGCGTTCCCGACCGGCCAGTGCCCGCCCACGGCCCCGCGCCCTCCTGCTCGCCGCAGTCGCCACTCCCCCGTCGTGGCCTCACCTAGTTGCGCCCTCCCCCCCTTGCTACTACTGCTGCTGCCTCACGCGCTGCCCGCAGCTCCTGGCGCCGTCGCTGCCGTCCCGCCTCTGCTCCCTACGCCGCCGGCGGCCTCGCCTTGGCCGCGGCCGCCCCTACACCCGCGTCGTGGCCGCGCCGGCGCTGCCCTGACCTCTGGCCTCGCCCCGCCGCTCCCTGCGGGCGAGCGCTCGCAGAGGCGCCCGTAGCGCCCGCTAACCCACAACGGCCCCCAGGGCCAATGACACATGGGGCCCCAGCCCCAGAAACGTTTAATGAAAGAAAAGAATTAAAATAATAATCATTATTATTATTATTATTATTATTATTAAATAAATGATAATAATTAAATTAATTAATTAATTAAGGAATTAATTAAGTTAATTATTCATAATTAGATTAATCTAATTAACTAATTAGTTTAATTAAACAGTAGTTAGATTAGTTAAACACTGATTAGACTAAACAGTCTATGACCAGTGAGTGGGTCCCACACATCAGCGACCCAGTCAACGCCCATGTTGACTACTGATGTCATGCTAACGTCATGATGATGTCAGCATGCACTGTTCTAGATAATGTTAAATTAAATTAATTAATTAAATTCCAGTAATTAATAAAATCTTTAGAAAATCATATCTTTTAATCCGTAACTCGGATTAAAATATTTTCAACATGAAAGTTGCTCCGAACGACGAGACGATCCCGGATACGCAACTCGTTCGTCCGCCACACACTCCTAACATATCAAACTCGCAACTTTCCCCCTCCGGCTCCTCGGCTCGAAAACGCGAAACACCGGGGATACTTTCCCGGGAAACATGTTTCCCCCTTCACCGGTATCACCTCATACCGCGTTAGGGTACCCCTAGCACCGATACTTGTCATGTCATGCATCGCTATGCATCTGTTTGCATTGTATTCATTGTTTCTCCCCCCTCTTCTCTCGCTAGACACCGAGACCGACGCCGCTGCTACCCAGTACGACTACGGAGTTGACGACCCCTCTCTCTTGCCAGAGCAACCAGGCAAGCCCCCCCTGTTCACCAGATATCGCCTACTCTCTTCTATACTGCTTGCATTAGAGTAGTATAGCATGTTACTGCTTTCGGTTATCCTATCCTGATGCATAGCCTGTCCTTGTTACTACTGTTGTTACCTTTACCTGCTATCCTACATGCTTAGTTTAGGATGCTAGTATTCCATCTGTGGCCCTACATTCTTGTCCGTCTGCCATGCTATACTATCGGGCCGTGATCACTCGGGGGTGATCACAGGAATATACTTATATACATAATACATGATACATGTGGTGACTAATGACGGGTCGGCTCGTAGGAGTACCCGCGAGTGGATCTTTGAGGCGGAGCGACAGGGCAGGTTGAGGTCCCCTAGGAGAGAGGTGGGCCTGGCCCTATTGGCGTTCGCGGATACTTAACATGCTTAACGAGATCTGGGTATTTGATCTGAGTCTGGCCATTTGGTCTATACGCACTAACCAGCTACGCGGGAAAGATATGGGCACTCGGCGTCGTGGTATCAGCCGAAGCCTTCGTGACGTCAGCGACTGAGTGACGCGCGCCGGATTGGACTGGAACGCCAGTAGGCTAGGTCTGCTTCCGGCCGTGTTCGCAACGTGCAGGTGTGCTCAGGGCGATGGGCCCAGACCCATGCGCACTTAGGTTTAGACCGGCGTGCTGACCTCTCTGTTGTGCCTAGGTGGGGCTACGACGTATTGATCTTCCGAGGCCGGGCATGACCCCGAAAAGTGTGTCCGGCCAAATGGGATCAAACGTGTTGGGTTATGTGGTGCACCCCTGCAGGGAAGTTAATCTATTCGAATACCCGTGTCCCTCGGTAAAAGGACGACCCGGAGTTGTACCTTGACCTTATGACAACAAGAACCGGATACTTAATAAAACACACCCTTCCAAGTGGCAGATACAACCCAGTGGTCGCTCTCTAACAGGGCGACGAGGATGGGATCGCCGGGTAGGATTTTGCTATACGATGCTACTTGGAGGACTTCAGTCTACTCTCCTCTATATGCTGCAAGACGGAGGCTGCCAGAAGCGTAGTCTTCGACAGGATTAGATATCCCCCTCTTATTCTGGCATTCTGCAGTTCAGTCCACTGATATGGCCCCTTACACATTTAACCATGCATATGTAGTGTTGCTCCTTGCTTGCGAGTACTTTGGATGAGTACTCACGGTTGCCTTGTTCCCCCTTTTCCCCATATCTCTACCCGATTGCTGCAATCAAACGATGGAGCCCAGGAGCCAGACGCCACCGTCGATGACGACTACTACCCCGGAGGTGCCTACTACTACGTGCTGCCTGCTGACGACGACCAGGAGTAGTCTAGGAGGATCCCAGGCAGGAGGCCTGCGCCTCTTTCGATTGTATCCTAGTTTGTGCTAGCCTTCTTAAGGCAAACTTGTTTAACTTATGTCTGTACTCAGATATTGTTGTTTCCGCTGACTCGTCTATGATAGAGCACTTGTATTCGAGCCCTCGAGGCCCCTGGCTTGTATTATGATGCTTGTATGACTTATTTTATTTGTAGAGTTGTGTTGTGATATCTTTCCGTGAGTCCCTGATCTTGATCGTACACATTTGCATGCATGATTAGTGTACGATTGAATCGGGGGCGTCACAAGTCCTCTTTACTCCCATACGCAAATAACCTACTAGTGGGGTATGTGCTTCTATCACTCACGCCACCCACCATAAGCCAATCATGAGCATATTGCAAACCCTACAGCGGGGATCCCTCACGCTTGCGCAATATGGAGGGCACCATGGGATAGCACCAATAATAAAACATACAACTCAAACCAATCATGATCATCAATCAACCCATAGGACAAATCGGATATACTCAAACACCATAGGATAGCCATACATCATTGGGAAATAGTATAAGCATTGAGCAACATGTTTAAGTAGAGATTACAGCAGGTAGAAGAGGTGTTACACCGCCGCATAGAGGGGGCGAGTTGGTGATGATGGTGGCGAAGTTGTTGGTGTAGATCGCCGTCACGATGATGGCCCCGGTGGTGTTCAGGCGCCATCGGGAGAGAGGGGGAGAGAGCCCCCCTCCTTCTTCTTCTTCTTCTTCCTTGGCCTATCCCTAGATGGAAGGAGTGTTTCCCCTCTGGTCCATGGCCTCCATGGCAGCGGCGGGAGCCCCTCCGAGATTGGATCTCTCTCTGTGTGTTTCCTTCTATTTCTGCGCCCCAAATTCTGGCCTTTCACCATTTCTTAAATTCCCGGAGATCCGTAACTCGGTTTGGGTTGAAATTTTAACACGATTCTAGATATTATCTTTCTTACGGCGAAAGAAGGGCACCAACCACCTTACGGGGTGGCCACAAGCCACATGGGTGCACCCAGGGTAGGGGCGCGCCTCTAGGGCTTGTGGGCCCCTCGAGCATCGTCTCGCGTTGATTCCAATTCCCAAAAATCACATATATTCCACAAAAATCTCCGTAAGTTTTTATCTTGTTTGGACTACGTTCGGTAGGGATATTCCACGAAATAAAAAACATGCAACAAACATGAACTAGCACTGGGCACTGGATCAATATGTTAGTCCCAAAATAGTATAAAAAGTTGCCAAAAGTATATGAAAGTTGTAGAATATTGGCATGAAACAATCAAAAATTATAGATATGACGGAGACATATCAATCATACATAGGCATCACGTCCGAGAAAAGTAGACCAAAATAATTATGCATCTACTACTATTACTACACGCATCGACCGCTATCCAGCATGCATCTAGTGTATTAAGTTCATGGAAAAATGGAGTAACGCCTTAAGCAAGATGTCATGATGTTGACAAGAAACTCACGTATGAATAAACCCCATCTTTTTACCCATAATAGCAACGATACATACGTTTCATGTCCCTTTTTGTCACTGATAATGAGCATCGTAAGATCGAACCCATTACAAAGCACCTCTTCCCGTGGCAAGATAAATCAATCTAGTTGGCCAAGCCAAACCAATAAATCCGAGAAGAAATATGAAGCTATATTAATCATGCATAAAAGAATTCAGAGAAACCTCAAATAATATTCATGGATAGATCTGATCATAAACTCACAATTCATCAGACCCCAACAAACACACTGGAAAAATAATTACATCGAATAGAACTCTAAGAACATCAAGGAGAACATTGTATTGAAGATCAAAAGGAGAGAAGAAGCCATCTAGCTACTAACTATGGACCCAGAGGTCCGTGGTAAACTACTCACGCGTCATCGGAGGGGCAGCAAGGATGATGTAGAGCCCCTCCGTGATTGAATCCCCCTCTGAGCGGAGTACCGGAAAAGGCCTCCAGATGGGATCTCTCGAGAACAGAGGCTGGCGGTAGCGGAAAAAGTATTTCGTGGACTCCTCTATTGGTTTCATGATTTTAGAGAATTTATAGAGGCGGGGTTAGGTTAAACCAAGCCGCGTGGGTCCCACAGGCCACCAGGGCGCGCCCCAGGCCCAAGGCGTGCCCTATTGCCTTGTGGGCTACTGCTTTGTCTTCTCGTCCCCCCCCCCTCCCGCGAAGCTTCCAGGGTTACTTATTGCAAGAAAAAAATCACCAAAAAATTTCGTGGCATTTGGACTTCGTTTGGTACTGATATTCTACAAAGTCAAAAACAAGCAAAAATAGAACTGGCACTAGGCACTAAGTTAATATGTTAGTCCGAGAAAAAGGATATATTGTTGCTCGAAAGTGTATATAAAACATCCAAGATTGATAATCTAATAGCATGGAACAATAGAACTTTATAGATACGTTGGAGATGTATCAGTGGTGTGCCACCGGGGAGCTCATCCTTTGCCCAGGAGGGGCAATGCGAGGCGGTGGCAGCCAGATATGGCCGACATAGGGAGGTCTTAGGGCTGCCCAGGGGTGGGAAAGGAGGGTACTTTCTTGTCGTCTCTTTATTCATCGTAGCTGTGTGTCTCGGGTTGGGTGGTGACGGAGTCTTGGATGCTAGGGCGGCGGCCTTGGTGGTGGTAGCCACGGTGCTCGTGGATGGAGCTCGCGCCTCGGGTGTGGACTAGTTGCCATGGTCGTGCGGGCGGCGTGGTGGTTAGTGTGCGGTGGACAATGGCAGTGGTGTGGCGTGTGGTTGCTTGGTGTACTCCACTTGGGAGATGCTGCTGAGGGCTTGTCGGGGTGAAAATCTAGCCCTCCCAGGTCGACAACGGCGGCGCCTCTGGTTTCTACCCTTCTTGAAGGCGTCCTCGTGCCTCTTCTCTGTCTCCTTGTTACTCTGAGGGAAACCCTGATCCCTGGATTGGGCGGCACCACGGTATCGTATCCTATCTAAAGGCGTCACCTTGGAGCTCCTGTTTCGTCATTCATGACTTCTCTCGTAGATGTTTCTATCACCCTTGTATCTTGCCTTGAGTTTTGCGTTGTGGTATTGAGTGGGGTGTGTTGAGTTGTATGTTGATTGGTCATTGCTTTATATATAAAGCGGGGCTAGAAGACAAAGTGTGCAGTGTGAAAAGGGGTGGTTTTAATCTTGATCGATGATTGATGGGAGTCGTGCAGTTGATCAGCATCGTTATTGTGGAGTGGAGATGTGGGGCGCTCAGGGCATTTGCCAGGTTCATCACTCTCGTAATTAATCTTTGTGATTGCTACTTAATTCTGTGATCTGTGATATGAATTCAGTAGGAATCTCCCATACTGTCAGGGATATACCCCGCGGCATGGCCCGGCCGAAGTCATAACCCGGCTGGGACTTGTTAAACCGGCGGATGGTAAACCGGCAGACAGTTAAGACAGACAGTTAAAACAGATGGCTAAGATAGACGGTAAACCGGCAGATGTTAAGTCAGATGATAACCCGGCGGGTGTTAAGTCAGATGATAACCGGCAGACAGTCATAACCCGACAGACCATCATAAACCGGCAGACAGTGATAACTGGTTGACAGTCATAACCCAACAGACAATGATAACTGGTTGACAGTCATAACCCGACAGACAGTGATAACTGTTTGACAGTCATAAACCGACAGACAGTGATAACTGGTTGACAGTCATAACTCGGCAGATAGAGTCGCCTGGAGTTATGAAGCCCGAGACGTTATGAAGCCCAAAACGTTAAGAAGCCCATGAAGAGAAGTCAGAATAGTTTAAGTCTAATCCGAGTTGGACTCTACATGTAACCCGCCCCTTCAACTTATATAAAGAGAGGCAAGGCACCCCAAGAGGGGAGAGAGAAAAGAATCTTAGGGCTAGACATAATTGGGAGAGCCGGTTTACGGTGACTTCCTCATGATGATAATGAGACCTAGCCACAAACAGCATGTAGGGTTGTTACCGGATAATGTTTTCCGGGGCCCGAAGCTGTCTAAATCCTTGTCTTATGTTGCATCTCTCGATTCCGCTCAACCCTTCTCAATCTACCACATAGATGCGTTGGCCTCACGACTAAGTCCTCACACTAGGACATCTGCCGTGACAAAACCACGACAGTTGGCGCCCACCGTGGGGCCCGCGCACGGTGGTGATAAGTTCTTGGAGGGATCTTTCCTAAGGATCGAGAAGCTCACCATTGGCCAGATGAAGAAAAGCCGGTAAGAAGAATCTACATCGACTCCATGTTTAGTCATCAGAGGTCAAGTCAATTCTCATCTCAAGATCAAGGTACAAGCGGCAACGGTTTGAGTCCGATCTTGATTGAGAAGGAAAAGAGTAAAAAATACAACAACGACATCCACGCATGAGGATCTAGGAGTTCCTTTGGTTTGACCGGTTCTAAGTATTGCTATCCACGTGAGGGCCATTGTTCAGGAGTGCTAGTCGTTCCACGGCCAGCCATGACGCATGAAAGGATACGGATCCAGTTAAAAAAAGGGTTAGAGCATTACTAGTAGAACTCTTAAATCCTCAAATCTTAAAAGCAATTTTAAGGGTTGAGTTGTGCCACTTTTTGACACTTTTAAGGGTTGAAAAACAGGAGCAAATACTAGAACTCTCAAACCCAACCCGTAAACTGCTTTAAGGATTGGATTTGAGGGTTTTAGTCTTTGCCTCGACCCCAACCTTTAAATCTATCATTTGACATCTCACAATTCATGACAACAAGAACACAATCAACTTCCAAACAAACTACCAAATGACAATCATTGATGCATGGTTTAATAGTTTATATCACATAATCATCATCTTCCTCCTCTCATCGGCACCATCACCCAAAAGTTGCACCTCGGCGCCATCTCATAGACCACAAGCGGGCTCCATCAAGCATCTCCATCGGCACCGATGGAGTCGTACACACCGCCATCACCACAACTACTCATCGGAGTGTCACCTCGAAAAGTAGAGGACGCAACACGGAACATCCGCTTCCTCTTCGCGATGTCTTCCTTGTAGTCCTTCCACCATTGCAATTGGTCTTCATCCATGGCCTTCTTGGACATCATCATGTGCTCTTTCTCCTCCACCATGAGTTCTTTCCATACCTTTGCCTCTTTGAGCTTGATCATCCTCTTCTCCAACTCGGCCTTGCGCTTTGCTTCTTCACGCTTTGCTTCAACTTGTGCAAGCTTGACCTCTTTCTTCTTCCCAGTGATAAGAAGCTTCGTCTCCAATGTCTTCGTTGTCAATTCCTCTCATGCCTTCATCATGTGGTCCATCTTCTCCCTTAGGCTTGACGCCTCTTCTTCCATCTTCACCCTTAGCTTGCCCTTCTTGGTTCCCTCGGGCTTGCCCAAGTTCCTCTCCTCCTCATCTTCACTATCATCCATCCTTAGCATTGCCGATTTCTTGGGTGCGGTCTCTTGATCCCTCAACTTCCACTTGTCAAAGGTTTGAAGAATTGACCAAACATGCTTAAATGGGAATGCCTTGCCCTTGGAAGCGGCCATCTCCTTGTACCTCATGCCGGCAATTGTCTCCTATCAACCACACATAAATCACATAAGAACCCACCAATAGCATAGTGCACACACATAATCAAAAAAGTGAAGAAATATGTACTCACATAGTCACTCCCCACGGTTCCACTAGCTGGTGCATCTATCACTTGGTCCATGACCGCACTCCAACGAGAACAAGCGGGCTTGATCAACTCCCACCGGCCTTGAAGCGACCGGAAAGAGCGATGGATGAACCCACTATTATTCGGCTTGATCTTACAATAGACGTCCTCGATCCTTTGCCAATACCGTTTACCGGTTTGATCGGTGCCGGTGGTTGCATCCATTCCCACAGCTGCCCAAGCACGAACCAAGAGGACATCTTCCGCCTCGGTGTAGTTTGTCGACCGCGCGTGTGGGCGGGAAGCAGCGGTGAATGCCTCCCCCTATCTCGGCCACCTCCTCCTCGTCATCCCCCACCTCCTCCTCATCTTCCTCCTTCTCCTCCAAGTCGTCACCAACTCTAAAGGGGTCTAGAGGCGGAGCTCCGAGGTCCACCTCCGCGTTTTGGAGGAGGTCCATGAACGAGGATGGGTTTGCCATTTCCTCGAACACCTCGTGCGCGGCGGGAGGAGGTTGGGCGACGGCGGCCGCCGCGGGCTTCTTCCGCGGCTTCGAGGCCGCCCCTCGCGGCCCAAGGGAGGCCGCCTTCTGCCGGCTCTTCTTGATAGCCGGGGCGGGGGCGGGGGCGGGTGCCGGCGCGGGCGAGGCGGGCGGGGCGGTGACGGGGGCGGGGGCGGCAGGAGGTGGTGCGAGGCCCGCCCGCCGCCGCTTGGCCCCGACGTGGGTCGCCGCCACCACGTCGGCGACGGCCGGTTGGGCGGGGGCCGGGGCGGGGGCGGGGGCGGGTGCGGGCGCCGGGGCGGGCGACGTGGCGGGCGACGCGGGCGGGACGGGCGGGGCGGGAGCGGCGGCCGCGGCGGGAGGGGGCGCGGCGGCGGAGGGGCCTTCCATGGCCGGCGACGAGGAGGAGGGCGGCGGGACGCGGGCGGGAGGGGAGTGGTTGGCTCCCGCGTGAACGAGGAGCCAGCGACGAGGAGGAGTGCGGGTTGGGGGAAGATTTTCCCCTCAACCCCTACTTCTACAGATTGCAAATTGGTTTGAGGGTTGGACCTCTAAATTTTTTTACGGGTTTGAGGGTTTAGAGGTTCTAGTCTACGGCGTTTTTTCAACTAAAACTGTAAAAAAAGCGGTTACTTTTAAGGGTTTGAGGGCACTACTAGTAATGCTCTTATGTCGCCGAGCCAATTACGACCCGGACTCTGTGGCCGCAACCACACTTCCCATCGCTGGCGTGCTTCCGTTCGAACCGGCCTCGGCCTTCGCTGGCGAGCCACCGCTTCGTCTTCGAACCGGCCTCCGCTGCACTGTCCTCTGCTAAAGTACTCCGCGCGCGCGTGTGCACAGCCATCCGGCTTACAATCTGCTGCTCCAGCTGCTGCTGCCCGTCCGCGTTGAGTCGCGTTCTATGACCCGATAGAGGAGTCAACACTTGGGTTAAACCGCCTCATCTCTGCTTCGAGCCCTTTGCCGCGCGATGAGCCGTTTCTACCGCGGCCAGCGTTGAGTCGCCGCTGCCAAGCCACCCCAGCCTGGCGCTGCTTCCGAACCGCCCCAGCTCGCGGCCCCGAGCCATCTCACTAGTTTTAAGCCGGCGGCCGCCTGACCCGCTTCCATCGTTCGCGCAAGCTCACCACTGCAGCCTCGAGCCGGCCTTGCTTCTGTTAAGAGCCGCCTGCCGTCTCGCTTCGAGTCACCGCCCACGCGGCGCTCGCTTCGTCCCTGTTAACCGCTCCAGCAACTCGCCGACGCGTCCGAAGCCGCTCGGCCCCGCAGATCTGCCGGGCCGGTGTTTCGCCAACCCGGTGCTCAGCCACCCGTTTTTTTGTCGAGTCGCCGACCCGCTTCACCGCCAAGCTACCTCACCAGACTCTGCCTTCAGGGCCTCGGACCGGCCTAAGCCACCTCGAAACTCCTCCTCCAGTCACATCTGATAAAAACGCCACGCCGCGGCCGGTTCATCGCTATCTCTGCCATAAGAGCATGGTTAATAGCACGGCCGGCTGCTGGCTATAAACCCCCTCCACATCATCTATAGAGCCTTCACACACAATAGGTTGGCTTTTAGGTTGGCTATAAGAGAGACTCTAATAAAGACTTAGATATTTAATGCTTGCATGTATATATTACCTGTTATGATCGAATGTAAACAACACCTTTGTGGCCAATATTTCACACAGACTAGTTGACTAAGTCTCCTCAATTTTATTAGTTGACTAATTCCAAAGTGTGGGCAAATATTATGAAGCGTTGTACTACTAGGTAGCACATTCAATATTATCTGTTTTTCACACTGTACACTATATTCCCTGTTCCCTGTTCTTCACTGTTTTTTTGCTTCCACAAAACTTGATTCAGATAAACTTGGTGCTAATACAAATAGGAAATTTCAGTAGATTTAGTGATCTTGTACAGTACTTTATTTTATTTTCCATTGCACAATGCTTACATATGGATATGGAGCTTCTAAGATTAAGATTAATGTGCATGTTTCTCCTTTTCTGTCCACTATGAAGGATGGTCTTGCACTAGGATCAGGCACTGAAATTCAACTTCTGTAATTACCTATATGACTACAATCTTCTTGGTTGCCCCCGCGTCGCTCCTAGGGGCGGCACGGGCGGAACCCCCAGCGCCGGCACCTCCGCTCTCCCATCCCCTCCATCCCCCTCGCCGTCGCCGGCGCACGTCTGCGGGCAAAGCCCCCTGGCGGCCGGCGGCGGCGGGATCCGCTCTCCCAGCGCAGGTGGTGGTGGGGGCTCCGGTGCTGCAGGTCCGCGGCTGCTCCGGCGGCCCCGGCGTAGATCCGGCCCCTGGCGGCGCTCCGGTGGCTCCTGGCTGCGCGGATCCGGCGAATGGAGGTGCAGGCGGGTGGCTCAGCTGCTCGGCGGTGGCCCATCTGGCGGTGCGGCGGCTGCGGCTGGACAGGCGGGTTGCCCGTCTGTCCTGCTCGGTGGGATGGGGCGGGGTGACGGCCCCCCTCCCTGGCTTGGTGCTCCGGTTCTGGCCGGCCTTGCTGGCCCGGTGTGGCTGGCGGCATGGTGGGTGGTGGGGGGAGGCTCAACCCCCCTCGGCTGTGCGGTGCAGCGACCACGGCGGGCAGCGCCTCTGGTGGCGTCGGCGGACTTCGAAGGCTTCGGCTAGGCGTTTCTCCGGCGTGTGGGGGTGTGGTGGCAGCCCACCTCCCTGCTCAAGTGAAGCTTGGTGGTCTCCGTGGCAGTGCGGTGGTGGGCGCCGGATCTGGCTGGTTTGGCCGGCTCTGGCTCGCCGGCGGTTGCTGGCGGTGAGGATGGCGGCTCCTGCGTGATGGTGGTGCCGTCGTCGCGTAGGAGGTGTGTGGGACAGCAGGCTTGCGGTCCGGTGGTGCTGCATCGCCGGTTGCATGGGGGTGCTCGGTGAGGGGGCTCCGAGCGAAAGCCTAGACGACGCGGCGTCCGCGGACGTCGTTCTTCCTCCTTGGGGGGTCGTCGTGGAGCCTCTCCTTTTCCTAGCACCTTCGGACCTTGGCCATCGGGCGAAAGCCTAAGACTCCGGTGTGAGTCGGGCGACGGCGTCGTTCTCCAACGTCGCGACCCCCTTGGGGGCGTCGCCTTGAAGGTCATCGATCCCCTTCGCGCTTTCCTGGAGCTGGACATGCACGACATCGCGGTCGGTAGGTGCCCGGCTGGCGATGTGGGTGGGTAGCGTGGATTACTTGTGTGGCAACGATGGCGGCTATGGGCGGAGTTGGTTTGCAGCTGAGTTTTGGTAGTCGGTCTCATCCGGCGTGTTCGAGGGGTTGCCGTGCTTCACTTTGTTTTTTTGGAGTCGGAGCTGCTGAGGAGGGGCCCTTGCGGCAACGATGACGCGAGGCGGGTGGTCGGTTCTGGCGCTGGCTCGGCGCAGGCTCAGTGCTTATTTCCTGCAATTCTCGTTGACAGAGTCGGAGCTGCCTGGTAGTCGGCGTGTGCGGTTGACTGTTTGGCATCGGCTGGTGCAGGCCTCGGCGTTTGCTTATGGCGAGGGCTACTTCGGTGGTCGTCGATGGTGGAGTCGGAGTCGCCCTTGTGGAGGTGTGATGACGATGGCACCGGGTTGCAACCTTGAGGGTGTTCTCTCCTTTGGCGACGTGTGTGCGTTCTTGTGTTGGTTGCCAGGTCGGCATGTGTGTCCTATGTGGACGTGTTGTAACGGTTTTCGCCCGAATTTCCGTTAATTAACCGGGCAATTCTCTTCTTCTTTATTAATGAGATGAGGCAAAGCTTTTGCCTCCGTTTCAAAAAAAAAACAATCTTCTTGGTTACTGCTGCAAATAAATTCATCAATAGTTTTTCATCCCCATGAATTACTCTAGTATATATATCATACAAGTGAACAACAGCCAGATCATATAAATAAATGACACCACGAAGGGCCATCTGATTGTTCAGACTTCAGAGTTGACATAAACAGAACAGGGACACAAGTGTATCAACTAACAGTTCTTGTGGATCTGGGTCGTCAATATACCAAGGAGATGTAGTAGAGCACCAATGTTGGCCGTCGGTGCCCAGCAAGGACCTTCAGCCGAAGAATCTGCTGCACTCAGCCTGGCGGGTCAGCATGGTGTAGAGGAGGCCGACGGCATGATCAGAGTCGGGACGAAGTGAGGCAGCGGCGGCGGCATGACGAGTTCAGGCGCCGGCCGGACGAACCGATGCGCCTGCGGCCGGATGAGATGAGGCGCCGGCGGCACGTCGACCTGAGGCTCCGATGGAGGGCCACCAGAGGAACCGGTGCACGCATCCTTCTAGGATGCTGGCCATCTCGTTGATGCTACGCCGCCGGCGATTCTAGGATTCACGAGGTGGCAAATTCGGGCTGATTTTGGAGGCTTTATATCTTGGATTTGGCGGACGAAAACGATTTGGGGCGAGGGAACGAAGGATTTGGGCGGTGGTGATGGAAGAAGCGCGGGAGGTGAGGAAGACGCACGGGATCCAGAGCGCCGGCTCTAGCGCTTGCAACGGGCTGCAAGCGGGCGGCTGTTCTTGGGTTTCTGTGTTGTAGCCGGGCGACTCACGGAGCGCCCGCTCCCTTCTCTCTCCTGCCTTCTCTCTCTCCTGCCTTCTCTCCCCTCCAGCTCAGGGCCGGTCCTGAGATTTTGGGAGCCCGGGGTGAGATTAAAACCCGGGGCCCTTAATGTAGTCATCATAACAATAAAAATTAATATGCAAATATATGAAATATTACCAATAACACTTAAATGCGTCCAAAATTAAACCTATTGTGTTTCTCTCTAGAGGTGGCAATCAGAAGCACACGTTTTTGTTGGGATCTGGACCAGCAACTTTCCTTCTTTGCATTTATTTCATTTTGTGTGATTGGTAGGTATTTCCTCTTATACTACCTCTCTCTTGGTTTACAGGGCGTGCGCGTATCCCTAGGTCGTCAATTTAACCAACCTAATACAAACCATATATTACAAAAAATATACCAACATAAATTTTGGAGTTTCTACTTTCAAAAGGTATAATTTTTGTGTTATATAGTTTATATTAGGATGATAAAATTAACAATCTAGATATACGCGCAGGACTTGTAAACCGAAACGGAGGTAGTAGATGATTTAGGACCACGGTCCCCTCGCTATAGCCTGCTAGGCTGCCAAAGCTGCAGCGACGCAGCCCTCGGCCCGCGCGCAACGGTCCTGCTATAGCCTGCTAGGCTGCCAAAGCTGCAGCGACGCAGCCCTCGGCCCGCGCGCAACGGTCCTGAGCCCATGAACGGTTCCAGCTCGCTGACGGTGCCGGCAGCTCCTATTGGACGCTCTTTGCGTCAAACTGTCGTCCCGACGCACAGGGAGGTAGCCGACTGGGCCGGCCCATCACGCTGAACCGCTGTACGGAAAATAAAGCAAAAAAGAGCGGCTGGCGCGATGGCAGGGGTTCGAACCCGCAACCAATGACTTACTAACCCGCGTTCCCAGCCAATCCAACTGATAAGCATTACTTGCATTCCAAGAGCGCGCATCTTAAATAACTTAGCAAACCCGTACAACCGGACCTGTCCACTATATTACTGTAGTGAACATCTTAAAAAAAGTGCACATTTTTTCTGAAGGTGTATATTTTGAAAAAGTGCAAACATTTTGTGAATTTCTGAACAAATTTTCGTCAACAGGAACATTTTCTTTCAAATGCGAACAAAAAATTTGAAACCACAGAAAATGTTTTTGAGAAACGTGAACCATTCTTCGAAGTAACAAAACATTTTTCAAACCGCCATTTTTGTTCAATTTTTAAACAAATATTTGAAAAAATGGAACCTTTCAATAAATTAGAAAAAATGGAACCTTTTAAACAAATTTGGAAGCGCAAACAATTTTTTAAAGCACGAACATTTTTTGAAGCTCGGGGACAAATTTTGAAACAGAGAACAAATTTGGAATTATGAAATAGAGAACAAATTTGGAAGTGTGAACAATTTTTTAAAGCACAAACATTTTTTTGAAACTGAGAACAAATTTGGAAGAACGAACAATTTTTTAAAGCACAAACATGTTCTGAATCTTCAAAACAAATTTAGAAATGGAGAACAAATTTGGAAGCGCGAATAATTTTTAAAGCATGAACATTTTTTGAATCTTGAGAACAAATTTTGAAAACACCTGAACAAATTTGGAAGCACAAACAATTTTTTAAAGCACGAACATTTTTTGAATCTCGAGGACAAATTTTGAAACAGAGAAAAAAATTGGAATTATGAAAATAGAGAACAAATTTGGAAGCGCGAACAATTTCTAAAGCATGAACATTTTTTGAATCTTGAGACAAATTTTGAAAACACCTGAACAAATTTGGAAGCGCAAACAAATTTTTAAAGCACGAACATTTTTTTAATCTCGAGGACAAATTTTTTCTGAAGGTGTATATTTTGAAAAAGTGCAAACATTTTATGAATTTCTGAACAAAATTTTGTCAACGGGAACATTTTCTTTGAAATGCGAACAAAAAATTTGAAACCACAGAAAATGTTTTTGAGAAATGTGAACCATACTTCGAAGTAACGAACAAATTTTCAAACCGCTATTTTTGTTCAATTTTTAAACAAATATTTGAAAAAATGGAACCTTTCAATAAATTAGAAAAAATGGAACCTTTTAAACAAATTTGGAAGCGCAAACAATTTTTTAAAGCACGAACATTTTTTGAATCTCGAGGACAAATTTTGAAACAGAGAACAAATTTGGAATTATGAAATAGAGAACAAATTTGGAAGCGTGAACAATTTTTTAAAGCACAAACATTTTTTTGAATCTTGAGAGGAAATTTTGAAACTAAGAACAAATTTGGAAGAACGAACAATTTTTTAAAGCACAAACATGTTTTGAGTCTTCAAAACAAATTTGAAAATGGAGAACAAATTTGGAAGCGCGAACAATTTTTAAAGCATGAACATTTTTTGAATCTTGAGAACAAATTTTGAAAACACCTGAACAAATTTGGAAGCGCAAACAATTTTTTAAAGCACGAACATTTTTTGAATCTCGAGGACAAATTTTGAAACAGAGAACAAATTTGGGATTTTTTTTGAAACACGAACATTTTTGTGAATTTGTAAACAAATTTCACAATGAGAACATATTTTTAAATCTGAATAATTTCCAAATTTTCGAACAAGTTCGAAAAATAAAATTAACTTAAAATAAAAAATAAAGTAAAAAGAAAACAAAAATGAAAATGTTCAGAAATTCGTGAACATTGTTTTGAAAAAATAATTAGAAAAGACATGAACAATTTTCGAAATTTCTGAACAAAATTTGAAAACAGAAATATTTTGAAAATAAGGAACTGTTTTGATTTTAGGAAGAAAATTTTAAAAAAGAAACATTTTTCAGTACTTGAACATTTCTGGAAAAAGAAAAAATAAATTAAAAAAGATAACGGCAAAAATGAAAAAAATGAAAAAGAAAAACCTGACCACAAAGAAAAAGAAAAAACAAAAAACCGGTTCAGGGAACCTTCTGGAAGGTTCCCAAAACCGGATGGGGCAGTGCGAACGCGATCTACTCAAATGGGCCGGCCCAGTCGCGTCGGTTCGCCACTCGCCTGTGCGTTTCTCCGGCAACTTGCCACAACAAGCGGCAAATAGGAAATTCCGACGGTGCCTAGCCTGGAAAAGGTTCGTGAGTTTCTAAAAAAAAGGTTCGTGCTTTTTACATCAAAATTGCCCCGTCTCTATCAACCCCTCATTTTTTTTCTCTCCCTCACTCCTATCCAAATCTGAACCGGGCTCTCCTCTCGGCTCTCGCTCCTCCCCATGGCACGGCGGCCCACCATCGCGCCTCCTCACTGCCCCCCTCCCCTCCCTCTCCCTTCACTACTGCCCCGTCGAGCTAGCATCTAAGGACCGTAGCTGTGGCCATGGCGGCCTTGCCTACGGGGATCATCTGATCAGCGAGCGCGGCCGCGGAGATGGACGGGGATGAAACGGCCGTCGACGGAGATGGAGAACACGTCCAGCGCATCCTCCTCGCCATCGACAACTTCACCCGCAAGGTCCGCCTCTTCACCCTCTCCTCCTCCTGCTCCTCCATCGATTCCACCTAATCGCCCAGTGATGGACTGCCAATGGCAGGTGACGTTGCAGGTATCTGAGATGCTGGACTCCGGACGCGCCATGTTCAAGGACCTCGGCGCCGTCTTCGAGGACCGCCTCAGTAGGTAAGAAGCTCACCGCATCAAGCGGCATCACACCATCTTGGTTGCTCATCATTTGCTTGTTGCATTGCGTCACGGGATCCACAAGGAGAGGGTGGAGAAGTGGGAGGATGAGATCAGGGAGCTGCGCGCCCGCGCCGCCGCCAACGAGCAGATCCGTGACCGCCCTTTTTTTCTTTTTTTCCCATGTCCACCTATGTATGCAGTTCTGTATCTTGGCTGTGTCCGCTCTCCGCTGGCAACGAGCAGTGAAGTAAATTGACGCTGCGTGCATTAGCTGTGTGTGCTGCATGGATTAGCTACCTCCCCCTCCGCATGAGTTGTGCGTGCTGCGTGGATTAGCGGGATTGGAGATGAAGATCTCTCCATTGACGACATCTCCGTGAACCTGTGCTTCATATTTGGGATTTTTCCTCTTTTCTTCTGCCTTGGTGCTTACCTTGGACTGCAGCCGTTTAATGAAACAGTGTGGTGGATTAAACTCTTCCTTATTGTTGTGCTTTATTTTTGGTTCTGGTTCTATTTCTCTTGATTCATGTTGACGTTGTACTATGATGATTTTCCAATCAGTTATGGGATTTGTTGACCAGCTCATGCTGTTTTTGACGCCACCGATTCAATCGTACACTAATCATACACGCAACCGTATACGATCATGATCAGTGACTCACGGAAGGCTCTCTCCGTTGCAGCCGTCGGCGTTCTTGCAAGTTTTCGCAACAACAATCTTGTTGCAGGAATACATAGAAGAAACTAGAGATATCGGGTCCTATTGCAATGGAGGTTTTGCAACAAGAGTCTTGTTACAGAAAAATAGAGAAGAAGTTTTGCATCAATTGTCTTGTTGCAGAAAATAAAGAAAATATTTTGCAACAAGGGTTTTGCTGCAGTAAATTAAAGAAGAGAATATTTTACAACGGATGTCTTGTTGTAGAAAATTAGAAAAGAAGAGATTTTTATAACACGGCTCTTGTTGCAGAAAGTTAGAGAAGAAGAGGTTTTTCAACAAGAGCATTGTTGCAAGAAATTACAGAACAAGAACGATCGCCTCGTACAATCGGACGGCTCGAGAGGCGGCGAATCTTTTGCGGCCGACCCGTAGCACCGCCCTTTCTATTTTCACTACCATTTACCACGAAAATTGTTTTACTCCATCTGCAGGTTGTGCCTGTGCAATTATATTAGTCAAAAAAGGGGGGAACGTTCGATACTGAAACGTGTTTTGCAAGGTTCGCCAGATCAAGCCAAGGAGTAAACTCACGGGTTCGCCAGACGTGGTTACTCCTGTTGATGGAAGGGTAAAACAACGACCCGTGGCGTACGTCCTGGAATCCTGGGAGCAGAGATTACCTGGCCTTTTCTGTCAACGCTACTTTCTACTCGTATTTCTGCAGCGAATCTTGAGCCGGTCCGTGATCCCACAGGGAGACTTGTGAAGGGGAAAGAGAGGCCACCGGCCTTTAGTTCGTTTGTTTGTGTTCTGAACCCAGATGGCCCAACTCACACACACCACCGGAGTATATGACAACTAGCCTCTCATCTATTTGCTAAAAAAAAACTAGCCTGTCATCTCACACTTACAAGTGGGTCCCCAGCTTACCCCACAGTCAGAGAGATGTGGCTATTAAGGCAATCCTTCGACGACCATCTCATGGACGGAACAGTTTACCTTGAAGACTTGTTGTGGCCCTTCTCCAGCCTTTCTTCAGTCGTAGCTTCAAGTTTAGTTTCTGTTGCTTCACTTCAGCATGGGATGAACCATGCTCTGTAGCTGCTGTTGCCAATGCTTCAGCGTGCGCCCGGCGTTTGGCTCACTTGCGCGCTATGCGAGGTGTAACAATCAAGGCGCTGAAACAAGAGAGCAATGAACGGATGTACATTTTTTTTTCTGTAACTGGAAATCCCGAACAGATCAGCTAAAAGCCTGCCGGTCTGAACAAACTTCGGCCGATATGCGGGTCTTGCTGCTTTTATGCCTCGAACAGATCCGCTAAAAGCCTGGCGGTCCGTACAAAAATATGAGGGGACACGGATATGCGCCCCTCCGCCGCTATATGCACAGAACAAGGGGACATTTAGGGTTAGCCCCTCGGATCCCCTCCACCGCTAGGTTTAAAGCATCTCCAACAGCTTGTCTATACCATCGTCTAAAGGAGATATAGACAACCAAGGCCAAAAAATGCGTCCCAGCAACTCGTCCACCACGTCGTCTATCCGTTCACATTGTCTAAAATTTCCTCCACATCGTCCATACTTGGACGTCGTCGAGGCGTCGTCCAAAGCCCAACCGCTCGAGCCGAGACATCTCGCGCCACCATCGGGATTCAGTGAAGAGCAGGAGCGCAACGCGCCACCAACGCGAGGTCGTCGTCGCCCCAGAGGCACGGTTCCTTTTTTTTCCCAGAGAGAGGGATGGTCTCCGTCAACTGGTGCTGGATCCTGCCGCCGCGTCGCGCCTTGTGCCGGATCCGGCCACCGCGTCGCTGCCTGCCGCTGTATCCTGCAGCCTGGTCGCCCTAGTGCTGAATCCTGTGGCTGTCGCGCGCCGTGGCGTGGTTGGGCTAGGCGGCTGGCAGCCTGGTGCAGGAGGGAGCAAGAAGATGTGGTGGGAAGGAGGAACGGTGCTGCTCCGTTAGTGGATTCGGGGATGAGGTTGGCAATTGGGCAATTGGGCAATTTGAGGATGGGGTTAATTACAGAAGGGAGAATGGGAGTAGTGATTCCTGCAGCTATTACTTATTCACAGGAAAAAATGGCACTGACTTTCGGTTCTTGTGCTGTGAATGCCGTGTGTTTATATGATTTCGACACCAACCAAAGAGGAAAATTTCCTGAGCATGGTAGTTAGATCGGCAGTTATAGGATAGTATTAAAACGTAGCCGTTAGGATTAACCAATTCAATTATAAATCCTTTGAATTGTTGTTAAAATGGTAGTTGAATTAGTAGTTACAAAATAAAATATAAGAGAGAGAATATAGACGTTCTGTATATAGACATTCTGCTGCAAAACGGAACGTCTATACAAGGGGATCTTTATAGACCATTGTCTATATGAATATATAGACATCCAAATATATACATGCTGTTGGAGATGCTCTTAGAGCACTCCGGTGAGCAATTTGCCGCGCCTCTCTCCTTTTTCACCGTCGACGAGAGATCCATGGCAGGCGGATCTAGCTGTGGCGGCCACGCCAGCACTGGTGGAGGTCGAGGCGGCATGGTCATGCGGCGCCTGGCGCCGAGCAAGCGCGCCCGCCACGAAGCCCAGCAAGCGAGCTTGATCCGCACCGTTGTGACGCTCTCCAGCTGTAGCGGCGACGAGGACAAAGGGCAGTGCGGGTGGAGGTCGACGCGGGCGCAGGTGTGGACGACTCTCCCGGAGAGGCGGTCGAAACGCGTGGGATGCGTTCGATGTGCTCGGTGCCGCACCGCCGACAAAGAGCGTCTTTCCACTGAGCGCGCGGTGGCGGCCGGCGAAGAAGGGGCTCCACACCGCCTTGAAGCCGCCCAGAACGAGCACCGAAGGGTTAAGTTTTACTATTTAATCCTTTGGGTATATTTCATGAACTTGTCTTCGCGTGAACTGTGTTTGTGAAGAACTGCCCTGTGATCTCGAACAAATTCTCAAAAGAATTTTTTTAATTATCTTGTATCGTTTAGGGTATCTATTCTGACTGGTTTTGCTAATTGGTTTTACAGTTTGAGATTTTAGTGGATCTGTTCCGGCTGAAGCATTTGCTACCCGTAAAACCATATTCGGGGGTATTGCTAACTGGTATTACAGTTTGAGATTTTAGTGGATCTGTTCCGGCTGAAGCATTTGCTACCCGTGAAACCAGATTCGGGGGTACCGCAAAATGGTTTAATGGTTTGGGATTTCAGTGGATCTATTCCGGCTGAAGCATTTTTTACTCGTAAAATCAGATTCGGGGGTAACGCAAAATGGTTTAACGGTTTGGGATTTTAGTGGATCTATTCCGGCCGAAGCATTTGCAACCCGTAAACTTCTACGGTTTGAAATTTTTGTGGATTTGCTAGATATGCTCTACTATATTTTCCATCTATATATCTTTCTCCCTCTGTTTTCTCTTTACTTCTACGTGACAGAGAGATTGAAAAAATCGTTTTGCTGAGCATCCAATTTTGACTGAAAAAAATCCAAGTGTCATTATTTGTGCTATTTAACAACAATGTGTAGTAGGTAATACATTGGCTGAGGGAAAGATAGGGAAAGGAGCACACATGACCCGGTGAGCACGAGCACCTGTCGTGGCTAACTGGACCAGCTAGGAATCCCTCCATGTAGAAAACAAATCGCTTGGATAGTGTATCATGTCAGGGACACGGCTGCAGCATTTCACTAAGTACAAATAGGGCAAACGCAACGACTGTAAACTATATTTAGTACATGCAGTTTTGACCAGGTGAGCATCACGCCACGGCCAAAGGGAGTCCACCGGTGAGCGGCACCACGCCAGCCAAGCAAACTATTCTGGACACACTTTAGGAATCCAACCAATATACTTTCGAAAATCTAGCAGACCAGCTTTAAAGGGAGACCCCTCTGCTCACCCTACAGGGGGAGTAAACATGCCCAGAAGTCCCACAGAAAAAGTAGAGAGAAATCGATTAGATGATATCAGACTGTACAAAGTGTTAGACTGTATATACGTAGCCTCTGTATATCTGTATTGTAACATTGTATTGTATTCCTTGGGTACCTCTATATAATGAGATAGCCACACCCCGAGTTAGAGGTGTCGTGCAGTTCTCTAAATACTCTGTTTTACATGGTATCAGATTAGGTTACGATGTCTTCCGCTGCTCCCGCCGCCGCCGCCGTTGCACCGACCTCCGTCGCCGCGGCCGCCGTCGCGCCGGTTCTCGCCCCTACGTCGCCGTTCCTCGCCTCCAGGCCTCTCGCGATGGCCTATGGGGCCCCGCCGCCGCCTGGGTCTCCGATCGGATCTCGCCCGCCTGACGAGTCCTCGGGTGACCTAGCCCCGATCGCGGCCGACACTGCCGCGCCGCTGTCCTACGCCACTGCACCACCATCGCTCTACGGCGTCACCGCGCCGCCGTCCTACGGCGTTGCCGCGCCCTCGCCCTACGGTCATCACCTGTATGGCGCTCCCCCGATGGCCCCTGGTGCTCCGCCGCTGCCGCCGTCTTCATGGCCGGCGTTTGGTGCGTCGTCTCCGCATCAACCCCAGGCGGCGCCACCGAGCCACCCCTACGGGTCGTCGCCGTTGCCTCCCCTGCAAGCCTACGCGGCCTATCCAACACCGCATGGGGCCGCGGCCTCCTATGCAGGGGTGCGGCTGCCTCGCTGCAGCCATCCTACGGGGCTGCGGCCGCGCCACAGCAGCAGCCTCCCGGGGCCGCGGTCGTCTCGCCCTATGGGGCTCATGCCGCGTCGAGTTACGGCGCCTCTGCCGCTGGTCCTCCCGGGTTCCCCGCACTGTATTCGGTGCCTGCTGCTCATGCCGACCCGGTCGCAGCGCCGTCGCCGTTCTACTTTTCACATCTGCTACCGGTGAAGCTTGCGCCGGATAATTACTTGTCCTGGCGTGCCCAGGTGTTGCCTCTTCTGCGGAGCCGCTACTTGGAGGGATATGTTGACGGGTCCATACCGTGTCCACCCCCGCACCACCCGGCATACCACACCTGGGTGGCTCAGGATCAGGCCATCCTCTCCGCCATCCAGTCCTTGCTCACCCCGAGCGTCTCGTCGCTGGTCATTTTCTCCGCTACGTCCCGGGAGGCGTGGGCGGCGCTTCACACCAGTTTTGCCTCTCAGTCTCAGGCGCGTGCTCACTCTATACACACCTTGTTGGGTGAGACGAAGCTTGGCGACCTCAGCATCACCGACTACTTCAACAAGATGCGGGGTCTCGCCGACACGTTGGCCTCAGTCGGCCAGTCGCTGCAGGATGAGGAGTTCACCACCTTCGTACTAAATGGGCTTGATGATGATTATGCCAATCTCATCGAGAACGTTCATGGTCGCGATGACCCGCTTCCACCTCGTGAGCTCTATGCCCGTCTGCTTGGCCGTGAGCAGTGCATTAAGGCGCGCCGAGCCTCCCCCAGCTTTGCCTCCGCCAATGCCGCAACACGTGGCAAGCCTCAGCGGTCATCATCGTCAGGAGGCAAACCGGCGTTGCCTTCATCACCAGCCTCGAGGGGCAGCGCTCCGACCATCACGGGTGGTAACCGGCCAGTGGCGTGTTGTTCTTCTTGTGGTTCCCAACAGGCCTGCCAGTTGTGTGGCTTGGAGCGCCACATTGCTTCTCGCTGTCATCGTCGCTACAAGCAGGACTTTCTGGGCCTCGGCAACAACGGCAAGGGGAACGACAAGCAGGCCGCGGCTGCCGTGACGAGTCATGATCATGGTCGTACTCCGTCATACTCCATTGATCCGGCATGGTACATGGACACTGGAGCTACCAACCACCTAACCGGTGAGATGGGTAAGCTCTCTACTCAGGAGCCGTATCGCGGTCATGATCAGGTGCACACCGCTAGTGGAGTAGGTATGCGCATCTCCCATGTTGGTCAGGCTTCTCTCCTTGCACACAACTTTCGCACATTGCATCTATCTAATGTCCTTCGTGTTCCTTCTGCTACACGTAGTTTGTTGTCCATTCCTCAACTTACTCGAGATAATAATGTCCTTGCTGAGTTTCACCCTTTTCGTTTCTTTATCAAGGATCGGGACACGAGGGTCGTTCTGCTTAGCGGTCGTCTTCGCCATGGCCTATATGCACTTGATGCGCCGCGCTCATCTTCCACGCCGTCTTCTCCTCAGGTGTTCAGTGGTGTTCGTGTGCAGCCTACACCCTGGCATGCGCGCCTTGGTCACCCGGCGGCTCCCATAGTTCGACATGTTTTGCATCGTCATGATTTACCAGTTGTGTCCAATAAAACTGCTGAAACTATTTGTGATGCCTGTCAGCAGGGCAAGAGTCATCAGCTTGCGTTTTCAGAGTCTAGTCGTGTTGTGAAACATCCTCTTGAGCTTGTGTTTTCTGATGTATGGGGTCATGCCCAGACATCTGTTAGTGGTCACAATTATTATGTCAGTTTCATTGATGCTTACAGCCGTTTCACTTGGTTATATCTTATTAAGCGTAAGTCTGATGTGTTTGATGTCTTCGTTCAGTTTCAAGCACACGTTGAGCGTCTTCTTAAGCAGAAAATCATCCATGTCCAATCCGACTGGGGGGGGGGGGTGAATACCACAACCTCAACTCGTTTTTTAACAAACTTGGGATTTCGCACCGCGTGTCATGCCCCCACACACATCAGCAGAATGGTGCTGCCGAGCGTAAGCATCGTCATCTTGTTGAAACTGGCTTAACCCTGCTAGCTCATGCGTCTGTCCCGTTTTGGTTCTGGAGTGATGCTTTCTCTACAGCTTGTTTTCTTATAAACAGGCTTCCCTCGAGGCTTCTGAATATGCAAACCCCGCTTGAGCTCCTGCTTAATGAGATTCCGGACTACACTTTCTTCAAAGTGTTTCGTGCACTTCCGACAGACCTTACCACTTCCACTTCCACACCACCAGTGCTTGTGTCTACACCTACGCCTGATCAGTTTGTGGATGTTGCATATGCCCCTGCGTTGCTCCCTAATCATGCTGCAGGTATTGGACGCGGTGCTTGGCTCGAGCTGCTTGATGAACAGGTCGCGGATGATCCTCCTGGTCGGGACATGCATGCGCCATGCATGACGGGCGGCACCCGCCAACCCGTTCTCCTGTCGCCTGAGGTGGCCACCCCGACCGCCTCTCGGGTGCCGGGTTTGTCTGACTCCATGCTGGACCCGACTACGCCAGCGCCAGCACCCTCCTCTGGCCCGCGGGCCCTGCCTGCACCAGCGGTCGCCTCGCCCGGCTCGCGGGGCCGGTCCACACCAGCGGCGGTCTCGCCCGGTTCGCCTGGCTCGCGGGCATCGCCAGCCCTGCGTGGCTCGCCTGGGCCACTGGCGGGTGCGTCTCCTGGGCCGGCTGCCGCTGCCGATAGCCCGGCGGTCCCGTCGCCTGCTTCGGCCACTGATGAGCCTGACTCGCCGGACTCGGCTCCGGCCTCGTCCACGTCCTCTGCTGCACCATCTTTGCCGGCAGATTCTGCTGTCGCACTTCGGCCGCGCACACGGAGCCAGTCCGGTGTTTTTCGCCCGAAGGAGCGGACGGATGGCACGGTTGCGTGGCTCACTGCGTGTATGGCTCACACTGCTGGCGATCCTACTGCCGAGCCTCGTCACTTTCAGTCTGCGTTGAGTATTCCTCATTGGCGTGCTGCAATGGAACAAGAGTTTCATGCCCTCCAACAGAATGATACTTGGCGTCTTGTTCCTCCAAAGTCTGGCGTCAACATCATTGATTCCAAGTGGGTTTTCAAAGTCAAGCGACATGCTGATGGCTCCATTGAACGTTACAAGGCACGGTTAGTCGCCAAGGGCTTGAAGCAGAGGTATGGTCTTGATTATGAAGACACGTTCAGTCCAGTCATCAAGCCTACTACCATTCGGTTACTACTGTCTCTTGCGGTTACTCGTGGATGGTTCCTTCGTCAGCTTGATGTGCAGAACGCTTTTCTCCATGGCATTCTGGAGGAGGAGGTTTATATGCGTCAGCCGCCTGGTTTTGTTGATCCGACAAGACCTCACCATCTCTGTCGTCTGGTTAAGGCACTGTATGGACTCAAACAGGCTCCTCGTGCATGGCATGCTCGCCTTGGATCTGTTCTTCGGGCTCTTGGGTTTACTCCCTCCACTGCTGACACGTCACTGTTTCTCCTCCAGCGCCCTGAGGTTACGATGTATATCTTGGTTTATGTTGATGATATCATCCTTGTCGGTTCCTCGGCTGCTGCTGCTGATCGCCTTGTGCTTGCTCTCCGTGATGATTTTGCTGTCAAGGATTTGGGTGCTCTTCACTTTTTCCTTGGTCTTGAGGTTTCACGGTCCTCTGCTGGTCTGACTCTCACTCAGAAGAAGTACTTCTTGGACTTGTTGCGTCGTGCTGGAATGCTCAAATGCAAACCTATTTCCACTCCGATGTATGCTACTGATCGGTTGTCTGCACTTGATGGTGACTCTCTCTCATCTGATGATGCTACTGAGTATCGCAGTATTGTTGGTGGTCTACAATATCTCACTATTACCAGGCCTGATATCTCCTATGCAGTTAACCGTGTCTCTCAGTTTTTGCATGCACCCAGGATGTCTCACTGGTCAGCTGTGAAGCGTATTTTGCGCTATGTCAGTCTTACTGCTGCCTATGGTCTGCGTCTTCAGCCTGCACCGTCGTATGAGCTCTCGGCCTTCTCTGATGCCGACTGGGCTGGTAGCCCGGATGACAGGCGATCCACGGGGGGCTATGCGGTGTTTCTGGGTCCTAACTTGATCGACTGGAATGCTCGCAAGCAAGCAACTGTGTCTCGCAGTAGTACTGAGGCCGAATACAAAGTTGTTGCTGATGTAAGTGCTGAGATTATATGGGTACAGTCTCTGTTGAGAGAGTTGCGTGTTCCTCAAGCTCGTCCTCCGGTCCTGTGGTGTGACAGCATTGGTGCTACATATCTTTCTTCTAATCCAGTGTTTCATGCGAGGACAAAACACATTGAGGTGGATTATCACTTTGTTCGGGAACGTGTTGCACAGAAGCTACTCTGTATCAAGTTCATCTCATCAAAGGATCAACTTGCTGACATCTTCATGAAGCCTCTACCACAACCACAGTTTGTAGGCTGTAGGCGCAATCTTAACTTGCTTTGTACTTCAGGACATAGTTAAGATTGAGGGAGGGTGTTAGACTGTATATACGTAGCCTCTGTATATCTGTATTGTAACATTGTATTGTACTCCTTGGGTACCTCTATATGATGAGATAGCCACACCCCGAGTTAGGGGTGTCGTGCAGTTCCCAAAATACTTTGTTTTACACAAAGATTATAGCAGCCACAGCGCCTATGCTGCCGGACGTCGACAATCGGTCGCCACGCCACGCCTTAGCTAGTAGCCTAGTGCATCCATCAGAGCATGCGTACTCGCTGGTCGTATCATGCCTACTCACTGGCCGCCTCGGTCAATCACCGAGATCGACCATGCATATATGAAAACATGATACAAGCTTTTGATCCTGCCACCGCGCAAACAAAACCCAGATAATTACCATGCTAGGGTTTGATGGCATTTTGGTACGATTGATCTTGACGTTGTTCTTGGATGGACCTAAGAAGTGTGTAACGCTGCCTGGCCCGGTCGGCGCCGGTAGGTCACGTGTGAGAAGAGGCTGCGCGCAACCTCCCAAAGCCGCTGCTGCATCTGGAGCTTAAATATGGCTGATTGGCCGTAGACCATCATATCACGATACAACATATGCAAGCTCGGCCCTTTTCTGCCTGACGAAATTTTGGACAAATATCTCCCAGCACGGTACGAGGACCGATCTGAAACATCCAAAAATACAAAAGTGAGTTCCTGTAGTTTGCTAACCTCGCTAGCTTTTTCTCTTGTGTGGTTTCACAAGCCGGATAGCAGAGAGACATGTTTTATCAGGTGTGCAAAACAACAACAGTTTCCCGTCTAGATAACCAGCTCTATGTAATGCTTACCCAAGGTCCACTATCAACATACACAAATCCTAAAGATTCTTCATAATCCTTCCAGAACAGGTGCGGCTACCCGGTGTGATTTGGACAAACAGGTGCGGCTGCACGGTGCGATTCAAAAGGTCCCAAACCTTTGGCAGGCAACGCAGCGAGATGAATGTTGAATTTACTAAAAAAAATCCAAGGATGAATGGAACCTTCCAATTCTAGCAATGCAACAAAAGCTATCCTATAGGCTTTCCCAAAACAGATGTAGCTCAAGGACCAATGATAGAAAGGAGCTGCTCCCATTTCATCAATACGTCTGACATCTCAGAGCCTAGGCTGCCATTTACGTCCACACCTTCAGAAAGTACCCCCACATGCCTTCCTCTTCTGTATATGTGATCATCCATAATTCAACAATTCAGAACCTTATCCATATATATAGTGATGCTATTCATCACCCAGGATGCAGAATAAGTTATTCTTCACCCGAGGTAATCTTACGATCATTTCATAATTAAATTACGTTTGAAATTCAAATAGTTACATTCATATTGATTCACTACGTAAAATTTCGCATCTGAAAATCAAAATATAGGTCATAAGATAACAAAATTTGTAGTTTATGTGTATTTTACACTATGTTTTTACGTTTGTAATTTTACATAACATAAAATATTTTTTACGACGATTGTATATTTTCTTACGGTCTCTTTTTATGTCGGAAATAAGAAAAAACTTACGGAACGTAAAATTACGATGTATTGATGGTAAAATAGAGGGGGGTGAAGAATAACTATTCCTCACCCAGGGTGACGAATAGTCAATCCCTATATATATATATATATATATATATATATATATATATATATATATATATATATATATATATATATATATATAATTTATACATATTACACCAAAAATTCCTAATCTATCATGTGCTAAGGATCTCTGATTCTTGCTAATGGTCGAATTGAAGATCTTACAGTAGAAGCAGAAAAAATTGACGACATCTTTTGAATAAACTCCTGCTAATGCTAGACTTAAGTATCTTACATCAGAAGCAAAAAACTTTGTCAACATCTTTTGAATAAACTAGTCATTTTGTATCAAGTTCCTCCCCATTGCTTAATATCATGTGATAATGGGCATATGAAAAACGTCTTCCCGATCGTCTAGATGGTATGCCATTTTTTGTCCTCTCTCATAGACCCTTTCTCAACTAAGATGTCTCTTGCTTTATTATCAAGATTATCCTAATTTTTTTCATAAATATCATCATTATAAACTGGTTGTTCATTACCATCACTAGCGGCCTATGCATGTGCATCCGATGAATTACCTACATGCTTAGAGCCACTTACGTTGTTATCATTGGTGCTGGTGTCGAAATTTTCTTCTGGCTGATCAAATTCGGAATTGCCATTAGTCAGTTGCCCTTCCTTAATGACAACTATCGCCCACTCTCTTTGAAACAATTATGAATATTTCCGCACTGTGATTGTACTAAATCATCCACAACTTTCTTCCTTCTCCTTTCATTGCTACCAGATGGATACTTTCTTACGGATGACAAGACACAATGTTGAAAATAAATAAAACTGCATCAATTGACAACTGTTGAACAGTACCGATGTGCCGGCTATTCATCTAGGAGACTAGGAACCTCAATATGAATAGAAGATATACCTCGGATGGTCGAATTGTTGATGGACGAACAGCAAAGCGGGGTTCCAATGGCCCCCAGGGAATTGAAATCGGTGGTCGATCTGAATTATTAGGAAGTAAAATTCGATTTATTAGAAGAAAAGGGAAAAGGAGTGCCGAACTCGCAGTCGCGAAGAGATGAAGCCTCGGCGGCCACTGAGAAATTGGGAATCGTTGTGTTAAATGTGTGCGTGATGGAATAGAAAGGGATCAATCTGTTCCTTTTTTTTTCTTGACATGCAGTTACTAACCAAGGTACGAATCGGAAGGGATCAATCAGTTTCCTTTTTTCCGCCGTGCATTTAGGAACGAACGAATTGATCGCTGGCTCCCTTCTTCGCTGCTAGATGCGTACATTCCATGGTGCTGCATGAGGCCCAACAGTCTAGTCCATAGATTTTCTGGTGACCGAAAATATGTTGGGCCATAGCCTACGTAAACACCTTGGGAGGGGGCCCCTCGATCTTGGGGCCCCGGGGCGGCCGCCCCCCGCCCCCCTCAGGGCCGGCCCTGCTCCAGCTAGACTTTTTCTGACGTGGAACGACTTACAACCAGCTGACTAGGCATTATTGTACTTGCTCTAAGCCGCCCCGACACCGTCACTTCGCCTCCGCCGTACTCCCTCTGTCCGCGAATAAGTGTACATCTAGCTTTTGTCTTAAGTCAAACTTCTAATACTTTGACCACCTTTCTAGGAAAAAGTAAAAGCATTTATGGCTCCAAATTAGTATCACTACATTCGTTTTGAAATGTACTTTGATAATATATCAATTTGATGTCATATATGCTATTACTATTTTTTATAAAGTTGGTCAAAATTTTAAAACTTTGACTTAGAACAAAAGTTATATATACACTTATTCGCGGACGGAGGGAGTATGGTCCTCTGCCGCGACGCCTCGGGAACGCGTGGTCGCGGCCTCACCACAAGACGCCCTCGCTGTACGAGGGCATGCTCACTTATGCCGTGTCGGCTTCCGATAGGAGGGCCCGGCCCCGCGTCCGAGTCACTGCGAGCCGCTGAAGTTGCCACCGCTCGCTGGCCTACCGTGCCGCCGGGTGCCCTGCATGAAAATATCAAATCAGATCAGTATTACGCACTGCATGAAAACATATCAATATTAAAGTGCTACTCCCTCTGTTCCTAAATATTTATCTTTCTATAGATTTTAAATGATCATCACATACGGATGTATATAGACATATTTTAGAGTGTAGATTCACTCATTTTGCTCCGTATGTAGTCATCATTTGAAACCTCTAGAAAGACAAATATTTAGGAATGGAGGTAGTATCTATAATACCTAAATAGTTCATCCCCACTAACCTATTTCTCTTAACATGCAAGATGTCCACATCAGCAAATCTTCCACCTCAGCAAATCAGCCATATCAAAAAAATCAACAATTCGTTGGATATTTTTCGTAGTACATGGTCACCCCCAAAGCAAGCCAACGTTTCCTATTCACGGCACATCCTAATTGGAGCAAAATAAAAGAGCCCCAGGCACGCACGTATCATCCATCTTCTCTGGCGATTCCTTTGCTCTTCCCTGGTGATTCGTTTGCTCTTCCCTCCCACGTTATATTTCTCTCACGTGGCCCATCGGCATCCACACCCCAAGCCATATTTTGGCCTTCTACGAATCCGTGCAACAATCTCATCTCTTGGCTGTCTACAATGATGCTACTGCCGAATTCAGCGGCGAGGAGCTGCGATGATCCGAGCGGATGTTGGATTCAGTGGTGAGAAGTTGCGCCAGCCTCTCCTGCGGCAGAGCTCCGCCATACTCGCTCCCTTTCCCATCTTCAACTCCATGCGACACCTTCAACTCTCTCCACCACCACGGATTCGACGACGAACAGGTACGACTGCCCCTGCCACAACCTGATTTGATGACGAGGAGTCTCGCCAACCCCTTCAGCAATCAAGCTCTTCCGCCCTCACTCCCTTCCCCATCTTCAATTGTTACCTTGATGCAGCTCGAAGGAAAGGCGAGTAAAATACATCAGGTTTTGGTTTTCTACAGCGTCACTGCAACATGTCATCCTGAATTTGTGGATTGTTGTGGAATCATGAGCTTCTGCATATGATAAGGTGAGTTATCATGTTAGTGGTTTTTCAGAAGAAGTTGGCTTAATTCTCTGTTCATTACAATGATGACCTGAACAGATAATTGGATTAGCATGATTTCAACGTGTTATCCCTTGAATGTTATTTCGGAGGATATACACAGGGAAGCGACAATGATGGTACAAAAAATCCCAGATTAACATAGAGGAAGTACCAAGAATCGAGTAGTTAATTCTGTATACTTTATATTGTTATGGCAAAAAACCGGCGACTAAATAATCTGTATAAACATCATGTCGTATAGTTTGATTCGGTATGATGTGCACACTTACAGTTCATAATAAGAGGCCAGAAAGGTGATTATTCCTGCTTAGTAAACTCTTTATTTTTTATAAATGTATTTCTATACTTCATTGTTCTCTATCTTACATTAATGAGAAACAAGCTATTACCGTTGGTTTTTAGCTATGATGTGCCATCCGGCGTGGCACCATCTATAAGTTGCCTCTTACTTTTGTCAATCTATTTTTGCTAAAGATCTTGATGCATACACACTACACACTAAACTCTCTCGCTTCTTTCCTGAAAGGTACTGAAGTTACCGTCTTCTTTCGTGAATGGTGCACTGTTGCCGTTGTCTTCTGTCATACTTCTGTTGGATAGATCATAAGCATTGCATGCTAGGTGGAAAATGTTTTTAATTCAAGAAATTTCGAAGAGATGTGCTACTTGGCCCAGTCTAACTCATAACTTTTTTTTTTCCTATTTTTCCTTTTCTTACAGAAGTCTACTTCCCGCACACACAACAATGTTAAGGTATATGCAAATGTATGTTTACCGCTAATCATGGTAGCTCGCATCCTTTCTTTGCTGTAAATTTATTACAATTCCTCTATACTTCCCTTTGTGCAAGTATTCCATGTAGATTCAGATAAATATCATGTACTGTTGATGCATAAATAGATTATTCTGGAGTTTCATCTTTCGTATGGTCCACTGCAGATCAATGAAACTGAGAATAGTATTCCTAAAATTATGATCATTTTGGTCTCTTGAGAAAAGGATTTAACTTTACTGAACATTCCAGTGCTACTTTGCTTATTTTATTTTCTTAGTCACACTTGGAGAGGTCCATGGTGTCACGAGTTTACTCAGATTTAACAAAGATAGTATAATGCCCGTGCGTTGCCACGGGCTTTTGAAATATTTCGCTGGAATTACGTAAACATAATGCATGTTAAATTTCATATATAAAGAAAGATAGCATGGGCACAATCGATTAATAATTTAAATCCACTTCACTTGCAATGTAAATCGATAACAAAAAGTCAATTTGGCCATGCATACATATAAAATGATGATCTACCTAAAAATCGGTTACAAATTAAGATCTATTTAATGCGCTTAAGAAATTCTCGCACAATATCAGAAATGTTGTATTTATCTTCATTGACACAATATTTGAGCAAGTATAATAAAAACGTCTTCCTCAACTCATACCCATCATGCACAAGCAATATATGCAATTAGCATGAATCCTTCAGGTTGAAGGTCTTAATATGTGTAACAGGGAATACTCACTGTACAAACCAGAAACTAATTCTTTACCATTCCACCAGATCATAACAAAAAAATAGCCAAAAAAATCTCTGCAATTTGCTAAATTAATATTATCTTGAATATATAGTGATAATGCAAATAAAATGTATTAGTATGGTCATGATGCATGTTAGTTCCAAGGGAGTGCCTTTGCGATTAACTAACAAGAAATTTATGTTTTAGTTGAACTCGCTTGTCGCTGGTCTTCCTCCAATTTTTTGTGTTCTCTCTTCACTCGTCGATCCAACCACTTCCACTACACCCCACTTGAGAGCATCGACATCCTGGCACCCCAAACCGTCCCTATACGCACGGTCGAATGGACCGGTCACTAACAGCTATGATGTGTGAACCTCCGCCTAGTTGTTAGTGCAATGTGTGTATGCTTCAGAGATAGCAATTTCGAAGGCAACATGCATGTGCTTTCACCTCTGAAAGAGCTATAGAATATGCTGACTTACCTATGTGCACTTCCTAAATCAGGCGAAAAAATTTTATTTCTATCGACAATATAAAAAACTTAATATTAGGTCAAATTGAATAATACAGCAGAATTGCCATTTCAGACTTTTCATCCATCACTGAATACAAAATGAAGGGACAATGTCCACTAACCATGCAAATATGTTGACCATGGGATATTTAGGCTGGCATATATGGGAAACCAAAGCTACAAAATGACTCAGTATGTTAGGGATAGATAAAAAATACTGTAAAAGGGATAAAAACAAATCCGCAGCAACTCACGACCCTATGAACTCGTATTCTGAGGGAGCAAGCGAGTGAAGCCGCCACGGCAGGCTAGCACCGAGGGACAAGGGTGACAACTGCCTCCCCATCCAGTGCCTAGTGATTCTGCCGGCGCCACTTTCATCATGAGCCCACCAATACCACTCGGGTGTTGTAGAGAAACTATGAATTGAAATTATCATCGAAAGCAAGAAAATGAAAATGTTCCTCTCCTCTCCCCTCCCTCACGTGAAATACCAATTCATGGTTGCCTCACTACATTCAGCGTAGCTCGGATGTGCAATGTTCTCCTCCAACGCTTAACAAATTCATCATAGCTCACAACTGGACGGGCCTTGCGGGTTGAAGAAAAAAATCCAAACCTAAACAAAAACAACAAATTGAGGACAACTTACCAGGTAAAAGCGAGGAAGCACACACCTACATGCTCAAACAGAATAGAAGATGCAACTACACTATATAATTTGTGTCGGGGATATACCCCGCGGTGTAAACCGGCCGGAAGTTAAACCGGCCGGACTTGGCGGTTTACCTGAAGACCTGCCCTGACCTTGGCGGTTTACAAGCAACCCGCTTGGACGTTGTAACTCAATGGTAACCCGACGGACGGGTCAGAGGAGCAACAAGACCAGGTGGCCCGTCTGGCGGTTCATGAAGGCCGGTTCAACTATTGTGGACCGGTTTAAGAGGAAAGGAATATTTGCCTTACAAGGAGTTAGGACCAGGACTTGTATCCGGGTTGTATTAAGAGATAGACTAGCCCTAATCCTAATAGGACTCCACATGTAAACCGCCCCTTCAACATATATAAGGAGGGGCAGGGCTCCCCAAAGAGGGATAAGTTAGAAGCTACAAGCTACAAGCAATCAATAATCTCTAGGGCTAGACACAAGAGCCGGTTTACGGCGTCTCCCTCGGGATGATAATGAGACCTAGCCTCAAACAACATGTAGGGTTTTTATCGGATGATGTTTCCCGGGGCCCGAAGCTGTCTAAACCCTTGTCTTGCGTGTTGATCCGCCCTGCGTCTCTCGTCCCACTCAACCCCTCTCAAGCTACCACATGGATGCGTTGGCCTCGCGACTAAGTCCTGACACTAAGGACATCTGCCGTGACAAATCCACGACAGTTGGCGCCCACCGTGGGGCTCGCGCACAGTGGTGTTGAGTTCTTGAAGGGATCTTTTCTAGGGTTTGAGAAGTTCGCAATTTTCCGGCTCAAATCGGTGTGGAAAATTCACATCAGCTATAAGTTCATCATTTAAGATTGACAAAGGATTCGGCCGCGGCGGGTGTGAGATAAAAACTGTTTTGGAGTTTGGAGTTCTGCTGTGCACCGCCGACGCGGGGTGATCCGTTGAATCCGAAGTTAGGATCAATTTTTCTGCGGTCACTTGTTGCTAAAACCGACAGGAATTAAGCTACAGCCGTCGTGCACTGCATCAGATCAATCAACAAGTGCGTGTGCAGGCAGGGGTAAAACCGAGGTGGTTTCGTAAAGGGGTCTACTACTTTGGTTATGCTACTGTTTTTCATGGAGGCAATACTACTACTCCGCGGCGGCTGTTCGTACAAAGCGACCCATCCATTGATCCATAGCACGAGAAAAGTCAAACCAACAATGACCCGGAACCGGATTGGAACACGCGCTCGGTTTTCTGCTATCAAACCGCCCTGCGACGCCAGCTGATTTCGCCTGGAAGTCTCCGTTGTCGCGAATCATCACCTCGATTGACCTACCTTGCTGGACTCTCCTCACGGCGACTCATCTCTACGTACTTGCGACGCCAGCTGGTTCCGAGGGATCGAGGAGTTCGTGATTTTTGGATTAAAAAAATGACGATTCAGAAGGATCTACGTCAAAACTCCGTGTGATCAGTCACAATTGAAACAAATTAGAATTTAAAGTGTGCCGCCGGTCGTTGAAAAGAGGTCGAGTTGACAAGACCGAGAGATAAACCAAAGTTAGATCGATTTTGGAGCACTGGCAGCTTTCAACAGTGGAAATCGGATCAGAAAAAGGAAAAGAGAGAGACAGAATAAACAGTCACGCATGGGACATCCCCTAGCAGCACAGCCCCCAACAACCATTGATTTCCCAAGGCATCTCACGTGAAAGTATTCGTACTCCTGCAGACCTTCTTTAATCTACATATGGATCATCTGTCCAATGGACATCTGACGAATCATGGCACACAGATCATCTACTGTCCAGATCATCAGGATAATTATTTATGACAAAGGTATTGTTATACCGCGGACATGGAGCGCGTGCCAGCATAGTTTTGCAGTGGCGTTCTTCCGGGCCATGCCGCTCGACGGATACACATGCAAATCGCCGCCCCCGCTCTTCGGTTTACATCCGTCCACACAGGTGGACGACTCATCGTCTGCGCCGGTTTACAAACATCACGACCGACTCACCCGTCCGCACCGGTTTACCACACCGCGGCCGGTTCACCCGTGATTGATTTCAGCTTCATACAGTTATCATCAACTTCATGACGGGTTATTTCCGGCCCAAACGAATCAGGTGATATCCATCTAAATCTATTTTTTGACATATTTTGTTTTTGTAAAGAGAACAATTACGTTGGTTTTGCATATTTTTATATGCAGGATAATTATTCGCCACAACATTGGTGTTACACCATGCATATGGAGCGTGCACCGACGTCATTATATACTGGCTTTTGACCATTCCACACTGCTAACGGACGCGCGCAAACCGCCGGTGGTCCGGTTTACGTCAACTCGCGGCCGGTTCTCCATCTGCGCCGGCTTACAACACCTAAGTTTCACTATGGTGATCATCAAATCCGTGGTGGATATTTTTTGGCTAACATATCAGGTGAAAACCATCCACTGTATTTTCATATTACATATTGCTTTCTTTAAAAAGAGCAATTACTCTGGCTTGCAAATTTTCCAATGCAGGACAAATTATCTATTGCAAAAAGGGATTATTAAAACACTGAGCTATTGGATAACCCGTGCCGGTTTATATCGCGATCCTGTCCGCGTCAACTCGTCAGGACCATGCGAATTACCCAATAGCGCGTGCACAGGCTGCCATCTCCCGCAGTCCGGTCCACATCAACATACCGGGCCGCACCTGTCTGCATTGAGCCATTTATTGAGTATGAGCAAGTCACAGCTTGGGTAGCCCGGTTTTCTTTCAAATTGGAGGAAAATTATCATCAACCGCCGTCTGCACTGGATGGATCAATGGGCAGGCGCACAAGTCACCGCCGCTACAGTTTGGCTAACTACAAATCACCAGTTGGAAGGAACCATTGGCCGAGTTGCTGACACGGTTCATACGGGATCATTTACAACCCCCCGCAGTCACCTCAACCTTCTGTGTATTTACATCGTGTTATCAACACCAATGATATACAAGTTATACCGGTTTATATCACGGTCAAATATGGAGAATCTCAAGCCAACTCCTCGAGTCACCTTGAGACTTGGGGGCTACGATGATATGACGCAGCAAGTCTTGCCAGTTTCAGCCGGTTTAAGAACCTGAGGACGATGGAGGGAAAGATAACCCGATCCCGGAGGCTGCTGTTATGTTGATGAAAATTTAAAGGCCGTCAGAAAATTTCCGGCTTAGAAAGTATATGACAGTTACAAAATCCTGACTCAATGAAGAAGTTTCGGATCATCAGAAAGGATTCCGGTTTGAAACCTGGCTGAAGGGAAGTCAGTATCACTGAAGCTCTCAATATCCGGTTTACAATCCGGTTCAAGAGAAATCTATTCTCCCACAAAGTTCTGAAGCGCTCAGATCCGGTTTAACAAAATCCGGTTCAAAAAGGAATTAACTTCTCGCAAGTTCGAGTTTAAAGGCCGTCAGAAAATTTCCGGCTGAAAATGAAGATTCCGGTTTAAAATCCGGTTCAAGGGAAAGATGTCTCCCACAAAGCTTTGAAGCTCTCAATATCCGGTTCAAGATCCCGGTTCAAGAAGAATTTATCTCTTGCAAAAAGGTTAAAAATTACTGAAGAAGACCTGCTGCCATGATGCGCGGTTCAAACATGGGCTTCCTGTTCAAACATAGGTCGTATTCGAACCAAAGAGAACATAGCTATCCTTACAAAGTCAGTTGGGGACCTAGTCGACTTGAATCGTAGCTACACCTCCGGGGAGCTTGGTCATGTCTTGACGACGGTAATGCCTTCTGGCTGGCACATTTGCCACTAAGTCAGTTGGGGACCTAATCGACTTGAACCGTAGTTACACCTTATGGGAGCTCGGTCATGTCTTGATAATGGTAATGCCTTCTGATCGGCTTTTAAACAGCCAATAAGTCATTTGGGGGCTTGGTCGTGTCCGAACAAATGCAATGCCACTTGATCGGCCCTAGGCCACTAAGCCACTTGGGGGCTTGGTCGAATCCGAACCAATGCAATGCCACTTGGCCGGCGTAACGCCACGAGTCATTTTGGGGTCCTGGCTGACTGGCACCATTGCTACGCCTTCGGGGGGCTTGGTTGCGTCTGACCATGGTAATTCCATCTGACCAAGCTCAGTAGAGCTCTTCTTTTGCAAAAAATTGTTGCCATTGCTTTTGCTTTAATAGCCTTTCTTGAGAAGTTGCTATTTTATTTGCACTTTTTAAACCGACAGTATTTTGTACCGGTTCAAACAGCTAAATTGGCGGAACACGGTCCATTTTTAGACCGGAGATTATCTGCCCGGTTTAATTTTCTGTTACCATCATATTATGGAGTAAACCGGTGTTTATCAACCCGGCTCGGTTTTCAACTACAAGTTGTGATTGCATGATCAAATTATGATCCGGAGATTATCTGCCCGGTTTAATTTTCTGTTACCATCTTATTATGGAGTAAACCGGTGTTTATCAACCCGGCTCGGCTTTCAACTACAAGTTGTGAGTACATGATCAAGTTATAATCCGGAGATTATCAGCCCGGTCTGGTTTGACTACAAGTCACCAGTATTATATATTGTTAAACCGGTGTTTATCACAGCCCGGTACGGTTTTATCATAAACCGGCGCAATATGGAAGGAGTTATCATTACTCAAAATTCCCCTACTATGGAAAGTTGGTAAACCGACTATATCACAGAAACAGGTTGAATAACGCATGGTTATAAATTATCCGGTGTTTATTAAACCGGCATGGCTTTAAGACGATAAGTCGCCAATATGATGATAACTTATCCGGTGTTTGTTAAACCGGCCTGGCTTTAAGACGATAAGTCGCCAGTATGATGATAACTTATCCGGTGTTTGTTAAACCGGCCTGGCTTTAAGACGATAAGTCGCCAGTATGATGATAACTTATCCGGTGTTTGTTAAACCGGCCTGGCTTTAAGACGATAAGTCGCCAGTATGATGATAACTTATCCGGTGTTTGTTAAACCGGCCTGGCTTTAAAGACGATAAAGTTGCCAGTATATGATGAGAAATTATCCAGTGTTTATTAAACCGGACTGGCTTTGGACTATAAGTCGCCAGTATATGTTTGGATTGCGTCATTGGAATCATGCGCTTATAAGTTATTGGATTATATTATTCAAATAGCCAAACTTGGCTAAATTTTCATTATGATATTGGATGAATAAGGTTTTTCATACCAGATTATATTATCTTGAATAGCCATCATGGCTGGATTTTTATTATGGTTATCAATAACCAGTATTATAATTAAGGTTTTCAAAGTCGCTTTAGCGCAATGGCTATCATATTATCAATGGATATGATTTATTCTACAATTGAAGGAATAGTCCCGAGTCGCTGCAGGCTTACAACCCGGCACTTGGGGGCTACATTATTCAAAATTGAGATTACATCAAAAATGCAAGTCTCATGTTGCTGCAACCCGGTATATATATCAAAGTCCCAGCTCAATATTACCTTACTGAGCCGGCCCTTGGGGGCTACACATTGCTGTTCAAAGTTTACAAGATTATATTTACAAAGTCCCTGCTGATTATTACATAATGACCCGGCCCTTGGGGGCTACATTGGTTGATGTTTTATGGGCATCAGTCAATGACAAGTCCCAGGTTGCTGCAAGCATGACAACCCGACACTTGGGGGCTACAGGTATTATATTATTATCGAAGAAAGATTTTCAAATTCTCTGTTGAAGCAAGTTAGATTGACCTGGCGTCACCAATCATTATGACCCTGTGGCTGCAACCCGGTGTCATCAATAATCATAAACCGATGTTGGCAACAGTCATGAACCGGTGTCTGCAACAATCATAATCCGGGGTCATCAGTTTTTACAACCCGACCATTTGGTAATGTTAAACCGGCAAGTTTTCAAGACCGGGATCATCTTCAAACCGGCTGAATATCAGATGAATATTTCAAGACCAATATTTCTTAAACCGGCGTTTTGGAAGCCGACTCAAGTGGATTATTTCTTCACAATATTTTTCTGTGAGAAACCAATGTCAGCAAATTGAGTATGACGCTGGCTTATTGACCTGGATTTTCTAGAAGGAGGAAATGACAAAGACTAAGGATAATCAGATGCCGGTTTACGAGAATTCTTAATCCGGAGCACAACCTGTCAAAATTGTTCTGGTGTTTATTTGCAGCATAAGTTTACCATGGATAAATCCAAGCTAAACTTGGGGGCTAATGTCGGGGATATACCCCGCGGTGTAAACCGGCCGGAAGTTAAACCGGCCGGACTTGGCGGTTTACCTGAAGACCTGCCCTGACCTTGGCGGTTTACAAGCAACCCGCTTGGACGTTGTAACTCAATGGTAACCCGACGGACGGGTCAGAGGAGCGACAAGACCAGGTGGCCCGTCTGGCGGTTCATGAAGGCTGGTTCAACTATTGTGGACCGGTTTAAGAGGAAAGGAATATTTGCCTTACAAGGAGTTAGGACCAGGACTTGTATCCGGGTTGTATTAAGAGATAGACTAGCCCTAATCCTAATAGGACTCCACATGTAAACCGCCCCTTCAATATATATAAGGAGGGGCAGGGCTCCCCAAAGAGGGACAAGTTAGAAGCTACAAGCTACAAGCAATCAATAATCTCTAGGGCTAGACATAAGAGCCGGTTTACGGCGTCTCCCTCGGGATGATAATGAGACCTAGCCTCAAACAGCATGTAGGGTTTTTACCGGATGATGTTTCCCGGGGCCCGAAGCTGTCTAAACCCTTGTCTTGCGTGTTGATCCGCCCTGCGTCTCTCGTCCCACTCAACCCCTCTCAAGCTACCACATGGATGCGTTGGCCTCGCGACTAAGTCCTGACACTAAGGACATCTGCCGTGACAAATCCACGACAATTTGGGAAATGCTTACCATCACCCAGCGGATCGCAGTGGCCGCGTCCGCCACCTTCCCTGTGTGACAAGTGTCCAATTGAGGGCGAGCATACCATCCTTCGTCGAACACGCTTCTGCAACAAGTGCTATGTTTCTGAAACAGATGCGGTGTTGCAATGGACTATGACGGTTTATGTTTTGCAACAAAATCTCTGTTGCAGAAATTTTTCTGCAACAAGACCTTAGTTGCAAAAATTGCAAAACAAACTTAGGTAAAAAAGAAAAAATTGCGACAAAACAGCTGCTTTGCGAAAATAAAATAATTTCGCAACAAAGTCTGTGTTGCAATGGTGACGACGCATTCAGCCGCTCCATGCAACACATCATTTTGGCTAGCGACCCGCCTGATTTGTTAAAAAGATCAGCAGGCGGACGCGTAGCACGCCCCATATAATTCACTCATTAAAGGAGGCATCACTCACTATTCAAGTCTTAGATGTAATTTAGATCGGACAATAATAATGCAACTTGCACATTGAATTTATGGAAATTGAGACAAAACAATATGCACTAAGAAGTTTTGAAAATTCAATATGCGTCATACTACTATATAGTCATATTATCTGCATCGTCGGTCCTCATAGGGATTTGCCATCAAAGGGTATAATGAGCCGTATTGATATAGGGTGGGCGCTTTATGTACAGTGTTTCTGACATGGAACAGTCATCATTTATTGATGGACCCATCATGCTGGTACTCTATGGTCTCGCTGTTTACCACTTTTCATAGACCGGCTTACACACGTTCTTGGTCCGGCTCCCAGGCGTACGACGGAAGCCAGGGCAGGCGGGACTGGGATCCAGTGACTGCATTCACAGCAACATGCGCCCAGTTCAGCCATCTAAACATTGGCGCAAGTGAAAACAACCCCCACTTTTCTTTTTGACATGAAAACTGCCCAACACTTGACGCTCAGGCATTCAGCGCAACAGAACATAAAGGAGAGACTCGGCCATTAGACATACAAACAACAATTTGTGTTCGAGTCATTAAAGAGTACAAACAACATTTATATATTCAGTACTACCGAATTTGATACATTAAAATTCAGACTTAGCAGTCCTTAACACATTAAAAAATAGCAGTCCTATATGTTGTACCAAATCATCAATATTTAGGCCCCGTTCGGCAATGCGCCGGCTCGTTGAAATCCGTGGATCTATGGAGCATCGTTTCGCCCTCTCCAAGACTTTTCACTGCAGCTCCATCTGCTCCCGGAGCGGAGCAATGGAGCGGATGGACACCGTACGGGGCCTTACACTCAGAAAACCCATTCATCACAAGAAATTTCAGAAGCACTTAGTTAGAATTCAGTACCACTTGTCATTGACATATCAGAAGCACTTAGTTAAAATTCACTACCACTTGTCATTGAAATTCAGAAGCACTAAAAATTCATATTCTGGCCAAGTGCTACTATTGATCTCGTTGCTAAACAATACAAGAAGATAAGCACGGATGTGAAAAAGGAAAGCACTGGAACCTCTCTAACTTGGAATGCATGCTGCCATTAGTACATATACATGATTGGGCTTTATGTGGAAACATGAGCAGAGAAGATACTTCAGTTATTTGAAATCGATGCGAGTCAAGGATATTTTCTAAAGTAGGATATGCCAAATAAATGAAAGGATGCTGCAGATATGCACTTTTATTAAGACTAAGACAAGCTGTCAGGCAGTACATTTAGAGCGTCGACCCTGCCCTGCCCGCCGGCATGGTTCGCCATCGCAGGCATCACTTTCCCGTCCAGCTCGCACTCACCGGCTGCCTCTCCCGCGACCCGCTACACAACTACGGGGCTCCTGCTTCCATGAAAACGCAATATTATTTATATTCACCAAGAAGCAACAGAAGTAAGATCACTACATTAAACCCTAGTATGATGAACCATTTATGCCGAGATACATAGGGAGCAACACATAGGTTGAAGTTAAATCTAGCAATATAGTAAACTTGGCACCGGGTAAACCACAGATTAAACAATGTGGTAGATAGTTGTTTACCTGAATGCTGACAGAAGTATACCAAGTAACAAAGCCAGTTACTGGCAAAGCTTAATGCCTCCAAACCAAAGTTTAACTCCTAATACGAAATGTCTCCGAATCAAGCTAGTTGTGGCCAAACTTTGGAACCTGAAAAAATGGAGTGGAAAACAAAATTAGGAAATGCAAGAGAAAGAAAGTAACATAGGATAAAATTACCTCATTGCTCCAAACATATACAGTACTGCTAAGAAATCTCCTTTTTAGTTCTTTTTATAGAATTAGCCCATTGATGAGATAAAGATACTAAATATAGTTATTTCTTACAACAATCTCTGGAAGATTAGTATTACACCAAATGTTGCCAAGAAACATATACACCAGGAGAAATGGTTCTGTTTTAGAGAACTAACCGAACAAAGAGACTTCAACTAATAAAGTAGCACCTAATCCGTGATGTAATCCGTAGCCACACACTTATGCCACCTTGGCTCTACCCTATTAGTGAAATAAAAGATGACATATTTTTAAACTTAATTATTATCACATCAACAAAGGAAAAAACAAAAGTAATTTACTACTCCCTCCATCCCAAAATAAGAGTCGCTGAAACTCATCATGCAATGGAGGGAGTACTATAGTTTAGCACGTTTCTCTTTCACAAGTATAGCAGTTGAATAATGCGCAGCAATCTGAAATCCTTCAATTACAAAGAAAGAGGGAAGACATAATACAGGCTTGTTAGCTCACCCATACACAGATGAGTCAGTGATGAAGTGGATTGCCAAAAAGAACATACGGGGAATAATCATATCCATGTGTGGCATACTCAGCTCCACCCTTTCTCATCACTATCTTTGGTCACTATATTTGCTAGCACCACACCAAAAGTATGAAATTCCTCACGTTGAATACCTATAAACAAAAGGAGAAATAGGAGGTTATGTCAGCGACCAATCGAAATCATCGAAACTTCAGCACATCAGTACAATGTGTTGTAGATATTTGATTAATGGATGCAATCAACTTACGCATATTTCTTCATCTTCGGATTCAGGGGTGCAGGTCCTGGATGGATTCTGTGGTGCGCCTCTATGGTCAATGCAAGCTGCGGGGAAAGAAAAGTTGAGATGTGATATCTTCAGACCAAGAACTACAGTTACAGGTTCAGATTTGCTTCAAATCATTTAGGCGCAACCAAGAATTCCGAGATTAAATGTTCGCTTGTAGCCCTTGATGAATCTCAGGATCTTCTCGTTGAAATCGAAGCCGGGGTTCTAGATCAGGGACCCATACCCGAAGACCCGCACCACCATCTTGTTGTTGTTTCCCCTGCAGACAACAACAAACTGAGCGCACAAGAAGCCATTCCCCTTCCTCGAACAATAATGTCAACATCGCCCCCAAATCAAAAGCCCCAAAACAGTTCAACAAAATCCCCCCAAAAAGGTACGGGTAGGGGTAGGTGGATTCGGTTACCTAGCACACCAGAAAGAATGCCGCGGGTGGGTCGGCGGCGCGCGGGGAGGAGCATGATGGGGATTTGGCTCCTCTTACATCACCCGCGTCTCCTCTCCTCCGCCTGCAGTCTTCTCTCGTCGGATGGATAGATAGGGGTTTCTGGTCGGAGAGGGGGGAGAAGAAGACAGTGGCCTTCTCTAATCTCCTCCGCCATGGTCTCCTCTCCCCGGTTCACGCCCACGCCCATCGGCTCCCTTGCGGCGCTCGTCCTTGCTGCCCGCGCCGCAGCCGCGGCCATGCCCTGCCAAGATGATACAACAATAAGAAGCCAGGGGGTGAATCATTATCCTTTAGCATGGACACCATGATGTTTCAGCGTCTTGTCATTGCATTGAACAGGAAAGAACCTTCTTAGCAAAGGTGCATCACTATTACCTTCGGCGGAGCGAATATTGCCACTGAACAACACTCATGGTGCAAGATAGAAATATTATTAAACGGTAAGCTAGTTCAATTGATCATGAATAGCAAGGGAAACGGCGTGTTTTATCACTGATATTATATAGTTGAAATCTCAGTGCACATCACACATATATTTTCTAGCAATACCAAGCTTGATCTCAAATAGAACATATCCACATTACCCTCAGGATAACTGAACAACAGTACCTGACTGTGGGTCACCCAGTTGAATCCATCCATCTTGGCACCAAAATTGAAAGTTCCAGGTAGCTCCAGCTTGCCAAATAAAAACTGAATGATTATGATTTATGCACCTAGGTGATATCCCTCTGCAGATCATGATGGTTATACTGTACCTGTTGCCAACTTTGCTAGCCACATCATAGAAATTAACACCTAAAGGGTTGAAGCACAAAATATTCAGTACTTACTATGAGTAAAGGAAAATCATAAGAAATTATATCTATGGACTTGCAAAGACAATCAAGAGCAACGGCTGATGTGAAAGCTTACACTGGGTGTATATACGACTCATCTTTTTCCACCAAATTGTCAGTGATAGCACAAACATTTGTAATTTGAAACTAACTGGACAGAAAAATAGGATGCAAATTTATGTCCTCTTGCATGAAACATATTGTTACAGCTGCAAAAATCATGTCATGGAATAGAAGCTACCATTAATCATGTTAGTGCAAGAGGCCACAAACATGCTACCTAGATACACCCTTTGGATCACCCTGGTAGCAGCCAAGCCCTCTGCCGTTCCGCCAGAAGGAGATGAGATTCTTATATCTTTTATGCTTCTGAAAAAAAACATAAAAGGCCAACAGATCAAACCATCATATATATGACCATTTCAGTTTCAATTATTTATTGATTCTCTTAAAATTAAATGATGTCTCGTCATCTTGTGTTTGCTTAAATATATAATTAATAGCCAGGGATTAGAGGCCGGATGTATAAAAAAATTAAAGCTTGCCTCTTGCACAGTCATTACCAGTTGCATGGACAGCAGTGGACAGAAAGCTAGATAAGCAGGATGCGCTTTGCAAGCTTACTCGTGCATCAATGAACCGTTGAAGAAGTGAAATCTATCCACATACCCAGGTCGCAAGCTTAGTCGTGCATCAATGAACCGTTGAAGAAGTGAAATCTAGTACTGTCATCAATATACACATACCAAGGTCTATGACAGGAGCCTAGAGAGGCCATCTAGTACTGTCACCAAGGGGAGATCACTTCTTGTCGAGATCGATTGAGCCTCTTCTCGAGCTCCCGGGTCCCGATGTGTCCTGTCTTCCTCAATCTCACTGCATCATTCCTCTCCCCTTGCGGCATCATCTCTGCTGCATAAATCATATATTGCATTTGCAGCAATATAAATGCCATTCTCAGTACTCCACAGCTTACAGTAGTAAAATATCTAGCTGATTCTCTACGGTTCATTTACTTGAGAACTGCTGACAGATTTTGTTCTATATGCAAATTGAATACTGGAGAGTAGCTAAAATCAAAAGAAGAGAAGGAACAAGGATGTACACGCCTGCTGGAAAGTACCTAAAATTGAAAGAAGAAAAGGAGCAAGGATGTACGCACATGTTAGGCTCCCTCTTCCCCAAGCTCGCACCTGCACCTTCTTCTCTCTACCTCTCCTCCTCCCTGAGTCTTCCTCTTTCTCTCTTTTCTACCAGGGAAAACTATCACCCCGCCATGGCTTGGAGCTCTCCCTGCCAGCCATGGAGACCCGCCTCTACCTGCAAGGAATTCACGCCGCCGCATCAGATCACTCCGTCTCACGCGCCCGTCCGCCGTCGCTCAGGTCCGGGGAGCTCCTGCCTAGGTTGCTGGATCCCTCGATCTGGCCTTCATCGTCGTCACCGACGACCCCCGCCTGGATACCTCACTCGGTGAGCCCCGCCTCGCCGCCCGCCTTCAGATCAACCAGATCCGTGGAGAAGGCCGGGGTGAGCTCCTCCATGGAACCGACAGCATCGGTTGTGGCCACGGCCAGATCCGTGGAGAACGACGACAGGAGGTCGGGGAGGAAGAAGAACGGTGACGGTGGAGGTCTCCCTTTGTCGATCTAGGAGGAGATCGATGGAGGTTGAGGGTTGGCGGCAGCGATGGAGAGGAGGGCGTCGGTGGTGGCCATGGCCGAATCACGGAGGAGGGGCGGCAATGGTGACGTCTTGTGGAGGAGGACGGAGAGGGCAACGACGTCGTCATGAGGTGGAGAGCCAGATCGGGGATTGGGGTGCGGCGGCGGGTGCGGCTGGAGGCGGGGAGACGAGGAGTAGCTAGGAGGCTGGAGGCGGGGAGGGACGGAGCCAAGTTCGTGCGGGCAAGCGCATCGAGCGCATCGAGGGCACGAGGGATCGATCCCAAGGACGAAAAAAAACCGGATGTGGAAGGATGACGAAAATAAACCAGCGAAAATAAACCGTCTCGGTTGAGCGGGAGGTGGGAGCAAGTACCAAAGAAGTACCAAAAAAGACCGGGTGAGGTGGGACGAAAATAAAACCCGGAACGCGACCTACCAACCGAGACATTAAAAGTTTAGATACAGGTGTAACGGCTATCTAGGTACACCCAAGTTCCCCAAAATAATTGATCAATGTCTGCAAACAATACTATTCATGGATATGATTTTTCATGACATTTGTGTTTGTGAGGCAATGGCAATGCTATTATGCACTCAATGCAACTCATATTTGGCATCTAACATTGCGCATCATGTATCATTCTAAAGTATTGTTGTCAAAGCAGAATCATATATTCATAATTTTGATTAACCTTTTTTGAGTTATTTTACCGAGTAAAACAATAATTTGGGGCAACATTTCCCGCAGCAACGCGCGGGGAATCATCTAGTTTACTAAGTACTAGTGGCCGGTTACTGCTTCACGTGAGGGACTACCACACCGCCGGGCTGATGACACCGGGATCGGGCTGGCAGATCAACGGCCGCCTTTCCAATGGCTGTTGCAATACGAGCCTGCCGTTTCATCAGTCGCAGGCTATCTCAAGTGGCCGCAACCGGTGACTCGCCTTGCCAAGTCACCATTGGTGGTTCATCTCCGGCGAGCGGCCCGTCTTTGCCTGCTTCCGAGTCGCCGGTCTGCTGCGCTGAGACGCCCCTGTCGCGTTGAATCGCCGGTCTGCTGCACTAAGACGCCCCGCACGCCAGCGACTAAAGCGCCTCCACCTCCCCCGTCCTCAATCCGAGTGACCTCTGAGGTCTCAATCCGGCTCAGCTTCGCACCGGTTTCGCCCCGTCGCCGTCTGTGAAGCGCCGTTTGCGTCGCGTTGTCCTGGGCCGGCCCCGCCGTTGCAGACTCGTTTCACTCCACGAAACTACGCAAAGCCACCACAGCTGAGCCGGCCTCGCCAATGCCTCGCCGATTTACTCCCGCCGCGAGTCGCCATACAACCCGCCGCGTCTCCACTCAACTCCATAGCCTTAAAGCCGCTGCCATCAGCTGTTTCGCCGGTTTATTATTTCCGCAGCAGGCGGGCCATCTGATGCTAACCATTACCTTGCGCAAAGGCCTGACGAAGATGCCAAGTCGCTGCACCTGCTCCCCGGGCGTCCCGGATTAAAGACAAGTCAGACTCATCCTCGGAGAAGAAGTAGAAGATGGGAGTAGCAGCTCGGCGGCACATCGTAGAAGGCTCAACGCAGTGCAAGTCCTCACCACTGTGGGCTTCGCCCAGTTTAATAAAATATGCAGGCATATCCAGCATGGCACTATTTCTCAGGCAACTTTAATCAGAAGGCTGCTGTGTCTGCACGTGAAAACTAACGCGGTAGTGGGCAGAGGCAAGTTGGATCGATTACACCTGCTACTGTTCACATAATCAACTGGTACAGGTGCTGCAACCGGTTTGTCGTCGTACAAAAGAACATGGGATATGGTGCTAGGGCCACATCAGAATATGTTTTTATCCCTAGTATCCACGTTCATCCCGTAAAAATACCAGGTGTTATCCCTCGTATGTATTTTATCAATACATTTTAATTTTCTAAGCACCATTACACTGCCCTATTGATGTTTTTATATATACAGGTGAAATTATTGTTCTACTGCGGGGATAGAGCACGCATTGGCAACGTTCTACAACGGCGTTTTCTTCTGTTCACACTACCCGTTGAACGGACAGCCGGTTCACGCGTCCGCACCGGTTTACAATGCAGAGGACAACTTGCTCGTCCGCACCGGTTTACAATGTCGCGGACGATTCATTTGTCTGTTCCCACGGCCGACTCGGCCGTGATTGATTTCAGCTTTACCGGGGTGATCATCAACTTGGCGGTGAATATTTTCTGGCCTAACATATCAGGTGAAATCCATCCAGTATATTTTTATATTATATATTACTTTCTTTAAAAGAGCAAGTACTCTGGCTTACAAAGTTATCTAATGCAGGACCCTAAACCACCATATTGCTGAAAATTTAAAGGCCGTCAGGAAATTTCCAGTTTAAAAAGAAGGATTCTGGTTTAAAATCCGGCTCAAGGGAAAGCTGTCTCCGTAAGGCTTTGAAGCTCTCAATGTCTAGTTTAAGAATTTTCGGTTCAAAAGAATAATCCCGAGTTCTCAGGAAAAATTAAAGGGACCAAAGAGAGTTTGTTGCACATCACAACTCAAAAATAGGCACCCGGCGAGCACAGCTCAGAAACATATCACTTGGGGGCTTGGTCGTATTCGAACCATAGCTACACCTGTTGATCGGCGTAAGGCCACCAGGGAAATCACTTGGGGGCTTGGTCGTATTCGAACCATAGCTACACCTCTTGATCGGCGTAAGGCCACCAGGGAAATCACTTGGGGGCCAAAGAGAGTGTTGCTAAAGCACAACTCAAACATAGGCACCCACTGAGCACAGCTCAAAATATTGCTTGGGGGCTCTTTTCTTCTCAAAGAACAAAGAGTCTACACTTGTAATAGGCTATCAAGCCAGGCTTGGAAGCCAGGTGTATTCACCTAAAACCCCAGGTTATCCTGCCTTTTTTAAGTAAGCCACTCCGTCCAGGTAAACCTGGTATGACCCGCTGAACGTTTGACAACTCAATCTCATAGACCCTGAACTTGTCAAAGTTAAAACGACGATTGGTTAATGATTGAGGTCCATCTTAAAAGGCTTTGTAAAATGGTTTAACTCACTGGCCTAGCCCATGAAAAGCCTCGATTTTGGGCCTGGCAGCCCATGAAAAGCCTCGCATGTTCTTTTTATGCTTTTATTTGCCAAGTTTTTTCTTCTTCGACGAGGTTTAAAACACTTTATGATAAACCGGTGTTTATTGACCCAGACTGGTTTTTGACTATAAGTCGCCGGTATAATATAAACCGGTGTTTATTGACCTGGCCTGGTTTTTGGCTTTAAGTCACCAGTATGAGAAAAGGTAATTATCCGGTGCTTATTAACCCGGTCTGGCTTTGGACGTTAAGTAGCCAGTATATATTGGGATTGCGCCATTGGAATCATGCGCTTATAAATCATTGGATTATATTATTCAAATCTTGAATAGCCAATATGGCTGGATTTTTATTATGGTTATCAATAACCAGTATTATGATTGAAGTTTTCAAAGTTGCTTCAGCGCAATGGCTATTTTTTATCAATGCATATGATTTATTCTACAATGGAAGGAATAGTCCCGAGTCGCTGCAGGCTTACGACCCGGCACTTGGGGGCTACATTATTCAAGTTGAGAATTGCATCAAATATGCAAGTCCCATGTCACTACCAGCATGCACCATGGCACTTGGGGGCTAATGCAAAGTCATTTTTGCTCACCTCTTAGAAGACCCGACTCATCACATCAAAATAAGACGGCCCTTGGGGGCTACCAATTGCACCTGTCAAAATTCAAGGTACACAAGTTTTAATCCATTATATTGGAAGATCCATTGCTCAGTTGGTAAAGCACAAAGCTCTTAACCTTGTGGACATGGGTTCAAGCCCCGTGATGAGAGTTACATCATATGACGTTATTTTCAATGAAGTATACATAAAGTCCCAGCTCAGTATTATCTTACTAAGCCAGCCTTTGGGGGCTACACGTTGCTGTTAAAGTCTACATGATCATATTTTCAAAGTCCCTGCTCATTATTTGCATAATGACCCGTCCCTTGGGGGCTACACTGGTTGAAGTTTTTATGAGCATCAGGAAATTACAAGTCCCAGGTTGCTGCAAGCATGACAACCCGGCACTTGGGGGATACATATGTGGAATACTCATTTTTGACTAGTGACAGAGATGAACAAATTGGATTTCTTCAAGGTTGCAACATTTATATTGAAGCAAGTCTTAAGCTGTTACTACGTTCCCTTCTTCAGACTTGGGGGCTACAAGTGGTAGGCATATAAGAGGTATATTTTCAAGCTTGATGTTAACTACAATTATGACCCGGTACCATCAATATTCATAAACCTGCAAGTTCTACATCCTTAAACCGGCTGAAGATCAGATGAGTATTTCAAGGACTAATATTTCTGTTAAGCATTGGGAGCTAAGTCAAATGAATTATTCTTCGTAATATTTTTCTGTGACAAACAAATGTCAGCAAATTGATTATGAAGCTAGCCTATTGACCCGGATTTTCTAGAAGAAGGAAATGACAAGGACTTAAGGATGATCAGGATCAGTTTAACATGGATAAATCCAAATTAAACTAGGGGCTAATGTTGGGGATATACCCCGCGGTATGACCCGGCCGGAGTCATAACCCGGCTGGGACTTGTTAAACCGGCGGATGGTAAACCGGCAGACAGTTAAGACAGGCAGTTAAGACAGACGGTAAACCGGCAGATGTTAAGTCAGATGATAACACGACGGGTGTTAAGTCAGATGATAACCGGCAGACAATCATAACCCGTCGGACCATCATAAACTGGCAGACCATCATAAACCGACAGACAGTGATAACTAGTTGACAGTCATAACCCGATAGACAGTGATAACTGGTTGACAGTCATAACCCGACAGACAGTGATAACTGGTTGACAGTCATAACCCGACAGACAGTGATAACTGGTTGACAGTCATAACCCGACAGACAGTGATAACTGGTTGACAGTCATAACTCGGCAGATAGAGTCGCCTGGAGTTATGAAGCCCGAGACATTATGAAGCCCAAGACGTTAAGAAGCCCATGAAGAGAAGTCAGAATAGTTTAAGTCTAATCCGAGTTGGACTCTACATGTAACCCACCCCTTCAACTTATATAAGGAGGGGCAAGGCACCCCAAGAGGGGAGATAGAAAAGAATCTTAGGGCTAGACATAATTGGGAGAGCCGGTTTACTGCGACTTCCTCATGATAATAATGAGACCTAGCCACAAACAACATGTAGGGTTGTTACCGGATGATGCTTCTCGTGGCCCGAAGCTGTCTAAATCCTTGTCTTATGTTGTGTCTCTCGATTCCGCTCAACCCTTCTCAAGCTACCACATAGATGCGTTGGCCTCACGACTAAGTCCTCACACTAGGACATCTGCCGTGACAAAACCATGACACATACACTACTACACGATGGTCCAAACGTGACAGTACAATCAGAGACCCTTCAATGAAACTATGTGCGATGCATTAATCGCAAAAGGTGGTGTAAGAAAATCGTAAAAAATGATACGAACTGTTTGCGATGGCACAGATAGCAAACACAGTTCAGATCAGGGTTGCGTGTGCGATATGTGGCATATAGTTGGTCCATACAAATTGTTTGCGATGAGCACAACAACAGAAACGGTCAGACAGATGAGGGTGTGTGCGATATACGGCATACAGTTCACTCGGATGAATTGTTTGTAATTAGGCAACACAAGATAAACGGTTAGTCATATCAAGGTGTGTGCGATAGAGGGCATACCGTTCACTCTAGTGAACTGTTTGCGATCAGCCAAGACAACATAAATGGTTCAACTCAACAAGATGTTAATGCATGTTATAGAAATAATATAATTGGAAATTATGTTCAAATACGAATCCAACGATATAATCTTTGTTGACATGCATTCGTATTTTATTAGTTAAATCTCTAGTCAAAATTTGGCACAAAAATACAAAGAGGACTTATAAACCAGGACAGAGGTAGTAGGTAATTAAATCACAAACGTTTTTTTATTAACCGTATGTGTATGTGTTGTTTTGTTCTCCTCTCGCACGTATTATCACCCCGCTACCGCAGATGGCTTTGAGCGCAAGCTTGACCACCGTGCAAGTGTTCTTTCGGCCAAACGGTGGCTCAAAGTGGCACCAATGAATTGTCAGTGAGCCCGTTCCCGCGCAACCCCGCAGGTTCCCATGCATAGCCGCGCAAGCTTCCTGCACGACACGGCGAAATCCCCCAAAATCCCAATGCTTGCCAACCTTCTATATAAACCCTCACGACCGGCGAGTCCTGCGTCACATTTTCCCCTCCCTCCCTATAGCTTATCTCGCCTGCTTCTCCCACAATCGCCAATGGCACCGGTCCGTCATCATCGCTCAGCCACTCCGCTGTCATCACAGGACAACTCCAGCTGGGAGGCTACACCGCGATGGTGCCGCAGTCCCCGGCATAGTGTAGTGTGTGGCTTCCCTGTTGGGTGTGCGTGCAACACCTACCACATGCTTCGCCGTCGCTGTCCCGTCGGTAGCTGTTGCCGGCCGCCACACCAACGTCGAAAGCCAGGGCCGTCGCCCGCTCCACCACCGCGGCCCGAAGGCGGGAGGTGGCCATCGTGGCCGCCGCCCCACTTTCGGCCACTGTGGTCATCACCCACTCCGCCACTGCGACCCGAAGGCGGTAGGTGGCCATCGTGGCCGCCACCCCACCGTCGACCGCCGTGGCCACCAGCCCACTATTGGTCGTCCGGGTCATCACCCGCTCCACCACCGGCGCCCAAAGGCAGGAGGTGGAGGTGGAGCCCCGCACATGCGTCGGTGACCTTGCGCGCTACATCGATTTCCCGCAGGAGGAGGAGGAGCGTCTGGTCGAGCATGCAAAGAGTCTGACCGCTTCCGTGGCTGCAGCACACGCTGCCGCAGAGGCGCGGAATGGGGAGATCTACAAGGACTCCTGCCGCTTCAAGAGGGGTCGTCTAGAGTGGCAGAGGGCGTTCGAGGTGAGCGTCGCTAAAGGTGCAGCAGCGGCAGACACCGTATTCTAGTTGTCCAGCTCATCGGTAGGCTCCTCCTCCTCTGCCACTTACTAAGCGCGCTTGGCAGAGGAGGGGATGTTGGAAGTAGTACAAAGCCCCTTCATAGTAGTATTTAGGGGCTATTTTGTTCAGTTCATCTGACTATATATGTGGTTGAACTGTACTACGTACTTAAAATTAGCTAGTATAGTTGAACTAGTTATTTCAGTACGTGGTTAGCAACAATTGGGGAAAAGTTTGGTCGGTTCAGCTCTCGAGTTGAACTATTTCTATAAAGAACGACTACTTAATCTATGAATGAAATCTACGCTTACTGAATTTTAGTTGCAAAATTAGATATTGCTAGTGATTTTTAGCTGCAAATTTTAAAAAATGGTAGTGTTACAAGGTTAACAAAGGGCAATGTTACTAGATCGACAAATGTCAATCTTTTCAGCTTGACAAATGGCAATATACCCAATATGACAGATGCAGATCTTACCAAATTGTCTGTACGTGGTTGCACACGGGTCATCATAAAAAAACCGTTTGCGTTGAAGGGATCTACAAATCGTGCACGCCAGATTTTCTCTTGGCTTAGTGGCGAAGGAACCATAGCTCTCGCTTTGCGTACCATGTTCAATCTGAACTATTTGCGATGAAGAGATGCACAAATCCTGCGCGGCAAGATTTCCCTTGGCTTAGTGGGGAAGGACCATAGCTCTCGCTTTCCATACGGGTGTTCTATCTAAAACTTTTGCGATGAAGAGATGCACAAATCCTGCGTGGCACATTTTCCCTTGGCTTATTGAGGAAGTTATTGGTTTGCATATGTGTGTTCTATCTAAATCGTTTGTGACGAGTGTTAATTTAAAAACCATTGCTGTTTTTTTAAATCAATTCATAAGTTTGTACATTGAGAGAGAGAAACGCAAGTTTATTCAAACCATAGGTTTCATTCAGTCACACTTTGAATTTATATTCATACAACTGAGATACGCTATTAATAAACCCAAAAAACTATTTACAGCGGTAGGGGAGGCGGCGTACCACGCCCGCATTGTCATTGTCGTCCTCCGGGACGCCATTGTTGAAGTCTTCAAGGCGGCACAAGATGCTCTTCACTTGGAAATCAAACACCCTGTCGTCGAGTGATTGACGGGCGGGGCACAAGAGGACGGTAACTCGCGGAGCTACGAGGTAGCAGTCCACGACGACATCACATGGCGCTAAGGGGGGAGCGCGCATGGGCACGGGCACGGCGGGTGCAGGTAAATGCACGGGGATCGGCGCTGTGGTGGGTGCAGTGGCACGCACGGGCACGGGCGGGGGCGCTGGTGCTGGCATCTACATGAGCTCGCGTGGGTCCACGGGGAGCTCGCTGACGCCCGCGGCCTCCAGCGCTGCGATAGTGCTCGGCGACCAGCCCCTCAATGCTATGGGGATGGTCGGTGGGGCAGGCACGGGGATGGGAGCTAGGATGGGCATGGGGCTGTTGGGGAACGTAGTAATTTCAAAAAATTTCCTACGCACACGCAAGATCATGGTGATGCATAGCAACGAGAGGGGAGAGTGTTGTCTACGTACCCTCGTAGACCGAAGCGGAAGCGTTGACGCAACGTAGTGGAAGTAGTCGTACGTCTTCCCGATCCGACCGATCCAAGCACCGTTACTCCGGCACCTCCGAGTTCTTGGCACACGTTCAGCTCGATGACGCACCCCTAGCTCCGATCCAGCAAAGCTTCGGGGGGAGTTCCGTCAGCATGACGGCGTGGTGACGATGATGATGTTCTACCGGCGCAGGGCTTCGCCTAAGCACTGCAACGATATGATCGAGGTGGAATATGGTGGAGGGGGGCACCGCACACGGCTAAGGAACGATCACGAAGATCAACTTGTGTGTGTATGGGGTGCCCCCTGCTCCCGTATATAAAGGAGCAAGGGAGGGAGGAGGCCGGCCCTAGGTTTGGGCGCGCCAGGGGAGTCCTACTCCCACCGGGAGTAGGATTCCACCTTTCCTAGTCCAACTAGGTCAAGGGGGGAAAGAGGGGAAGAGGGGAAGGAAGGGAGAGAGGGGCCGCGCCCCAAACCCCTTGTCCAATTCGGACTGGGCTTGGGAGGGGCGCGCGCCACCTCCTGGTCCTTCCCACTAAGGCCCATCAAGGCCCATTGCTTCTTCCTCGTATTCCCGTAACTCCCCGGTACCTCCGAAAATACCCGAACCACTCAGAACCCTTCCGATGTCCGAATATAGTCGTCCAATATATCGATCTTTACGTCTCGACCATTTCGAGACTCCTCGTCATGTCTCCGATCTCATCCGGGACTCCGAACTCCTTTGGTACATCAAAACTCATAAACTCATTATATAACTGTCATCGAAACCTTAAGCGTGCGGACCCTACGGTTCGAGAACAATGTAGACATGACCGAGACGCGTCTCCGGTCAATAACCAATAGCGGGACCTGGATGACCATATTGGCTCCTACATATTCTACGAAGATCTTTATCGGTCAGACCGCATAACAACATACGTTGTTCCCTTTGTCATCGGTATGTTACTTACCCGAGATTCGATCGTCGGCATCCAATACCTAGTTCAATCTCGTTACCGGTAAGTCTCTTTACTCGTTCCGTAATACATCATCTCACAACTAACACATTAGTTGCAATGCTTGCAAGGCTTATGTGATGAGCATTACCGAGAGGCCCAGAGATACCTCTCCGACAATCGGAGTGACAAATCCTAATCTCGAAATACGCCAACCCAACATCTACCTTTGGAGACACCTGTAGTACTCCTTTATAATCACCCAGTTACGTTGTGACGTTTGATAGTACCCAAAGTGTTCCTCCAGTAAATGGGAGTTGCATAATCTCATAGTCAAAGGAACATGTATAAGTCATAAAGAAAGCAATAGGAACATACTAAACGATCGGGGTGCTAAGCTAATAGAATGGGTCATGTCAATCAGATCATTCAACTAATGATGTGATCCCGTTAATCAAATAACAACTCTTTGTTCATGGTTAGGAAACATAACCATCTTTGATTAACGAGCTAGTCAAGTAGAGGCATACTAGTGACACTCTGTTTGTTTATGTATTCACACATGTATCATGTTTCCGGTTAATACAATTCTAGCATGAATAATAAACATTTATCATGAAATAAGGAAATAAATAATAACTTTATTATTGCCTCTAGGGCATATTTCCTTCAGTCTCCCACTTGCACTAGAGTCAATAATCTAGTTCACATCACCATGTGATTTAACAGCAATAGTTCACATCATCATGTGATTAACACCCATAGTTCACATCAATATGTGATCAACACCCAAAGGATTTACTAGATTCAGTAATCTAGTTCACATCGCTATGTGATTAACACCCAAAGAGTACTAAGGTGTGATCATGTTTTGCTTGTGAGAGAATCTTAGTCAACGGGTCTGCCACATTCAGATCCGTATGTATTTTGCAAATTTCTATGTCAACAATACTTTGCTCGGAGCTACTCTAGCTAATTGCTCCCACTTTCAATATGTATCTAGATTGAGACTTAGAGTCATCTAGATTGGTGTCAAAACTTGTATCGACATAACCCTTTACGACGAACCTTTTTGTCACCTCCATAATCGAGAAACATATCCTTATTTCACTAAGGATAATATTGACCGCTGTCCAGTGATCTACTCCTAGATCACTAGTGTACTCCCTTGCCAAAATCAGTGTAGGGTATACAATAGTACTGGTACACAGCATGACATACTTTATAGAACCTATGACTGAGGCATAGGGAATGACTTTCATTCTCTTTCTATCTTCTGCCGTGGTCGGGCTTTGAGTCTTTACTCAACTTCACACCTTGTAATACATGTAAGAACTCTTTCTTTGACTGTTCCATTTTGAACTACTTCAAAATCTTGTCAAGGTATGTACTCATTGAAAACTTATCAAGCGTCTTGATCTATCTCTATAGACCTTGATGCTTAATATGTAAGCAGCTTTACCGAGGTCCTTCGAAAAACTCCTTTCAAATACTCCTTTATGCTTCGCAGAATAATTCTACATTATTTCCGATCAACAATATGTCATTCACATATACTTATCAGAAATGCTGTAGTGCTCCCACTCACTTTCTAGTAAATACAGGCTTCACCGCAAGTCTGTATAAAACTATGTGCTTTGATCAACTTATCAAAGCGTATGTTCCAACTCCGAGATGCTTGCACCAGTCCATAGATGGTTCGCTGGAGCTTGCATATTTTGTTAGCACCTTTAGGATTGACAAAACCTTCTGGATGCATCATATACAACTCTTCTTTCATAAATCCATTAAGGAATACAGTTTTGTTTATCCATTTGCCAGATTTCATAAAATGCGGCAATTGCTAACATGATTCGGACAGACTTAAGCATAGATACGAGTGAGAAACTCTCATCGTAGTCAACACCTTGAACTTGTCGAAAACCTTTTGCGACAATTCTAGCTTTGTAGATAGTAACGCTACTATCAGCGTCCGTCTTCCTCTTGAGGATCCATTTATTTTCTATGGCTTGCCGATCATCGGGCAAATCCATCAAAGTCCATACTTTGTTTTTATACATGGATCATATCTCAGATTTCATGGCCTCAAACCATTTCGCGGAATCTGGGCTCATCATCGCTTCCTCATAGTTCGCAAGTTCGTTATGTTCTAGTAACATGACTTCCAGAACAGGATTATTGTACCACTCCGGTACGGATCTCACTCTGGTTTACCTACGAGATTTGGTAGTAACTTGATCTGACGTTACATGATCATCATCATTAACTTCCTCACTAATTGGTGCAGTAGTCACAAGAACCGATTTCTGTGATGAACCACTTTCCAATAAGGGAGCAGGTACAGTTACCTTATCAAGTTCTACTTTCCTCCCACTCACTTCTTTCGAGAGAAACTCCTTCTCTAGAAAGGATCCATTATAAGCAACGAATGTCTTGCCTTAGGATCTGTGATAGAAGGTGTACCCAACAGTCTCCGTTGGGTATCCTATGAAGACATATTTCTCCGATTTGGGTTTGAGCTTATCAGGATGAAACTTTTTCATATAAGCATCACAACCCAAACTTTAAGAAATGACAACTTTGGTTTCTTGCCAAACCACAGTTCATATTGTGTCGTCTCAACGGACTTAGATGGTGCCCTATTTAACGTGAATGCAACTGTCTCTAATGCATAACCCCAAAACGATAGTGGTAAATTGGTAAGAGACATCATAGATTGTACTATATCCAATAAAGTACGGTTATGATGTTCGGACACACCATTATGCTGTGGTGTTCCAGGTGGCATGAGTTTGTGAAACCATTCCACATTGTTTTAATTGAAGACCAAACTCGTAACTCAAATATTCGTCTCCGTGATTAGATCGTAGAAACTTTATTTTCTTGTCAGGATGATTTTTCACTTCACTCTAAAATTCTTTGAACTTTTCAAATGTTTCAGACTTATGTTTCATCAAGTAGATATACCCATATCTGCTCAAATCATCTGTGAAGGTCAGAAAATAATGATACCTGCTGCAAGCCTTAATATTCATCGGAGCACATACATCAGTATGTATGATTTCCAATAAATCTGTTGCTTGCTTCATTGTTCCGGAGAATGGCGTTTTTAGTCATCTTGCCCTTAAGGCATGGTTCGCAAGTATCAAGTGATTCATAATCAAGTGATTCCAAAATTCCATCAGCATGGAGTTTCTTCATGCGCTTTACACCAATATGACCTAAACGACAGTGCCACAGATAAGTTGCACTATCATTATTAACTTTGCATCTTTTTGGCTTCAATATAATGAATATGTGTATCACTACGATCGAGATCCAACAAACCACTTTCGTTGGGTGTATGACCATAGAAGGTTTTATTCATGTAAACAGAACAACAATTGTTCTCTAACTTAAATGAATAACCGTATTGCAATAAACATGATCAAATCATATTTATGCTCAACGCAAACACCAAATAACACTTATTTAGGTTCAACACTAATCTTGAAAGTATAGGGAAGTGTGCGATGATGATCATATCAATCTTGGAACTACTTCCAACACACATCGTCACTTCACCCTTAACTAGTCTCTGTTTATTCTGCAACTCCTGTTTCGAGTTACTACTCTTAGTAACTAAACCAGTATCAAATACTGAGGGGTTGCTATAAACACTAGTAAAGTACACATCAATAACATGTATATCAAATATACTTATGTTCACTTTGCCATCCTGCTTATCCGCCAATCACTTGGGGTAGTTCTGCTTCTAGTGACCAGTCCCTTTGCAGTAGAAGCACCCAGTCTCAGGCTTAGGTCCAGACTTGGGCTTCTTCACTTGAGCAGCAACTTGCTTACTGTTCTTCTTGAAGTTCCCCTTTTCCCTTTGCCCTTTTCTTGAAACTAGTGATCTTGTCAACCATCAACACTTGATGCTCTTTCTTGATTTCTACCTTCATCGATTTCATCATCATGAAAAGCTCGGGAGTCTTTTTCGTCATCCCTTGCATACTATAGTTCATCACGAAGTTCTACTAACTTGGTGATGGTGACTAGAGAATTCTGTCAATCACTATCTTATCTGGAAGATTAACTCCCACTTGATTCAAGCGATTGTGGTACCCAGACAATCTGAGCACATGCTCACTAGTTGAGCGATTCTCCTCCATCTTTTAGCTATAGAACTTGTTGGAGACTTCATATCTCTCAACTCGGGTATTTGCTTGAAATTTTAACTTCAACTCCTGGAACATCTCGTATGGTCCATGACGTTCAAAACGTCTTTGAAGTCCCGATTCTAAGCCGTTAAGCATGGTGCACTAAACTATTAAGTAGTCATCATATTGAGCTAGCAAAACGTTCATAACGTCTGCATCTGCTCCTGCAATAGGTCCGTCACCTAGCGGTGCATCAAGGACATAATTCTTCTGTGCAGCAATGAGGATAAACCTCAGATCACGGATCCAATCCGCATCATTGCTACTAACATTTTTCAACACAATTTTCTCTAGGAACATATCAAAATAAACACAGGGAAGCAACAACGCGAGCTATTAATCTACAACATAATTTGCAAAATACTACCAGGACTAAGTTCATGATAAATTTAAGTTCAATTAATCATATTACTTAAGAACTCCCACTTAGATAGACATCCCTCTAATCTTCTAAGTGATCACGTGATCCAAATCAACTAAACCATAATCGATTAACACGTGAAATGGATTAGTTTTCAATGGTGAACATCATTATGTTGATCATACCTACTATATGATTCACGCTCGACCTTTCGGTCTCCGTGTTCCGAGGCCATATCTGTATATGCTAGGCTCGTCAAGTATAACCCGAGTATTCTGCGTGTGCAAAACTGGCTTGCACCCGTTGTAGATGGACGTAGATCTTATCACACCCGATTAACACGTGGTGTCTGGGCACGACGAACTTTGGCAACGGTGCATACTCGGGGAGAACACTTCTTGATAATTTAGTGAGAGATCATCTTATAATGCTACCGTCAATCAAAGCAAAATAAGATGCATAAAAAGATAAACATCACATGCAATCAATATAAGTGATATGATATGGTCATCATCATCTTCGTGCTTGTGATCTCCATCTCCGAAGCACCGTCATGATCACCATCGTCACCGGCGCGATACCTTGATCTCCATCGTAGCATCGTTGTCGTCTCGCCAATCTTATGCTTCTACGACTATCGCTACCGCTTAGTGACAAAGTAAAGCATTACAGGGCGATTGCATTGCATACAATAAAGTGACAACCATACGGCTCCTGCCAGTTGCCGATAACTCACTTACAAAACATGATCATCTCATACAATAAAATTTAGCATCATGTCTTGACCATATCACATCACAACATGCCCTGCAAAAACAAGTTAGACGTTCTCTACTTTGTTGTTTGCAAGTTTTACGTGGCTGCTACGGGCTTAAGCAAGAACTCATCTTACCTACGCATCAAAACCACAACGATAGTTTGTCAAATAGACTCCGTTTTAACCTTCTCAAGGACCGGGCGTAGCCACACTTGGTTCAACTAAAATTGGTGAGACAGTCTCCCGCAAGCCATCTGTGTGCAAAGCACGTCGAGGGAACCGGTCTCGCGTAAGCGTACGCGTAAGGTTGGTCCGGGTCGTCTCATCCAACAATACCGCTGAACCAAAGCATGACATGCTGGTAGGCAGTATGACTTGTATCGTCCACAACTCAATTGTGTTCTACTCGTGCATATAACATCAAACCATAAAAACCTAGGCTCGGATGCCACTGTTGGGGAACGTAGTAATTTCAAAAAATTTCCTACGCACACGCAAGATCATGGTGATGCATAGCAACGAGAGGGGAGAGTGTTGTCTACGTACCCTCGCAGACCGAAGCGGAAGCGTTGACGCAACATAGTGGAAGTAGTCGTACGTCTTCCCGATCCGACCGATCCAAGCACCATTACTCCGGCACCTCCGAGTTCTTGGCACACGTTTAGCTCGATGACGCACCCCTAGCTCCGATCCAGCAAAGCTTCGGGGGGAGTTCCGTCAGCACAACGGCGTGGTGACGATGATGATGTTCTACCGGCGCACGGCTTCGCCTAAGCACTGCAACGATATGATCGAGGTGGAATATGGTGGAGGGGGGCACCGCACACGGCTAAGGAACGATCACGAAGATCAACTTGTGTGTGTATGGGGTGCCCCCTGCTCCCGTATATAAAGGAGCAAGGGAGGAAGGAGGCCGGCCCTAGGTTTGGGCGCGCCAGGGGAGTCCTACTCCCACCGGGAGTAGGATTCGACCTTTCCTAGTCCAACTAGGTCAAGGGGGGAAAGAGGGGAAGAGGGGAAGGAAGGGAGAGAGGGGCCGCGCCCCAAACCCCTTGTCCAATTCGGACTGGGCTTGGGAGGGGCGCGCCACCTCCTGGTCCTTCCCACTAAGGCCCATCAAGGCCCATTGCTTCTTCCTCGTATTCCCGTAACTCCCCGGTACCTCCGAAAATACCCGAACCACTCAGAACACTTCCGATGTCCGAATATAGTCGTCCAATATATCGATCTTTACGTCTCGACCATTTCGAGACTCCTCGTCATGTCCCCGATCTCATCCGGGACTTTGAACTCCTTCGGTACATCAAAACTCATAAACTCATTATATAACTGTCATCGAAACCTTAAGCGTGCGGACCCTACGGTTCGAGAACAATGTAGACATGACCGAGACACGTCTCCGGTCAATAACCAATAGCGGGACCTGGATGCCCATATTGGCTCCTACATATTCTATGAAGATCTTTATCGGTCAGACCGCATGACAACATACGTTGTTCCCTTTGTCATCGGTATGTTACTTACCCGAGATTCGATCGTCGGTATCCAATACCTAGTTCAATCTCGTTACCGGTAAGTCTTTTTACTCGTTCCGTAATACATCATCTCACAACTAACACATTAGTTGCAATGCTTGCAAGGCTTATGTGATGAGCATTACCGAGAGGGCCCAGAGATACCTCTCCGACAATCGGAGTGACAAATCCTAATCTCGAAATACGCCAACCCAACATCTACCTTTGTAGACACCTGTAGTACTCCTTTATAATCACCCAGTTACGTTGTGACGTTTGGTAGTACCCAAAGTGTTCCTCCAATAAACGGGAGTTGCATAATCTCATAGTCAAAGGAACATGTATAAGTCATGAAGAAAGCAATAGCAACATACAAAACGATCGGGTGCTAAGCTAATAGAATGGGTCATGTCAATCAGATCATTCAACTAATGATGTGATCCCGTTAATCAAATAACAACTTTTTGTTCATGGTTAGGAAACATAACCATCTTTGATTAACGAGCTAGTCAAGTAGAGGCATACTAGTGACACTCTGTTTGTTTATGTATTCACACATGTATCATGTTTCCGGTTAATACAATTCTAGCATGAATAATAAACATTTATCATGAAATAAGGAAATAAATAATAACTTTATTATTGCCTCTAGGGCATATTTTCTTCAGCAGCAACCGCCACGGCCAGCTCATTCAAGGCCATGTCCAGGAGGTCCCATTCCTTCTTATTTTCTATCTCGTCCAGCTCAGAGTCAACTTCATCAAACTGGGAGACTAGTGGCAAATGATCCTTGTATGCCATGGCGTTGGTGGAGGTCTGCAGGAGGGGAATGGGAGGCGAAGAGTAAGGCCGCCCGTATTAAACAACGGTCGGGCGCCATTAATGGAGAGGATGGGAGGCATGCAAGCGGCCAGGGCCGGGCCCATAGTGGTGCCAAATGTGCGGCCCGCACATGGCCCATAATTTCGAGGGCCCCAAATTTTTTATATAGGCATAGTATTTCTAAATAAATGCCAAGGCTCTGCCGCACTAGGCCACTCGACACTAGAGTTGGGCCAAGTCGAGGCCGTCGAGCGCTGGTGCCTCGATCGCTCGATGGAAAAAGGATCGCTCGATGTTATTAGAAAAAGGAATCTGGTCGGTCTAAAAACAAGGGATCGCTCCAGCAGTCGATCGCGATTGCCTCGATCTGAAACCGCAACAGTAGTCCCGTCCGCGGTGCAACACAAAACAAGATCATCTCGTGGGTTGTCGCCTTCGCCTCATCAGAGCGATCAGAATCGAGCTGCTGTCGTTGCCTTCCTAGCTGCCTCTCCCAATTTTCTAGGATCGATACTTCAGTCCGCTGCAGTTCTTTCACCGTTGATACAGGAAACGAGATCGCCTCATTGGACCTATCCATGACCGACTGACCGACTCCAGCCTCCAGGTGCTTAGCGAATCCTCCTTTCCGATTAACTTCGGTTCCTACTCCTAATTCCTAATCTCCTAATTATTTTCGTAGGAATCGTTACTTCGTTACAGATTGGTTCTTACCTCCTCTGTTAAAGATCACAGTCTAGTAGTTCAACCGGACAAGACCCAAAACTAGGTGAGTTCGACGGTTCATTTAATTGCAAAATATTAATGCATGATCTTCAATTGATATATGATATTGTATAACTTCTATTCATCTTTTTTATCTCGTGTTTCAATAATACAGATTTTAGTCATCATGAGGAAAAATTAGTCTGGTCCATATAAGCGCAAGAGAAAAGAAAGAACATAATTTAATTAGTACATCCTATATTATACACTATATAAAAAAATTCTGTGAGATACATATACATTATAATTGCTTGTTAGTTCATTTTTATAGCAAGATAGGGCCCCATTTTTAAGTTTCGCACAAGGCCTGGATTTTGCCGGCCCGGCCCTGCGGGCGGCCATGGAAGTCAAAGGGCTCGCTTCCCAGTGAGCCTACGCAGCATACAACTCGCATGCTTTCCGGTGAGCCTGCGCATTGGAGGACAGCTTGCACGCCTCTCGCTCAGCCTTCGCAGCAGACTGCGCTCGCACGCCTCCCATTACTCAAGCAGCAGTCTACACGGCACCTCCTAGGCATTAAAAATGTGACACGTGGCGTCATGTGAATGTTTAGCAGAACGCCCATGATTTAAATTATACAAACATTTGAGATGATAAGGTGGCAACTATTTGTTTCAAAATGCCTTTGTTAGTTGTTGATACGTGCGCCTTCTCGCAAATTGGACACGGAAAATACCACAACATGTTGGTGCTATTCCATGATAGCATGCCAAGTTTAATGAATTTCAGACGACTTTTAGATTTACTAGAATTTTAAAACCAAGTATCTAAATGTTTGTGGTCGAGACACGATGCCGAGGTGTTTGAAGTTCATTCACATTTCTTGCATGGGACCTAAGCATGCATGCAAGGACACTCAATATGATTTTTCAACCCAATTTGCTACAATGGATCATATGCATGTAGTTAAAATTTGAATTATGCACATAAAATGCCTAGAAAAAATCTTTGTTAATGCATAAAAATGCTCAAATGAACCCCGAATAATCCCAAAATATAACATAATACTCATGTTGCTCTATGTTGTATCTAGAAAAAAATCAAGGCGAGAAGAGGCAACGAAAGTCGTTTCGTCCAGAAAGGTGACACACGTTCCCTACCGGAACCACGAGGCTTCTTATGAGAAGCTCTACTTTGTAAGGAGCGTGTACGAAAACCTGCCCCTAATGGGACATCTTTTACCAAAGCATTTTGGTTCCATTCCATGATATAATGCTAAGTTTCATGAAATTCAGACGAGTTTTGGATTTACTAGAATTTAAAAACAAGTATCTCAACGTTTTGCCGACAAGCAACGGTGCCCAAGTGTTAGAAATCCATTTCCATTTCTTGCATGGGACCTAAGCATGCACCCAAGGACACACATTTGATTTTTCAGCCCATTTGTCTGCACTAGAGCATGTGCATGTAGTTCGAATTTGAATTATGCACATTAAATGCCTAGAAATATTAGTTAATATATAAAAATGTCCAAACGAACCCAGAAAAATTCCAAATTTCATGACACTCAAGTTGCTCTATGTTGCCACTAGACAAAAATTTGAAAGCAAGAAGAGGCAACGAATATCGTTTCATCCACGAAGGTGGCACGTTCCCTACCCGAACCATGTGGCATGTTGTGAGAAGCTCTGGTTTGTGAGAAACTTATACCCAAACCTACCCCAAATGGGACAATTTTTCACCGCAGCATATGTTGATGTCGTTCCATGATATCATGCCAAGTTTCATTAATTTCACATGAGTTTTGGATTTACTAGAATTTAAAAACCATGTATCTCAATGTTCGCGACCCAGCGATGGTGTCGAGGTTTTCAACCCATTTTTACGCACTAGAGCATGTGCCTGTAGTTCAAATTTGAATTATGCACATAAATGCCTAGAAATTTAGTTAATGTATAAAAATGTCCAAACGAACCCTAAAAAATTCCAAAATTTAACATGACACTCCTGTTGTTCTATGTTGACACTAGAAAAAAATTAAAGCAAGAAGAGGCAACGAATATCATTTCATCCACAAAGGTGACGCATTCCCTACCGGAACCATGAGGCTTCTTGTGAGAAGCTTTGTTTTGTGAGAAGCTTATACCAAAACCTGCCCCAAATGGGACAATCTTTTTACCACAACATGTTGGTGCCATTCCATGATAGCAAGCCAATGTTCATGAATTTCAAACTTTGCATGTAGTTTAATTTTGAATTATGCACCTGAAATGCCTAGAAAACCAAGTGAATGTACAAAAATGTCCAAACGAACCCTGAATAATTCCAAAAAAATTGACGACACACCTATAGTTGCATGTTCACTACAGATAAAAGTTTTAGCAATTCAAACACCCTCTGTCGTGGTTTTGTCATGACAGATGTCCTAGTGTGACGACTTAGTCGTGAGGCCATCGCAATGGCGGTTAGCTTGTCGGGGTTGAGCGGGACGAGAGACACGGGTTACCCAGGTTCGGCCCCTCGCGGTGGAGGTAAAAGCCTACTCCTACTCTTGTTGCTTATTTCTCGAGTATCGATTACAAGGGAGCGAATTCGCTTGACCTAGCTCTCGATTGATTGCAACTTAACCTATTCTATACCAAGGACTCGCCTTATATATAGGTCGAGACCTCCAGCTTACAAGAGTATGGGTCGGGTCACGATCCGTGACCGAGCCTAACTCTGACCTGTCCTGCCTTCTATGACAATACATTGTATGGTGACTTACACCTCCAGGTCGCCTGCCGCCTTCTGGCCGTGGGCCCTAAGCTGGCCCATCTTATGAGCCGCCCTTTTCGGCCCTGCATCTTGATCATCTTGGCCCTCCTGAGGCCCAGCTTCAGAGCCGCCAATGACTTGACCCGACCCTTTAAGGGCTGGTTACACCGCGGGGTTATATCCCCAACATTAGGCCCTAGATTGATTTGAACTTGTTCTTGTCAATCTTCCATCCTTCAATCTGGCGAGTCTTCTTTTCGGGCTTTCGCAACTTTAATTCTAAAAGAACCTTCATAACCCGCTGTCGTGGTTTTGTCACGGCAGATGTCCTCATGAAAGGACTTAGTCGTGGAGCCATCGCTACGGGTTAACTTGAAGGGGTTAAAGCGGACACAGGGACGCGAGAGAGTTTATACTAGTTCGGCCCCTTCGGTGAAGGTAAAAGCCTACGTCTAGTTGTGATGGAATTGATGGGGTTTCGATGACTAGGGAGCAAACAAGCTTCGCCTAAGTCTCGAGTTGTTGTCTGTTGTCCTTGAACCGCCGCCGGGTCGTCCCCTTATATACATGGGTGACACCCATCGGTTTACAAAGTCCCGACACCGGCTCATAGATGTGTCCGGTTCGGTCTCCACTTATTCCTAACTTACAATACAAGTTTACATACCGACGCCGGTTTACGTCTACATGCCTTAAACCGATCATGGGTCTTGAGCCCTCATCTACCTTCATGGGCTTTAACATACTTAACTACTGGTGAAGTTAACCCGGCCCAAACGGCCGGTTTATGCCCAGTAGTAATATCCCCAAGATTAGGCCCCAGATTGATTTGAACAGGTTCATGTCAATCCCTAACAAAAAACTTCATCTTCAACATCTTCTTGTAGATTGGTGAACCGCCGTGATGTCATCTTCTCCGATTGCTGTAAACCGGACTGACGTCATCTGTCATAAAGAAATTATCCATGATACCTTCTTGTTTAATAGATCTGCGATAATCGAGGCGACAACTCCGTTTCCAAACTCGCGGCCCCTTGATTCTCGCGCCTGACGTATGTCCCTTTCTTTATAAATAGGACCGAAGGGTCATTTCTTTTTCCCCTTCGTGCCCTTCTGCTTCGTCTTCCTCGCGTCGCCCAGCTTCGGAGCTCCTTTGCCGCCGTCAACCTCTGCACCAACTTTGGCCGCTGCATCACCCTGGGCGTACCAGAGCACCGCGGCGATCCTCCGCGTCTTCCTCAGCTCCGGTAAGTCTTCTATCCTTTCCATTATATATATGTTCTAGGGTTTCCATGTTCTCTAGTGTTCATCACTTGCTTCTTGTTCATATGATAGATCTTTAGACGAGTCTGTGAATCTTTGCCCTGTGTAGCAGTAGTTTTATCCTCCGTTTTCACTTCCGCATGTTAAGACTATAGATCTTATCCGTACCTTCACTCATTGATTCGGCACTGCTCCTTTTGGGCCTTGAATTTTATCTCTTTTATGAACATGTTCCAGATCCAAAACTTTAGTACAAGCTTGTGAAATCTGTTTTTGTGTACTTACTCATCTGCACTCTTGACTGTTCAATGTTTAGACCGGGCGGTTTAACTTTGTAGAAAAATTGACAAACCGGTATATACCATTAGTCCCCTTGTTGAACCGCTAGAATTCCTTAACCAGGCACTGCCGCTTTGTAAAACTCCGGTTTATAAATAACTGCCTCCGATTTAGTAATATATGCATCAGGGTATACCTTTTCTACATGTTCTTGAACCAGTAATTACTACCTTGCAGACTGCGCTATGGCCAAACAAGTGTACGAGTGCAACTGGGTTCCTTCTCGCGTGACCGAGGTTCAACTGAATGATTTAGTCAAAACTGGCGCTTTAAGCAGACAAGATGTTATTCATTTGAGGGTCCCTGGCACAGAATGTCCTCCCAAGCCTCAAGAAGGTGAAGTTGTTGTTTTTGCTGATCATCTAGCCCGGGGCTTCAATCCTCCCGGTTCAAAATTTTACCGGGATGTCCTAGCCAATTTCAAACTCCGTCCTCAATATACTGGTCCAAACTCCGTAACCAACATCTGTCACTTTCAAGTGCTCTGTGAGGTGTTCTTTCAAGAGGAGCCCACAGTTGAATTATGCAGATATTGCTTCCATCTAAACCGCCGCACTGAATTTACTGACGGTCCCAATACAGAGTTAGGCGGTATGGCGATTCAAAAGAGAAAAGAGGTCACTTACCCTCACGCCAAACTCCACAGCCATCCCAAAGAGTGGAATCAAACATGGTTTTACTGCAATGATACCTCTCCTTCTGATGAAAATCCCTTGCCGGGTTACCATCCGGAACGGCTAAGCAACACACATCCCTTCCAACAGAGGCTGACTCCGAAGGAGAGAAGCCAATACGCTCCTCAATTATCCAAGCTCAGGGCCTTCATGGCTAACGGGTTGACAGGGGTCGACCTTGCTCGCTGCTGGATATCTTGGAGCATATTGCCCTTAAGCCAGCGCTCCGGTTTGATGTGCGAATACACAGGAAGTGTCAACGACCCTTTGTGACACATTGATATCCAGCTCACAGATGATGAGGTTACGGAGGCTGTGAAGAAGATATTGAATGAACCGAAAGCTGCCTGTGCTCAAATCGGCATGCCTCCCTTTTGTGCCATTAACAAACCGCCGGCTGTAAGGCTCATACCTTATACTTTTATGGAATCTGACTATGTTCAAAGCACCCTTTGTTGACACTTACATCTTTCAAACAGGGCGATGATCCGTTTTGGAGCAAGAAGCCTCCACAAGAGAAACCAGAGAAACCAACCCGGCCCAAGACCAGAGTTGTCCAGAAATCAGCTAATAGGAAGAAAACCACCGCATCCTCTGATCCACCAGCTGATGATGATGTGGGTAATCCGGACCTTGAGGTAGAGCTTGACTCACTTGGTTTATTTTTCACACGCCTTATTGATAAAGATCATTGCCAGGATGACGCCGAAGTCAGTCATGCTGATGCTGTAGAGGTAATCGTTCTCTCCTCTGATTCAAACCATTTGCCTTCACTAAAAATCCGTCGGGCAAACCGGAAAGTTAAATTTTCTCATCCCCTTGCTTATTTGGACCCAAACTTTATTGTGAAGACACAACAACACGAAGCTCGCCGCACAACCCGGCACAGCGGCCAGGTAGTTACCTCCGCCGGTTTACCGAACAGTCCAGTTCGGAAACACCGTTCAGAGGTCTCTAACTCTCTTGCCAATGCTTGTCCTAAAGCGGGTTGTTTTCGTCAACCTCTTAATCCGTCTGACTCCGATTATCAGGGCACTTCTCATTCGTCTTCTGGCGAGTCATCGGCCACCCAGCTTCCACCACTCAAAACGGTGCTTGGGTGAGCCATATTCCTTATAATACTGTTGATGTATTGTTTTTTAATATATGCTGTACAGATCCTTCTTATTCTTTTCAGGGCCAAGCCTAGGCCAAGCAAGAAAGCTCGTTTGGACAAAGCGGCAGAAGAAAATACCGTTCCTGAACCGGACATAATACCAGATCCTGAAACAGCTATTCGTGATGATGTGCCGAACGACCCACCACCGCAAGACCATGACTTCGTTGCTGAAGAAGCACATATTGATATCACAGGCCCTATTGATCAACCCACAAGCCCTGTCCGCATTGACAGAACAACTAGCCCGTCAAAGCAAACTGACAAACCGGTGACTCCAGTACGAACCGGTGAAGCAAAAGATGATGATGTTGTTATCACTGGCATTGGTCGTACCAAACCAGGCAATCCTGTCGCTTTATCCAAACACACTGCCAAAGATGAATTTGCTGCAATTGGCAAAGGCAAATGGAATGCCAATTTGGCCACTTACGCCGCTCTGAACGCCCAAGACCTCCATTCCGGTTATCTGAACCAGCTATACAGCAGCCATGACTATGAAGCCGGTTTGGTGAATATGATGAAAGACAAATATGAGGTAATTTCCATATGCTTCTTTGTTTGTGTGTTTCAATCTGTCAACTCCAATAGCCCCCAAGTGACGGTTTAAGATGTGAACTTAACCCGGGACTTTCCAATATGAACTGCAATGCATCTATACTGTGCCGACGTAGCCCCCAAGGGCCGGTTCAACTATATATAGTTAAACCGGGACTTTAGATGATAAAAATTCTGGTATCAATAATCATTTGAGAAAATAGCCATTAGCCCCCAAGTGCCAAGTTGAATACTTGTATTGAGCTTGGGACTTTATAAAATTTGTATGACGAAAAGCAAATATGCATTAGCCCCCAAGTACCAAGGGCATAACTTGTTATGTGGTTGGTACTTCAATTTTGTACCGTTATCTTCATCATACGATTGACTGTACGTAGGCTGAGCTTAGCAAAAGAGAAAGTCAAGTCGCCGATCTTCAAGAAAATCTGAAGTCCCAACAAGCTGGCTTGTCAATGGAGAAGCTCAAGAAACCTCTAAGGCAAAAGAGGAATTAACCAACGCTTTAGGCGTCATGGAGAAGCTCAAAGAGGGCTACAACAAAGAGCGGGCGGATTGGGCCACTGAGAAAACCGCTTTAACCCAACGAGCAGAGAACGCCGAAGCTGCAATCAAACTAGTGGTGGATGAACTGACCAGTGTAAAGCGGCAAGTGCATGCCATGACTGCTGCTGTCTTTGGTAAGACGTCTTGATTTCTGAAGTAACTAGGGCTTCTCATGTAACTGTCGGTTTATTAACCCTTTGAATGATACAGGAACACGCATTGGTCACTTGGGGTCAGATGTGCGGAAGAAGTTGAAAGCCGCCTACACATTGATAGAGCAACTATATACCGGTGCTCAACGGATCATCTTCACTGCTTCCCACAACAACCCGCCGCCTGCTTTGATCCAGGACACTCTTAAAAGGTTGTCTATGCTTCCTGCCCAGGTTGAAGTGCTGAAGAAATCTGCTGCCAGAACCGGCGCTATTAACGCCTTAATCCGGGCAAAAGTGTGGGTGCCAGATTTTGATCCTGTTGAAGCGGCCCAAGGCTACCCCAGCTTGAAAGAGGACGGGACAGGATTTAGTGAAGAGGATCTCCGTGCTATAAACCGGGAAGTGCGCCCTCTGGCTTGTCAATTGGTTGAAGAGGCAGACTTATCCCACTATCAAGCCCAATATGACGAGCAAAACAAATGAATGGCTGCACCAATTCCTGAAGCGGAAAACCTGATACCCCCAATCCGTAAGCATACTTACGCTCCTGACATTGACACGTCGTTGCTGATCAATGATGAAGTTGTCTTTCAAGCATTAACTGGAATCGACTGGGCAACTGTGGATTTCCAGCCGCTGGGTAGGGAGGCAGATGCTGAAGCGGAGCGAGATGACCCACAACCATCAGGTCAAGCTAGCGACCAAGCATGAACCGGAAGCCGGTTTGACTTACTGCACGTTTGTGTTATGCAGAAAACAATGATCTTATTTGGGCACTGTGTTGCCTTGTAATAGGCTAGCTGATATACTTGGTTTTGATATGCCTTCGTGCATATTTACTGCAACTGAAGCTTCCTTTGAATTATCAATCTCCAAACTGTTTCTGCAGTCAAAAAACTTAAAGCGCCGCGGCAGTGTATCACCAGGCGGGTCATGATATCTATGTATATAAAACAAAGATAATAGCTTAAGCATATGATCCAATATATGAGATATATAATACGTGCCATCGTTGGGCATGATGTTGGCTTGGCCAATCTTGAAGCGGAGTTTAATAAACCCACATTGTTGGAGGAGAAAGCAGCTCCTGTTCATATGAGGCCGGTTTACAATGTAAACCGTTCCGGGTTATGATAAACACCGGTTTTTACTCCATAATAAGATGGTAATTAGAAATGAAACCGGGCAGGTAGTCTTCGGATTAAGATTTGACCGTGTTCTGTCAATATGCAATTGATAGTTGGACCGGTTTTAATAATGTCGGTTTAAAATCACAACAAAAGATGTCTTTAGCAAAAAAGAACCGAATGCAAGCAAAAGCAAAGATAAAACCATTTGCAAATGAGGCTTTGGGCCGATCAAGTGGAATTACCATGGTCGGACAAGACCATGCCCCCAAAAAGGCGTAGCTATGGTTCAAGTCAGCCAGGTCCCCAAATGATGCATTGGCATTACGCCGATCAAGAGGTGTAGCGATGGTTCGGGTTCGACCAAAGCCCCCAAGTGATGCTGTGGCACTGGGCCGATCAAGAGGCGTGACATGGTTCAGACATGACCAAGTCCCCAAGTGATGCTGTGGATTTCGCCTACCAAATGGCATTGCTATGGTTCGGACACGACCAAGCCCCCAAGTGATATGATATAAAGCTTTGAGAAGCTAACTCAAGGGGTAAACCGGAGGCCGCTTTAAGACAGAAACTCCGTGTAACCACACATGATGTAAAAAGAACAGAGACCCCGCTTTAGCTGTGGCTCCGGTTTATTGCATTGATCATAATATATACATTGTCATAATATGTACATAAGTAGAGCCGATGGCTCAAGTATAATAAGGCCGAAGATGAGCTATGTTCCACGACCCGTTGGTCTCCTCTTCTGATGTACGTGAGTCTTTATGCTCTCGAATATCGATCAGGTAGTATGACCCGTTGTGCAGATTCTTGCTGACCACGAAAGGATCCTCCCAAGGTGGAGATAACATGTGCATATCAGTCTGGTCTTGGATGAGCCGAAGTACCAAATCTCCTTCTTGAAAGGTTCTGGTTCTAACTCGGCGGCTGTGATAGCGACGGAGATCTTGCTGATAAGTCGCTGAACAGGCGGCCGCTATGTCTCGCTCCTCATCCAACAGGTCCAAAGCATCCTGTTGTGCTGCCTCGTTGTCCGCTTCAACATAAGCTGCTACACGAGGTGAGTCATGACGGATGTCACTGGGGAGAACCGCCTCCTCTCCGTAGACCATGAAGAACGGCGTGTATCCTGTCGATCTGTTGGGTGTGGTGTTGATGCTCCATAATACGGATGGTAACTCTTCAACCCAACAACCCGGCGTCCGTTGCAAAGGAACCATAAGCTGGGGCTTGATGCCTCGCAAGATCTCTTGATTGGCCCTCTCTGCTTGACCATTGGACTGTGGGTGAGCCACTGATGAGACGTCAAGCCGGATGTGCTCACGTTGACAGAACTCCTTCATAGCACCCTTGGACAGGTTGGTACCATTATCAGTGATGATGCTGTGTGGAAAGCCAAACCGAAAGATCACCTTTTTGATGAATTGAACCGCCGTAGCTGCATCACACTTGCTAACAGGCTCTGCCTCTACCCACTTTGTGAACTTGTCAACCGCCACTAAAAGATGGGTTTTCTTATCCTTAGACCTTTTGAAAGGCCCAACCATATCCAGCCCCCAGGTTGCAAACGGCCAAGTAATTGGAATCATCCTCAATTCTTGAGCCGGCACATGAGCACGTCTTGAGAACTTCTGACAGCCATCACATCGTTTGACCAGGTCCTCCGCATCAGCATGAGCAGTCAACCAATAAAAACCATGGCGGAATTCCTTGGCCACCAGAGACTTTGAACTGGCGTGGTGACCACAATCTCCTTCTTGGATCTCGCACAAGATTTCACAGCCTTCCTCAGGAGACACACATCGCTGAAACGCCCCAGACACACTGCAATGATGCAACTCACCATTTATAATAGTCATGGACTTGGATCGCCAGATTATCCGCCGGGCCAGAGTCTCATCCTCTGGTAACTCGCCCCGGTTCATGTATGCAAGATAAGGAACCGTCCAGTCCGGGATGACATGAAGAGCTGCCACCAGTTGGGCCTCCGGATCAGGAATAGCCAAATCCTCTTCACCAGGGAGCTTGACAGACGGATTATGCAGAACGACTAAAAAGACATTAGGCGGGACCGGTTTACGCTGAGAGCCCAACCGGCTTAAAGCGTCCGCCGCTTCGTTCTTCCGCCGGTCCACATGATCCACCTGATAGCCTTTGAAATGACCTGCAACAATATCCACCTCGGTATGCCGCAATGAGTGGATCCTTGGAGTCCCAAGTGCCAGATACTTGTTGAGCTACCAGGTCCGAGTCACCGAAGCACTTAACTTGGCTCAGATTTATCTCCTTAGCCATCCAGAGACCATGGAGTAAAGCTTCATACTCAGCTGGATTGTTAGTACAAGGGAACATTAAGCGGAGAACGTATCAGAACTTATCACCTCGTGGGGAAGTTAATACGACAGCCCCCGAGCCCTCCAATTGCCTGGACCCATCAAAATGAATAGTCCAATAGGTGACAACTTTTCTTCAGGTGCTTGCAGTTCTGTCCAATCATTGATGAAATCCACAAGTGCTTGAGACTTGACCGCCGTCCGAGGTACATATTTCAACCCGTGAGGTCCATGTTCTATAGCCCACTTAGCAATCCGGCCAGTTGCTTCCCTGTTCTGGATTATATCTCCCAAAGGAGCAGAGCTGACCACTGTGATGGGATGACCTTGGAAGTATTGCTTAAGCTTCCGGCTTGCCATAAAAACTCCATATACCAGCTGCCGCCAATGCAGGTATCTTTGCTTGGATTCAATAAGCACCTTGCTGATATAATAAACCGGACGTTGAACCGGATATTCCTTACCTGCCTCTTTGCGCTCTACCACGATGGCCACGCTGACTGCACGAGCATTAGCTGCCACATATAATAGCAGTGGTTCCTTGTTAATTGGAGCAGCGAGAACAGACGGATTGGCTAACTGCCGCTTTAAATCCTCAAACGCTTTATCAGCAGCAGAACTCCAGATGAATTGATCTGTCTTCTTCAGCATCTGATACAAAGGAATCGCCTTCTCGCCGAGGCGGCTGATAAACCGGTTCAACGCGGCAATCTGGCCTGCCAAGCGTTGAACATCATTGATACACTTCGGTTTAGCCAAAGAGGTGATAGCTATGATTTTCTCCGGATTAGCCTCAATTCCCCTGTTGGACACCAGAAAACCCAATAACTTGCCCGTCGGTACACCAAAGGCGCACTTGGCCGGGTTGAGCATCATCTTGTATGTCCGTAGGTTATCAAAGGTTTCCTTCAAATCATCAACCAGAGTTTCCTTCTTCCTTGACTTAACCACAATATCATCCACATAGGCATGCACATTACGACCAATCTGCTTATGAAGGCAATTTTGTACACACCGTTGATAAGTTGCCTGGGCACTCTTGAGCTTAAAGGGCATAGACACATAGCAAAAGGCTCCAAAGGGAGTTATGAACGCGGTCTTCTCCCGGTCCTTAACTGCCATCTTGATCTGATGATAACCAGAATATGCATCCAGAAAACTCAAACGCCCACAACCCGCCGTAGCATCAATAATGTGATTAATACGGGGTAGAACAAAAGGATCTGCTGGACAAGCCTTGTTAAGATCTGTGTAATCCACACACATGCGCCAGGTGCCATTTTTCTTAAGAACCAGCACCAGATTAGCTAACCATTCAGGATGGAAAACTTCAACAATAAAGCCAGCCGCTAAGAGCCTGGCCACTTCCTCTCCAATAGCCTTGCGTCTTTCTTGATTGAACCAACGGAGAAACTGTTTCACCGGTTTGTACTTGGGATCAATATTAAGAGTGTGCTCAGCGAGTTCCCTCGATACACCTGGCATGTTAGAGGGCTTCCATGAAAAGATGTCCCGGTTCTCACGGATGAACTCGATGAGCGCGCTTTCCTATTTTGGATCCAAGTTTGCACTGATACTGAACTGCTTGGACGAATCGCCGGGTACAAAGTCAACAAGCTTAGTCTCAGCGGCCGATTTGAACTTCAGGGCAGGATCATGCTCCGTAGTTGGCTTTTTCAACGGAGTCATGTCTGCCGGATCAACATTATCTTTGTAGAACTTCAACTCCTCCGTGGCACAAACCGACTCAGCATAGGCCGCATCACCTTCTTCGCATTCCAAAGCGATCTTGCGGCTTCCATGATCAGTTATCGTTCCCTTGTGACCTAGCATCTTGAGCTGTAAATAGACATAGCAGGGCCGTGCCATGAATTTAGCGTAAGCCGGCCGTCCAAACAGGGCGTGATGTGGACTTTGGATTTTCACCACTTCAAAGGTCAATATTTCTGATCTGGGGTCATAATCATCCCCAAAGGCCACTTCCAGGGCTATCTTACCAACACGATACGCCGATTTACCAGGTACCACGCCGTGGAACACCGTATTAGACGGTTTGAGATTTTTATCTGTCAACCCCATGCGACGGAAGGTCTCATAATAGAGAATGTTAATACTGTTTCCTCCGTCCATGAGTACCTTGGTAATCTTATAACCTCCCACCTGAGGTGCCACCACCAACGCTAGCTGGCCCGGATTATCAACCCGGGGAGGATGATCCTATCTGCTCCACACAATTGGCTGCTCAGACCAGCATAAATATCGGGGCACTGCCGGTTCAACAGAGTTCACTGCCCGTTTGTGAACCTTTCGGTCACGCTTGTCCAAACTAGTGGTGAAAACATGATATTGCCCACTATTTAACTGCTTCGGGTGGCTCTGATAACCCGACTTCTACTGTTGATTGTAACCACCCTGGCCGCTTTGATTACCTTGGTTATTTTGTCCGCCCTGATTGCCATTGAAGCCTGAACCGGAATTTCCTCCGCCGTGACCCGACCCATGAGATCCGGATGCTGAACCGCCACCCGACCCATGATCATACCGGAAAGCAGTAGAATTCTTGAACTCTTGCATGATGTAGCAATCCTTCCAAAGGTGGTTGGCCAGCATCTCCTTTGTCCCATGTTTCGGACAAGGCTGGTTTAACAGGTAAGTCAAGCGGTCCGGGTTGGGGTTGGGCGCTCCGCTGCGATTCGGCGGTTTACCCTTTCTGTCGTGGATTTGTCACGGCAGATGTCCTAGTGAGAGGACTTAGTCGTGGAGCCATCGCAACAGGTTAGCTTGAAGGGGTTAAAAGTGGACACGAGGACACGGTTTTTATACTAGTTCAGCCCCTTCGATGAAGGTAAGAGCCTACGTCTAGTTGTGATGGGATTGATGGGTTTCGAGGGCTTAGGGAGCGATAAGCTTCGCCTAAACCTCGAGTTCTTTTCCTCTTGTCCCCAAACCGCCGCCGGGTCATCCCCTTATATACACGGGTGACGCCCGTCGGTCTGCAAAGTCCCAACCTCCGGCTTATAAACGTGCCCGGGTCGGTCTCTCTATTCCTAACTTACAATACAAGTTTACATCAGGCCGGTTTACACCATAAACCTTTAAACCGATTATGGGCCTTAGGCCCTTCTATCTCTCCTTGGGTTTTAACATCTCGGGTCTGTTGACGGAGGTAACCCGGGCCCTGCAGGCCGGTTTACCCCGGATAGCAACATCCCCAACATTAGGCCCCAGATTGATTTGAACAGGTTCATGTCAATCCTTAATAAGAATTTCTGTCTTCAAATGTCTTCCAGTGACTTGTTAAACCGTCGTTTCTCCGTCTCCTCTTGCTGTGGTAAACTGATATGTCGTCAGCGCAAGTCGCCGTCTCATTTCGCTAACCCGCAAGAATCAGGGCGACGGCTGGGCTTCCGAAATCTCCGGCCCCTGGATTCGCGCGCCTGACACGCGCGCCGCGCCTTATAAATAGGACTTGAAGGCCATCTTCCTTTCCTCCCTTTCGTCCCCTTCTTCGTCTTCCTCGCGACCCAGACCTCAGAGCTCCGCCGCCGCCGTCAGCTGCTGCATCAACTCCGGCCGCTGCATCAACCTGATCGGATCAGAGCACCGCGGCGACTTTCCACATCTGTTTTGGATCCCGGTAAAGCCTCTGCTCTTCCGCTTTTAGATCTGTTCTAGGGTTCCAGGGTTTGTCGTCCTGTTACTGATTCTTGTTCATCCCCGTAGCAGCTTTGCGAACAGATGATGATACTTGTACCGTGATCTGTAGTCCCTCTTAGCAGTCGCCATAAATCTGCACTCATCTCCTTAGATCTCACTCTTGTTCCTGCTTGTCGAACTTATGTTGTTCTGCTGTGAGCCCGACTTCATATTACCTGTTTTTATTTCTTTTTCGCCCTAGCTGTAGATCCATTGCTTTGAAAGAATCCGTACGGGATCTGTTTCTGCTTTCATACTCACAACTGTTTAGATCTGGTCGGTTTAACTCTTAGCAAAGCGAACAAACCGATCTACACATCCATTAGTCCCCTTGATGAACCGCCGGTTGATATTATTGTAGATAACCTGACTCTATATAAGAGCATCTTCGGTTTACAATCATACTTGCTCTCAAACCGGAATACCTTTGCCTTGTAGATTTCCTCATGGCAAAACAGGTGTATGAATGCAACTGGGTTCCCTCTTGCATCACTGAGACCCAACTAAACAACTTAGTTCTGACTGGTGCTTTGAGTAGCAAAAGTACCATCCATTGGAGGGTTCCAGGAGACGAATGTCCTCCTACCCCGCAGGAGGGAGAAGTGGTGGTGTTTGCGGATCACCTGGCCCGGGGGTTTAATCCACCCGGTTCAAAATTTTATCGGGACGTCTTGGCTAATTTTAGGCTGCGCCCACAAGATGTTGGTCCAAATTCAGTCACGAATATCTGCCATTTTCAAGTACTTTGCGAGGCGTACTTCCAAGAAGAACCTACTGTAGAGCTGTTCCGGGACTTTTTCCATTTGAACCGACGTACTGAATTTACCGACGGCCCTAATATGGAACTGGGTGGTATGGCGATTCAGAAGAGGAAAGAGGTGACTTATCCTCACGCCAAGTTGCATAGTCATCCGCAAGAATGGAATTGCACTTGGTTCTATTGCAAGGATACTTCCCCTGCTGAAGAAAATCCACTGCCCGGTTTCCGTCCAGAGAGACTTAGCAACACTCACCCCTTCCCCCCACGGCTAACTGCCAAAGAGAGGAGTAAGTATGCCCCTCAGCTGTCCAAGCTCAGAGCCTTCATGGCTAATGGTTTAACGGGGGTTGATCTTGCTCGTTGCTGGATTTCATGGAGCATCCTGCCCTTTAGCATCCGCTCCGGTTTGATGTGCCAATACACGGGTCGGGTTGATGATCCTTTGAGGCACTGCAACATTCAGCTGACGGAGGACGAAGTCGCTGAAGCCGTGAAAAAGATGCTGAACGAACCGGAACATGTTTGCGCTCGAACCGGCCTGCTTCCATTTTGCGCCACAAACAAACCACCTGCTGTAAGTAACTCCTCCCTGTTTATAGAATTTTTGATCTCCTTATATATATTGCTAACTTCCAGTCCTTTCCGAAACAGGGAGATGATCCGTTTTGGAGCAAGAAGCTTCAGGAGCCAACCGAAAAGATAATCAGACCCAAGACAAGGGTGAAGAAGCCTGCTACAAAGAAAAGGCACACTGCTTCCTGTACCCCCGATTTAGAGGAGGATGATGTGGGTAATCCGGACCTTGGGGTAGACCTTGATTCAGTTGGCTTACTTTTTGTACGTCTTATTGATGATGATATTTGTCAGGACGACGCTGAAGCGAGCAATGCTGAAGGCCCAGAGGTAACTATTCTTTCTTCTGATGCCGTTCCTTTGCCTTTGAAAAACCCTCGCCAAGCAAACCGGAAAATTAAATTTTCTCACCCTCTTGCTTACTTGGATCCCAAATTTCTTGTGAAGACCCAGCAACATGAAGCCCGACGCACCACCCGGCATAGCGGCCAGGTAGTTACCTCCGCCGGTTTACCGAACAGCCCGGTTCGGAAACGCCGCTCAGAGGTCTCCGATTTATGCGCTAGCTTTCCTCCTAAAGCAGGTTTAACTCGTCAGCCTCTAAATCCATCTGACTCCGATTATCAGGTCACTTCCCATTCCTCTTCCGGTGAATCTTCAGCCACTCAACTGCCACCGTTGAAGACAGTTATTGGGTAAGTTGGACTGATCACAACATATCTCTGTATGGGTCTCTTAATCCATCTTATACCGTTTTTCCAATCTTTGGGCTTTTTTTTTTCAGGGCTAAACCTAGACCGAGCAAGAAGGCTCGTCTGGATAACCCGGCTGAAGGGACTGCCGCTCCTGAACCGGAGGAAACTCCTGGTGTTGACACTCTGGGTCGTGAAGATACTCAGAATTATCTATCTCCGCAAGATGACACCTGCGCTGAAGAAAGGACTATCGAACCTGCCAGCCGTACTGATCCGCCTGCCAGTTCTGTTCGGGTTGAGGATTCCATCCCCCCTTCTGGAACTGTTGATAAACCGACAGGGCCACTGCAGAGCAGCGATTCCAAGGATGATGATGTTGTGATTACCGGCATTGGCCGCTCTGAACCGGGGAACACTGCTACTTTGGCCAAGCATACTGCCAAGGACGAAATCTCGGCCATAAAGGGCAAATGGGACCTTGACTCCTCTACGTACGCCGCTTTAAGCGCCCCGGATCTTTATTCTGGGTACCTGAACCGACTGTACACCAGCCGGGATTATGAAGCTGGCATGATCAAGATGATGAAGGAGAAACTTGAGGTAACTCCTTTGTGCTTCATTTCATTGCAACTTAGCTTATCAATATTTCCAAACCGAGATGGTAAACCGGATCAGGCTGCCTTGACAATTAAGGTCCGGTTTAGAAAACCCAAGGCTTTAACATAGGTCGTAATCAGAAAACATCATCAGATAACCATTAGCCCCCAAGTGCCAAGTTTAAATACTTGTATTAATCTTGGGACTTTTTATAATGGAAAACTTGCGTTAAAATCAAGTATGCATTAGCCCCCAAGTATCGAGCGCATAACTTGGTTGTGTGGTTGATACTTCCAAACCGTGCAATATTTTCTGAACACTGTTGACGACCTGCTGCAGGGGGATCTGAAGACCAAAGCGAAACAAGTCTCGGACCTTCAGGAAATCTTAAAAACCCAACAGGCTGAAACTGAAAAAACGAAGGACGAATTGGCCCATGCCTTAACCGTTATGGAACAGCTGAAAGAAAACCACAAAAAAGAACAAGCTGATTGGGCTACTGAGAGAGCTCTTTTGACGAAGAGGGCTGAAAATGCCGAAGCTGCTCTTAAACCGGTGGTCGATGAATTATCCACCGTGAAGCGACAGATACACTCCATGACCTCTGCCGTCTTTGGTAAGCTTTTCGCCGCCCTTCTTCCAATTTGTACCTTGTCTGCTACATCCTATGTCCGGTTTGTAATCCATCTTGGAACACTGCAGGCTCACGTATTGGACATTTGGGTTCTGATGTGCGGATGAAACTCAAAGCTGCTTACACTCTGATTGAACAGTTGTACACCGGAGCACAAAGAGCTATCACCACTGCATCGCACAACAACCCTGCGCCGTCTCTGATTCAGGACACGTTAAAGAGGCTGTCCATGCTTCCAGCCCGGATTGAAGAGTTGAAGAGATCAGCTGCTCGAACTGGAGCCATTACTGCCTTGATCCGGGCCAAAGCGTGGGTACCAGATTTCGATCCTGTCGAAGCGGCCCAAGGATACCCCAGCTTGAAGGAAGACGGTTCAGACTTTGGTGAGGACGATTTGAGGGCGATAAACCGGGCGGTGCGCCCTCTAGCTTGTCAATTGGCTGAGGAAGCAGATCTGTCACGTTACCAAGCCCAATACGACAACCAGAACAAACGAGTGGCTGCTCCGGTCCCTGAAGCGGGAAACCTTATTCCTCCAATCCGTAAGCATACTTACGCCCCTGACATTGAACCGTCTTTGCTGATTCACGAAGAAGCCGTCTTTCAAGCGCTAATGGGAATCGACTGGACCACTGCTGATTTCCAGCCAATGGGTAACCAAGATAGAGCTGAAGCGGCGCAAGACGATCCCCAGCCTTCGAACCGAGGCGGCGAACAGGCCTAATCAACGCTCCGGTTCACCTTACTTGGTGACGTTTTAATCCGTCAACGAACAATATATTCAGGCACTACGTTTGCCTTGTAATAAGATAGTTTAATACCTCTGCATTTGAATGTGCCTTCGCGCACGGGTACTGATGCTCTTTCCAATGACGTTTTCCAACTTTGTTTCCTGTCTTTATTGAGTACACAAGATCTTCCGGCCCTATGAACCGTGCTGCGCCCTTGCCAAACCGGGCAACTTGCCTCTGGGTTAAAAAACGGACCAGGCTATGTCAGCTGAATCGGTTTAAAAACACTTGACGTTCCGAAGAACAAAAAATACCACAATAAAGGCAGAAAACAAAAACCAAATATGAAAAGGCAACGCGATAGTAAAACGCATGCAAATAGTGGCTACTATGAACCGTTCAGAAGGCGTGACCATCGTCAAGACAAAACCGAGCCCCCAAGAGGTGTAGCTACGGTTTAGGTCGACTAGGTTCCTAACTGAATCGTGGCAAATATGCCGGCCAAATGGCATTGCATTGGTTCGTCAACCAAGCCCCCAAGTGACTCAATGGCCAAGGGCCGATCAAGTGGCATTGCGTTGGTTCGGACACGACCAAGCCCCCAAATGATTCATTGGCTAAAAAGCCGACCAGAAGGCATTACCATCATCAAGACATGACCGAGTTCCCCTAAGGCGTAATCTACGGTTCAAGTCGATTAGGTCCCCAACTGATTCAGTGGCAAATGTGCCAGCCAGAAGGCATTACCGTCGTCAAGACATGACCAAGCCCCCCGGAGGCGTAGCTACGGTTCAGGCCGACTAGGTCCCCAACTGACTTTATAGGGTTTAGCTATGTTCTCTTTGGTTCGAACCCGACCTATGTTTGAACAGGAAGCCCCATGTTTGAATAGCTATGTTCTCTTTGGTTCGAATACGACCTATGTTTGAACAGGAAGCCTCATGCTGAATGGCTATGTTCTCTTTGGCTCGAATACGGCCTATGTTTGAACAGTAAGCCTCATGCTTGAACCGGGATATTGAACCGGATATTAAGAGCTTCACAACCCTGTAGGAGACATCTTCCCTTGAACCGGCCTTTAAACCGGAATCTATAATTTGAACTTCTGTGAAGCGACCTCCAGGGGTAAGCACACATGATGTGAAGAACAGAAGAGACCCCGCTTTACTCAAGGCTCCGGTTTATTGTATTAATTATAATATATACATGGTCATGATATGTATATAAACAGCGCCCAGGGCTCATGTATAATAAGGTCGAAGATGAGCTATGTTCCACGGCCTGCTGGTCTCCTCCTCTGATGTGCGTGAATCCTTGCGCTCTCGAATATCAATCAGGTAATATGACCCATTATTCAGATTTTTGCTAACCACAAAAGGCCCCTCCCAAGGCGGGGATAATTTATGCTGGTCAGACTGATCCTGGATGAACCGAAGCACCAAATCCCCCTCCTGAAAGGTTCTGGTCCTAACCCGACGACTGTGGTAACGGCGAAGATCTTGCTGGTAAATCGCTGAACGGGCAGCTGCCAAGTCACGCTCCTCATCCAACAAGTCAAGAGCGTTCTGCCGTGCCTGCTCATTGTCCGCTTCAACATATGCTACCACGCGAGGTGAGTCATGTCGTATATCACTTGGGAGAACCGCCTCGGCTCCATAGACCATAAAAAACGGCGTAAACCCCGTGGATCTGTTAGGCGTGGTGTTGATGCTCCATAATACAGACGGTAGCTCCTCCACCCAACAACCCGGTGTCCTTTGCAAAGGGACCAGAAGCCGGGGTTTGATACCTCTCAAGATCTCTTGGTTCGCTCGTTCTGCCTGACCATTAGACTGTGGGTGCGCTACCGAAGAAACATCAAGCTGTATATGCTCCCGTGCACAGAACTCTTTCATGGCCCCCTTGGATAGATTGGTACCATTATCTGTGATGATGCTGTGCGGAAATCCAAACCGGAAGATCACCTTCTTCATAAACCGAACCGCCGTGGCAGCATCACACTTACTGACAGGTTCTGCCTCCACCCACTTTGTAAATTTGTCAACCGCCACCAGTAGGTGGGTCTTCTTATCTTTGGAACGCTTAAAAGGCCCAACCATATCGAGCCCCCAAGTCGCAAACGGCCAAGTGATTGGAATCATTCTCAATTCTTGGGCCGGTATGTGTGCTCGTCTGGAAAATTTCTGGCATCCATCACATAACCTGACCAGGTCTTCTGCATCAGCATGAGCAGTTAACCAGTAGAAACCGTGGCGGAACGCTTTAGCCACCAATGACTTTGAACCGGCGTGGTGGCCGCAATCCCCTTCATGTATTTCTCGTAATATCTCACACCCCTCCTTAGGGGATACGCACCGTTGTAGCGCTCCAGACACACTGCGATGATGTAACTCTCCTTTGAAAATGGTCATAGACTTGGATCGTCGTACTATCTGTCGAGCCAAGCTTTCATCTTCTGGCAACTCACCCCGGTTCATATATGCCAGATAAGGGAGCGTCCAATCCGGGGTGATGTGAAGAGCCGCCACCAATTGAGCCTCCGGGTCAGGAACAGCCAACTCCAGCTCACCGGGCAGTTGTACCGATGGGTGATACAATACGTCCAAGAAAACATTGGGTGGGACCGGTTTACGCTGAGAGCCCAAGCGGCTTAAAGCGTCCGCTGCCTCATTCTTTCTGCGGTCCACATGGTCCACTTGATAGCCTTTGAAATGCCCGGCCACCATATCTACTTCACGTCGGTACGCAGCCATGAGCGGGTCCTTAGAATCCCAGGTGCCAGATACCTGCTGAGCCACCAGATCCGAATCACCAAAGCACCTAACTCTGCTCAGATTCATCTCTTTAGCCATCCGAAGACCATGAAGCAGAGCTTCATACTCAGCCGCATTATTTGTACAGGGGAACATTAAACGGAGGACATAACAAAACTTATCTCCTCGTGGGGAAGTTAAAACGACTCCAGCCCCCGAGCCTTCCAATTGCCTTGATCCGTCAAAATGAACGGTCCAATAGGTGTTATCTGGCTTCTCCTCAGGCGCTTGTAACTCTGTCCAATCGTTTATGAAATCGACAAGTGCCTGTGATTTTATGGCCGTCCGGGGTACGTACCTTAAATCGTGCGGCCCGAGCTCGATAGCCCACTTGGCAATCCGACCGGTCGCCTCCCGGTTCTGTATAATGTCACCCAAAGGAGCAGAGCTAACCACCGTGATGGGGTGTCCTTGAAAATATTGCCTCAGCTTCCGGCTTGCCATAAAGACACCATATACCAGCTTCTGCCAATGCGGATACCTTTGTTTGGACTCGATAAGTACCTCACTGATATAGTAAACCGGTCGCTGAACCGGATGTTCTTTTCCAGCCTCCTTTCGTTCTACCACCATCGCCACACTAACCGCTCTGGCATTCGCAGCAACATATAACAGGAGTGGCTCTTTATCTACAGGGGCTGCCAAAACTGGCGGATTGATTAGCTGCCGCTTCAAATCCTCAAACGCTTTATCAGCCTCCGGACTCCAGACAAATTGATCCGTCTTCTTGAGCATTTGATACAAGGGGATCGCCTTTTCACCAAGGCGACTGATAAACCGGCTTAACGCCGCAATCCGCCCGGCCATGCGCTGAACATCATTGATGCATTTCGGTTTGGCCAGGGAGGTGATGGCTGTGATCTTTTCTGGATTGGCCTCAATTCCTCTATGGGACACTAAAAATCCCAACAACTTACCAGCAGGTACACCAAAAACACATTTAGCCGGGTTGAGCATCATCTGGTATACTCTCAAGTTATCGAAAGTCTCCTTCAAATCGTCAACCAGGGTCTCCTTCTTTCGTGACTTGACCACAATATCATCCACATAAGCGTGCACATTACGACCAATCTGCTCGTGGAGGCAATTTTGCACACATCGTTGATAAGTAGCCTGCGCACTCTTAAGCCCAAAGGGCATAGACACATAGCAGAAGGCTCCAAAGGGAGTAATGAACGCTGTCTTCTCCTGGTCCTTAACTGCCATCTTGATCTGATGATAGCCCGAATAGGCATCCAAAAAACTTAAACGCTCGCAACCTGCCGTAGCATCGATGATCTGATCAATCCGGGGGAGAGCAAAAGGATCCGCTGGGCAAGCTTTATTCAAGTCTGTGTAGTCCACACACATGCGGCAGGTGCCGTTTTTCTTAAGAACTAGCACCAGATTAGCAAGCCATTCGGGATGAAAAACCTCAATGATAAAACCAGCTGCCAGAAGCCTGGCCACTTCCTCACCAATTGCTTTACGTCTTTCTTCGTTAAACCGCCGTAAGAACTGCTTTACCGGTTTATACTTAGGATCCACATTAAGGGTGTGCTCAGCGAGTTGCCTCGGTACACCAGGCATGTCAGACGGCTTCCATGCAAAGATGTCCCGATTCTCACGGATGAACTCGATGAGCACGCTTTCCTATTTTGGATCCAAGTTTGCACTGATGCTGAACTGCTTGGATGAATCGCCAGGCACGAAGTCAACAAGCTTAGTTTCGGCCGCTGACTTGAACTTCAAGGCCGGATCGTGGTCCGTAGTTGGCCTTTTTAATGAAGTCATATCCTCCGGATCAACACTGTCTTTGTACTGCTTTAGCTCCTCCGTAGCACAAACCGATTCTGCATAAGTCGCATCTCCTTCCTCGCATTCCAGAGCGATTCGACGGCTCCCATGAACCGTTATAGTGCCCTTGTAACCTGGCATCTTAAGCTGCAGATACACGTAGCAGGGCCGTGCCATAAATTTTGCATAAGCTGGCCGTCCGAACAAAGCGTGGTACGGACTTTGGATTTTAACCACTTCGAACGTCAGCGTCTCTGATCTGGAATCGTGACTATCGCCAAATACCACTTCAAGGGCTATCTTACCAACCGGATATGCAGATTTGCCAGGCACCACCCCGTGGAACACTGTATTGGTCGGTTTGAGATCCTTATCTACCAGTCCCATACGACGGAAGGTCTCGTAATACAAGATGTTAATGCTGCTCCCTCCGTCCATGAGCACCTTAGTGAGATTATAACCTCCCACCTGAGGCGCCACCACCAACGCTAACTGACCCGGATTATAAACCCTGGGAGGGTGATCCTCTCGGCTCCATATGATAGGCTGTTCTGACCAACGCAGATAGTGAGGCGTGGCCGGTTCAATAGCACTGACTGCTCGCCTCTGAAGCTTTCTATCCCGTTTATCCAAGCTTGTAGTAAAAACATGATACTGTCCACCGCTCAACTGTTTCGGGTTGCTCTGATAACCACTTTGATTACTTTGATTATTTTGATTATTTTGGTTGACCTGTCCGCCCGGATTACCCTGGAACCCTGGACCGGAATTTCCGCCACCGTACCCTGATCCGGAACCGGAACCGCCGCCGGTGCTGTGATCATATTGGAAAGTGTTTGAGCTTTTGAATTCCTTCATGATATAACAATCCTTCCAAAGATGGGCTGCTGGTTCCTCCTTTGTTCCGTGCTTCGGACAGGGCTGGTTTAAGAAAAAGTTCAAACGCTCCGGGTTAGGACCGGGATGTGCGCGAAAACTTGGCTGTTTCCCCTTACGCCGCTGGCCTTTATCCTGTGCACTTGTGCTGGCCACCAAGTCCATGCTCCCGTCCGGTTTACGCTTACCTCCGCCTCCATTACCTGCCGGCCGATGTTGCTGGCCCTTGGTGTTGCTATTCTTCTTTCCCTTCCCTGCTTTGTCATCACCAGAGTCAGGATCCTTGGTACTGTCCGAATCCGCATACTTCACTAAAGCGGTCATGAGCGTTCCTATATCTGTACAATCACGCTTCATCCGTCCCAGCTTTAGCTTCAAAGGGCCAAACCGACAGTTGCTTTCCAACAGCACCACGGCGGTGTCTGCGTTGATGCGATCTGACGAGTGCAAAACTTCTGATACCCGCCGTACCCAATGGGTAGTTGATTCCCCTTCTTGCTGAACACAGGCTGCTAGGTCAACTATCGACATTGGCTGTTTGCACGTGTCCTTGAAATTCTTGATAAACCGGGCGCGCAATTGGGCCCACGAACTAATTGAATTAGGCGGTAAGCTCTTTAGCCAAGTCCGGGCCGTTCCTTCTAGCATCATAGTAAAATACTTGGCACACGCCGTGTCATCCACGTCCAGCATCTCCATAGCCATCTCATAGCTCTCCACCCATGTCTCCGGAGGCTGATCTGCCGTGTAGTTTGGTACCTTGCGGGGGCCTTTGAAGTCTTTGGGCAGGCGTACGTTGCGCAAAGCGGGAACAAGGCACGGTACTCCCAAAGAACTGGAAACCACCCCCGGTTCAACCGTAGCTGCTGGGAAGATAGGTGTAAGCTGACGAGCCTGATGCTGCACTGCTAATCCGGCCTCCCGTGCACGGGTGCGATCCACATTCTCGTGAGCATTGTCAACGCCCGCCGGATTGTTGCCGCGGAGCGCTTCACACCTGGCGTTACTTGAAACGGCCGGCTCCTCCACGCGCCTACTATAGCTCCCGCTGGGGCGAGGGGTGGAGTGAATCCGATCACGGCTTTGCGAATATGCTTCTTGCTGGGCCAGCGCGGTCCTAAGGAGCTCCTTGACCCGGCGTGTCTCTTCATCCTGCGGTGAATCTCCTTCGATCGGAATGGCTTCCAACCGAGCCGCCGCCGCGACGAGGTTATCCATCGGGTTGGAATAATGACCTGACGGCGTTGGTATGGCCGGCGGTGTACCAGTGTTGTGACGAGGCAGGTCTATTACCCGGTGCTGAACCGGGGCGCCGGTTGTCGCCTCCGCACGGTTTACCCCCGGGGTGTTGAAGAGATTTCGAGCGTCAAGGGCGGCGGGCAACAGAGATCGGGATTTTCTTTTCAAGACTTCCTGAGACGCCTTCTGATCCATCATGAGCCTGTAAGCCTGTGCATCTAAAGCGGCGCGCTCCGCCGTCATCCTGATCTCTTCTGCTGCCAGCTCCGCTTTAGCCCGAGTGATCTGCTCTCTTACTTTGGCAATCTCAGCATTGTGAACCTCCTGATCCACCGGGTTGGCTTCCGCCATGAGCGCTGCTAGTGCGTCAAACAGGTCTGACAAAACTTGGGCTGGTGAACCCGTAGGGCCTCCTGCCCGCGCGGCCGTTGCCGCTGCCGATCCGGAGATCGCTGCTGCTGCAGTTGATGATCGTGGCACCGCCTGCGTTCCAGCCATGAAGATCCCAACCCGATAGGGCAGATCAGAGGGGTCCGGAATACTGTTGCCATCGGAGCCGCCCCCAATCCGATCATCTTGCAGCTGGTAAAGAGATTCGGTTTCCCCGGTCGACGTTTCATCGCCGGAGTAGATGGCGGTTTCGTCACCAGATTCTGATCCTTCCTCGTAGCTTCCTCCGTGGATGACTCCCACGAAGGCGTGCTTCCTAGTCGGTTTAGCCAGGGTCGATCTCGTGCACTGAGCTGTCTCGACGAGGTCGGTGCAGACGCCTAACTCGGGGCCTGGTTCTCCGATCTTGCCGATGAAAACATGGATGCCGCCAAAGGGGACCCGGTACCCGTACTCGATCGAGCCGGCGTCGGGGCCCCAGCCTGTGCTGTCGATGTAGAGTTTTCCGCGGCGGCTTTTGGTCATCCGTCCTACAGCATAACCCTCGAGTCCTTCAAAGCGGCCCTCCAAGAACCTGAAACCATCTCGCGATAGCCCCACGGTGGGCGCCAACTGTCGTGGATTTGTCACGGCAGATGTCCTAGTGAGAGGACTTAGTCGTGGAGCCATCGCAACGGGTTAGCTTGAAGGGGTTAAAAGTGGACACGAGGACACGGTTTTTATACTAGTTCGGCCCCTTCGATGAAGGTAAGAGCCTACGTCTAGTTGTGATGGGATTGATGGGTTTCGAGGGCTTAGGGAGCGATAAGCTTCGCCTAAACCTCGAGTTCTTTTCCTCTTGTCCCCAAACCGCCGCCGGGTCATCCCCTTATATACACGAGTGACGCCCGTCGGTCTGCAAAGTCCCAACCTCCGGCTTATAAACGTGCCCGGGTCGGTCTCTCTATTCCTAACTTACAATACAAGTTTACATCAGGCCGGTTTACACCATAAACCTTTAAACCGATTATGGGCCTTAGGCCCTTCTATCTCTCCTTGGGTTTTAACATCTCGGGTCTGTTGATGGAGGTAACCCGGGCCCTGCAGGCCGGTTTACCCCGGATAGCAACATCCCCAACACTTTCGTTGCTAGCCCTTGTCCTGCACGTTGGTATTAGCCACAAAGTCCATGCTGCTATCCGATTTACGCTTGCCACCGTTTCCGTGACCCGCTGTGTTGTGTTGCTGCCCTCTGGAGTTGCCGCTCTTCTTTCCCTTCCCTGTCTTGTCATCGTCAGACTCGGGATCCTTGGTACTATCAGAATCAGCATACTTCACTAACGCAACCATGAGGGTCCCCATATCGTTGCAATGGCGCTTCAACCGTCCTAATTTCAACTTCAGAGGCTCAAACCGGCAGTTGCCCTCCAAGGTTATAACTGTTGTATCGGCATTGATGCAGTCTGATGAATGCAAAATCTTTGAGACCCGGCGCACCCAACGGGACGTCGATTCTCCTTCCTCCCGCACACAGGCCGCCAAGTCCACTATCGACATAGGCTGCTTACATGTATCCTTGAAATTCTGGATAAACCGGGCTCTCAACTCAGCCCATGAACTAATAGAGTTGGGCAGTAAACTTTTTAACCAAGTACGGGCCGTCCCTTCGAGCATCATGGTGAAATACTTTGCACACACCGCATCATCCACATGAAGCATCTCCATGGCCATCTCATAGCTCTCCACCCATGTCTCTAGAGACAAATCGGCAGTGTAATTTGGCACCTTGCACAGGCCCTTGAAATCCTTGGGCAGGCGCACATTGCGTAAAGCGGGGACAAGACATGGTACCCCAAAGAACTAGAGGTAACTCCTGGCTCGACCGAGGTTGGATGAACCGGCGTAAGTTGACGAGCCTCATACTGCGCCGCTAACTCGGCCCCCCTGCGCGCTCGGGCCTGGTCCACCACTTCCTGAGCATTACCAACCCCACCTGCCGGGTTGTTGCCATGGGGCGCATCACGGTTTCGTGCATTGCTTGACACGACCGCTTCTTCCACATGCCTGCTGTAACTCTGGCTTGGACGAGGGGTGGAGTGAATTCGGTCACGGCTATATGAATATGCTTCCTGTTGAATCAAAGTTATCCGAAGAAGCTCCTTAACCCGGCACGTCTCCACCGCCTGCAGAGAATCACCTTCGATTGGGATGGCTTCCAGTCGTGAAGCGGCATAACAAGATTGTCCATTGGATTGGAATAATGACCCGGGGGCGTCGGGACAGGCTGAGGCACAATATTGTTCTGACGAGGCGGGTCCATCAAACGTGGCTGAACCGGCGCACCCACTCCAGGTGCTTCCGCCCGGTTTAACACCGGCGGGTTACTGGTTCCTGCTCCTGGGGTGTTGAAGAGGTCCCTAGCTTCGAAAACCGGAGGCAGGCGAGACCGATGCTTCCTCTTCAGGACTTCATGTGATGCGTTCTGATCCAGCATAAGCCGATAAGCCAATGCATCCAAAGCGGCCCGCTCTGCGGCCACCCGGGCATTCTCTGCTGCTAGGTCGGCCTTAGCCTGTGTAATCTGATCCTTCACCTTTGCGATCTCCGCATTGTGGGCATTCTGATCCGCCGAATTTGCCTCTGCCATGAGCGTAGCCAACGCATCAAATAGATCAGGTAAACTTGAGCCGGCGGGTGCACAGGGCCTCCTACCCTGGCTGCGGTCGCCGTTGCTGATCCGGAAATCATCGCTGCTGCGGTCGAAGAGTGGATCGCCACTTGCGTACCGGCCATGAATATTCCGACCCGGTTTGGCAGATCAGAGGGGTCCGGAATACTGTCGCCATCGGGACAGCCCCCAATCCGGCCATCTTGTAACTGATATAACGATTCGGTTTCTCCGGTCGAGGACTCGTCAACGGAATAAACGACAGTCTCGCCACCAGATTCTGAACCATCCTCGTATTCCCCTCCATGGATGACTCCCACGAAGGCACGCTTCACGGCCGGGTTATCCTGGGCGGGTCGCGCACGCTGAGCCATTTCGACGAGGTCGGTGCAGATGTCCGGCTTAGGGCCCGGTTCACCGATCTTGTCAATGAAGACGTGTATGCCACCAAAGGGGACCCGGTACCCGTACTCAATCGATCCGGCCTCGAGGCCCCATCCTGCGTCGTCGATGTAGAGCTTGCCGCGACAACTCTTGGTCATCCGGCCCACAACATAGCCCTTGAGTCCTTCGAAGTTGCCCTCCAAGAACTTGAAACCATCGTGCGATAGCCCCACGGTGGGCGCCAACTATCGTGGTTTTGTCACGGCAGATGTCCTCATGAAAGGACTTAGTCGTGGAGCCATCGCTACGGGTTAACTTGAAGGGGTTAAAGCGGACACAAGGACGCGAGAGAGTTTATACTAGTTCAGCCCCTTCGATGAAGGTAAAAGCCTACGTCTAGTTGTGATGGAATTGATGGGGTTTCGATGACTAGGGAGCAAACAAGCTTCGCCTAGGTCTCGAGTTGTTGTCTGTTGTCCTTGAACCGCCGCCGGGTCGTCCCCTTATATACATGGGTGACACCCGTCGGTTTACAGAGTCCCGACACCGGCTCATAGATGTGTCTGGTTCGGTCTCCACTTATTCCTAACTTACAATACAAGTTTACATACCGACGCCGGTTTACGGCTACAGGCCTTAAACCGATCATGGGTCTTGAGCCCTCATCTACCTTCATGGGCTTTAACATACTTAACTATTGGTGAAGTTAACCCGGCCCAGACGGCCGGTTTACGCCCAGTAGTAATATCCCCAACACCCGCCATACGAAAAGATGATGTCACCTCCATAAATTTAGGGATTTTCCTCATGATGTCATCACAAATCTTGTGCAAATCCCTTTATCCCAAAAATCGAGGCACCATTTTTGCTCCAAAAGTTACTGCCCATCCTCGGGTCTCGCACCTGCCATTTACTGTTACCCTTTCCTTATGAATAGGCACGAGGGCCCCTCCTTTCACTTTTTACCTCGTCTTCTCCACTTCTTCTTCCTGCCGAAGCCATTCCGCGACTGGAGCTCCGCCACGCATGTCGACCTTCGCCAGCCATCTTGCTGGAGACCACGACACCACTCCGCCCTTGACGGAGTTCAGCGATGCTTGTCCACTTTCTACTGCCGCAGTCAGGTACCCCTGCTCATCCTTCTCAGATCCACATTAAGCCGCTTGGGTTCATCGTGCTCGTCGGCGTTCCTCCGTTCTTTGTTCATCATATTTTACATAGATCTTGTATTTCCTTCCAAAATGCCCATAGAAGCATTGTGGTAGTAGTTTTACCATTATTTTTTACATCTGAGTAGACCACGCTTCCTCCAGAATCTATAGGTAGCTCATCAGCTCTTCTGTCACCACCATTAGGTTTAGCAATTATTTTTATTTTTTGAACTGCCCGTTGATCCATAAATATAGTTGTTCAATCTGAAACTTGTTTGCTCCACACTTGTAAAAATTCAGCAATCCCGAGCTTAATTAACTCGCCCTTGTAACTCGGGCGGCTTACCCGCGTATTTGTAACCCGCCAAGTTTCAACAACTATATCTGTAGCTAAACCGCTTCAATGCTTTAAGGCGGCTTATCATCATGTAGTTTTATCCACATGACTTTTGACGGCGAGTCATTGCCTTTTTAAGTAACCCGCCATGTTCTATTTCCGCAGTCTTCTACCATATTTGGGCGGCTCAATATGTCAAAGATCACCATATGTGACTGGGTGCCTTCCCTAGTCACTGAAACCATCCTCAAGGATTATGAAAACCAAGGCCTCTTGGCGACTCAGGAAGAGATTGGCTGGTGAGTTAGTCAAGGGGAGGACACTCCCATACCCGGTGAAGAGGAGGTGGTAGTTTTTACTGATCATATCCTTAGAGGCTTTACTCCTCCCGGCTCAAAAAATTCGGGATGCTTTGAACTACTTCAATCTTCATCCTCAAGATTTGGGTCCGAACTCCATATCAAATCTTTGCCACTTTCAAATCTATTGTGAAGTGTATCTGCATATGGAGCCCACGGTCACTCTCTTTAAGTAATTTTCTACATGAACCACCAAACTGAATGCGCAGACAGCCCGAGCCTAACACTTGGCAGAATCTCAATCCAGAGACGAAGAGATGGCGGTTTTCCCCCAGCCAGTCTGCCCAATCACCCTAAAGGCTGGGTTAAGACTTGGTTTTATTGCAAGAACACCGCCCCAGCTGGCGAGAACCCTCTGCTGGGTTACAGAGCTGACCGTCTGGCTATAGACTTTAGCGCCCAACAAGCTCATTCTAGAGGAACATGCTGAAGCACTCTTAGCTTATCCCAAAGCAAAGGCTGTGTTAGCCAATGGGCTAACAGGAGTTGATTTAGCCCGGTGTTGGGTTACATGGAGAATCCTTCCCTTAAATCGTTGTCCCGGCTTGATGTGTTAATACTCGAGCGAGTAAAATGATCCTCAATGGTATAGCTCTCATAATTTTACTGACATGAAACCAATCAAACTGTAAAGAATTTTCTTGAGGAATCTCAAGAAAATAGTAACAAAACAGGGATGCTGCTGTTTTGTAAGCTCAACCCGACCCACTTGTAAGCATTCCTCTACATCCGGCTTATAATTATTTATGTTCACGTTGTATTTTAACTTTTCTCACCCGTCTTTACTATGCAGCCTGGCTCATCTTTTTAGAATAGGAAGAAGAAAACTGTAGCGGCCATGTTGAAGAACACACCAATTCGGAAAAAGAACAAGCAAGCAGTTATGAATGTGTCAGCTGTTGTTGGCGGGTCAAGAGAAGCTTAAGACCCATTGGAGGTAGAACTTGACTCTCTTGGTCGTCTTTTATTGAATTAGCTGACGCTTCTTACTCTCAAGATGAGGTTGGAACAAGTCGGGCTGTCGATCTAGAGGTAATTTCCATCTCTTCTGGCTCAGACTCGTTGTCTCCAAAGAAAATAAGGCGGGTCGTCCGGAAAGTACCCTTTTCTTATCCAGATGCTCATTTAGACCCAAAGTTTGTTTTGAAAAAGGCTCAATATGATGTGAGGCGCCAAACCCAGAGTGGCGGCTCTATAGACCTGGTGGCCGGGTTAACTCATAACCCTTCTCGCAGGCGACATAATGAGGTGCCACATAGCCCAACTTTATCTTTACCCACTTATTAGACAACCTCTTAACTCGTCTGATTCGAATTATCAAGAGTCGCCACCGTCTTCAGGCGGCTCATCTTCAACTCAGCTACCATCTTTTGTTATTAACCCGGGGTGAGTTACTATACTTGATAGCTGACAGTTTAACCTTGTTGTCATGTGTTTTTGAATCTTTTACTCTCAGCACAGGGCCTAAGCCAAAAGCAAGAAAAGGAAAGTGGGGACTCTTATAAGACGCACCAAATCCCTGAGTTAGAAGACCAAGTATTGGTGACCCCTGAGGCCAATGTTGCAAACTCTGAAGACCATCATGATCACCAGGATGACCCGCCCCCACAGACTGAAGCCAAGAGTTCTGAAGCCATGGATGAGGAAGCTAACCCGGCGGACAACCTTAACCCGATGAGCCCCGTTCTTGCCTCAAGCCCCGCGAGGGCGACTAAAGAGATTCCTTCTGAGAAGGACAATGATGACATCACCACTATTGGGGTAGGTTATAAAGCACCAGAAACTTCCAACTTACTGACTAAGCATGCCACCAAAGAAGAGACAACCTTGCTTGCAAAGGGCAAAACAATGCTTGAACTGCCAAATTATCAAGAACTCAGCACAGAGGAGATACATGCAGGTTAATAAGTCGTCTGGCTACAAGCCGGGACATGGAAGCTGGCTTGGTAAATATGATGAAAAGGAAATATGAGGTATACTCCATGTTCTCCTGTTATATATCCTTATGTAGCCCCCAAGTCTTGATCATAGGAAAATCTTGAATATGGTTAAGACTTTTAAAGAAAAGTCTATAAAACCCAATGTGTAGCCCCCCAGGGCCGGGTTATTATGCAAATGATAAGCCGGTTCTTTAGACACTCTTTAAAATAAAACATCATGTAGCCCCCAAGGGCCAGCTTATCTTCCTGAGATGAGTCGGGTCTTTTAGTATGACCGCTTTGAAGAGTTGCGTATAGCCCCAAAGGGCCAACTTATCTTCCTGAGATGAGCCGGGTCTTTGGTAGTATATATTGAAAAAAGTGGCGTACATTATCCCCCAAGTGCCAAGGACATTGCCTGCAATGTGTTTCGGACTTGAATAAATTCTTCATAACATCTCCTTCAAATTCCGATTTAACCAATCCAATAGATGTATATTGCCCTCTTTGAATGAAAAGCTTCTATTAACTTTTGCAGGAAGCTTTAAGCCTGGGTGAGTTAAATATAGCCGCCTTAAGGAAAGCCATGGAATCTGAACAGGCTGAGCGCACCAAGGCTGAGGCAAGCTCAAAATCTTCTTTAGAAGATGTAACGCCCTCGATGCGGCTATATCTCCCACGTGTCGAGGCACGACTTAGAGGCATAACCGCATTGAAAGCAATGTCGCAAGTGAGGCAATCTTCACACAACCCATGTAATACATAAGGGAAAAGATACATAGTTGGCTTACAGTCGCCACTTCACACAATACATAAATAAACATCCATCATATAAGTTACACTCAAGGTCCGACTATGGTACCAAAATGAAAGAAGACTACCCCAAAAGCTACATAGATCCCCGGATCACCCCAACTGGGCTCCACTACTGATCATCTGGAAAAGAAACATAGTAACGGCCACGTTCCTCGTCGAACTCCCACGTGAGCTCGGTCGCGTCATCTGCACTGGCATCGTTGGCACCTGCAACTGTTGTGATAGAATCTGTGAGTCACGGGGACTCAGCAATCTCACACCCGCGAGATCAAGACTATTTAAGCTTAAAGGTAGGAAAGGGGTTTGTGAGGTGGAGCTGCAGCAAGCGACTAGCATATATGGTGGCTACAACGCAAAAGAGAGCGAGAAGAGAAGCAAAGCACAGTCGTGAAGCTAGAAGTGATCAAGAAGTGATCCTAGAACAACCTACGCCAAACATAACTCCAACACCGTGTTCACTTCCCGGACCCCGCCGAGAAGAGACCATCACGGTTACACACGCGGTTGATGTGTTTTAGTTAAGGTCAACTTCGGGTTTTCTACAACCGGACATCAACAAATTCCCATCTGCCTCATAACCGCGGGCACGGCTTTCGAAAGATAATACCCTGCAGGGGTGTCCCAACTTAGCCCATTATAAGCTCTCACGGTCAAAGAAGGATATTCCTTCTACCGGGAAGACCCAATCAGTCTCGGAATCCCGGACTACAAGACATTTCGACAGTAATAAAACAAGTCCAGCAAAGCCGCCCGATTGTGCCGACAAATCCTGATAGGAGCTGCACATATCTCGGTCTCAGGGCACATCCGGATGAACACTACGTACGGCAACCGAAGATACCCCAAGTTGCCTCAGGGCGGCACTGCAAGTGGCTCTAGTTTGGACCAGCAATCGAAGGAGAACTGGCCCGGGGGGGTTAAAATAAAGATGACCCAAACATGATGGCCGAACTGGTCCAGCAACGCTATAAGAGAGGCTGAGCAAAGCGGTAACATAGCCAAACAACGGTTTGCTAGGACATGGATGGTTAGAGGCTGACATGGCAATATGGGTGGCATGATATAGCAAGTGGTAGGTATCGCAGCAAAGGCATAGCATAAGAGCGAGCATCTAGCAAGCAAAGATAGAAGTGATTTCGAGGGTATGGTCATCTTGCCTGCAAGGTTCTCAGAGTTGTCGAAAGCTTGGTCCTCGAAAGCGTTCTCAACAGGTTCCTCGTTCACGTACTCGTCTCCCGGCTCTACCCACAACAAGAACACAAGCAAAGGGGACAAACATCAATCACGATGCAATGCGCAAGCAACATGATGCAAAACAGGACATGATATGCGAGATGTGATATGCAATGCATATGCGTGCTCCGGAAGGAAAAAGATGAACAAGGCATAATCTTGGCAAACCAAGTATGCCACTGGATATGTGAGGTGATTTCGGTTGAAATCGATATAAAGATCACCGGAATCGGATGCACGGTTTGCAAATTTCAAGCAAAACAAGAATGACAAGAATCTGCCATTAACAGCATGATGCTACTTAGCAAGCAACAAGAAATTAAACTACTGCACCCAAACATATTAACAAAGCATATGACAGTAATCTACTCAAGATGCTCGACAAAAGATGAACACTGAGCTACGGCTAAATCACATCACAACAGGTTCAAACAAGCATGGCAAAAGTGCAAAAGATAACAGGTTCACAGACTTAGTGAAAATAACAACATAGCAGAAACTAACATCAGGATGACATGTTTAGAGCAATGAAACAACATGCTAAAGGAATAGGAAATAGCAAAATAAGGCATGGTATGAATCTACTCAAAGCATTTGACAAAATTCCCTTACTGACCATAGGCCAAAAAGGACCATAAAATATGATAACACCCATGTCAATTAAGCAAGTTTCGTTACAGGTTTCAGACTTAGCAGAAAACTGGACATGTCAAAAACAGATAACAAGTAGGCATGTTCGTGAGCTCGATGCACTCACTACAGAGCATTACATGATAAACTAAGCATACATACATCAAGAATACATGGCATAGAAACTAGACATAGCAAGAATAACATCATAGCATGCAAGGATCAACTACACCAAGCTTGGCAAAATCGAATAACATGTAAACAATCTGCCAGCAACATTTTATAGCAAAAGTAGAGCTCGATTAACTCAAGCTGTGGCACTCCATAAATACAAACAAAGGCATGGATGGATAGAGAAAATCCATATTCTCAAAACACCCTTACTGATCATGCTCAAAAGAGGCATAGATCTCTCGGAAAAAACAAGAACACATGGCATAAAAATAACAGCAGGCAGGGACTTAGTGAAATTACCAAGTCTCTGAAATCAGCAACATTAAGTACCCTAGTTTGCATGCTTGTGCTAGACAACACAGAGGTCACAAAAATACATGGCATAATTCTCTGGAAAGATAACATGGCATATTACAAAACTCATGTAGGACTCAACTCCATAGGAGGTACACATCAATCATGGCAAAAATGAGAAAAGTGCATGTTCAGATAAGATTCAGAAACTAACATCACATAGCCCTCTTCTAACAGCATTTCGGGCATCAAAATGAGCACACATGAAAATGATGCGATGTAATGAAATGATGTACTCATCGAGGCGAACAATTTGACATATTATACGCCCAAAACGGAGCCACGAGTGCAAAGTTATGGCACGGTGAACATGTGACAATATTGCAAAAATCAAATGACTTGGAAGAAAAACGGGGAGGGGAAAAGTCAACCCGCGGCGCGCGAACCGAGGTTCGCCGGGATCTCGCCGGAGTAGCTCGGGGAGGCGGCGCGAGGCGGATCCAGGCCGGATCCGGCCGGATCCGGCGCCGGCGACGGCGGTGGAGGGCGGAGGCGCGGCGAGCTGGCGCGGGGCGGCGCGCGGCGACGGGCGACGGCGGCGGCCGGCGCGGGCGGTGGCGGCGGAGGCGGGCGATGGTGGCGGGCCTCGGGCGCGGGCGCGGGGAGGCGCGCGCGCGGGCGGCGGCGTACGGGCCGCGGGGGCCCGCGACGGGCCGAGCGGGCCGGCGCGGTTGGTGGAGGCGACGGCGACACGTGTCGCTCCCTGGTTGGACCGGGGCGGCGGCGCGAACGGGCGGACACGTCCGTCCGTCCGGATTTTAGTCCGGCAGCGGCGGGAGGGGAAATGCACTAGGGTTAGGGTGGTTTGGACCCGGGATTTCGGGGAAGAGGGGATATTTATAGGTAGAGGGGGCTAGGAAGCTCCAAATGGAGTGCGGTTTTCGGCCACGCGATCGTGATCGAACGGCGGTGGACATGGGAGTGTCTTAGATGGGTTATAGGGCTGTTTTGAAGGGGTGTTGGGCTGCAACACACACGAGGCCTTCACGGTTACCCGGTTAACCGTTGGAGTACCAAACGACCTCCGATTGACCCGAAACTTGACAGGCGGTCTACCGGTGCTATACCAAGGCCGCTTGACAAACCTCGGTCCATTCCGAGAATGTTTAATACCCGTTCACGAAGAAATGTAAAAGGGGATGCCGGGGGACATAGGAGCGCCGGATTGCAAAACGGACAACGGGGAAAATGCTCGGATTCACGAGACGAACACGTATGCGAATGCGATGCACATGATGACATGATATGAAATGCATGACATGAACAAAGTGCAAAACAAAGGGAAAACCCAACCACGGAGGGAATATTATATCACATAGCCGAAAATGGCAAGAGTTGGATTACACATATGGCAAGTTACATCCGGGGCGTTACAGAAGATTTAGAAAAAGTCAAGACTGACTTTGCTGCTGAGAGATCTTCCTTTGAAACTGAAAAGGCCGCTCTGTTGAAACATGCGGAAGACGCCGAAAATCAGCTTAAACCAGTGGCTGAAGAATTGGCTGGCTTAAAACACATGTCTCTCAAATGACGTCCGTCATCTTTGGTAAGTAATATTTTCAATCTATTGAAGTAACTCGCCTGGCGGTTTAAAAAATTCAACCTAACTGGCCTGGCGACTCTTGTTCTGATTGTATGACAGGTGCCAGGAGTGCCAACCTTGGGCAAAATGTATTAGTGAAGCTGAAAGCCGTCTATTCTTTGATGGAAAAATTATATGCTGGAAGCCTACGTACTTTGTGGCTGCATCCAATGGCAAGAAACCACCACCACTTATCAAAAATGTACTGGATCAACTATCAACAATGCCTAAGCAAATCGAAGAACTAAAACTGTTAGCTGCCCATGCGGGAGCAATAACTGCACTAAGCTGGGCAAAGGCTTATCAAACAGAGCTGGACCCTCAAGAGATGGCGGGCGGGTTTCTAGAATATAAGGATGACGGGTCTGTATTCAGCGAAGCAGATTATGCGAAGTGTGTCAAGGAAGTGCGACCATTGGCATGTCAACTTGGACATGAGCTTGATCTGAAGAAGTACCAGTCGGCTTACAACAACAAGAATACTCATATCAAGGCGCCTTCCTTTGATATTGTAGATCTGACTCTGCAAAGGCATAAGCTTATTTTTGCCCCTAATATTGACCCTTCCCTCTATCATCAATGATGAGGCAATCTTTGAGGCTTTAACTGGTGTCCATTGGACCTCGGACAAACTTTGGATAAAAAATGACGAAGAGCCGGCTCAGGATAACCCAGGAACTTCTAGAGGGCAGCAGCAAGGTGCTAACCCGGAGAGCACTAACCCGAATGGTACAGAAGCCGGTTCAAAGGAGTAGCGTAACTCCGAAGAAACTTGGACACAAATTTTTGGGCTGAACTAAAGCCATGTAACAAGCTTTGTCGGTGTCAAAACCGGCGGATCTCGGGTAGGGGGTCCCGAACTATGCGTCTAGGCGGATGGTAAGTTTCCACATATTGCCATAGAGAGAATAATATTTACACAAATCTAATCTGCTGACGTATTCCGTAGCGTGACATCACACTACGGCCAAGCCTTTATTCGAATCGTTTTTACTCCCCCACCTCAGCGCATTTTGCGACGCGGTTTCCTTGGCACGTCTTGTCAAAGCAGAGATCGTGTCCCCTCATTTACGGGATTCTCATCAATACGGACGTGGGTAACCCAACCACGCCATTTATCATGGCGCTTGGGAGATAAGAGAGTTTTACCAGGCTGGTGGGGACGCTTGGCCGCATCCGCCCGTATAAGGGGATAAGGATCCACCTTTCTACCTACGCCTTCTTCCTCCTTTGCCTATCCATCTTCCACGCACTCGAGCTCCAGCGCCCAAGTCCGCACTTCCCACCTCAACCTTCTCCAGCCATGTCCGAAGCGAGAGGCAAGTGGATGATCTCCTCCGTCACGGAGGGCCACATAAAAAAACTGAGGAAAGCCGGATACTTGTCTAACGACATCGCGCACCGGCTTCCCGAAAAGGGACAACTCCTCCCCACCCCAGGGCCCCATGAGAGGGTAGTATTCCTTCCCCACTTCCTCCGCGGACTGGGCTTTCCTCTCCACCCATTCGTCCGGGGGATCATGTTCTACTACGGCCTGGATTTCCACGATCTAGCCCCGAACTTTGTCCTCAACATCTCGACGTTTATCGTCGTGTGCGAGGCTTTCCTCTGCATCCGCCCCCATTTCGGCCTCTGGCTCAAGACCTTCAACGTTAAGCCAAAGGTGGTGCTCGGCAACCAGGCGGAGTGCGGGGGCGCCATGGCGGGCAAGATGGCCAATGTCCTATGGCTCGAGGGCTCCTTTGTGGAGACCCTGAAGAGGTGGCAGTCAGGGTGTTTTTACATCACCGAGCCGCGCGACCCTAAGTGGGTCGCAGCCCCCGAGTTCCGGTCCGGACCCCCTACGCGGCTCACGTCCTGGAAAGAGACTGGCCTATCGTGGGGCAACAAAGGAGAGGTAACAGGACTACGAAAATGCATCCAAACCTTGGTGAACAAGCAGCTCAAGCCTGCCAATGTAGTCCAGGTTATGCTCGTCCGCCAGATCCTCCCGTGTCAACAACGGGATTTCAATTTGTGGGAGTTCGACCCGGCGCAGCACCCAACCCTGTGCAGGCTCTTTGACACGACGTACGAAGACGCCTGGAAGGTGCTATTCAAAGGCGCCGAGGCTCCCGCATAAGCTTCCGAGGACCGCAGATTCAGCACGCAGCGTCACGCTAGTGCGGTAAGCTATTTTTACCTTTTACAGGATGTTGGTTTTCCATAGTTTGACTCTAGGCGGGATCTAAACTCCCTTTCCTTTGACAAGATTGGTAGGCGAAGTCCGGACAGATCGACTGTCTGGCCCCTTTGCCCGAAGACCCAGCCGATGCTCACTTAGCGAAGCTGCTGGCTCCGGCACCTTACGTGGTGCCGGAGAAAAAGGCCAAGAAGAAGGCCACAGGGACTCGAAAGAGTTCCCGGCGCTTGAAGGTGTCGGATTCATCATCCGACGAATCCGAGACGCGCCCCTCCCGTGAAAACGAGGAGGAGGAAGAAGAAGCCTCTCCCCCTCCAGCGGGGGGAGGAAATAAGATAAAGGCCGCCCCTCCTCCGGACTACTCCGCCGACGCCGACGACGACGAAGATGAGTGGCCACACAGGGCCAAACGCTCGGCGAGATCGTAAGTTATTCGAATGCCGGAGTAATTTATAGTACTCTTTTATGGCACAGCCTTTCCTTATGTCGAATATGATCATGCAGTCCGCCCAAAGCCGGGCTCGACGAGTCGTCGAGCGGCTCCCTAGATTCGTCGGATGTGAATTCACTTTCGACGGCTACCTCCGCCCGCCCTACGGACAACACCGAAGTGTGGTCCCAACAGGTTCCAATCCAAGAGGAGGTGGTCCTGGAGGCACCACAGGAAGACCTCCCGGACTCCAGGAGTAAAGGGGATAAGACCCCCCAGGGCTCCAAGCCCGGCTTTGAGCCGGACACCGCGCCGGAATCGTCAACGGTTCCGGACCGCGGTAGGCGAACTCCTTCCAAGAGGAGCAAGCCTACTGAGTTGGCGGACCCCGTCCAACCGGAGGAGCCGGACAATCTGCTGGAGGTGCTTAAAGGCGCCTCCATCGACGAGGAGCACCGCACTATTATGAGTGCGGTGAGCCAGAGGGTTCAGTCCGCCAAGAGCGGACTGACTGAAGCTTGTGCCAGCCTTCTAACAGGCTTCAAGGTAAGTACAGAATATGTAAAAAATATAACCGCATAGATAGTAGCCCCTGATGCTCTGTTTGGCGTTCAAAAAGAAAAGACAAATAGAGGATCTAATAAAATTCGCAGGAGTCTAACAGAAAAAGAGTCAATATGCGTATGCAGGCTTCGCTGCTCGCGACCGCCGCACTGACTGCGAAGGTGGGCACACTGAAGCAGGGCCTCGAGCGGACCGAGCAAGAGCTTGGCCTTGCCAAGCGGCAGCTCGAGGAGAAAGAAGGTAAGAGATACCTTATGGAAAAAGAAAAAAATATAAAAGTGCAATTGCAAAAATATGACAGGATTAACATGGCTATTGTAGGGGCCACAACTGAGGTGGCGACCCTCAAGCAAGCGCTGGTCGAGGCCGAGAAGAAAGCGGCCGCGGAGCGCACCGAGCGGGAGAAATATGAGGCGCAAGTTGGCGAGGTACGGCAAGAGCTCCAGGTTCTCATGGAAAAACATGAGAGTTTGGAGCTTGACTCAAAGACGCGAGCGTCCGAGCTCGCGACGGCTATAAAAATGCCAAATCTGCCAAGGCCGAATCCCAGAAGGCCCTCCAGGAGTTGGATGCGGTGAAAAAGATAGCGGCGGGTAAGGCACTCTTTATGCAAAGCAAACATTTAAAAGTGAGCTTCTTGTTACTTACCCGAATCCGGAGCTCTCCAGGAGCATTCGTAGATCTTCCCCGTAGCGTGTCCGATGCCGCCGCATTCTACCAAGCCGAAGAGGGCAGCTCGACGGAGAAGGTGTTCTGGTCTCAGTATGCTGAGGCCGGACACCCTGTGCCCCTGAGCGACCAGCTGAAGCAGCTGGTCGAGCTCCACAAGGCGGCCGAACAAGCCATGAAGGGCCTCATAGTTCGGCTGTGGCCTGGAGAGGCTCTGCCTGTGAGCTACTTCGGGCTGGTGCGGCGGCTGGTGGAGGCCTGTCCAAGGCTCGAAGTCATCAAGCGCTCCGTCTGCATCGAAGGTGCCCGTAGGGCCCTTGCCCGAGCTAAGGTGCACTGGGGCAAGCTGGATGCTGAGAAGCTTGTGAAGGACGGGCCACCGCCGGGGAAAGAGCATCGCAAGCCCGAGAATTATTACAAGGACGTTCTGAAGGGTGCCCGCCTAATGGCGAATGAATGTTCTAGGAATGTAATTTTGGAGTAAACTCGCTCGTTTTATCCTGTGCGCTGAAAACTTGTTCATGTGCGCTTAAGCAATGCGTTTTGAATTTAAAATATTACCTTCTGTGCGGCCGTTTATCAAATTTGAGAGATGGCGAGTCGTCGGCTTCTGCCCCCATGCCACTAGTGCTGGGGTGTTCGGGATAAACCTGAGCGCTCTTTTTCCCATGTTTGGGTCCTTCGAGGGAGGCGCTCAGCACAAGAACAAGGCAATCGGACTATAATGCTTGAACACTCTCACTTAGCCATAGAATCCTATAATTTTAAATTTCGGCAAAGCCCCTAGTATTCGGAAAACCGAGTTCGGGGCGCTATCCACGCCTTTGGCCGGACAGAGCCAACTCCTCGCTCTAAGCGGCATAAGTATTTAGGGACTCGAAGAACCTCTCGAACAGCGACCAGTCTCTCGCTTCATCATGACAGTCAGTTTTAGCTTTCTCTACTGAGGTGCTCTGCCCAGCTCAACTGGGGCACAATCGCAGTAGTTCTCCTAGTGCTACCTTAGCCGATACAACGGAACGTAAGGCACCAAAACATAGGAGCCGGGCAAACCCAACTATTTCCCAAGACATGATTCGGAGCCGATGCATATAATGCTATAAGTTCGGGGTGCCGCACTTGTTAAAGTGTTCGTACTTCTCACACCATATTAGGGGGGTACTGAAGCCCCTCGCGTATTTGACCGTACCAAAGTATACGGGTGTAACATGTCGTTAATGAACATATATTTGTAAAAAAGAGTAATCCAAAAATAGACAAAAGCTACGCATTGTTTATAGAAAGGCTGCGATCGAAGCAGAACGATGCAAATAGTGCGATAAGCAAAAGCGGGACTATTTAACATGTCCTTTCCAAGGGCAGGTTGCGGAATAGTATGCAAAACAGGTATACTGCTCGTGATAGAGACCACCTGGGAGTTCTATAATGTGACGTAGCTTTTCTGCTTCCCTGGTCCTTGCATCGTTTGTGCGGCAGTTGGATTGCCGAACAGGTCTTCCGAAGTATGGAGTCCTGAAAGTAAGAGAAAATAAAGAGATCGGCAGCCCCTAGTGCGGTTTAAGCCGTGTTTCGGGCGTGCCGTGATGATGCCCCTCCCCCTGTGCCCATGGTATTTCGAGAGCGTAGTTATGTACGCGAAGCACTGGTTTCTCTATTTCGTGAGGGCTGGGGTTGGGGCCGCATTGCTACGCCTGCTCGGAACATGCCAGGTGGTCTTGTTGTAGGTTACTCCGGGCGCACTTGACAGTGTCTGGACGTTTAACGACCGGACTAGGGAGCTGCCTTGAGAGGCTGCTTTGTACTTCCGCTGCGAGGGCCGCCGTGTGCTCCTCCAATCGAAGGGAGCGTTCGGTGTTTCCATTGACCGTGATTACTCCTCGAGGGCCTGGCATTTTGAGCTTAAGGTATGCGTAGTGCGGCACCGCATTGAACTTTGCAAATGTGGTTCGCCCGAGTAGTGCGTGATAGCCACTGCGGAACGGGACTACGTCGAAGATTAACTCCTCGCTTCGGAAATTATCCAGAGATCCGAACACCACTTCAAGTGTGACTGAGCCTGTACAGTTGGCCTCTACACCTGGTATGACGCCTTTAAAGGTCATTTTGGTGGGCTTGATCCTCGAGGGATCTATGCCCATTTTCCGCACTATATCCTGGTAAAGCAGGTTCAGGCTGCTGCCGCCGTCCATAAGGACTCTTGTGAGATGAAATCCGTCAATGATTGGGTCTAGAACCAATGCGGCGAATCTGCCATGACGGATGCTAGTGGGGTGGTCCCTTCGATCGAAGGTGATCGGGCAGGAGGACCATGGGTTGAACTTTGGGGCGACTGGCTCCATTGCATATACGTCCCTTTACGCACGCTTCCGCTCCCTCTTGGGGATGTGGGTTGCGTATATCATGTTCACCGTCCGCACTTGCGGTGGAAACCCCTTCTGTCCATTGTTGTTCGGCTGCCGGGGCTCCTCCTCGTCATCGCTACGCAGCCCCTTGTCTCTATTTTCGGCATTTAGCTTGCCTGCCTGCTTGAACACCCAACAATCCCTGTTGGTGTGATTGGCTGGCTTTTCGGGGGTGCCATGTATCTGGCACAAGCAGTCGAGTATTCGGTCCAAACTGGACGGGCCCTGAGTATTTCTTTTGAATGGCTTTTTCCGCTGACCGGATTTGTAGCCTCTGAATCCGACATTGACTGTTGTATCCTCGTTGCTGTCGCTGTTAACGCAACGCTTTTGCTTGTTCCAACGCGACCTGCCACTTTTGTCCTTGGTGTCCGAATTACCAAGGTTCTTGGTCAAGTTATTGCTATGAGCTAGCCAGCTGTCTTCTCCCACGCAAAAGCAGGTCATGAATGTCGTGAGGGATGCCATAGATTTCGGCTTTTCCTGTCCAAGGTGCCGGGCAGGCCACTCGTCATGGATATTATGCTTGAAGGCTGCTAGGGCCTCTGCGTCCGGACAATCGACTATTTGGTTTTTCTTTGTTAGGAACCGTGTCCAGAATTGCCTGGCCGATTCCTCTGGCTGCTGAATTATGTGGCTTAGGTCATCGGCGTCTAGTGGTCGCACATAGGTACCCTAGAAATTGTCGAGGAATGCGGCTTCTAGGTCTTCCCAACAACCGATCGATTCTGCTGGCAAGCTGTTAAGCCAATGCCGAGCTGGTCCCTTTAGTTTGAGTGGGAGGTATTTGTTGGCATGTAGGTTGTCGTCGCGGGCCATGTGGATATGAAGGAGATAATCCTCGATCCATACAGCGGGATCTGTTGTGCCATCGTATGATTCGATGTTCACGGGTTTGAAACCCTCAGGGATTTGATGATCCATTACTTCATCTGTGAAGCATAGGGGGTGTGCGGCGCCTCTGTATTGGGCTATATCATGACGCAGCTCAAACGAGCTTTGCCTATTGTGTTCGGCCCAGCCGGATTTATTATATCCGAAGTGACGATCACCGTTACGTGTCGTGGGGCGCCCACGCGATCCGTAGATCGATCTTGTTTGTCTCGCCTTGTCCTCCAATATGTCTTGCAGGTCTGGCGCGTTTTCCCATGCCTTAGAATGTTTTGAGCGGCGCCGGGGTGCGGCTTGAGTGGAGGGCCGAGAGGCCTCTCTGTCACGGCCACGAGGTTGCCGATTGGCCGTATCATGCATGCGCTAGTGATGTAGGTTTAGGTGCTTCCTCCTCTAGTCGGGGTAGCAACCTACGCTTTGGGTAGCTCTTGGAGGGACGTTCGAGTTCGTACTCTTGGGCCGCAAGGACTTCAGTCCATCTGTCGGCTAGCAAATCTTGATCAGCTCTAAGCTGTTGCTGTTTTTTCTTGAGGCTGTTTGTCGTGGCCATAAGCCTGCGTGTGAAACGCTCTTGTTCGACGGGATCCTCTGGCATGACAAATTCGTCGTCGTCGAGGCTTGCCTCGTCTTTGGAGGGAGGCATATAATTATCATCCTTGACCTCTCTATCTGCCGCTCTATCATGAGGGCTGGCTTCTCCATCCTCCTGTGCTGAATCTTGCCGGAGGGGGTGTTCTTTGGCGCTATCCATAGTATTATTATCTCCCGTGCCGGAATCACCGTTCTTGCTTTGGCGGGATTTAGAGTGGCGCCGCTGACGCCGGTGCTTAGGTTGTTTCTTGGAGGGGTCATCCCCCGCCGTTCCACCGCCATCTCCTTCTTTTGGGGTATCCACCATGTATATGTCATACGACGAGGTGGCTTTCCAGTGCCCTATAGGTGCTGGTTCTTGATCGTCTCCTGCATCGGCGTCCATACCGTCGATGTCTTCGGAGTCGAAGTCGAGCATGTTGGTTAAATCATCGGCAGTGGCTACAAAGCGGGTGGTGGGTGGGCTTTGAATTTCTTCATCGTCCGTATCCCAACCTTGCTGACCACAGTTTGGCCAGGGCTCTCCTGATAAGGAGAGAGACTTTAATGACTTCAGAATATCGCCAAAGGGCGAGTGCTGAAAGATGTCCACGGCGGTAAACTCCATGATCGGCACCCAATCGGATTCAATTGGCAGGGGCGTGGAGGGCTCGGAGTCCGGATAGGAGTCCGGCCCCTCGGAGTCACGGGCCTTGCGGAGTGCGGGGCTGGTGTTCGGCTCTATCGCCGTTGGGATCGCAGCCCCCGAGGCGGCGTCCAACCACTCATCATCGATTGGCGCAGTTGGTTCCGAATCGAGGGTCGGAACCGAAGCGTGTGCGGCCTCCAGGGCACTGTTCGGTGGCAGAGCTAGATCATGCCCATCGTGACAGTGCGGCGCGCTCGGCTGTGGCTCGAGTCTGTCAAAGATCAAGTCCCCGCGGACGTCAGCCGTGTAGTTTAAGTTTCCAAATCTGACCTGATGGACAGGGGCGTAGCTTTCGATCTGCTCCAGATGGCCAAGCGAATTGGCCCGTAGTGCGAAGCCTCCGAAGACGAGGATCTGTCTGAGGAGAAAAGTCTCACCCTGGACTGCATCGTTATTGATGATCGGAGGAGCCATCGGGCCTAAAAGCGAAGACACAGACGAACTCTCAATAAAAGCACCAATGTCGGTGTCAAAACCGGCGGATCTCGGGTGGGGGGTCCCGAACTGTGCGTCTAGGCGGATGGTAACAGGAGAGAAGGGACACAATGTTTTACCCAGGTTCGGGCCCTCTTGATGGAGGTAAAACCCTACGTCCTGCTTGATTGATATTGATGATATGGGTAGTACAAGAGTAGATCTACCACGAGATCAAGGAGGCTAAACCCTAGAAGCTAGCCTATGGTATGATTGTTGCATGTTGTCCTACGGACTAGAACTCTCTCGTTTATATAGACACCGGAGAGGGTTAGGGTTACACAAAGTCGGTTACAATGGTAGGAGATCTAAATATCCGCATCGCCAAGCTTGCCTTCCGCGCCAAGGAAAGTCCCTTCCGGACACGGGACGAAGTCTTCAATCTTGTATCTTCATAGTCCAGGAGTCCGGCTGAAGGTATAGTCCGGCCATCCGGACACCCCCTAATCCAGGACTCCCTCGGGCTTAGTTAAAAACATTTGGTTGTCTTGGCATGCCTTCTTGCATGTTGTAACTATTTGACCCAGCACTATCGTACCAATCCTTTTGGGATGTTTGATCGAGCTTGCTATATATACTTGTTGTGCACCATCCTTTGAATGAGGTTGCTCATCTGATATATTGACTTATAGACCGCATGGAGTTGTAATTCTTCTCAACATTGCCCAAACTGGCGACTTATAGTCGCAACACTTGATTGCTTAGCAGCAATGGCGGGTTAAGAACCCGATGACTCCTTGTCATGAAATCTTAGAGCTAATAATTCGGCGTCCCATGGCCACAATAATCTCAATGCTGATCAATTCTCACTGCTGGAGACTGCGGGCGACTCAACATGCCGGCTGTAATACGGCTCGAAAGGGGAGTTGAATGCACCCAATCACGACTGTATGAATATTTCTCGTGTTGCGTGATACGTCTCCAACGTATCTATAATTTACATGCTATTATATTAGCTATTTTGGATGTTTTATATGCATTAGTATGCTATTTTATATTATTTTTGGGACTAACCTATTAACGTAGAGCCCAGTGCCAGTTTCTATTTTTTCCCTTGTTTTTTAATTTACAGAAAAGGAATATCAAACGGAGTCCAAACATAATAAAACTTTCAAGATGATTTTTCTTGGACCAGAGACACCTACGAGACTTGGATATGAAGTCAGAAGACCCACGAGGCGACGACAAGAAGTAGGGGCACGCCCTAGGGGGTGCCCTTGGCTTGTGGCCCCCTCGGAGGTCTCCTAACTCTAATCTTGCCTATATAGTCCCAAATAGTCCCAAACCAGCAGAGGCATCCACCAAAATACTTTTCCACCATCGCAAGCCTCTGTACCTATGAGATCCCTTCTTGGGGCCTTTTTGGGCGATCTGCCGGAGGGGGACTCGATCACGGAGGGCTTCTACATCAACCCTATTGCCCTTCCGATGAAGCGTGAGTAGTTTACCACAGACCTACACATCCATATGTAGTAGCTAGATGGCTTCTTCTCTCTCTTTGATCTTCAATATAATGTTCTCCTCGATGTTCTTGGAGTTCTGTCCGATGTAATCTTCTTTTGTGGTGTGTTTGTTGAGATCCAATGAATTGTGGATTTATGATCAGCTTATCTATGAATATTATTTGAATCTTCTCTGAATTCTTATATGCATGATTTGATATCTTTGTATTTCTCTTTGAATTATCGGTTTGGTTTGGCCAACTAGATTCGTTCTTCTGGTAATAGGAGAGGTGCTTAGTTTTGGGTTTAATCTTGTGTGATTTCACCCAGTGACAAAGTAGGGGTAGAGAGACACGTATTGTATTGTTGCCATCAAGGGTAAAAAGATGAGGTTTTCATCATATTGCTTGAGTTTATCACTCTACATCATGTCATCTTACTTAAGGCGTTACTCCGTTCTTTATGAACTTGATATTGTAGATGCATGCTGGATGGCGGTCGATGTGTGGAGAAATAGTTGTAGATGCAGAATTGTTTCGGTCTACTTGACACGGACGTGATGCCTATATTCATAATCATTGCCTTGGATATCATCATAACTTTCCTCTTTTCTCTCAATTGCTCGACAGTAATTTGTTCACCCACCGTATTATTTTCCTTCAAGAGAGAAGCCTCTAGTGAAATCTATGCCCCCGGGTCTATTTTCCATCATATATTTTCAGATCTATAGACCAAAAAACCCAAAAATACCTTGCTGCAATTTATTTGTTTTAATTTGTTTTCCGTTTTAGTAATCTTTTATATCTATCTCTATCATATCTCACCATTGCAATTGACCGTGAAGGGATTGACAACCCCTTTATCGCCTTGGGTGCAAGTATTTGATTGTTTGTGTAGGTGCATAGATTGGAGACTTGCTTGTACCTCCTACTGGATTGATACCTTGGTTCTCTAACTGAGGGAAATACTTATCTCTACTTTGCTGCATCACCCTTTCCTCTTCAAGGGAAAAACCAACGCAAGCTCAAGAAGTAGTAGGAAGAATTTCTTGCGCCGTTGTCGGGGAGGTCTACATGAAGCGTACCAAGTACCCATCATAAACTCTCATCTCTTGCATTTGCCTCTTGTTTTCCTCTCCCCCACTTCTAAAACATTTTCAGAAAAACACAAAAAGATTTGCCTTTTTATTCGTCCTTCTTCCATTCGTCTCTTCATTTGCTTTTTGTTAGCTTGTGTGCTAGATTGCTTGCTTTGTCACGATGACTCAAGAGAATACTATGGCATGTGATTTTTCCAACACTAATAATAATTATTTTATCAGTACTCCAATTGCTCCCGCCACTAGTGCGGAATCTTATGAAATCAGTGCCTCTTTGTTGAATCTTGTTATGAAAGAACAATTTTCCGGCCTTCCTAGTGAAGATGCCGCATCCCATCTAAACACTTTCGTTGAATTGTGCGATATGCAAAATAAAAAAGGTGTGGATAATGATATTGTTAAATTGAAGCTTTTTCCGTTCTCACTAGGAGATTGTGCTAAAACTTGGTTTTCATCTTTGCTTAAAAATAGTATTGATTCATGGAATAAATGTAAAGATGCTTTTATTTCCAAGTATTTTCCTCCCTCTAAGATCATCTCCCTTAGGAGTGATATAATGAATTTTAAGCAACTTGATCATGAGCATGTTGCTCAATATTGGGAGAGGATGCAATTAATGATAACAAATTGCCCTACGGAGGTTTGAGTTTATGGATGATTATACAAAAAAAATAAGCGGGATTGAATTTTGCATCTAGTAATCTTTTAGATTCCGCGGCGGGTGGTACTTTTATGGAAATCACTTTAGTAGAAACTACTAAACTCCTAGATAATATTATGGCAAATTACTCTCAATGGCATACTGAAAGATCTTCCACTAGCAAAAAAGTGCATGCAATTGAAGAAATAAATACTTTGAGTGGAAAGATGGATGAATTAATGAAATTGTTTGCTAGTAAGAGTGCTCCTATTGATCCTAATGATATGCCTTTGTATCCTTTGATTGGAAATAATAATGAATCAATGGATGTGAATTTGGTTGGTAGGAACAATTTTGGTAATAACGCATATAGAGGGAATTTCAATCCAAGGCCGTTCCCTTGTAATTCCTCTAACAATTATGGTCATTGCTACAACAATTCTTATGGAAATTATAATAAAATACCCTCTGATCTTGAGAACAATATTAAAGATTTCATTAATTCCCAAAAAGTTTTCAATGCTATGGTTAAAGAAAAAATTCTCAAGATTGATGATTAGGCTAGGAACATTGATAGAATTTTGCTTGAGATTAATTCTTTGAAAATTAGATCTATTCCACCCAAGCATGATATTAAGGAATCTCTCAAATCTATTAAAATTTCTATTAATTAGTGTAAGGAAAGAACCGCTAGAATGCGTGCTAAGCGAGATTGGTTTGTAAAAGTGTGTTCTTCTATTTCTCATGATAATAATGATGCAGATCTTAAAGTGATTGGTGTGACTCCTATTGAATCTTTCTTTTCTAATATAAATCTTGATAAAGATGGGACTAGAGATGATTCCACTTTAGCTAGAAGGCGTCCATGATTCAGAGTTTAAAGATCTTAATGAAAAAGCGGATGAGATTGATAAAAGTGGGAGTGGAGAGGTCAAAAGTTTAAGTAGCGATGAACCCACTCTTTTGGATTTCAAGGACTTTAATTATGATAATTGTTCTTTGATAGATTGTACCTCCTTGTTGCAATCCATGTTCAATTATCCTCATGCTTATAATCAAAATAAAGCTTTTACTAAACATATCGTTGATGCTATGATGAAGTCTTTTGAAGAAAAACTTGAGTTGGAAATTTATATCCCTAGAAAAATTTATGATGAGTGGGAACCTACTATTAAGATTAAAATTAAATATTATGAGTGTCATGCTTTGTGTGATTTGGGTGCTAGCGTTTCCACGATTCCAAAAACTTTATGTGATGTGCTAGGTTTCCATGAATTTAATGATTGTTCTTTAAATTTGCATCTAACGGATTCCACTATTAAAAAACCTATGGGAAGGATTAATGATGTTCTTATTGTTGCAAATAGTAATTATGTTCCCGTAGATTTCATTGTGCTTGATATGGATTGCAATCCTACATGTCGTATTATTCTTGGTATACCTTTCCTTAGAACGATTGGTGCAATTATTGATATGATAGAAGGAAACCTTAGATTTCAATTTCTGTTAAGGAGGGACATGGAAAACTTTCCAAGATGAAAATTAAGTTACCATATGAATCTATTATGAGAGATACTTATGGATTTAATACCAAAGATGACAATACCTAGATCTGTTGCATTATGCCTAGCTAGGGGCATTAAACAATAGCGCTTGTTGGGAGGCAACCTAATTTTATTTTTTATTTTTTGTTTTGCTTCTGTTCTTGAATAAAAATGCACATTATTACCTATGTACTAATTGTGTTTTGGTGTTTTCATTAGTGTTTGAGCCAAGTAAGACCTTTGGGATGGTGTACGGTGATAGTTGATTTGATCTTGCTGAAAAACAAAAACTTTTGCGCGCAGTAAAATAATTTTAAAAAATCACTTAAGCGTGATTTTGATCTAAATTTTTTACAAAAGATATATATATATATATATATATATATATATATATATATATCCCAGGTTTTCCTATTTTTTCAGAATTTTTAGAGTTACATAAGTATTAGAAGTTTCCATATTCCTACATACTATTCTGTTTGTGACAGATTCTGTTTTCTATGTGTTGTTTTCTTATTTTAATAAATATATGGATAGTATCGGGTGTATTGTGATAGCCTGGCTTATTAGGGATGATAGACTACTCATATCAATAAGGAATGCCTTCTTTTCCGGGAGCCCATTCGGACAGAACTCCAAAGTTAAGCGTGCTCAGCTTGGAGTAGTGTCAGGATGGGTGACCGACCGGGAAGTTGCTCCCGGGTGCGCACGAGTGAGGACAAAGTGCGCAGAAAAGACTAGTATTGATCTGTGGGGCCAGTCTAGATCCCGCCAGGAGTAACGACCACCGGCGGGTGTGTCCGGGGCGTTACAAGTTGGTATCAGAGCCGACCCTCGCGGTTACACGGATGGTTGCGGACAGGTGCGTGGTCATGTTGTTCATGACGTTTGTGACCCGTCGTGGCACCCGGCATGGCACATGTACCGGACTGGAAGCACAGACGTTTGTGCCAAGAGGGAACGTTCCTGTGGCCCGACGAGGACGTCGGTTCCTCTGAGTGGGGGTGTATGTGATAGCCTGGCTTATTAGGGATGATAGACTACTCATATCAATAAGGAATTCCTTCTTTTCCGGGAGCCCATTCGGACAGAACTCCAAAGTTAAGCGTGCTCAGCTTGGAGTAGTGTCAGGATGGGTGACCGACCGGGAAGTTGCTCCCGGGTGCGCACGAGTGAGGACAAAGTGCGCAGAAAAGACTAGTATTGATCTGTGGGGCCAGTCTAGATCCCGCCAGGAGTAACAACCGCCGGCGGGTGTGTCCGGGGCGTTACATGTATGAACCATGGAGAAGTTGGAATACAACAGATATTACACCAATATAAATAAAGAATGAGTTCACAATAGTACAAAAGTGGTGATTTTATTTTCTTATACTAACCGATCTCATGAGTTTTTCTGTTGAGTTTTGTGTTGTGGAGTTTTCAAGATTTGAGTAAAGATTTGATGGACTATGGAATAAGGAGTGGCAAGGGCCTAATATTGGGGATGCCCAAGGCACCCCAAGGTAATATTCAAGGACAACCAAGAGCCTAAACTTGGGGATGCCCCGGAAGGCATCCCCTCTTTCGTCTTCAATCCATCGGTAAATTTACTTAAGGCTATACACATGATGTGTTTTGCTTGGAGCGTATTGTATGATATGAGTCTTTGATTTTTAGTTTGCCACAATAATCTTTGTTGTACACACCTTTTGAGAGGGACACACATGAATCGTGATTTATTAGAATACTCTATGTGCTTCACTTATATCTTTTTAGAGCACGGCGGTGGCTTTATTTTATAAAAATTGTTGAACTCTCATGCTTCACTTATATTATTTTGAGAGTCTATCTAAACAGCATGGTAATTTTCATAGGTTATGAATTTAGTCCTAATATGATGGGCATCCAAGAGGAATATAATATAAACTTTCATATAAAGAGCGTTGAATACTATGAGAAGTTTGATTCCTTATGATTGTTTTGAGATATAAAGATGGTGATATTAGAGACATGCTAGTGAATAATTGTGGATCGGTAGAAATACTTTTGTTAAAGTTTGTGATTCCCGTAGCATGCACGTATGGTGAACCGTTATGTTATGAAGTCGGATCATGATTTATTTATTGATTGTCTTCCTTATGAGCGGCGGTCGGGGACGAGCGATGGTGTTTTCCTACCAATCTATCCCCCTAGGAGCATGCATGTTGTACTTTGTTTCGATAACTAATAGACTTTTGCAAAAAGTATGTGAGTTCTTTATGACTAATGCTGAGTCCATGGATTATACGCACTCTCACCCTTCCACCTTTGCTAGCCTCTCTAGTACCGCGCAATTCTCGCCGGTGCATTACACCCACCATATACCTTCCTAAAAATAGCCACCATACCTACCTATTATGGCATTTCCATAGCCATTCCGAGATATATTGCCATGCAACTTCCACCGTTCCATTTTGTTCTAAGTTTCGAGTTGTAATTCTTGAGTTGTAAGTAAATAAAAGTGTGATGATCATCATTATTAGAGAATTGTCCCATGTGAGGAAAGGATGATGGAAGCTATTATTCCCTCACAAGTTGGGATGAGTCTCCGGACTTTACAAAAATAAAAGAGGCCAAAGAAACCCATATAAAAAATAGAGAAAAGAAAAAAGGCCAAAGTGCCCAAAAAAATTAGGGAAAAGAGAGAAGAGGCAATGCTACTATCCTTTTTCCACACTTGTGCTTCAAAGAAGCACCATGATCTTCATGGTAGAGAGTCTCCTATTTTGTCACTTTCATATACTAGTGGGAATTTTTCATTATAGAACTTGGCTTGTATATTCCAATGATGGACTTCCTCAAATTGCCCTAGGTCTTCGTGAGCAAGCGAGTTGGAAACACACCCACTTAGTTTCTTTTGAGCTTTCATAAACTTATGCCTCTAGTGCATACGTTGCATGGCAATCCCTACTCACTCATATTGATATCTATTGATGGGCATCTCCATAGCCCGTTGATATGCCTAGTTGATATGAGACTATCTCCTTCTTTTTGTCTTCTCCACAATCTCCATAGCCAGTTTCTGTTTTTCCTTGTTTTTGAGTTTACAGAAAAGGAATATCAAAAGGAGTCCAAATGGAATAAAACTTTCGTGATGATTTTTCTTGGACCAAAAGACACCTACAAGACTTGGAGTCGATGCCAGCAGACCCACGAGGTGACGACAAGCCGTAGTGGGCGCCCCCTGTCTTGTGGCTCCCTCGGAGGTGTCCTAACCCTAATCTTGGGCCTATATATTCCCAAATATTCCCAAACCATCAGAGGCATCCATGAAAATACTTCTCCACCACCGCAAGCCTCGGTACTTGTGAGATCCCATCTTCGGGCCTTTTCCGGCGATCTGCCTGATAACCCACAAGTATAGGGGATCGCAACAGCTTTCGAGGGTAGAGTATTCAACCCAAATTTATTGATTTGACACAAGGGGAGCCAAAGAATATTCTCAAGTATTAGCAGTTGAGTTGTCAATTCAACCACACCTGGAAACTTAGTATCTGCACAAAGTGTTTAGTAGCAAAGTAATATGATAGAGGTGGTAACAGCAACAAAAGTAAAGACAGCAAAAGTAATATTTTTGGAATTTTGTAGTGATTGTAACAGTAGCAGCGGGAAAGTAAATAAGCATAAACTAGTATATGGAAAGCTCGTAGGCACCGGATCAGTGATGGATAATTATGCTAGATGCGGTTCATCATGTAACATTCATAACATAGGGTGACACAGAACTAGCCCCAATTCATCAATGTAATGTAGGCATGTATTTCGAATATAGTCATACGTTCTTATGGAAAAGAACTTGCATGAAATATTTTGTCCTACCCTCCCATGGCAGCGGGGTCCTAATGGAAACTAAGGGATATTAAGGACTCCTCTTAATAGAGTACCGGACCAAAGCATTAACACATAGTGAATACATGAACTCCTCAAACTATGGTCATCACCGGGAGTGGTCCCGATTATTGTCACTTCGGGGTTGCCGGATCATAACACATAGTAGGTGACTATAGACTTGCAAGATATGATCAAGAACTCACATATATTCATGAAAACATAATAGATTCAGATATGAAATCATGGCACTCGGGCCCTAGTGACAAGCATTAAGCATAGCAAAGTCATAGCAACATCAATCTCAGAACATAATGGATACTAGGGATCAAACCCTAACAAAACTAACTCGATTACATGATAAATCTCATCCAACCCATCGCCGTCCAGCAAGCCTACGATGGAATTACTCACGCACGGCGGTGAGCATCATGAAATTGGTGATGGAGGATGGTTGATGATGATGACGACGACGAATCCCCCTCTCTGGAGCCCCGAACGGACACCAGATCAGCCATCCCGAGAGGTTTTAGGGCTTGGCGGCGGCTCCGTATCGTAAAACGCGATGATTTCTTCTCCTCTATTTTTTCTCTCCGAAAGCCAATATATAGAGTTGGAGTTGGCGTCGGAAGGTGTCCAGGGGGCCCACGAGGTAGCAGGGCGCGCCCTAGGGGGGGGGGCGCCCCCACCCTCGTGGACAGGGTGTGGGCCCCCTGGTCTTCATCTTTGGCGAGGATTTTTTATTATTTATTGTAAGGTATTCCGTGGAGTTTCAGGTCATTCCGCGAACTTTTGTTTTCTGCACATAAAACAACATCATGGCAATTCTGCTGAAAACAGCGTCAGTCCGGGTTAGTTCCATTCAAATCACACAAGTTAGAGTCCAAAACAAGGGCAAAAGTGTTTGGAAAAGTAGATACGCTGGAGATGTATCAACTCCCCCAAGCTTAAACCATTGCTTGTCCTCAAGCAATTCAGTTGACAAACTGAAAGAAATAAAGAAAAAATTTTACAAACTCTGTTTGCTCTTGTTGTTGTAAATATGTCAAGCCAGCATTCAAGTTTCAGCAAAGATCATAACTAACCACATTTGCAATAATTCTCAGGTCTCATAATTACTCATATCAATAGCATAATCAACTAGCAAGCTATAATAATAAATCTCCGATGACAACACTTTCTCAAAACAATCATAATATGATATAACAAGATGGTATCTCGCTAGCCCTTTCTGAGACCGCAAAACATAAATGCAGATCACCTTTAAAGATCAAGGACTGACTAGACATTGTAATTCATGGTAAAAGAGATCCAATCATAGTCGCACACAATATAAATTAACAGTGATGAATGCAAATGACAGTTGTGCTCTCCAGCTAGTGCTTTTTAATAAGAGGATGGCGACTCAACATAAAATTAAATAGATAGGCCCTTCACAGAGGGAAGCAGGGATTTGTAGAGGTGCCAGAGCTCGGTTTTGAAATAGAGATAAATAATATTTTGAGCGGTATACTTTCATTGTCAACATAGCAACTAAGAGATGGCGATATCTTCCATGCTACTCACATTATAGGCGGTTCCCAAACAGAATGGTAAAGTTTATACTCCCCCTCCACCAACAAGCATCAATCCATGGCTTGCTCGAAACAATGAGTGCCTCCAACATACATCAGGTCCCAGGGGGAGTTTTGTTTGCAATTAATTTTGATTTAGTTTGCATAAAGCATAGGACTGGGCATCCCGGTGACCAGCCATTTTCTCGTGAGTGAGGAGCGGAGTCCACTCCTCTTGAGAATAACCCGCCTAACATGGAAGATAAGGGCAGCCTTGGTTGATACATGGGCTATTCGAGCATACAAGACAGAATGTTTATTTGAAGGTTTAGAGTTTGGCACATACAAATTTACTTGGAACGGCAGGTAGATACCGCATATAGGAAGGTATAGTGGACTCATATGGAATAACTTTGGGGTTTAAGGGATTGGATGCACAAGCAGTATTCCCGCTTAGTACAAGTGAGGGCTAGCAAAAGACTGGGAAGCAACCAACTAGAGAGCGACAACAGCCATGTACATGCATTAAAATTAATAAACATTGGATGCAAGCATGAGTAGGATATAATCCACCATGAACATAAATATCGTGAAGGCTATGTTGATTTGTTTCAAGTACATGTGTGAACATGTGCCAAGTCAAGGCACTTAAATCATTCAAAGGAGGATACCACCCCATCATACCACATCAAAACCATCTCAATAGCATGTTGGCACGCAAGTTAAATCATTATAACTCATAGCTAATCAAGCATGGAACAAGCAACTATGATCTCTAATTGTCATTGCAAACATGTTTACGCATAACAAGATGAATCAAGAACGATGAACTCATCATATTTACAAAAACAAGAGAGGTCGAGTTCATACCAGCTTTTCTCATCTCAGTCAGTCCATCATATATCATCATAATTGCCTTTCACTTGCACGACCGAACGATGTGAACAATAATAAGAGTGCATGTGCATTGGACTAAGCTGGAATCTGCGAGCATTCAATAATCAGGAGAATACAAGGTAATATGGGCTCTTGGTTAAATCAACAATAAAGCATATAAGAGCCACTTCAACAATTTAATCATGGTCTTCTCCTACCGACCCCCAAAGAAAAGAAAAGAAATAAAACTATTTAGACGGGAAAGCTCCCAACAAGCAAAAGAAGAACGGGAAATATTTTTTGGTTTTCTTTTTAATTATTACTACTACAGCAGAAAAAGTAAACTACTACTTTTTTTGGTTTTTTCTCAAGGTTTAACAAACACATAAGAAGAAAACAGGAAAAAGGAAAATAAACTAGCATGGATATTACAATGAAAGAGTATGAGCACCGACATCTAGCAATGAGTGTGTGTGGACATAAATGTAATGTCGGTGAGAAATACGTACTCCCCCAAGCTTAGGCTTTTGGCCTAAGTTGGTTTATTGCCAGGGATAGCCTGGCGGATATCCGTAAGTGTAGCTGGGGTCGTACTGTGATGAAGAATAGTTGGGGTCATACTGTGATGAAGAAGACTCTGACTACCATTGGCTGACAGCCATCTCTGGATCCCAAGAATAAACAGATTGTCGTGGAGGCCCATCTTGTGGTTCCAGTTCTGGGGCTGGTGCAGAATTTCTATAAGCTTGGACGGCAGCCCACGTAACGAGATAAGGTCCTACAAATTTAAACAAAGAAGGAGCAGGCAGGGTAATAGTTTCAGGATCATGTTTATGAAAGAATAATTTATATTTGAGCTCTCCGTCCCTGCCCTTAACAAGAAAATCATGTGCTATCATACTCTTATAGTCTAGATAAGCACTAGGCAGCAATTTTTCTTCTTTCTCATGAAGCCTAATAGCTATGTTAAAATGTGCAGCGAGGAGTGAAGCATAAATGCCTCCAAAGATGGGACCCTTAGTACGGTTCATACTTAACCGTCTAGCTATAATTCCGCCCATACTAACAGTGTTATCGCGGTATAAACCATGGAACAAAATAATAATATCAGGAATACTAAGGTTCCCACAGTTCCCGCGACCGATCAAGCAACGACTAGCAAATAAGGCAAAATAGCGTTAAACAGGAAAATGTATGCTAGTGATTCTTGCATTAGAAACCTTCCTGGTTTCTCCCACAGAGATAGTGTTAATAAATGCTTCCACCTCTTTACGGGGTGGTTCCTCTAAGATACCCTCAGGGGGTATGTTGCATACTGCGCAAAATTCAGACAATGGCATTTTCTTCACAACGTCATATAAATGAAACTCTACTGAAGGAGGTGATTCCTTAGGGAAAAAGTAGAAGTTTTGCACAAAAGTATTTGTGAGTAAGAGATACTGAGGACGTTGGTCGCGGACGAAGTCGGTGAGGCCGACATTTTCAATTAATGAATAGAAATCCTCATAAATCCCGACATGTGTCAAGAAATTATCAGAAGGCCATTCACACGGCCGGATCTCCGTGGTGCGAGGCAAATTATATTTGGCCCTCTGTGCTTCTTCATTTTGTTTCTCCTTTGAGCTCCGGCTCGATGAGCCCCTCAAAAGTCTCTTCATTATTTTCTGAAATAATCTGAAATTTTTAGTAACTTCAAACAAAAGTGAACCAAACTCAATAAAACTGATAGCAAGTACTCCTACAAGTGTCTAGGGCCTATATCAAGCATTATAACTACTTTGAACCATATAAATTTGACATGCAAGCTCAAGAACATGGTCACCTATGCAGCACAAATTTGCAAAGAATAGAGCACTAGAACAAAAACTAATTGGACCAATGGAGGAGTCACATACCAAGGAACAATCTCCCCAAGAAGTTTTTCGAGAGGTGCTTTGAGCAAGGAGATCGAAAATCATAGCAAAGAGGGCTGGAACCCGTGCTTGAGTTGGTTTTTCGTGTTTGTGTGAGGAAGAGGAAGAAGATGGGTGCAGTAATAAGTGGAGGAGGGCCACCGTGGGCCCACGAGGCAGGGGGCGCCCAGGGGGTAGGGCGCGCCCTCCACCCTTGTGGCCAGGTGGCAGCTCCCCCCGCGGTAATTTTTACACTATAAATCCTCAAATATTCCCGAAAAAAATCATATTAAATTGGCATGTCATTCTGAGGACTTTTATTTTCAGGATATTTTTATATTGCACGGATAAGTCAGGAAACAGACAGGAAAATACTATTTTTACATTATTTCAACTAAGGAACAGAAAGTATCGAGAGGGTACAAAAGGTGGTGCTTCTAGTTTCATCCATCTCATGCTATCAAAAGGAATCCGCTAACAAGGTTGATCAAGTCTTGTTAACAAACTCATTCCGATAATCATGAAACCGGAGAAATTTCGAATAGCACTAGGTTACCTCAACGGGGATATGCACATCCCCAGTAATAAGTATATCATATTTCTTTTTGACAGTAGGAAGAGGAAATTCAAAACCTCCAAATATAATCGATGGAATTTTTCCAATAGAGTTGATACTATGGACTTGAGGTTGTTTCCTCGGAAAGTGTACCGTATGCTCATTGCCATTACCATGAAAAGTGGCATTCCCTTTCTTGCAATCAATAACAGCCCCTGCAGTATTAAGAAAAGGTCTTCCAAGAAAAATAGACATACTATCATCCTCGGTAATATCAAGAATAACAAAGTCCGTTAAAATAGTAACGCTTGCAACCACAATAGGCACATCCTCACAAATACCGATAGGTATATCAGTTGATTTATCAGCCATTTTCAAAGATATTTCAGTAGGTGTCAACTTATTCAAGTCAAGTCTACGATATAAAGAGAGAAGCATAACACTCACACCGGCTCCAAGATCACATAAAGCAGTTTTAACATAATTTCTTTTAATGGAGCATGGTATAGTGGGTACTCCTGGATCTCCAAGTTTCTTTGGTATACCACCCTTAAAAGTATAATTAGCAAGCATGGTGGAAATTTCAGCTTCCGATATCTTTCTTTTATTTGTAACAATATCTTTCATGTACTTAGCATAAGGATTCATTTTGAGCATATCAGTTAATCACATACGCAAAAAGATAGGTCTAATCATTTCAGCAAATCGCTCAAAATCCTCATCATCCTTTCTCTTGGATGGTTTGGGAGGAAAAGGCATGGGTTTCTGGACCCAAGGTTCTCTTTCTTTACCATGTTTCCTAGCAAAAAAGTCTCTTATCATAACGCTGTTTCTTTGATTGTGGGTTATCAAGATCAACAGCAGGTTCAACTTCTACGTCATTATCATTACTAGGTTGAGCATCATCGTGAACATCATCATTAACATTTTCACTAGGTTCATGTTCATTACCAGATTGTGTTTCAGCATCAGACATAGATATATCATTTGGATTATCAGGTGGTTCAGCAATAGGTTCACTAGAAGTTTACACAGTTATATCATTTTTCTTTTTCTTCCTTTTAGAAGAACTAGGTGCATCAATATTATTTCTCTGAGAATCTTGCTCAATTCTCTTTGGGTGGGCTTCAGGATACAAAGGTTCTTGAGTCATTCTACCAGTTCTAGTAGCCACTCTAACAGCATAATCATTTTTCTTACTATTCATTTCATCAAGCACTTCCTTTTGAGCCTTAAGTACTTGTTCTACTTGAGTGGTAACCATAGAAGCATGTTTGCAAACAAGTTTAAGTTCACCTCTAACATTAGCCATATAATCACCCAAGCGTTTAATCATATAGGCATTTTGTTTTAATTGTCTACCAAAATAAGCATTGAAGTCGTCTTGCTTAAACATAAAGTTATCAAACTCATCCAAGCACTGACTAGCAATTTTAGTAGGAGGGACTTCAGCTTTATCATATCTATAGAGATAATTTACCTTTACTACCTGTGTCGGGTTACCGGGATCAGGAGGTTCTTCAATAAATAAAGGATTAAGATCATATGTTTCTTCAACAGGCGATAAATTAAGACCATGTATTTCTTCAATAGGAGGTAAATTCTTAACATCTTCAGCTTTAATACCTTTTTCTTTCATAAATTTCTTTGCTTCTTGTATATCTTCAGGACTGAGAAATAGAACACCTCTCTTATTCGGAGTTGGTTTAGGAATAGGATCATTAATTGGAGCAGGAGATGGCTCAGGAGTTGGCTCAGGAGGTGCCCAATTATTTTCATTTGTCAACATATTATTCAATAGAATTTCAGCTTCATCCGGTGTTCTTTCCCTCAAAAGAGAACCAGCACAACTATCCAGGTAATCTCTGGAAGTATCGGTTAGTCAATTATAAAATATATCGAGTATTTCATGTTTTTTAAGAGGATGATCAGGCATAGCATTAAGTAGCTTGAGAAGCCTCCCCCAAGCTTGTGGGAGACTCTCTTCTTTAATTTGCACAAAGTTGTATATTTCCTTTAAAGCAGCTTGTTTCTTATGACCAGGGAAATATTTAGCAGAGAAGTAATAAATCATATCTTGGGGACTACGCACACAACCAGGATCAAGAGAATTAAACCATATCTTAGCATCACCCTTTAATGAGAACGGAAATATTTTGAGTATATAAAAGTAGCGCGATCTCTCATCATTAGTAAACAGGGTGGATATATCATTTAATTTAGTAAGAGGTGCCACAACAGTTTCAGATTCATAACCATGGAAAGGATCAGATTCAACCAAAGTAATTATATCAGGATCAACAGAAAATTCATAATCCTTATCAGGAACACATATAGGTGAAGTAGCAAAAGCAGGATCATGCCTCATTTTATATCTAAGTGATTCTTTGTTCCATTTAGCTATTAACCTTCTAAGCTCATCATTATCATTGCAAGCTAAAATAGCAGCAGAAGCCTCTCTATCAAAAATATAACCTTCAGGAATAATAGGCCTATCCTCATCATCATTTTCATCAATATTATCAGATTCAATAATTTCTTTCTCTCTAGCCCTAGCAATTTGTTCATCAAGAAATTCACTAAGGGGCACAGTAGTATCAAGCATCGAAGTAGTTTCATCATAAGTATCATGCATAGCAGAAGTGGCATCATCAATAACATGCGACATATCAGAACGAATAGCAGAAACAGGTTTAGGTGTCGCAAGCTTACTCAAAACAGAAGGTGAATCAAGTGCAGAGCTAGATGGCAGTTCCTTACCTGCCCTCGTAGTTGAGGGATAAATTGTTGTCTTAGCGTCTTTCAAGTTCTTCATATTGTCTAGCAGATATAAATCCCAAGTGACTCAAAGAATAGAGCTATGCTCCCTGGCAAAGACGCCAGAAATTAGTCTTGATTACCCACAAGTATAGGGGATCGCAACAACTTTCGAGGGTAGAGTATTCGACCCAAATTTATTGATTCGACACAAGGGGAGCCAAAGAATATTCTCAAGTATTAGCAACTGAGTTGTCAATTCAACCACACCTGGAAACTTAGTATCTGCAACAAAGTGTTTAGTAACAAAGTAATATGATAGTGGTGGTAACAGCAACAAAAGTAAAGACAACAAAAGTAATATTTTTGGTATTTTGTAGTGATTGTAACAGTAGCAGCGGGAAAGTAAATAAGCGTAAACCAGTATATGGAAAGCTCGTAGGCACCGGATCAGTGATGGATAATTATGCCGGATGCGGTTCATCATGTAACAGTCATAACATATGGTGACACAGAACTAGCTCCAATTCATCAATGTAATGTAGGCATGTATTGCGAATATAGTCATACGTGCTTAAGGAAAAGAACTTGCATGACATCTTTTGTCCTACCCTCCCGTGGCAGTGGGGTCCTAATGGAAACTAAGGGATATTAAGGCCTCCTCTTAATAGAGTACCGGACCAAAGCATTAACACATAGTGAATACATGAACTCCTCAAACTATGGTAATCACTGGGAGTGGTCCCGATTATTGTCACTCCGGGGTTGCCGGATCATAACACATAGTAGGTGACTATAGACTTGCAAGATAGGATCAACAACTCACATATATTCATGAAAACATAATAGGTTCAGATCCAAAATCATGGCACTCGGGCCCTAGTGACAAGCATTAAGCATAGCAAAGTCATAGCAACATCAATCTCAGAACACAATGGATACTAGGGATCAAACCCTAACAAAACTAACTCGATTACATGATAAATCTCATCCAACCCATCACCGTCCAGCAAGCCTACGATGGAATTACTCACGCACGGCGGTGAGCATCATGAAATTGGTGATGGAGGATGGTTGATGATGACGACGGCGACGAATCCCCCTCTCCGGAGCCCCGAACAGACTCCAGATCAGCCCTCCCAAGAGGTTTTAGGGCTTGGTGGTGGCTCCGTATCGTAAAACACGATGATTTCTTCTCCTCTATTTTTTTCTCTCCGAAAGCCAATATATAGAGTTGGAGTTGGCGTCGGAAGGTGCCCAGGGGGCCCACGAGGTAGGGGCGCGCCCTAGGGGGGGCGCCCCCCACCCTCGTGGATAGGGTGTGGGCCCCCTAGTCTTCATCTTTGGCGAGGATTTTTTATTATTTATTGTAATGTATTCCGTGGAGTTTCAGGTCATTCCGAGAACTTTTGTTTTCTGCACATAAAACAACACCATGGCAATTCTGCTGAATACAGCGTCAGTCCGGGTTAGTTCCATTCAAATCATACAAGTTAGAGTCCAAAACAAGGGCAGAAGTGTTTGGAAAAGTAGATACGTTGGAGACGTATCACTGCCAGATGGAAATTCGATCATGGAGGGCTTCTACATCAACCCTATTGCCCTCCCGATGAAGCGTGAGTAGTTTACCACAGACCTATGGGTCAATAGCTAGTATCTAGATGGCTTCTTCTCTCTCTTTGATCTTCAATACAATGTTCTCCTCGATGCTCTTGGAGTTCTATCCGATGTAATCTTCTTTTGCGGTGTGTTTGTCGAGATCCGATGAATTGTGGATTTATCATCAGCGTATCTATGAATATTATTTGAATCTTCTCTGAATTCTTATACGCATGATTTGATATCTTTGTATTTATCTTCGAATTATCGGTTTGGTTTGGCCAACTAGATTGGTTCTTCTTGCAATGGGAGAGGTGCTAAGTTTTGGGTTCAGTCTTGCATGATTTCACCCAGTGACAAAGTAGGGGTATCGAGACACTTATTGTATTGTTGCCATCAAGGGTAAAAGGATGGGATTTTCATCATATTGCTTGAGTTTATCCCTCTATATCATGTCATCTTACTTAAGGCGTTACTCCGTTCTTCATGAACTTAATACTCTAGATGCATGCTGTATAGCGGTCGATGTGTGGAGTAATAGTAGTAGATGCAGAATCGTTTCGGTCTACTTGACACAGACGTGATGCCTATATTCATAATCATTGCCTTGGATATCGTCATAACTTTGCGCTTTTCTATCAAATGCTCGGCAGTAATTTGTTCACCCACCGTATTATTTTCCTTCAAGAGAGAAGCCTGTAGTGAAACCTATGGCCCCGGGTCTATTTTCCATAATATATTTTCATATCTATAAACCAAAAAACCCAAAAAATACCTTTCTGAAATTTATTTGTTTTTATTTTATTTTCCATTTTAGTAATCTTTTATATCTATCTCTATCAGATCTCACCATTGCAATTGACTATGAGGGGATTGAACACCCCTTTATCGTGTTGGGTGCAAGTGTTTGATTGTTTATGTAGGTGCATAGATTGGAGACTTGCTTGTACCTCCTACTGGATTGATACCTTGGTTCTCTAACTTAGGGAAATACTTATCTCTACTTTGCTGCATCACCCTTTCTTCTTCAAGGAAAAAACCAACGCGAGCTCAGGAAGTAGCGCTGCACAATTGCCATTTTAAGAAGCTGAATGGCGTTATGTGCTTCAACTTCAACCAGTGTCGCACCAGTAATAGGGAGCGCGTTGAGCCTGGTGGCCGTTGCTATCATGTTATCTACCGGGTTAGAAAAATGACCCGATGGTGTTGCAAGACGCTGAGGCGGGGTCTGGCTCCTGCGGGTTGGCTCTGGTTGATGAGGCTGAGCCACCGCCCTATTCCCCGACACCTCTGCAGTTGGGGGTATAACCGGTGCCCCTTTAGTACTCGGTCCTGCTCCTGGTGTGTTAAAAAATTCATGGGTTCATAATTTAAAGGCAACGGGTCTGGTATCTCCTTCGAAGGATTGCATTGGGGGTGTTTTGATCAATATTTCACTGCCAAGCTTCGGCTTTCAGGCGCTCTGACTCAGCAGTAATCTGAGCCTACACTGCTGCCATCTGGGTGTTTTCAGTGTTGATATCTTCTCGGGCCTTGGTCATCTGCTCCCTAAGCTTCATGATCTCTGTGTTGTGCTCCACCTGGTTCTCCGTCGTGACCTTAGTCCCCATTAAGGTTGTCAATGCATCCATCAACTCAGACAGGACTTGATCCGGAGGCCTGGCTGAGGCGGACCCTGAAGGGTCAGTCATTGTTGTTGCTCCGATCGTCGTGTTAGTGAGAGCCGGCGTCGTGCCTGCCATGAAGATGGCAGCTTGGCACGGCGGCTCGTAGGGGTCCGAAATATTGTCACCATCAAAACAGACCCCAAGCCTGCCGTTTTGAAGCTAGTAGATCGATTCCGTCTCTCCAATCAAGGACTCATCACCTGAGTAGATGACAGTCTCTCCTCCATATGTGAAATTTTCCGCAAGTTCCACACCTTGTGTGAAGCCCATGAAGACATGTTCCCGCCCGGCTTGGACCCGGTCGGGCTGCGTGCGCCAAGCCGTCTTGACGAGGTCGGCGCAGATGTTCGGCTCACGCTCAGATCCGCGATGAAGACGTGGATTCCGCCGAAGGGGACTGGTACCCATACTCGATTGAGTCGGCCTCGGGGCCCCAGCTAGCATCGCCAATGTAGAGCTTGTCACGGTGACTCCTAGTCATCCTGTCAACGGCATATCCCACAATCTATGGGAAAGAGACCTTCAAGAACTCGAAACCACCATGCGCTGGCCCCATGGTGGGCGCCAACTGTCGTGGTTTTGTCACGGCAGATGTCCTAGTGTGAGGACTTAGTCATGAGGCCATCGCAATGGCAGTTAGCTTGTCGGGGTTGAGCGGGACGAGAGACACGGGTTACCCAGGTTCAGCCCCTCACGGTGGAGGTAAAAGCCTACTCCTGCTCTTGTTGTGTATTGCTCAAGTATTAATTACAAGGGAGCGGATTCACTTGACATAGCTATCGATTATTGTAACTTAACCTATTCTTTACTAGGGACTCACCTTTTATATACAGGTCAAGACCTCCAGCTTACAAGAGTCTGGGTCGGGTCACGATCCGTGACCGAGCCTAACTCTAACTCGTCATTCCTTCTATGACAAGACATTGTATGGCGACTTACACCTGTGGGTCGCATGCCGCCTTCTTGTGAGCCGCCTTTTCTAGACCTGCATCTTGATCGTCTTGGCCCTCCTCAGGCCCAGCTTCAGAGCCGCCAGTGACTTGACCCGGCCCTTTCAGGGTGGGTTACACCGTGGGGTTATATCCCCAACACCCTCCTTTGCCGTTGTGACCCCATTTTGTATTTTAAATCAAGATGAAAAATCAAGTAGATCACACACAGTTTATTATCACCAACCGTGTGAGATGCGGTACAAAATATCTTGGAGCACCGTCGGTTTAGTATCTTGGAGCTCTGTTCAATTGCTGAACTTGCTCGATTAAGAAGTGTGGGGTGTGATGTAGACTCTTTTGTGTACCCAAATTATGCAATGACATGGATGACCACTGTAACCAGGGAAATTCAGACCAAAATTTGCACGCTCAAACTCATTATGCACGGGGTAAGCTATATGAATCATTTGTGATGTTCACATATCGTACATTGACTGAATAAGGGACCGTGTCTGATGACACTTTGCGCGCCAGTTTTTCACTGCACCTGTTGGGGAACGTAGCATGCAATTTCAAAAAAAATCCTACGATCACGCAAGATCTATCTAGGAGATGCATAGCAATGAGAGGGGAGAGTGTGTCCACGTACCCTCGTAGAACGAAAGCGGAAGCTTTTAGTTTAACGCAGTTGATATAGTCGAATGTCTTCGCGATACAACCGATCAAGTACCGAACGTACGGCACCTCCGAGTTCAACACACATTCATCTCGATGACGTCCCTCGAACTCTTGATCCAGCAAAGTGTCGAGGGAGAGTTTCGTCAGCATGACGGCGTGGTGACGGTGATGGTGAAGTGATCCGCGCAGGGCTTCGCCTAAGCACTACGACAAAATGACCGGAGGAGTAAACGGTGGAGGGAGGCACCGCACATGGCTAAGAAAAAATTGATGTGCTTTGGGGTGCCCCCTGCCCATGTATATAAAGGAGGAGAGGGAGGAGGCCATCCCTAGGGGGCGCGCCAAGTGGGGGGGACCCACTAGGACTCCTAGTCCTAGTCGCCCCCTTCCTTCTTTCGGAGAAGGAAAGGGGGAAGGAGAGGGAGAGGGAGAAGGAAAGGAGGGGGGCGCCCCCTCCCCTTGTCCAATTCGGACTTCCCATGGGGGGCGCCACCCCTTGTGGGCTTCCCTCTCTCTCCCCTATGGCCCATGTTGGCCCATTACTTTTCCCGGGGGGTTTCGGTAACCTGTCGGTACTCCAAAAAATATATGAAATGCTCCGGAACCATTCCGATGTCCGAATACTATCGTCCAATATATCAATATTTACCTCTCAACCATTTCGAGACTCCTCGTCATGTCTGTGATCTCATCAGGGACTCCGAACAATCTTCGGTCACAAAAACACATAACTCATAATACAAATCATCATCAAACGTTAAGCGTGCGGACCCTATGGGTTCGAGAACTACGTAGACATGACCGAGACACCTCTCCAGTCAATAACCAATAGCGGAACCTAGATGCTCATATTGGCTCCCACATATTCCACAAAGATCTTTATCGATCGAACCGTTATGACAACATATGTTATTCCCTTTGTCATCGGTATGTTACTTGCCCGAGATTCGATCGTCGGTATCCTCATACCTAGTTCAATCTCGTTACCGGCAAGTCTCTTTACTGGTTCCGTAATGCATCATCTCATAACTAACTCATTAGTCACATTGCTTGCAAGGCTTATTATGATGTGCACTACCGAGAGGGCCTAGAGATACCTCTCCGATACTCAGAGTGACAAATCCTAATCTCTATATATGCCAACCCAACAAAACACCTTTGGAGATACCTGTAGAGCATTTTTATAATCACCCTTTCACGTTGTGATGTTTGATAGCACACAAGGTATTCCTACGGTATTCGGGAGTTGCATAATCTCATAGTCAAAGGAACATGTATAAGTCATGAAGAAAGTAGTAGCAATAAAACTTAACGATCATTATGCTAAGCTAACAAATGGGTCTTGTCCATCACATCATTCTCCTAATGATGTGATATCGTTCATCAAATGACAACACATGTCTATGGTTAGGAAACTTAACCATCATTGATTAACGAGCTAGTCTTAGTAGAGGCTTACTAGCAACACTATTTTGTCTATGTATTCACACATGTATCAAGTTTCTGATTAATACAATTCTAGCATGAATAATAGATATTTATCGTGATATAAGGAAATATAAATAATAACATCATTATTGCCTCTAGGGCATATTTCCTTCAGCACCGAGCCAAAATTTTCGGCTTCTGCAGAAATATATACCTCCCTTCCGCCTCACCCTGACCAAAAGCCATATTTCCCCTGTTTCCACCTTCCTTTCCTAGTTCAAAGCTTCAATCCTTGCTTGCAGTTCCACCTCCTCGCTGGTGACCCTCCTTCACGCTGCTCAGCTTTGTCAATCTAGGCAGGTAATTGATAACCCACAAGTATAGGGATCGCAACCATTTTCGAGGGTAGAGTATTCAACCCAAATTTATTGATTCGACACAAGGGGAGCCAAAGAATATTCTCAATTATTAGCAGCTGAGTTGTCAATTCAACCACACCTAAAAGTCTTAATATCTACAGCAAAGTATTTAGTAGCAAAGTAGTATGCAAGTAATGGTATCGGTGGCAAAAGTAACAGTAGCAATTTTGTAGCAATCATAACAATGGCAACAGAAAAGTAACTTTGTAGAGGTCAATATGAAACAAGCTCGGAGGCAATGGATCAGTGATGGATAATTATGCAGGATGGCATTCATCATGCAACAGTTATAACATAGGGTGACACAAAACTAGCTCCAATTCATGAATATAATGTAGGCATGAATTCCGAATATAGTCATACGTGCTTATGGAAAAGAACTTGCATGACGTCTTTTGTCCTACCATCCCGTGGCAGCGGGGTCCTATTGGAAACTAAGGGATATTAAGGCCTCCTTTTAATAGAGTACCGGACCAAAGCATTAACACTTAGTGAATACATGATCTCCTCATACTACGGCCATCACCGGGAAGTGTCTTGACTATTGTCACTCCAGGGTTGCCGGATCATAACACGTAGTAGGTGACTATAACTTGCAAGATAGGATCAAGAACGCAATTATATTAATGAAAACATAATAGGTTCAGATCTGAAATCATGGCACTCGGGCCCTAGTGACAAGCATTAGGCATAGCAAAGTCATAGCAACATCAATCTTAGAACATAGTGGATACTAGGGATCAAACCCTAACAAAACTAACTCGATTACATGGTAAATCTCATCCAACCCATCACGGTCCAACAAGCCTATAATGGAATTACTAACGCACGGCGGTGAGCATCATGAAATTGGTGATGGTGGATGGTTGATGATGACGATGGCGAAGATTTCCCGTCTCCGGAGCCCAAAACGGACTCCAGATCTGCCCTCGCGGGGAAGAACAGGGCTTGGCGGTGGCTCCATATCGTCAAACGCGATGAATCCTTCTCTTTGATTTTTTTCTCCCTGAACGTGAATATATGGAGTTGGAGTTGACGTTTGTGAAGGTCCAGGGGGGCCACAAGGTCAGAGGGGGCGCCCCCACCCTTGTGGCTAGGGTGTGGGCCCCTTCAGTTGATTCGTTCGCCAATTTTTTTATTAATTCCAAAACTGAGCTCCGTGAAATTTCAGGTCAATCCGAGAACTTTTTATTCTGCACAAAAATAACACCATGACAATTCTGCTGAAAACATTGTCAGTCCGGGTTAGTTCCATTCAAATCATGCAAGTTAGAGTCCAAACCAAGGGCAAAAAAGTTTGGAAAAGTAGATACGATGGAGATGTAACAGTAACCCACACTCGAAACCATCCTCCTCCTCCTTCTACACCCACATGCCTCGACCGCCGGTGCGACACCTTCCACCCAAATCACTAACCCATCCTCCAAATAAGCGTCGCCCTAAGCCATGGTGCACGTAGTATAGCAAGGAGCATTTGGCAGCGGAGAAGCAAATTGCGGCCGCACGCGTGGATGAGGTCGCGATGGCTGCCATTCGTGCCGACCCCCAGATCTTCGAGGAGCACCTCGCCGTCGAGGCCACCATCGATGCCTCATGCACCGACGCTGCCTCGCGGTTGGCTACTTTAAACAACGGTTCGTGGCGTTTTCTCAAGGCCACCGTCGGTGCCTTCGACGAAGACTACGAGGTATTTTCTCAGCGTACCCATGCTTACCTCAAATCGAGAGCCGGCAGGTTGGTGCCCGGAGCGGCTCAGGCAACTCATCATTACGAGGAAGGCACCCGTGATGTGGATGCCTCACCCTCTTCCAAGTCCAAGGAGCCAACACTACAAAAAAAAGACACTTCTGTGACATTTTGGGCCGAACGAATTTTTTTTCTGTCATACATATGACACTTCTATGATGATAATTGTGACAAAACCCGGTATCATCATAGATGTGGTGGGCTCCTACTTCTATGACAAAAAATCATGACAGAAAATGGGCTTTTCGTCCTGGGCGGGCCAGAGACACAGCTGCATGACATTCTTTGGGTCGTCCATGACAGAAAAAACCGTGGTAGAAGCAAGGGGGAGGAAAATTTCGGGGAGTTCCCGGTTACGATGGGAGGTCGGGGGCCGAGCGATGCGCGTTTCTCTCGTACACGTACGCGCGTGTGTGCGAGGCGTTGGCTCTAACTGAACCTGAGCAAGGCGTTGGGTTCTAACTGAACCCGAGCGATTGCACTGCAGGCTACGCGTTACTGAACCCGAGCGATCGTTTGATGGTTGTTAACTAAACCCAATCGAGCGATTCCTTCGCTACTGTTGCTAACTGAAGCCGATCAATGCTGCCTCTAGATGAACAGTGAGCGTTGCGGGGGGGAGGAGGGGTTGGATGAACAGTTCCCGGTGGGGGTGGATGAACAGGACCCCGTGGTGTTGCCTCTGGATGAACAGGACCCCGATCGATCGAGCCGGTTGGGGCTGGATGAACAGGACCCCGTGGAGGGCTGGATGAACAGGACCACCCCGTGGCAGGCAGGATGAACAGTAGACGGTGGAGGGCAAGATGAACAGTAGCCCGTGGAGGGGTGGTTGAACAGGAGCCCGTGGAGAGGGCTGGTTGAACAGTAGCCGGTGGAGTAGCGCGCGGTGGAGGCTGGATGAACAGGAGCCCGTGGATGAACAGTCGCAGGTGGAGGCTGGAGGAGGTCGACGGTGGATGGACAGTAGCTCGTGGAGGCTGGAGGGGGTCGACGGTTGAGATGAACAGTATCCCGTGGAGTCCCGTTTTGCGGTACGCCACACCCCTCCCGATGAACAGGAAGTGCTCCAACACAAGTCTGTTTCGTCCGTTTTGCGGTACGCCACACCCCTCCCGATCGACAGGACCCCCGTTTCGACCGTAGGAGGTCTGTTTCCTCCGTTTTGCGGTACGCCAGACCCCTCCCGATGAACAGGATCCTGTTTCGAACGTGGCCGGTCGAACACAAGGTCGTTTCCTCTGTTCTGCGGTACGCCAGGCCTCGTTTCCATTGCCTGTTCCGTCCAAGCCCTCCCGATGAACACGACACATTCCGTTGGCTCCCCATGAACACGACGCATTCCGTTGCCTCCCCATGAACACGACGCATTCCGTTGCCTCCCCATGAACATGACGACGACGCTATTTCTCCGTTCCGACCCAGCCATGTACACGAGCCCTGGCCGTTCGTATGCGCGACTAGGCGTTCGAGACCCCGCACGTATGTACAAATACGTGGCCGTATTTTCTTTCTTGCACCCTGGCCGTTGTACGTACATGTACATGCTACGTGTGCGCCTCTACTACGACACGTGCGCGCCTCTACATCGACCAGTATGTACGTACACGTTCGCGACCAGAATGACAACGCTACGTACGCTTCGACCAGGTGGGTCCCGACTGTCAGGCACTTCCTTGCTTGTGAAGATGTAGCTGGTGGGTCCCAGCAGTCAGGGGGGCGAATCGTTTTGTTTTTTTTGCCCGGACGCACTTCCTTGCGTGCGAAGGTGTAGCTGGTGGGTCCCAGCAGTCAGCGGGGAAACGTTTTTTTCGCGAAATACGGTGGCCCGTCCGGTGGGTCCCCGCTGTCAGGTGGAGGAATAATTATTTTGCACATAATAAGGAGGCACTTCTTTGCTGCGGCCGTGGACCCAGCTGTTAGCCTCTCCACGTATAGTCCATGTCCGATTGAAGTCGTTCCTTGACCACGTTGACCACGCCGCGCCGAGAGCACCAGGGCGGTGGACGACGGCGAGGCCTAGGAAGGTGACGACGGGGAGCCGGGGAAGACGCAGCAGTGGAAGCCCGTGTGGAGAGGAGTACGAGGGTTCACTGGTTCGGCTGCGGTGTGAGGCTGCCATCGCCGCAGGGCCTGGCCAGCAATGGGAATAGTAGGGGCGGTAAGGCCTCCATGGCAGCACAGCCGGCCACGAGAGGCAGGAGCATGCGGCACGACCGGCGCTGCTTTGGGCGGCTGGAGCAAGAAGACCAGAGGTTGAAGAAGCACTACGGTCGTTGGATGGACATCGTAGGGTCACTGGAGCTGGAATCGTTCATATTGACTAAAGTTAACAAAGGCCCCTGTCCGAGTCAACTTAGTAGGCCCACAAGTCAGCCTCCCACCATGGTGGGTCCCAGCTAGCAGGGGGAGTATTCATTTTTTTGTGCGTAATAAGGAGGCACTTCCGGTGGGTCTGAGCTGACAGCGGGGGGAACATTTTTTCGCAAAATACGATGGCCCGTCCGGTGGGTCCGAGCAGTCAGGGGGGAAACGTTTTTTTCGTGAAATAAGGTGGCCCGTCCGGTGGGTCCCAGCTGTAAGGTGGAGGAATAATTATTTTGCGCGTAATAAGGAGGCACTTCCTTTCGGCCGCCTGGACCCAGCTGTCAGCCTCTCCACGTACAGTACTCTTCCGATGGAAGTCGGTCATTGTCCACGTTGACCACGCCGCGCCGAGAGCACCAAGGCGGTGGTCTGGACGACGGAGAGGCCTAGGAAGGGGACGACATGGAGCCGGAGAAGATGCAGAAGTGGAAGCCCGCGCGGAAAGGAGTACGAGGGTTCACTGGTTCAACTGCGGTGTGAGGTTCCCGTCGCCGTAGAATAACAGGGGGTGTGGGTGAGTGGAGGGATGGCCTAGCCAGCGGTGGGAGTAGTATGGGGGCGGTGAGGCCTCCACGGCAGCACAGTCGGCCACGGGAGGCAGGAGCAGGCGGCATGATCGGCGCTGCTTTGGGCGGCTGGACCAAGAAGACCAGAGGTTGAAGAAGCACTACGGCCGTTGGATGGACATCGTACGGTCACTGAAGCTAGAAACGTTTATTATTGACTAAGTTGACAAAGCCCTTGGTACGCTCCAACTTAGTAGGCCCACAGGTCAGCCTCCGAAACGGTGCGCCCAAAATGTTAGAGGGGGAATCATTTTTTGGGCGGCCGAAGCTAAGAATATCCGAGATTGAAGAAGAAGCACGACATCCGTTGGATAGACATCCAACGGCCACTGCTGCTAGAACCATGTGTTGACTATAATAAGTTGGCAAAGCCTTGCATACACGTCAACTTATTTTTTTAGGGGACGCGTCACTTAGTAGGCCCAAAGTGTGTGGCAGAGAACTTATAGCCCATTTGCGTTTTGTAAGAATGTACAACCCATTTTGGAATTCTAATGGAATTTACAACAGCCCATTTACAGTTTGTTAAAAGTACAACCCATTTTCTAGCTAGGACAATGATTAATAATTTCAACCAACTGTTGAAGACAGAATTCAATAAAATTTCCCACATTTTGATGGGCTCCTAAATATTTTTATCCCGAAATTTCTAGTCATATTAAATATAAATTTGTATTACGTAAAAATCCAACGAAACATTGCGCGCGCAACAATGAAAATTTAAGATTTTCAAAATCCATAAATAATATTTTATAAACTAATTTCGTGTTTGGTGCATTTTTTTATAGTTACTGCCCAGTTTTTATAATTACATCTCATTTATTATTTTTAAAGCCCATTTTCCTGTTAAGCCTAATGCATCCCTCCTAGGAAAGATTTGTAGCCCAGCGGGGCGGAGAATAACAAGTTGACCTTGCCTGGGTATTCCTCAAAAAGACGTATAGCTGGGCTAGCCATTTTCATCATGAAAAAATTAGTATCTGGTGTGGATATCTGGCCTGGGCTAGACGGGCCACAGCCCGCCCAGTTAATACCCTGCTCTCCTCTGAACAACAACGAAATCATCGCCAAGAAAAACTCTGCAGTGCTCACGCCTCAAAAACACAAATATTGCTCGAGCTGCTTGGTCCCTGCTGTCGGCCGCACCTTGTGCAATTCTCTCATTTATATTGACTACATAGGTTGACAATGGTGTGGGACCGTGATGTCAGGAAACCAGGAGAAAGCATAAAAAATATAGTTGTACATAATAAGGAGGCACTTGCGTACGTACGGCTATGACCCTAGTGGGTCCCTAGTGTCATCCAGTCAAAATAAAGTCATCTCCTGAATCCTCATGTTCGTTGACGATGTTCACAATGCTCGGCGCCACGGCGAGCGCAACAACTCGAAGGACAACGGAGAGGGCCTCGCGGGCCCTACGGATGGTCTGATATAGCGCCCGCTACTCATTCAGGAAGCCAGGATCATCGGACACCTATGAGCACCTTCGAGAAACTGAGACGGCATGAAACGGTAAGGCCACGCTTGGGAGCTCTGGTTTATTTCAAACATGTATTAACATACAAGTGTAATTTACTCGTCATCGAAAACAACGCGTAAAATACAGGCGTAATGAAACCGAGGGCCCGAGGTCTGTAAGTAAAACCGGCGGGTTACGCGTGTAATTTGAGAGACCAATGTATATTTTACGAGCACTGCTAGATGAACGACATTACCAGACAATACATGCACGACGTGCGTATCATGCCATCCATGGGCAAGGCTGAAACAGCAGCTAACGGCTGGATTAGCAATCGTCTGAGTGTCGTTTGGCGTTTTTATCGTGTGTCAAGTACTTCCGATATTTTACTAGTCGAAATCAACCAACCAAGCGCCTTCGCCCGAGACCATCTGCTTTAATTTACAAGCGTCAGTTTTACAAGCGGTTTTGGTTGGAAAACAACGATCCAATCACGGCCTAATATCATGAGTTGGTCGGAAGATCATATGGTTTCACGTCTAACCTACCCGACTTGTCGTATAGGCTATGAATGAAACATCAGACGATGAACTTCTTAAGCACGGAAACAACAGAAGAGGATGATCTTCTTAACAAGCAAATCACTGGCATTAGATCGACATGCAAAACAATACGAAGCATTATTCTCAGGAGGCATGGTGAACAGCTCGTGATGCCGCATGCCACAACATTCCAAGCTCAACTTTGCAATCAAACACAAGGCCTGGCATTACATAGACAATATTCAGAACAAACTCTTAACACAGGAATAACTATTTACTTCTAAACTGAACACATGAATAGGAAAAAACACTCGACGCTGCTCACAGCAAGGGCGTCCCACTCAAAAATATCAAATGCATGTCTTCTGGCTAACATCAATGAGCAAATTTTGACAAGGTTTTCCAATTACAATATACTAAACTAACGTCTTCTTGCTAACATCAATGATTAAACTTTGACAAGCTTTTCCCATTCAAAATATGTAATGCCTATGATCGTGGAGTCTTGTCGCTTCTTGCTAACATCAATGATTAAACTTTGACAAGCTTTTCCCATTCAAAATATGTAATGCCTATGATCGTGGAGTCCTGTCGCTTCTTGTACTTGTTTGGGCACTTCTTGCCCAGAGCACTCCACATGTTGTTAAATTGCCAATGGTCTCTGCAGACTAGTCATGTCACCGGTGTCTAATATTTATGGCACCGGTTGTAGCAATGGAAGGATTTGGTGCCAAACTAAGAAAAGGTGAAATTGGCACCTCTTTTGGCCTACATAGTGGAAGGCCTAATACTCTGTAAAGCTTCTCAGTCATTCCTTTTATAATGAAGCGCAAACAATGACTGCTTCTTTTTGCAAAGTGGAACGACCAACTGGACCCAGTAATGCAGCAGTTTGCCTTGGACACATTGGCTCCTTTTGTGCAGTTGAACTAAAATCAAAGTCAGAATAAAACCGAGCTTTAATTTTGATATCCCTGTAATCAACAAAAGGTATAAGGGAAACAATTACTGAGAAATAACAGTTGATGACTTGTACTTCCAGAAGAAAAACATCTACTGATCTACCTTATCATAATGGGAAACAAAGCAGGAGAGTAGCAATTCTCAATCAGTGTGATTCATTCATATTAACCGAGACATTATCTTAACAATGCCTTGTTTCGAGATGTATAAAGAACGAAAAAGCAGAAAAGTATCATTCCTAAAACAATGCGACTGGTTCATTTTAACAGAGACATTATCTTAACAATACCTTGGTTAAACATGTAGAAAGAACTACAAAGCAGGATAGTACCATTTGTACAACACTGTAAGTCTGTAACTGATATATAATAATAGAGACATTATCTGAACAATACATTTCTTAAACATGTACTCAGGCCGATCCCTAACAGAAATGGTACTCCTGCCGATCCCTAACAAGTGTTTGCAGTTTTGAACTAAGATTCGGTAGATAATTCGGAGGAAGGTCGGTACTGACCATTCAAGACCAAGATTTGAAACAACTCGTGAGGAATATCTCAAAGAGATCTCAACACATATATGGAAATCCGGTCTCATTTTGTGCAGTTCCACCAAAATTAAGCGAAGCAAAATGTCGCAATAGCAACAAGTTGAAAAGATATCCCTATTTTAACAGAGGCAAAAAAGGAATCAATTACTGGCCAATAAAGGAGGATGAAACATGCAGCCACAAAAATGGTAATCCCACCAATCCCTAACAAGTGCTGCAATTTTTAACTAAGATTCAGTAGTTAATTAATTCTGAGAGTGGAATTGCTTAATTTTACCAGCGGCATTAGATTAACGAAAAGCATAAACAGTTCCAGGGTAGAGTGGGCGCAACAAAAGTATGTGCTTCCATCTACTTATAAAGGGGGTGATGCAGAGTTTGTTGTAGCAAAGCAACAAGCATCATGTCTGGGTTGGTTACATTTTTGTTCACTACTTAATGGGAAAAGACATCAATACAATAGCTTCAATTCAACATTTATTTAAAACAGTACCAATACAAGTAGCACAACATCTCAAAGCACACTGCACAATCATGTGGATGAAGGCCTATACTGACCTTTCATGAGACCGACAACGATAAAATATGAATCTGCCAACACGAATAGGAAATCCAATCTCGTTTTGTGCAGTTGCACTGAAATCAAGCAAAGTGTTTCGCGTAGCGAAGCAAAATGTCGCAATAGCAACAAGTTGAATAGATATCCCTGTATAAACAGAGGCAAAAAAGGAATCAATTATTGTCTAACAAAGGAGGATGAAACATGCGGCCGCAAAAATGGTAATCCCGCCAATCCCTAAGAAGTGTTGCAGTTTTGAAATAAGATTGAGTAGTTAATTCTGAGAGTGGCATCAATTACTGGCTTATAAAGGGGGTGATGCTGAATTTGTTCTAACAAAGCAACAAGCATCATGTCTGGGTTGGTCCCATTTTTGTTCACTACTTAATGGGAAAAGATAGCAATACAATAGCTTCAATTCATAATTTATTTAAAACAGTACCAATACAAGTAGCACAGCATCTCAAAACACACTGCACGATCATGTGGATGAAGGCAAGTACCAACCTGTCATGACGCACACAAGATCACGTACGAATCTGCCAAAACGAATAGGAAATCCAATCTCGTTTTGTGCAGTTGCACTGAAATCAAGCAAAGTGTTTCGCGTGGCGAAGCAAAATGTCACAATAGCAACAAGTTGAATAGATATCCCTGTATAAACAGAGGCAAAAAGGAATCAATTACTGGCTAATAAAGGAGGATGAAACATGCGGCCACAAAAATGGTAATCCCGCCAATCCCTAACAAGTGTTGCCGTTTTGAAATAAGATTCAGTAGTTAATTCTGAGAGTGGCATCAATTACTGGCTTATAAAGGGGTGATGCTGAATTTGTTGTAACAAAGCAACAAGCATCATGTTTGGGTTGGTCCCATTTTTGTTCACTACTTAATGGGAAAAGACGGCAATACAATAGCTTCAATTCATCATTTATTTAAAACAGTACCAACACAAGTAGCACAACATCTCAAAGCACACTGCACAATCATGTGGATGAAGGCCTGTCTGACCTTTCATGAGACGACCAACATAAAATATGAATCTACCAACACGAATAGGAAATCCAATCAAGTTTTGTGCAGTTGCACTGAAATCAAGCAAAGTTGCCGATGTGACATTTAAGTTTTCTATAGCAACAAGTTGAATAGATATCCTTGTTTTAAGAGGCAAAAAAGAAAACAATTACTGGCCAATAAAGGAGGATGAAACACGCGGCCACAAAAAGAAGCATCTACCTTATCTTGATGGAAAACAAAGTATAGGACAGTAGCATTTCTAAAACGGTTGCATTGATTCATATTAATAGAGAAATTCTTTTAAAACAGATCAGTAGTTAATTCTGAGATTAACAACAGCAAAATAGTTGCATGGGACATGCCAGCACCATGTGCGTCCACACGTATAAATGGGTATGCAGAGTATGTAGCCAAGCAGCATATATGCGCTGGTCCCATATATGTTCTCTTTGAACCTTCTTCCTATGTGAGGGCAGCAAATCTAGTCATGCACAAACTACCCGACCCCCCCCCCCAGTTTCTTTCCCTTTTCAACAAAGAGATCGGTTCCTTACAGATGTGTGTACTGGGTTACCCCCTTTTTCCCTTTTCGACCTACAAAGCGGCTGGATAGCCAGTCTATACTACTTTCCGCCCCTCCTTTCCTCATTGAACCACGTCCCAGATTCTTGCTCCAGCCCACCGCACCCTTCTTTCCTCTTTGAAACAAGACCTAGATTCGACTACAGATCAAAAAAGATCCACATGCAGCTAGAGCAACGACGGTTTCAAAGAAACTTATACCTTAGGGTCGTCGGGATGTGGCAAGGCGTGCGGCGGGAGGCCGGATCTGCCCACACTATGTACGACAGCAAGGAAGAAGGGGTCGGTGGCCCTCCTGCACAGGCGCTGGGTGAAAGAGAACAGCGCAGCCGGCAGTGGATTGCCTCCCTCGCCGAAGGCGATAGAGTGAACGCTGCACCTCCTCCCCTTCCGGAAGCGACGGGATACGAACGCCTCCTTCACCAGGTGTGAGGGGGGAGAGAGACAAGAGGCCAACGCAATCTTGTTTAGATCTGGTGAAGAGAGGGTGAGAGACTATGAATATAGCAAACCCTAGCAAATGAACGCTGAGCCTCTAGCGTGTAACATATATGTAGTGCGGCGAGCGTGTGGAGAGTGCAAACCCTAGCGAACAACCGTTGAGGCTCCCGCTTATATATATACTACTGTAGTACGGACTGAGCTCCGGTGCCTTCACTGCACCTGCTTTTGGCTGTATGACAGGTGAGCTAGCCACATTTTGGGCCCACCTGTCGTAAATCCAAAGGCAGGTGCACTAAGTCAATGAAGTTGCGTCCATATAGTACTCTCGTGTATATGACTAAAATATAGTGGAGTGGTTTTCTTATTCTCTCCATAACAATCGTTTTAAATTGTGTAAGTACGAAATGAAACTCTTTATTTAATGTACAGTGAAGAAAACTAGTACTACTTCCGATGAACTAACGATTCACGCCCACGCGTCCTGGTCGCACTTCCTGTCCTTCACGTGTGGTACACTACCCTCCCTTAAGTGAACAACCACACATGCGCCAAATTATCGGAAACGTGTGAGTGTGGACAAATAAAGAAATTTAATTTCAATTATCGGAAAGGTTTGAGAGTATTACAAAGTTTGACTTCAGTCAAATCTAATATGCGGAGTAAATAAAAATGGAGGGCTACTACATCCATCCGGGTTTTTAGTCCACACCATTTTTTTAAATCAAAGTTAATAGCTGGACAAATAAAATTACAGGGGAGCTGGAGACAAAGTTGTGAGAAGGCTTAGAAATTAATACAAAACTTATGCTCTTAGTACCAACGTCGATCCTTCTTCGAGGAAACATTTGGTTCATAGCCAATTGTGTGATAAAATTGCACCAACGTGAAAGACAACTGCGTCTCCAACGCAACCAAGGTGAACCAGCGAAGGATATCATCTTTGTGAGTAACAAGCAAAGAGCACTCATGGAAGACAGCTTGTTTTTCATCGAAAATCGATCAGCTTCACCAGCCGACGCAACCATTAGCATCGATAGGTCATCGTGGTGATGCATCATCCATTTGGCATCAAGTTTGGGTGAGGCACCTAAGAAGTTCGACAAATCCTCACTATGGTCTGTTTCTTCTCAGTAATCAAGCTCGAGGAAGGAAGAACCACGTGGCAGAGGACAGTGAAGCGGAACAACAATGGCCATCCAATTTTGTGCAGTTCCACTAAAATTGAGGGAGACATGCCCGGGTATGGAGACACGCATCGCTGTTTCCAAAAATATAAAAAGGGCTTATTCCATATGTGCCCCCAATTCCTTAGTTGTGCTCAGTTTTCCCCCACGCTTCAAACTTTTGCTCACTTTTCCCCATTCCCTTAGCTGAAACTTTCACAAATGTTCATAACAGACGTTTGCCGCCTTGGCCGTTAACTGACTTGTGGGGTCACGTTGGACTCTGTTTTGTTTTTTTGAGGGGCTCGTTGGACTCTGTTGACTATGGCTGTGGCTTCGCTGGTTGGGCCGTGTTTGTGTTCATAGGACGGGCCCGTTAGTTCGTTAGTAATAAATTAAAAAAGACTGCTATCGATGGATGCAGCCTGCTATGCATCCCCGGCTTTGGCATCGATGTAGCCTGCTATGCATGCGAACACCGCCAAGCACGCATCTAGTGACCTAGACCTAATCGCATGCATGCACGCCGACACGCACGCATCGATCCGTGCCGCACGGTTGCCGGTGGATTCAGTCGCTCCGCATCGTCGTTTCACGCGTCGCAGGCATACGTGCCGGTGGCAGAAGGGGCAGGCTGCACGCATGGTCATGTCCATATGTTGAGGCATTGGTTCATGTCGCAGGCTGCACGCACGCTCATGAATGGGAGGCAGGCAACCGCCAACGCAGAGCACGCAGAAGGGCACTAGTAGAAAAGGGGGCAAAGGTCCAGGCCGGGTCAGCCTATTAGTCCCTGTTTAGTCTAGAACCGGGACCAATGGGGGCATTGGACCCGGTTCGTGAACCCAGGGGGCCGGCCGGGCCACGTGGGCCATTGGTCCCGGTTCGTTTGGACCTTTTGGTCCCGATTGGTGGGACGAACCGGGACCAATGGTCCTGGCTCCTGGCCCACCACCATTGGTCACGGTTGGTGGCCTGAACCGGGACCAAAGGCTCCCCTTTAGTCCCCGTTCACGCCACGAACCGGGACCAATGAGGTGCCTATATATACCCTCGCCCGTGAGCAGAGCACTCCAGTGCTCTGTTTTTCTCTGGCCGGCGAGGGGAGGGGTTTGTGGTGCTCTAGCTCACCTCCTATGCACATGAGGTGTTCGATGAAATGCCCGAGCCACACTAGTTAAGCTTTCTCCTCTCGAAGCTCGACCTCAAAGCTCCATTTTCCTCAAGATTTGTCTAGATTTAGCGGTCCATCACGCCCCACCCCCGCCTTCACCGCCGTCGATCACCCGCACCGATCTCATCACCGACACCACCGTGGTGAGCCTCTTGTTCTTATCTTCTTTCTAAAAGGAAAAATATTCTCACTTGTATGTTTAGATAGATACTTGTATCATTTTCTTACTTTTATTATTGCATCTTATATAGTGCGGTGGTTTTGGTATCCGCCCCCGTCGGCCCTCGTCCTGTCTATGATTCGGATGTGGTATATATATTATCTTTATAACTATTGGTTCATTTATTGTTTATGAAAATTATGCGGACCAACGTGACACAGATTTTATTTATCTAGGATGTATGTGAATCGGAAATTCCAACCGACCCTATTGTCGAGAGGTTAAATTTAGTTGAAGAAGAAAACAATTTCTTGAAGGAAAAAATAAAAAAAATTGAGGAGGAGAAGATGATATTGGAGTTGCATGTTGCGGATGTCGTCGATGATCACAAGATCAAGATGGATGCAATGCGCTTGAAGATTAGAAAGATTAGAAAATATGCCATTCATACCGAGGCTTGGTATCATTATGCCGTTGGATCAATTGTTACCTTGGTTGCGATTATGATCGCCTTTGTTTTTGTATTAAAATGTTTTACATAGTTTCAATGTATGGTTTAATTAATTAGATGCTCTGGAGAGCTATATGTTGTTAGATGAGAATTATGTATGTACTTTGGTTTTAATGTGATGATGAACTTCTATTAATTTGGACACATAATTATATATAATGCACGCAGATGAACTGGCAATGGATGTACGGTGACAGACACACCTCCGAGTACATTAAGGGCGTGCATGAGTTTCTCGATGCGGCTGAGGCAATCAAGCAGAATGGTTTTATGTGTTGTCCATGCACTAAATGTGGGAATACGATGTCTTATTCTAACCGAAAAATCCTTCACACCCACACTATAATGCTTGGATGAGGCACGGAGAAATAGGGGTTATGATGGAAGACGACGAAGAAGAAGAGTACGATGACAACTATGTGCCCCCTGAATGCCGTGATGCTGCAACGGGGGGAGCTGGTGAAGATCAAGAGGAACCAGACGATGTGCCCAATGATGCTGCAACGGGTGAAGCTGCTGAAGATCAAGAGGAACCAGACGATGTGCCCGATGATGATCTCCGCCGGGTCATTGTCGATGCAAGGACGCAATGCGAAAGTCAAAAGGATAAGCTGAAGTTCGATCGCATGTTAGAGGATCACAAAAAAGGGTTGTACCCCAATTGCGAAGATGGCAACACAAAGCTCGGTACCGTACTGGAATTGCTGAGGTGGAAGGCAGAGAATGTTGTGCCTGACAAAGGATTTGAGAAGCTACTAAAAATATTGAAGAAGAAGCTTCCAAAGGATAACGAATTGCCCGACAGTACATACACAGCAAAGAAGGTCGTATGCCCTCTAGGATTGGAGGTGGAGAAGATACATGCATGCCCTAATGACTGCATCCTATACCGCGGTGCATACAAGGATCTGAACGCATGCCCGGTATACGGTGCATTGTGGTATAAGATAAGACGAGATGACCCTGGTGATGTTCACGATGAGCCCCACAGGAAGAGGGTTCCTGCGAAGGTGATGTGGTATGCTCCTATAATACCACGGTTGAAACGTCTGTTCAGAAACGGAAAGCATGCCGAGTCGATGCGATGGCACAGTGAGGACCGTAAGAAAGACGGGAAGTTGAGAGCACCCGCTGACGGGTCGCAGTGGAGAAAAATCGAGAGAAAGTATTGGGATGAGTTTGCAAAGGAGCCAAGGAACGTATGGTTTGCTTTAAGCGCGGATGGCATTAATCCTTTCGGGGAGCAGAGCAGCAATCACAGCACCTGGCCTGTGACTCTATGTATGTATAACCTTCCTCCTTGGATGTGCATGAAGCGGAAGTTCATTATAATGCCAGTTCTAATCCAAGGCCCTAAGCAACCCGGCAACGACATTGATGTGTACCTAAGGCCATTAGTTGAAGAACTTTTACAGCTATGGAATGGAAACGGCGTACGTGCGTGGGATGATCATAGACAAGAGGAATTTAACCTAAAGGCATTGTTGTTCGTGACCATCAACGATTGGCCCGCTCTCAGTAACCTTTCAGGACAGACAAACAAAGGATACCACGCATGCACACACTGTTTAGATGACACTGAAAGTATATACCTGGACAAATGCAGGAAGAATGTGTACCTGGGCCATCGTCGATTTCTTCCGACCAACCATCAACGTCGAAAGAAAGGCAAGCATTTCAAAGGCGAGGCAGATCACCGGAAGAAGCCCGCCATGCGTACCGGTGATCACGTACTTTCTATGGTCAATGATTTACACGTAATCTTTGGAAAGGGTCCCGATGCACTAGCTGTTCCGAATGACGCTGAGGGACAATCACCCATGTGGAAGAAGAAATCTATATTTTGGGACCTACCCTACTGGAAAGACCTAGAGGTCCGCTCTTCAATCGACGTGATGCACGTGACGAAGAACCTTTGCGTGAACCTGCTAGGCTTCTTGGGCGTGTATGGAAAGACAAAAGATACACCTGAGGCACGGGAGGACCTGCAACGTTTGCATGAAAAAGACGGCATGCCTCCGAAGCAGTATGAAGGTCCTGCCAGCTACGCTCTTACGAAAGAAGAGAAAGAAATCTTCTTTGAATGCCTGCTCAGTATGAAGGTCCCGACTGGCTTCTCACCGAATATAAAGGGAATAATAAATATGCCAGATAAAAAGTTCCAGAACCTAAAGTCTCATGACTGCCACGTGATTATAACGCAACTGCTTCCGGTTGCATTGAGGGGGCTTCTACCGAAAAACGTCCGATTAGCCATTGTGAAGCTATGTGCATTCCTCAATGCAATCTCTCAGAAGGTGATCGATCCAGAAATCGTACCAAGGCTAAGGAGTGATGTGGTGCAATGTCTTGTCAGTTTTGAGCTGGTGTTCCCACCATCCTTCTTTAATATCATGACGCATGTCCTAGTTCATCTAGTCGACGAGATTGTCATTCTGGGGCCCGTATTTCTACACAATATGTTCCCCTTTGAGAGGTTCATGGGAGTCCTAAAGAAATATGTCCGTAACCGCGCTAGGCCAGAAGGAATCATCTCCATGGGCCATCAAACAGAGGATGTCATCGGGTTTTGTGTTGACTTCATTCCTGGCCTTAAGAAGATAGGTCTCCCTAAATCGCGGTATGAGGGGAGACTGACTGGAAAAGGCATGCTAGGAGCGGACTCAACAATATGCAGGGACGGGCATTCTTGGTCTCAAGCACACTACACAGTTCTACAGAACTCTACCTTGGTGACCCCGTATGTCGATGAACACAAGAACAATCTGTGCTCCAAACACCCGGAGCAGTGCGACGACTGGATTACATGTGAACACATTAGGACTTTCAGCAGTTGGTTGGAAGCACGTCTCATAGGTGACAACACTGTTTGTGATGAGTTGTACTTGTTGTCCAGGGGACCATCTACGACTGTATTGATTTACAAAGGATACGAGATAAATGAGAATACATTTTACACGATTGACCAAGATAAAAAGAGCACCAACCAAAACAGCGGTGTCCGCTTTGATGCAACAACCGAGAAGGGAAAGGACACATATTATGGTTACATAGTGGACATATGGGAACTTGACTACGGACAAGATTTTAAGGTCCCTTTGTTTAAGTGCAAATGGGTCAATCTGTCAGGAGGCGGGGTACACGTAGACCCACAGTACGGAATGACAACAATCGATCTGAAAAATCTTGGGTACACTGACGAACCGTTCGTCCTAGCCAATGATGTGGCACAGGTTATCTATGTGAAGGACATGTCTACCAGACCGAGAAAAAGAAAAGATAAGAAAACGAATACATCATACGATGAGCCAAAGCGCTACATGGTTCTTTCAGGAAAAAGGGACATCCTGGGAGTGGAGGGCAAGACAGACATGTCTGAAGATTATGAAAAGTTTCATGAAATTCCTCCCTTCAATGTCAAGGCTGACCCAAGCATCCTGATAAACGATGAAGATTATCCATGGTTACGGCGCAATAAGCAAATGACACAAGCGAAGAAAAAGTGAAGACTTTCTACTGCTCCTATTATGATGATACCATACCAAATTTGTAACAGACGAGTATGCTATGCCAACTTTTTCAGAGTTCATTTGAAAACTATGAATTTAGGTCCAATTTTCTCTATAGGTGCATCTATGTTCATTTTTTTAGTAAAGTTAATCACAAACTTGTGATTCACACAATTTCAAAGAATTCAAATTTTAACTATTCAAATTTGAAAACTAATGGCACTAACAGAAAGTTTATAATTTTCCTAAAACTAATGGCACTAACAGAAAGTTTATAATTTTGCTGACCTAAAAGCAAAAAGAATTAAAAAATAAAGCAATAAACAAAAGAAAATAAATAATACAGAAAACAAAACAAAAAAACTGGAAAAAAAATTTAGCAACAATAAGTATTTTGTTGTAAGTAGAAACAAAATAAAATAAATAAAGCAACAAAGAAAACAAAAAAACTAAAAAAGTGTTTTCAAATTTGAAAACTAATGGCACTAACAGAAAGTTTATAATTTTTCTAAAACTAAAAGCAAAAAGAATTAAAAAAATAAAGCAAAAAACAAAAGGAAATAAATAATGCAGAAAACAAAACAAAAAAACTGGAAAAAAATAGGGCTCGCCCCTGGCCCATGACCATTAGTCCCGGTTTGTGCCACAAACCGGGACTAAAGAGTTGGCCCTTGTTGCACCCGGAGTTTAGTCCCACCTCGCCAACCGAAGGGCGCCCACACCTATTTATAAGCCCGTCCTTCTCTGCGTTGTTGAGCTCCTCTCAAAGTGAAAATAGATGCCCCTATACAGGAAATTGGACCGAAATTCATAATGAATTTCTCTGAAATTCATAGAAATTGATTATGAATTTAGGTTTAATTTTCTCTATAGGTGCATCTATGTTCACTAACAGAAAAGTTTATAATTTTTGTGACCTAAAAGAAAAAAGAAATCACTAAAAAACTATAAGTATTTAGTTCTAAGTAGAAATGAAAAAATAAATAGCAAAAAAGAAAAAAAATGCCTATAATATTTGTTATGACTAACTAAAATTACCAAATTGAGTATAATGATAAAACACAGTAATATTAAATAGCAGGAAAAAGATTGACTCAAAAATCAATTTTTATAGTAAAGTTATTCATAAACTAGTGATTCACACAAATTTTAAAAAATTCAAATTTAAACTATTCAAATTTTAAAACTAATGGCACTAACAGAAAGTTTATAATTTTTGTGACCTAAAACAAAAAAGAAATCTCTACAAAACTACAAGTATTTAGTTCTAAGTAGAAACGAAAAAATAAATAGCAAAAAAGGAAAAATGCCACCTACTGGGCCACCACGACCTGAATACGACTAGAAACCCAACCATGGGCCAGGATTCAGGCCCGCAGCAGGCCCAGTAGGCCCACAGGCATTGTAGTGACAGATTAGGACCGAAAGCCTGAAGTTGAGAGGAGCTCGAGAGGGTGGGCGCAGCAGCGCTTATAAACCACTCCCGAGCCCTCTCAACTAGCGAGGTGGGACTAAACTTTTGGGCGCGGGGCAGCACAAGGCCATTGGTCCCGGTTGGTGGGACGAACCGGGACCAAAGGGTGGCATTGGTCCCGGTTCGTGCCACCAACCGGGACCAAAGGCCGCCGCTTCCCACCCTTTGGGCTGCTAAAAAGAGGCCTTTGGTCCCGGTTGCTCGCACAAACCGGGACTAAAGGGGGGCATTGGTCCCGGTTTGTGCCATGAACCGGGACCAATGGCTTTGCTATATAAGCAAAGACTTAGGAAATTTTCACATTTCCCTCGCAGTTGCCCCCGACGACGCCGAGCACATCGACGCTGCCAGGCTGCCCCGACGCCGCCCGCCGCCCCTGCCGTCGCCGTCGCCCGCGCCCGTCGTCGCCATCGCCCGGGCCCTCGCCGGCCGTCGCCCGCGCCCTCGCCTGACGCCGCGCCCTCGCCCCTGCCCCGTCGCCGTCGCCGTGCCGCCGTCCCCCGCCCCGACGCGTCGCCGCCTGTGTGAGCACCGCGCGTCTGCCGCCACCGCCGCCGCCGTGCAATTTTTTTAATTATATATATGCTATTTTTTACATGTTTTTACATTTTCATACATATATATATATATGTATGTATGTATTTTTTACATGTTTTTTGTATGTATGTATGTATTTTTTTCAATTGTAATGATGTTTAAAAAATACATATATGCAAAAGTTAGATTTTTAATTAGAAAAGTTTTATCTATATATGTTCTCTGATTTAGATCATTTTAGGTTAGTTTTATATATTTAGGAAGAAGGAATAGAAGGTTCAAAGAAGAAGGAAGAAAAGGTTTTATATATGCAAAAGTTACATTTTTAGAAAAGTTTTATATATCTAGCTAAAGGAAGAAGAAGAAAAAGAATGAGTGGAAAAAGGAAAATAAGAAGATGAAGAAAGGAGAAGAAGAGGAGAAAGAAGAGGAAAAAAGAAGAAAAAGAAGAGGAGAAGAAGAAAGGAATAGAGGAACAGAAATTTCTATTTTTTCTTCTTCTCCTCTATTCCTTTCTTCTTCTCCTCTTTTTTTCTTCTTTTTTTTCTTCGATCTTCTCCCCTATTCCTTTCTTCTTCTACTCTATTCCCTATCCCGATAACTTCAACACGAGGGGGGGTCGATATACCCCTCGGATAACTTCGACATGAGGGGCGGTCGATATATATACCCCCTCTCGACTGTGATAACTTATACCACGGGAGCAACCCCCGACCCTCTCGCTCGACCAAAACTCTCGAGGACACCCAAACCCTAGAAAAAAGCGATGTCGGTCTCCTACCCCCTCCCGCCGCGCCCCTACCCGACAAACTCTCTCGAGGCCACCCCAAACCCTTGAAGCATTGTCGAGGCCACCCCAAACCCTAGAGAAGCAGCGTCGAGGCCACTAATTAATATATATGATTCCTTACTATGATAGCTAGCTAGTTCTACATTTGCCACTAATATATCCATCTGTCATGTTTGAATAATAATTGCCATGTTGTAAATATTTGTAGAAACTATGGACACCGCCCGAGACGAAGCAAAAGAAGCGTTGTTGAGGGACATAATCGCAGAAGGAAGTGATGCCGTCTCATTGTTTCTCAACGACACCGATGGTCTGGAAGGAGAGGGTGAAGAAGCTGGCTCCGGTGACCTAATGCCGGTGCAAGAAGGAGAACGTGAGGACGGCTCCGGTGACCCAATGCCGGTGCAAGAAGGAGACCGTGATGACGGCTCCGGTGACCGAACCGAGTCCGGCCAGGTATATATATTAGTTAAGCCTGTGCTGACTAGCTAATTGATGCATTCATTGTTTTGGTATGTACACATATTAATTAAGTCTTTGTTCCTTTTTCTAGCCCTCCAGATCAAGCACAACTGAGGTAAAGAGACGAGTCCCGAAGAAAAAGTTGAGCTCGGATGAAAGGTTTGAGATCATAGCAATCGCGCCCGACGGCCAACCGATTGAACCCATCCGAACAAAGAACGCATTTGTTGCTCAGTGCGGGGTTCTAGCTAGGGACAAGATCCCGATCAGCATCCAGCAATGGTTAAAGCCGGCTACCGAAGACCCTGAGGTGTCTTACGTCAATGATATGTAGAAAAATGATCTTTGGACTGAGCTGAAGTCAAATTTCACCCTACCTCCAGAGGATGATCCGGAGAAGCCAGTCAAAGAGCAATTAATCAAGTCTTTTGCTCTTAAGAGGATGGTAGACCTATTCAGGAGGTGGAAGAAAGAGCTGAATAGGTTTGTTAATAAAAAAGAGACACCAGAATTCAAGGGCAGATATGAGAAGATCAAAGATCACTGGCCCGCATTTGTGGCCAACAAGACATCGAAAAAGAGTAAGAAGATGTCGGGGACAAACAAGAAAAATGCTGCGAAGAAGAAGCTTCACCATCGCACGGGGTCAGGTGGCTACCTCGTAGCCCGGCCTAAGTGGGCCAAGGCTGAGAATGATCTGGTGGAAAATGGGATCGAACCAGAGACAATGAACTGGCCAGACCATTGCCGGACTTGGTTCTTCGGGGCTGGCGGAACCTTGAACCCTGTAACAGGGAAGTGCATTTGAACAGACGAGCAACTTGACATACCCTTGAAGAAGCTTCGGTACTATATCAATGCAGCGCAGAAAGGGACGTTCCTTCCAAACAGAGAGAACGACGAGCTCACAAAGGCCCTCGGAAATCCTGAGCACCCTGGACGGCCACGAGGCACGCCAGGCTCCATTCCGTGGAAGGCTGGGTTTCCGAACGCAGGCGGTTACACGAGAGGAGGAAAAAAGTGCAGCAGACCGAACTGCAGGCGCTGCACGTAAGGGTACAAGCGATAGAGGAACGAGAAGCAAATCGCAACAAACGACTTGCCAAAGCTTCCCCTGAAGCTACCCCGCCATCTCAGCGGAGAAGCAACGTGGCTTCCACCGAGCTGCTTCAGTCGGAGCTTGTCTTGACGGCTCCTGCCAGCTATCCCGTGGATGCTATCACGAAGGCTCAAAATTGCCACCTTATGACGCAAAGGATTAATATGAAGGTCACGGCGGCTGTTGGCTCTATTTTTCCTAATGAACCCGGCGCAACTTTTCACTGCCGGCCGATTCCAGAAGGATATGCTAAGGTGATGGTGGATGAAATAACGGAGGGATTTGAGGACCTCTCGCTTGACCACCCTACCGGAGAAGGGGAGACTCGGCTGGGTTCTTCTCTGAAGACTCCATGCCTATGGCGGAAGGAGCTCATCAACCTTCCGAACTGGACGCCTCCGCCTCCTCCTCCTCCTCCGGTGAGTCAGGGCACTCCGGCTCCTCCACCGCCTCCTCCTCCGACGAGTGATGATTAGGGCCCTCGGCTGGCTCCTTCTCCGGCGCGTGGCGGCACTCCGCCTCCTTCTCCGCCTGCGCCGGCGCGCCTGAGCAGCCAACATCCTCCTTCTCCGCCTCGTCAGCAAGGGAGGAAGAGACCCGCCACTGCTCCGGCAGCTGCTCCGGCGCGTCGTAGTCCTTCTCCTCCGCCTCGTAAGAAAGTAAAGAAGACAGCCGCTCCATCTGTTCGGCCGACGTCTAGCAGTACGGCCAGAGGCGGGAGGACATACAGATTCGGTCCTTCTCTGAAGAGTCCAGAGAAGTTACCATACGAGAGGACCCCGGAGGAGAACGCGAAGATCGCGCGAACCGAAGTTGATGACTGGTTTCAAGGGTTGGAAGCAAAGAGACATCCACCTTCGGAGGAGAAGGTAGATCCGGTGAAAGTGAAGCACACTCTGGCTGCCCTGGCAAAACCACCCAAGTCTCCGCCGAAAGGCAACTATGAGCGCATTATTGCAAAGACATGCGACGAAGCGGAGCGGTCGGGAAGTACAGTCAGTGATCAAAGGATGAAAGAACGACGAGCAGCTGGGAAACAAATTGCCCAGCTCGGCGAACAAGCGAAGCAATCGTGCCCCCCGCTCAAGGTGCCTAGCGACATCGACGATCCGAGGATGGTGCCCGGTTATAACAATCTTGACGATTACCTGCCCGACGATGTACATTATGATCCCATGGAGGTGCAGATACATAGATACGAGTACGGGAAGCCTCTCGTCAAAGATGAAAAATCTCTAACAACGATGATGCGAAGATTGCATGATTGGTACTTGAAAATTTGCAAAGAGTGTGGGGGGGAGTACTTTGTATGTGAGAGTTAAACCGGAGCATGACCTCGTTGGAATTGAACTGTTGCCTTTTCCATTTGAGGAGTTCTATCAGTTTTTCAATCAATTGGCCCTCGATAAAGCAACGGTCACCTGCTACTGTCTGTAAGTACTACTACTTCTGTCATTAAGTCTCTCTATATAGCTCAGCTCTTTCATTGCATGTATTTATAATTATCCTCACTATATTATGCAGATTGAAGATCGCCGAATTGAAGAAAAGACAAATCGGTGATATTGGGTTCGTTAACACATATCTCATAGATGCAACTGAGGTTGAACATCGTCCCGAAGATACCGAGGCCAACTTGCTACGATCATTCAAAATAAATGAAAACAAAGATATAATACTCTTTCCTTACAACTTCAAGTGAGTGTTATTGTCTTGTGCATATTCGGTTTCCCTTATATATTAGTCCAGGTTATAGTAATGTAATTGATGAGTTATGCATGCGTGCGCAGGTACCACTATATTCTCCTAGAGATTAGGCTTGAGCAGGGAGTAGTAACTGTCTTGGAGTCTAAACGAAAAGATCCCCAGGAGTATGCGGACATGACTGAAATCCTCAAGAAGTAAGTTAAATCGTCATTATCCACCATATCAGCAACTTTGTTCATTTCCTGATATCAAGTAATTGTTTTCTTTGTCCGTCAGAGTTTGGAGAAAATTCACCAGAAAAGCTCCGGGACTGCCGAAGGAGCTGGAATTTAGACACCTGAAAGTAAGTACTATAGTAGCATGTTCCGCGCATCTCCTAGTGATTCAAGCGCTAGTTTCATCAATACCATTTGGCATTCTTGCTTATCAGTTTGATTGACCTCTATTTCTTGTAAAGTGGTTGTGGCAGGAACAAGGGAATATATATATATATATATATATATATATATATATATATATATATATATATATATATATATATATATATATATATATATATATATGTATGTATTGACCCCCTTCTTCAAATTAGATGTTCCGGATGCGGGATGTACTCCTAGCACCAGATCGCATGCGAGCTATTCAAGAGGAATTGATGGCATTCTTTCTTGACCACGTGATCGCTGAAGACGAAGAATACTATGTGGACGATGCGTCCATAATTTAGGAGATTATATTTGTAAGAGATAATTATTGTATATATGTAGTCGATAGTGTCGGACGATAGATATACGAGAACTTGTTGTTCAACCAATCTCTCGGAGAAGGAGAGGTGGTCGATATCACTTCTCTCTGTATGCATATATGTTCATGCCGATCTTCTGTTTCCTTTGTTTGCTTACTAGCTAGCAAGCATGTCTAGTCCTCTCTATACGTATGTATAGTACGTAGCGTCGACCAAGCACAGACATAGGAGAGGACACTTCTCTCTATTAATTAGCTATCTAACACAATATATGAAATACCTAAATTAACCCCCCAAAACCCCCAACCCCCCCCCTTTCAAAAAAAACAAAAACCCCAGCCACAGAAATGCTGACGCGTGGAGGCCAATTGGTCCCGGTTGGTGGAACCAACCGGGACCAAAGGCCCTCCTGCCTGGGCTCAGCGCACAGGCCACGTGGAGGCCCATCTGTCCCGGTTCTGGTTAGAACCGGGACTAAAGGGTCAGGGCATTAGTAACGACCCTTTAGTCCCGGTTCTGGAACCGGGACAAAAGGCCCTTATGAACCGGGACAATAGGCCCGTTTTCTACTAGTGGGGGAGGCAGGCAGCCGCCAACGCAGAGCACGCAAAGCATGCTTGCATCGATTCACGTTCACACATTGATGATCACATCGGTTCACGCACGCACTGAGTCACGATCTACGTCGTCCGTTTGCGCGTGTACCCACTTAGTCTCCCCCGGTTATTTAAACTGCCCTTCATTGCCTCTTCTTCTACAGATCCATCTGCACCTCCAACTTCTTCTCTTCTTCCCCCAAAAGCGAAATCCGTCCCACTCAGCGAAGCGAGCAAGATGCAGTACAACGGGCCGACGTTCCAAGCGCCGCCCATCGTGCCGGAACGGCGGTACTCCGCCAACGTCGTCGTCGAGGAATCCGTCCGCGTGTGGGATTTCTCCCGCTGGAGGGGAAGCACTGAGCTTGCACGGGGGTTCCTCCGTGCGGGCTTCCACCACCTCCCGGCGGGCTCACCGCCCATGTTCAACCTCATGGAGCAGCGTCCCCACGCCAACGCTCCAGTGGTAGGGCTCGTCGCCCACTTCACCAATAGGTTCGATGCCTACTACCTTCTCGGCAAGGTATATTGGTGTGGGTGCGAGTTCATCGCATTCACGACCTATAACATCTTCACCGACTTCGAGAGCATCTTCCCCGCTCGCAACCGCATGCACAACCTCCCGTACTACCTCGGCGACAACGGCCGTGAGGAGGAGGAGTACTGAAGCCGGCGGCGAAGAAGACGGTGAAGCCAGCGGTTAAGGTGAAGACATGGCGGTGTTGCCCTAGCTACCCTATTTATCTATCTACTATGTAGTGTTAGTTTGGTGTGTGTGTTGCCCGATCTATCTATGTAAGGTTAACTATTATCTATGGTGTCTATGTAAGAACTTATGTTGCCCTAGCAACCGTACCCTATCTAAGTTAAGTTATGTGTGTTATATTAATGCTTTGTTATGTTTGTATTTTGTTTGTCCCAAGTTTAGACACGGCTGATTGGCGTGGTAAAAATTAACCAAACAAACTAAAAATGATGTGTTTATAGATGCCTTCTAAAAATAAGAACATATTGTACACAGCTTTGGTTTGAGAGCTCTATAATTTTTAGGTATTCAAAGAATACTTTGGTTTTCAGAAATATTGAAGTATCAAATACTTTGAGATATTTGGCTTTAGTCAAAAGTGTAGTTTTAACTACACTATGTTTGAAGTATATAAACAAGAGGTTTAGACCTCTTTTTCTAATCATGAAGTATTGGTTCGCTAGGCATAATAATACCGCCGTTTGCAAATACTTTGATTCTAAAAAATGAAGGGACCCATAAAGGAAAGCCAAAAAAATTCCTCAATGAGATAGAAGAGATTGGGCAATCAAATTAATGAAAAAAGCAATCAGAAACAATAAAGAACAAAGCAATCCTTCCTAAACAAAAAAACAAACATCGCTTGTTTCTGGGCTTCCTTTTGGGCCAGCGAACTAGGTTTTTTTTAGCAGAACTGACGAACTCGAGGACAAAAGTATGGCAAGTGCGACACAGAAGAGATGAACTTGATGTATATTCCTTGTGCTGCTCAAGTACTACTTACTGTCATCTGGCGAGCTATGGTATGATCCAATACTCGAGGTTATTAGCTAACAAAATAATCCTATCATTGAACTGGTAGTTGTTTTCTGCCAAAACTGAAAGTGTCAAAACTTTACAGTAATCTGCATACATTCAGTGATCGACAGTTGCACTAAACAGAGTTGCATTTGAGATAAACAGACTTGGATTGCTAAACAGTGGCAACAACAGTAGACAAACATCTCTAACGAGAGATGGCCATCAAGTAAAAAATTCCTAGAGCAAGTATTCCTAAAGCTATCAGATTGGATTGCTTCTTCAACTCAATCAGCTGCTTGAAGTTCTTGTTCATCTTCTTCAATTCCGTCTTCAGTTCGACATCTACCACCGTCGGGTATTCCGGACGCGCTGCTGCTGCCGGAGCGGCACTGTCATGGGGCAGATTGGACTCGCTGATTGCATTCCCCCTCGAATCCAGCAAGTCTGACCCTTGAAGCCTCTGGATGTAATCATCCATCCACTCGAAATGGTGGCATTTCTTCACGATCTGAAAACGAAATCATGTAACCTAAATCCAAATCTGACAGATTTTTTGAGAAATTAGAGATAAAGGATGCGAGGAAAACTCAGATCTAACCTGCCCCTCCGGCTTGCTCTTGCATTTGACGAACTCGCGCCTAAAGTTCCCATTCTTCTCCTCCTTCGAAGTCAACCACTTCAGTGGCGCAGTCCGTGGGCAGTCAGTGCAATGAGTCATCGGCACTGGACCATACACCGACCACGTGGAACGGGGGGCTGACGAGGAGGTCGACATATCGCCCGAGAGGAAGAAACAGAGGAATTGCTCGAGAGGAAGAAGAACGAGAAGATGGGGAAAGAAACAGAGGAATTGCTCGATCTGCTCGATGCCTTTGTCTGTCAGATGGAGAAGAGGAGAAGGGGAAGCTATATTGACGATTTGCCACATTGTATTTTGCAGTTTCAATATTTGAACCAACTCTTAACACTGACATGTGGTGGTCATGTGCGAAAAATACAATTTCATATGTAAAGTGGGACAGATCATAAAAAACCCGAGAAGGACAGTGCAGTAGCCAATCAGGATGCATCACGTGGATCACGCATGCCTGCCCCACATCTGACGGGTGGTGTTTGGAGCTTGGTAGGATCCGACGGCGCACGTTCGACGCTAGGGTTTGGAGCATTTCTGCGGGGTTATGAGCGAGTCAACGGGGTTATTAGGGTTTGACCAGATTTCAAATGGCCATAACTAAATTAGAAAAAATCGCAAAAATATAAAACAAACGTAGTTCGTCCGTTTATGGGACCTAGTTACCATTAAAAAATATAAACTCGGTATAGGGGCTTTTTTTTGAAAAATCATTTTTTGAAGTGATGTGTCGAAATCAAGTTCAAATGTTTTTAAAAACTTCAAAAAAAATCAAAATGTTGTAATTCTTGCGCACATAGCCGTCATATGTGACAAGGTTATGAGAAAAAAATATAAACTTGGTGTAGGTCATTTTCATGAAAAAAGTCTTCACACAAATGAGCTATCACCTATGAACATTTTCAGAGTTCGTAGAATAGGGAGAGAGGGTTTAGGGCTTGAAAAAAATCAAAATAATTAAAAAAATCAAAAAAATCTCCATAGCTTCATTTTGGAGTGAGTAAGAAGGTTCTGAACTTACTTTTTCATTTTCATATCTAAAATGTGTTATTTGACGGTTTTGAATTAAAAGCATATTTTTTCAAAAAAATGTAGTAATATGAATATTAATCAATAAATAGTGATACTTCGTTTTTACCCTATATATATGGAACAAGTGTTAATAAAAAAATATATGCCTCATTTAGGCAAGGTCAAAAAAACTTGATTTCAAATAGGGCTGTTTACCATAGTTTTCGAGCTCGTTTCTAGCACGTTTCTCATTCGGACTGTTCACCTACGAATATTGGACTTCAAATGCTCGATCAAATACACCGCATAGAGCAATGAACCTCCAATGTTCAACTTCAACTTTGACTCGAATCCAAATTTTGGCCCAAATTCAAATATTGATTTAAATTCAAATTTTGATGGAAATTTGAATTCTGACTCAAATAAGAAACCAAAGTAGAAGAAACATTATTACAACTGATAAGTTTTCACAGTAGCTCAAATCAACCAAGTTTTAAGATGCCAACATCTTAATACAAATCTACCAAGTTTTAAGCGATCCACTCGCCCTCAAATTGACAACACAAACATTTCCCAACAACTTAATTCAAATTTTCGACTTGGTCCTTGTGTTTGCAGTTGGCTTCACCGTCTTGCTTCTGGTTTCCCTAGTTGAGATGCTCTTTTCTTTCAGACTCTTGTTCCTTTTGATCTTGGGCTTTACTTGGGGTTTTCCTCGTGGAGGTGCTGATGGAGTAGTTGCACTCGCCGAGCACTTAACGACCATTTGACGGTCATCTATGGGTTCAGTAGTCTTTAAAGGCACAATTGGAAAAATTACGCCCTCCTCTTCCTCTCTTATAGATTCAAAACCATCAAAGGCCATGGTTTCAAAATCTTCTGCTTCTTCATCTCTTGGCATTTTCTCCCTAGAAATGGTAAATAAAATTATAAGCCATAGGCAAAAAAGAGAACAAATGCAAACAAAAGGGTAGCTGCATTCTACAAAGGGTGCAAACACATACCAAGATGCTTCATTTGCTGTTGCATTCTCCACTGCTTCATTTGTTGTTGCATTCTCCACTGCATCTTCAGTCTCCATTGCTGCTGCATTCTCCTCAGCATTGGCTGCTGTCCATCTTTCCTCATCTCCAAATGATGCATCCACTGCATTGGTACAAAGCCTAGCAATATGCCCTAAAACTCCACATTTTTTGCAAGCACGCTTCTTTGGTAGATGACCCTCCTCACCTGCTCTAATCCTCTGGTTCCTTGGTCTTCCTAGTGGTCTAGTAATGACAGGAGCGTGGAGTTTGAACCCTGGATCTACTATGTTCCATTGACCTTTCCCCAATAGTGCAGGCACATTGTCAGCATAAGCAGCCATAAATTTGGCAACAGAGAAATACTCAGAGCAATATTGATCAACTTCACCATATGCACCCCCGAGAACAGCCATCAGATGTAGGGCATGTATGCATGGCTTCCCACGGATCCGCCATTGCCTACAAGTACGTTCTCTAGTACTTAGGTTCACAGGATACCTCCATACCCTATTTTTAGAGTCAGTATAGGTAACCTGTCCCTCATATGTACCAGATCGAATACATTTCATCTTCAGTCCTCTTGCCTTCAAGTGCAATGCCTTAATCAGTGATGGGAGCATTTGATGACCAACATATTGTGTTTCTGGAATTCTTTTGCGAAGAGCCATCTTTATCATGATCATTTGCCTCATCTTGTCAAATGCTTGCCACAACAAGAGCCCTTTCACTGACTTGAACTTTGAATTGAAGCATTCTGCAAGGTTACTGGTCACATAATCTACTTTGCAGATTTCATTGAATTTGCTTCTTGACCACACCTTGCCATGATGTGCATCCATGTACTCCTTCACAAGAGGATTTTGAGCATACAACACTCTCAAATGGTGTTCATGCTTCCTTTTGCTGCATGTGTATGATGCTGGCCATAAGTTCTCATCATAAACTTTACCTTTGAACTTCTTTTTGAAATTATGCGCTAGGTGTCGCATACATTCCCTATGCTCCACTCCAGGGAATACAATTTCCACTGCACTCTCTAAACCCTTGCAAGCATCTGTGTGTATAGCTAAACCTGGGGGTGTGCCTATAATGTTGCGCAACTGCTGCAGAAACCAGACCCAACTTTCCTCAGACTCTGCCTCCACCACACCAAATGCAACTGGGAATAGCCAGTTGTGTCCATCAACTGCAGAAGCTGCTACTAGCTGTCCTCTCCATCTTCCAGTCAAATGTGTAGCATCTACAGCCAAATAGGGCCTGCAACCATCTAGAAACCCCTGCCAGCAAGCCTTGAAACAAACAAAAGCCCTTTTGAAGCACTCCTTCTGAAATGACTTCCCTTTTATTTTGAATGGAACTGTATGCTTGTCAATCTCTACAACACTCCCTGGACTTGCCATCTCCACTTCAGCTTTGAAAGTGTAAAGTAGCTGAAAACTGTCATTCCATTGACCATTAATTCTGTCAAGAGCATTTTCCCTAGCATTGAAAATTCTCATGTAAGGAATTTCTATCTTTTACTTCTCAAAAAGCTTCCCATGGAGTGTTGTTGGACCAAGTCCAGGTTCTTCTCTCAGCCAATCCAATATAGCATCTTCCACCCACCTAGTTTTTGCTAGCTTGGTTTTGTCCTTCCCCCCTCCCCCTCCAGGTGGACAGGTGTGCTTGTGTGGGTTTTTCTTTATCTGAAACAAAATAAAAGGGTAAAGAACAGTTAAGAAACCTTACTCAAAGATCTGAAACTAAATTACTAACTAAACTTGGATTACCTGAATATATTTGCTCTTTCTCATACGAGATGCATGCAACTTCCACCTACACCTAGGATATGGACAAAAAACTGTGAACCTTGCTGGCTCACTCCTTTTAATCTTATAGGTGTTTTCAGATATAATGCACCATGTTGTCACTGCATTCGGACAGTCCACCATTGATTGGAAAATGGTACCTACACTAAGCTCAGGTTTTTCCCTCTTCCACTCAATTGTTGGCATGTCATCACCACCGTATTCATCCTCGACTAAGATGTCCATGTTCTCCACCTTCTCTTCATCGTCAGTGTCATCAAACCTAGATTGGCTTATGGGCTCCTCCATATATTCGTCATCCACTGCTTGCTGACTGGCTACATCGACCAGTTCAGGAAACATCATCTCGTCTTCATCATCATTTGTAGGCACTGCCTCATCAGGTTCTGCATCTTCTTCTACACCAACTGCAGAAGGTACAATAGAAGCAGCAGCTGAATCGGAACCAGAATTGGCAGCAGGCATGTTGTGGCTCCATGAACCACTTGCTTTACTTGGTGTCGACCTACAAGGAGTGCCGGGGTGCTGGCTATTAGCACAGACAGATGATGTCTGAACTCCCTTCCCCTTTGCCCGTTCTGCGCGTGGCTGAAGCACATCGATTTGGAGTTTACTGAATCAGCAGCCAGCAATCCCAGCAAAAGGCAACGGCATATGATCATCGCAAGTTAGTGGGAGAAATCTTTGCTTGTCACTGCAGAAGTAATTCAGTTCAACAGCATCGGCATCACTCCATGGATAGGTATTTCGGAGCTCAGCTCACAAATCTTTGAAAGATATGCTGGTTTCTACCACTTTGGGATAGAAAAATGATGAAATCAAATGCGGTTTAGTACCACGCGACACACTAGTTTCCATTCTAATCGCCAGCCGAAAAGCCAGCGCGGGATCAATCCTATTTTGTTGGGGAAGGAAACAAAGGCTTCAGTTAGCTGGGTAAAATCGAGCACAAATTCGAACGATTCAAGCAAACAGAAGTCAAATACGGCCTACAATACGACTTAGAACGTCAATTTGAGAGGAAACAATGCTTACCCAGGTTTAATCCATGAATTATCTCCCGCGGATTCGACCCAATCCTCTCCACGATCGACTGCATTCCGGGCGTCCTCACTCAACATCGCTATGTAATCCCAGATGGGGGGTGGGCTATATCTGGCGGAGACCGGGCGTCGCCGACGAACGGACGAGGGCATAGGATGGAGGAAACAACTGCGGTGGACGCGGCAAGACGCCGGCAGAGGGGGCGGGGCGGCGCTGTGCAGTGTGACCTGTCTAGATCTGTTTCAGATTCAGACAAGCTGCCCAATATGTGTCTCCTTGCGGTCCCACCCGTCAGCAAGCAACAGTCAGACGAAGACTCGGCCCCACTCGTCAGCAATTAACGGTCAATGGACGGTCAAGACGGCAAACGCCCGCTATGAGCATTTGTGAGAGTTTCAGCTAAGGAAGAGGGGAAAAGTGAGCAAATGTTTGGAGCGTGGGGAAAAGTGAGCACAACTAAGGAACCAGGGGCACTAATTTAAATATCCCTATAAAAAGGGTTAGCAACGACATCTTAATTATCAATAAGAATTAATGAAAAGTACACCAACAAACAGAAGCATCATAATTATCTTAATGGGAACTAAACCAGGATACCCGACGAACCCTAGCTACTATGCATGGGGAGCTGGGGAGTAGTCGCATAGAAGAAAACCCGCACGCAGCGACCTGGGGAGCTGGACCAGTACAAGAAGTTATACCTCAGGTGGGCGAGATGTCGTTTAGGCGGGCGGGCGGGATCTGCCCACACGACGACAGCGAACAAGGGCGCGGAGGATCTTCGTCCGCGCCAGCGCTGGCTCCAAGAGGACGGTGGCGACAACGTCAACGCTGCACCTCCTCACCTCCTGCAGCGAACGGGATTCGGCCGGATCTGTGACCACCGATGAGGAGAGAGATAGAGTGGACACTGCCATCTTGTTTTGATATTGAGAGGGTGAGAGAGCGAGACACGAGAAACTCTATCAAACAAGAGGCTATAATGGAGTAAAAAATCTCTCCATAGCAGTGGTTTTAAATAGAATACACGCGTTCCTGGAAAAAAGAAATGAAAACTGGCGCACAATTTTTTAAGGGTCTGTCTAGGACACATATAGATGTCACATATAAGTTGATGTCCACTCTGTTTGTGGTCTTTTCCTAGTTTTTTTTGTTTCTTGTTGCTACATTTGTCGGGGTGGACAGCGTCCCCCGCGAGCACCTATGGGGCCGGAGCCCCTTTCGTTGTCCGGTGAGGGGGGCGGAGGGAGCACGGAGAGCAGATCGAGGCGAGCACACGGGCGGTTTACCCAGGTTCGGGCCGCGATGGACGCGTAAAACCCTACTCCTACTTGGTTGTATTGAACTGGGGAGCTCGGGAGCTTGGAGAGCTAGCTACACCGAGCGTATGGCTGTCTGGATTCCGAATCTCCGAACCCCCTCTACGTTGCACACGGGCCTCCTTTTATAGCGCAAAGGGGTCACCGACAGGTGTCAACGTAAGAGAAAGGGGTAAAAGTGTAAAAGGGGTGGAAGTTGTAACAGTGCGGGAACAGTGGCGCTACAGTGCGGCACAGTGTTATCATACCTACTTCTGACGGTAGGGGACAAGGGCATTAAATGCCCGTCACGGTCGCCTGGACAGCACCGAGGCGGACCGTTAGGTGCGCCACCGCTCGCCACGGTGGTGGCTGCATGCCACCGCATACCCCAGGCTGCGCGGTGCCCCGCCACGTGCCCTTGGGGGAAACCCCGGAGCGACGCGTGGGCGGGTGAGCTGGAGCGTAGTCCTGAGGTGGCGATTTGCCGCGGCAAGTGGCTTGCCGCGGGGGTCGTCTTCCTGTGCCTGATAGCTTGCCGGCTATCAGGCCTTGCCGGGGCGCATGGCGCGCCGTGGCGGGCTTCTCTTGTGGTGCCTGGGTTCGGCCTTCCCGACAAGCTCCTCTTGTCGGGGTCTCGATCTTCTGTCTCGTATACTTTGTTCTTGGATGGTATTACATGGGCTTAGTCGTCCCGGCAAGCTCCTCTTGCCGGGGTCTTGTCTTCTTGGCCCGGCAAGCTCCTCTCGCCGGGGGCCTTGTCTTGAATGCTTGGTCTTCTCTTGGCGCTTCCTGGGCGGGCCTCGCCGCAGGGTGCTACAACTGCCCGTGCACAAGTCTGGGGTACTAAGGTACCCCTACTTTAGTACACCGACAACATTATATACTTGTGGGAGCTTAGATGTGATATCCTTAAATAACATCTGGATGTGAATTAGACAAACTGATTTTCTAATGTACCAATAAAGAAAACTCGATCAAAAACACGCCCCCGCTTCCAGGTCGCGAGAGTCGTCGCGCACACACACATAGACATAGACATGCATATCCATGTTTACATAAAATTCCATTTCCATCTCCATCTCCAATCATATTTGTCCAACTGGCACATTATTTACGTTGTTAATTATATACGCAGCAATATTAACGTACATCATCTCTTGTTTGCGCACGTCCGGACCACTGCCACGGCCGGTCCTGACCAACCCGAACCCTCTTCATCACCCGCGTGTGCTTCCCGCCCAAAACGGTCAGTGCCGCATTCATGCCCGGCCAGAGCGGACGCGACCTCTCACTGGCGCCCGCATTGAAGCGGCGCGCCGGCCGAGAGAGCGTCACCCGCGCCGCTTCCGGGTGCACGCGGCTGCTCCGCGTTCAAAGGTCGCAATAGCCGGCTACAACATGCATGTAAAATGTTCTTCGGAGTCTGTGCTACAGCTAGCTGTCCTCCCCCAACTTGTCAATCTCTTCCAGTAGTGCTAGTACTCCATGGCGCGATCCATCAACAACCAGGCGGGAAAGTTATGGTATACTGCTCGGTTTGCGGTGAGTGGCATGCCGAGCGACCGTGTGGGGTCGAGCCGTCGAGGAGTGTGAGACACGAACACGACAGACGTGATTTAAACGTTGGTTTTGCTCGATGGCATGATCCAACAAAACGAAACGTTGGTTTCTCTCCGTTTCCATTTTTCTCCGGAAAAACAGAAACTTTTCCACTCCATTTTCATTCCTATTCCAAGGTTGCCCCGTTACAGCATTCCATCAAATACAAAGGAAAACTAACACGCATGCTGATGCATCTCAATGATTCACAGATCATAGCCAATATTTACTTCACAACTAAAGAAAAAAGTTGTGAGAGCGTGTACGATAGAAAAACTAGTGATGGGGTCACTACGACTTAAACCCTAAACCCTAAACATGATTTAATTTCCTGGCCAGGTAGAACCTGTCAAAGGAAAGACGGCTGGCACCCTCGGATCATACGATGCTTTTGTGCTATTCCACTAAAATCGACCTGAGCATCCCTGATGGCAAAGATATTGAAGAAGTGTGATTAGAATAATAGTACTGGCACTAGTTCATGAGACATAAACTCATCACAAGTAGAAGCCGGTAGAAGTAGAGAAAGATCGGCATGGAGATGGAGCTACGGCAGTGGAGCAAGCCGGCTCCAAAAGGAAGATGGGCTACCTGGGACGTCGGGCTGTAGCTAGAAGGGCGGTTGGGACGCGGCATCGGCCCATACCGCGGTGACCCCCGATTGGGATGCACCGACTATGGGTTTTCTCCCTCGCCGATGTCGACCGCGTCTACGCAGAACATTGTTCCCTTCCCCCAGCTGCGGGATCAGGCCCGTCGTTCTATGCTTGTGAAGAGAGCAACCTAAGAAAGAAGGCTTATAGCTTAGGCTCCTGCTAGTGTATATATAGTGGTTTTCTTTGTCTCTCCATATCAACCATTTTATATTGCGTACGTGTCATTCAAGAGTGAAATGATGGTTGCTTCTTCCGACTAACTTACCGTGTGATTTGACTGCTCCTTAGTGGCCCCTACACGTACTCCCGCTACGTGTATGCAACAGTCACACGTACACATGGACGCAAAAACGCGCGCGATGCCCTAATGCATGCATGTCCGAGCACACGACGGAACACACACGGTCACGCTCAAGTGCTCAACCTTCACGTGCATGCACACACATACTCAGTCAGGGTGAGCTAGTGACCGTATGAACACCGGAAAATATATATATTGAGCGCAATGAGCATATTATGAAGTCCATTGACCGTATTTTTACAAATATACAGTGACAAACAGTGTATTTGTCTCGTTTGAAATTAAGAAATATTAACCGGAGAGGAGGCAGCATGGACTAGCATTACTTTGCTGTGTCCCGTCAACTTGCTGAATGAGGAGAAGGTTGCAGGATGGGAGAAGCTTGCGCGCGGTGGCTCGCAGGACAAGGAGAAACTTTTGACTAATGCAAGCTCTCCCTCGCTCAGGCGGTGGACGTGCAACAGTTAATTCGGTGTCAGATTGCCAGAAGCATACACTATACTACTAGTGATATTATTGTTCGACTTCCCGAACAGCCAAGCACAAAGTTTACTAGTACTACTACTATAGTCCATAAAGGTACGTACTATACTAGTACTAGGAACCGGATGGAGGAGCGTCTGCACTCTTATTATAATTTTAAAATGTGATAAAGCAATCTTCAACACATTTGGTTCTCTTCGAGGGTTCTCGCATGTGATAATGGAAGTTGATTGCATGGAACACTCGCCACAATTCTCGCTTAATTTTGGCTCATATCCTATTACAAATAGTAGCGCTCAGTAATAATTCCTCTTTTTTTGTTATTCAGCATGTAAACAGGTCAGCAAACCTTGCGGCGCATCTTCGTGCGAACCGTGCTTGCTGCACTTTGAATGTGGCCGAGAGCTGGCTTGATGAAACACCTCGCTTCCTACTTCTTTTTTTGCGGGGTACCTTGCTTCCTAGTGACTAGTGTCTTGGCTGATCGTCCTAAGAATGCTTATATATGAATAAAGTTCTCTCATTTACCCGCAAAAAAGATTAAGCCATATTAACCGGAAAGGAGGGAGTATGGACTAGCACTACTTTTTGGTGTGTCCCGTCAACTCGCAGAACAAGGAGAGGCTTGCAGGACCAGGTGAAGCTCGCTTACGCCTTTTGACTAATGCAACCTACCCTCGGTGGACATGCATCAGTCCATTCGGTGTCGGATTGTCAGAGGCATACACTGTAGTACCCAACATGCGGAGTACCATCATTGGTCGACTTCACGAAGGGGCGAAGAGCCAAGCGCAGTAGTACACGTACTTGGTTTTGTACCTTCATACTACTCCACCCTCCGTCACAGTTTACAAGGTGTGCTTCATTATGATGCATTTCTCTCAATGCATTTCCACCACCAGAGAGACTTTAGACGCATTTGGTTTAATGCTCAATTAATTAAGGTGTGGTAACCGCAATCAAGTCCACAATTTTCTCTCCATGTACTGTACTACTACGGAGTGCATGCATGTGTGTACCCGGGGTGGAAGCACTGCATCCATGTGTGTACGCATTATTCCCTCTAGTAATAGACGTCGTGCTATAACTACCAATGCTATTTTTCAGGACAATCGCTAGTCGCCTTGGTCCCACAGATTTTTTTCTTTTTTCTGAAGCGTGCTGTATAAACAGTGACGGATGGAGTAGTATGAGCGGATTCAAAGAAGAGCGTATTGATGGTTGCTTCTTCAGAGCAACTTACAGTGGGAAAGGTGGGGCTTATGATTTGACTGCTCATTATTCACTATTAATGCGGCGCAACGACCGGGCTGAGTCTCCCATGCGGTTGTGCACTACCCCCTAAGTTCTTAAATATACTCCGGAGTATTTGTCTTTCTAGAGATTTCAACGAGTGACTACTCAAATATTTGTCTTTTTAGAGATTTCAAATGGACTGGCACATACGGATGTATATAGACATATTTTAGAGTGTATATTCACTCATTTTGCTCCGTATGTAGTCACTTGTTGAAATCTCTGTTAAGACGAATAGAATATTTAGGAATGGAGGGTGTACGCATACGAAGCAAAATGAGCGAATCAACACTCTAAAATATGCCCGTTTGAAATTTGTAAAAAAGACAAATATTTAGGAATGAAGAAGTATAATTTTGTGCATGGCACATGGACCCGGATGATGAAGAGGCTTCTGGCAATGCTATCAAGCTTCCATCATTTGTTTACATAATTGACGTACTATACAAATAATTTTCTAGCGACATGAAATTGTACAATGGTGTGAGCTTTCAGCTTTTGTTTCGCGTGTCTTGCCATCGATGCTCTTTCGGAAACAATAAAAAACTAACTTCCTTGCTAATGCATGTCAATTATTAACAGATCAGAGCTAATAATTACATCACAACTGAAGACAAAGTTGTGAGAAGGTGTTAAATTAAAATTGATCCATGCTTTCATTGGCAGCAACGTCCCCCTAGCTATGTCTAAATCAACACGGCATGTTGGGAAAAAAAGTAGCTGTTTGGAGCATGCAACATTCCGATCATTTTGTGCAGTTCCACTAAAATAGAGCTGAGCGTCTGTAACACCCTGGTGTAATGATGCTATAGTAACCCCTGGGGTTAAGTTAATCTTTTTGCTAAACAGGTGTCTGATCATTATTGTCTCATGTTCTTTCGAATTCTAGTTGAATTCAACTTCAAATTCTGTGTGAAATTCAAAATGCTCAGACATGAAAACAAAAATGTTCATATTGTGGCAAATAGTCATTTGTTGATATTGGTGGTGAGCCAACATTTTTGCAAGGTGCTTAAATGGCCTAAAGCAATTAAAGTAGTGGCTAAAACAATAGTTTAAATGGCTTTTTACTTTATAAAAATTTCAAACTATTTCAAAAGCCTCACAATCTTTTTGTGGCAGTGCTAACTATTGCAATGTAATTATGTGGCCAAGTCCCACATTTTACAAAATCCTTTTGGCAGCCCAAATATTACCATGCTTTTTCTGTAAAAAGAAAAAAGCAAAAGTAAAAGAAAAATACCCCCCCCCCTCTCTGCCTAGGCCTTAGCCGCTAGGCAGGCCCAGCCGGCCAGCCGGCCGGCCCACCTGTCTCACCCGGCCATGTGGCCCACACTCCCCCTCCCCGGTCGCTCTCCCCTCCTCCTGTTCCTCCGACCGAACAGCGCACGCGCGCGCCCGCGCCCGGTTGCCGTCACGCCGCCTCGGAGTCGCCGGCGAGAGGATAAGGCCCCGACGCACCTGGCTCCCCTCTCCCCTTCCACTTGCCCTGCCGCCCCCACTCATGCCAGTCCCTATCCCCTCTCCCCGCTCGCTCTGTCGCCTCGCCTCCTTCCTAGATCCACCGCCCGGACGCTTCTGCCGCCGCGCGCCATCGTCCTCGCGGTCCCCGTCGACTCCGAGCCGAGCCATCATGCCGTAGTGCTCCGCCGTGAAGAGCTGTGTCGTCTGGTGCCCCTCGTTGGAGCCGGAGAGCTCCACAACGAGCGAAGCAAGCCGTCCCCTTCCGTCACTGTCGCCGGCGAACTTCGTCATCTCCGGCGACTGCTGCTGCTGCTACTAACCTTCCAAGGGCTTTACGTAGCCGCCCGGTGAGCCTCGCCTCTCTCCCCTCCGTCTCCCCGCCATTGCCGCGCCCATTGTTGACATTCCCCACATGTCCGAGCTCGCCTCCGTCGAGCTCGTCGCCGGGCATGTTCCGGTGACCGAACGCCCACGCAAGCCTGTCCATCGTGCTCGCCTGCACGCGTAGACGCCGTAGGTGCTTAGCACCACTTGTATTGCTCGTTGTTGCGCCGTTTGCAAGCTCGCCGTGCCTCGGGTCTCCGCCGTCCATGTCGCCGGTGACGGCTCCGGCCACTCCCCACCCGGGCCACCACCGCAGAACGATGCAGCTTCATCCGCTCGATCGATCGAGCTAGGACACGAGCCCGGAGACGCCCTGTAGCCGAATCCCGACCACCTCCCGAGCTACCCCGCCACTGTTTTGGTCACCGACGGTGGAACCCCGACCCAGCCGACGTGGATAGGCCTGCCCCCCCCCCCCCCGATGACGCTGCCAGTGGGCCCCGCCAGCCCATTGACTGGTTTGACCAGTCAACGCGCTGACGTGGCAGCCCTGTGTCCCTGACATGCGGGCCCCACCGCCCAGTTAATTAACTAAAACGTTTAGTAAATGAAAATTAATTAGTTAGCTAAATGAGGCACTAACAAGGGGGGCCCACCCTCTAATTAACCCTCTGTTAGTCTAAATTAACACTGTTAAAGTCACAGAGGCTGACATGTGGGTCCCATTGGACCCACATGTCATGTTTGACCTGTACAGCCGATGTTGACTTGCTGATGTCAGCATGGAGTCATGCTGACGTCATATTCCTTTTCTATTAATTTAATAATTCCAGAATTTTGTTAAAACTTTCAAAATTCATAGATAATAAACCGTAACTCGGATGGAAATGTTTTCTATATGAAAGTTAATTAGAAAAATCCAAAGATTCCGAATATGCGGTCCGTTCATCTGTCACATGCCCCTAGCATGCTGAACATGGAACTTTCCCCCTCCGGTCGTTTGTCTGACACAAATCCGGAACCGGGAACACCTTCCCGGTTGAATTCCCCCCTTCACCTATAATGTCTAGGACCGCGCTAGAACACGTCTAGCTATGCATGTTGTCCTTTTATGCTATGCTTGCTTTATATTTATTGTGTCTTCCCACTCTTCTCTCCGGTAGACCCCGAGACCGATGCTGCCCCTGTGATCGACTACGTCGACGACGACCCCTCCTTGCCAGAGCAACCAGGCAAACTCCCCCCTTTGATCATCCCGATATCGCCCATTTCATTCTCTCATGCTTGCATTAGATTTTGCTACTGTTATTGTTTGCTCCTATTCTGATGCATAGCCTGCTTTTGTATCTGCTGTTGTACCTTGCCTGCTTATCCTAAACTGCTTAGTATAGGTTGGTTAGTGATCCATCAGTGACCCCCACCTTGTCCTTGTTGCCCCTGCTTCATCATCGAAGACCCGATCAACGGGATCGAAGACCAGGCCCCGACACCGCACATCACTTCCCCTTAGTTGTTCAACACTACTGGGTTACTATCGAGTACCGAGGGTGAACCTCTTCAGCACTTATGATGTTAACCCTGTAGAGTAGTCATTCGGTCGTGGTCATCGAGGGTGATTTCCTCCTTAACCACTTTCGATACGACTCTGTCGTGCAACCCCTCAAGTGTGAACCTCGGGGGTGATTCCTCTTACGTTCACCTTGATGATTACATCTAGTGGAATTCATCGGGGGTGATTCATCGGGTTTTCACCTTTATGTTTGGACACACGGATACTTGTACTTTACCACTGTTACTTGGAAAGACGGGTCGACCCTGAGGGGTACCCGCGCGAGCTTAATTGCGAGTGATGTGGAGTCGGGCGGACCTGGAAGGTGCCCGCCAGATAATTACGAGGCATGGTCGGGCATTCCTAGCCCTTGCCGCAAGTCCTCGAGACGGGGCAACGGGGTCACATCTTTTGTGAGTCTCTGCTTGTTACCGCGCGTTCCTAATCCACTACGATTTGGATATTTGATCCGAGGGGCCTTTGGCCTGATAGCACTAACCATCACGTGGGCATAGTATGGGCGTTCTGCGTCGTATGCATTAGCCGAAGCTTAATAGACGTCAGCGACTGAGTGGCGCGCGCCGGGTTGGACTGGTAAGCTCCTTCCTTTTTAGGGAGGTAGCTAGGTCTGCTCACCGGCCGCATACGAGACGTGGAGGAGTTCCCGGGGAGATGGCCCATGACCCCTGGGGGCATAGGTTTAGTCCGGCGTGCTGGCCTCTCTATTAAGCCTAGGTCGGGTTGCGGCGTATTGTTTGGCCGAGGCCGGGCATGACCCAGGAAAGTGTGTCCGGCCGGAGTCAATTGAGCGTGGTGGGTAAGTTGGTGCACCCCTGCAGGGAAGAAAACATCTATCGATAGCCTGTCCTACGGTAACGGACACTTGGAGTTGTATCCCGATCGATACAACTAGAACTGGATACTCGTGACGAGACTGGATGGTGATGAGTAATGGATTGTGATGATAACTGGATAGTATGGCTCTGGGATCTCTTTCTCGCAGGGAGTCGAGAAAGGATCTCCGGCCGAGGTTGATAACACTTCTACTACTTTACTTTATGCTACTCTACTCCCTCCTGTTGCTGCAAGATGGTGGTTCCCAGAAGATGCTAGTCTTCGATAGGACTAGGCTTTCCCTCTATTCTGGCATTTCTGCAGCCCAGTCCACATATACAGCCTTCCTTTGATAATGATGCATTTGTAGTGTAGATCCTTGCTTGCGAGTACTTTGGATGAGTACTCACGGTTGCTTTGCTTCCCTGTTTCCCCCTTTCTTCTTCTTTCCGGTTGATGCAACCAGATGTCGGAGCCCAGGAGCCAGATGCCATCGCCGATGCCTACTACTACGTGGAGACCGCTGACGACCAGGAGTAGTTAGGAGGCTCCCAGGCAGGAGGCCTTGCCTTTTCGATCATTGCTACTTTTGTGCTAGCCTTCTTAAGGCACCCTTGTCTAACTCATGTCTGTACTCAGATATTGTTGCTTCCACTGACTCTTGTGTATTCGAGCTTATGTTTCGAGCCCTCGAGGCCCCTGGCTTGTAATATAAAGCTTGTATTATTTTAATTTGTGTCTAGAGTTGTGTTGTGATATCTTCCCGTGAGTCCTTGATCTTGATCGTACACATTTGCGTGTATGATTAGTGTACGATTGAATCGAGGGCGTCACAGCGTCCCTGTTCCAAAGATATCAAGTGTGATTACGATAATAGAGGACTGCTGATGAAACAATAAACACACAAATAGAAGCCGGTCACCTTTGCAGTCTCTCTTAAGACTAAATAGTTGGAGAAGATTAGGCTCGGAGTTGGATGAGGAGGATAGAGCAAAACCAATCTCCCTTTGTGCAGTCACACTGAAATGTAGAGACATTGCCCTGTGACATTTTAGTACAACTGCACAAAAGACTCTTAAGAAAAAAGTGATTTGTGCAGTTCACCAAAAGGTCGCAATAGCAACGAGGTGAAATGGATAGCCCTGTTTGCAAAAAAGAGGTAGAAAGGACACAATTACTGGCCAATAACAGTTGATGACACATGCGACGACAAAAAAGAAGCATATTCCTTGTCCTAAGGGAAGATAACAACACGGTTGTGTTTGTCTAAAACGGTGTGAGGACGAGAATGCAATATGGAAAGTACGCTAGACGAGCTATGTTTTGGGCAAAGAACTATGGAAGATCCACATGCAGCGACATGGGAAAACGGGCAGTGGAGCAAGGCCAGAGGGGATACCTGGAGGTCGTCGGGATGTAACTAGGTGAGCGGCGGCGGGCGGAATCTGCGAGCAGGTGGCGTAGGCCCTGCCGCGCCGGAGCTTGGTCAGAGAGAATGATGTGTACTACAGATCGGTACGTGCTGCCTCGGTGCCGTCAAATGGAGAAACGATGCACTTCCTCCCTTTCCCCCGGCGGACAGGATGTGGCCGGATAAGTGACCAACGGTGAGAGAGAGAGAGGCCACCGCACTCCCTTTCCCCCGACGAACGGGATGCGGCCGGATCAGTGACCAACGGTGAGAGAGAGAGAGGCCACCGCACTCCCTTTCCCCCGGCGGACAGGATGCGGCCGGATCAGTGACCAACAGTGAGAGAGAGAGAGGCCACCGGAGCCTTGTGTGAGATACTCTGAAGAGCAGACTACCTTTCCTCCATAAAAATCGTTTTATATTCTGTGTACGTGCCATTGAGCGCTATAACTTTATTTAAAAATAACGCGGCAACGGTCAAGTTGAACTTTGTTTCGTGCACGCGTGGTACATGACCTCCCTAGGTAAACAACCGCTACAGGCGTTCAAATTAGCACGTGGGCTGCCATTTCGTAAAGAAATGAGCTCCACCGTGTACCCGCGCGGGTGTGGCTGGGCACGAAGCATGAGTACGTGCACGGTGCACCTATTCTCTTCTTGTATACGTACACCACCTACATGGGGTTGTGTGAGAGAGATACAAACCTAGAGAGATACAGTGTGTGGGTTCTTGAGAGTTTTTTTTGTGGGGGGGTTAATCAAAAAAATTAACATATGCAATGTGTGTGAAATAGAGTCCTGGATATAACATATATATAGAGGGGGTGATCCACGAGAAGAGAGTGGAGGTATCATCGGCTTGAGGTGTCCATAGAATCGAAGAGAGGGATGATGTGTGTGTGTGCGCGCGCGATCGATAAATAGTGCCATCGAATTTGTGTGTGCCCACGTCAAAGATATAGAGTGGCTGGCCTACTGGAACGTGAGATGGGACATGTGCAGTTTGTCTCTATGGCATGGATACCTACCTGCAGCGCTCGACTATCGGTGTGTGGTGGGGGAAGAGGGAGGCCCAATTAACTATAGAGGTACAATGGCTGGTATATGTGTGGAGGAGGAGAGAGGCCTACCTCATCTATTAAGGAGATCGATCTGCCTCATGTATTAAGGGAGATCGATCGGCACCCATGCATATGTGCAGGAGATGAATAAGGTTGGGAGAGAGACAGAGCTAGAGTGTTGGAGGGGGTGGTAGTGGAGTTGCTTCTAACAAATGGTGGGGTAGGCTTGCTAGACAAACGGAGGGCATGCCCGCAATATCAATAAGAGAGGAGATGGCTGCTTGTTGTCTGTGCACGTGCGTGTGAGAGACGGGTCAGGAGGCATGCACGAATGATGAGGGGGGACGATGTGGTTGTGGTAAGCGGACGTAACTACATAGGAAGATCAATCGCCCTTTGTAAGAGAAAGGAGAGACATAACTTGTGAGGTACGTCGATCGATGGGGGTAGTTAAAGTCGATCTAGGTATATGTTGGGAGATCGATCAGTATACATGCATGTGTGTGTTAGAAGCAAATGAGGCACGAGGAGAAGGATAGAGAGAGAGGGATGCATGTAGGAGGTGGTACGAGAGGCATACTATATCGAGGGGGAGGAGTGTGCGAGTACGAGAACGATGAAAAGAGTGGTGGGAGTGAGGCATGGACGGTGACAAGAGAAGAGGGGAAGCTTGTGTTTGCGCTAGGCACACCTGGCTAGAGAGGCATATCGATCGATGTGTGCCGTAAAAAAGGAGCTGGGGGGCCTACACACACCGTGGGTGAAAGACCTAAAGTGAAAAGACGAATTTGCGCGATGGAGCTAGAGAATGCTGAGGGAGGGTGAGAGGGATGCGGGCATGTGCATGCACAAGAGAAAGTTAGCGCTAGCTACAAAGATAAGAGGGTTGTGTGGGTGTAAAAGACGAATAGAGATCATATATACTTCATTATAAAAAAGCGAATTTAGATATTTGAAGAATTTATCATAGTGTTTCAAATCGACGGATGTGTGAATATATATAACGGTGATACACATGGTGTGGTTATGAACATGGTATGCTACATTTAATATAGTTTATCTCTACTCTTATAAAAAAACGGAGTTGTTGATGATGGTGTGCCTGCCATCCTGCATTATAGGCCGTCTGATTTATATCTGGCAGATAGCAAGGAAACTATGATGGTTGAAGTTGGCAACAATCATGATTGTAGATTCTTATTGAAATAGAGAAACGAATTCAAATTTAGTTCGAATTGCAGTGGTAGTATAGACATTTGGAATGCACTGAAATGTTGGTATGAGTAGGTTACATGCATTATACAGCAAGCGAAAAAATTTAATTGTACATAACATGGATTCATACTCCCTCCTTCCATCAATATAGGGCCTAATGAGATTTTTAAGACCGCCTTTGACTATTGACAAGATTAATAGTACATATGACATGCACAATGTGAAAATTACATCATTGAAAGAACCTTTCACACACGAATTTAACGGTGTGCTTTGTGTAAGTTGCATGTCATATATCATTGCTCTAATATTTGGTCAAAGTTAGCATCGAAAAACGCATTAGGCCCTATATAGATGGAAGGAGGGAGTAGCTTTGAATAGCATTTGTATAGTAAAACGGGGCAAGACTCTCTCTTTGTGTGGTGTGAATAGTTTTATTTTTTTCGTTTTCTTTTTGTTTGAGGGAAGTGTGAATTGATTTGGTACGTACAAGTACAATATTTCTACACGTTAGGCTTGTCCCTAAAATTCAACCCGCGTCTTGTTATATCCCGAAAATTCAGATATCGTGCTCCCAAAACGGGCGCCTTCACAACCCGCGTCTTGCTATCCCGAAATTACAACGCGCGCGAAAACTCCCTCCAGCTGCCAAATCCCGACACGCGAAATCCCCCTTCTAACCCTGAGCCGAAAGGGCCGCTAGTTCAAATCGGTGGGTGGTACTTTTGTAACACACCCTACATTTTGGACAAGCGTGTTCCTAAGTCATGCTTCACCCCCTCCCATCTCCCCCTTTTCGCCATTCGAAATCCCAGGCCGCCATAACCTCTCCGCTCCAGCCGCGAAACCCCACCCTCCTCCGTCCGCCACGTCACTGATACGTCTCCAACGTATCTATAATTTTTTATTGCTCCATGCTATATTATCTACTGTTTTGGACTATATTGGGCTTTATTTTCCACTTTTATATTATTTTTGGGACTAACCTATTAACTGGAGGCCCAGCCCAGAATTGCTGTTTTTTTGCCTATTTCAGTGTTTCGAAGAAACGGAATATCAAACGGAGTCCAAACAGAATAATCATTTCTGGAACGTGATTTTCTTGCCGAATATGACCCAGGAGACTTGGACCCTACGCCAAGGAAGCTTCGAGGTGGGCACGAGGTAGGGGGCGCGCCTTACACCCCCAGGCGCGCCCCCACCCTCGTGGGCCCATCGAGGCTCCACCGACGTACTTCTTCCTCCTATATATATCCACGTACCCCCAAACGATTAGAACAGGAGCCAAAAACCTAATTCCACCGCCGCAACTTTCTGTATCCATGAGATCCCATCTTGGGGCCTGTTCCGGAGCTCCGCCGGAGAGGGCCGTCATCACGGAGGGCTTCTACATCATCATAGCCTCTCCGATGAAGTGTGAGTAGTTTACCTCAGACCTTCGGGTCCATAGTTATTAGCTAGATGGCTTCTTCTCTCTTTTTGGATCTCAATACAATGTTCTCCCCCTCTCTTGTCGAGATCTATTTGATGTAATCTTCTTCTTTTTGCGGTGTGTTTGTTGAGACCGATGAATTGTGGGTTTATGATCAAGTCTATCTATGAATAATATTTGAATCTTCTCTGAATTCTTTTATGTATGATTGGTTATCTTTGCAAGTCTCTTCGAATTATCCGTTTGGTTTGGCCGACTATATTGGTAGTTCTTGCCATGGGAGAAGTGCTTAGCTTTGGGTTCGATCTTGCGGTGTCCTTTCCCAGTGACAGAAGGGGCAGCAAGGCACATATTGTATCGTTACCATCGAGGATAACAAGATGGGGTTTATTTCATATTGCATGAATTTATCTCTCTACATCATGTCATCTTGCTTAAAGCGTTACTATGTTTTTAACTTAATACTCTAGATGCATGTTGGATAGCGGTCGATGAGTGGAGTAATAGTAGTAGATGCAGAATCGTTTCGATCTACTTGTCACGGACGTGATGCCTATATACATGATCATGCCTAGATATTATCATAACTATGCTCAATTCTGTCAATTGCTCAACAGTAATTTGTTCACCCACCATAGAAAACTTATGCTCTTGAGAGATGCCACTAGTGAAACCTATGGGCCCCGGGTCTATTCTCATCATATCAATCTCCATCACTTTAATCTTGTTTTGCTTTTTACTTTGCCTTTTACTTTTCACTTTGCATCTTTATACCAAAAATATTATCTCTATCAGATCTCACTCTCGTAAGTGACCGTGAAGGGATTGACAACCCCTAACCGCGTTGGTTGCGAGTAGCTATCGTTTTGTGCAGGTACGAGGGACTTGAGCGTGGCCTCCTACTGGATTGATACCTTGGTTCTCAAAAACTGAGGGAAATACTTATGCTACTCTACTGCATCATCCTCTCCTCTTCGGGGAAAACCAACGCAAGCTCAAGAGGTAGCATAGCACCATTGCCGGGGAGTCTATGCAAAAAGTCAACATACCAAGTACCCATCACAATCCCTATCTCTCGCATTACATTAGTTGCCTCTTGACTCTTGTTTTCCTCTCCCCCACTTCACCCTTGTTGTTTTATTCGCCCTCTCTTTTCCATGTGCCTTCTTTTTGCTTGCATCTTCGCTTGCTAAAAGTTTATGGATCCTCATCCACTTGCTAATCTCTTTAAGAGATCCAATTATGATGAACCTATTGCTAGTGAATTGAGTGCACTAGATTATCTTTGTAAGGTTTTGCCTGAAATTCGTGAATCTAAAAATTGTGATGAAGTACTTTATGAAGCGATTCATGATAGATCTTTGAACAAAAAGCATGATTGCAATGATTTTACTATAAATTCTATTGATGTCAATTGTGCTAAAAATATGCAAAACCCTAAGCTTGGGGATGATAGTTTTGCTATGTCCTCTACTTGTTGCAATGATCATGATTGGGGTGATAGTTCTTCTTATGATCTTGAAAATTTATTTAAGCCACATGATGAATATGATATTGATAATAGTGTTTGCAATATTATTAAAAGTGGGTTTCGAGAGGTCATGACTTTAGTTAATGATAATCCCACTATTTTGGAAGAGTGTCAACTTTGCATGCATGTGGATCGTATTGAAAACATTTTATGTGATAGCTATTTTGTTGAATTTTCTTATGATCCCACATGTAATTATCATGAGAGAGGAAAATATGGTTGTATAAACTTTAATGCTAATAAATTACCTCTCGTTATGTTGAGATTGCTATTGTCTCTTTCTGCTTCCTTGCATATGCAAGTTTTTGCTTGTCTTGATTTGTTTTCCTATAAGATGCCTATGCATAGGAAGTATGTTAGACTTAGATGTGGTTGTCACATGTTTTATGATGCTCTCTTTGTGCTTCAATTCTTGTCTTTTATGTGAGCATCATTGACATCTCAATGCCTAGCTAGGGGCGTTAAATGATAGCGCTTATTGGGAGGCAACCCAATTTTATTTTTAGTTTTTTGTGTTTTTCTTCTGTTAGGGAATAAATAACCCATCTACCCTCTGTTTGGATGTGGTTTTGTGTTTTAGTTAGTGTTTGTGCCAAGCTACACCTATTGGATCTTCTTAGATGATAGTTATTTGATCTTGCTGTAATTTCCAGAAACTTTGCGTTCAGTGCCCGAATTATTTAAAATCATCAGAACGTGATAAAATACTGATTCCAATTGCTTCTGATCAATAAACAAATTTTCTAGGTCGTATAATTTTGGTAGATGTTTTGGAGTTCCAGAAGTTTGCGTTAGTTACAGATTACTACAGACTGTTCTGTTTTTGACAGATTCTGTTTTTCGCGTGGTGTTTGCTTATTTTGATGAATCTATGGCTAGTATTGTAGGGTATGATCCATAGATAAGTTGGAATACAGTAGGTTTAACACCAAAATAAATAAATAATGAGTTCATTACGGTACTTTGAAGTGGTTTTATGTTTTCTTTCTCTAACGGAGCTCACGAGATTTCTATTGAGTTTTGTGTTGTGAAGTTTTCAAGTTTTGGGTGAATTCTTTTGATGGAATATGGAACAAGGAGTGGAAAGAGCCTAAGCTTGGGGATGCCCATGGAACCCCCAAGATAATCCAAGGACACCAAAAAGTCAAAGCTTGGGGATGCCCCGGAAGGCATCCCCTCTTTCGTCCACTTCCATCGGTAATTTACTTGGAGCTATATTTTTATTCATCAACATGATATGCGTTTTGCTTGGAGCGTCTTGTATTATTTGTGTATTTGTTTGTTAGTGTGCCACAATCATCCTTGCTGTACACACCTTTTGAGAGAGCCATACATGAATTGGAATTTGATAGAATACTCTATGTGCTTCACTTATATCTTTTGAGCTATGTAGTTTTGCTCTATGTGCTTCACTTATATCTTTTGAGCATTATAACTTTGCTTTGTGTGCTTCACTTAGATCTTTTAGAGCACGGTGGTGGTTTGTTTTAAAGAAATTATTGATCTCTCATGCTTCACTTAAATTATTTTGAGAGTCTTAATAGCATGGTAAATTGCTTAATAATAATATGCTTTGTATTCAAGATTTGTGAAACTTTCTTTTGAGTGTGTTGAATACTAAGAGAAGATTGAAGCATGATAATTGTTTTGATATATGGAGGTTATAATATTAGAGTCATGCTAGTTTAGTAGTTGTGAATTTAAAGAATACTTGTGTTAAAGTTTGTGATTCCCGTAGCATGCACATATGGTGAACCGTTATGTGATGAAGTCGGAGCATGATTTATTTATTGATTGTATTCCTTATGAGTCGCGGTCGGGGACGAGCGATGGTCTTTTCCTACCAATCTATCCCCCTAGGAGCATGCGCGTAATACTTTGCTTTGATAACTTCTAGATTTTTGCAATAAGTATATGAGTTCTTTATGACTAATGTTGAGTCCATGGATTATACACACTTTTTCCCATCCTTCCACCATTGCTAGCCTCTCTAAATACCGCGCACCTCTCGCCGGTATCATACACCCACCATATACCTTCCTCAAAACAGCCACCATACCTACCTATCATGGCATTTCCATAGCCATTCCGAAATATATTGCCATGCAACTTTCCACCGTTCCGTTTACCATGACACGCTCCATTATTGTCATATTGCTAGCATGATCATGTAGTTGACATCGTATTTGTGGCAAAGCCACAGTTCATAATTATTTCATACATGTCACTCTTGATTCATTGCATATCCCGGTACACCACCGGAGGCATTCATATAGAGTCATATTTGTTCTAAGTATCGAGTTGTAATTGTTGAGTTGTAAGAAAAATAAAAGTGTGATGATCATCATTTTTTAGAGCATTGTCCCAAGTGAGGAAAGAATGATGGAGACTATGATTCCCCCATAAGTCGGGATGAGACTTTGGACGAAAAATAAAAAAAATAAAAAAAGAAATAGGCCATGAAAAAAGAGAGAAAAGGCCCAAATAAAAAAATGAGAGAAAAAGAGAGAAGGGACAATGTTACTATCCTTTTACCACACTTGTGCTTCAAAGTAGCACCATGATCTTCATGATAGAGAGTCTCTCGTTATGTCACTTTCATATACTAGTGGGAATTTTTCATTATAGAACTTGGCTTGTATATTCCAATGATGGGCTTCCTCAAATTGCCCTAGGTCTTCGTGAGCAAGCAAGTTGGATGCACACCCACTTAGTTTCTTTTGATGAGCTTTCATATACTTATAGCTCTAGTGCATCCGTTGCATGGCAATCCCTACTCACTCACATTGATATCTATTGATGGGCATCTCCATAGCCCGTTGATACGACTAGGCGATGTGAGACTATCTTCCCCTCTTTTTGGTCTTCTCCACAACCACCATTCTATTACACCTAAGTGATATATCCATGGCTCACGCTCATGTATTGCGTGAAGATCGAAAAAGTTTTGAAAAAGTTAGAGTATGAAACAATTGCTTGGCTTGTCATCGGGGTTGTGCATGATTTAAATACTTTGTGTGGTGAAGATAGAGCATAGCCAGACTATATGATTTTGTAGCGATAACTTTCTTTGGCCATGTTATTTTGAGAAGACATAATTGCTTTATTAGTATGCTTGAAGTGTTATTATTCTTTATGTCAATATGAACTTTTGTCTTGAATCTTTCTAATCAAAATATTCACACCACAATTAAGAAATTTCGCATTGAGATTATGCCAAGTAGCACTCCGCATCCAAAACTCTCTTTTTATCATTTACCTACTCGAGGACGAGCAGGAATTAAGCTTGGGGATGCCTGATACTTCTCCAACGTATCTATAATTTTTGATTGCTCCATGCTATATTATCTACTGTTTTGGACTATATTGGGCTTTATTTTCCACTTTTATATTATTTTTGGGACTAACCTATTAACCGGAGGCCCAGCCCAGAATTGCTGTTTTTTGCCTATTTCAGTGTTTCGAAGAAACGGAATATCAAACGGAGTCCAAACAGAATAATCCTTTCTGGAACGTGATTTTCTTCCCGAATATGACCCAGGAGACTTGGACCCTACGCCAAGGAAGCTTCGAGGTGGGCACGAGGTAGGGGGCGCGCCCTACACCCCCAGGCGCGCCCCCACCCTTGTGGGCCCACCGAGGCTCCACCGACGTACTTCTTCCTCCTATATATATCCACGTACCCCCAAACGATCAGAACAGGAGCCAAAAACCTAATTCCACCGCCGCAACTTTCTGTATCCACGAGATCCCATCTTGGGGCCTGTTCCGGAGCTCCGCCGGAGAGGGCCGTCATCACGGAGGGCTTCTATATCATCATAGCCTCTCCGATGAAGTGTGAGTAGTTTACCTCAGACCTTCGGGTCCATAGTTATTAGCTAGATGGCTTCTTCTCTCTTTTTGGATCTCAATACAATGTTCTCCCCCTCTCTTGTGGAGATCTATTTGATGTAATGTTCTTCTTTTTGCGGTGTGTTTGTTGAGACCGATGAATTGTGGGTTTATGATCAAGTCTATCTATGAATAATATTTGAATCTTCTCTGAATTCTTTTATGTATGATTGGTTATCTTTGCAAGTCTCTTCGAATTATCCATTTGGTTTGGCCGAATAGATTGGTAGTTCTTGCCATGGGAGAAGTGCTTAGCTTTGGGTTCGATCTTGCGGTGTCCTTTCCCAGTGAAAGAAGGGGCAACAAGGCACGTATTGTATCGTTGCCATCGAGGATAACAAGATCGGGTTTATTTCATATTGCATGAATTTATCTGTCTACATCATGTCATCTTGCTTAAAGCGTTACTCTATTTTTAACTCAATACTCTAGATGCATGCTAGATAGTGGTCGATGAGTGGAGTAATAGTAGTAGATGCAGAATCGTTTCGATCTACTTGTCACGAACGTGATGCCTATATACATGATCATGCCTAGATATTCTCATAGCTATGCTCAATTCTCTCAATTGCTCAACAGTAGTTTGTTCACCCACCGTAGAAAACTTATGCTCTTGAGAGAAGCCACTAGTGAAACCTATGGCCCCCGGGTCTATTCTCATCATATCAATCTCCATCACTTTAATCTTGTTTTGCTTTTTACTTTGCCTTTTACTTTTCACTTTGCATCTTTATACCAAAAATACCAAAAATATTATCTCTATCAGATCTCACTCTCGTAAGTGACCGTGAAGGGATTGACCCGATTCAATCGTACACTAATCATGCATGCAAACGTGTACGATCAATATCAGGGACTCACGGGAAGATATCACATCACAACTCTACAAATAAAAATAGTCATACAAGCATCATAATACAAGCCAGGGGCCTCGAGGACTCGAATACAAGTGCTCGATCATAGACGAGTCAGCGGAAGCAACTATATCTGAGTACAGTCATAAGTTAAACAAGTTTGCCTTAAGAAGGCTAGCACAAACTGGGATACAGATCGAACGAGGCGCAGGCCTCCTGCCTGGGATCCTCCTAACTACTCCTGGTCGTCGTCAGCGGGCTGCACGTAGTAGTAGGCACCTCCAGAGTAGTAGGAGTCGTCGTCAAAGGTGGCGTCTGGATCCTGGGCTCCAGCATCTGGTTGGGGCAACCGAGTAGAAGGGAAAAGGGGAAAAGGGGGAGAAAAGCAACCGTGAGTACTCATCCAAAGTACTCGCAAGCAAGGAGCTACACTACATATGCATGGATATATGTGTACAGGGCCATATCAGTGGACTGAAGTGCAGAATGCCAGAATAAGAGGGGGATAGCTAGTCTTATCGAAGACTACGCTTCTGGTCGCCTCCGTCTTGCAGCATATAGAAGAGAGTAGACTGAAGTCCTCCAAGTAGCATCGCATAGCATAATCCTACCCGGCGATCCCCTCCTCGATGCCCTGTTAGAGAGCGATCACCGGGTTGTATCTGGCACTTGGAAGGGTGTGCTTTATTAAGTATCCGGTTCTAGTTGTCATAAGGTCAAGGTACAACTCCGAGTCGTCCTTTTACCGAGGGACACGGCTATTCGAATAGATAAACTTCCCTGCAGGGGTGCACCACATAACCCAACACGCTTGATCCCATTTGGCCGGACACACTTTCCTGGGTCATGCCCGGCCTCGGAAGATCAACACGTCGCAGCCCCACCTAGGCACAACAGAGCGGTCAGCACGCCGGTCTAAACCTAAGCGCGCAGGGGTCTGGGCCCATCGCCCTGAGCACACCTGCACGTTGCGAACGCGGCCGGAAGCAGACCTAGCAACCTCCAGTACAACGGAAGTCACGTTACGCGGCCCAATCTGGCGCGCGCCGCTCAGTCGCTGACGTCAAGAAGTGCTTTAGCTGATACCACGACGCCGAGTGCCCATATCTTTCCCGCGTAGTTGGTTAGTGCGTATAGACCAAATGGCCAGACTTAGATCAAATACCCAGATCTCGTTAAGCGTGTTAAGTATCCGCGAACGCCAACAGGGCCAGGCTCACCTCTCACCCAGGTAGCCCCGAACTGCCCTGCCGCTCCGCCACAAATATCCACACAGAGGGCCGTCGGGACAAGGTCCTTTCAGCCCCCAATCCGTGAATCACTCGCGGGTACTCCTCGAGCCAACCCGACTTTGGTCACCACATGTATCATGTTTAAAGTATAGTATATATATCCATGATCACCTCCCGAGGTGATCACAGCCCAGTAGTATAGCATGGCAGACAGACAAGAGTGTAGGGCCACTGATGGAACACTAGCATCCTAGACTAAGCAGTAGGGTAGCAGGTAAAGGTAACAACAGTAGTAGCAAGGACAGGCTATGCAGCAGTATAGGATTAACTGAAAGCAGTAACATGCTACACTACTCTAATGCAAGCAGTATAGATCAGAGTAGGCGATATCTGGTGATCAAGGGGGGGCTTGCCTGGCTGCTCTGGCAAGAGAGAGGGGTCGTCAACTCCGTAGTCGAAGGGGCAGCAGCAGCGTCGGTCTCGGTGTCTATCGAGAGAAGAGGGGGGAGAAACAATAAATATTTAAGCAAGCAGATGCATAGTGATGCAGGACATGACAAGTAACGGCGTTAGAGGTGCCCTAACGCGGTATTGGGTGATACTGGTGAAGGGGGAAAACATCCGGGAAAGTTTTCCCGGGGTTTCGCGTTTTCGAGCAAAGGAGCTGAAGGGGGAAAGTTGCGAGTTGGATAGGTTAGGGATGCGTGGTGGATGAACGGGCTGCGTATCCGGGTTCGTATCATCGACCTGAGCAACTTTCATGTTGAAAATATTTTAATCCGAGTTACGGATTAAAAGATATGATTTTATAAAGGTTTTATTAATTTTCTGGAATTTAATTAATTAATTAATTCGAAATTAGAATTATGACATCAGCATGATGTCATGCTGACGTCAGCAGTCAACAGGGTTGACTTGGTCAACCTGACCAGTGGGTCCCACTGGTCAGTGACTCATATTAATCAAACAGATTAATTAAATTAATTAAAATTAATTAGGGGGATGGGCCCCACTGTCATACTGATTAGTTAATTAACTAACAATTTAATTAGTTTAGTTAATTGATTAGTTTAATTAATCAAAATTAATTAAGTTAATTATTTCTTTAATTAATTAATTAATTAATTTTAATTTTATTTTTATTTACGTTCTGGGCATGGGCCCCTCGTGTCATTGGGCCAGGGGGGCCAAAACGGGTCCAGGCGCTGCGGTTACGGTGTGCGGCGCCAGGCGCCCGATGGGGCGGACCCGGGCGGTGCCGCGGGGCTGCGGGATCCAGCGGGGCGGCCGGCGTAGGCCACGGCGGGCTAAGCAGGGGAAGGCTGGCGCTGCCCGGAGGGCCCAGCTGGGGTTGCGGGCGCGGCCAAAGGCGGTGTAGGCGGCGACGGCCGCGTGGCCAAAGGGGAGCTGAGGGGCGCGCGTCGCGGCAGCCACGGGGAGGCAGCGCGTGGAGCGGGGATGGGCGTGGCCTAGGCACGGTCCCGGCGGAGCGACACAGCAGCATGGGTGAGGGGCATGGAGCACGGGGCGCGGGTCGCCGGAGCCAGAGGGAGCGAGGCCGGGGCGTGCGAGGCCATGGCAGTGCAGTGTGGGGTCGGCGACGGCCGGCTGCGGCCATAGCACGGGCGCACGGGGCGCGCGCAGGCACGGGTGGTCGGGAGGTGAGCAGGGGAGGTGGCGAGGCCTGCGCAGAGCTCGGGCGACAGCAGGGGAGCACGGCGGGAGCTAGCGGGTGCAGGCCATAGGCGGGACACGGCGAGCAAGGGGGGCGCGCGTGTGCGCGCGGCCATGGGCGCGGGCACGGTCGACGAGCGGGAACAGGGGAAGGAGAAGGAGGGCTTGCGGGGCGAGGCCGCGGGCGGAGCGCGGCGAGCTCGGGCGCGGCAGAAGGGAGGCGCGCGTGAGCGCGCGGCCATGGGCGCGGGCACGGTCGACGGCGTGCGGTGACCGTGCGGAGCGAGGGGGAGAGAGGAGGGCGAGCTTACTGGGCGGCGCAGGGTCTCGGGAGCGAGCTCGGGGATGCTCGGGTGGGGGATGGGGACGGCGTCGACGCAGGGGAGGAGGCGGTCCGGCGAGGGAGGAGCTTCGGGCGCCGGGGAGGTCGACGGGGGCGGCGGTGCGGTCGTCCACGGCGAGGGGGTCATAGCCCCGATCCAGATCGGATCAGGAGGGGTTGGGAGCGAGGGAGTGGGGGGGTTGTGGGTGGATAGGGTTAGGGTTACTGGGAGGAGTGGGGGATATGGGGCGCGGGGGTGGGCCGGCCTGGTGGTGAGGTGGGTTGGCCCAGTGGGGCTGTGGCCTGCTGGGCCGAAGCCCAGTGGGGGTTGTTTTCTCTTTTTTTTGTGATTGTTTTCTGTTTTCTTTTATTTATTTTCTTTACTGTTTCATTCCACTTTAAAATATTTAGGCATTTTATAAAATTGTGTTTACTTCACCACAATTACCTTTGGAATATTCGGCAACCACCGAACAATTTTGTTTTAATTTTTGGAAACAATTATTGTTATCAATAATTTGAATTTGAATTTCAAACGGTTTCAATTTTTTGAGAGGATAGCAACAGTAACCGAGGTGTCATGGCACGATTAGCGTGGGATTACTGTAGCATGATTATCCGGGCGTTACAAATCTCCTCCACTACAAGAAATCTCGTCCCGAGATTTAGGAGGTAGAAGGAAACAGTGCGGGGTATTCATCACGCAAGCGATCCTCGCGTTCCCAGGTGGCTTCGTCTTTAGAGTGATTCGACCACTGGACCTTGAGGAACTTGATCGCCTTCTGACGTGTGCGGCGTTCAGCTTGGTCGAGAATGCGGACCGGATGCTCTTTATTGGAGAGGTCCTGTTGCAATTCGAGCACTTCATGGTCCATAGCTCGGATTGGGTCCTTGAAGCAGCGATGGAGTTGTGACACGTGGAACACATCGTGAACCTGAGAAAGGTTCGGCGGAAGCTCCAGTTGATATGCCACTTTTCCACGCCTCTCGAGAATAGTGAAAGGACCAATATAGCGGGGAGCTAGCTTTCCTTTGATCTCGAAGCGGTGTGCACCCTTCATTGGTGTAACTCGAAGATAGGCCTTTTCGCCAGGTTGATAGCCCTTGTCTTTATGGTGACGGTCATAATTACTCTTTTGGCGTGACTGAGCAGTCTTGAGATTCTCGCGAATAATGCGGACTTGTTCTTCGGCATGTTGGATAATATCTGGACCAAAGAGTGGACGTTCCCCAGTTTCTGACCAGTTCAGAGGGGTTCGGCACTTTCGTCCATATAACACTTCGAAGGGGGCCATTTTCAGACTAGCTTGATAGCTATTACTATAAGAGAACTCAGCATACGGGAGAGATTCCTCCCATTTCTTGCCGAAGGAAATAACACAAGCTCGAAGCATGTCTTCGAGAACTTGGTTTACACGTTCAACTTGGCCTTGCGACTGTGGATGAAAAGCAGTACTAAATGATAGATGAGTTCCCATAGCTTCTTGGAAACTTGCCCAGAATCTTGAAGTGAATAAGCTGCCACGGTCCAAACTGATAACCAGTGGAATACCGTGAAGTGAAACAATTCTGGACATATAGAGAGTTGCAAGCTGACTAGCAGTGATAGTTTCCTTGACCGCCAGAAAATATGCAACTTTAGAAAGCCGGTCAATGACGACAAGAATAGCATCATTACCTTTCTGCGATTTGGGAAAACCAGTGACGAAGTCCATTTCAACATGGTCCCATTTCCATTCAGGAATAGAGATAGGTTGCAGAGTTCCAGCAGGCCTTTGATGTTCTGCTTTGATACGACGGCAAACGTCACACTCGGCAACATAGCGAGCAATGTCTTGCTTCATATTAGACCACCAGAATCTTTGTCGAATGTCCTGGTACATCTTTGTACTACCAGGATGGATACATAGGGGTGTATCATGAGCCTCTTTCATAACCTTCTGAGACAAATCCATGTTTTCCCTCTTACTCGGAACTACTAGGCGACCTTTGAAGAACAAGGTGCCGGCGTCATCAACGGTGAAGAATGAGGGCTTTCCTTGTGCGATATAACGTTTAATCCTCTCCACTTCATCGTCACATTTCTGTATCCATTTGATGGTTTCCACAAGATCTGGCCTAGCAACCAGTGTATTGAGAGAACCTTTGGGGACAACATGGAGGTTCATCTTGCGAAACTCCTTAGGAGGGGGAGCGAGTGCACCCGGAGGAACAATTTGGAGGTTCAGCTTTCTGAATTCTTCAACGAGCGAGGACTGAACTTTGTGGACCTGGAGATGGTTGCAGTAAGACTTGCGGCTCAAGGCATCTGCCATTACATTCGCCTTGCCTGGCGCATAGGAAATACCCAAGTCAAAGTCTGCTACGGTCTCCATCCATCTCTGCTGACGGAGGTTCAGGTCTGGCTGAGTAAACAGATACTTCAGACTTTGATGGTCGGTGAAGATCTCGCAACGATTACCGAGAAGGTAATGTCGCCACTGCTTCAGTGCATGAATGACAGCAGCAAGCTCGAGATCGTGAACTGGGTAGTTCTCTTCATGAGGGTGCAATTGACGAGAGGCATAGGCAATCACTCTGCGCTCTTGCATTAGGACACAGCCTAATCCTTGACGGGAAGCGTCACAGTAAATGACGAAGTCCTTCTTTTTGTCAGGTGGAGCTAGCACTGGGGCAGAAGTCAACTTGTCCTTGAGTGCCTGGAAGCTCTCCTAACATTTGTTTGTCCATTGGAACTTGACGCCCTTATGCAGCAGGTTAGTCAGAGGCCTGGCAATCTTGGAGAAGTTCTCGACGAATCGACGGCAATAGCTGGCGAGACCGAGAAAACTTCTGACTTGCTTGACATTCTTCGGAGGAGTCCAATCAAGAATAGCCTGAACTCGTTCAGGGTTAACGGCAATACCATCCTTAGAGATGACATGTCCAAGATAGGTTACTTCAGGAAGCCAGAATTCACATTTAGAGAACTTGGCATACAGCTGATGCTCTCGTAGCTTTTCTAGCACAAGACGAAGATGTTCAGCATGCTCTTCTTCGTTCTTGGAAAATACGAGGATATCATCCAGATAAACCACGACGAACTTGTCGAGGTAATCCATGAATATATAGTTCATCAGGCGAGAGAAGGTGGCTGGGGCATTGGTTAAGCCGAAGGACATGACAGTGTACTTGTATGAACCATAACGAGTCATAAAGGCGGTCTTTGGGATATCCTCTTCACGAACACGGATCTGGTGGTAACCCAACCTCAAGTCAAGTTTAGAGAACACGGATGATCCAGCCAGCTGATCATACAGATCATTGATCCGAGGGAGAGGATACTTGTTCTGAATGGTAGCTTGATTAATAGGCCGGTAGTCTTGGACCAGTCGGTTTGTCCCATCCTTCTTCTTGACAAAGAGAGAAGGTGCTCCCCAAGGAGAGCAACTTGGGCGAATGAAACCATTTTGAAGAGATTTGTCGATTTCCTCCTTAAGCTCAAGGAGTTCATGTGGTGGCATCTTGTAGGGTTGCTTGGCAATAGGAGTGGTGCCTGGTTTCAAGTCGATGACGAATTCGACAGCTCTAGCAGGGGGAATCCCTGGAAGTTCTTCAGGAAAGACATCGAGGAAGTCACGCACGACGGGGATGTTTTCAATGCCCTCGAGTGGTGCAGAGTTCAATGCATTCAAGGCATAAAGCCTTGCCTCGGCATTTTGCACCAGGCGAGCGTGGTATGTAACTATTTCATCTGAAGGATGTAGCAGATGGACGGTCTTAGTGGCGCAAACTATGGAAGCAGTATGCGCTTTCAACCAATCCATCCCCAGAATGAGGTCGATGTTAGACGTCTTCAGGAAAATGGGCGAGGCATAGAATTCCAGCCCTTCGATTTCCACGGGGACGTCGACGCCAACCATGGAGGTTTGACATTGTCCCACGGGGGTTTTTACCACTACCAAAGTGTTCAACTCCTCGTAATTAATGCCATGCTTGAATGCAAAATCTTCTGACATGAATGAATGTGATGCTCCTGTATCGAATAAAACAGATGCAGGTACTGAATTTACGAGGAGTGTACCCATCACAGTAGCAGGCTGGTCTTGAGCTTCGTTCAGATCAACGTGGTTGGCATGAACACGACCATAAGACTTGGCATTGTTGTTGTGGTTCTGGTTGTTCCCACGACCAGCTGCAGGAAGGGCCAGCTGATTCTGATTCTGATTCTGATAGCAGTTCCTGGCAAGGTGACCTGGTTGACCACACTTGTAGCACAGACCATTATTGGGAGTGGGGACCGGAGCTTGGGGTGGTGGAGCTGGAAGTTTTGGCTGCCTAGCAGGAGCATTAGGCAGACGAGGTGCAGCATAGGACTGCCTTGGGGCAGGTGCATTCGGCTGCTACATGCTGTTGGGAATCCATATCCTGCTCTTCTGCGAGGACGGGCCCGAAGCTGAGCCCGTGTCACGGCTGCGCCTGTGAGAGCTCTGGTATTCCTGCAGACCAGTTTCGACATTGATGGCCTTGTTCACCAAGGTGGCGAAATCAGCAAAGTCGTGCACCAGAAGTGCGAGCTTGATGTCAGCTTGAAGGCCGTCACGGAACTTCTCCTGTCTGCGTGCATCAGTTGCAATGTCTTCTTCAGCATAGCGAGACAAGTCCAGAAACTCTCGCTGATAAGCTTCAACAATTTTGTTGCCTTGGATGAGGCTGCGGAACTCACACTTCTTCCGGTCCATGACTCCCTGAGGAATGAAGCGGTCACGGAAAGCAGCTTGACAGTCTGGCCAGGTGATGATTGTTCCAACTGGCAGAGTACGCCTGTGGCTGTCCCACCATTGAGCTGCGGGTCCCTTCAGGAAGAAGGAAGCAAACGTGACATAGCTGGCAAGGGCTACATCAGCAGATTCCATCTCATAGGTGGTGTCACGGAGCCAGTCATCAGCGTCCAGAGGCTGAGTTGAGCTGCGGTACACCGTTGGGTTCAGGCGCATGAAGTCCTGCAGAGTTACTGTGTTTGGCTGCTGGTTCATATTGGGGCGAGGAAACTGAGCCATCATGTTCTCCATGAACTGGCGATTCATCTCAAGCTGTTGGATCATACCAGCCATGTACCCAGGCGGTGGTGGGAAGTTGCCACCCCGACCACGACCACCTGGTCTAACCATCCTGCTAATATATAACAGGGATAGTTCAGCATTTGAGAATATTTGCAAAGACAAGAATCATTCAAGACGAAACATGCATAATGAAAGCAGCACGATAGATACCACATAATAGTCGGCACATCTTACAAAAGAGATCATGCAAAGTGTTCGGTACACAGAGTTCAGTGCACAGAGTTCAGTACATAGACTAAGACATCATAGGCGGCACGCAGGCTCGCGGTGAATGCATCTAACATAAGCAAGCAAGTCTACATCAGTCCCACACGACACTGCGGAGGTAGGTGTAGCCTGAAAGCTGGTAGTGTGGCAACGGGTACACCACGTCGGCAACCTGGGGTCCGCGGGTGCTCTGGTGCTGAACCCGACGCTCAAGTGGCAGAAGAGGACCAAGTGCGGGAGAGTAGCCTCCCACCTCTGGCCAACCAACACCCTGGGGCATCACGGTCCTGGCTGGGTAGATAGCAGACGCGGCAGCTCCCCAGATCCAACAAAGGGGTGCAACATCGTCAAAGCACGGTAGAGGTGCTGACAAGTGGTGTACAACTCATGGCGAAGAGCTCGGTTAGCTCGATCCAACCCATCAGCATGCAGAACAAAGTTCTGATGGTGGAAGGGCTCACGGGTGACAGTGGAGTAGGCAGCAGTGTAGTAACCCTCCGCACCAATATCAGATGCGATAGCAATGTGCCTGAAGGGGGAGGTGTCCAACTCCCGGTACTCCCTACGAAGGCGTGTCAGAGCAGCATAGGCAGCATCGTGAACTGCCATATCGATGGTCACTCCAACACCATAAGCGGTGTGCAGCACAGTAGTGGAGTCATACTCCCGAGAGTAGAGGTGGACGGTGGCACGGTACTGCTCCTGGTTAAAGTCCTGGTACTCCTCGGTGACGGTGTACTCGGGGTGCCAGCGATAACCCAGATAGGTCATCATCTCAGCTAGCACGGCCGGTGATCCCGAGGCGCCAATGGCCGCCGTGTGGCACACGACCTGCCTCGTGGGTTCCATCTGAAAACAAAGATGTTTCAAAGGAGTCAATTGGCAGTGTGGAAATTGTGCAAAAACACTATACTAAGGAATAACTAAGGCTTTTATCCAACTTTGGGGTGAATGTCGTCACGGGACCCTAGTGTCAGAGTTAGTAAATTCGTTTAACCCGAGTAGAAGAGAGTTCAGAGTCCCAGAGTAAAGGTCGAGGAGTAAAAGATGCTAGTACCACCCGATGGCGACGTGGGCCCGTAAGGCACACAGCCAAGTTAGTAAAAGTTTTTGTAATGTCTAGACTCGACTTCGGCCAAGGAGTGTGGAAGGGGGATTCCTACAGGCAGTCGGCTCTGATACCAACTTGTGACGCCCCTGTTGGGGAACGTAGTAATTTCAAAAAAAATCCTACGCACACGCAAGATCATGGTGATCCATAGCAACGAGAGGGGAGAGTGTTGTCTATGTACCCTCGTAGACCGTAAGCGGAAGCGTTATATGAACGCGGTTGATGTAGTCGTACGTCTTCACGATCCGACCGATCCAAGCACCGAAAGCACGACACCTCCGAGTTCTGCACACGTTCGGCTCGGTGACGACCTCGCCTTCTCGATCCAGCAAGAGGGCGAAGTAGTAGATGAGTACCGGCAGCACGACGGCGTGGTGACGGTGTTGGTGAAGAACAATCTTCGCAGGGCTTCGCCTAAGCACTACGAAAACTATGACGGAGGATAAACTAGAGGAGACGGGGTTGCCGGCACACGGCTTGGTGTTTCTTTATCTGTCTTGGGTGCTAGCCCTACCCCTCCATTTATATGTTGAGCCTTGGGGTCGAAACTTGGAGTAAAAGCCTCCACAAAGTCGGTTTTACCCGAAAGGCAAGAGTCCTTCTCGGACTCCAGGGCCAGACGCCAGGGTTCCCGGCGTCTGGGCCCAGACGCCAGGGACCCTGGCGTCTGGCCTTTGGACTCCGCAAAACTTCCTTTTGCACTTTCCAAAAACCTCGTGGGCTTTCCCCTTTGGCCCAGATAAAGTGTTCTCGTGCCCAAACATTTCGGGAAACATTCGGAACCCCTTCCGATGGATTCCAGAACCTTTCCGGAGATCAAACACTACTATCCACATATCAATCTTTACTTTCGCACCATTCCGGAGTTCCTCGTCATATCCGTGATCTCATCCAAAACTCCGAACAACATTCGGTCACCAACATACATAACTCATAGTACTATATCGTCAACGAACGTTAAGCGTGCGGACCCTACGGGTTCGAGAACTATGTAGACATGACCGAGACACCTCTCTTGTCAATAACCAATAGCAGGACCTGGATGCCCATATTGGCTCCTACATATTCTACGAAGATCTTTATCGGTCAGACCGCATAACAACATATGTTGTTCCCTTTGTCATCGGTATGTTACTTGCCCGATATTCGATCGTCGGTATCCCAATACCTAGTTCAATCTCGTTACCGGCAAGTCTCTTTACTCGTTCTGTAATACATCATCCCGCAACTAACTCATTAGCTGCAATGCTTGCAAGGCTTAAGTGATGTGCATTACCGAGAGGGCCCAGAGATACCTCTCCGACATTCGGAGTGACAAATCCTAATCTCGAAATACGCCAACCCAACAAGTACCTTCGGAGACACCTGTAGAGCACCTTTATAATCACCCAGTTATGTTGTGACGTTTGGTAGCACACAAAGTGTTCCTCCGGTAAACGGGAGTTGCATAATCTCATAGTCATAGGAACATGTATAAGTCATGAAGAAAGCAATAGCAACATACTTAAACGATCGAGTGCTAAGCTAACGGAATGGGTCATGTCAATCACATCATTCTCCTAATGATGTGATCCCGTTAATCAAATGACAACTCATGTCTATGGCTAGGAAACTTAACCATCTTTGATCAACGAGCTAGTCAAGTAGAGGCATACTAGTGACACTCTGTTTGTCTATGTATTCACACATGTATTATGTTTCCGATTAATACAATTCTAGCATGAATAATAAACATTTATCATGAAATAAGGAAATAAGTAATAACTTTATTATTGCCTCTAGGGCATATTTCCTTCAGTCTCCCACTTGCACTAGAGTCAATAATCTAGTTCACATCGCCATGTGATTTAACACCAATAGTTCACATCACCATGTGACCAACACCCAAAAGGGTCTACTAGAGTCAATAATCTAGTTCACATCGCTATGTGATTAATACCCAAAGAGTACTAAGGTGTGATCATGTTTTGTTTGTGAGAGAAGTTTAGTCAACGGGTCTGCCACATTCAGATCCGTGTGTATTTTGCAAATTTCTATGTCAACAATGCTCTGCACGGAGCTACTCTAGCTAATTGCTCCCACTTTCAATATGTATCCAGACTGAGACTTAGAGTCATCTAGATCAGTGTCAAAACTTGCATCGACGTAACCCTTTACGACGAACCTTTTGTCACCTCCATTATCGAGAAACATATCCTTATTCCACTAAGGATAATTTTGACCGTTGTCCAGTGATCTACTCCTAGATCACTATTGTACTCCCTTGCCAAAATCAGTGTAGGGTATACAATAGATCTGGTACACAGCATGGCATACTTTATAGAACCTATGGTCAAGGCATAGGGAATGACTTTCATTCTCTTTCTATCTTCTGCCGTGGTCGAGTTTTGAGTCTTACTCAATTTCACACCTTGTAACACAGGCAAGAACTCTTTCTTTGACTGTTCCATTTTGAACTACTTCAAAATCTTGTCAAGGTATGTATTCATTGAAAAAACTTATCAAGCGTCTTGATCTATCTCTATAGATCTTGATGCTCAATATGTAAGCAGCTTCATCGAGGTTTTTCTTTGAAAAACTCCTTTCAAACACTCCTTTATGCTTTGCAGAATAATTCTACATTATTTTCAATCAACAATATGTCATTCATATATACTTATCAGAAATGCTGTAGTGCTCCCACTCACTTTCTTGTAAATACAGGCTCCACCGCAAGTCTGTATAAAACTATATGCTTTGATCAACTTATCAAAGCGTATATTCCAACTCCGAGAGGCTTGCACCAGTCCATAAATGGATCGCTGGAGCTTGCACACTTTGTTAGCTCCCTTTGGATCGACAAAACCCTCTGGTTGCATCATATACAACTCTTCTTCCAGAAATCCATTCAGGAACGCAGTTTTGACATCCATTTGCCAAATTTCATAATCATAAAATGCGGCAATTGCTAACATGATTCGGACAGACTTAAGCATCGCTACGGGTGAGAAGGTCTCATCGTAGTCAATCCCTTGAACTTGTCGAAAACCTTTTGCAACAAGTCGAGCTTTGTAGACAGTAACATTACCGTCAGCGTCAGTCTTCTTCTTGAAGATCCATTTATTCTCAATTGCTTGCCGATCATCGGGCAAGTCAACCAAAGTCCATACTTTGTTCTCATATATAGATCCCATCTCAGATTTCATGGCTTCAAGCCATTTTGCGGAATCTGGGCTCACCATCGCTTCTTCATAGTTCGTAGGTTCATCATGATCTAGTAGCATGACTTCCAGAATAGGATTGCCGTACCACTCTGGTGCGGATCTTACTCTGTTTGATCTACGAGGTTCTGTAGTAACTTGATCTGAAGTTCTATGATCATCATCATCAACTTCCTCACTAATTGGTTCAGACGTCACAGAAACCGGTTCCTGTGATGTGCTATTTTCCAATAAGGGAGCAGGTACAGTTACCTCATTAAGTTCTACTTTCCTCCCACTCACTTCTTTCGAGAGAAACTCCCTTCTCTAGAAAGGATCCATTCTTGGCAACGAATGTCTTGCCTTTGGATCTGTGATAGAAGGTGTACCCAACATTTTGGGTATCCTATGAAGACGCACTTCTCCGATTTGGGTTTGAGCTTATCAGGATGAAACTTTTTCACATAAGCATCGCAACCCCAAACTTTAAGAAACGACAACTTTGGTTTCTTGCCAAACCACAGTTCAGATTGTGTCGTCTCAACGGACTTAGATGGTGCCCTTTTTTAACGTGAATGCAGTTGTCTTTAATGCATAACCCCAAAACAATAGTGGTAAATCGGTAAGAAACATCATAGATTGCACCATATCTAATAAAGTACGGTTACGATGTTCGGACACAGCATTACACTGTGGTGTTCCTGGTGGCGTGAGTAGTGAAACTATTTCACATTGTTTTAATTGAAGACCAAACTTGTAACTCAAATATTCGTCTCCATGATCAGATCGTAGAAACTTTATTTTCTTGTCCCGATGATTTTCCACTTCACTCTGAAATTCTTTGAACTTTTCAAATGTTTCAGACTTATGTTTCATCAAGTACATATACCCATATATGCTCAAATTATCTGTGAAGTTAGAAAATAATGATACCCGCCGCGAGCCTTAACACTCATCGGACCGCATACATCAGTATGTATTATTTCCAATAAGTCAGTTGCTCGCTCCATTATTCCGGAGAACGGAGTTTTAGTCATCTTGCCCATAAGGCATGGTTCGCAAGCATCAAGTGATTCATAATCAAGTGATTCCAAAATCCCATCAGCATGGAGTTTCTTCATGCGCTTTACACCAATATGACCTAAACGGCAGTGCCACAAATGAGTTGCACTATCATTATTAACTTTGCATCTTTTGGTTTCAATATTATGAATATGTGTCACTACGATCGAGATCCAATGAACCATTTTCATTGGGTGAGTAACCATAAAAGGCTTTATTCATGTAAACAGAACAACAATTTATTCTCTTACTTAAATGAATAACCGTATTACAATAAACATGATCAAATCATATTCATGCTCTACATAAACACCAAATAACACTTATTTAGGTTCAACACTAATCCCGAAAGTATAGGGAGTGTGCGATGATGATCATATCAATCTTGGAACCATTTCCAACACACATCGTCACTTCACCCTTAACTAGTCTCTGTTCATTCTGCAACTCCCGATTCAAGTTACTAATCTTAGCAACTGAACTAGTACCAAATACCGAGGGGTTGCTATGAACACTAGTAAACTACACATCTATAACATGTATATCAAATATACCTTTGTTTACTTTGCCATCCTTTCTTATCCGGCAAATACTTGCGTAGTTCCGCTTCCAGTGACTAGTCCCTTTGCAGTAGAAGCACTTAGTCTCAGGCTTAGGACCAGACTTGAGCTTCTTCACTTGAGCAGCAACTCACTTGTCGTTCTTCTTGAAGTTCCTCTTCTTCCCTTTGCCCTTTTCTTGAAACTAGTGGTCTCGTCAACCATCAACACTTGATGTTTTTCTTGATTTCTACCTTCGTCGATTTCAGCATCACGAAGAGCTTGGGAATTGTTTCCGTTATCCCTTGCATATTATAGTTCATCACGAAGTTCTACTAACTTGGTGATGGTGACTAGAGAATTCTGTCAATCACTATTTTATCTGGAAGATTAACTCCCACTTGATTCAAGCGATTGTAGTACCCAGATAATCTGAGCACATGCTCACTAGTTGAGCGATTCTCCTCCATCTTTTAGCTATAGAACTTGTTGGAGACTTCATATCTCTCAACTCGGGTATTTGCTTGAAATATTAACTTCAACTCCTGGAACATCTCATATGGTCCATGACGTTCAAAACGTCTTTGAAGTCCCGATTCTAAGTTGTTAAGCATGGTGCACTTAAACTATCAAGTAGTCATCATATTGAGCTAGCCAAATGTTCATAACGTCTGCATCTACTCCTGCAATAGGTCTGTCACCTAGCGGTGCATCAAGGACATAATTCTTCTGTGCAGCAATGAGGATAAACCTCAGATCACGGATCCAATCCGCATCATTGCTACTAACATCTTTCAACACAATTTTCTCTAGGAACATATCAAAATAAACATATGAAAGCAACAATGCGAGCTATTGATCTACAACATAGATATGCTAATACTACTAGGACTAAGTTCATGATAAATTAAAGTTCAATTAATCATATTACTTAAGAACTCCCACTTAGAAAGACATCCCTCTAATCCTCTAAGTGATCACATGATCCAAATCAACTAAACCATGTCTGATCATCACGTGAGATGGAGTAGTTTCATTGGTGAACATCACTATGTTGATCATATCTACTATATGATTCACGCTCGACCTTTCGGTCTCCGTGTTCCGAGGCCATATCTGTTATATGCTAGGCTCGTCAAGTTAAACCTGAGTATTCCGCGTGTGCAACTGTTTTGCACCCGTTGTATTTGAACGTAGAGCCTATCGCACCCGATCATCACGTGGTGTCTCAGCACGAAGAACTTTTGCAACGGTGCATACTCAGGGAGAACACTTTTACTGTGATAATTAAGTGAGAGATCATCTTATAAAGCTACCGTCGAACCAAGCAAAATAAGATGTATAAAAGATAAACATCACATGCAATCATAATATGTGACATGATATGGCCATCATCATCTTGTGCCTTTGATCTCCATCTCCAAAGCATCATCATGATCTCTATCGTCACCGGCATGACACCATGATCTCCATCATCTTGATCTATATCAATATGTCGTCACATGGTTGTCTCGCCAACTATTGCTCTTGCAACTATTGCTATCGCATAGCAATAAAGTAAAGCAATTATTTGGCGCTTGCATCTTATGCAATAGAGAGACGACCATAAGGCTTTTGCCACTTGCCGATAACTTCAACAAAACATGATCATTTTATACAACAACTTATAGCTCATCACGTCTTGACCATATCACATCACAACATGCCCCTGCAAAAACAAGTTAGACGTCCTCTACTTTGTTGTTGCAAGTTTTTACGTGGCTGCTACTGGGCTTAGCAAGAACCGTTCTTACCTACGCATCAAAACCACAACGATAGTTTGTCAAGTTGGTGTTGTTTTAACCTTCACAAGGACCGGGCGTAGCCACACTTGGTTCAACTAAAGTTGGAGAAACAGACACCCGCCAGCCACCTGTGTGCAAAGCACGTCGGTAGAACCAGTCTCGCGTAAGCGTACGCGTAATGTCGGTCCGGGCCGCTTCATCCAACAATACCGCCGAACCAAAGTATGGCATGCTGGTAAGCAGTATGACTTATATCGCCCACAACTCACTTGTGTTCTACTCGTGCATATAACATCAAACCATAAAAACCTAGGCTCGGATGCCACTGTTGGGGAACGTAGTAATTTCAAAAAAATTCCTACGCACACGCAAGATCATGGTGATGCATAGCAACGAGAGGGGAGAGTGTTGTCTACGTACCCTCGTAGACCGTAAGCGGAAGCGTTATATGAACGCGGTTGATGTAGTCATACGTCTTCACAATCCGACCGATCCAAGCACCGAAAGCACGGCACCTCCGAGTTCTGCACACGTTCGGCTCGGTGACGACCTCGCCTTCTCGATCCAGCAAGAGGGCAAAGTAGTAAATGAGTTCCGGCAGCACGACGGCGTGGTGACGGTGTTGGTGAAGAACAATCTTCGCAGGGCTTCGCCTAAGCACTACAAAAACTATGACGGAGGATAAACTAGAGGAAACGGGGTTGCCAGCACACAGCTTGGTGTTTCTTGATCTGTCTTGGGTGCTAGCCCTACCCCTCTATTTATATGTTGAGCCTTGGGGTCGAAACTTGGAGTAAAAGCCTCCACAAAGTCGGTTTTACCCGAAAGGCAAGAGTCCTTCTCGGACTCCAGGGCCAGACGCCAGGGTTCCCGGCGTCTGGGCCCAGACGCCAGGGACCCTGGCGTCTGGCCTTTGAACTCCGCAAAACTTCCTTTTGCACTTTCCAAAAACCTCGTGGGCTTTCCCCTTTGGCCCAGATAAAGTGTTCTCGTGCCCAAACATTTCGGGAAACATTCGGAACCCCTTCCGATGGATTCCAGAACCTTTCCGGAGATCAAACACTACTATCCACATATCAATCTTTACTTTCGGACCATTCCGGAGTTCCTCGTCATATCCATGATCTCATCCAAAACTCCGAACAACATTCGGTCACCAACATACATAACTCATAGTACTATATCGTCAACGAACGTTAAGCGTGCAGACCCTACGGGTTCGAGAACTATGTAGACATGACCGAGACACCTCTCTTGTCAATAACCAATAGCGGGACCTGGATGCCCATATTGGCTCCTACATATTCTACGAAGATCTTTATCGGTCAGACCGCATAACAACATATGTTGTTCCCTTTGTCATCGGTATGTTACTTGCCCGATATTCGATCGTCGGTATCCCAATACCTAGTTCAATCTCGTTACCGGCAAGTCTCTTTACTCGTTCTGTAATACATCATCCCGCAACTAACTCATTAGCTGCAATGCTTGCAAGGCTTAAGTGATGTGCATTACCGAGAGGGCCCAGAGATACCTCTCCGACATTCGGAGTGACAAATCCTAATCCTTGAAATACGCCAACCCAACAAGTACCTTCGGTGACACCTGTAGAGCACCTTTATAATCACCCACTTACATTGTGACGTTTGGTAGCACACAAAGTGTTCCTCCGGTAAACGGGAGTTGCATAATCTCATAGTCATAGGAACATGTATAAGTCATGAAGAAAGCAATAGCAACATACTTAAACGATCAAGTGCTAAGCTAACGGAATGGGTCATGTCAATCACATCATTCTCCTAATGATGTGATCCCGTTAATCAAATGACAACTCATGTCTATGGCTAGGAAACTTAACCATCTTTGATCAACGAGCTAGTCAAGTAGAGGCATACTAGTGACACTCTGTTTGTCTATGTATTCACACATGTATTATGTTTCCGATTAATACAATTCTAGCATGAATAATAAACATTTATCATGAAATAAGGAAATAAATAATAACTTTATTATTGCCTCTAGGGCATATTTCCTTCAGCCCCCGATTCAATCATACACTAATCATGCACGCAAACGTGTACGATCAAGATCAGGGACTCGCGGGAAGATATCACATCACAACTCTACAAATAAAAATAGTCATACAAGCATCATAATACAAGCCAGGGGCCTCGAGGGCTCGAATACAAGTGCTCGATCATAGACGAGTCAGCGGAAGCAACTATATCTGAGTACAGACATAAGTTAAACAAGTTTGCCTTAAGAAGGCTAGCACAAACTGGGATACAGATCAAACGAGGCGCAGGCCTCCTGCCTGGGATCCTCCTAACTACTCCTGGTCGTCGTCAGCGGGCTGCACGTAGTAGTAGGCACCTCCAGAGTAGTAGGAGTCATCGTCGAAAGTGGCGTCTGGATCCTGGGCTCCAGCATCTGGTTGCGGCAACCGGGTAGAAGGGAAAAGGGGGAAAGGGGGAGAAAAGCAACCGTGTGTACTCATCCAAAGTACTCGCAAGCAAGGAGCTACACTACATATGCATGGATATATGTGTAAAGGGCCATATCAGTGGACTGAACTGCAGAATGCCAGAATAAGAGGGGGATAGCTAGTCTTATCGAAGACTAAGCTTCTGGTCGCCTCCGTCTTGCAGCATATAGAAGAGAGTATACTGAAGTCCTCCAAGTAGCATCGCATAGCATAATCCTACCCGGCGATCCCCTCCTCGATGCCCTGTTAGAGAGCGATCACCGGGTTGTATCTGGCACTTGGAAGGGTGTGTTTTATTAAGTATCCGGTTCTAGTTGTCATAAGGTCAAGGTACAACTCCGGGTCGTCCTTTTACCGAGGGACACGGCTATTCGAATAGATAAACTTCCCTGCAGGGGTGCACCACATAACCCAACACGCTTGATCCCATTTGGCCGGACACACTTTCCTGGGTCATGCCCGGCCTCGAAAGATCAACACGTCACAGCCCCACCTAGGCACAACAGAGCGGTCAGCACGCCGGTCTAAACCTAAGCGTGCAGGGGTCTGGGCCCATCGCCCTGAGCACACCTGCACGTTGCGAACGCGGCCGGAAGCAGACCTAGCAACCTCCAGTACAACGGAAGTCACGTTACGCGGCCCAATCTGGCGCGCGCCGCTCAGTCGCTGACGTCAAGAAGTGCTTTAGCTGATACCACGACGCCGAGTGCCCATATTTCCCGCGTAGTTGGTTAGTGCGTATAGACCAAATGGCCAGACTCAGATCAAATACCCAGATCTCGTTAAGCGTGTTAAGTATCCGCGAACGCCAACAGGGCCAGGCTCACCTCTCACCCAGGTAGCCCCGAACTGCCCTGCTGCTCCGCCACAAAGATCCACACAGAGGGCCGTCGGGACAAGGTCCTTTCAGCCCCCAATCCGTGAATCACTCGCGGGTACTCCTCGAGCCAACCCGACTTTGGTCACCACATGTATCATGTTTAAAGTATAGTATATATATCCATGATCACCTCCCGAGGTGATCACAGCCCAGTAGTATAGCATGGCAGACAGACAAGAGTGTAGGGCCACTGATGGAACACTAGCATCCTAGACTAAGCAGTAGGGTAGCAGGTAAAGGTAACAACAGTAGTAGCAAGGACAGGCTATGCAGAAGTACAGGATTAACTGAAAGCAGTAACATGCTACACTACTCTAATGCAAGCAGTATAGATCAGAGTAGGCGATATCTGGTGATCAGGGGGGGCTTGCCTGGTTGCTCTGGCAAGAGAGAGGGGTCGTCAACTCCGTAGTCGAAGGGGCAGCAGCAGCGTCGGTCTCGGTGTCTATCGAGAGAACAGGGGGGAGAAACAATAAATATTTAAGCAAGCAGATGCATAGTGATGCAGGACATGACAAGTAACGGCGTTAGAGGTGCCCTAACGCGGTATTGGGTGATACTGGTGAAGGGGGAAAACATCCGGGAAAGTTTTCCCGGGGTTTCGCGTTTTCGAGCAGAGGAGCTGAAGGGGGAAAGTTGCGAGTTGGATAGGTTAGGGATGCGTGGTGGACGAACGGGCTGCGTATCCGGGTTCGTATCATCGACCTGAGCAACTTTCATGTTGAAAATATTTTAATCCGAGTTACGGATTAAAAGATATGATTTTATAAAGGTTTTATTAATTTTCTGGAATTTAATTAATTAATTCGAAATTAGAATTATGACATCAGCATGATGTCATGCTGACGTCAGCAGTCAACAGGGTTGACTTGGTCAACCTGACCAGTGGGTCCCACTGGTCAGTGACTCATATTAATCAAACAGATTAATTAAATTAATTAAAATTAATTAGGGGGATGGGCCCCACTGTCATACTGATTAGTTAATTAACTAACAATTTAATTAGTTTAGTTAATTGATTAGTTTAATTAATCAAAATTAATTAAGTTAATTATTTCTTTAATTAATTAATTAATTTTAATTTTAATTTTATTTACGTTCTGGGCGTGGGCCCCTCGTGTCGTTGGGCCAGGGGGGCCAAAACGGGTCCAGGCGCTGCGGTTACGGTGTGCGGCGCCAGGCGCCCGATGGGGCGGACCCGGGCGGTGCCGCGGGGCTGCGGGATCCAGCGGGGCGGCCGGCGTAGGCCACGGCGGGCTCAGCCGGGGAAGGCCGGCGCTGCCCGGAGGGCCCAGGTGGGGTTGCGGGCGCGGCCAAAGGCGGTGTAGGCGGCGACGGCCGCGCGGCCAAAGGGGAGCTGAGGGGCGCACGCCGCGGCAGCCACGGGGAGGCAGCGCGCGGAGCGGGGATGGGCGCGGCCTAGGCGCGGTCCCGGCGGAGCGACACAGCAGCATGGGTGAGGGGCATGGAGCACGGGGCGCGGGTCGCCGGAGCCAGAGGGAGCGAGACCCGGGCGTGCGAGGCCATGGCAGTGCAGCGTGGGGTCGGCGACGGCCGGCTGCGGCCATAGCACGGGCGCACGGGGCGCGCGCAGGCACGGGTGGTCGGGCGGTGAGCAGGGGAGGTGGCGAGGCCTACGCGGAGCTCGGGCGACAGCAGGGGGGCATGGCGGGAGCTAGCGGGTGCAGGCCACAGGCGGGGCACGGCGAGCAAGGGGGGCGCACGTGCGCGCGCGGCCATGGGCGCGGGCACGGTCGACGAGCGGGAACAGGGGAAGGAGAAGGAGGGCTTGCGGGGCGAGGCCGCGGGCGGAGCGCGGCGAGCTCGGGCGCGACAGAAGGGAGGCGCGCGTGCGCGCGCGGCCATGGGCGCGGGCACGGTCGACGGCGTGCGGTGACCGTGCGGAGCGAGGGGGAGAGAGGAGGGCGAGCTCACTGGGCGGCGCAGGGTCTCGGGAGCGAGCTCGGGGATGCTCGGGGTGGGGGATGGGGACGGCGTCGACGCAGGGGAGGAGGCGGTCCGGCAAGGGAGGAGCTTCGGGCGCCGGGGAGGTCGACGGGGGCGGCGGTGCGGTCGTCCACGGCGAGGGGGTCATAGCCCCGATCCAGATCGGATCGGGAGGGGTTGGGAGCGAGGGAGTGGGGGGTTGTGGGTGGATAGGGTTAGGGTTACTGGGGGAGTGGGGGATATGGGGCGCGGGGGTGGGCCGGCCTGGCGGTGAGGTGGGTTGGCCCAGTGGGGCTGTGGCCTGCTGGGCCGGAGCCCAGTGGGGGTTGTTTTCTCTTTTTTTTATGATTGTTTTCTCTTTTTTTTTCTTTACTGTTTCATTCCACTTTAAAGAATTTAGGCATTTTATAAAATTGTGTTTACTTCACCACAATTATCTTTGGAATATTCGGCAACCACCGAACAATTTTGTTTTAATTTTTGGAAACAATTATTGTTATCAATAATTTGAATTTGAATTTCAAACGGTTTCGAATTTTTGCGAGGATAGCAACAGTAACCGAGGTGTCATGGCACGATTAGCATGGGATTACTGTAGCATGATTATCCGGGCGTTACACCCTAATCACGTTGGTTGCGAGTAGCTATCGTTTTGTGTAGGTACGAGGGACTTGAGCATGGCCTCCTACTGGATTGATACCTTGGTTCTCAAAAACTAAGGTAAATACTTACGCTACTCTGCTGCATCATCCTCTCCTCTTCGGGGAAAACCAACGCAAGCTCAATAGGTAGCAGTCACCGCTGCCCAGCTGGAGCCTCTTTCCCGACGACGTCGTCCACCGCAACAGCTCGACGTCCCTCGTCCACCTCCCCGGATGAGGATCCTCGTCCATCTCGCCGTCCCGCCGGTTTAGCCGCCCCGTCCTCCACCTCCAAGGAGCTGCTCGAACAATCGCCTCGTCTATCGCGGCTGCTCCATCCCCACAGCGCCGCCTTAACCTGCTCCACCGGAACCGCAACATCCTCACCGACTCCTCGGACGAAGCCGAGGCCTACTCGGCGCCACCAAAGAGGTTGTACACTCATCGCATCGCACCTTCTCCTTAACTCGACCTCCCGGCGCCGACGGTGCTCCATCCCACACCCCCATGGAGCGGCTACCTTGAAGCCGGCGTCGCGGGCGACATCTCCACGGCGGCTCTCCCCCAGTGCGAGGCCCCTTCGGCGGCGGCGTCCATACCAGATGGATCTGTTGCTGCTGCTCCGGCTCTCGCTCGATCGCTCGCTCGCCCAGCTACTGCTGCTGCTGCTCTCCCCCTCGCTCGTGCTGCTGCTCTGCTCCGATTAAGCCACACTTCAGTCGACTGAATCGACTTGTGGGTCAGTCGATTTTTAGGGGTTGGGGGGCTCGCCGGAGTTAAGGAAGAACCACCCGCAGCGAGGACGGGGGCTCGCCGGAGAGGTACCCCACTATCTATCTTAGGGTTCAGGGTGGGGGCGGGGGGCCTAGAGGCTAGTCGGGGCGGCGGTGCCGAGTTGTTTCGGGGCGGCGAGGCAGCGCTGGGGCCGGCGGTTCAGCCGGTGGTGGCTGGCAGCTCAGGGGGTGCAGGTTGAAGATGAACTGCATGCCCTCCCTAAACTACATGTCAAGTGCCTCTCTGCTACCATTGCGTTCAGTTTCGAGAGTAGCATTCAGATTCCATAGTGAATTTCAGTTTCGACAGTTAAGTTCAGAGTCAACAGTTTTTACCTCATCTGTTGTAGTCAGGTGGTTTTTGGTGATGTTAATTTTGCATCCATTTTAGATCATCTATTGGAGATGCTATTAGAATCCCACTTGAGATTGACGATGTCTGTCTTGTGCTGCTTCAGCCTTGACGTCTTACGGCTCACCGGAGCTGCTCCAATGACAGAACGATCCATCACAACAAAGCAGTGCCCTGGACGCCGTCTACAGATTCCTCTGATCTTCCTCCACACCTCCGACAGCCAGCTCTGCCTCAACTGCTTCAGCGACCAACCCAATGATGCTAAGGTCGACACGTCTACGGCAAAGAGGTTCTACACTTGTTGCATCACTTATTACTATAAATTCACGTCTATCCATTAGGGCTATTTTGGTTCAACGGAAAAACATCGATCCACTGGTTGTTACCATCACTCTAAATTTCTGCATGCTCTCCTTACATAATCTCACCATATATTTTTCGTATGCATGTCAGATATTGTACACAGTCATGCTGAACATGTAGAGAAAAAGAGAAGAGTTTTGCACGGCAATACAATGTCATGCAGACATCGCTCCATGGTGGTTTCAATGGCAAACCCTCCCCACCCCTCTCTAGATTGTAATCCAGAGGAAGATATCTGTTCTGAGGCGGATTCGAACGCCGCTGACCACTCCTATTTACCCCCCAAGGTGTTTGCTCTACCTTGGCATGATGATGTTAGTCATATCATGCATATGTTGCCTTGAAGTGCCTACTTTTGACATCATATATGTCATCTGCTTAGTTTAGACATGTTCTGTAATGCCACCTGTTTAGTTTCTATATCATATATGGGAATTATGCAGTCTCATGTCTTTTAGCCAGCCATAATATAAGTGAAATGTGCAATGCCATCCTGTTTAACCAGGCATCATATATTTGAATGATATCTTGCCCATCCTTTTCTTCATTACATTTCCATTTGTCGACAATGTTTGTACATTAAACTACTCTTCCTATGAATCAGCCATTTGGGTGGGAGATGGAAAAAATCTGGAGTGAAAACAAGGCCTTCACAGCAGACAGTGCTACCTGTCGAAGCAGATCTCTTGTTGGGTCCCGATAGCTCCTCAGAGATGGATTCAGAGACAGATGACCAGTCCTATTCCCCCACTGAGGTGTATGCTCTAACTTGGCACGGTTATACTGCTCATATCATGCATACGATGTCTTGCATTGCATAGTTTAGACATCATATACACAATATTCAACACCATGTTCTTAGTTCAGACATCATATCGAATGCCCTCTGTTTAGCATATAAATCACATATGTGAATTAAATGATGCGATCTTGATTACTTAGATAACATGTAGGTGAATTATGTCATACGATCCTGTTTAGTTATTCATCATATCTTTGAATTATGTTATGCTATGCTATCCAGTTTAGATAGACATCATATATGTGAAATTATGTCATGCTATCCGTTTTAGTTAAACAATATACATGTCAACTATTTCATGCCCTCTTTTTTCCACACTATCTATTGTGTCTGTCTCTCATACAATGTCTGTACATTCAACTATGTTTCCTGTTTATCAGCCATTTGAATTGGAGCGGGTGATGCCAGTATCTAGCGGACTAAATACACGGTCTTCAAATAAAACAGTGCTACCTCTTGGTGGAGATAGCACCCCGGTTTTACATGCACAAGAACCAGCCCTACCACACATAACCCAAATTCCCGCAGATTGTACCCCTACTACGATGGACAGAGAACCAGCTTCACCCAATCTAACCCCAACCCCAACCGATATTAACCCAGTTCCTGTTGACATAGCACCATCTCCACCATAGAGCTCCCAAACAAGAGCAGTTAGTAAGGCAGCTCCGGTGCCCAAAGGGCCAGTACTATCACGGCGAACCCCAACTCCACTAGTTAGTACGCCTATTCCTGTGGAGGAAGCACAACCAGCTAGTCGTAGTTTAGCATCTATCGCATTTGATGTTGTTAAATCGTATGTGCGTATCTTCCCATCTTGGAAATATTATACTGAAGATGAAGGAAAATGCCAGTTGCAGGTGTTTGTCCAGGAGTTATGTGTAAGTAATGTTATTCATGGTAATTACTTTGCTTCGTCCCATACATCCTACCTCCATGATGGTTATAATACAGGAAATTTTCCCATTTTTCTCTATAGAGAAGGACCGATTTGGAAACTCAGGATGAGGTAACCTATGCTAATACCTCTGCTATCCTCAAGAATGCTTGGTGGCAGTATCGGAATTACCTGAAGAAAACGTACTTCACCAGCAAAGAAACTCATCAAATTCCCTTGCGTTCTCCTGAGACACAATTACTGGACGATGAGTGGGAACGCCTTGTTATGTACTAGTCCCGAACCAAGAATGTGGTAAGGTCTATGAGCTCATTTTATATTTTTAAGTATTGTACTCTTGCGTCTTACTGTACTCTGTTCATGTAGAACAAGTGCCTAAACCTGAAGAACAACTGTTCTAATTTAAGATTCCATTGCTACCATAGGACATAGATATATGTTTGTTTGATGCTTTTATTATGTACTAGTACTTGGCAATAGAAGACTTGGTAGTTTAATCCTGTCCACCTTACTAATGATCTGGTTCACCGAAATGAGTTTCATATACTAGTACATGCTAAACTTGTTATGTGTCTACTTGTTTCTTCTTTTAGAATAATGACAGAATATTGGGGAAGAGTGCCTTATTAAGCAACGGTAAAGGAAGTAATGCAGATAAGGTTCAGGATAGTGACACATCATGTCTTGGTTTAGTGTTGGAGTTACTGGCCACTACCGCTTGCACAAGCTATTCAAACTCACTGTCTGAATCGGTTCGGTTTCTTGAGTCTCAACTACAAGCTGAAAGACATCGATCAGCTGTGCTGCGACAAGAAGCGGAAGGACTGCGGAAGTCCCTGGAGCATTCAGATGCATACTTTTTGGTGCAACAGCAAGCGTTGGAGGATTTTAGCGCCAAACAGGACAAAGCTAATCAGCTTGCTAGCTTATTGCCAGCATGGTGGATACCCAGGATAACGCTTCTTGAGCTCTTCTGAAGTTGTTTCAGTTATGCTCCTGTTTTGCTGCCGCGTTTATTTGCACTGGTGGCCAATTTTGACGGCCAGTGTATATGATATGCTGCTTTGTTCCCTATATTTGCACTGGTGGCGAACTTTGATTCCCAGTGGATGTAATATGTGTAATAGCCGTGATAGCCTAGTGTTAGTTGCTTGCTTATTCATTTCGTTGTTTATTTGTTTGCTTGTAGTCATTGTACTTCTTTTTCCGCGGTTAACTAGTGGCTGCAATAACCTATTTTCTAAAAACTAGGCCACAATAAACATGGGCTAATATTTACTGTAGTGACGCTGGGCCTCCTACGGGCCGTAGAAACAGTGGGCCTTCTACGGGCCGTAGAAACAGTAGGCCTTCTACGGGTCGTAGGAACAATGGGCCTTCTACGGGCCGTATCATCAATGGGCCTTATACGGGCCGTATGATCGATTGGCCAAACATGGGCCAATAACAGGCCGCATTATGGCCGTAAACGGGCTAGAGTTGGAATCGTCCGTTCATGGGCCGACCGTAACGGGCCATCGTTAATAGGCCGTATTTGATGACGCTATGAAAACGGCCCAACGTATTAATGGACCACAAACGGGCCGACTGTAACCACGGGCTGAATTTGGCCCACAAGCAGAAAATGACAGTAACGGGCCGTAAGTAAACGAATGCTGGAAATGAGCCCAAGAATAAATGGGCTCTGAGAAGGCCGAAAGATAACATGGGCTGGAAACGGCCCGATGGAATAACGGGCCGTTAATGGGTATAAAGTGATACACTGTTCATTACGGGTCAGTTTCACCACGGGCCGTTAATGGGTGTAAATTGATACACTGTTCATTACGGGCCAGTTTCACCACGGGCCGTTAATAGGCCAAGAGTTACATAGGGCCTCATATGGGCCAAAAGTCGTCATGGGCCATACATGGGCCAGAAGTGAAAACGGGCTGGAATCATATTGGATGGCCCAGATGACGCTACTGGGCCTAATTCGGATAGGGCGTAATGGGCCTTGGGTTAGCGGGCTGTAAATGGGCTATATGCGAACATGCTGTTAAAAGGCTTTCCATGGGCCAGCCCACCACCTTTTGACCAAGTCAAACGGGCCGGCCTTTTCACAGGAATGGGCCTCTGTTGGGCCGTGCCACGTGTTGATGTATCATAGGCTACTATCTGACCCACTGACGAGCTGACACGTGTTTCGTCCAGCCAATAAGAATTTTACACGTGGAAATTTCCCATTGGTTAACGGGTTATCGGATCCAAAACCCGACCCGATAGCTTAACGGTGTTCCGTTACGGTGGATGCCACGTGTCGGTCACCCTTGACGAAAGCACTTCTGTGATGCGCGATTTATCATCATGGAAGTGGACACTTCCGTGATGATAATTTTGGTAATGTCATGGAACACTTCTACGACAGCACAGGTATGACTATCTTGATTTTCCCATAAATTTGTCATGGATGTACATGCATGACAAAAAACGCGACCTACTGTGACAAACATGTATCATCACGGAAGTGTATTTTTTTGTAGTGCAATCGTCATCGATATCTCCGACGATGAGGGCTAGCTTGTCTTATTAGCTCACTATAAGGACCTATGTTCAGTTACCTAGCTACGCCGATTAAGCGTGTTCGGTTTACCTGTTGCATGTGCTGCTCCTGCCTTTCTTTGACAAATTCTAATGAATTGTCCCATGTACTTTTACCATGCGATATGATCCTCTATTTTATATGTTCTATATGTCGTACAATGTGGTGCTCACTTATTAACTGTTTGGTTAATTTGTTGTCGTGTTCAGTTAACTATTTGGTTCAATTCTACAATGTGATGTTCAATTATTCTGGGTGCAATTTTGTATTGTCTTCCATGTGATAAATAAATCGAATTTGGATGTACAAAATACATGAGAAACAAATACAATTGCTATATTTCCAAGTTGTCAAGCATGCTTGGTTTTGTTAACTATCTGATATTCTAGTATGTTATATATTATGCAATGTGGTGCTCAGTTAATGTTTGGTTCATTTGTTGTGGTGTTTAGTTAACTGTTTGGTTCAATTCTACAATGTGATGTTCAATTGTTGTAGGTGCATTTTTTATTGTCTACCATGTGAGAAATAAATCAAATTTGGTTGTACTAAATACACGATAAACCAATACAATTGCTATATTTCTAAGTTGTTAAGCATGATTGGTTTGGTTAACTATCTGATCTTCTATTAGGAGTATGTTATATGGTGCAATGTGGTGCTCAATTAATGTTTGGTTCATTTGTTGTGGTGTTTAGTTAACTGTTTGGTTCAATTTTGCAATGCGAGGAATAAATCGAATTTGGTTGTACTAAATACATGAGAAACATATACAATTGCTATATTTCCTAGTTCTTCAAGCTTGGTTTGGATAAAATGTCTTTTCCATGTGCCACGAATTAATCTGCTGAATCTACAATGTGTTTATTTTTCATCAACATATTTTACTGAGAGTATGTCAACCCTCACTTAACCTGATCAATAACTACCTTATATGTGTTGCAAGGAAACAATGGGAAGCATTGAGGTTTACAATCGAGGTTTGCACATGCATGGTCCTTTGTCTAATAGCACATTATTGCGCAATTGCAGGAACCATTCTAATATTATGTTTTTAACAATTTGGTCTTGCACATGTAAGTCCTGCTGTCAGAGGTTTTGACCCACTATTCGACCCATTTTGCATATGGGGAAATGAGTTGTCCATGAATATTAGTCAAGTCAAGAAACTCGGAAAGATTGTTAGGATAAAGAAACCGGCTACGAAAAACAACAAGATCTTTGTCTGCACAATGAAGAAGATATCAGTGTACTACAGGATGGTACCAACTATTATACCTTGTCTTTTTTATTCCTTTGCACCATTTCCAAATTTAGAGAAGATATTTATGCATATCTTTGTTTTCAGGCCTTTCCAAAGCAGTTCACTGATGCTTACCTCTCAAACCACATGTATGGTCAAGAGGCGAGGAAGGTATTCATACAACACCCACGATACAATATTGGAATCTTCCTCAAGAGGTTGAATGATGTACGGTCAATCATCCACAGGCACTGGCCTAAAGTTGCAAAGACCTTCAACATCAATGAAGGCTCAATATTCACCTTCTGCTTCAGTAGTTTTCCAGATGAGATTCATTTGTCTATCTACCGTCTATGATGCTAATTTCCAAAGATTATAGATGTTGCATGTGAAACTTGGTGCTGGTGCAGTTGTGTAATGGGGTAGCTAGCTATATGCCTATATGGTGTAACTAAGTGCTAAAGCTATATGATGTTGTACTCTGCTGTGTTTCAATTATGAAATTCTGGTTCCATAATACACAAATGAAATATATTGTGTGCTTAATATGAAATGTCAATTTGATTAATAAATGGATTATTAATGGTATGCCAATTAGCCTGCTTATTGGGTTTTTCTATCGCAAACGGTTATTGAGATGACACCGTGGGCGATGACCTCGGACAACCCACACATTTTCTAGAAAGAAAACGTGTTGAATGAATGAACAATCACACACGACTTCCTCTTGAAAACTGTTTGCGTTAGGCCACCTTAAGCAAAAAAATCCACATAAAAAGTGTGTGTCATGTACGTGCGAACAGAAACGTTTCTCTGGGAGTCATCGTGTGGGATGTACATACGAACGGTAACGTACTTGTTGAATTAATTGTGTGGAGTGTACATACAAACGGAAATGTATTCCTTGAATTGACTGTGTGGGATGTACATACGAAGGGAAACGTTTCTCTGGGATTCACTATGTGGGATGTACTTACGAACGGAAACGATTGGGCCAGTATAATTGTATGCGATGGCTAGCCCGATCGCACACGAGCTCATTTTGAGCAGCGTGTGTGAACAAAGGGCCTATCACCGACGGTTTCCAGGTCATGTGTGAGGGACCCCCTATCGCCCACACTAGCAAGGTGACGGTTTAAAATGTCGTCGCGGAAATGGGTCCAAACCGTTTGTATAACAGATTGTTGTATGGGTGGTACTAAGCACAATAACCAATGCGAGATCAATTAGGATAAATACTAGACATTGATCTTAACAAAATAAACTATGCCACATTGCCTAGTACTTGCATGCGACCCCAGCTGTGGCACTTTTTTTGAGAGAGAGAGAGAGGAGAGAAAGGAAGAAATGGATGCAGCAATTCGGTGCTCGTGCTCAGCTGGTCCTGAAATCGCTGTCGTTGGTTCATGACTTGGGATTCGCATAATTGCTTCTGACGCGTCTGTGTAGAGCGAGCGGAAAAATAGGCTACGACGCATATACGGTAGCAAACAGTGCACGTCAGTGGGCCAGGAACGCGTGGGTGGACAGACGGTGTTGCGCGGCCCGCTCTAGTCTGTGGACCATGATGTGTACTGTTTGGGCTGAGCGATCGACGCTTGGCTGAACCTGGGCCGACCGAAGCAAAAACTGGACCACACGTGACTAGTCAATGTGGTGCCCCCTTCCCTAGAACATTCTAGAGACCTGCCGCCACCATTGCCGGCTACACCAGATCCCGGAGGCTGCGGAAAGCTGGGAGCGCCCGTGGAGGTCGGCCATGGAGGATGCTGGGCTTGAGTTCCTTCTTGATGCCGTGGACCGGTAAGTGAATGCTCCCCGCTTGGAGATCTACGGATTTTGCAAATTTGTGTGCTGCTGTGACAAAGCCGGCGGCTATCGCTGATTCCGCCCCCCCCCCATGGCCATTACCTGTAGGTTTCCGCCCCGGAGGAGTTTCCAGAAAACCATGAGAATGAATACTTCAAACCAACTATTTTTATGTGTCAATTCTTCACTCCCCAAAAATAAACAAAGTTCATTATAAAGTTCTAGGGTGATCAAGTTATTGCAATATTTGGACATGATTCGATCATGAAAAAGCATGCATTGGAAATTAAGATGACCATCCTTATTGCAAAGTTCACAAGTTATAGGACAAAGAGAACATGATTTTGTAGCAAATTCATCTATCACTTTCAGCAAAGAATTGGTTCTATCATGCTTATGCTTCTTACAAAATATATCTTCCCTATAAGGCACGTCTTCACAAACTTTATGCACTCCACAAAAATTGACATGCTTATAAGAAACATTTTTGTCATGACTTGTGCAATCATCATTAGCATTTTGGATATTCAAAGAATTCATACTAACAACATTGCAATCATGCTCATCATTCAAATATTTTGTGCCAAACATTTTATCGACTTCTTCTTCTAACAATTGAGCACAATTTTCTGATCCATCATTTTCAAGAAAGATATTATAAAGATTACGAATAATATGATGAAACCTCAATTCCATTTTTATGTAGTTTTGTTTTATAAACCAAACTAGTGATAAAACAAGAAACTAAAAGATTCGATTGCAAGATCTAAAGATATACCTTCATGCACTCACCTCTCCGGTAACGGCGCCAGAAAAGAGCTTCGTTGATGGGATGTGAGTGCCACTTACCTAACCTCCCCGGCGATGGTGCCAGAAAAGAGCTTGATGTCTACTACGCAACTTTATTCTTGTAGACACGTATTGGGCCTCCAAGCGCAGAGTTTTGTAGGACAGTAGAAATTTTCCCTCAAGTGGACGACCTAAGGTTTATCAATCCGTGGGAGGTGTAGGATGAAGATGGTCTCTCTCAAACAACCCTGCAATCAAATAATAAAAAGTCTCTTATGTCCCCAACACACCAAATACAATGGTAATTTGTATAGGTGCACTAGTTCGGTGAAGAGATGGTGATACAAGTGTAGTATGAATAGTAGATATTGATTTTTGTAATAGGAACAATAAAAAACAGCAAGGTAGCAATTGATAAAATGGAGCACAAATGGTATTGCAATGCTTGAAAATGAGGCCTAGGGTTTGTACTTTCGCTAGTGCAATCTCTCAACAATGCTAATATAATTGGATCATATAACCATCCCTCAACGTGCAATGAAGAATCACTCCAAAGTTCCTATCTAGCTAGCGGAGAACATAAGACAAAATTGTTTGTAGGGTACGAAACCACCCCAAAGCTATTCTTTCCATTCGATCTATTCAACAGTTCGTACTAAAATAACACAAAGCTATTCTTTCGGTTTGATCTATCCTAGAGTTCGTACTAAAATAACACCAAAGCAATTTAGATTCATAATACTCAATCCAACTCAAAGAACCTCAAAGAGTGCCCCAAGATTTCTATCGGATAAACAAAGACAAAAACATGCATCAACCCCTATGCATATATTACCCCAATGCCACCTCGGGAATCCGCGAGTTGAGTGCCAAAACATATATCAAGTGAATCAATACGATACCCCGTTGTCACCGTGAGTATTCCTATGCAAGACATACATCAACTGTTCTCAAATCCATAAAAGTATTCAATCCGATAAAACGAAATCTCAAAGAGAAAACTCAATTCATCACAACAAGATAGAGAGGGGAAAGCACCATATGATCCAACTATATTAACAAGGCCCGCGATACATCAAGATCGTGACATCTCAAGAACACGAGAGAGATATTAAACACATAGCTACTGGTACAAACCCTCAACCCCGAGGGTGGACTACTCCCCCCTCACCATGGTGGCCACCGGTGATGATTCCCCCCTCCGGCGGAGTGTCGGGACGGGGTCTATATTGGTTTCTTGTGGCTATAGAGCCTTGCAGCGGTGGAACTTCTGATCTAGGATCTCTGCAAGGGTTTTTGGAATATTTGGGAATTTATAGGGCGAAGAGGGCGTGCGGGAGGCCGCCGAGGTGGGCACTGAAGGAAATATGCCCTAGAGGCAATAATAAAGTTATTATTTATTTCCTTATATCATGATAAATTTTTATTATTCATGCTAGAATTGTATTAACCGGAAACATAATACATGTGTGAATACATAAACAAACAGAGTGTCACTAGTATGCCTCTACTTGACTAGCTTGTTGATCAAAGATGGTTAAGTTTCCTAACCACAGACATGAGTTGTCATTTGATTAACGGGATCACATCATTAGGAGAATGATGTGATTGACTTGACCAATTCCGTTAGCTTAGCACTTGATCGTTTAGTATGTTACTATTGCTTTCTTCATGACTTATAAATGTTCCTATGACTATGAGATTATGCAACTCCCGTTTACCGGAGGAACACTTTGTGTGCTACCAAATGTCACAACGTAACTGGGTGATTATAAAGGTGCTCTACAGGTGTCTCCAAAGGTACTTGTTGGGTTTGCGTATTTTGAGATTAGGATTTGTCACTTCGATTGTCGGAGAGGTATCTCTGGGCCCACTCGGTAATGCACATCACTATAAGCCTTGCAAGCATTGCAACTAATGAGTTAGTTGCGGGATGATGTGTTACAGAACGAGTAAAGAGACTTATCGGTAACGAGATTGAACTAGGTATTGAGATACCGACGATCGAATCTCGGGCAAGTAACATACCGATGACAAATGGAACAACGTATGTTGTTATGCGGTCTGACCGATAAAGATCTTCGTAGAATATGTGGGAGCCAATATGAGCATCCAGGTTCCGCTATTGGTTATTGACCGGAGAGGTGTCTCGGTCATGTCTACATAGTTCTCGAACCCGTAGGGTCCGCACGCTTAAAGTTTCAATGATAGTTATATTATGAGTTTATGAGTTTTGATGTACCTAAGGAGTTCGGAGTCTCGGATGAGATTGGGGACATGACGAGGAGTCTCGAAATGGTCGAGACGTAAAGATCGATATATTGGACGACTATATTCGGACATCGGAAATGTTCTGAGTGATTCAGGTATTTATCGGAGTACCGTAGAGTTACGGGAATTCGCCGGGGAGTGTATGGGCCTTATTGGGCCATATGGGAATAGAGGAGAGAGGCCAAAAGGAAGGAGGCGCGCGCGCCCCCTCTCGTCCGAATTGGACAAGGGGTGCATCCCCCTTTTCCTTCTTCCTCTCCCCCTCTTTCCTTCTCTCCTACTCCAACAAGGAAAGGAGGAGTCCTACTCCCGGTGGGAGTAGGACTCCCCCCTTGGTGCGCCCTCCTCCTAGGCCGGCCGCCTCCCCCCTTACTCCTTTATATACGGGGGCAGGGGGCACCCCATAGACACAACAATTGATCATTGATCTTTTAGCCGTGTGCGGTGCCCCCCCTCCACCATAGTCCACCTCAATAATATTGTAGCGGTGCTTAGGCGAAGCCCTGCGACGGTAGAATATCAAGATCGTCACCATGCCGTCGTGCTGACGGAACTCTTCCCCGACATTCTGCTGGATCGGAGTCCGGGGATCGTCATTGAGCTGAATGTGTGCTAGAACTCGGAGGTGCCGTAGTTTCGGTGCTTGACCGGTCGGGCCGTGAAGACGTACGACTACATCAACCGCGTTGTTATAACGCTTCCGCTTTCGGTCTACGAGGGTACATGGACGACACTCTCCCCTCTCATTGCTATGCATCACCATGATCTTGTGTGTGCGTAGGAATTTTTTTGAAATTACTACGTTCCCCAACAGTGGCATCCGAGCCAGGTTTTATGCGTTGATGTCATATGCACGAGTAGAACACAAGTGAGTTGTGGGCGATATAGGTCATACTGCTTACCAGCATGTCATACTTTGGTTCGGCGGTATTGTTGGATGAAGCGGCCCGGACTGACATTACGCGTACGCTTACGCGAGACTGGTTTTACCGCCGTGCTATGCACACAGGTGACTAGCGGGTGTCAGTTTCTCCAACTTTAGTTGAACCGAGTGTGGCTATGCCCGGTCCTTGCGAAGGTTAAAACAGCACCAACTTGACAAACTATCGTTGTGGTTTTGATGCGTAGGTAAGAACGGTTCTAGCTAAGCCCGTAGCAGCCACGTAAAACTTGCAACAACAAAGTAGAGGACGTCTAACTTGTTTTTGCAGGGCATGTTGTGATGTGATATGGTCAAGACGTGATGAGATATAAGTTGTTGTATGAGATTATCATGTTTTTGTTGAAGTTATCGGCAACTGGAAAAAGCCTTATGGTTGTCTCTCAATTGCATAAGATGCAAGCGCCAAATAATTGCTTTACTTTATCGCTATGCGGTAGCAATAGTTGCAAGAGCAATTATTGACAAGACGACCATGTGACGACACATTGATATATATCAAGATGATGGAGATCATGGTGTCATGCCGTTGACAGTGGAGATCATGATGATGCTTCGGAGATGGAGATCACAAGCACAAGATGATGATGGCCATATCATATCACTTATATTGATTGCATGTGATGTTTATCTTTTATGCATCTTATCTTGCTTTGATTGACGGGAGCATTATAAGATGATCTCTCACTAATTTTCAAGATAAAAAGTGTTCTCCCTGAGTATGCACTATTGCCAAAGTTCGTCGTGCCCAGACACCACGTGATGATCGGGTGTGATAAGCTCTACGTCCATCTACAATGGGTGCAAGCCAGTTTTGCACACGCAGAATACTCAGGTTAAACTTGACGAGCCTAGCATATGCAGATATGGCCTTGGAACACTAAGACCGAAAGTTCGAGCATGAATCATATAGTAGATATGATCAACATAGTGATGTTCACCATTGAAAGCTACTCCATTTCACGTGATGATCGGTTATGGTTTAGTTGATTTGGATCACGTGATCACTTAGAAGATTAGAGGGATGTCTTTCTAAGTGGGAGTTCTTAAGTAATATGATTAATTGAACTTTAATTTATCATGAACTTAGTCCTGGTAGTATTAGCATATCTATGTTGTAGATTAATAGCTCGCATTTAGCTCCCCTGTTTTATTTTTGATATGTTCCTAGAGAAAAATAAGTAGATGTTAGTAGCAATGATGCGGATTGGATCTGTGATCTGAGATTTATCCTCATTGCTGCATAGAAGAATTATGTCCTTGATGCACCGCTAGGTGACAGACCTATTGCAGGAGCAGATGCAGACGTTATGAACGTTTGGCTAGCTCAATATGATGACTACTTGATAGTTTAGTGCACCATGCTTAACGGCTTAGAATCGGGACTTCAAAGATGTTTTGAACGTCATGGACCATATGAGATGTTCCAGGAGTTGAAGTTAATATTTCAAGCACATACCCGAGTTGAGAGATATGAAGTCTCCAACAAGTTCTATAGCTAAAAAGATGGAGGAGAATAGCTCAAGCAGTGAGCATGTACTCAGATTGTCTGGGTACTACAATCGCTTGAATCAAGTGGGAGTTAATCTTCCAGATAAAGATAGTGATTGGCAGAATTCTCTAGTCACCATCACCAAGTTAGTAGAACTTCGTGATGAACTATAATATGCAAGGGATAACGAAAACAATTCCCAAGCTCTTCGTGATGCTGAAATCGACGAAGGTAGAAATCAAGAAAAACATCAAGTGTTGATGGTTGACAAGACCACTAGTTTCAAGAAAAGGGCAAAAAGAAGAAGGGGAACTTCAAGAAGAACGGCAAGCAAGTTGCTGATCAAGTGAAGAAGCCCAAGTCTGTACCTAAGCATGAGACTAAGTGCTTCTACTGCAAAGGGGCTGGTCACTGGAAGCGGAACTGCCCCAAGTATTTGGCGAATAAGAAGGATGGAAAAATAAACAAAGGTATATTTGATATACAGATTATTGATGTGTATTTTACTAGTGTTCGTAGAAACCCCTCGGTTTTTTATACTGGTTCAGTTGCTAAGAGTAGTAACTCGAAACGGGAGTTGCAGAATGAACAGAGACTAGTTAAGGGTGAAGTGACGATGTGTGTTGGAAGTGGTTCCAAGATTGATATGATCATCATCGCACACTCCCTACACTTTCGGGATTAGTGTTGAACCTAAAATAAGTGTTATTTGGTGTTTGCATGAATATGATTTGATCATGTTTATTGCAATACGGTTATTCAGTTAAGTAAGAGAATAAATTGTTGTTCTGTTTACATGGATAAAACCTTATATGGTTACACACCCAATGAAAATGGTTCGTTGGATCTCGATCGTAGTGATACACATATTCATAATATTGAAACCAAAAGATGCAAAGTTAATAATGATAGTGCCATTTATTTGTGGCACTGCCGTTTAGGTCATATTGGTGTAAAGCGCATGAAGAAACTCCATGCTGATGGGCTTTTGGAATCACTTGATTATGAATAACTTGATGCTTGCGAACCATGCCTCATGGGCAAGATGACTAAGACTCCGTTCTCCGGAACAATGAGCGAGCAACTGACTTATTGGAAATAATACATACTGATGTATGCGATCCGATGAGTGTTAAGGCTCGCGGCGGGTATCATTATTTTATGACCTTCACAGATGATTTGAGCAGATATGGGTATATCTACTTGATGAAACACAAGTCTGAAACATTTGAAAAGGTTCAAAGAATTTCAGAGTGAAGTGGAGAATCATCGTAACAAGAAAATAAAAGTTTCTACGATATGATCGTGGAAGAGAATATTTGAGTTACGAGTTTGGTCTTCAATTAAAACAATGTGGAATAGTTTCACAAACTCATGCCACCTGGAACACCACAACATAATGGTGTGTCTGAACGTCATAACCGTACTTTATTGGATATAGTGCGACCTATGATGTCTCTTACCGATTTACCACTATCATTTTGGGGTTGTGCATTAGAGACAGCTGCATTCACGTTAAAAAGGGGCATCATCTAAGTCCGTTGAGACGACACAATATGAACTGTGGTTTGGCAAGAAACCAAAGTTGTCGTTTCTTAATGTTTGGGGTTGCGATGCTTATAAGAAAAAGTTTCATCATGATAAGCTCAAACCCAAATAGGAGAAATGTGTCTTCGTAGGATACCCGAAGGAGACAGTTGGGTACACCTTCTATCACAGATCTGAAGGCAAGACATTCGTTGCTGAGAATGGATACTTTCTAGAGAAGGAGTTTCTCTCGAAAGAAGTGAGTGGGAGGAAAGTAGAAATTGATAAGATAATTGTGCTTTCTCCCTTATTGGAAAGTAGTTCATGACAGAAATCTGTTCCTGTGACTACTACACCAATTAGTGAGGAAGCTAATGATGATGATCATGTAACTTCAGATCAAGTTACTACCGAATCTCGTAGGTAAACCAGAGTGAGATCCGCACCAGAGTTGTACGGTAATCCTGTTCTGGAAGTCATGTTACTAGACCATGACGAACTTACGAACTATGAGGAAGCGATGATCGGGAAGCCATTGAAAATAAATGGATCTTCAAGAGGAAGACGGACGCTGATAGTAGTGTTACTATCTACAAAGCTAGACTTGTCGAAAAAGGTTTTTGGCAAAGTTCAAGGTGTTGACTACGATGAGATTTTCTCACTCGTATCGATGCTTAAAGTCTGTCTGAATCATGTTAGCAATTGCCGCATTTTATGAAATCTGGCAAATGGATAACAAAACTGCAATCCTTAATGGATTTCTTAAAGAAGAGTTGTATATGATGCAACCAGAAGGTTTTGTCAATCCTAAAGGTCTTAACAAAATATGCAAGCTCCAGCGATCCATCTATGGACTGGTGCGAGCATCTCGGAATTGAAATATACGCTTCGATAAGTTGATCAAAGCATATAGTTTTATACAGACTTGCGGTGAAGCCTGTATTTATAAGAAAGTGAGTGGGAGCACTACAACATTTCTGATAAGTATATGTGAATGACATATAGTTGATCGGAAATAAAGTAGAATTATTCTGCAAAGCATAAAGGAATGTTTGAAATGAGTTTTTCAAAGTAAGACCTCGATGAAGCTACTTACATATTGAGCATCAAGATCTATAGAGATAGATCAAGACGCTTGATAAGTTTTTTCAATAAGTACATACCTTGACAAGATTTTGAAGTAGTTCAAAATGGAACAGTCAAAGACAGAGTTCTTGCCTGTGTTACAAGGTGTGAAGTTGAGTGAAGACTCAAAACCCGACCACGACAGAAATTAGAAAGAGATTGAAAAGTCATTCCCTATGCATCAGTCATATATTCTATAAAGTATGCCATGCTGTGTACCAGATCTATTGTATACCCTACGCTGATTTTGGCAAGGGAGTACAATAGTGATCTAGGAGTAGATCACTAGACAGCAGTCGAAATCATCCTTAGTGTAATAAGGATATGTTTCTCGATTATGGAGGTGACAAAAAGGTTTGTCGTAAAGGGTTACGTTGATGCAAGTTTTGACAATAATCCAGATGACTCTAAGTCTCAATCTGGATACATATTGAAAGTGGGAGAAATTAGCTAGAGTAGCTCCGTGTAGAGCATTGTTGACATAGAAATTTGCAAAATACATATGGATCTGAATGTGGCAGACCCGTTGACTAAACTTCTCTCACAAGCAAAACATGATCACACCTTAGTACTCTTTGGGTGTTAATCACATAGCGATGTGAACTAGATTACTGACTCTAGTAAACCCTTTGGGTGTTGGTCACATGTCGATGTGAACTATGGATGTTAACCACATAAAGATGTGAACTATTGATATTAAATCACATGGCGATGTGAACTAGATTATTGACTCTAGTGCAAGTGGGAGACTGAAGGAAATATGCCCTAGAGGCAATAATAAAGTTATTATTTATTTCCTTATATCATGATAAATATTTATTATTCATGCTAGAATTGTATTAACCAGAAACATAATACATGTGTGAATACATAGACAAACAGAGTGTCACTAGTATGCCTCTACTTGACTAGCTCGTTGATCAAAGATGGTTAAGTTTCCTAACCATAGACATAAGTTGTCATTTGATTAACGGGATCACATCATTAGGAGAATGATGTGATTGACTTGACCCATTCCGTTAGCTTAGCACTTGATCGTTTGGTATGTTGCTATTGCTTTCTTCATGACTTATACATGTTCCTATGACTATGAGATTATGCAACTCCCGTTTACCGGAGGAACACTTTGTGTGCTACCAAACGTCACAACGTAACTGGGTGATTATAAAGGTGCTCTACAGGTGTCTCCAAAGGTACTTGTTGGGTTTGCGTATTTCGAGATTAGGATTTGTCACTTCGATTATCGGAGAGGTATCTCTGGGCCCACTCGGTAATGCACATCACTATAAGCCTTGCAAGCATTGCAACTAATGAGTTAGTTGCGAGATGATGTATTACAGAACGAGTAAAGAGACTTGCCGGTAACGAGATTGAACTAGGTATTGAGATACCGACGATCGAATCTCGGGCAAGTAACATACCGATGACAAATGGAACAACGTATGTTGTTATGCGGTCTGACCGATAAAGATCTTCGTAGAATATGTGGAAGCCAATATGAGCATCCAGGTTCCGCTATTGGTTATTGACCGGAGACGTGTCTCGGTCATGTCTACATAGTTCTCGAACCCGTAGGGTCCGCACGCTTAAAGTTTCGATGATAGTTATATTATGAGTTTATGAGTTTTGATGTACCGAAGGAGTTCGGAGTCCCGGATGAGATCGGGGACATGACGAGGAGTCTCGAAATGGTCGAGACATAAAGATCGATATATTGGACGACTATATTCGGACATCGGAAAGGTTCCGAGTGATTCGGGTATTTATCGGAGTACCGGAGAGTTACAGGAATTCGGCGGGGAGTATATGGGCCTTATTGGGCCATTTGGGAATAGAGGAGACAGGACAAAAGGAAGGAGGCGCCCCCCCCCCTCTGGTCCGAATTGGACAAGGGGTGCAGCCCCCTTTTCCTTCTTCCTCTCCCCCTCTTTCCTTCTCTCCTACTCCAACAAGGAAAGGAGGAGTCCTACTCCCGGTGGGAGTAGGACTCCCCCCTTGGTGCGCCCTCCTCCTAGGTCGGCCGCCTCCCCCCTTACTCCTTTATATACGGGGGCAGGGGCACCCCATAGACACAACAATTGATCATTGATCTTTTAGCCGTGTGCGGTGCCCCCCTCCACCATAGTCCACCTCGATAATATTGTAGCGGTGCTTAGGCGAAGCCCTGCAACGGTAGAACATCAAGATCAGCACGACGCTGATGAAACTCTTCCCCGACATTCTGCTAGATCGGAGTCCGGGGATCGTCATCGAGCTGAACATGTGCTAGAACTCGGAGGTGTCGTAGTTTCGATGCTTGATCGGTCGGGCCGTGAAGACATACGACTACATCAACTGCGTTGTTATAACGCTTCCACTTTCGGTCTACGAGGGTACGTGGACAACACTCTCCCCTCTCGTTGCTATGCATCCCCATGATCTTGCGTGTGCGTAGGAAATTTTTTGAAATTACTACGTTCCCCAACAGGCACAACCCACCAGGGCGCGCCTGGGGGCCCAGGCGTGCCTTGGTGGGTTGTGCCCCCCTCGGGGCACCTCCCAGGCGCTGCTCTAGCCCATTGGATGTCTTTTGGTCCATAAAAAATACACAAAAAGTTCCGCGGTGTTTGGACTCCGTTTAATATTGATTTCCTCCAATGTAGAAAACAAGCAAAAAACAGAAACTGGCACTGGGTCAATAGGTTAGTCCCAAAAAATGATATAAAGTTGCTATAAAATGATTGTAAAACATCCAAGAATGATAATATAACAGCATGAATACTTCATAAATTATAGATACGTTGGAGACGTATCAAGGGTATGAGCGCTTGCGTCTGTACTGTGTAAAAAAAACTAGCATCATATAGTAGCTACCATGGAGCTTGCCTAAGAAAAAGTAAAAATATTCCTATAGAGTTTGTGAAAGGATCGATACGATCGACTAGAGGGGGGTTGAATAGGAGACTATAAATTTTAATTTTTCTTGTCATTTTTTAAGGTTTAGCAGATAAATAGTGTTCACTAGGTATGCAACTAGGTGAACACAACCTATATGACAAGCAAGCTTAAAGAAAGGTATGCTAGGCAACAATCTAATTAGCAAGCCAACAAGCATACAAGGCAAAGTAAGGTGCAAGAAAGTATTAACCACAAGTGAGGCGAGGACGCGGATTTATCCCGAAGTTCACTCTTCCTTGGGGAAGAGCTACTCTCCATTTAGAGCGGTGCCAGAGCCAAAGCTTGCGGAACACCACGAAGGCTCACTGTAGTCTCTTTCGAGTCACCCCCAATGGATGAGCCTCGAATCACTCGGGGTTGGTCTTGAAGGCGACCACCACACCTTTACAAACTTCTCCGGAGCACACCACAAGCAAGGAAGCTTCCGGAGGAACCTCTAACCGCCTAGGAGCCCAAGCTCCAAGAGTAACAAGTCAATGGGGGAGAAATGTTGCGGGGAACGTGATTTGGTTTGGTCAAGATGTAGATCGGGTCTTGCTCTCCCAATCTCCAAAGTTTCAACAAGTTGGGGTGGATGGATTGAGAGTATTGAGCAAAATAAGGTGTAGCAATGGTGGAGATCAACAATACATTAGGGTTAGGGATGGAGGAAGAAGAAGGGGGGTTTATAGTGTTTGTCCTGGGGTGGCCGTTTCTGCCCGTTGGACCCCATGCGCACGAGCTAAGTCAGACTCATGCACACGGGGTACTCAGAGACTTTCACACCACCCTGTGTGCACGGGGGTCAAAAGACCCCATGCGCATGGGGTACTCGGAGAGTTTACGTAGTACCCCATGTGCACGGGGGTCCAAAGACCCCGTGCGCACGGGGGTCCAAAGACCCCGTGCGCACGGGGTACCCAGTAACTTTTTGTTATAAGATTTCTGAGTACCACATGCACGCACACTAAGACTTTAGGTGGTAGGAAAGGGTAAGCTAGTGTATATGGTTCGACAATGGCATTCCCACAAAACTTTCATCCACACAAACCCCTCTTAATAGTCTTTCCTATGACTCGAAGCAAACGAAAACTAAAACCTTCGACTCGCCGGTAGACCACGCCTTTGTCCTTTTTGAAATGGGGGGTCACACATCTCCATCACGAAGCACTTGGAACCAATATACTGAGACTAAATCTAGCAAATGATCTTAGTTCAACTAACCACATTGTCATCACACCAAAATGTAGTTTAAGTGCCACTTGCACTTTCAGTTTGTTCCATCGGTTCCGCACGTAGTTCCCAATTTTTTTTGTTTGTCCCCCTGGGTGGACCGAATTGGGCCTACCACGTATTTGTTTTTCTATCGGATGGACAAACATAAAAAAAATTGAAGATACGAGGGGATTGAACTATGGACATTCCCTATTGTGTCGATGGACAAAACCAATTCAATTAGCTTGCAATTATGATAGGAATAGCCCCACCTTAAATCTTTATACTAAATCACACCAGTTTTCATATGTTCCTAGGTTGTCTGGAAATAAAGAGGTTGTCTGAAAGTAAGAAAGTTCTCTCGAGAATCATGAGCAAAACGAGAGACTATAAATCATCATCGGTGATAGTTTGCACGTGCCAATAAAAGAGAATATGTTGGTTGGCTATAATTGAAAGAAATTATGGACACGTGCCAGAAAAAAGAGAATATGATGGTTCGGCTTAATTTTGAAAATTGTGGGCACGTGAGCACTAAAATAATCAAAGATAATAAACCATGATAAAGAAGGGACATTCATGCCTGGTTATGCACTGATTATGCTAATAAAATGAGATTTATGCACTGCAATTGGTAATCCATCCAGTTACGTCGTCGTATGAGAGAGTGGTCAAAGCAACCGTGCCCCAAAGGTCACTATGCAGCAATCAAATAAAGAGGCAGCCATAGTCCTGAGACGGAGGTGGACCTAGAGGGAAAAAAGCATGAGCTAGGTGGTCATCGTCACACCGACCAATCCCACCACTATCAAGACCTCGCGCGCCAAACATGACCCGTGAGAAGACGCGAGCTCGACGCTATGTCGTCCACCACTGCGGAGACCATTTTTAGTGGAAACATCAATTATGTCTCATATTGCTTCTCGCAAAAAAAAATCTCTCCCGCTGCAACGCATGGGCATATGTGCTAGTATATCATAAAGATCATAGTACAAGCCACGTAGAAAACCGGCCTGACAAAACTTAAAAGACATGAAACACTAGGCTTTGTATATAGGAACAATAGTCAAAAAAGAAAACTACAATCAAGATCGAAAAATCCCCTATGTTTAATACCAACACCAGCCACCTGCCTCTGGCACAACCGCAACAGTCACCAAAGAAATAAATGATGGATCACCTTCTCACCCGAGCTCGACGCTGCTCTACCACTAATATGCAACTTTGCGAACCTCCAAGTTAGCTCACCAAAGACGAAGCCATTGCCGTTGGATGAATCAAACCAGGGCAACACTTCGAACACGCCGTCGAACTACAAATCTGGCACCCCACACGACTAAGACGCCAGAGGAGCAAATCATACCTGCCAGCCATCAACCACAAATTGAGCACACGATCCTCCTTCCAAATGTTGTTGATCCAGACCACCATCTGCATCCGCTGCTTCACTACCTCCCAAGATCCGGGTCATCGCTGGAGCAAACGCCATCGCAACGGCAGAGCCCGAGGATACAAATTCATCACAAGGATGTCGTTGCCGCCGCCACAACATCCCCGCTTGAACATGCTAGTTCCCAAATCCATCCTCGATGATATAGAGTTGATCACCTCATCGCGAGAGGAATTGAAGCTTCTTTATTCGACGTTGCCGTCATCGCTGCCGAAGCCAAGACGTCTAGCAACCCGAAGCCTAAGCTACTCTATACCTACTAATAAAAGAAATAGGTATTCTTGGTCCGTCATGCTATTTTGCTGAAAACACCCTCAAGCTTTTGGTAATAAACCCACAGTACATATTAATCGATTTTTTAAAAACCCATAACTTTTTAACCCTAAATCCAAATTTAACATGTTATATATGAAATTTGATTAGAAAAAATGTAGAATTTGAATATGATATTATTTTTAACTGTTAACCATTTAAAAAATGATATTTACCATGAAACCTTAATCAATAGCGCATGATCAGTCTTTCCTTCGTTACCGGTGCCGCTCCGAGTTGAAAATGAACACTTTGGCAAAACCAGGGTGGTGAAAAAAAAGATATCTAAAAACTTCACAGAAGAAAATAGATTTATCATCCTATGCCGAAAGGGAAACTTCTTAAGATTGACAACATTCAAACATGTTGTGATGGTGTGAACACTGAGGCCAGTATCGACGAGAATGGGAAGAAGAAAAAATAGAAACACAGATGGGATGCCATGTGTTGAAGTAAAGGACATGAACATACATTCATGGTTATTAGATTAGTGAGTGTTTTCACCTGTTGCAACACACAGGCTCATTTGCATCATATGCCGAGAGAGAGACGCCTTAAGATTGACAACATTCAAACGTGTTGTGTTGATGTCAACACTGAGGCCAGCATCGACGAGAGTGGGAAGAAAGGTAAATAGAAACACAGATGGGATGCTATGTGTTGAAATAAAGGACATGGACCTACTGAAGTTTGGACTCATGGTTATTAGATTAGGAAGTGTTTTTTTCACCCGTTGCAACTCACGGGCTCATTTGCTAGTAGAAGCTTGGGGAAACAAAACTCAATCCCTACGTTTTCCCCTTTCCTGTTGATTTCGAACTCCCGGCTTGTTAAAGAGCAGTGCCTTAAAATACCAGGGAAAGGAGAAATAGAAAAAAGCTGCAATTTATATCCATAGAAAAGAAAATCCCTAAAAAAGGAAAAGGATCGCGCTCAGGGTCATTTGTGCAAAAAAGGAGAGGGGGGGAGTTCGCCGCGGCGGCGCAGAAGCGCAGTTCGCCGGCGACCTCGCCGCCACATCTGCCTGCGATGTCCGTCTTCCGGATCGTGCCTGCGAATGCAGGTCCCTACGCCGTGGCGCCGCGGGCCACCGTCGTCCGCTTCATCACCTTGCGCTCGGCCGTCGCGCGCCCCGGCCTCGCAGGTAACTCCGCCTCCCCCCTCCCTCTCTCCTCCTCCATCTGTCGAGGTCCATCCACCCTCCCCTCATAGTTCCCCTTCCTCTCTCGCTCACGCAGCAAGAGGGATGCGGGTTACGCGTCGTCTCCCCTCGCGGTGTGCACCCGAGGCGCCGCCGCCTCCGCCCGACGTGCTGCCACCTCCGCTCGACGCCTCGCTGCCGCCACCGCCCGACGCCTCGCTGCCGCCTCCGCCCGACGCCTCTCTTCCGCCACCGCCCGACGCCAAGGAATCGTCAAGATTGTTCACAGGGTTTGCGAAGGCATGGGGCGAAGTGAAAAGGAATTGCTTGTACCTTTCTATCATGCTAGTCTGTATCGCGGTTGGCTATCTAGCCTACAAAGGAAAACCCTGAGGCTGCTTACCTAGTTACCATGTGCGACAATGTTGAGAAGCTGTACAAGTTGCTTTCTCGCTTGGTTCCTGTTTTCACAGCGATTCTTAAGTGCTTCAAGTGAGACGGAGGTCGAGATGTAGCATGAGTTTTGTGAGGTTGTTTCATGTTTGGCCAAACTAGTTAGCGGGATAAACTTGAGATGCATTTCCTCTGGCTCCTCAAAAAGACAGCAGATAGACTGAATTAGAAGGATTCGTTATCCAAAAATTCGAATTCATTTCTTGTTTCCCGATGATGGATTGGTGCTTTGTTAATGCTGGATGCTGTCATAGATTTCCAACACTACTGTTTATAACTTCCCGTACAGTGACCATGCTCCCATTTTTACCATTTCCCAACCGGATACTGTTAAATATAACAAACCTTCTAAGTTTGAGAACTTGTGATTATTTTAAAGTGATTTCTACTTTTTTATTTGAGAACCTGGACCAGATGGACTTAATGTGGCTTTCTTCCTTTTGGCTTGGAATTGGATTGGAGACAACATCACCAAACTGGTTCAAACTTTCTACAGCCAAGGTATGCTTCATGCCTTCATCCTAGTTTAAACAAAACCTACATTGCTCTTATTCCGAAAAAATGTTAATGCTAATTCTCCCTAAGACCTTAGACCCATTAGCATATGCAATGTAGTTTATAATGTAATCATCAAACCTTGGCAAATAGGCTTAAAGATCACCTCCCTGATCATATTCATGAAAATCAGCAAGCTTTTATCCAGGGTAGGAGAATTTCAAATAATGTTATTATTTCCCAAGATATCCAATTGTCCCCGTGGAAACATAAAGCCTTTATGTTAAAACTAGACCTATCAAAGTCTTTTGATAGAATTGAGTAATCAAAAGTTCATGTCGTCGTGTCTGATGTGGATATTCTTTTTTCTGAATGGTGAGCATCTGTATTTGATGGTTCTGAATTTTTAATTGCTGCAGGCAGGTTCTTGCCACATCCCATGGGAATAGTCAATTTTTGTACTACTCTTTGAATCTTCTGGTAGCAGAGTACTTGGTTTTATCTAGTTCCTGCATGATTTTTTGTTCATGCGGCCACTTATTGTTGGCACTACTCAATTTTTTGTTTTTTTGTTTATCGAATTTAAGCTCACAGAGGATCTACTAATGTGCATATTATTGTTCATTTGTTTTGTGTTATAGATATTTTGATTACTGCAAATTATCTGTGCAGAGTTCTTTTGTGGTGTAACATTGTTTTTCTTTAGACAGGAGCATTGTTAATCAATCATACCGATCCCTAGAAAAGAAAACAAATCGGGCAGGAAAGTGCAATCTGGGTTTAATCGGTTGGTGCTTTAGTGATCTGCACTTCTTTTTGACGATGCAAATGAGGTCCTTGTGTTGTGCAGCAGTTATTCTGATCCTTGATTCATGGATTTGGTTGGAGTACTTAAACGCTAATTAAACAGGAAAAAAAGGTGTCCCTTAATCTTGTATCTGTGCTGCTAATCATGCATTACTGCCTGTGAAATGTGCCACATGATGCTTAGCTTTTACAGAAGATATCGAACCCTTAATCCTTCATATGTGCTGCAAAACCTGATCATGCTCTGTTGGCTTAATTGTGTGGTCCTGAAGGTGCTTTCAAACTATGCATTGGTGCATGTGTCATGGTAGTGGAAGTTATGAACAAATTTTTATATCACCCTGAAAGATCATTCTTCGCATTGAGATGGTGAATTTCTTATTTCTTAGGATAGACACATTTGTCAAGGAAAGTTTGCTACAAAAAAAAGGGGCAAATCAGTTGCGCAAGATTTTGTTAGCAAAGATAATAGCTGTCAGGATCCCAGTTTGGTTCATCCCTACAGTTACTATGCTCCCTGGAAAAGGGGCTCTCTCCTGCGCCGGGCCATTGGGGAGCGTGTGGGCCAACTCTGTCAGCTCCTGGACTTTGTTTCCTCTCTGGGCGGCCCACTTGCCAGACTCTAGCGTTTTTCCTTTCAAGTATCGTTGTGGCAGGATGGGAAACGAGGGACCACGGCTGCGCCCGGCAAATGCAGCGTATGTTCTCTCTGGTGGCGGAGGGTGTCTGTGCAAAGTGGCCCGGCTCCGTATCATCTTCCTCTTGCTGTCGCCCTGGTCTGTCCTGCGGCGTCTTGCCCTGGTTCTGGCTGTGGTTGACCGGTTGGTACTTTCCCCTCCCTTTTGTTCCAACTTAGGTTTTTCGGGTCTCGATTTTGGGGGCTGCCGGTGGGATCGATTTATGCGTTTGCATGAGGTTTGGTGGATTGGGACAGGGGATTGACGACTCGTTATTGATTCGGTCAGAAATTGAGATTGCTTCCTTTAGAGATCTGTAGTGTTTTCATGTGAAGGGAATATTGAAGAAGATTAGACTGCCTTGCTTGCGTCTGGATGCTCACACACTGAAATTTGTTAAGTTTGTTCAGCTTCTATTGTCCATTTATTAGTGGTAGCCATTTGTGCTCCCAAGCACAGTTTGTTGACTCTACTTGGTTTGGTGATGGTTGGCTGTTTAAAATTTTCTTCTAGATGGCTGATGCTTTGCGTGTGGCTGGGCGGTGTGGTCGCAAGCGCCCTTGTATTTCTTTTTCTGCCCAGCTGTTTTTTCCTTTCCCTCAGCCCCTATTGCCATATGCATAACCAAAATATGCCTCAGTTTACCCTGATACGTTAAAGGGAAAGAGACTACACAAGCTGACTGTACATGTACTTCTTACTCACAACTATACTTTTACATGTGCACTATTAACTTCCCCTCATTTGTTTTAATAGTAGGCTTACTGAAAGCACTTCACATTTATTTTATTTCGCCTGAAGATAACATGATAGGATGGTATAGAAATTTATAGTTATATGTGCTATGAGCTTATGATTACCTGATGTAACTGATTGCATTTTATGATTCTCTAAGTTGCTGCTTTATCTGATGTTATGAAAACAACAGAGTTTAAGGAAAATAAACCTTGCTGATTGCTTCTCTAGGATTGCCATCCCAAGCACATGGTAGATACCTTTTGTGCCGCGCGATGGTCATTAAGCTGATATCATTAATTTGGAATGAGTGGAATACTGTTCCATCAAGCTGTCACACTTTACAACGACATGTGAGTCCGTCCGTTCCTGATCTTTTCAACTATTCTACACTTATATTGCACATATTTATCTGTATTTGATCAAATCAAATGTACTTTCTTTAGTCCAGCAAAATATTATTTGAGATGTAATTCAAATAATTACTCCTTTATTATTATCTGATGCATTATTGTATAGTTAGCTCGGTTATGGCTTTGTGGGTTGTTAAAAATCCAAGTATCAGAATTTAACCAGATATGTGAGCCTCTGATACAATGGTTGGATACTTGCCGCTATTATTTTTACTAATTTTGGTGAGTATTATGGTCTTGCCATTGACCGGGAATATATCCACCTAGCGGTCATACTGATATATATGATCAACCTTTTTCCTATCTAATGTGTTTGCTTCCTTTGTGCCTAATCGGTTACCTGTTGACATTCTTTATAAATACGCAGTTGAAGAAAGATTCGACTTAAGTTTTCTGTGACAAATTCAGCTGCTTGTCTTTGAAAAAGACAACCCGTCAGATGTACTACAAGATAAACATGATGTGTTTGTATCATACCTTTTTTTTTGTGGCAAACATGATGTTTTTGTAGCTGAGTTCCTTCTTACAAACTTCGAATTATGCTACTGTGCCCTTTTTGGTTATATCCTGTTGCTGCTGATGCACTTGGTTTGCTTCATAGCATTGCTACAGGTGAGCATGTGTAGTACAGGGATAGGTTGCCACTAGCACATATTTCCTTGGTTTTACAAGCATCTTCCACTATAGCTGTCTTCCTCCTAGGGAGCTTAGAGTTTGTACAGATTATTACTCCCTCCGTGAAGAAATATAAGAGCATTTAGATTACTATAGTAATGTAAATGCTCTTATACAGTATTTCTTTACAAGGGAGTACCAAGCAACGCCTAGGGATATCACCATTGACACCGATTCCGTCCCATGATTTTGAGAGTTCATACCGCCCATGCTGAACCAATTTAAGCAAGTCACATGGGGCCCCTCGAACAATGGCCGAGCCCATGAATCGAGCAGAAGTTGAATCCCTAGCTCTATCACATGCTCTCCTAGGTCATAGAGATGGCAAGCAAGAAGCAACCTACATCCGCGACGCTTGGAGCAAAATAGGGGACATCCGACTGGGCCAAGATCGTTGCAGGGCCCGGGAAGATGCTCTGCCATCGCCGCCGGGAACGTGGACACATCATCGAGAATTAGGAATCAGAAGAAGTCTCCACCGCTGCCACACTCCAGCCATGGGGACTCCTACAGCGGAAGGAGCGCGAGCCTAACTAACACTGCCGTCCATCAGATAGCCTTTGCCCGTCGGCTTTCTTCGTCAGTGACGAGGTGGGCGAGAAGGAAAGGAAACGGAGGAGTGGTGGCGGCCAGTGTTTCGGTCCAACGCCAAAAGCGATTCGGGCATCTTTGCCGATCTGGGCGTTTTTGGACCCGCGATATCAAGCGGGAAAAGACTCTTTCACGATCGCTGGTTCCGACAAAGCTGGAAGCGCTCCTTCTGTCCCCACTCAGTTTCCGATTTGGATGTGCCCCTTTTCATATCAACAACGCTGGCCCCACCTACTCCTCTGGCATTTTTTCAAAGGCACATGACAGTTTCTGTTAGGAAGGAAAAAATTGCGGCAAGAACAGCCAGAAGTTGCCATAAAATAACCTTCTTTTGTTGACCTAAAACTGTCAGGCAAACCCGTTCGCCTGCAATCCAGTCCCGGTGAGGCAGCCAGTTAGCTTTCCCGAGCTTTTTTGTTTTTTAACCGGACACATCTCGTATTAATCAATAAATATAGTATTCCCTCTTGTCAATTTTACTCTGCATATAAGTCTTGTCTGAAGTTGACTATATTTATATAAAAAAATATCAACATTTGCAATAATCTAGTTATATAATACTATGAAAATTATAATCAGGGGCTCAGGGCACATCAAATGATATTTATTTCGCATTATGGATGTTGATGTATTTTCTCTATAAAGTTGATTGATCAAATTTTACGAACTTTGACGTCATACAAATCTTTTTTTGAACACAGTACAGACGCAAGCGTTCATATACACGTGCATATACTCACCCATATGAACGTACACATGCACACCCTACCCCTATGAGCACCTCCGAGAGACTGAGCCGACATATCATTTTGAGATTTTACAAAATCACTGTAGGTGCCTCGTAGTAGACGAAAACATCTCCTCTCATTGAACACGCATCATCAGAAATTCTGAAATAAATCTAGGATAAATACGAGCACCGTTACTTGAACCCTGGTGGGCTAAGGGTGTCACTGTCCACTTATCATCCAATCACAGGTTGATTCTTGACCTCATGCAAATCTTACACGTGGAGTACAAACCGGAGGGAGTACTATTGTACACGCAAGAGTACTCAAAAAAATAATTGTACCCACATGCAAAAACTAGCAGAAAGTTTGGAAGGTGACAAGTGTCCAAGAAACTTTAGGAAACGATTTGGTGCCAAAATAACAGCGAGGAGTTCCCAAAGTAACGGCGAGGACAAGTCTCCTCGCCATATACGTATACGTACGGGTCCTGGGTTGCTTCCATGACCGACACGACGAGGACAAGTCTCCCCTCACCATATACACGTACAGGTCCTGTTTTTTTTTATTGATTGACACAGCACCAATTAAGCCCGTCGACAGATCGAGCCGGTCGACAGGTACGTGATGGCGTCGCCGGCTGCATGCGCATATTCGTGTCTTGGGCCGGCCGCGAGGGTTTGCACCGCGCCACGGCGGCGTCCGGCCTCCCCCTTCTCCCCGCTCGCCTCCCCTGCTCGCGTACGTCTACCGCGAACGGCGCCGCGCTCCCTGTCCATGTCACTGTCGGCGCTGCGCCCGCGCGTGCACCGCTGCTATTCTGATCCCGAGAGCGCGCCTCGGAGCGATCCGGTCGTCGACGACCACTACGATGTCGTCGACGTGGGCCAAAGCGACGAAACCTATGCCGGTTTGGTTCTGGGTGGCCCGGCCGTCGAGGAGCCCCGCAAGCTCGCGGTCACCACGCGCATCGGCGAGGGTGACGAAGATCATCACGATGTCGTGGCCATGGTCCTCGGCGATGGCACCGACGCCTTGGCTCTGAGCGGCCCGGCCGTCGAGGAGACCCGCGAGCTCGCGCCCACCACGGGCATCGGCGAGGACGACGAAGACCATCACGATGTCGTGGCCATGGTCCTCAGCGATGGCACCGACGACTTGGTTCTGAGCGGCCCCGCCGTCGAGGATCCCCACGAGCTCGCGCCCACCACGGTCCATGGCGAGGGCTCGCACGACGACGTGGACGACTGGGGCGACCTCGACGACGTCGTGTATCCCGTGGGGCTGACCGTCGGGGATATCAAGGAGTTCAAAAACACGGACTTCAGCCGGGCCGCCATCAACGAGCGGTTCCGGCGCGAGTCCAAGGAGGCGAAGGCGGCCGTGATAGGCGTCGTCACCGGCGTGGTCCGCCCACTCCGGGAGCTCCTCCACGACCTGAGGAGCCTCAAGAGCGTCTTCGACACCCAAGAGTTCCACATCGGCATGCCCTTCGGCGCCATCATGACGTGTATGGGGATGTACCAACTGTGGAAGCTCAGTCCCTCCACGTGCATCGAGATCGCCATGTACTACGCCTTCTACAAGCTCAGTGCCATCGCGGCCGACGTCCGGCGGCGGGGCTTCTCCCCCGACTGGATAACCCGGATTAAACTCGGTGAGTCCATCTCCCCACCTTATGCTTTCTTTCATAGGGTTTAGGGTTTAGGTTCTGTCTAAACTAAGTAAGGTTTTCAGAGAATCTCAGTAACTAATCGCATTATTTTACCTTACTGTTAAAGTACTTCACCGCAGGATTCCACAGTTTGGAGTATTTTTTTTACTAACCTTTGCAATTATACGTGTTATCCGCGCAGGTATAACCATCGCTCTACTTGTCAAATATCGTAGCAAAAGCACTGTGCCCCTTGGCGATTATATCAGGTTAGTAGTAACAGATAAATTTGACTTCCTACTAGCCCATAATGTCTGTCAACACCAAAAAAGTTGCTCGTTTAATTAATGTTGATCATTCTTCCTTTGCGAGGAGATCACATTCTTTGTTGATTTACACATCTCAGGTTTGTTGCATGTTGCCTTGTTAATTAAGGCTGAGAACTACTCTTATAACTCTATAATAGGTTTGATTGAATCTAACTTAGACCAATTGTTATCAAAGTGTGGGTGGATAAGTCATGTCCCCTGCATCTAAAAAAAGTGTAAAAAGCGTAAATTTGAAGAAACTTTTTGCACTATGTTACTGGAGACCGCGACATGTGTCCAAATATCAGTTTCTTTGATATCCAAGATTCCTAAGGAAATTTTCTGCCCAGATTCAATATTTTGAATAGCTATACAAACAAAGCCTAGTCCATTCTAGGATCGTCGACATGTCAATGATTATGCAATTGATTGAAGGTTTGGCTAACATGCATGCATCCTATCAACTGTGACGCAGGGTAGCGATCTTCATCATCTATTTTATTTCGGTGGGGTGCGACGTGCTGGGTATGAAGAAACATATGAGAATGGTTCTCCCTATGGTCCTCGAGATGGTAAAACATCCAATGGCAACGACAATACGGTGCAAACGAGTGAAAGCTACAGGAGAGGTTGAATATTGCGAAGTCGAAAGATAGATGAAACAAAATGTAATGTTGGGAGGATGATGTTCCATAAGCATGTAAAATGTCCAAGTTCAAACTCATATTCAGTTGATTTTTTGTACATACCTCACAAATGAGCATGAGTTCAAACTTGATATTCCACATTTTATCACTGTGCTAGCATTATTATTATTTTTTGTTTCTTTGATAACTTTGAAATGTGGTTTCATAGAGTTTTCATCGTAAACAAGGTTTCCACCTGATATTTTCTTTTTCCACGTATACATGAATTGGTCGATGAGAAGTGATGATAATCAATCTTCTAGATAGGTGTAAACTAAATGATTCATGTATCATTTCCCGTTGATTTTTTTGGATGTTGGAGTGTATCTAGGTCTTAAAATTAAGAGCATAAACAGCACATTTTTGGAGAAAAGTTGATCTTTCGTCAAAGAAGATCATGGTACACAACTTCACGGTTTGAAGTGGCGGTGATGTGAATTTAACATCGGTGTATTTCTACTAGGCATGCTATAGGGCCTATATGGGACATCTCCGTTCCATCAAAATCAGTTTCACTTCACCAAATTCACTTAGGAGCAGTTCCATAGAGGAGTTGTGGCTTTACCAAAGATAATGTTTGGATTCCATCTAGCTCCAGCTTCAAGAATGACTATTTGATTGGTATCCTGGTGATAGTGGTAGATAATTTTCCGCCAACTCCAGCTTCTAGAGTTTTTTAGAGCACCCCTGAAGAGCTTCACAAAATACAAGGAGCTGTACCCAGATTCTCATTTTTTTACGGAGCGGCATATCGTGGAGCTACCTCGTTTGGCTTGCATTTTCTAGAGAGGGCATGTGATGATGCGTGTGTGTGCCTTTCCATTGTAACAAAAAACTGTATATGATCGAGGTAACTTTGCATTGTATTTAGCGGAAACCACCCTGAAATCAACGTACTTTTCATCATAACAGTCTCTTAATAATATCAACTTTAGATGACATCATGTAAATAGTACAAATAGTACATAAGTTGAAATGAGGTTTATCGTCTCAAAATTAAAAACAATTCATTTGTTGTCAAAGAATTGTCATGCATTCATCAAACCTAAAAGCAAATAATCATGTGGAAACCACCTTGTCCATGAGAAGTCGGTGGATCAGTATTTGGAAGATATGAAACTGACATGCGGTGAAAGAAATACTGCATTTGTCCTTGTGTTCGAATTTCATTTTCAGGTTTACATAACACCTCCCCTACATCCGGCACTTAGTTTTTAACAAGAATGTTCATAACTTCTAAACTTGCCTTACATCAAGTTTTCACATAGAGGTCTCATAACAGACAGACCCCTGAGGCTCATCTCCGGCCAAAAGAATCATCATATGGAGAAACGTAGCCAGGATACCACACAATCCTGAATATTTCTTTTATTCCGCCTCTCATTTTCAGTAGATTAACAAAAAAAATCAGAACTCGCCTTCCATACTTCTTCAATCCCGCCACGTCGGACATGAATGTACCAACGTACAGAAAGAAAAGTGGCAACCTACCATGAAATACCATTTTAGTTAGAGCACTACTAGATAAATCAAAATATGGCAACATGGGTAAGAACAGTGAAAGAATGTAAAAGAAAGGCTGTATAATTGCTACGAATTATTTAGGGAACATTAAAGTTAGTTCTAACTAAATCTTAGGTCCAATGTATATCATACTGATATTAGGGATAGCTGAACAATTGAATATAAAGACTTTGATTGGATGCTGCATGGTGTAGCAATTCTTATCTACCGAGGACTTCTAATATGACTCACAGTTCAAAACTGATCAGTGATTACCAGCCTCTAATAGATAAGATATCAATGGAGAACAGAAAACAGATATCTTTCTGGGGAAGGATTACAATTGCCAAGGATGTGCTACCACTAACAAGAACAGTGTACTATGTATGTTCATGTAAGCTCCTACAACAGGTAATCAAGATAGTGAACTATAACTAGGAGAAAATCCATGGGCATTGTTCCTGTAGATGAGTGCCTGCTTCAATGATTCAATGATAGGTAAAAGCCAAAGTGCTAACAAGCCATTTTCCTCCAAAAGTCCCAGTGCTTCTTTTGGCCCCCATGCAGCCTGAACTGTGATGTTCTTTGAATTGATTCGAAATTCGGGAATAGGCCTTCAACACATCATTGCTATTTGACTAAGGTGATCAGACAAATCAAAGATGAAAATTCAAAAACGTGTTATAGCACCTTGGTCCTTTGTCTGCCATCATGAAGAGTACATCTTTTGACCATTAATTATGACACTAGCTTCAGAACAGGCGTTCGGCATGGGATGTGATAGTTATGTCTCCCACTAGATGGTATGTATAGCTGCAAAAATATTTCGGTAGCAGGTCTCTTACCAAACAACACAGACAAGTCACACTTTTAAATGAGATGGCCCAGGCTCCACAGTTGCAGCTTCAACCCCTCTCATCAATGTGCCTATATCAAACGTTGTAGATGTACCAACATGGATTTGGTGACAGCAATGAATGCTTGACAACCAGAATATTATATTTTGAGACAGATACAGTATGCATGGCCAAGGAGAAGCGATTGCTAACACAAAGCTCTCATCTGGTTAGCTTTGTATGGTAGGATTTTGACGGCAAATATTTTACATGAGGGACTGGCCATACATGAAAGCATGCCCTTACTTAAGATCTAGCTCCAGAGACAACATCCTTGTTCCCACTGCAACTATGCCAACATAATGTTAACATGCAGGCAGTTTCTTGTGCCTGTGTTGTAATCCTTTTTCAAACCAACATAAACCAGCCTTGTAGGGGATGCAGCTACCAGATGAAGAAATCATATAATGGTTAATGTATTTCAAGTTCTTTTCATCCTTATTCTTATAAACCAGAATCTGCAATCTTATGTATTGAAAGGAGAAGCGACAGAGGAGAACAACATATTTCCAGAGCTCCTAGATTCTCGTGGTCAATACTGTTTCTGATAAACTTGTGTTCTCCTATTTTAATCCATCACTGTGAACTATCTCATTAACTAGTTCTATAACGGCAGTTCACAATTAGTAGAGGATACCAAACAATTTAAAGCTGGTGCACTTAATTACCAAACAAAGTAGTCTTACAATGCATACTGACCTGATAATATCAAGAAGTACATATTTATTCTTGATATCCTTAAGGGCCATGAAAAGCAAGAACCCTGCATTGAAAAGTTTTCAATAAGCACCACATATGATGAGAAAAGGTAGCTTAAATCATTACAAACAACAAAGCAAAATGGCATGCGATCTGCAAAGGTGAAGATCTGTTCTGAATTTCGATAGACGCGATTAAAGGTCAAAATTGATACTTAATGTTGTTGTTATTTTCTGTGTGGGAAAGCTGTTGAACAAGTAATCCAGAAGGTCAAATGATGATTATAGAACTAATAACTGGTGACTTTTACAATCGCAAGTTCTTAATCGCGCTGTCTTGTGGTACACCACACAGCCATCAGTTTGTTGTTTGGAAATTATTCATTAAATATAAGATCTTGAAGTGTTGTCTCTAGAAGTAGTAGGTAAGGATGGACATGCAAAAGTAATGGCACTACTTGAGCCAATGATAGGATATGCATTATAATTTCAAAATGTTTGTACATTTGAGTTAATCGGATACTGATATATTCCATTATAGTGGCTACTGTTTGAAGAATCAAAATAAGCAGAAGTTACTATAGAACTTTTTGAACTGTAAGCTTCAAATGTGGAGACCTAGCTTCAACAAGAAAGATTAATACAGTAGTATATTTTTTCTTTCAGTTTGACTTTTGCTCACTACAGGAATACCAGGAATCCATTCATGCTACGAAGGATAACATTCTGCTGGTGCTTCGTAATGGATCAAGTTGAGTAACCATGAGATCATGGTACAATGACCCAGCTTCTTTCTACATGTAACTACATTAGTATTTGTAAGATTCTAGGAGACTTATTATGTATAACAATTGACTTCAGGATTTTACTTGCAGCACAAAAGTACACTACATGAAAGATGTTACATTGCTGCATTTATGAATATTGTTATAGGTCCAAGAATGGCATAACACATCAGCTTATTCCCCACCCACCCCCACCACAAAATGAGACAGTCATGAGAAGAAAGAGAGCATTAGTTCAGTTAAAAGAGTAAATACCGAATTTCAGCCGGTTTATTAAACTATTGGATTTGCGCAGCCGATGCAGTTCCGATGATACGACACTGAGCTTATATATGATGTAGCCAAGAGCAGCACCAACAAAGATGGGAGGGGCTGCCCTCCACAGTTGGTAAACACCAACGAGTCCAGCAAAAACACCTACAGACAAAGATAACTCAGTATTCAGTAACAAAAGCAGGGTTCAGAGACGGTATATCAGAATCGCCTGTGGGAACAACTGAAGCACACCAAAGAGCATGCCAATCTGGTAGTCTTCGAGGTCGTAAACTGTGTTGAGAGAGCGCATGTCGGAAATGTTGAGGAGCAGGGGCCGGAACATGTCGGCCGTCGCCGCCTTCCATCCATCGGTTATTCCCCTATTCTGGAAGCAATGTCCCCCCGTGCGACGACGACGAAAAACGGAGCAGCGCTGAAGGGTGGATGCCGTAGTTTAGGAGAACATCCGAATTAGTAATTCTCATGGAGTTAACCAAAGTGAATCAGGGGGGAAATAGTTACCGTACCACTGTCCGTGGAGACACCGAGGACGGTGACAAGGAAGCCCTCAGGGGAAGCTCCCTGATCCCGGCACGCATGGGAATAATGGTGCTGCGGCCATCTCCGTTCCGAGGGGCCTTTATTCTATGCGCCGCCATGTGTGCGGCGGCGCCTCCACCGCACCGTAGAGCCACCATGCTAGGGGAGGATGGATAAAAAACAATGGCGGCGGTGTGACGGTGCTTCGACTGGGAGGATTTGTGGAGAATACGATGAAGGATGGGATTGTGGAGGTCTGGGGAGGAGTGTGGGTGAAGGTTGCTGGGAGAAGCGGTGACGGCGCGCCGCCGCGGCGGGGAAGACGGGACGGGTTCGCTGCTCTCCCCTCTCCGCTCTTTACAGGATTCAGGAATCAGGATTGGGGAGCCTAGGAGAAGGATGGACGGGGCCGCGAGGAGGAGAGTGCAGAGAGGTAGGGCGGGCTCGTGCGGGGAAGAGGGCGGCAGGGGACCGGCGATAACGGCGGGGGTGGCGGAGGAGCTCCGGCGGCGGAGGGACTGTAGGACGGGGACTCGGAGCTGGGCGAACGGGCCGAACAGGGCAGAGCGTGTCTTTTTAGGGTACTAGTTGATCCATTGCGCCAAATGGCGCAGAGACCTGCTAAAGCCATATTGTCGATGAAAATAGTTTTATATTGCAAGTACATGTTTGATATTGATAGGAGAAAGCCCATGTGTTAAATCATGCTATGTTAAAAATGTGAAGCTGAGGCGAATCAACCTGTGGTTGAGTTAGTTAGGTGGACAGTGGTATCCCCAACCCACCAGGGTTCAAATCCTGGTGCTCGCATTATTCCTGGATTTATTTCAGGATTTCCGGCGATGCGCTTTCAGTGGGAGGAGACGTTCCCCTACGGTGACTTGTGCGTTCATAGGGGTGAGTGTATGCGCGTGTATATGAGCGCTTGTGTCTGTACTGATGCTCAAAAAAAATGTGAAGCTGAGAAATCTAAGTTTGATAAAAAATCATATTTGTATAACATATATAGAGCAGTTAAGGAAGATATTTTTTAATTGAAAATACGGTTATCACATTGAGAAATCTAAGTTTGAAACAAAAGACATATTTGTATAAGATGTATAGACCAATTAAGTATGTGTTTTTTTAGCAGTGTTTATACCAAACTTTTATTTTTCATGTGCACAAAAAAAAACTCTGTGTTGTGCATATGGAGGCATAGGTACTTGAAAGGCCGATATGCTACCTAGCCCAGTCCACAAACAATTTTGTGTGTGGCCCGTCCAAAGTAGAATATGAAGCGGTGAGATTTCTCCTTTTGCTGCTATTTTAGAATTCTCTACATGCATGGCACATAGTCCCATTCAAAAACATGTACGCGTTTGAAAATATTTGCATTTTTCAGCAATATTATTTGTGAGTAAGCGCGAAGACCATGTCAAGCCCTAAGTATTTTAAAAATATTTGACTTTGTTAGTATAAGTGGGTTTTAGCAACCACTTCAGGTAACAATTCAAACCCTAGGCGAAAAATGAAGGACAAATTATCTTTGAAAACAAATATTTAAGCATGCATATTTTGTTATCTTATTGGGGTAACATAGAGCCGCGTTAGCTGTGACTTCAAAGGGTTTCGCCACTCTGAAATCTATCTGAATCCATCACGGTACATTCGCATAACCTGCAACCTCATCATCCCAACAACTTCATCTGAGTTGAAATGACCAATCAAACATCCTAAGATCTTCTCGGCAACTCACAAAGACAAAAAAAAAATGATAGTGCGACACATGGCATGTATACACATGTCTTTTCAAAGAAATCCTGGAACATTCTTCTCACATGATTTCCCAATGGTAAAGTCCAGGATTCTTCAATCAAAATTGTTAAGGACCAAACAATGCGGCCACTCGTGATGACCGCATACGGCAACCAGGCTCTCCCAAGCCACATACTTGTTCTTCAAAAATGGCATTGAGGTAACATGTCGTTTTGTAAACACCATAATGTCAATCGCATTTGTATATAGAAACATATGTGCATAGTGAGATAATGAAGAGGTTGACAAATGATAGCTAAAATAGAAAAGGGGCATGTGTATATCATGAGAATGTAAACCAAATGAGTTTAGAGTGTAGATTCACTCATTTTGCTCTGTATGTAGTTCATATTGAAATATCTAAAAAGACTTATTTTTAGGAACAGAGGGAGTACTTACTAATCTAGACAAAACAAATAGCAGTCTGTAACACCAGTACACAGAGCAATGTCAAATCAGTTTGGCAAATTGTTCGACAAAACAAATGGCAGTCTATCACACCAGTGCATAGAGCAACAAAACATCAATTTGGCAGCAATGTTCCGTGATGCATGAATAAGGGGAACATGGCAATAATATATGTACGTGCATAGCCTAGGTAAATCAGCCAAACAATGGAACATGACAATAATACATAGGTAAAAATAAACTTTCGTAGGAAGATCATCGGTTCTCTTCATCAATGAAAGGTTAAAAACTCACATCCAGCTAAAATGGCATTCCTTTCTACAGAGCAAATGGCTACATATACTTGTCTAACGGTTGTATTTAAGAGCACGCACCCCTTCCGCCATCTACTATATTGGAAGCAAAGTGAAGTGGTCTCACTCGTAATAGGCATACCGGAGTTCATGCCCAGCAAGAGAGTCTACGCATTCTCTCTGTACATAGCTTTAGTTTCATTTTCAGATGTTTGGATTAACGTTCCAAGAGAAATGAAGGATCAGCTATATCTCCCGAATGCGACTATAAAATGATGCAACATGGGGAAGATGCCAGTTACTATTTTGAGCTTTCAAGAAACAAAAAATCTAAAAGAAAATTATCTAAAAAGAATCAATGGAATGATGTGATAATTCGTAGGCCAACGACAATGTTTATTTGTCTCTCAGACAATTAACATGCGAGGAAAACAGAGTCCTTGCTTCGGTGGAAACATTTAAGAGATGTGACTGGCAAAATAGGAAACAGATAAAAAAACATAAACATTAATGTTTGGCAAATTCCAGTGCCTAATGAACTGTATACAACATAACATTTCAAACGTACATGTAAGGCTGATCAAATTTCACCAAAGAAGCATTGGGTCGTCCAGAAAATGTGAGCTGTCATCTTATTTTGCAAAACGGTACCAAGCTCTAACTCTTACAAATGTTATATTCATTGCTGACGAAGTTAAGAACTAATATTGCAACAATTTGTAGTCTCACATGCATATACTATGGAGATCAGCCAAGCATTTTATAGCAGCCAAAAGAAGTAGCAATACATTTATAAGAACAACCCCTCTGGTTTGCAAAAACAGAAAATGTAAGTTTAAATCTAAAACCAAAACAATATGAGAAACCAAGTATGCCACAGATGATTTATTTCATATAAGAAATGAAAAATAACAAAGAATTCAAGACACATAATTATATCTGAACTTAACAATGAGCTTACTCAATAGAAGTTTGTACAGTTGATTGATCTTCATCCCGAGTGTATGTAAGGACAGGCTGATAAAAGAAGCGATCATCACGACTTGATAGATAATCTGAGCATACTTTAGCTCTGCAAGGATTGAGCAGCCCGGATTGCACGAGTACGGACCAAGCTTGAGGGAAAGGTAAATTTGTAAATCTGGCTCTTCCTGCAGAATAGAAACTGGACCGCTGACCGGCTGCAAACCAGAGGATGGCCACACAATGTCTGTTGCTGGCTATGTGACCCAGAACCGGAGACCGCGGAGCATCTCACGCTGCGATGCTGCTATATGAGAGAGGTTTGGCACCTATTCCAGGGTATCAATGACAGGATTTGCTACGTTGTGCACTCGGCAATTTCAGTTTCAGATGGTGGAAGAAGCTCTATATGCAACATGGTGCACTCGGCATTTGCTTGTTACTGGACCACCGGAAGACAGTTGCACAATTAGTATTGCGAGAATTAATTTGGATTGATGGATCAAGTAATATTAGCTTTTTAGAAACGATTGGACCCCTTCCAGCCACTAACCTACATCACCTTAGTGAAAATTCAACCAAAAATCATTGGAATAAAACTGAGTTTCAGTTAGCATGATATTGGTACAGAAAAAGAAAGTATTTAGACAAACATAATTGAGAGGTAATATCGAACAAAGATTCATGCAGCAAAAGTTATGTATCAACTGGAAACAAAAGGGTGAAAATACATAGTAATCATGGAATGGTATAATTTTGATACATGCCACTGTTTAACGTACCATCCTAGCATAGTTGCCAGTCCAGGATGTGTTCCTGATCGTTTCTAGGTGTTTCGCTAACGGCATGCATGTAGACTTACCTATCTACCACCTCTTCATTGTTGGTAGTAGTTGCATTCATAATCTCAGCATCCACAACGCTTTTCCTGAAGAAGAAATTAAGTGCAGTCATATTTGGTATTTGTTCAGAAAAAAAGCAATAATATATCTCACCGCAAGATACCACCACATTTGGGTTTTGTAGGTGATGCCATCATCCACCGCCGTCACGATGCATAGGTGGTCGCTCACCTCAGGAAGCAAGCATCCGTTGCAAACTCTGCTACAGCAAAGCAATAGTCACTCCGGCAGGCGTGACTAATAAGAAACCAAATGACAGTATAATTCATTTGTATAAAAATCCATTGACCAAAATAAACCTCAGAGAAGTTGGCCATTCATTTTAGCAGCGAAGTTGCAAATTGATTCATTCATTCTCTGCTTGATCTAGAAGAAGGTTGATTTATTTGTCAAATTAAGTAAGGAAGGAAGGTTCGTTCATTCATCTGACAAACAACAGCAACAATGTATGTAGCATCTTGATCCATGGAAGAAGGTGGGGGAGCAGGAAGGGACCTTGTGCGTGAGGTAGTCGTGGCCGTGGTCGGGCTGGACGGCGTCTCCGTCGAGCTCAACCATGGAAGGTACTCTTAGGAAGGAGCTGCTGCAGGTCGCCTGCTGCTGCTGCTCCGGACCGAATCGAACAGAAAAAGAAATTAGGGGTCCGATCTGATCTGATGTGATGTGAGAGAGGAGAGGAGAGGAGTCGGGGAAAGGGAGAGCTCACCGTTGCAACTGGCCGGCCGAAGAGGTGGAGGATGGGGGCGGAGGAGGGGATCCACCTCGGCGAGCCGTCACGCCGCCGCGTCCATGGTGACGCTGTTGCTGCGGATCGAGAAAGCAAAGAAATTAGGGGAAGGATGTGAGAGAGAGGGAAGGAGGGGAGAGGTCAGGGAGAGCCCCGGTGTTCTACCCCTACTGAGGCATCTCTGCTTCAGGGAGAAGGGAGGGGGCGGCGGCACGGGGAGGAGAGGAGGCCGTCGAGGCGAGCGGGGAGGCGGACGGCGGCGTGGGAGAGGATGGAGCGAGGAGGACATGAGGCGAAGGGGGCTCGGGGCTCGGGACGATAGGGTTTGACTGTTTGTTCTCGAGGTCGAGCATGGGGCGCGGGCGGAGGGAATTGGCGAATCCCTCGGGGACATTGGAAAGGCACACCCAGCCAATGAGCGCACGAGATGAGCCCACCTTAGGCCACCAGTCATTGGCCCATGAAAATGACGGTGGGGTGAAAATTGAGTTTGACCACGAAGTGAAAATCTAACGGCCCAAATGCGTCTGATGGCCGATCCGACGGCCAGAAGTGGACCAAATCGAGGGAGCTTCGTGGAGCCAAGTTGGCTAGCATCATTATATGTTAGAATTTTTGCCAGGGGCGATCCTGTCCTTTTATACATTTCCTAATTCCTGTAAAATTAACTAAAACTGGATTGTTTTTTCGTCGGAGATTTCTTTTGCAAAAAGCATCAGATCTATTATAAAAGTTTACCGAAAGTACAAAGCATCTCAAGCATAATAAATTTACATCGAGATTCTAAGACCATCGAAAAACCACTACTGCTGCCGCCACGGGCCGCCGACATGTCGCCGTTGCCGCTCCTATCGGATCCGGCTTGACCTTGTCTATGACGGTTGAGAAGTCTTCAGGCACATGCTCTTAAGGACTATCACTCTAGAGTCGTAGTCGTCCCAGTTGAACTCTTGCATAGATGTGAAGTACCTAACATCAAATCTCGCCACATGACGAGAAACGCTAACCTCACCGCCCCAACGAGATGGCACGAATATACGTCGAAGCTCCGTTGACTACGTCCAGACTGACGAACTCGAGAAGAATCGAAGCCCGGAAGACAAAGTCGAAGGAGAAGCTTTGCCATCCGCCCGAGCGCCACACCTGCGAGGACTAACAAAAGAAATCCTAACCTAGACTACTAACCAGATCGGAGACACCGGAATCCCCTCTTCGCCACCGGCCGCCGGAGCGACGGGTAGAGGAGAGGCAAATCCAGGGCCTTTCAGGTGAAGTCTGGAGGGGACCGTTTACCCTAGCCGTCTAGGGTTAGGGGAGAAAAAAGAGAGGAAGCCACATTTGCGGGTTGGGTCAAGCTCAATACAAATGGATCATGGACAGACGAAGGTCGAGCAGGAATAGGCATGGTTCTACGCGATTGTCTTGGAAAAAAATTGACAAATTTTAGCATGCTCTCTCTTACCTCCATTTTTCCATGAGAGGTAAGAGTACATAATAGATCTAAGCCATGATATGATTAATTAGTGGTCTGATTAACTCTTACCTTCCTATCTTTCATGTCAAAAGAGAAGGTAAGAGGAAGCATGTTAAAATTACTCAAACATATTTTATCTTCCTGCAAGGATCTCTTCTCCTGTTGAGATGCACTTGAGGCCAAACTATGTGCCTTTATGGAGGGTATTTCTCTTATTAAGGGCATATTTATCCCTAAGGTGTTTTGGTGATTGATGACAATGCTTTTGCGAACTAATCGTGTGCCTTGAGTTTCTCAGACGTTTCATCGCTAGGCACAAGACGGTTTGGTGCCCCTCGAAGACTATTGAAGACCGCGTTTTTCTACGTTTCTTTTCGGTGGATTTGAGTCGTAGGAAAGCCGCACTATTAAGACGGGGTCTGCTTCGGAAAGGTTCGGGTGGAATCATCACGTACACGTTTTCTTCCCCTGCACCACCTTTTCCCTTGTGCTTTGGAGCATCCTCCGTTTTCCTCATTTCTATGCAAAGAGAATGATTCCTAAGTGTTGCTGTTCTGGGGCATGCGGTAGTACTGCTCTATGGAGCGGTAGTACCGCAGGCCACTGCGGTAGTACCGCAAGCCCTTGCGGTAGTACCGTAGGTGCCCGCGGTAGTACCGCTCCTACGGAGCCGTACTACCGTGGCCTCAGACCAGACTCGGCTGCTCGTGCGGCTGTAGGGGTGGACGTAATTTTTTACGTCCGCGCCCTACGCGGTAGTACCGCCCCATGCGCGCGGTAGTACCGTGCGTCCTGGTTTGGCACAGTTACATGAGCGGAAGTAGGGGCAGATGTAATTTTTTACATCCGCTCACTGCGCGGTAGTACCGCATGCCATGTGCGGTAGTACCGTGTCGGATTTTTGCATCGATTGATTTTCAGCGGAAGTAGGCACAGATGTATTTTTATTCATCTGCGCCCTTCCCGGGCTAGGCCAATCCCGCCTTGCGGTAGTACCGCAAGGGGGAGCGGTAGTACCGCGCCTGCGGCAGTACCGCCCTCAGCCTCTGTGCTTCAGGCCTGTCCTAGTTCCTGCCGTAGCAGTGGTAGTACCGCGGTCACTTGCGGTAGTACCGTATGGCCTCGCGGTAGTACCGCATGTCAGGGGCGGTAGTACCACAGGTCGCGGGCTGGTTAAGTGGATAACGGTTGGATTTGGTTCTCCACTATATAAGGGGTGTCTTCTTCCTCTAGTAGACCACCTCTTCCAACCCTAAGCTCCATTGTTGCTCCAAGCTCCATTTTTGCCCGATCTCTCTCCCTAGCCAATCAAACGTGTTGATTTGCTCTGGATTGGTTGAGAAGGCCCCAATCTACACTTCCACCAAGAGAAATTTGATTCCCCCCACTAATCCCTTGCGGATCTTTTTACTCTTGGATGTTTGAGCAGCCTAGACGGTTGAGGTCATCGCGGAGCCATAGTCCATTGTGGTGAAGCTTCGTGGTGTCATTGGGAGCCTCCAATTAAGTTGTGGAGATTGCCCGACCTTGTTTGTAAAGGTTCGGTCGCCGCCTCCAAGGGCACCAATAGTGGAATCACAACATCTCGCATTGTGTGAGGGCGTGAGGAGAATACGGTGGCCCTAGTGGCTTCTTGGGGAGCATTGTGCCTCCACACCGCTCCAACGGAGACGTACTTCCCCTCAAAGGGAAGGAACTTCGGTAACACATCCTCGTCTTCACCGGCTCCACTCTTGGTTATCTCGTGCCTTTATTTGTGCAAGCTTATTTGTGTTATATCTCTTGCTTGCTTGTGTGCTTGTTGTTGTTGCATCATATAGGTTGCTCACCTAATTGCATATCTAGACAACCTACTTTGATGCAAAGTTTAAATTGGTAAAGAAAAGCTAAAAAATGTTAGTTGCCTATTCACCCCCCCTCTAGTCAACTATATCGATCCTTTCATCTTACTATCCAGCGAACGGAGTCGCTGATTTGCGTGGAAATGGATTCTTTAGTGGCAGTGAATATGGTTAAGGACACATATAGGTCTATATTCGCCTCCTTGGCGAATGAGGTCAAACATTTGATGTCCCTTTCGTACGACTAGTGTTATTCATATCAACTATAACCAAACATGTGGTTAGCGATTATTTAGCTAAAATTGCTAGAACTGAAGGTAGAACAGTAGTTTGGTTGGGCTCTGGTCCTGTGAAGATTGTGGACTTGTGTAAGCTAAATTGTAATTCCCTGGATCCTTGATTAATACAAGTCTCACCCACAAATAAAAGGATGAAGGAGGCACGGTCTAGGCAGAGGGATTGCGACCAATTTGATCTCATGATGGAAGCTATGACTCCTGTGGTGGTATTCTTTTTTTTCTTTTATGTTTTTGGGCATGTTTGTGTCGATGCCGCAGCAGACTATTTTTTATGCACTTGAACTTCTTGTACGGAGTGGTTACTTCATAATGCTTTATCTCTACTCCTAATATCTTAGTCCGTACATCGTTCATTGGTTTCGTTGGTATCCCCAAGCGATCGATGTATGCCCCACCAAGCGATCTCCCTCCCACCGTTTTCCCCCTCTCTCCGAAAACCAACACCGGTTTTAATTTATCACCAGACCCACACGTCCCATGCAAAAAAAACAAACCTTCCATCTTTCCATCGCACCCTTCCATATAAGACGTCAATCAAATCATATCGAAGGGTGGGTTTAAAACCTTCCATCCAAAATATATCGCATCACAAAAAACCTCCATAAACAACAATAATGAAATCGCATCGCAATCAAATATTTTCGCTATTTCCCATTGACCATCAATTTCTTTCCAAAGAAAAGCCACCTCCCGTCCGTTTTTTCTTGATTTGTGGGCACACAAAAAATCCGGACACATGCCCCTGGGCCTGTTGGTGTACAAAAGTAGGGGTCCATTTTTGTACCCCTTTACTTGTGCACGGGCAGTCGCAGCCACATGCCTGCGGCCATGCTCGGCGGGGCAGAAGAAGCGAAGACACAAGACTACCAGAGCAGCGCCAAGCCAGAGGCGCGAGGAGCGAAGGGACAAGGTGGGCTCTCCCCGACAAGAGCCTTGCCGGGATGCCGAAAAATAATTTGCCCAGAGTTTGTTCTAAGGACGACGACAACACTCCATCGTCCATTTATATGTGCTTAGGGCAATAATTATATATCGTCCATGTATTTGCTTAGGGTGATAGTTCTATATCGGCCACTTTGATTAGCAACAAAATACAACTAATCGAATGTATGGTGATGAGGTAAAACCCTTGCATGTTGTAAGAAGTTATATTGCGTCCATGGATAAAAAAAGTCCATGGAGGGTAACCAGTCATACCTGAGGATGAATTCCATGTCATCAGCATCAATGGCATAGTTGGAGAATGTGTGCACCGAAGACGTTGAAACCTTCAACTTGGTCGTTCATAATTTTCACTCTTTTCCTTCTTTACCTTTGTCGCACTTCTTGCCATGGAACCTTGCACATCACTCTTGTTTTGATTATTCCTTTGGAAACCCATGCCGTGTTTCTCTTTTGGAGCTCTTGTGCACTAAGTTTTTGCAATTTCTTCTTTTGCCAATACGATAAGCCAAGTGAGCACCCCAGTTGTGATTTTGTTTGAACTACTGACAATTTTTGTTTTACCTTGTGCACTTTCAACTTCTTTTCTTCAGATTTGGCACTTTGATTCTCGACAATTGATTGCTTCATCTCGTTGCCTTTAGTAGCCAATGTTAACACTTTAATTGGCTCTTTATCCTTTAAGATCAAATCTGAATTGGCACTCTTGTGACCATATTTTTTAACTCGATATACTTTTTTGATCACCTCTTTCTTCTTTCTTGAGCTCCGGACCGATTCTTATTGAAACGGTCTTGAACATGTGACTGCTCACTGAACGTTCATCTTCTTGGAGCTGCATAATAATGGTTAGATGGTCTAAAATATAATGGAGAATGTGTCATTGTATCATACATGTCCCATGATGAATATGGATCTACATGAGCATAGCGATGCATCACGGCATTGGCATCGGCGACCCAAAATAAAGATATGAATATGTTGCATTAAATTCTCACTTTACCAATACTGATCCTCATATTTGCGCCCACGGGGTGATCTTGATGCTTTTGCACTACTTGGCCGATAAGCACTTTTTTCTTCACTTGATTTTTGATATTTAGCTAATAACTCTGTGAAAGTGATTTTCGATCTCTTACCCTTGCGCTTATTTCCGCCTTCGTTTTATTTGGTTGTGCTTGCACCGATCTCTGAATTTGCTTGCTGCCCCCAGTCCTTGGTGTCTACATTGTAGCTTCGATGGAGTTCTCGCCCTCAAGTTTATGTTCATTATGCTCTTCAACAACTTCTTTACTTGAAAGCTTGATCCCATCACCTGCAGTTTTTACCTTCTCTTTAAATTGATCGGCTTGAAGCAGCCGATGCAAAAACTTTTTTGCCATTGGGACCAATCGGAATAGACTGGTCATCTCTTGGTGTTTCAACAAAGTACAATCGTCCTTTTTCAATGGCCGATTTAACTATTTGATGAAACATGTTGCAATCCTTAAAATTATGCTTGAACAAATCATGCAACTTACAATACATTCGTCCATGGATAGATGCACTACAAAAACAGACACATCCTTGACATTTTGGGCCAAACAAAAAAAATTTCTGTCATACTTATGACACTTCTATGACAATAATTGTGACAAAATCCGGTATCATCATATATGTGGTGGGGTCCTACTTCTATGACAAAAAATCATGACAGAAAATGAGCTTTTCGTCCTGGGCGGGTCGGAGACGCAGCTGCATGACATTCTTTGGGCCGTCCATGATGGAAAAAACCGTGGTAAAAGCGAGGGCGAGGAAAATATCGGGGAGTTCCCGGTTACGGTGGCTGGTCGGGGGCCGAGCGATGCGCGTTTCTCTCGTACATACGCGCATGTGTGCGAGACATTGCGCTCTAACTGAACCCGAGCGAGGCACTGGGCTCTAATTGAACCCGAGCGATTGCACTGCAGGCTACGCATTACTAAACCCGAGCGATCGATCGATCCCTTTGCTACTGCTGCTAACTAAAGCCGATCGAACACTGCTGCCTCCTTCCCTTGATGAACAGTGAGCGTTGTTGGGGGATTTGGATGAACAGTTCCCGGTGGGGGGGTTGGATGAACAGGACCCCGTGGTAGTAGAGGCTGTTGCCGCTGGATGAACAGGACCCCGATCGATCGAGCCGGTGGAGGAGCACGCGGTGGAGGCTGGATGAACAGGAGCCGGTGGATGAACAGTCGCAGGTGGAGGCTGGAGAAGGTCGACAGTGGATGAACAGTACCCCGTGGAGACTGGAGGAGGTCGACGGTAGAGATAAACGGTATCCCGTGAAGTCCCGTTTTGCGGTACGCCACACCCCTCCTGATGAACAGGACCCCCGTTTCGACTGTAGCGCTCCAACACAAGTCCGTTTCCTCCGTTTTGCAATACGCCACACCCCTCCCAATCAACAGGACCCCATTTCCACAATAGGAGGTCCAACAGAAGTCCGTTTCCTCCATTTTGCGGTACGCCAGACCCCTCCCAATGAACAAGACCCCGTTTCGACCGTGGCCGATCGAACACAAGGTCGTTTCCTCCATTCTACGATACGCCAGGCCTCGTTTCCATCGGCTGTTCCGTCCAAGCCGGTTGACTCCCGATGAACACGACGACACATTTCGTTCCGACCCAGCCGGTTGGCTTCCCATGAACACGACGACGATGCAGCTTCTCCGTTCCGACCCAGCCATGTACATGAGCCCTGGCCGTACGTATGCGCAAGTAGGCGTTTGAGACCCTGCCCGTATGTACGTACGTGGCCGTATTTACTTTCTTGCACCCTGGCCGCTGTACGTACGTGTACATGCTACGTGCGCGCCTCTACTACGACACGTGTGCGCCTCTACTACGACACGTGCCCTTCCTTACACGGCCACGGTTCATCGCTGCAGCCTGTAGACAGACCGATCGTATGTATGTACACGTTTGCGACCAGAATGACAATGCTACGTACGTTTCGACCGGGTGGGTCCCGACTATCTGGCACTTCCTTGCGTGCGAAGATGTAGCTGGTGGGTCCCAGCAGTCAGGGGGCGAATCGTTTTTTTTGCCCGTAATATGGACGCACTTCCTTGCGTGCAAAGATGTAGCTGGTGGGTCCCAGCAGTCATGGGACGAATCATTTTTTTTGCCCGTAATATGGCCGCACTTCCTTGCGTGCGAAGATGTAGCTGGTGGGTCCCAGTAGTTAGGGGGAAACATTTTTTTTGCAAAATACGATGGCCCGTTCGGTGGGTCCCTGCTGTCAGATGGAGGAATAATTATTTTCCGCATAATTAGGAGCCACTTCCTTGCTGCGGCCGTGGACCCAGCTATCAGCCTCTCCACGTACAGTACTCTTCCGATGGAAGTCGGTCGTTGACCACATTGACCATGCCGCTCCGAGAGCACCAAGGCAGTGGACGACGGCGAGGCCTAGGAAGGGGACGACGCGGAGCCGGGGAAGACGCGGCAGTGGATGCCCATGCTGAGAGGAGTACGAGGGTTCACTGGTTCGGCTGCGGTGTGAGGATGCCGTCGCTACAGGGCCTGGCCAGCGGTGGGAGTGGTAGGGGGAGGTGAGGCCTCCGCAGCAGCACAACCGGCCATGGGAGGCAGGAGCAGGCGGCACGATCGGCGCTGCTTTGTGCGGCTGGACCAAGAAGACCAGAGGTTGAAGGATCACAACGGCCGTTGTATGGACATCGTACGGTCACTGCAGCTAGAATCGTTTATATTGACTAAGTTGACAAAGCCCTTGGTACGCGTCAACTTAGTAGGCCCACAGGTCAGCCTCCGAAACGATGCACCCCAGATGTCAGGGGGAGGAATCATTTTTTGGGCGGCTGAATCTAGAATATCCGAGATTGAAGAAGAAGCACGACATCCGTTGGATGGACATCCAATGGACACTGCTGCTAGAACCATGTGTTGACTATAAGTTGACAAAGCCTTGCATACGCATCAACTTAGTAGGCCCACAAGTGTGTGGCAGAGAACTTATAGCCCATTTGCGAGTTGTAAGAATGCACTACTCATTTTTGAATTCTAATGGAATTTACTACAGCCCATTTACAGTTTGTTAAAAGTAGAGCCCATTTTCTAGCTAGGACAACGATTAATAATTTCAACCAACCGTTCAAAACAGAATTCAATAAAATTTCCCACATTTCGATAGGATCCGAAATATTTTTGTCCCGAAATTTCTAGTCAGATTAAATACAATTTCAATATAAACTTGTATTACGTAAAAATCCAACGAAACATTGCACGCACAACAATTAATGAAATTAAAATTTTCAAAATCCAAAAGTAATATTTTATAAACTAATTACATGTTTGGTGCATTTTTTTATAGTCACTGCCCAGTTTTTATAATTACATCCCATTTATTATTTCTTAAAGCCTATTTTCTTGTTAAGCCTAATGCATCCCTCCTAGGAAAGATTTGCAACCCAGCAGGACGGAGAATAACAAGTTGACCCGGATTGTGTACAACTGTCGGCCAAATTGCATTGCCGATGTTAAAAAAAGGCCTGTGTAATACAGTACAACCTTACATGGCTACTCAGCCCACATTCAGCTACGCCGGAAAGGCCCAAACAAGGTTTCTATACAACTTTTTGAAGTCACTGAGCTCAATTAATAACTTAAGAAAAAAGTAGACTACAGTGGAACCTAATTAAAAGCTGTCACGAGCGAAGAAATAATTCAAAGGGCCCCACTTGTGCGTGTGTGTGTGCGTGTGTGTTTGTGTGTGTGTGTGAGTGAGAGAGAGAGAGAGAGACCCATCGGTCGATGCTCGTAAATACATCTTTCAGCCATATGCATTGATGATGCTCAGTAAAAACTTATATAGTTGACTCAATCATATAGAACATCATAGCACACTGAACTTGCATACAAAAATTTCATGCAGGCGGCACAATCAGGGTGGAAGCAGTGGATCGCTACGGGTAGGGCTATGTTGAAACCAACGAACTCGTACATAACGGTTCATCGTCTTTATCAATAACGGGGAAATATCTTGAATGTTGTGCAAAGAAAACAGACAGACAACACAATATATAAGTTATGCTAGAACATTAAGTTGACGTACAACCAAGTAAAAAAATAGAACATGTCATTTGACAAGATTCAGTTGTTACCTCAAATTAGAGCACATCCAGGCAGCCAGCCCTGCCTCTTCTCCCAAAGAAGCAGTGGCCTCCGCTACGCGATGGAGTAGGCCCTATGCCATCCATCGTTCCGAGCAACACGGGGAAAGTCTGACGTTGACTCCTATAATGGACGTCGTCGACGGACCCGGGCACCAGCGGCGGCGGCAGGACTTCGATTGATGGATTGACCACTTCTTCGACATGCACGAATACTTGATACAGGTACATCCCTAATGTGGTCCGCGGCGGCCTTGGTGGCGACGAATAGTACAACCCCAGTTCCTGCACCGGTATCTCAACACCAATCACCTTCGGTATGGTGGGCGGCTTCTTCATCCATGCCATAACCGTCAGAGCCCAGCTGTCTGGAGGAACAAACATACTTACGAGCTCACCTCCAAGGTCGTTGATAAGCTCATTCATGGACTCGCTGTTCCAAGCACGTCGAGGCATGCCGTGGAAGGTAAGCTTTGTTAAAAACTCAAGCTCAGAGGGCACCGAGCCCCATCCTGGGTGCCACCAATCAAAGCTCACCAGCGCGCCATCACAGAACAAACGCCTGGAAGATTCGAACACACGACTGCAGTTGAAAGTTGTCCGGAACTTGACGAAAAATTTGCCGGTGGCGGACAGACTTCGACGAGCAAGTCACTTATTTGGATGCCGTGCGCAATGCCAAGATCTTTGACAAGGTCGTCCGGCAAGACGGGAGGCCGGTCGCCATTGATGGTTACCATCAGCACTTTGCCAGCAAACTGGTCGTCAAGCGCCGCCATGCCACTGTTGAGCGACAACACGCAGCGCCCGAAGGCACGACGGACCTCCGGATCTCCGGCTCAGAGATCCGCGTTGACCAGCGACATGATAGTGCGCCTGAGTACAGGGAGTACAGGAGGGGGATTTGGGGGAACTGGAGTAGGAATCGAGATTCAAGAGGTGGGGGAGGGGCGGTTGATTGGGGATGAAAAGGTAGCATGAATTTCGAACACGCGCCAATATGCTCTTGGCGCGCAAGCGCACGAAGACACCGATGGCGCCCACATGTCGGCCTATATGAGTCCCTATTCTTTGTTTTTTTGAGAGCCCGGCCTTTTTTTGAGGATCTTTTGAGAGCCCGGCCTGAGAGTCATAATTGACCTATTTGGCATTGTGTTTGTAACACCCCAGTAGTCAAGCTACAGTGATCTTCCCCTAATGTGCCATGTCATCATGTTTTGCTATGCTTATATTGCCCCTTGATTGAAACCCTAGTCAAATTTAATTTCAAATGCAAGTCAAAAATTTTATTCCTTCAAACACAAAAAACAAAAGTGTTCAGAATATTGCACTAGGTAATTGTCATGTGTTAACCATTTTTAAAAACAAATTTAAAGTGGCCTTAAAATGTTCAAAACAGGACCAACCACTTTTATTTGAACCTTTTCCTTTTAAAACAAATAATTGTACATTTCCCAACCACATGAGACTTTGTGTGCCAAAATTCAACTTGCAGCCTGGTATTTATGTAACCAGTTTCAAGTCCAAATAATTGAATGGTATTAAATTAAAATACAAAACATTGGAGGAACTACAAAACAGTAAATAAAATAAAACAACAAAAAGAAATGCAACTATGCACTAGGTCTGCTGCTGTAGTGACAAGGCCCAGCCCGCAGCAGGCCTTCCACTATCTCCTCCTACAGAGAGGAGGCCATTTGTAACACCCCAGTAGTCAAGTTACAGTGGTCTTCCCCTAATGTGCCATGTCATCATGTTTTGCTATGCTTATATTGCCCCTTGATTGAAACCTTAGTCAAATTAATTTCAAATGCAAGTCAAAATTTTATTCCTTCAAACACAAAAAACATAAGTGTTCAGAATATTGCACTAGGTAATTGTCATGTGTTAACCAATTTTTTTTAAAATTTTAAAGTGGCCTTAAAATGTTCAAAACAGGACCAACCACCCGCTTGAAACTTCTCATGGTACCTTCTTACTTTACTCTCGATTTTTTTCTTAAGTTTCAGTTCGAGAGTTACTTTCCGCCACCTTCCCCGATGTTAGCTACCAGATAGTCAACCTTGCAGAGGTCCGTTCTCTCGGAATAACCCCGCCTTATTCTATCATAAGTACGATGGAGTTCCCGAAGAAAGGATGCAGGCTTCCTCATGATGACCTAAAGCGGAGAAATGAAGACACCAATGAAAGGGATCGACCTCTTCGAGAAGACCAACCAAGACCGAGAAGACCCGTTAGAATTTCGTAACCAGAACTTTCACCCCTACCTGCCTCCTAAATCTCAGGACGAGATTTCTTGTAGTAGAGGAGATTTGTAACACCCCAGTAGTCAAGCTACAGTGATCTTCCCCTAATGTGCCATGTCATCATGTTTTGCTATGCTTATATTGCCCCTTGATTGGAACCCTAGTCAAATTTAATTTCAAATGCAAGTCAAAATTTTATTCCTTCAAACACAAAAAACAAAAGTGTTCAGAATATTGCACTAGGTAATTGTCATGTGTTAACCATTAAAAAAAATAAAGTGGCCTTAAAATGTTCAAAACAGTACCAACCACTTTTATTTGAACCTTTTCCTTTTAAAACAAATAATTGTACATTTCCAAACCACATGAGACTTTGTGTGCCAAAATTCAACTTGCAGCCTGGTATTTATGTAACCAGTTTCAAGTCCAAAAATTGAATGGTATTAAATTAAAATACAAAAGATTGGAGGAACTACAAAACAGTAAATAAAATAAAACAGCAAAAAGAAATGCAACTATGCACTAGGCCTGCTGCTGTAGCGACAAGGCCCAGCCCACAACAGGCCTTCCACTATCTCCTGCTACAGAGAGGAGGCCATGGCGCACATCTAGTCGTCGTGGCTGTCGATGTCGCCGTGTCGACCATCCAATTAACCCCAAAGGTGTATAAAGACCTCCCCAACCGAGTGGACAAACCCTAGCCTCCCCATTTTCTTTGTCTCGTTCATCCCGTTAATTTGTTCAACGCCCGAAGCACATGGCCATCATCGCCGTGTCGATCCCGCGGCCACCGGCCTCCCCTACGGCGCGTCAAGATGTCCAGGAGAACCGTCGCGGTCTACTTCGTCTACCCGAGCACTGAATCGAGCAAGGACGACCTGTACACTCGCCATCGACCTCATCATCAACGTGTACATCGCCGGTGTCCGGCGTCGATTTCCGCCACTCCGGTCCACCTCCGGCCACCCCTACCACGTACCCGAGTTCACTGTGAGCTCCTCTCCCCGCTCCCCTGCTCGCCCCCTCGATCTGTCGCCGTTTAGCCGCCCCGCACTTTAGCTGGCATGGACGGAGCTTGCACTCGCCCGCCCCTGCCTATCTCGGCCACAATCTGAGCCGCCCACACGAGCGCGCTCGCAAGCCCTGCGTCGCGCCCTTGCCTCGCTCCTGTGTGCCCGCGTGTGCGCGCCTGCACCTGCTGCTGCTGCTGCTTTCTCTACGTACTGTCGGCGCTGTCGCTGTCTGTTGCTGTTGCGTTGCGGCTACCTGTCGCTGCTGCTTTGCCGCCGCTGCTGCTCGCCCTCTGCATGCTGCTCTTGCACTGCTGTGCTGCTTGGCCGCTGCTTGATGCTTTGCCTTTTGCGGCTCTGCTTACCACTGCCGCTAGTTGCTGCAGCCGGCTGCTGCTGATGCTTGGGCATGGTCATGCGTGTGTGCACAAGGTGCACACCTGACTGTGCCTCTGGCCGGCTTAATTAATTAGAGATAGACTAGTTTAGGATTAGATTAGTGGAATAAAAAGCCTAATGTGCAGATGACATGTGGCCCCACTAGTTTAAATTACTTTAGACTAATTAAATTGACCCTGTCACACTTACATATGGGCCACACCTCTCCTTTTGACTAGTCAAATTGACTTGGTCAATTTGAATTAAAAGTAATTTAGAAAATCTAGAATATTGATAAAACTTAAAGAGAAACATAGAAAATTATGCGTAACTTGGATGGAAAAACTTTGTACATGAAAGTTGCTCAGAACGACGAGATGAATCCGGATACACAGCTCGTTCGTCCGCCACACATCCCTAACATAGCGAGCACACAACTTCCCCCCCGGTTCATCTGTCCGAAAACGCGAAACTTCGGGGATACTTTCCCGGATGTTTTCCCCCTTCGCTGGTATCACTTACTACCACATTTGGGCACCCCTAGTACCGCGTATTGCCATGTTACACTTTGTGATGCTTTGATTGCTTTGTTATTTATTGTGTTCCCCCTTGGTTACTTCTTTCCGGTAGACCCCGAGGCTGCCGGCGACCCCTAGTTCGATTACGGTATTGACGACCCCTCCTTCTTGCCAGAGCAACCAGGCAAGCCCCCCTTGATCACCAGATATCGCCTATTCGTTCTCTCTACTGCTTGCATTAGAGTAGTGTAGCATGTTACTGCTTTCGTTAATCCTATTCTCCTGCATAGCCTGTCATTGTTGCTACAGTTGTTACCCTTACCTGCAATCCTAAATGCTTAGTATAGGATGCTAGTATTCCATCAGTGGCCCTACACTCTTGTCCGCCTGCCATGCTATACTACTGGGTCGTGATCACTTCGGGAGGTGATCACGGGCATATGCTATATACTTTATATTGTTACCTTACTTATGATACTGTTCGGAGATGGGGGCCGAAGGGGCAGGTGGCTCCATCCCGGTAGAGGTGGGCATGGGTTCTCGAAGGCCCCCGACTGTTACTTTGTCATGGAGCGATAGAGCAGGTTGAGACCACCTAGGAGAGAGGTGGGCCTGGCCTTGGTCGGCGTTCGCGGATACTTTAATTAGCACGCCTAACAAGATCTTGGTATTTGATCTGAGTCTGGCCACTGGCCTATACGCACTAACCAACTACGCGGGAACAGTTATGGGCACTCGACGTCGTGGTATCAGCCGAAGCCTTCTTGACGTCAGCGACTGAGCGGCGCGTGCCGGATTGGACTGGAACGCCTACTCTTGTATTAGGGAGGCTAGGTCTGCTTACCGGCCGCGTACGCAACGTGCAGGTGTGCAATGGGTGATGGGCCCAGACCCCTGCGCGCATAGGATTTAGACCGCGTGCTGACCTCTCTGTTGTGCCTAGGTGGGGCTGCGACGTGTTGATCTTCCGAGGCGGGGCATGACCCAGGAAAGTGTGTCCGGCCAAATGGGATCGAGCGTGTTGGGTAATGTGGTGGAACCATGCAGGGAAGTTTATCTATTCGAATAGCCGTGATCCTCGGTAACAGGACGACCCGGAGTTGTACCTTAACCTTATGACAACTAGAACCGGATACTTAATAAAACACACCCTTCCAAGTGCCAGATATAACCCGATGATCGCTCTCACACAGGGCGACGAGGGGAGGATCGCTGGGTATGTTTATGCTATGCGATGATACTTGGTGAACTTACCATCTACTCTCTTCTACATGCTTCAAGATGGAGGCTACCAGAAGCGTAGTCTTCGACAAGACTAGCTATCCCCCTCTTATTCTGGCATTCTGCAGTTCAGTCCATCGATATTGCCCCTTTACATAGATACCCATGCATATGTAGTGTAGATCTTTGCTTGCGAGTACTTTGGATGAGTACTCATGGTTGCTTTTCTCCCTCTTTCCCCCTTTCCATTCTACCTGGTTGTCGCAACTAGATGCTGGAGCCCAGGAGCTTGACGCCACCGTCGACGATGACTCCTACTACATCGGAGGTGCCTACTACTACGTGCAGGCCGCTGACGACGACCAGGAGTAGTTTAGGAGGATCCCAGGCAGGAGGCTTGCGCCTCTTTCGATCTATTTTCCCAGTTTGTGCTAGCCTTCTTAAGGCAAACTTGTTTAACTTATGTCTGTACTCATATATTGTTGCTTCCGCTGACTTGTATATGATCGAGCACTTGTATTTGAGCCCTCGAGGCCCCTGGCTTGTATTATGATGCTTGTATGACTTATTTTATTTTTAGAGTTGTGTTGTGATATCTTCCCGTGGGTCCCTGATCTTGATCGTACACGTTTGCGTGTATGATTAGTGTATGATTGAATCGGGGGCGTCACAGTGTTACTACTCGGCCCATATTCAACGACACCTCACTGGCCCAAACAAGTGTACATCATCGAAAAGACACTGAGCTCAAATTATAACTTGAAAAAAGGAGAATGGTGATGCCCTCATTTAGCCCACCAGCAGTTCGAGACAATAAACAGTTCAAAACAACGATATATACAACATTCAAACACTGACTAGTGACTACTACTGACATAAACAACAAGACATGATAGTTCATAAGAAGTCTTGCTACACCACCAAAACGCACCCATATGAAGCGCTCAGACTCTCGTGATCCAGACGAGAATGCCATTCTAAATAGAGGCAACTATTACATAGTAAGAGTGACATAGACGAGGATGACCAAATGACAAGGAATATGCATAACAAAAGAGAGAACTACCCATCCAGAACAAGAAGCAAAGACAACATGTCATTCGAAGAGGGATGATCCAACACCATCATAATTTGCAGCCCCGGTTCATCCACCAATGATCCGGAGACACCTATACTCCACCCTTTCGACTCAACAGCCCAATTACCTATCAACCTGAAGGCTTGAACCACATCTCCACCTGTCGGACTCGACACATCCAAGGATCAAAGTTAATCCAGATGCCTTTGTCATTCTCACCTTCTTTTGGCTGCAGGCTTTATTGTTGACAATCAGGGGAGTTTGCTCCCGAACTCCTAGGGCTCGCCGTGTAGACACAGTTTTCGATAGCAAACAAAGCCTCTCTGCCATCAAGGTCCGTGCCAATGGTGATCTCCTGGTTAATCGGATAATTGAGTCCGAGAAAAAGAGAGTATGAACCAAGGCTGTTTACCCGCCTCCAACTCAAAAATCCTGCAGGCCCCAACAAGCTGGTATCCTGCTCATAGACGTAACAGCCATTGTCCGGATACTCACGTATTTCACGATGCTTGCATACAATGGGGTTTTTGCAATATAACTTTTCTGGCTCATGTGTCCGAATGATCATCAGTCTTTTGCCGTCCTCTGATCGAGCGAGGAACTAGTTGTGCTTCCCTGTTTTTGGCAAAGGTGGTGTGATTACAAAGGGTAGTAACTGTAGGGACACTGCATCATATAAAAAAAGACAAGCATTCTTAATGTAAAATCAACATTGTTCAGACTATGAGTAGGATAATGCAAGAAACAACATTGATATGTCCCTGTTGGAACTGGGAGGAAAATACAGGGAAATGTATACTGGGTTCGAAAATATAGAAGTGCCATGCATGGTTATACTCATGTTATCTCACAATCGATTCTTCACAGGAAACTACCATGTCATGCATGTTATGTAATCATGTTCTGTCCTCACAAACAAATTCTTTAAGGAAGCTAACAGAGCATGCATTGTTATATACTCATGTTCTGTGGGCAAAATTTTTGTGAGCATATTATTCTAGCTATATATTGCTGAAGGGCGAACATAGGTATGTACACATGGTAAGCATTACAGGATTTCACTACTTCAAAATATACAGTTCTCCATATGCACATTTACTTCCCTAATGTATGATTAGATGAAATCAACAGTGTGATGCATGTTTCTACATCATGAAAATGAGGAAACTAACATGGCCATTGATACACACTCATATTTAGCAGTATATAGATTACTATAAAATAAGGAGAATATCAATATCTTCCTAACAGTTTGATTATTCAGGGGTACAAATTGGTTGTAATGACATGGTCACAATCGCATGAATTAACTCATTCCAAATATAGCTGATTTACGGCGTCTCTAATACATTGCCATAGTTCTACTCAAATTCTGCTCAAACAGGGATATGTCAATCATCACAAAAAGTTCAAACAGTGTCATGGCGTCATCATTAACATCAGACGAAAACAACTTACACGCGCCGTCCCAGCAATACGTGGTGCCATCTTCTTTGTCAATCGCGTAGATGATGCCATTGTGTTCAATAGCATCACAAAAGTGTGTATCAGCTTTGACGATGATCCACTGCGAGCTGAGCTGTCTCCAGCTAAAGAAGGCACCGGCGGAAAGATAGGCGAGTCCCTTGTCGAACAACGCAATTAGCTTGAAGTCTGCATAATCCGCATGTTGTGTGGGCACTTGTCAGATTACAATCTTCTGCAAAACAAGGTGCGTCCAACTGACGACGTAATCTAGATGGCTTGGACCATGAAGGTAAAACTCTATATCATCCAACGGAGGAAGGATAATCTCATGGGAGGTCTGGAAGTTCACGAGCACCAACTTTTCCCCATCTTCTCTGACGGCATCCATCCAGTGGGAGTTCATGCCGACCCAGTACATACCTGCAAGAAGTTTCGGGCGATGGTGATCGGATCGAAGTCGAGGGAAACGATGTACGATGACCCACTACATACCTGCAAAGAAGTTTCAGCTACTGGAGGTCAGATTGAAGTCGAGGGGCATCATGTATGCCTCCGTATCATGATGAGCAAATCTCGCAAGACCAGATAGCAGCAAGTAGGGTGTCTTGAAAAGCTTAGGCCTCGCTTCGATGATGGCCGTGTGCATGCCCCTCGAGCATGCAGCCAGCCGTAGGGCGCTCAACATATCCATACACGAACAACAGAGGCCGAGGACGTCACCGGGGAGATTGCTCCAATCGCGGCTCATATGGATGCTGTGCGGTTCGCGTTCGGCCATGGTGGAGTTTGGAAGGTGGGTTTTTGGGGGGCTTTATTTACGGGGGAGAAGGCTCACGGTGCTGGAGTGGCTAGCGAGGTAATAGTGGTACTGGGGGAGGCGAGCGAGGCGAGGGTACGCGGGGGCACAATGAGATGATGAAGAGTGACCTCAGGATCTCCGGCGAGACGGAGATGGAGATGGAGTGGTGCTAGGGGAGAGGGAGACGAGGCGAGGCATGATATACAACAGCGGTGACAGTGACTGCACAGTGCACAAGGTGAGGCTGACTTTGGTAACTCGGACACGCCGCCTAGACTGGTGTCACCTCGGGCGCAGGGTCTTGTCACTTCACTGTGAGGACCGGATGAATAATAGTATTTTGGCCATCAAGTGTACCACAGTTGTACTACTACTACTACTACTACTACTACTACTACTACTACTACTACTACTACTACTACTACTACTACTACTAGGAGTAGTAGGAACATGAGTAGTACTCCCGTGCTAGCATGCCTCTAGGTTCACTTCATCCTCCAGGTATCATCCATATTGTGAGCAAAACCAAATTCTCGTGCATGCAGAAGCGCGAAGAAGGACTTTCTTTTTTGAGGATAACCACATATTCCTTAACTAGAGAATGTTGTGTCTCCCACGCACGCGCCAATATCCATCCGAGCCAGCTACAACACATTTTTTTATCCGTTTGCATAGGTCCCACCTGTCATGAGGGGTGCAGAAATAAAAAGGAATCATAAAATGTCTCGCCACGGTGATTGGAAAGAGTGACCTCAACTAGCCAGTGGCACATGTAGCGCTGGAAGGATGGGCACGTACAGGGACATGCCCCACTCCTCAGTCTACCGGCGTAGCCTTTTCGTTTAGTCTACCTAGTCGTCTAATCAACTGCCTGCAGGCCACTTCTCCCATTTACTTCTCCATCGGGAACCGATTTTCCTCGGCTTCTTCACTACTCCTTGATCTTCATTTGCATCCAAACCACACTGCATTCACATTGTTTTAACCTCTTCACATCCTCCTGGAGTAATTCCGAAGCCCCTATAAATAATCATCTTCTTCAGTTAGACTAGCCATCTAATCCTAATTCTCCAAACCATAGCCCTCTGGTCCAGCGGTTCCAAATGGCGAAAGAGATCGAGATGCAGGTTTTTAGCGTCCAACATGTCCTTGTCAAAGGCTTGTTGAGCATAGTTGCCATAGTCACCGACCACCAAAGGGTTGTTCGGAAGTGGATCAACAATTTATCCAACTCCCTCCAAAAGGTGGAGATGAATGTCATCGGTCTCGACGCGGAGTACACGGAGCGTGCCACTGGGAAGATCCAACGCGCCGCCGTCCTTCAGCTGTGCCTCGAAGATGATGTTTTGGTGTACCACATCATACACGCGCCCACCATATCAGGTGAGCTTCACTATTTCTTGTCTCGGGAGGACATATACTTCTGTGGGGCAGCCATCGCAGGGGACAAACAGAAGTTGGAGCCGTACAACCTTGATTTGAAAAGCATCGCTGACGTACAAACCAAAATAAAAATTCCTGTAGAAGATTGTGATAAACCGACACCATCCCTATTCGATGTAACAAATTTTGTGCTAGGAACAAATCTTCATAAGGGTGACGAGATGCTGGCATTAAGGTCGTGTGGATGGGAGAATTATCCCTTGACGTACGAGCGAATAAAATATGCTGCCCTTGATGCCCGTGTGAGTTTCGAGATAACTGCATGGTCTAGAGAGCTTGTTGCGAAGCCATCTCAAGAAGAAGAAGATGTTTCACCAGCAACAGGGCATTATGGATGGATGAACTATTTCCTCTCTTGTAAAAAAATATTCCCTCTCTGTGTATATCGATATAGATGGACTATTTCTATGGTGTGCATGTGTTTGGAACAAGTAGTAGCGTGGGTCCGCTTGACTATAAGGAACTATTTATCCACTTAGCTTTCTCTACTACTCCTTCCAGTGATCGGTATGCAATGCATGTGTCCGTAGACATGACAACTTGTCCATGGAAGTTCAACTACGTCGACCATCATGTTTCATCCACTGCCACTCGCGATTCCCATGACGCCGCTCCAACCCACGGCACCACGTCCCCCAACGTGCGCCTCACCTCTCTCGGCTGCACCGCCCCTCTGCCTTTGTGTGCATGACATGTGGGCCAACTGAAATGCGGTGAGCATCAAGTTTCTACCACAGCCACACACGATTCCCACGACGCCGCTCGAACCCATAACACCACACGTCCCCCGACCTGCGGCTCACCCCTCTCGGCCCCACTGCCCCTCTGCCGTCGAGAGCATTACATGTGGACCAGCCACCTATCGGGTCCACATGTTATTGACTCAAAGGCAGGTGTCGTAAGGCACTGAAGCTCAGACTCGAGGGCCCCGAGAGGTAAATGTAACTCCTGCTCCAGGCCTTGTGGTGCTACCGCTGCACGAACTCGTGGCAAACTTGAGATTTGTTTCTTTACTATACATGCACGCAATGACTTAATGGACATTATAATCTCAACATGTGACGGGGAGCTCTAAATTTGAATTTGAAACTTATAAACGAAAAAAATTCAAAACAAATAAACTGGGAGAGAGGGAGTATACCGTTGGATGTGTCCCATACGAAACAAGTCCCCTGGTTTGTCACCGCGAAGATGCGGTTAGAAAGGAGCCCAGCATCTTCGTACTCGTACGACAATAAATCGGACGCAGACAACATCGTCCATCTTTGACCGCCATGTGCAAGGTTCTTGCTATCTTCTTCAATCTCACCGTGGTTCCATCATACCAATTCAGGCGGTGGCCCTTTGCATGGCTGATCCCAATGTTGGACAAAGGTTCTACGGGAATGGTGTCACGCCGTTGTAAATGTTGTGCAAATTGATGTTGGTACCCTCCCGTACATATGCAAGCCAATCTCCACTCGCACCGAGCCTAACCTATGAAACAGTGGGCAGGGGGAGAATTAGGAAATGGACACGGAAGTAGTCTTTAGAATGCATTTACTACATGATCAAACTCATCTTACCTGCTCATCGGACAAAATCCGAGTGCCCCTCAACGTCGGCATCTCAAGGGGCGTCAACTTGCAACTATGGCCACGCCGTGTTGGAGAGACCCCCAAGGAAACATCCTCGTGCATTGCACAGAACATCAAGATGCATTTGTATGAGTAGTTTATCTTGTGAGAGAAAAGGATGAACGAGGGAAGGCCTTATTTGCAAATGTGGAGAGGGGTGTAGGTTTCTTTTTGCAAAATTGCCACAATTTTCTTCCTATCCATCAGATATAAATTGGACGGCCTATAAAAATGCAGAGTTGGTGATGATGGTGTGCCTACCATCCTGCAATATGGGCCGTCCGATCTATATCTAACGGATAGGAAGGAAACTATGACAATTTACCCGCACTCCTCTCCACATTTGCAGATAAGGCCTTCCTTCGTTCATCCTTTTCTCCCACAAGATCTTGATGTTTCGTGCAACGCACGGGCATGTTGCTACTATAAGAGGGGTGTGGGTATTTTTTTGCAAAATTGCCATAGTTTCCTTCCTATCCGTCAGATATAAATCGGACTGCCTATACTGCAGGATGGCAGGCACACCATCATCAACAACTCTGTTTTTTATAAGAGTAGAGTAGAGATAGAGACTACTACTACCAATGTGCTGGCCCGTGCGTTGCAATGGATCCAAAGTAGTAGAATAATACTTGTTCACGGGCTTGAAATATAAACACTCTAGTTTTGATATACATATATCAGTAAAAGTAAATCATGCTTCACTCAAAATAGATTCCTCGGGCTGTTTTGATGGTTTGAAGATAACAAGTTTTAAAAAACTTGGAGATGTTTTTTTTACATTTTGTAGCGTGGCACGGCATCCGGTGCACCTAATCGTCTGAAAAAAATTGAGTTTGGGTCGGTGGCACACCCTGCGGCAAGATGCCCGTGTGGCCTTCTTCTATAACTAGCAAGATGCCCGTGCATTACAGGGAACATCAAGATGCATTTTTTTACAAACCACATGTTGTGATCACTAGTGCAGAACCGGGCAATAGCACCGGTTCGTAAGGCCCTTTATGTTGGGGAACGTAGCAGAAATTCAAAATTTTCTACGCATCACCAAGATCAATCTATGGAGAAACCAGCAACGAGGGGAAGGAGAGTGCATCTACATACCCTTGTAGATCGCTAAGCGGAAGCGTTCAAGTGAACGGGGTTGATGGAGTCGTACTCGTCGTGATTCCAATCACCGATGACCAAGTGCCGAACGGACGGCACCTCCGCGTTCAACACACGTACAGCCCGGTGACGTCTCCCAAGCCTTGATCCAGCAAGGAGAGAGGGAGAGGTTGAGGAAGACTCCATCCAGCAGCAGCACAACGACGTGGTGATGATGGAGGAGCGTGGCAATCCAGCAGGGCTTCGCCAAGCACCGCAAGAGAGGAGGAAGAAGAGACGCAGGGCTGCACCAACGAGAGAGAGATCGAATCACGTGTGTCTTTTGGGCAGCCCCTTAGGTCTCATATATATAGGGGAAGGGAATGGGCTGTGCCCCCTCTAGGGTTCCCACCCCTAGGGGGGGCGGCAGCCCTAGATGGGGAGCAAGGGGGCGGCCAAGAGGGGAGAGAGGGAGGCGCCCCCTAGGGTGGGCCTTAGGCCCATCTAAGCCTAGGGTTCCCCCCCTTTTTTCCTCCTAGCTGCCCTTGGGCCTTGTGGGAGGCGCACCAGCCCACTAAGGGGCTGGTCCCTCACCACTCTTGGCCCACACAACCTTCTGGGGCTTGTGGCCCCACTTGGTGGACCCCCGGACCCCTCCGGTGGTCCCGGTACGTTACCGATAAAACCCGAAACTCTTTCGGTGACTAAAACAGGACTTCCCATATATAAATCTTTACCTCCGGACCATTCCGGAACTCCTCGTGACGTCCGGGATCTCATCCGGGACTCCGAACAACATTCGGTAACCACATACAAGCTTCCTTTATAACCCTAGCGTCATCGAACCTTAAGTGTGTAGACCCTACGGGTTCGGGAGACATGCAGACATGACCGAGATGTTCTCCGGTCAATAACCAACAGCGGGATCTGGATACGCATGTTGGCTCCCACATGTTCCACGATGATCTCATCGGATGAACCACGATGTCAAGGACTTAATCAATCCCGTATACAAATCCCTTTGTCTAGCGGTATAGTACTTGCCCGAGATTCGATCGTCGGTATGCCGATACCTTGTTCAATCTCGTTACCGGCAAGTCTCTTTTACTCGTTCCGCAACACATCATCCCGTGATCAACTCCTTGATCACATTGTGCACATTATGATGATGTCCTACCGAGTGGGCCCAGAGATACCTCTCCGTTTACACGGAGTGACAAATCCCAGTCTCGATTCATGCCACCCAACAGACACTTTCGGAGATACCCGTAGTGTACCTTTATAGCCACCCAGTTACGTTGTGACGTTTGGCACACCCAAAGCATTCCTACGGTATCCGGGAGTTGCACAATCTCATGGTCTAAGGAAATGATACTTGACATTATAAAAGCTTTAGCATACGAACTACATGATCTTGTGCTAGGCTTAGGATTGGGTCTTGTCCATCACATCATTCTCCTAATGATGTGATCCCGTTATCAATGACATCCAATGTCCATGGTCAGGAAACCGAAACCATCTATTGATCAACGAGCTAGTCAACTAGAGGCTTACTAGGGACATGGTGTTGTCTATGTATCCACACATGTATCTGAGTTTCCTATCAATACAATTCTAGCATGGATAATAAACGATTATCATGAACAAGGAAATATAATAATAACCTATTTATTATTGCCTCTAGGGCATATTTCCAACAGTCTCCCACTTGCACTAGAGTCAATAATCCAGCTCACATCGATATGTGATTGCAATGATTCCAACACCCAAGGTCACATCCCCATGTGACTAACACCCAAAGAGTTTACTAGAGTCAATAATCTAGTTCACATTACTATGTGATTAACACTCAATGAGTTTTTGGTTTGATCATGTTATGCTTGTGAGAGATGTTATAGTCAACGGGTCTGAACCTTTCAGATCCGTGTGTCCTTTACAAATCTCTATGTCATCTCCTAGATGCAGTTACCACGCTCTATTTGGAACTATTCCAAATAACTGTTCTACTATACGAATCCAATTTACTACTTAGTATAATCTGGATCAGTGTCAAAGTTTGCATCGGCGTAACCCTTTACGACGAACTCTTTTCCACCTCCATAATCGAGAAAATTCCTTAGTCCACTAGTTACTAAGGATAACCTTGACCGTTGTCCTGTGATCCATTCCTGGATCACACTTGTACCCCTTGACTGACTCATGGCTTGGCACACTTCAGGTGCGGTACAACATAGCATACTTTAGAGCCTATGTCTAAGCATAGGGGACGACCTTCGTCCTTTCTCTCTATTCTGCCGTGGTCAGGTCTTGAGTCTTACTCAATACTCACATGTGTAATACAGCCAAGAACTCCTTCTTTGCTGATCTATTTTGAATTCCTTCAAAATCTTGTCACGGTATGTATTCATTTGAAAGTACTATTAAGCGATTTTGATCTATCCTTATAGATCTTGATGCTCAATGTTCAAGTAGCTTAATCCAGGTTTTCCATTGAAAACACTCTTCAAATAACCCTATATGCTTTCCAGAAATTCTACATCATTTCTGATCAACAATATGTCAACAACATATACTCATCAGAAATTCTATAGTGCTCCCACTCACTTCTTTGGAAATACAAGTTTCTCATAAACTTTATATAAACCTAAAATCTTTGAATCAACTCATCAAAGTGTACATTCCAACTCCGAGATGCTTACTCCAGTCCTCAGGAGGATTGCTGGTGCTTTGCATACTTATTAGCATCTTTCAGGATTGACAAAACCTTCTGGCTGTATCACATACAACCTTTCCTCAAGAAAATCGTCGAGGAAACAATGTTTTGACATCCTATCTGCACAATTTCATCAATAATGCAGTAATCGCTAACATAATTCCAACAGACTCTTAGCATCGCTACGAGTGAGAAAGTCTCATCGCAGTCAACTCCTTGAACTTGTCGGAAAACATCTTAATGACAAGTCGAGCTTTCTTAATGGTGACATTTACCATCATTGTCCGTCTTCCTTTTAAAATCCATCTGTACTCAACAGCCTCACGACCATCGAGCCGTTCTGCCAAAGTCTACACTTTGTTTTCATACATGGATCCTTTCTCGGATTTTATGGCCTCGAGCCATTCATTGGAATCCGGGCCCACCATCGCTTCTCCATAGCTCGTAGGTTCATTGTTGTCTAGCAACATGACTTCCAAGACAGGATTACGTACCACTCTGAAGTAGTACGCATCCTTGTCATCCTACGAGGTTTGGGAGTGCCTTGATCCGAAGTCTCATGATCACTATCATAAGCTTCCACTTCAATTGGTGTAGGTGCCATAGGAACAATTCATGTGCCTTGCTACACACTAGTTGAAGTGACAGTTCAACAACCTCATCAAGTCTCCACCATCCTCCCACTCAATTCTTTCGAGAGAAACTTTTCCTCGAGAAAGGACCCGATTTGAGAAACAATCCTTATTGCTTTCGGATCTGAGACAGGAGGTATACCCAACTGTTTTGGGTGTCCTATGAAGATGCAGTTATCCGCTTTGGGTTCGAGCTTATCAGCCTGAAACCTTTTCATATAAGCGTCGCAGCCCCAAACTTTTTAAGAAATGACAGCTTAGGTTTCTCTAAACCATAGTTCATACGGTGTCATCTTATCGGAATTACGTGGTGCCCTATTTAAAGTGAGTGCGGTTGTCTCTAATGCCTAACCCATGAACGATAGTGGTAATACGATAAGAGACATCATGGTATTCATCATATCCAATAGGGTGCAGTCATGATGTTCGGACACACCATCACACTATGGTGTTCCAGGCGGTACTAGTCGTGAAATAATTTCCACAATGTCTCAATTGTGTACCAAACTCGCAACTCAGATATTCATCTCTATGATCATATCATAGATATTTTATCCTCTTGTCACGACGATATTCAACTTCACTCTGAAATTACTTGAACCATTCAATAATTCAGACTTGTGTTTCATCAAGTAAATATGCTCAGTATCTACTCAAATCATGTGTGAAGTAAGAGCATAACGATATCCACTGCGTGCCTCAGCACTCATTGGACTGCACACATCAAAATGTGTTACTTCCAACAAGTTGCTTTCTTGTTCCATTTTACTGAAACCGAAGCTTTCAGTCATCTTGCCCATATGGTATGATTTGCATGTCTCAAGCGATTCAAAATCAAGTGAGTCCAAACGGTCCATCTGCATGGAGTTTCTTCATGCGTATATACCAATAGACATGGTTCACATGTCTCAATCTTTTCAGAAATGAGTGAGTTCAAAGATCCATCAACATGGAGCTTCTTCATGCGTTTTATACCAATATGACTTACATGGCAGTGCCACAAGTAGGTGGTACTATCATTACTATCTTATATCTTTTGGCATGAACATGTGTATCACTATGATCGAGATTCAATAAACCATTCATTTTAGGTGCAAGACCATTGAAGGTATTATTCAAATAAATAGAGTAACCATTATTCTCCTTAAATGAATAACCGTATTGCGATAGACATAATCCAATCATGTCTATGCTCAACGCAAACACCAAATAACAATTATTTAGGTTTAACACCAATCTCGATGGTAGAGGGAGCGTGTGATGCTTGATCATATCAACCTTTGGAAGCACTTCCAACACATCTCGTCAGCTCACCTTTAGCTAGTCTCCGTTTATTCCGTAGCTTTTATTTCGAGTTACTAATACTTAGCAACCGAACCGGTATCTAATACCCTGATGCTACTAGGAGTACTAGTAAAGTACACATTCACATAATGTATATCCAATATACTTCTACCGACAGCCTTCTCATCTACCAAGTATCTAGGGTAATTCTGCTCCGGTGGTTGTTCCCCTTATTACAGAAGCACTCAGTCTCGGGTTTGGGTTTAACCTTGGGTTTCTTCACTAGAGCAGCAGCTGATTTGCCGTTTCATGAAGTATCCCTTCTTGCCCTTGCCCTTATTGAAACTAGTGGTTTCACTAACCATCAACAATTGATGCTCCTTCTTGATTTCTACTTTCGCGGTGTCAAAACATCGCGAATATTTCAAGGATCATCATATCTATCCTGATATGTTATAGTTCATCACGAAGCTCTAGCAGCTTGGTGGCAATGACTTTGGAGAAACATCACTATCTTATCTGGAAGATCAACTCCCACTCGATTCAAGTGATTGTTGTACTCAGACAATTTGAGCACAAGCTCAACGATTGAGCTTTTCTCCCTTAGTTTGCAGGCTAAGAAAATCGTCGGAGGTCTTATACCTCTTGACGTGGGCACGAGCCTGAAATCCCAATTTCATCCCTCGAAACATCTCATATGTTCTGCGACATTTCAAAAATGTCTTTGGTGCCTCAATTCTAAACCATTTGTCACTACCGAACTATCATGTAGTCATCAAAACGTGTATGTCATATGTTCGCAACATCCACAGACCACGTTCGAGGTCCAGCACACCAAGCGGTGCATTAAGGACATAAGCCTTCTACTCTCCGCATAATTGCTACTATCAACTTTCAACTATATTTTCTCTAGGAACATATTTAAAACAGTAGAACTAAAGCGCGAGCTACGACATAATTTGCAAAATCTTTTTGACTATGTTCAGGATAATTAAGTTCATCTTATGAACTCCCACTCAGATAGACATCCCTTTAGTCATCTAAGTGATTACATGATCCGAATCAACTAGGCCGTGTCCGATCATCACGTGAGACGGACTAGTCAACGTCGGTGAACATCTTCATGTTGATCGTATCTTCCATACGACTCATGCTCGACCTTTCGGTCTTCTGTGTTCCGAGGCCATGTCTGTACATGCTAGGCTCGTCAAGTTAACCCTAAGTGTTTTGCATGTGTAAAACTGTCTTACACCCGTTGTATGTGAACGTAAGGATCTATCACACCCGATCATCACGTGGTGCTTTGAAACGACGAACTGTAGCAACGGTGCACAGTTAGGGGAGAACACTTCTTGAAATTGTTGTAAGGGATCATCTTATTTACTACCGTCGTTCTAAGCAAATAAGATGTATAAACATGATAAACATCACATGCAATCAAATAGTGACATGATATGGCCATCATCACTTTGCTCCTTTTGATCTCCATCTTCGGGGCTCCATGATCATCATCGTCACCGGCATGACATCATGATCTCCATCATCATGATCTCCATCATCGTGTCTTCTTGAAGTTGTCACGTCATCTATTACTTCTACTACTACAGCTAACGGTTAGCAATAAAGTAAAGTAATTACATGACGTTTATGTTGACACGCAGGTCATGAATAAATAAAGACAACTCCTATGGCTCCTGCCGGTTGTCATACTCATCGACATGCAAGTCGTGATTCCTATTACAAGAACATGATCAATCTCATACATCACATATATCATTCATCACATCCTTTGGCCATATCACATCACATAGCATACCCTGCAAAAACAAGTTAGACGTCCTCTAATTGTTGTTGCATGTTTTACGTGGCTGCTATGGGTTTCTAGCAAGAACGTTTCTTACCTACGCAAAACCACAACGTGATATGCCAATTGCTATTTACCCTTCATAAGGACCCTTTTCATTGAATCCGATCCGACTAAAGTGGGAGAGACAGACACCCGCCAGCCACCTTATGCAACTAGTGCATGTTTGTCGGTGGAACCGGTCTCACGTAAGAGTACGTGTAAGGTTGGTCCAGGCCACTTCATCCCACGATGCCGCCGAATCAAGATAAGACTAGTAACGGCAAGCATATTGAACAAAATCAACGCCCACAACTACTTTGTGTTCTACTCATGCATAGAATCTACGCAATAGACCTAGCTCATGATGCCACTGTTGGGGAACGTAGCAGAAATTCAAAATTTTCTACGCATCACCAAGATCAATCTATGGAGAAACCAACAACGAGGGGAAGGAGAGTGCATCTACATACCCTTGTAGATCGCTAAGCGGAAGCGTTCAAGTGAACGGGGTTGATGGAGTCGTACTCATCGTGATTCAAATCACCGATGACCAAGTGCCGAACGGACGGCACCTCCGCGTTCAACACACGTACAGCCCGATGACGTCTCCCAAGCCTTGATCCAGCAAGGATAGAGGGAGAGGTTGAGGAAGACTCCATCCAGCAGCAGCACAACGGCGTGGTGATGATGGAGGAGCGTGGCAATCCAGCAGGGCTTCGCCAAGCACCGCAAGAGAGGAGGAAGAAGAGACGCAGGGCTGCACCAACGAGAGAGAGATCGAATCACGTGTGTCTTTTGGGCAGCCCCTTAGGTCTCATATATATAGGGGAAGGGAAGGGGCTGCGCCCCCTCTAGGGTTCCCACCCCTAGGGGGGGCGGCAGCCCTAGATGGGGAGCAAGGGGGCGGCCAAGAGGGGAGAGAGGGAGGCGCCCCCTAGGGTGGGCCTTAGGCCCATCTAAGCCTAGGGTTCCCCCCTTTTTTTCTCCTAGCTGCCCTTGGGCCTTGTGGGAGGCGCACCAGCCCACTAAGGGGCTGGTCCCTCACCACTCTTGGCCCACACAACCTTCTGGGGCTTGTGGCCCCACTTGGTGGACCCCCGGACCCCTCCGGTGGTCCCGGTACGTTACCGATAAAACCCGAAACTCTTTCGGTGACTAAAACAGGACTTCCCATATATAAATCTTTACCTCCGGACCATTCCGGAACTCCTCGTGACGTCCGGGATCTCATCCGGGACTCCGAACAACATTCGGTAACCACATACAAGCTTCCTTTATAACCCTAGCGTCATCGAACCTTAAGTGTGTAGACCCTACGGGTTCGGGAGACATGCAGACATGACCGAGATGTTCTCCGGTCAATAACCAACAGCGGGATCTGGATACCCATGTTGGCTCCCACATGTTCCACGATGATCTCATCGGATGAACCACGATGTCAAGGACTTAATCAATCCCGTATACAAATCCCTTTGTCTAGCGGTATAGTACTTGCCCGAGATTCGATCGTCGGTATGCCGATACCTTGTTCAATCTCGTTACCGGCAAGTCTCTTTTACTCGTTCCGCAACACATCATCCCGTGATCAACTCCTTGATCACATTGTGCACATTATGATGATGTCCTACCGAGTGGGCCCAGAGATACCTCTCCGTTTACACGGAGTGACAAATCCCAGTCTCGATTCATGCCACCCAACAGACACTTTCGGAGATACCCGTAGTGTACCTTTATAGCCACCCAGTTACGTTGTGACGTTTGGCACACCCAAAGCATTCCTACGGTATCCGGGAGTTGCACAATCTCATGGTCTAAGGAAATGATACTTGACATTATAAAAGCTTTAGCATACGAACTACATGATCTTGTGCTAGGCTTAGGATTGGGTCTTGTCCATCACATCATTCTCCTAATGATGTGATCCCGTTATCAATGACATCCAATGTCCATGGTCAGGAAACCGAAACCATCTATTGATCAACGAGCTAGTCAACTAGAGGCTTACTAGGGACATGGTGTTGTCTATGTATCCACACATGTATCTGAGTTTCCTATCAATACAATTCTAGCATGGATAATAAACGATTATCATGAACAAGGAAATATAATAATAACCTATTTATTATTGCCTCTAGGGCATATTTCCAACAGTCTCCCACTTGCACTAGAGTCAATAATCCAGCTCACATCGATATGTGATTGCAATGATTCCAACACCCAAGGTCACATCCCCATGTGACTAACACCCAAAGAGTTTACTAGAGTCAATAATCTAGTTCACATTACTATGTGATTAACACTCAATGAGTTTTTGGTTTGATCATGTTATGCTTGTGAGAGATGTTATAGTCAACGGGTCTGAACCTTTCAGATCCGTGTGTCCTTTACAAATCTCTATGTCATCTCCTAGATGCAGTTACCACGCTCTATTTGGAACTATTCCAAATAACTGTTCTACTATACGAATCCAATTTACTACTTAGTATAATCTGGATCAGTGTCAAAGTTTGCATCGGCGTAACCCTTTACGACGAACTCTTTTCCACCTCCATAATCGAGAAAATTCCTTAGTCCACTAGTTACTAAGGATAACCTTGACCGTTGTCCTGTGATCCATTCCTGGATCACACTTGTACCCCTTGACTGACTCATGGCTTGGCACACTTCAGGTGCGGTACAACATAGCATACTTTAGAGCCTATGTCTAAGCATAGGGGACGACCTTCGTCCTTTCTCTCTATTCTGCCGTGGTCAGGTCTTGAGTCTTACTCAATACTCACATGTGTAATACAGCCAAGAACTCCTTCTTTGCTGATCTATTTTGAATTCCTTCAAAATCTTGTCACGGTATGTATTCATTTGAAAGTACTATTAAGCGATTTTGATCTATCCTTATAGATCTTGATGCTCAATGTTCAAGTAGCTTAATCCAGGTTTTCCATTGAAAACACTCTTCAAATAACCCTATATGCTTTCCAGAAATTCTACATCATTTCTGATCAACAATATGTCAACAACATATACTCATCAGAAATTCTATAGTGCTCCCACTCACTTCTTTGGAAATACAAGTTTCTCATAAACTTTATATAAACCTAAAATCTTTGATCAACTCATCAAAGTGTACATTCCAACTCCGAGATGCTTACTCCAGTCCTCAGGAGGATTGCTGGTGCTTTGCATACTTATTATCATCTTTCAGGATTGACAAAACCTTCTGGCTGTATCACATACAACCTTTCCTCAAGAAAATCGTCGAGGAAACAATGTTTTGACATCCTATCTGCACAATTTCATCAATAATGCAGTAATCGCTAACATAATTCCAACAGACTCTTAGCATCGCTACGAGTGAGAAAGTCTCATCGCAGTCAACTCCTTGAACTTGTCGGAAAACATCTTAATGACAAGTCGAGCTTTCTTAATGGTGACATTTACCATCATTGTCCGTCTTCCTTTTAAAATCCATCTGTACTCAACAGCCTCACGACCATCGAGCCGTTCTGCCAAAGTCTACACTTTGTTTTCATACATGGATCCTTTCTCGGATTTTATGGCCTCGAGCCATTCATTGGAATCCGGGCCCACCATCGCTTCTCCATAGCTCGTAGGTTCATTGTTGTCTAGCAACATGACTTCCAAGACAGGATTACGTACCACTCTGAAGTAGTACGCATCCTTGTCATCCTACGAGGTTTGGGAGTGCCTTGATCCGAAGTCTCATGATCACTATCATAAGCTTCCACTTCAATTGGTGTAGGTGCCATAGGAACAATTCATGTGCCTTGCTACACACTAGTTGAAGTGACAGTTCAACAACCTCATCAAGTCTCCACCATCCTCCCACTCAATTCTTTCGAGAGAAACTTTTCCTCGAGAAAGGACCCGATTTGAGAAACAATCCTTATTGCTTTCGGATCTGAGACAGGAGGTATACCCAACTGTTTTGGGTGTCCTATGAAGATGCAGTTATCCGCTTTGGGTTCGAGCTTATCAGCCTGAAACCTTTTCATATAAGCGTCGCAGCCCCAAACTTTTTAAGAAATGACAGCTTAGGTTTCTCTAAACCATAGTTCATACGGTGTCATCTTATCGGAATTACGTGGTGCCCTATTTAAAGTGAGTGCGGTTGTCTCTAATGCCTAACCCATGAACGATAGTGGTAATACGATAAGAGACATCATGGTATTCATCATATCCAATAGGGTGCAGTCATGATGTTCGGACACACCATCACACTATGGTGTTCCAGGCGGTACTAGTCGTGAAATAATTTCCACAATGTCTCAATTGTGTACCAAACTCGCAACTCAGATATTCATCTCTATGATCATATCATAGATATTTTATCCTCTTGTCACGACGATATTCATCCTGCATAATACCACAGAAAAGAATATAGTGAGGATAATTACAGATAATGATTGATCAAAAGGATCACTACAGCTAGCTTGAGACTTAAATTACAGAAAGAAATCACTTACAGACAATAGCAACTGACGATAGATTTGTCGAGTGCGTCTTGATTGTATAACTGAAACAATTTAGAATACTCAATGGACACAGCTTTCTGATGGTAGTAATGATCCTTCTTGACTTCCACCATGAGGACTCTCGATCGGAAATCTTGGTAATGTTCATGTACCATTGATGCAATTCATACATTCTCGTTGGAGCTTCTTGACCTCGTCTGGCTCGACCAAAGGTTGGCCCCGGACATATTTCCGTTTTATTTCCTCCTCTCTAAGCACAGGCATGGGCTCGATCTCGAGGAGTTGTCCAACAGTGATGTTGAGAATTTCAGCCTGCGTTATATGCTCCTCGGTTATTACCACATTGCCCACCTCGGGTACCTTAATGGTTTGCCCACAATAATATTGGGCGCGCGTACTCTTATGTGTTGTTGGCACAACAAGCGGGTGGATCGATTGCGCCGCCTGTTCTCCCAGCCGGGGAACGGTTTTCCCGCAGTTTTTGACAGCTGCTTGTTGTTTGCTCGAGCTTGAGCTCGCCTCCTTCTGTAGACGTGCTCGATTTAACTTCCTGATGTGGCGCTCATAGTCTGTGTCAACAGGCTTGGGAGATGGTGGTTGAGCCATACGAATGAAGTGGTCAATTTTTTCCTCGGGCACTTTCTCCCTTGGCAGCGGTGGCGGTTTCGGTGCAAAATGGGCTTCCACCTCGGCCTTCGATATGGCCGCGGTTTCCTCCTCGGACTTGTCATAAGGCCTCTGCGGAAGAGGCGCGAGGATTGGACCATATTTATATCGCTTGCCTCCGCCTGTACTTCCTGTACTACCTCGACTCGTACCGCTATGCACCATAGCTGCGGTGTGTCTCTTCTGCGATTGCTGAGGCGGCGGACGTGGCTGAGTTGGACGAGGAGGAGTGGCCTAAAGTTGTGCCGGACTTGGAGGAGGAGTGGACGTCTGACGCTGTGTCAGACTTGGAGGAGGAGTGGCCTGACACTTTGCCAGACTTGGAGGAGGAGGAGTGGCCTCACGCGTTGGTGGACTTGGAGGTGCGGGAGTCTGCTGACTCGGTGGCGAACTTCGACGAGGAGTCGGGTGACGCGGTGTCGGTGGCCTTCGAAAGACGATGCAATCCTTTCTCCATAGGATGATACGAGTTTTGGCCTCTCGCAATGTGTGCTCGTCGTCACCTCCAGGAATGTCAAGCTGTAGCCCCGAATATGGGTCCACCACCTCATCAACCAAGACACGAGCATAGCCCGCTGGAATCCGGTTGCAATGGAAGGTTGCCTTGGGGGGATTTGTAAAAGCAACGACATCCGCCACCTTCGTGGATATGTTCTTCATTTTGAAGTGTAGCTCGCAGTTAGTGTTCTCCATGATGTCATCCACGGGGTATCTATCTAGCATTGCGTTGCCCGGGGCGGAACCCACACTGCTTCTCGGCATGGATGGGGCGGTGCTATCCAATGCTGGATCATCCGCTAGCTGCTGCAGCTGCTGAGACCCCCTTTGCTGGCTAAGTGAGTCGATCTGCTCCTGCTGCCGTTGGAATTTGACTGCCAAGTCTGCGTGCGCTGTTTCTAGGCCTTGAAGGCGTTCATAGTCCAGCTTCCTCTGCTCCTCCTCCATCTTCCTCTTCTTCTCCTCCGCAATCTTCTTTCTCGCACGGGTTTTGTAGTCGGTGTTCCAGTCCGAAACCCCCTCAAACCACGGAATAGCGCCCTTGCCTCGTGTTCTTCCCGGGTGTTCAGGATTTCCCAGGGCACGCGTAAGCTCGTCGTTCTCTCTGTTGGGCTGGAACACCCCCGATCGGGCCTCTTCTATTGCAACAAGTAGCTTATCTTCGGCTCCTTTCAGACATGCCTTCTTCGAAACTTTGCGTGTCTTCGGGTCCAATTCCCCCCATGCGCATAGAACCAAGTCCTGCACCCGGGGGGCCAGCTCCTAGTAACCGGAGTGACACTTGCATCCTCCATCTCTTTCTCAGACTTATCCCACTTAGGCATTGCCACCGCGTAGCCACCTTGAAGGAAATATGCCCTAGAGGCAATAATAAAGTTATTATTTATTTCCTTATTTCATGATAAATGTTTATTATTCATGCTATAATTGTATTAACCGGAAACATAATACATGTGTGAATACATAGACAAACAGAGTGTCACTAGTATGCCTCTACTTGACTAGCTCGTTAATCAAAGATGGTTAAGTTTCCTAACCATAGACAAAGGAGTTGTCATTTGATTAACGAGGTCACATCATTGGTTGAATGATCTGATTGACCTGACCCATTTCCATTAGCTTAGCACCTGATCGTTTAGTGTGTTGCTATTGCTTTCATCCATAACTTATACATGTTCCTATGACTATGAGATTATGCAACTCCCGTTTGCCGGAGGAACACTTTGGGTGCTACCAAACGTCACAACGTAACTGGGTGATTATAAAGGAGTACTACAGGTGTCTCCAAAGGTAGATGTTGGGTTGGCGTATTTCGAGATTAGGATTTGTCACTCCGATAGTCGGAGAGGTATCTCTGGGCCCTCTCGGTAATGCACATCACATAAGCCTTGCAAGCACTACAACTAATGAGTTAGTTGTGAGATGACGTATTACGGAACGAGTAAAGAGACTTACCGGTAACGAGATTGAACTAGGTATTGGATACCGACGATCGAATCTCGGGTAAGTAACATACCGATGACAAAGGGAACAAACGTATGTTGTTATGCGGTCTGACCGATAAAGATCTTCGTAGAATATGTAGGAGCCAATATGGGCATCCAGGTCCCGCTATTGGTTATTGACCAGAGACGTGTCTCGGTCATGTCTACATTGTTCTCGAACCGTAGGGTCCGCACGCTTAAGGTTTCGATGACGGTTATTATGAGTTTATGTATTTTGATGTACCGAAGGAGTTCGGAGTCCCGGATGTGATCACGGACATGACGAGGAGTCTCGAAATGGTCGAGACATAAAGATTGATATATTGGATGACTACATTTGGATATCGGAATGGTTCCGAGTGAAATCGGCATTTTACCGGAGTACCGGGGGGTTACCGGAACCCCCCGAGGGGTTAATGGGCCACTATGGGCCTTAAGGGAGAAGGGAGAAAGGGGAAGGAAGGGGCCGCGCGCCCCTCCCCCTCCTAGTCCGAATAGGACAAGGGAAGGGGGGCGGCGCCCCCCCTTTCCTTCTCTCCCTCGACCTCTTTCCCCCCCTTCTCCTAATCCAAATAGGAAAAGAGGGAGTCCTACTCCCGATGGGAGTAGGACTCCCCCCTTGGCGCGCCTAGCCCTGGCCGGCCGCCCCTCCCCCTGGATCCTTTATATACGGGGGCAGGGGGGCACCTCTAGACACACAAGTTGATCCTGGAGATCGTTCCTTAGCCGTGTGCGGTGCCCCCCTCCACCATATTCCACCTCGGTCGTATTGTTGCAGCGCTTAGGCGAAGCCCTGCGATAGTAGAACATCAAGATCGTCACCATGCCGTCGTGCTGACGGAACTCTCTCCCCGGAGCTTTGCTGGATCGGAGCCCGAGGAGCGTCATCGAGCTGTACGTGTGCCAAGAACTCGGGGGCGCCGGAGTAACGGCGCCGGGATCGGTTGGATCGCGAGGAGATCGTACGACTACTTCCTCTACGTTGTGATCGCTTCCGCTTCGGTCTACGAGGGTACGTAGACAACACTCTCCCCTCTCGTTGCTATGCATCACCATGATCTTGCGTGTGCGTAGGAAAATTTTGAAATTACTACGTTCCCCAACAGTGGCATCCGAGCCTAGGTTTTTATGGTTTGATGTTATATGCACGAGTAGAACACAAGTGAGTTGTGGACGATACAAGTCATACTGCCTACCAGCATGTCATACTTTGGTTCAGCGGTATTGTTGGATGAGATGACCCGGACCAACCTTACGCGTACGCTTACGCGAGACCGGTTCCCTCGACGTGCTTTGCACACAGATGGCTTGCGGGAGACATCTCACCAACTTTAGTTGAACCAAGTGTGGCTACGCCCGGTCCTTGAGAAGGTTAAAACGGAGTCTATTTGACGAACTATCGTTGTGGTTTTGATGCATAGGTAAGATGAGTTCTTGCTTAAGCCCGTAGCAGCCACGTAAAACTTGCAACAAACAAAGTAGAGGACGTCTAACTTGTTTTTGCAGGGCATGTTGTGATGTGATATGGTCAAGACATGATGCTAAATTTTATTGTATGAGATGATCATGTTTTGTAACCGAGTTATCGGCAACTGGCAGGAGCCATATGGTTGTCGCTTTATTGTATGCAATGCAATCGCCTTGTAATGCTTTACTTTATCACTAAGCGGTAGCGATAGTCGTAGAAGCATAAGATTGGCGAGACGACAACGATGCTACGATGGAGATCAAGGTGTCGCGCCGGTGACGATGGTGATCATGATGGTGCTGCAGAGATGGAGACCATGAAGCACAAGATGATGATGACCATATCATATCACTTATATTGATTTGCATGTGATGTTTATCTTTTATGCATCTTATCTTGCTTTGATTGACGGTAGCATTATAAGATGATCTCTCACAAAATTATCAAGAAGTGTTCTCCCCGAGTATGCACCGTTGCCAAAGTTCATCGTGCCCAGACACCACGTGATGATCGGGTGTGATAAGCTCTACGTCCATCTACAACGGGTGCAAGCCAGTTTTGCACACGCAGAATACTCGGGTTATACTTGACGAGCCTAGCATATGCAGATATGGCCTCGGAACACGGAGACCGAAAGGTCGAGCGTGAATCATATAGTAGATATGATCAACATGATGATGTTCACCATTGAGAACTAATCCATTTCACGTGATGATCGGTTATGGTTTAGTTTGATTTGGATCACGTGATCACTTAGATGATTAGAGGGATGTCTATCTAAGTGGGAGTTCTTAAGTAATATGATTAATTGAACTTAAATTTATCATGAACTTAGTCCCTGAAAGTATCTTGCTTGTTTATGTTGATTGTAGATAGATGGCTCGTGTTGTTGTTCCGTTGAATTTTAATGCGTTCCTTGAGAAAGCAAAGTTGAAAGATGATGGTAGCAATTACACGGACTGGGTCCGTAACTTGAGGATTATCCTCATTGCTGCACAGAAGAGTTAAGTCCTGGATGCACCGCTAGGTGCCAGGCCTGCTGCTGGAGCAACGCCAGATGTTATGAACGTCTGGCAGAGCAAAGCTGATGACTACTCGATAGTTCAGTGTGCCATGCTTTACGGCTTAGAACCGGGACTTCAACGTCGGATTGAGAACCATGGAGTATATGAGATGTTCCAAGAGTTGAAGTTAATATTCCAACAGAATGCCCGGATTGAGAGATATGAAGTCTCCAATAAGTTCTATAGATGCAAAATGGAGGAGAATGGGTCTGTCAGTGAACACATACTCAGAATGTCTGGGTATTACAATCACTTGAGTCAGCTGGGAGTTAATCTTCCGGATGATTGTGTCATTGACAGAATTCTTCAATCACTGCCACCAAGCTACAAAGGCTTTGTGATGAACTATAATATGCAAGGGTTAGTAAAGACTATGCCCGAGCTCTTCGCAATGCTAAAAACTGCGGAGGTAGAAATCAAGAAGGAGCATCAAGTGTTGATGGTCAATAAGACCACTAGTTTCAAGAAGAAGGGCAAAGGGAAGAAGAAGGGGAACTTCAAAAAGAACAGCAAGCAAGTTGCTGCTCAGGAGAAGAAACCCAAGTCTGGACCTAAGCCTGAAACTGAGTGCTTCTACTGCAAGCAGACTGGTCACTGGAAGCGGAACTGCCCCAAGTATTTGGCGGATAAGAAGGATGGCAAGGTGAACAAAGGTATATGTGATATACATGTTATTGATGTGTACCTTACTAGAGCTCGCAGTAGCACCTGGGTATTTGATACTGGTTCTGTTGCTAATATTTGCAACTCGAAACAGGGACTACGGATTAAGCGGACACTAGCAAAGGACGAGGTGACGATGCGCGTGGGAAATGGTTCCAAAGTCGATGTGATCGCGGTCGGCACGCTACCTCTACATCTACCTTCGGGATTAGTATTAGACCTAAATAATTGTTATTTGGTGCCAGCGTTGAGCATGAACATTATATCTGGATCTTGTTTAATGCGAGACGGTTATTCATTTAAATCAGAGAATAATGGTTGTTCTATTTATATGAGTAACATCTTTTATGGTCATGCACCCTTGCAGAGTGGTCTATTTTTGATGAATCTCGATAGTAGTGATACACATATTCATAATGTTGAAGCCAAAAGATGCAGAGTTGATAATGATAGTGCAACTTATTTGTGGCACTGCCGTTTAGGTCATATCGGTATAAAGCGCATGAAGAAACTCCATACTGATGGACTTTTGGAGTCACTTGATTATGAATCACTTGGCACTTGCGAACCGTGCCTCATGGGCAAGATGACTAAAACGCCGTTCTCCGGTACTATGGAGAGAGCAACAGATTTGTTGGAAATCATACATACGGATGTATGTGGTCCGATGAATATTGAGGCTCGTGGCGGATATCGTTATTTTCTCACCTTCACAGATGATTTGAGCAGATATGGGTATATCTACTTAATGAAACACAAGTCTGAAACATTTGAAAAGTTCAAAGAATTTCAGAGTGAAGTTGAAAATCATCGTAACAAGAAAATAAAGTTTCTACGATCTGATCGTGGAGGAGAATATTTGAGTTACGAGTTTGGTCTACATTTGAAACAATGCGGAATAGTTTCGCAACTCACGCCACCCGGAACACCACAGCGCAATGGTGTGTCCGAACGTCGTAATCGCACTTTACTAGATATGGTGCGATCTATGATGTCTCTTACAGATTTACCGCTATCGTTTTGGGGTTATGCTCTTGAGACGGCCGCATTCACGTTGAATAGAACACCGTCAAAATCCGTTGAGACGACACCTTATGAACTATGGTTTAGCAAGAAACCAAAGTTGTCGTTTCTTAAAGTTTGGGGCTGCGATGCTTATGTGAAAAAGCTTCAACCTGATAAGCTCGAACCCAAATCGGAGAAGTGTGTCTTCATAGGATACCCAAAGGAGACAGTTGGGTACACCTTCTATCACAGATCTGAAGGCAAAATATTTGTTGCTAAAAATGGATCCTTTCTAGAGAAGGAGTTTCTCTCGAAAGAAGTGAGTGGGAGGAAAGTAGAACTTGATGAGGTAACCGTACCTTCTCCCTTATTGGAAAGTAGCTTATCTCAGAAACCGGTTTCTGAGACATCTACACCAAATAGTGAGGAAGTTGATGATGTTGATCATGAGGCTTCAGATCAAGTTACTACAGAACCTCGTAGGTCAACCAGAGTAAGATCCGCACCAGAGTGGTACGGTAATCCTGTTCTGGAAGTCATGCTACTTGATCATGATGAACCTACGAACTATGAAGAAGCGATGGTGAGCCCAGATTCCGCAAAGTGGCTTGAAGCCATGAAATCTGAGATGGGATCCATGTATGAAAACAAAGTGTGGACTTTGGTTGACTTGCCCGAGGGTCGGCAAGCAATAGAAAACAAGTGGATCTTTAAGAAGACTGACGCTGACGGTAATGTTACTGTCTACAAAGCTCGACTTGTCGCAAAGGGTTTCCGACAAGTTCAAGGGATTGACTACGATGAGACCTTCTCACCCGTAGCGATGCTTAAGTCTGTCCGAATCATGTTAGCAATTGCCGCATTTTATGATTATGAAATTTGGCAAATGGATGTAAAAACTGCATTCCTGAATGGATTTCTGGAAGAAGAGTTGTATATGATACAACCAGAAGGTTTTATCGATCCAAAGGGAGCTAACAAAGTATGCAAGCTCCAGCGATCCATTTATGGACTGGTGCAAGCATCTCGGAGTTGGAATAAACGCTTTGATAGTGTGATCAAAGCATTTGGGTTTGTACAGACTTTTGGAGAAGCCTGTATTTACAAGAAAGTGAGTGGGAGCTCTGTAGCATTTCTGATATTATATGTGGATGACATATTACTGATCGGAAATGATATAGAATTTCTGGATAGCATAAAGGGATACTTGAATAAGAGTTTTTCAATGAAGGACCTCGGTGAAGCTGCTTACATATTGGGCATCAAGATCTATAGAGATAGATCAAGACGCTTGATTGGACTTTCACAGAGCACATACCTTGACAAAGTTTTGAAGAAATTCAAAATGGATCAGGCAAAGAAAGGGTTCTTACCTGTGTTACAAGGTGTGAAGTTGAGTAAGACTCAATGCCCGACCACTGCAGAGGATAGAGAGAAAATGAAAGATGTTCCCTATGCTTCAGCCATAGGCTCTATCATGTATGCAATGCTGTGTACCAGACCTGATGTGTGCCTTGCTATTAGCTTAGCAGGGAGGTACCAAAGTAATCCAGGAGTGGATCACTGGACAGCGGTCAAGAATATCCTAAAGTACCTGAAAAGGACTAAGGAGATGTTTCTTGTATATGGAGGTGACAAAGAGCTCATCGTAAGTGGTTACGTTGATGCAAGCTTTGACACTGATCCGGACGATTCGAAATCGCAAACCGGATACGTGTTTACATTAAACGGTGGAGCTGTCAGTTGGTGCAGTTCTAAACAAAGCGTCGTAGCGGGATCTACATGTGAAGCGGAGTACATAGCAGCTTCGGAAGCAGCTAATGAAGGAGTATGGATGAAGGAGTTCATATCCGATCTAGGTGTCATACCTAGTGCATCGGGTCCAATGAAAATCTTTTGTGACAATACTGGAGCAATTGCCTTGGCGAAGGAATCCAGATTTCACAAGAGAACCAAGCACATCAAGAGACGCTTCAATTCCATCCGGGACTTGGTCCAGGTGGCAGACATAGAGATTTGCAAGATACATACGGATCTGAATGTAGCAGACCCGTTGACTAAGCCTCTTCCACGAGCAAAACATGATCAGCACCAAAACTCCATGGGTGTTAGAATCATTACTGTGTAATCTAGATTATTGACTCTAGTGCAAGTGGGAGACTGAAGGAAATATGCCCTAGAGGCAATAATAAAGTTATTATTTATTTCCTTATTTCATGATAAATGTTTATTATTCATGCTATAATTGTATTAACCGGAAACATAATACATGTGTGAATACATAGACAAACAGAATGTCACTAGTATGCCTCTACTTGACTAGCTCGTTAATCAAAGATGGTTAAGTTTCCTAACCATAGACAAAGGAGTTGTCATTTGATTAACGAGGTCACATCATTGGTTGAATGATCTGATTGACATGACCCATTTCCATTAGCTTAGCACCTGATCGTTTAGTGTGTTGCTATTGCTTTCATCCATAACTTATACATGTTCCTATGACTATGAGATTATGCAACTCCCGTTTGCCAGAGGAACACTTTGGGTGCTACCAAACGTCACAACGTAACTGGGTGATTATAAAGGAGTACTACAGGTGTCTCCAAAGGTAGATGTTGGGTTGGCGTATTTCGAGATTAGGATTTGTCACTCCGATAGTCGGAGAGGTATCTCTGGGCCCTCTCGGTAATGCACATCACATAAGCCTTGCAAGCACTACAACTAATGAGTTAGTTGTGAGATGATGTATTACAGAACGAGTAAAGAGACTTACCGGTAACGAGATTGAACTAGGTATTGGATACCGACGATCGAATCTCGGGTAAGTAACATACCGATGACAAAGGGAACAAACGTATGTTGTTATGCGGTCTGACCGATAAAGATCTTCGTAGAATATGTAGGAGCCAATATGGGCATCCAGGTCCCGCTATTGGTTATTGACCAGAGACGTGTCTCGGTCATGTCTACATTGTTCTCGAACCGTAGGGTCCGCATGCTTAAGGTTTCGATGACGGTTATTATGAGTTTATGTATTTTGATGTACCGAAGGAGTTCGGTGTCCCGGATGTGATCACGGACATGACGAGGAGTCTCGAAATGGTCGAGACATAAAGATTGATATATTGGATGACTACATTTGGATATCGGAATGGTTCCGAGTGAAATCGGCATTTTACCGGAGTACCGGGGGGTTACCGGAACCCCCCGGGGGGTTAATGGGCCACTATGGGCCTTAAGGGAGAAGGGAGAAAGGGGAAGGAAGGGGCCGCGTGCCCCTCCCCCTCCTAGTACGAATAGGACAAGGGAAGGGGGGCGGCGCCCCCCTTTCCTTCTCTCCCTCGACCTCTTTCCCCCCTTCTCCTAATCCAAATAGGAAAAGAGGGAGTCCTACTCCCGGTGGGAGTAGGACTCCCCCCTTGGCGCGCCTAGCCCTGGCCGGCCGCCCCTCCCCCTGGATCCTTTATATACGGGGGCAGGGGGGCACCTCTAGACACACAAGTTGATATTTGAGATCGTTCCTTAGCCGTGTGCGGTGCCCCCCTCCACCATATTCCACCTCGGTCGTATTGTTGCAGCGCTTAGGCGAAGCCCTGCGATAGTAGAACATCAAGATCGTCACCACGCCGTCGTGCTGACGGAACTCTCTCCCCGGAGCTTTGCTGGATCGGAGCCCGAGGAGCGTCATCGAGCTGTACGTGTGCCAAGAACTCGGGGGCGCCGGAGTAACGGCGCCGGGATCGGTTGGATCGCGAGGAGATCGTACGACTACTTCCTCTACGTTGTGATCGCTTCCGCTTCGGTCTACGATGGTACGTAGACAACACTCTCCCCTCTCATTGCTATGCATCACCATGATCTTGCGTGTGCGTAGGAAAATTTTGAAATTACTACGTTCCCCAACACACCTGGCCCCAGTTTATGGAACTTATCCTTTTTTTCGGCATTCTTCTTGTTTATTCTCAACCGTTCCTTAGCTAATTCCGAATCCTGGAATTTCACAAAATCGTCCCAATGAGCACTTTGCTTCTCTAGTGTTCCCTCGAATACTGGAGTGTTCCTTCCTCCCTTGACGTACTTGTCCCATACACGATTCTTGTGGTTGTTGAATGCAACTGCCATCTTCCTAAGAGCAGCGTCCTTGACTTTCTCCACATCTGCATCTGTGAAATGATCTGGTAGGGTGAAATGTTCCATGAGAGTTTCGCAAAGCAGACCTTTTTGTCTGTCATCGACAAAAGTAACATCTGGACGTGGCTTTGCTGGCTCTCTCCATGCTTGAAGGGAGATCGGGAGTTGGTCCTTCACAATAACTCCGCACTGGCGAATGAACATGTTCGCAATCTTGTTAGGCGCTAATGGTTCGCCATTAGGTTTGATGGCCTCGATATTGTACTTTACGCCCTCCTTCAACTTTTTGTTCGGGCCTCGTTTCTTGTTGCCTGAAGATTTGCTCGATCCGGATGGTTGAAAGAAGAAAGATCAATTCGTTAATATATCTTCAAGTCATTTAAAACATGTGATGATCACCAGATGCCTGCTTATATAAATATATATACCTCGCCGGTCTTTGTTATTTCAAGATCAACATTTTCTTCGTCATCATCAGAATCATAGTTCATGACTTCATCAATTCGGTCGTCGCGATCGAATATCATATCACCCTCCCCGGTGTTGTTTAGAAATTCGGAGCCGTCATAATCTTCTTCATTCTGATCATCATCTGGCCTGCGATGATGGCGTATGATATCGAACAGGGTCTCTTCTCCCTCTCTGCCGGTATTGTCCGCCATAGTTTTTATTTAACTAATCCAAAAGAAATATAAGACAATTTAGTATTCAAATTACATCGTCTCGAATAATAGATATAATCTCAAATACATCATCTCGAGTAATAGATATAATATCGAATACATCGTCTCGAATAATATATAATCTCGAATACATCATCTCGAATATTATACATCGAATACATCACTGGCTAGGTATCTAATAAAGATCGAATACTACAGAAGAATCTAGGCCACTCGCGGTTCCTGCGGCGCGGGCGGTGGACACCCAAAGAGAAGGAACCCTCACAGGATCATAGCTCAAGTGGGATCCCTGAAGAACCTGCCAGGTATTGGAGAACCTGCCGCCCTCTAACGCAACCATGTAGCGATGGACGTGCTTGTCCTCCTCCCTGACACGGCGACGTACCACCTCCGGCGGGGCCGGCTCCCTCCGCACCGAAAGTGGCCCGCGCGAACGCCACCAAAGGAGATCAGGGTCGACGACGGGACCCGGGGCTGGGTTCCTCATCAAGCGGCGCTCCCCTCCAGGCAGCACCTCCCAGTGCCAGCCCGGCGGAGCCCAGTCCCGGACATGGGTCAGCAGGACGTCGTCGCGAACGGGTCGACGGCGAGGATGCGGGCCGGGCATCGTCGACAACAAATACTATATGCAAATGTAACACCAATTATGCTATCATTGCATATGTCAAAATTCTATATGCTATTTCATACTAATTAAGCATCTAACACTAAAAACAGAAAAAACAACTTCTATACATCCAATAGAAAACAGAAAAACAACATTATATAAAAAAATTCCATACTAATTAAACACTAATTATATCCATCTAACATGCATTCATACATATATACTAGTGAAAAAATAATAATCTAAAAAATCTAAACTAATTAAACATACAAAAGACGTATATACTAATATATATATATATATATATACATGCATTCATACATATATACGTGTGTGTGTGTGTTCATCATGCTTGTGTGTGTGTATGGGCTCGGGGAGGGGCGGCGCCCATGGTGGCTGCCGGGGGCGAGGGAGAGGGGTTAGAGGGGGAGAGCTCACAGCGGGTCGACGACAACCGCGAGGCGACGGGCCGGGGCGTGACGCGGGGGCGGCGACGCGGGGACGGCGCGACGGGGACGGGCCCGGGGCGGCGACGGAGACGAGGGCGGCGACGGGGACGGGGGCGTCGATTGATCGGGGCGGGCGGTGCTTCAATGGGGAAACAGAGGAAGAAACAGAGGGAGAATGAAATTTTTCGAAGTGTTGTATATATAGAAGGCACCTTTAGTACCGGTTGGAGCCACCAACCGGTACTAAAGGCCTGTTTTGGCCAGGCCAAGCGACGGGAGGGCAGGCCTTTAGTACCGGGTGGTGGCTCCAACCGGTACTAAAGACCCCCCCCTTTAGTACCGGTTGGTGCCACGAACCGGTACTAAAGGGGGTGCGCTGGCGGAGGTGCGGTGCGGCAAGTTTAGTCCCACCTCGCTAGCCGAGGGGCGTCCGCACTGGTTTATAACCCCCCGTGCGGTAGCTCTCTCGAGCTCCTCTCCAAAGCAGGCCTACTGGGCCTACATGTTCTGTGCTGCCCTGTGGGCCTACTAGGCCTTTGCGGGCCTGCATCCTGGCCCAACAACAGGTTGGGTTTCTAGTCGTATGCAGGCCGCTCTGGCCCAGTAGGCGGGCTTTTTTATTTTATTTATTTTTTTCTTTATTTATTTTTGTTTTATTTATTTTTGAGTTGTTTTTTCTGTATTTAGAGTTTCTTTGTGAATATTTTTGCTTTAGGTACAAAAAATTACAAACTTTCTGTTAGTGCACATAGTTTTCAAATTTGAATAGTTTAAATTTTGAATTATTTGAAATTAGTGTGAATCACTAGTTTGTGAATAACTTAACTTTAAAAATCAGTAAAGGCATGAAAGAATTTGTTTGCACATAAAATTTCTTCGCGTTTCAAATGCCAAAACACATAACTACCCTAACTATTACAGAGATTCCCCCCTGGGTGTGAAACATAGAAGAAAGTGATGATAGTGAAGCCGATCGCATCCCAGATCTTTGGGTGTGAAACTTTTTCTTCGCGTGTGTCCCTTTGCGCCGTAAGCATGGAAAATCTTCATCATTTAACGGGATGCTCGGGTCAATATTCACTGTGAATGGAGCAATTTCATCAAACTTTTCATAATCTTCTGACATGTCTGTCTTGTCATCCACTCCCACGATGTTTCTCTTCCCAGAAAGAACTATGTGCCACTTTAGCTCATCGTACGATGCATTCGCTTCCTTATCTTTTCTTTTTCTCGGCTTGGTAGACATGTCCTTCACATAGAAAACCTGTGCCACATCATTGGCTAGGACGAATGGTTCGTCTGCATACGCAAGATTGTTGAGATCCACTGTTGTCATTCCGTACTGCGGGTCTTCCGTTACCCCGCCTCGTGTCATATTGACCCATTTGCACCGAAACAAAGGGACCTTCAAACCACGTCGATAGTCAAGTTCCCATATGTCCTGTATATAACCATAATATGTTTCCTTTCCCGTCTTGGTTTCTGCATCAAAGCGGACACCACTGTTTTGGTTGGTGCTCTTCTTATCTTGGGCGATCATGTAAAATGTATTACCATTTATCTCATACCCTTTGAAAGTCATTACATTCGAAGATGGTAACTGGGACAACAAGTACAGGTCATCTTCAATAGAGGAGTCATGCATGGTACGTGTCTGCAACCAGCTGGTGAAACTCCTGGTTTGTTCACATGTAATCCAGTCATCAGACCGCTCCAGGTGTTTGGAGCATAGCAAATTCTTGTGTTCATCCATATACGGAGCCACCAAGGCGGAATTCTGTAGAACTGTGTAGTGTGCTTCAGTGAGAGAATGTCCGTCCATACATATTATTTGTTCCCCTCCTAGCGTGCCTTTTCCATCCAGTCTTCCCTTATGCCGCGATTCAGGAACACCAATCGGCTTAAGGTCAGGAATAAAGTCAATACAAAACTCAATGACCTCCTCATTTTCATGGCCCTTGGAGATGCTTCCTTCTGGCCTAGCACGGTTATGAACATATTTCTTTAAGACTCCCATGAACCTCTCAAAGGGGAACATATTGTGTAGAAATACAGGACCCAAAACGCCAATCTCTTCGCATAGGTGAACTAGGACGTGTATCATGATGTTGAAGAAGGATGGTGGGAACACCAACTCGAAACTGACAAGACATTGCACCAAATCATTCTCTAACCTTGGTATGATTTCTGGATCGATTACCTTCTGAGAGATTGCATTGAGAAATGCACATAGCTTCACAATGGCTAATCGAACGTTTTTCGGTAGAAGCCCCTCAATGCAACCGGAAGCAGTTGCGTCATAATCACGTGGCAGTCATGAGACTTTAGGTTCTAGAACTTTTTCTCTGCCATGTTTATTATTCCCTTTATATTCGACAAGAAGCCAGACGGTACCTTAATACTGAGCAGGCATTCAAAGAAGATTTCCTTCTCTTCTTTGGTAAGAGCGTAGCTTGCATGACCCTGATGTATGCCGTCTTTTCCGTGCATACGTTGCTGGTCCTCCCGTGCCTCAGGTGTATCTTTTGTCTTCCCATACACGCCCAAGAAGCCAAGCAGGGTCACACAAAGATTCTTCGTCACGTGCATCACGTCGATTGCGGAGCGGACCTCTAGGTCTTTCCAGTAGGGCAGGTCCCAAAATATAGATTTCTTCTTCCACATGAGTGCGCGTCCGTCAGCGTCATTCGGAACAGGTTGTCCACCAGGACCCTTTCCAAAGACCACCTTCAAATCCTTGACCATATCATGTACATCAGCACCAGTACGGTGGCGAGGCTTCGTCCGGTGATCCGCCTCACCTTTGAAATGCTTGCCTTTCTTTCTTACGGGATGCCTGCTCAGAAGAAATCGACGATGTCCCAGGTACACATTCTTCTTACAATTAGCCAAATATATACTGTTGGTATCGTCCAAACAGTGCGTGCATGCGCGGTATCCCTTGTTTGTTTGTCCTGAAAGGTTACTGAGCCTAGACCAATCATTGATGGTCACGAACAACAACGCCTTTAGGTCAAATTCTTCCCCCATGTGCTCATCCCATGCACATACACCTGTTCCATTCCACAGTTTTAAGAGTTCTTCAACTAATGGCCTTAGGTACACATCAATGTCGTTGTCGGGTTTCTTAGGGCCTTGGATGAGCACTGGCATCATAATGAACTTCCGCTTCATGCACAACCAAGGAGGAAGGTTATACAAACATAGAGTCACAGGCCAGGTGCTATGGTTGCTGCTCTGCTCCCAAAAAGGATTAATGCCATCTGCGCTTAGACCAAACCATACGTTCCTTGCGTCATCTGCAAACTCCTTCCCGTACTTTCTTTCGATTTTTCTCCACCGCGACCCGTCAGCGGGTACTCTCGACTTTCCGTCTTTCTTACGGTCTTCTCTGTGCCATCGCATTGCCTTAGCACACTCTTTGTTTTGGAACAAACGTTTCAACCGTGGTATTATAGGAGCATACCACATCACCTTGGCAGGAAGCTTCTTCCTGGGGCGCTCGCCCTCGACATCATCAGGGTCATCGTGGCTGATCTTATAGTGCAGTGCACCGCATACCGGGCAACCGTTCAAATCCTCGTACTCACCGCGGTAGAGGATGCAATCATTAGGGCATGCATGTATCTTCTGCACCTCTAACCCTAGAGGGCAGACAACCTTCTTTGCTTCGTACGTACTCTCGGGCAATTTGTTGTCCTTTGGAAGCATATTCTTTATCATTACCAGCAACTTTCCAAATCCCTTGTCAGATACACCATTCTCTGCCTTCCATTGCAGCAATTCCAGTGTGGTGCCCAGCTTTTTCTTGTCACCTACGCAATTCGGGTACAACAATTTTTTGTGATCCTCTAACATGCGCTGCAACTTCTTCTTCTCCAAATCACTTGCGCAGTTTCTCTTTGCATCAGCAATGGCCCGACCTAGATCATCAACGGGCTCATCTGACACCTCTTCTTCAGCTTCTTCCCGCATTGCCGGCTCAGCTTCTTCCCCCATTGTTGTATCATCGTATTCAGGGAACCCATGGACATGATAGCTGTCATCGTCCTCTTCTTCTTCATTGTCTTCCATCATAACCCCTCTTTCTCCGTGCTTGGTCCAAACATTATAGTGGGGCACCAAACCGGACTTAAACAGGTGGACGTGAATGGTTCTTGACTTAGAGTAATTTTGACCATTCTTACAGACATCACATGGACAAGGCATAAAATCATCCGCCCACTTGTTTGCCTCAGCCGCAAGTAGAAAAGTTTGCACGCCATTAATGAACTCGGGAGAGCATCGGTCATCATACATCCATTATCGGCTCATCTTCAATACACAGCACCAAAAACACCAAATTAATACAAGTTCATACATAAAGTTCATACAACACTTAAATGCAACAAACAAATAACTCTCTAGCTAAAGCATTTAAATGCAACAACAAATGCGATCAAGATCGCAACTAAGGTAACAATTGATCCAACAACATAATGATACCAAGCCTCACTATCGATGGCATATTTTTTAATCTTTCTAATCTTCAAGTGCATTTTCTCCATCTTGATCTTGTGATCATTGACGACATCGGCAACATGCAACTCCAATTCCATCTTCTCCCCTCAATTCTTTTCAATTTTTCTTTCAAGTACTCGTTTTCTCTTTCAACTAAATTTAACCTCTCGACAATAGGGTCGGTTGGAATTTCCGGTTCACATACCTCCTAGGAAAAATATCTATGTCAACTTGATGGGCATAATTTGTCATAAACACGAAATGCAACTAGTTTTAAAAGAGAATATACCACATCCGAATCATAACAAGGACGAGGGACGACGGGGACGGATATCGAAACCATGGCGCTATGTATAACAAACAACGTACGGGTAAGATAATTATACGAGTAACTATATATATATATCCAAATCACACAAACATCAATTTTTATATAAAATTTCATGAACAAGAGGCTCACCACAAGGTGGTGCCGGCGACGGGACGGTGCGGGCGATCGACGGTGGTTACGACGGAGATTTAGAAGGCACTAAGTAAACCACACCTACATATGCAAACTAAGTGTTATTTTGACCTCAATTTGCATATAAATCAAATACTACCACATATAATTCCTCCCAAATTAATAAAACTCACAATTAATCACTATATAAACCAATGCAAGAGCTAATCTAGCAATGAGAGATGAAAGGACAAAGTTGCTAACCTTTGTGATCATTTGAATGGATGGGGGCCTGCAAATCTTGACAAATTTGGGGCAAATTTTGTGATGAACTCGAAAGGAAGAAGGGAAGAACAGAGGAGAGGGAGAGGGAAAGGGGGAAGAACAGAGTGCTGATGGACGAAGGGTTTATATAGGACGACCTTTAGTACCGGTTCGTGCCACGAACCGGTACTAAAGGTGTTGGAGGGGCCCCACTCTGACAACATCCTGCCACCACTTTCATTAGTACCAGTTCGTGGCACGAACCGGTGCTAAAGGTTCGCCATGAACCGGTACTAAAGAGCTCCTCCCACCTAGCCGTTGGAACCGGCACTAATGGACACATTAGTGCCGGTTCTGTTACCAACCGGGACTAATGTGTCTCACATTTGACCCTTTTTCTACTAGTGGATTGACCCTTGCAGGAGTAATCCCATGTGTAAAAACTAATGATATCTCGAGAATTTTATCAGAAAAATGGTATCTTTGGAACAAGTTTTCTCTACTACTGCTCCTTGCAGTGAGTGGTATGCAATGCATGTGTCAGCAGACATGACAGCTTGTCCATGGAAGTTGAACCACGAAGACCATCACGTTTCTTGTTTCTACCACTGCCACACCCACACGCGATTCCCACGACACCACTCCAACCAAAGACATGACGTCCCCCGATGTGCACCTCATCCCTCTCGGCCCCACTGCTCCTCTGCCTTTGTGTGCATGACAAGCGGGCCAGCTGAACTGCGGCGACCATCAACTTTCTACCATAGCCACACCCGATTGGACGCGGTTTACCTGCTCCGATACATACTCCCGCACCATCGAATTTTCATCCAGCGGCTGTGACACATTTTGTCCCGGGCATCAATCCTCAGCCGGAGTACTTCTGTACTACAGGTAGTACCCGTTGGTGTGGCCATCTACGCCTCGTAATGCCTCGACACCCAGCTGTGGCACCCTCGCCACGACCATGCCACCACCGACCGGTTCATCTCGAACGAGTGAGTCGTGAACCACGCCACCACCATGGGAATGACATGTGGGCCAGCCGCATTTAAGGTCCGCATGTCATTGACTCATAGGCCGGTGCACTAAGCCACTGAAGCTTGGTCCCGTGGGCCCCGACAGGGAAATGTAACTCCTGCGGCAGGCCTTGTGGTGCTCCCGCAGTACGAGCTCGTGCCAAACCCGGATGAGATTTGGTAACCAACTAGTAAGCTACACGTGCATTGCATGCATGAGATTTGGTAACCAAATCTCTACTCTCTACTCTCTATATCTATATCTATATCTATACTCTTATAAAAACAGAGTTGGTGATGATGGTGTGCCTGCCATCCTGCAATATAGGCCGTCCGATTTATATCTTACAGATAGGAAGGAAACTATGGCAATTTTGCAAAAAGATGCCCACACCCCTCTCCACATTTGCAAATAAGGCCTTCTCTTGTTCATCCTATTCTCCCACAACATAAACTACTCATACAAATGCATCTTGATTTTCCGTGCAATGCATGGGCATCTTGCTAGTTATAAATAAATAACACTCTATCAACGAGCCCCATCAGACATCAAATTTCTTGGCTTCCGTGCTACAGCTAGATCTTCCCCTCGTTTCTGTTTTCCAACCCGGCGGCGGGCAGGGTGCGGTTTGCCAATGGTCGGTTTGCACAAGGGCGGTCCCACATGAAAGTGAAAATGGTAGGCAACACGCCTTCCCTAGCTATGTGGCGTGCCGGACGGGCCATGGAGTACGTACTCCCGATTCCCGGGTGTGTGGGGGTGCGACGCGAACGTGGCAACCCTTTTCCTTTTAGTGGCAACGTGCCCGTGCGTTGCGACGGATCAAACGTAGTAGAATAGTAGTACTTGTTCACAAACTTGAAATAAATCACTCTTGTTTTGATATACTCCTAATATATTACTTTTCACTCAAAATATATTTCTCAGGCTGTTTGATGAAGTGAGGGAGGGATGTGGTTTCTTTCAAGATAATAAGGGGTTTTCTGCAAATTGGAGCAGAGAAGTGGGTTATTGTTGCAAAAATGCCACAACTTACCTCACAGCCGTTAGATGCAGATCTAATGGTCAGAAACGACGAATGGCAGACACACCACCATCACCAACCGAGTCTTTTATAGGAGTAGGAGTAGAGAAAATGTATAGATTGTAAAATTTGGTTCTGCTCCTTGGCACGATTGATAGATAGAAATAACAATTGGAAACTCTAGGGCGGGGCTATTTCCGCCAGATAAGCAGGGTACGTAGTAGCTAGGTTGGTACATCGTCGGTTTGGTCACATGCGGTCCGACATGTTCTAGTGTTTCTAGCAAGATGCCCGTGCGTTGCACGAACTTGATGGAAAAGGTAAGCACAACTTATAAATTGACGAATGGAGTACTAGTTACAGTGATGCATATAATTAAGCAAAGGGATCGCACATGTCAGTATTGACTGGAACGAGAATGCAATAGCACAATAAGAATTAAGGCCGTGATGATGCAATCGTAGTGGTGGTTACATGAGGCAAGAAGAAAGATGCATCCATCAATGTACGACCTCCTCCTCCTCAACTTAGTGCGTCGGGCCACCGACCGGCGGCTAAGGAGCGGCGACTTTTGTGGCGAGGTCAATGTGCTTCTCAGCAAAGGCATCCAAGGCTTCCAGCCGGTTGAGGAAGGCCAACGTTGTAGCATCCTCAATGGCCTTGTAGATACCTATGTACACGATTTGCTCGTACATGTGGATGTGTAGGTCGACGAATTCTTACAGGGCGAGGTGCCTCATGGCGAGCGCGCCCTCTAGGTAGACATTCTTTGTGGCATCGGCGGGCAGTCGCAGGGCCACCAGTGCTTGAAAGAGGTTCTGGCCATGGAGGCCGATTAGGGTGGCAGGCAATGAGGAGCCCGGGTGCGCGGGCTGGAGGAGTACGGCGATGTCGTCCCCGAGCTTCTTGAGGACGGTGAACTTGTTGGTGGTGCAACGATCATCTGGTCCGACTGAGAGTCGTAGTTGGCATCGACGGCGGCCATCCACCAGCCGGTCGCGAACACCGTCTGGAGACGATCCTCGACGCCATGCCGCAGGCCGGCGTCGTGGACCATCTGGCACAGCCGCTTGCCGCTCGCGCGCATCGCCGCCATGGGTCTGGAGTGAGCACTTTTGCGCTTAGTCTAGGTGCTTAGGCAAATGCTTAGGTGCATACGATGTGGTAGATGCATTGGAATGGAGGGTGACTTTGTATGAGTGCAAACTGCATTGCGTTCACATCGTGCAGCCTCTTTTCCCAGTCCTCCTCCCATTACTCCCCTCATGCATGCACGATGCTAATTGAAGGAGGATGCATCATTGGCCGTTCAACATTTTGGGAACCGCTACCCCTCCCTCATCTGCATTAAAGCCGTATTGAGAACTGCGCCTTCCGCTGTCAAATCGAATAGTACCGCACCGCCCGCTGCATGCCCGGCTGAACACGCCTCCTTGCCTCCATCAAACCCCTCCATTAAACCCACATGCAAACCGAGAAACCTACTCCGGCCACACGTGCGTTCATGAGCGGGCCGGAATTAAACGCAACACCGGCCGAGCTCCTCCCATCCACCCTCAGTTTAAACTAGGCCAGACGCCGGCCAAGCTCCTACTGTTCGCCCTCTATTTAAACGAGGCCAGCCAGACAGCGAGCAAGAATCGCACCCCTCCACCGCTCCCCCATCTCCTCTTTCACCATTTTCTCCACTCTTCCGATGGCTTCCCAGGAGCTGTTCTCCGACATACTACCCCGCTGGGTGGCCCGTCGAGCCCTCCGGATATGGGCGAGGCCGCTCGATGCTTCATCAACCTCGCTTGGCCCGACGGAGCCAGTTGCCGCCCCAATCCGGCGCGTGGTTCAGCAACTCGCCGCTCCAGTTCAGCTCGATGAGGAGTGGCGAGTTGCTCCACGCCGGCACGACGGCGAGCACGCCGGTACGGGCGTCGTCGCTGCCGTGTCGTACCGCGCCACCAGTGTCTGCGGTGGCCGCGCCTCCCGTGTCTGTGGGTGTGCCTCCCGTGCCTGCGGCAACGCCATGCAGGCAGAGACAAAAGCCGGGTGTGTGGAGAGCGACGAGTCGGTGGCCACTTCTTCGTGTCCGCCGCCATCATCGAGGAGAAGTAGAACACGGGAGGCCGCTGATACGTCCATTTTTCATCATGCTTTTATGTTAATATTTATTGCATTATGGGCTGTTATTTCACGTTATGTCACAATACTTATGGCTATTCTCTCTTATTTTACAAGGTTTACCATGAAGAGGGGGAATGTCGGCAGTTGGAATTCTGGCTGGAAAAGGAGCAAATATTGAAGACCTATTCTGCGCAACTCCAAAAGTCCTGAAACTCCACGGAATATCTTAAAGTAAATAAAGAAAAATCATCGCCAAAGATGAAGGCCAGGGGGCCCACACCCTGCTCACAAGGGTGGGGGGCGCGCCCCTCCCCCCTGGGCGCGCCCCCTACCTCGTGGGCCCCCTGGTGGCTCTCCGACGCCCATCTTCTCCTATATGAAGTCTTTCAATGAGAAAAAAAATCATAAGCAACCTTTCGGGACGAGACTCCGCCGCCACGAGGTGGAACCTTGGCAGAACCAATCTAGGGCTCCGGCGGAGCTGTTTTGCCGGGGACACTTCCCTCCGGGAGGGGGAAATCATCGCCATCATCATCACCAACGCTCCTCTCATCGGGAGAGGGCAATCTCCATCAACATCTTCACCAGCACCATCTCATCTCCAAACCCTAGTTCATCTCTTGTATCCCATTCTTGTCTCTAAGTCCGGGATTGGTGCTAGTAGGTTGCTAGTAGTGTTGATTACTCCTTGTAGTTGATGCTAGTTGGTTTACTTGGTGGAAGATCATATGTTCAGATCCTTTATGCATATTATTACCCCTCTGATTTTGAACATGAATATGCTTTGTGAGTAGTTACGTTTGTTCCTGAGGACAAGGGAGAAGTCTTGCTATTAGTAGTCATGTGAATTTGGTATCCGTTCGATATTTTGATGAGATGTATGTTGTCTAACCTCTAGTGGTGTTATGTGAACGTCGACTACATAACACTTCACCATTATTTGGGCCTAGAGGAAGGCATTGGGAAGTAATAAGTAGATGATGGGTTGCTAGAGTGACAGAAGCTTAAACCCTAGTTTATGCGTTGCTTCGTAAGGGGCTGATTTGGATCCATATGTTTCATGCTATGGTTAGGTTTACCTTAATACTTTTGTTGTAGTTGCGGATTCTTGCAATAGAGGTTAATCATAAGTGGGATGCTTGTTCAAGTAAGAACAGCACCCAAGCACCGGTCCACCCACATATCAAATTATCAAAGTACCGGACGCGAATCATATGAGCGTGATGAAAACTAGCTTGACCATATTCCCATGTGTCCTCGGGAGCATTTTTCCTATTATAAGAGTTTGTTCTGGCTTGTCCTTTGCTACAAAAAGGATTGGGCCACCTTGCTGCACCTTATTTACTTTTGTTACTTGTTGCTCGTTACAATTTATCTTATCACAAAACTATCTGTTACCACTTATTTCAGTACTTGCAGAGAATACCTTGCTGAAAACTGCTTATCATTTCCTTCTGCTCCTCGTTGGGTTCGACGCTCTTACTTATCGAAAGGACTAAGATAGATCCCCTATACTTGTGGGTCATCAGCCGCCGCCACTTGGGTCCCATGAAGGCCACCGCCGAGGCGACGACTGCGCATTCAGGTGGTTTCTTTGCTGCTTCGTATCTTTTGAGGACTTTCATCGACCCCGCAAGTGTCTACCGGACATGAGGAAGACAATGGGATCCGCGGGTGGCCATTTAGATTAGGTACTCCCTCTCTTGCTGGCGGGAAATATTTGTTCTAAGAATGAATAAATTGGATGTGTCTATAACTAAAATAAGTCTAGATACATCCATTTCTAGGACAAGTATTTCCGGACGGAAGGAGTATTAATTATACCAAGAGAGCCGGATTAGCACCGCTTAGTTCATGTAAATGTAATGAAATCCATCATGTTTATATGAAGATTCGGCTTTTTTATATGAAATCCTGCATGCTTATATGAAAACTGTCCGTGTTTGCACGAATTTCATCTGGTTGGTTAGAGTTGTGAAAATGTATGCCGCTGACGTTTGATGTCGTCCTCCGCGGAAGGAAGCAGGAGGAAATTTGCCGGCTGCCGTTGGAGATGCTCTTATGCTGGAAATAATAGTCACATCCAATCATTTGAGTTAATTACGTGTATGATTCTCCCTCTATAAAAAGTTAATTGCATGTACAGTGTACACGTGACTTACAGGGTGGCTACAGCTTCATACAGAAAGTTAAAAAGAAACAAGTCCATCCTTAATCTTGTATTCTAAGTACTCTGTGGGTTTCACTGTCAGGACAAAGAAGTATATATTAAATAAGTAATATATAATATAAAACTCTAAAGTTAAAGACAAAATTCAAACTCAAGTCATCGCGTTGCGAGCATCCGACGCTAACCAGTCCAGCACATTTTTGTTGTAGACCATGCTGGAGATATATCTCCATGGCTACTCTTATACTCCATCCGTTCCTAAATATTTGTCTTTTTCAGATTTCAAATGGAGTACCACATACGGATGTGTATGTAGACATATTTTAGAGTGTAAATTCACTCATTTTGCACCGTATGTAGTAACTTGTTGAGATCTCTAAAAAGACAAATATTAAGGAACGGAGGGAGTAGAAAATAGAGTTGGTGATGATGGTGTGCGTGCCATCCTGCAATATATGCTGTCGGATTTATATCTAACGGATAGGAAGGAAACTATCGCAATTTTGCAAAAAGATGCCCACACCCCTCTCCACGTATGCATATAAGGCCTTCCCTCGTTCATCCTTTTCTCTACTCTTACTAGCAATGTGCCCATGCATTGCAACAGATCCAAAATAGAATAATACATGTTCACAACCTTGAAAGAAAAACACTCTATATATCACTAAAAATATACTCGTATTAGGTTTCACTCGAAATATATTCCTTGTGGCTGTTTTGACGAGGTGGGGGAGGGATGTGGTTGGTTTCAAGATACTAAGGGGTTTCTACAAATTGGAGCAGAGAAGTGGGGTCTTGTTGCAGAAATGCCACGACTTACATCATAATCGTTAGATGCAGATCTGATGGTCAGAAATGACGGATGACAGACACACCATCATCACCAACTGAGTCTTTTATAGGAGTTAGAGATAAAAAATAGAGTTGGTGATGATGGTGTGCCTGCCATCCTGCAATATAGGCCGTCTGATTTATATCTGATGGATAGGAAGGAAACTATGGCAATTTTGCAAAAAGATACCCACACCCCTCTACACATTTGCAAATAAGGCCTTCCCTCATTCATCCTTTTCTCTCACAAGATAAACTACTCATATAAATGCATCTTGATGTTCCATGCAACGCATGGGCATCTTGCTAGTCTCTCACAAGATAAACTACTCATACAAACGCATCTTGATGTTCCGTGCAACGCACGAGCATCTAGCTAGTTTCTTTTAAAATAGTTACTGCGATAATTGGGTTGAAGTGATATATTATATGTCTGCCCCGAATGGTTTCATATTCACTAGTAGTAACAAAGAAAAGGTTGTCTTGTTAATTAACAGAAAACAGGATGAAAACTATCACATGAGGCTGGTGAAAACAAGGCACATTGTGTTTAGCGTCATCGTCACTACAGCTATGCGCGCGCGAGAAGTCTACATATTGAGGGGGCTACGGAGAAAAAGACGTATCTCGTGTGTTTAAGCGAGGCACAGAGACACAATGTTTGAGAGAGAAACCGATTGACAGATTAAGATCAGATCGAGTGGTCACCCTTCAGCTGTCATTGTTGGGGGGGGGGGTGGGGTGGGGAAGGGGAGGTAGAGAAAGACATATTGAGAGTGTGCACGGTAGGCATAGAGGCACAACTAGCGAGTGTGTGTGTGCTAATCTGTGTGTGTTTGAAAGAGGAGTAGATAGATTACTATCAAGATCGAGGTGCCACCCTACTCCTTCGGTGTCGGGTTGTGTGTGTGTGTGTTTGAGAGAGAAGCCAGTCAATAAATTAGTATCAAGATTGAGGTGTCACCCAACTCCTTCGGTGTCGGGAAGTGTGTGTGTGTGTGGGTGGGTGGGTGGTGGTGGTGGGGGGGGGGAAGTGACACTTACATATCTCTACTCTTACAAAAAACAGTGTTGGTGATGATGGTGTTCCTGCCATCCTGCAATATAGGCCATCCGATTTATATCTGACGGATAGGAAGGAAACTACGACAATTTTGCAAAAAGATACCCACACGCCTCTCCACATTTGCAAATAAGGCATTCCCTCGTTCATCTTTTTCTTCCACAAGATAAACTAATCATACAAATGCATCTTGATGTTCCGTGCAACGCATGGGCATCTTGCTAGTAGGGAGAAGAAGTTTGCGTGACCCATATCTATATTAAGGGATAGGTAAACAGGATGTGTGCGAGGCATACTTAAAGCATCACGGAGATAAACAAATGGTGTGCATGCAAGTGCCGAAAAAAATGAAGCGATAAACAATGTCTACGCGTGCGCGCGCGCGCGTGTGTGTGAGAGAGATAGAGATAGATAGATAGAGAGAGAGAGCAAAATATCAAAACAAAAGGTGCTCTGCTGGAATCCCATTGTATGTATTCATATGGTTCCGGAATTCGGGTTAACCTTAGGCATATGTGTGAGAGACATAATTATCCTTTGAGACATTAGTGGCTATGGGTGGGCGGAATTAAAGGGGTGGGCATGTTCGACAGAGAGAGCGTGTGTTTTTCTGTGTGAGAGACTTGTAGGACGGGGTAGAAAGACAAATTCTAACCTTGACGGAGGGAGAGAAATACATGAAGTGCGCGTGTGTGATTCCGATGCCCACGTGGAAATGAGATATGTATGCGTGTGAGAGAGATTGCACAATTCATTCACGTATCACTATCTAGCGATCGTGGACGTGCATCGCTTGAACATAAATCAATATCTACTTCGTATCGTGGCCAAAGGTACAATATTGATTCAATGCTATAAAGATTGGACGCTCACATATCACATTTTTTTCTATCTAAATAAACCTTTACAATTGTGCATGCCAAAGTAACAGTGATGTTTCTTCAAACAACCAATGTAGCTATCATGTACATGCACCATTGTTACTCTTGCATTCAAATTCATTTGTTGGATGATTTAAGGTTCTATTATGAAGTAATATATGTAATATTCATATATGAATTCAACGGGTACGCAATTTATGAAATGGAGGCTATGTAATCATATGAGGTAACACTTTTAAGTAGCGGACTACAATATCCATTTCTTTTGTGGGACTACAATATCCATTTCTTTTTGTGCGCCTCTACACTAACACGTCAATGCATTATGTTTAAAGTAAATAACCAATGGCACTAAATTATTTATTTACACGAGAAATACGTAGGCTGAGCGTTTGATCCCTTTTTTTGTGAATGCGCCTCTACACCCATACGATTGGCTGCTCCCGTGTGAACGTCCAAGTTATCGGCGCATCATCCCGAGTTATTGTCTTTTTTTCTGGGGTGGACTTCACACCAGTTATTAACTACTGACGTGTGCCCCGTGTACACAGTCTCGCATGACCTTCCCGCTAGCACGGTCCAAAATTAGTTGAAACTGGATACGAACGATCCCGCGGGCGCCAAAATCTCCCGCCTCCTTCTAAAATTTCTGCCACCTAGTCTTTAGCATGCGAAATTCCCCTTTTATCCTTGGTGCACGGAGAACAACAGTAACAATACCGCCCTCATCTACATAATAGATTGGGGCTGCTTTGGTAACTTCTGGTTCCCCCCACCACACGGCACCACATTTCCTCTCCCCCTCCCTCAAAAACGACTAACTCCACATCACTAGAGCATCTTACATCACGCCATCCGTACTTCATCGGCCTTTCTACCCCTCCCCTCTCGAAACCCTAGACTGCTCATCCACCGGCGTACCAGAGCCCATTCACTGCCAGCGGCGTCCACCTCGCCGGATCTGCTTCTGCGGCCGCATCTACCCCTCCCACCTTCACTAGAAACAAGTAGACTGCTCATCCACCACTATACCACAGCCCATTCAGTGCCGGCCTTGTCCACGGCGCCGAATCTGCTTCGCCAGTACTCTCGTCAACCGCAGCGCATCTGCAGCGGCTCATTCGTACTCCCCACCGGAGACGCTTCGTCCACACCCCCCGGAACCGCCCCACCGACGGCCTCTGATCCTCTTCGCTGACACCTTCCTCAATCCTACCAGAGCCGCTTCACCGACACCATCGTCAACCCTACCGGAGTAGCTTCGCCTATACCATTCTCAACCCTACCGGGGCCGCTTTGCCAACTCACAAGTTCACGGCCACAGATCCGCTTCGTCGCACCCTCATCCAACCTACCGAAGCAGCTTCTAACGCCCCGTCCATGGGCGCAGATCCGCATCGTCGACACCATCCTTAACCCAACCACCGGAGTAGCTTCACCGACGCCTTCGTCCACGGCCACGGATCCGCTTCGCCCACACCGTAGTCCACCCTACCAGAGCTACTCCACAAACACCCTACTCGACGGTTCTAGATCTCCTTACCGGACCCCGACAGCCAACGCAACGTCATCACCCCTGACGTTTCTAACCTGATTCCCACCGTCTGGCTAGATGCCAACCACGCGCCACGGCCTAGGTACTTTGTTGGGGAACATAGTAATTTCAAAAAAATTCCTACGCACACGCAAGATCATGGTGATGCATAGCAACGAGAGGGGAGAGTGTTGTCCACATACCCTCGTAGACCGAAAGTGGAAGCGTTATGACAACGCGGTTGATGTAGTCGTACGTCTTCACGATCTGACCGATCAAGTACCGAACGCACGACACCTCTGAGTTCAGCACACGTTCAGCTCGATGACGTCCCTCGAACTCACGATGAAGCAGAGCTTCGAGGGTGAGTTCCATCAGCACGACGGTGTGATGACGGTGATGATGATGCTACTGACGCAGGGCTTCGCCTAAGCATCGCTACAATATGACCGAGGTGGATTATTGTGGAGGGGGGGGGGACCGCACACGGCTAAAAGATCAACTGATTAACTTGTGTGTCTATGGGGTGCCCCCCTCCCCCGTATACAAAGGAGTGGAGGAGGGGGAGGGGCCGGCCATCCTAGGCGCGCCCCAAGGGGAGTCCTACTCCCACCGGGAGTAGGACTCCAACCCTTCCAAGAGTAGGAGTAGGAGAGAGGGAAGGAGGAGAGGGAGGAAGGAAAGGGGGGTGCCGCCCCCCTCCTTGTCCAATTCGGACTAGAGGGGGAGCGGGTGCGCGGCCTGCCTTGGCCGCCCCTCCTCTTCTCCACTAAGGCCCAATAGGCCCATTAAACTCCCCGGGGGGTTCCGGTAACCCCTCGGTACTCCGGGATTTGTCCGAACTTGCCCGGAACCCTTCCAAAGTCCAAACATAGTCATCCAATATATCGACCTTTATGTCTCGACCATTTCGAGACTCCTCGTCATGTCCGTGATCATATCCGGGACTCCGAACTACCTTAGGCTCATCAAAACACATAAACTCATAATACCGATCGTCACCGAATGTTAAGCGTGCGGACCCTACGGGTTCGAGAACTATGTAGACATGACCGAGACTCGTTTCTGGTCAATAACCAATAGAGGAACCTGGATGCTCATATTGGCCCCCACATATTCTACAAAGATCTTTATCGGTCAAACCGCATAACAACATACGTTGTTCCCTTTGTCATCGGTATGTTACTTGCCCGAGATTCGATCGTCGGTATCTCAATACCTAGTTCAATCTCATTACCGGTAAGTCTCTTTACTCGTTCCGTAATGCATCATCCCGTAACTAACTCATTAGTCACATTGCTTGCAAGGCTTTTAGTGATGTGCATTACCGAGAGGTCCCAGAGACACCTCTCCGACAATCGGAGTGAAAAATCCTAATCTTGATCTATGCCAACTCAACAAACACAATCGGAGACACCTGTAGAGCACCTTTATAATCACCCAGTTATGTTGTGACGTTTGGTAGCATACAAAGTGTTCCTCCGGTGTTCGGGAGTTGCATAGTCTCATAGTCAAAGGAACATGTATAAGTCATGAAGAAAGCAATACCAACATACTAAATGATCAAGTGCTAAGCTAACAGAAGGGGTAAAGTCAATCACATCATTCTCTAATGATGTGATCCCATTAATCAAATGACAACTCATGTCTATGGCTAGGAAACTTAACCATCTTTGATTAACGAGCTAGTCAAGTAGAGGCATACTAGTGACACTCTATTTGTCTATGTATTCACACATGTACTAAGTTTTCGGTTAATACAATTCTAGCATGAATAATAAACATTTATCATGATATAAGGAAATATAAATAACAACTTGATTATTGCCTCTAGGGCATATTTTCTTCAGTCTCCCACTTGCACTAGAGTCGATAATCTAGATTACATTGTAATGATTCTAACACCCATGGAGTCTTGGCGCTGATCATGTTTTGCTCGTGAGAGAGGTTAGTCAACGGGTCTGCAACATTCAGATCCGTATGTATCTTGCAAGTCTATATGTTCCCTTCCGACACTTGATGATGGATGGAATTGAAGCATCTCTTGATGTGCTTAATTCTCTTGTGAAATCCGGATTCCTTCGCCAAGGCAATGGCTCCATTATTGTCACAAAAGATTTTCATTGGACCTGATGCACTAGGTATGACACGTAGATTGGATATGAACTCCTTCATCCATACTCCTTCATTTGCTGCTTCCAAAGCAGCTATGTACTCCGCTTCACACGTAGATCCCGCCACGACGCTTTGCTTAGAACTGCACCAACTTACAGCTCCACCGTTTAATATAAATATGTATCCGGTTTGTGACTTAGAGTCATCCGGATCAGTGTCAAAGCTTGCATCGATGTAACCATTTACGATGAGCTCTTTGTCACCTCCATAAACGAGAAACATATCCTTCATCCTTTTCACGTATTTCAGGATGTTCTTAACCGCCGTCCAGTGATCCACTCCTGGATTACTTTGGTACCTCCCTGCTAAACTAATAGCAAGGCACACATCAGGTCTGGTACACAGCATTGCATACATGATAGATCCTATGGCTAAAGCATAGGGAACATCTTTCATTTTCTCTCTATCTTCTGCAGCGGTCGGGCATTGAGTCTGACTCAATTTCACACCTTGTAATACAGGCAAGAACCCTTTCTTTGCTTGATCCATTTTTAACTTCTTCAAAACTTTATCAAGGTATGTGCTTTGTGCAAGTCCAATTAAGCGTCTTGATCTATCTCTATAGATCTTGATGCCTAATATATAAGCAGCTTCACCGAGGTGTTTCATTGAACAACTCTTATTCAAGTATCCTTTTATGCTATCCAGAAATTCTATATCATTTCCAATCAATAATATGTCATCCACATATAATATTAGAAATGCTACAGAGCTCGCACTCACTTTCTTGTAAATACAGGCTTCTCCAAAAGTCTGTATAAAACCATATGCTTTGATCACACTATCAAAACGTTTATTCCAACTCCGAGATGCTTGCACCAGTCCATAAATGGATCGCCGGAGCTTGCACACTTTGTTAGCATCCTTTGGATCGATAAAACCTTCGGGTTGCATCATATACAACTCTTCTTCTAGAAATCCATTCAGGAATGCAGTCTTTAGATCCATTTGCCAAATTTCATAATCATAAAATGCAGCAATTGCTAACATGATTCGGACAGACTTAAGCATCGCTATGAGTGAGAAGGTCTCATCGTAGTCAATTCCTCGAACTTGTCGAAAACCATTTGCAACAAGTCAGGCTTTGTAGACAGTAACATTACCGGCAGCGCCAGTCTTCTTCTTGAAGATCCATTTATTCTCGATGGCTTGCCGATCATCGGGCAAGTCAACCGAAGTCCACACTTTGTTCTCATACATGGATCCCATCTCAGATTTCATGGCTTCAAGCCATTTTGCGGAATTTGGGCTCATCATCGCTTCCTCATAGTTCGTAGGTGCGTCATGGTCAAGTAACATGACTTCCAGAACAGGATTACCATACCACTCTGGTGCGGATCTTACTCTGGTTGACCTACGAGGTTCGGTAGTAACTTGATCTGAAGTTTCATGATCATTATCATCAGCTTCCTCACTAATTGGTGTAGGGATCACATGAACTGATTTCTGTGATGAACTACTTTCCAATAAGGGAGCAGGTACAGTTACCTCATCAAGTTATACTTTCCTCCCACTCACTTCTTTTGAGAGAAACTCCTTCTCTAGAAAGGATCCATTCTTAGAAACGAATGTCTTGCCTTCGGATCTGTGTTAGAAGGTGTACCCAACGGTTTCCTTTGGGTATCGTATGAAGACACATTTCTCTGATTTGGGTTCGAGCTTATAAGGTTGAAGCTTTTTCACATAAGCATCGCAGCCAAACTTTCAGAAACGACAACTTTGGTTTCTTGCCAAACCACAGTTCATAAGGCGTCGTCTCAACGGATTTAGATGGTGCCCTATTTAATGTGAATGCGGCCGTATCTAAAGCATAACCCCAAAACGATTGCGGTAAATCAGTAAGAGACATCATAGATCACACCATATTTAATAAAGTGCGGTTATGATGTTCGGACGCACAATTACGCTGTGGTGTTTCGGGTGGCGTGAGTTGCGAAACTATTCCGCATTGTTTCAAATGAAGACCAAACTCGTAACTCAAATATTCTCCTCCACGATCAGATCGTAGAAACTTCATTTTCTTGTTACAATGATTTTCCACTTCACTCTGAAATTCTTTGAACTTTTCAAATGTTTCAGACTTATGTTTAATCAAGTAGATATACCCATATCTGCTCAAATCATCTGTGGAAGTGAGAAAATAACGATACCCACCGCGAGCCTCAATATTCATCAGACCACATACATCAGTATCTATGATTTCCAACAAATCTGTTGCTCGCTCCATTGTTCCGAAGAACGGAGTTTTACACTACTAGGAAAAGGGCTATAGATGAAATTGACACTAATGGCGCACCAGACATGTGGTGCGCCATTACTATATACTAATGGCGCACCGTGTGTTGGTGCGCCATTAGTGTTCAAATACTAATGGCGCACCACATCCACGATGCGCCATTAGTAACAAGTTTTTTTTCGAAACTAGTAATGGAGCACCAGGGATAGTGCGCCATTACTAGTTAAACTAGTAATGGCGCACCACATCCACGGTGCGCCATTAGTAAATTTTTCTCATTTTTTTTCAAATTTTTTATTTTTTTTTCAAAACTAGTAATGGCGCACCAGGGATAGTGCGCCATTACTAGTTAAACTAGTCATGGCGCACGACATCCAGGGTGCACCACTCCCACGGTGCGCCATTACTAGTTCAACTAGTAATGGCGCACCACTCCCACGGTGCGCCATTACTAACTTGGCCCAAAAATTCCCTTGCATGCACCCCCCTGGACCGCCTTTTCAGTTTAAAAAATAAAAGAAAATGATGAAAATTTCAAAAAAATAAAAGAAAATAAGTTTCCCATGTGATATGTGGTCTAGTTGTTGGGAAAGTTTACAAATATGAATTTCGACTTTATTTGCAAAATCTCTCTGGAATTTGTAAAATGGACATAACTTTTGCATACGAACTTGGATTAAAAAGTTTTCTATATGAAAAATCATCTACTCGAACCCCGTTAAACATTTTCAAAATCCTAAAAAACCTAACAGAAAAAAAGTTACGGGGCTTTTAAGATCTGGAGGCAAAAAAATTCAAAAAAATTCAAACTTACTAGTGGCGCACCGTTTGCTAGGTGCGCCACTAGTAATAGAAAAAAAATTGGTTTCCAATTTTTTTTGAAATTTTTTCAAAATATGATACGTAATATTACCGGGAAGTTTGAAATATTTTTTCGAAATTTCATCATACTCATAAAAATTAACAAAGTCCTAGACATCAACAAGGTTTAATAGGACTGATATGATAGATATATCAACAAGTGCTTGTGAAGTGAGGTGGTGTTGGGGTTGGTTAGAACTGCGAAGTTAAGCGTGCTCGGGATGGAGTAGTGTGAGGATGGGTGACCTTCCGGGAAGTTTGACCACAAAGTGCGATTTGACTTGAGATTTAGCAAATTGACCCGAGATTAAGCCATAGTGACCGGAGATTAAGAAAAAAAATGATTTTTTTTAAAAAATCTGATTGTTTTTTTAAAATTTGTTACTAATGGCGCACTTTCATGTGGTGCGCCATTAGTATACCAGATAAGCGCACCATGGGCTATACTAATGGTGCACCTGTGGTGCGCCATTAGGATATCAGATACTAGTGGCGCACTAGTGGTGCGCGATTAGTAAAAAGTACTAGTGGCGTGGTACTAGTGGCGCACCAGTAGTGCGCCATTGGTAGGCAAAACTGGTGCGCCACTAGTAGGCCTTTTCCTAGTAGTGTTAGTCATCTTGCCCATGAGGCATGGTTCACAAGTACCAATTCATAATCAAGTGATTCCAAAAGTCCATCAGAATGGAGTTTCTTCATGTGCTTTACACCAATATGACCTAAACGGCAGTGCCACAAATAAGTTGCACTATCATTATCAACTCTGCATCTTTTGGCTTCAATATTATGAATATGTGTATCACTACTATCGAGATTCAATATAAATAGACCACTCTTCAAGGGTGCATGACCATAAAAGATATTACTCATATAAATAGAACAACCATTATTCTCAGATTTAAATGAATAACCGTCTCGCATCAAACAGGATCCAGGTATAATGTTCATGCTCAATGCTGGCACCAAATAACAATTATTCAGGTCTAAAACTAATCCCGAAGGTAGATGTAGAGGTAGCGTGACGACGATGATCACATCAACTTTGGAACCATTTCCCACATGCATCGTCACCTCGTCCTTAGCCAATCTTCGCTTAATCCGTAGCCCCTGTTTTGAGTTGCAAATATTAGCAACAGAACTAATATCAAATACTCAGGTGCTACTGTGAGCATTAGTAAGGTACACATCAATAACATGTATATCACATATATCTTTGTTCACCTTGCCATCCTTCTTATCCGCCAAATACTTGGGGCAGTTTCGCTTCCAGTGACCAGTCTGTTTGCAGTAGAAGCACTCAGTCTCAGGCTTAGGTCCAGACTTGGGTTTCTTCACTTGAGCAGCAACTTGCTTGCCATTCTTCTTGAAGTTCCCCTTCTTCCCTTTACCCTTTTTCTTGAAACTGGTGGTCTTGTTGACCATCAACACTTGATGCTCCTTCTTGATTTCTACCTCCGCAACCATTGCGAAGAGCTCGGGAATTGTCTTATCCATCCCTTGCATATTATAGTTCATCACGAAGATCTTGTAGCTTGGTGGCAGTGATTGAAGAATTCTGTCAATGACACTATCACCCGGAAGATTAACTCCCAGTTGAATCAAGTGATTATTATACCCAGACAATTTGAGTATATGTTCAGTGACAGAACTATTCTCCTCCATCTTGCAGCTGTAGAACTTATTGGAGACTTCATATCTCTGTGACACTCCAAAAATTTTGATTTGGTTTTTACCAAAATCTTTATTTGATTTGGAGGAGGCTATTTTTTAAAAAAAATTTGGAAGCTATTTAAATTTTTTCTTAAACCCTCTCCCTCTCAAAACTTTTATGACAAATATTTTGGTACTCCTCTCAACCTTGATTTGTGGTCTTGAGAGCTTTTCATTTTTGTCTTGACTCTACTCTAGTTATTTTTGAAATTTCTTCTATTAAGAAGGAACCCTAAGGATTATGGGTTTATTCTTTCCCCATTCAAAATTTCCTCTTTTGCCATGTCACATTTTGACATAGCATCCCAAAACCCCTCCCTGCCTTGGATCAAATCAAGACTCCCATCTCCAGCAAGTTTCAAGCCATTTTTGATTTTTATCTAATTTATTTTTCCCTTAAAAACTATTTCTGCCATTATTTATGGACCTAGGTGGTTTACAAAGGAAGTACCATTTTACTTTTGAGTTTTGATCCCAAACCAACTCCTCTGGCTAGTCCTTAGCACCCTCAACCTAGGACCATCAAGATCCACTTGGCCTCAGTTCAAATATTTCAAATTTTGCCCACTACAAGTTTGGACCAGAAATACCATTTTTGGTGAAATTCATATTTTTCTTTTTCCAAAAATTCTGAGATAATTCATGCAGCTTCTAGATACAACAAGAGGCCACCTCACCAAAGATCAGCTCCAGAAAAATTTCCAACATGCCAAAATCATTTCGTCGAGCACCTGGCATGCACTGTTGCTGTGCAAGTTCAGAAAATTCAGAAGTTCAGTGTTTCTGTTTCGCCGTCAGTGTCGTTTTCTTCAGACCACGACGTCCATCTCGCCAGTGCGCGTGCTGGCATCTAGCTCACTGCTCCCCCTTCTTATCCAGTGCGCCGCACACTCGCTTGGCCGTGTGCGGACGTCGGTGGCGACGTGGCTCGCTAGCTCCGGTGCCTTCTGCGGTGGCAGAGCCGCCCATGGCGACCAACAGAGGCCGGCCCTGCCTTTCGGCGCCGTCCGGTACCGCCCCAGCCACCAGGGCCCTCCGCGTGTCCACCTCCTTCTCTGTGCACGACTGCGGCACCGTCGTCGTGGCCTGGCAAGCACAGGGCATGCTCTCTGCCACCGACGGGCCCGCGAGGCGCTGTTCCGTCGAAACCGCGGAGCAGGCCGAATCCAACCAAGGTTAGTGTCTAAATGGGACCAGTGGATCATCACGGTGATGCCTAGCGACCTAAACCACTTGACTGACCTCTGCCTCGCCGTAATCCTCGCCGGCGTTATCCCGTTCACGGCCACCGCCTCGGATCAGCTATAAAAGGAGCCCCCGAGCTCGTTCTCGACCCAGCGCCACACCTCCACCGCACCAGAGACCCGCCTAGCCACTAGGAGGACCCCGAGGAGGTCGCCTTCCCCGACTCCGGCCACCCCGATCCGCCTCGGGCTCCGACTTGATTCACTCAGGTGAGGCCACCCCCGCCTCCCAAACCGCGTCAGCAAACCCCTAGCGCACCCAGTACCCTAACCCGAGCCTCAATTCAACCTTTGCAGCTCTCCCCGGTGAGATGCACCAACGCCTGAACCACCGTTCGCCGGAGTTGGGGCCGCCGTCGACGTGGGGCTCGCCGACGCTCAACTCCACCACCCACAGACGCGGAAGGACACGGTGAACACGTTGGTAAACCCCGATTCCCCTGCCTCGCCGTGGATCGCCGCCGGCGACCACCGCGGCCCTCGGGCGCCAACACTCTGTTTTAGTTTTCAAACCCGACGGGTGGGACCTCCCCATCAACTTTTTCTTCTTTTTGAAACGTTTTTTGAAAACGCCTTCAGGCAAAACACGTCTTCCCCCTGGACTGACGTATTCTAGACTGAACGTTTTCTGTTTTTATAAAGAAAACCCTGGAAACTTTCTGTTTCATTATAGAAAGGTCCCTGGACTAAAACTCTTATAACTTTTAAACAAAAGATGATTTTAACTTGAAACTTTTTCTGTCATCTCTATTTTTCTGTCCAGTTTTTTGTCATATTTATTTGAAACATATTTGGGATATTTCTTTTGTGCACGCACGGTATTTATGTAGTATCCAATTTTCTTTCAATACGTAGATACCGGAAGGGGTAAAGGAGACGCGAACTTCGCCGAGCTAGACTCCGAATTCTCTGAACCAGGCAAGCATGTTTGAACCTTTGATATGACGAGTGTTTTGCATGTTTTCTAGAGTAGTTTTTCTCATGGCATGTTTATATAAGCATGGGTGAATGTTATGTGCATGATAGACATGCTACAAGTGAGCCTCGAAGTTTGGGTGTTCTTATGATGATAAGATAACACGATCATTTGGTGACATGATGGGTTGCAGGCTGGTATTGTTGAAGCATGCCAGTTTTATGTCAACCGTGAACTCCAGTTTTAACGTGGGTCAAGTCTCGATCCCGTCCGTTTTCCCTTCGTGCTGCCACCTGTTTTCTGCAAAGAGGGCGGTTTAGTAAGTTGCAAACCTCTTTCCTAGTACACACCAAACAGAGGGACCGCGATGAGGGTTCCATGGCCCTAGATTAAAGCCCGTCATCTGGTCAGGGGGCATGGGTGTTTCCGGTTGGGACCGAGAGGGGGGCACCCCTTAGAGCGCGCGATATAAATTTGATCCCATGCTATTCGAGGTTGTGGCCTCCCCGTCTTAAGGTTTTTCTTGAACGTTGCCGAGGGTGATTCCTGGCAACGGAATGTGGGATGGGTGTGTACTGGTTAGACGTGTTTCTTCTAAAACACCGTAAACGGAACTAGTCCTTGTGACTACCGAAATCTGTTGGCTGTGGTAAAAAGTACAAACTCTACAGAGTCAAAACCCTTCGAATATCCAGGTCCATGAGCTAGGACTTGGCCATCATCTCATTAACAATGTCAGTATGATTGACAAATCTCAGTATCAACCTCGGTGACAGCCTCCGGAGAGTGAACATAAAACCGAGAGTGGTAAACTCGGTTGAAGGTTATTCATGTGAATGGACTAACCAGTTTATTATTATACGCTAAGTATTTCCTTGTGATGATTTGAATTCATGAGCTACTTAAATTCGAATGATAAAACTATAAGCCCTTTATGTGATGTCGGTCAGACGTCCGACTGTGGCATTATTGTTATTTACTTTTGGTATAAGCCCTTTATGTGATGTCGGTCAGACGTCCGACTGTGGCATTATTGTTATTTACTTTTGGTATAAGCCCTTTATGTGATGTCGCTCAGACGTCCGACTGTGGCATCATTGTTATCTACTTTTGATATAAGCCCTTTACGTGATGTCGCTCAGACGTCCGACTGTGGCATCATTGTTACTTATTTTCATTATAAGCCCTTTCCGATGTGTCGCTTAGACGCCCGACTGTGGCACGCCCTGTTATTTACTTTTCAATATAAGCCCTTTATGTGGTGTCGCCTCGACGCCCGACTGCGGCACGTTAAATTTGTTTCCACCTTTGAGGCATCGCTTCAGACACCCGATCGGTCTTCAGTTATTTTTTTATTGGGATTTCGGGAGGACTACCGCCTGATTTCCTCTTATTTATCATGCAGTGCAAATCTATTATTTGATTGTGCATACTAACCTGCTCATGTGCATCATGTTTACGTTTGTTATATCTTATGTCCAAACTGTCTTGCGAGTATATTCAAAGTACTCACCTGGCTTGTTGATTTGGCCAGATGTTGACGAAGGCGATCTTATGGATGAAGAGTTCGATAGCGATTCCGACGCCTAGAGGAGTCCCAGTCAGTCACGTGCGACCCTAGAGTTGTTCACTTGTATTATACACGCTTCCTCCACCCAAATCAAATCATCAAGCCTCACCCCGACGCTTGATGAGCTGTAAGATTTCAGAGTCATGTCAGCCACTTCTCTGTGACATATCCACCACCACCTTTATTACGAGTCAGTAGCTATGCCACCCTACCCTTGTGCCATATCCGCCTTTATGTATAATATAGGCGTGCTTGTAATAAATTGTTGAGCATCCTCAGCTCAACCATGTATAATATTAGTACTATTGGATTTCTGTATCAAGGTTTTGTCTGCCAGTAAGAAGAATTCTTCTGTACTAGTTAATACAAAGATCGGCTTTTCAATAAATATCTTATTGGAAAGGCGGTCATGAAAAACTTGGTATCAGAGTCAGGCTGACTGTAGGAAGCCACTAGGTGCGATAGCTAATCGGTTATTAGCTTACTTTATCATTCTGCATATTGTAGCAATTTTCTGTTGGTCATCATAAATTTATGATTTGACTATTCGGGATTTTGTCTACTTTTGTAGATGGCGAGCAACGATTGTGAGTCGCAGGTGTTCGCCAATGTTCCTGAGGGGTTTATCAAGCTCCTCATCTCCATCACCAAGATTGCGATCGGGCCATCAGTCCGTCCAGAGTTCACACTCTACCGGCACAAGCTCAGTGACTGCTTGTCTATGTACCAGGCCTCCGTTCAGTTCAAGGGAGGACGCGCCGAGTTCCGCCGCTTCCGATTCGTCGGGAGGGCCATGCCTACGGAGAGGCATGCCATGCAGATGGCTGCCCGTGAGGCAATAGCTCGCCTCCGGGATGTTCTTCCTTCAATGAAGACTCGTCGTTACCGCTACCTCCCATGCCACGTGCCGTACACCTGCCACTATGCATTCACTTGCGCCAGGGGAGAAAGAGATGAGGCTATTGAGATGCTTGTTGAGTACCTCAAGGCACTTGAGGCAGCTTTTGACAACCTCGTGGACAACCTCGTAGCTGCTCGCATGGATTCCATCCATGGCTGCTCCGCCAACAGGAGGGAGCTCCTCCATATGGCACCACCACTGACGTTCGTCTTGTCCTCAGCATCCTATACACCGGCCATCTTAGCCACTGCTCGCCGCCTGCCTACCACTGAGGAGTTTGACCAGGTCATTGCTCCTACTCCCGTCAGAGCTACACCACCTACCGCACCTGCACCAGCTCCTCAACCCAGTACTTCGCGCCTTGAGCCTATTAGCGAGGAGGAGATTGAGTCTCCAGCACCACTGGGTCTTTCCCTCGGCAGGCCAAAGGAAGTCTTCACCATCTCCGACTGAGTACGCCTAGCAGCAGTGTGATGTACCAGCTTGTATGATATGTTTATATGTACGTAGGTTTGGTGAGAAGTAGTTTGTGTGCGCATCATGTAGGACCTTGGAGAAGTGCACTAGCCTAAATAACATGTCAGGAATGTGTACACACATACTGAGTGATGTATTGTATAATTATGGCTTGCATGTAAGATATGTACTGAGCGGTCCTTCTCCACGCGCAATCAAGTGTTTTCTTGAAAAATGTTGAAGTTCTTGAAATTTCTGCCTTTACAAAATTATTTATTTTATGACTCAACTTTCTCATGAGTTTGCAAAAATCTACCCCAGAGTGAAAAATGCCTCGTCCCTGGACCCGTTCCATGCCGAACCCGCCGGAAAAAAATTATGGTGCCCAGACTAGTAACAATTTCACACAGGGACAGTCAAGTCAGCAAGGTAGTGAAACAACATTTTCTCAAGTATGCCGCCTTTACGAGCAGAGCCAGCAGCAGCACCAGGAAATGATGAACCATGTTATCAATATGGGGAATCATCGTGAGCCATATCAGCAGCACTCTAAATTGTCTGAATTACAGAAGACGCGTCCCCCAACATTCTCTCATACTGATAAGCCTCTTGAGGCCGATGATTGGCTTTGAGACATTGAGAGGAAGTTAATTATTGCACAATGTTCAGACCGTGAGAAGGTACTTTATGCACCTCACTATCTCACGGGAGCAGCCGCATCATGGTGGGAGAATTTCCTACACATGCACCCCAATGAAAACAATATCACATGGGAAGATTTTAAAGAAGGATTTCATGGGACGCACATTCCCAGAAGCATTATGAAGATCAAGAAAAGGGAATTTGACGACCTCAAGCAGAGAAGCATGACAGTGACTGACTACAATAGTTAGTTTACCTTATTATCTCGTTATGCCAACGAAGAACGTATGACGGAGAACAAAAAGATGGAGAAGTTTCTGGACGGTCTGGCACCAGCACTTAAATGCCAGCTGGTCGTACACACCTTTCCGGACTTCAAAACACTTGTGGATAAGGCCATTACATTGGAGAATGAGCATCACAGCTTGGAGGAATTTCACAAGCGGAAAAGGGACCAGACTACTCATGCCCGCAACAACCGGCACAAGACTGACCCTCAGAAGACTGGAGCAAACAGACCCACAAACAATGTTCCGCGCTCAATCAAAAATTTTCACGTAAGGGACAAGGATTTTACATATCGCCCAGGTGTTACTTGCTATGCTTGTGGAGAGGAAGGGCACTATGCTAAACAGTGCCCAAAGCCAAGAAACTCGGCCCCAAAGCCGAACAATAATGGGAACAATTCAGCAACCAAGCGTAACAACTTCAACCCCAACAACAATCACAAGAAGGGTCACCTGAACCATGTGACCAAGGAGGAAGCGCAGAATGCCCCGGATATCGTACTCGGTACGTTCCCTGTCAACACAATACCTGCCACGGTTTTGTTTGATTCTGGAGCTTCTCACTCGTTCATTTCGAAGAGTTTTGCTTTGCAACATGATTTTCCGATGCTTCCTTTGAAAAAAATCCATGATCATCAAGTCCCCCGGGAATAAGCAAGTCGCTCAGAGTTACTGCCAAGGTGTGGTTATTGAGCTCAGAGGACTAAAGTTTCAAGCAAACCTCGTCGTATTGGAAAATAAAGGACTGGAGGTTATCCTAGGAATGGATTGGTTAACCACCAACAAAGGGTTTATCGATTGCTTCCACCGGACTGTGATCCTCACTCATCATCACGGGAAGACAGTAAAAGTCACAGCCCAAGAAAGACCAGGATCACGACGACCAAGATTGAACAAGGTGGACACCTCAGAGTTAAGCAAAGTTCCAGTGGTGTGCGAGTTCCTTGACGTTTTTCCCGAAGAACTACCAGGCATGCCGCCGGACCGGGAAATAGAGTTCAGCATTGAACTAGCACCTGGAACCACCCCCATCTACAAGAAACCCTATAGGATGGCACCCTCCGAGTTAGTAGAATTAAAGAAGCAAATAAAAGAATTGCTGGACAAAGGATTTATAAGAGCCAGCTCCTCACCTTGGGGTTCACGAGTTTTGTTTGCCAAGAAAAAGGATGGGACACTGAGATTGTGTATAGACTATCGAGCACTCAATACGGTCACCATCAAAAATAAATATCTGATGCCACGGATAAATGATTTATTTGACCATCTCGCACAAGCCAAAGTTTTGTCAAAAATTGATTTAAGATCAGGATATCATCAATTAAAAGTACGGACAAAAGATATCCCTAAGACAGCATTCACCTCCAGATACGGGCTATATGAGTTTACAGTGATGCCGTTTGGGCTAACAAACGCCCCCGCATATTTTGTCCACCTCATGAACAAAGTATTTATGAAATTTATGGACAAATTTGTTGTGGTGTTCATTGATGATATTCTGGTATACTCTAAGACACCAGAAGAGCATGCAGAACATCTCAGGATTGTACTGGGAGAATTAAGGAAACACCAATTATACGCCAAGTTCAGCAAATGTGAATTTTGGTTAAGAGAGGTTGGTTTTCTATGCCACGTGTTGACCCAAGAAGGTGTTGCCGTGGACCCAGAAAAGGTCAAGGCCGTACTTGGCTGGAAACCACCAGCCAACGTAACCGATATCTGCAGTTTTCTGGGAATGGCTGGATACTACCGAAGGTTTATTGAGGGCTTCTCCACCATAGCGAAACCAATGACACAGTTACTCAAGAAGGCTAAGAAATTTGTATGGACTGAAGCGTTCGAGAAAAGTTTCCAAGAACTCAAGGAGAAATTAACAACAGCACCAGTGTTGGTTATACCAGACATACACAAAAGTTTTGAAGTGTATTGTGACGCATCCCGGAAAGGCCTCGGGTGTGTGCTGATGCAAGAAGGCAAGGTTGTCACATACGCTTCAAGAAAACTTCGAAAGCATGAAGAAAATTATCCTACTCATGACTTAGAATTGGCAGCAGTCATTCATGCACTCAAAGAGTGGAGACACTTCTTGCTTGGAAATCATTGTGAAATATATACAGACCATAAAAGTCTCAAATACATTTACACACAGCCAGAGCTCAATTTATGGCAACGACGCTGGTTGGAATTAGTGAAAGACTATGATGTTGGCACCACTACCAACAAGGGAAAGCAAACATAGTGGCAGATGCTCTTAGTCAAAACCCCAGCTCGGACAACAACAGTCTGCAAGACTTCAGACCTGAATTTCAACAGGAGTTCGCCAAAATCAACTTGATGATGGTCACGGAAGGCACTATATCAAATTTGGAATTACAACCCACCCTTGTGGAGCAGGTTAAGAAAGCTCAACATGGACACCCCAGCATCTAAGGCATAAAAATAAAAGTGAGTATGGGCAAGGCCTCGGAATTCGTCATAGACGACGAGGAAATATTATGGTACGGAGACAGACTTTGCGTGCCAAGTATAGAGGGCCTCAAACAGCAAACCCTGACCGAAGCCCACACCACTCCATATTCGATTCACCCTGGAGGAACCAAAATGTACAAGGACATTCAGGAAAGATTTTGGTGGCACGGTATGAAGAGGGATATAGCCACCTTCATTGCATGTTGCGATTCTTGTCAACGCATAAAAGCCGAGCACCAAAAACCAGCCGGACTACTACAACCAAACAGAATACCTGAGTGGAAATGGGACGAAATAGGGATGGATTTCATTGTCGGACTACCTCGGTCCCAACACGGAAACGATGCCATATGGGTCATCACCGATAGATTAACCAAGGTGGCACATTTCATCCCAGTAAAGACAACCCACACCACTCAAAAACTTGCCAAGATTTATCTCTCCCGTATAGTTTGTCTGCATGGAGTCCCAAAGACTATAATATCAGACAGAGGCACTCAATTCGTCTCGAAATTCTGGGATCATTTACAACAAGCTCTGGGGACTCAACTAGCATTCAGTACAGCCTACCACCCCCAGACTGATGGACAAACTGAGCGCGTGAACCAAATTCTAGAGGACATGCTGAGAGCATGTGTCCTCACCTATGGAACCAGTTGGGAAGAAAGCCTGCCATATGCCGAGTTCGCATACAACAACAGTTACCAATCCAGCCTACAAATGGCACCTTTTGAAGCCCTGTACGGACGGAGATGTCGTACCCCATTAAATTGGTCAGAGACAGGAGACAGCCGTACCTTCGGCCCAGACATGCTCAAGGAAGCTAAAGAGAAAGTTAGACTCATCAGGGACCGACTCAAGACAGCGCAAAGCCGACAAAAGAGTTACTACGATCAGAAGCACCGTGAAGTCAGCTTTGAACCCGGTGAATATGTGTACCTACGAGTATCCCCTATGAGGGGCCTGCAACGGTTCAAGGTTAAAGGAAAGCTAGCACCAAGATTTATTGGGCCCTTCTGTGTGGTTGCATGGAGAGGCACCGTAGCCTACCAGCTAGACCTACCCAAGGATCTGTCAGACGTCCACGACGTGTTCCACGTCTCACAATTGAGGAAATGTGTAAGCAACCCAGAAAAGCAGGTGTCACATGAGAACATCGACGTGCAACCAGACCTCATCTAAAGGGAGCATCCAATAAAGATATTAGAGGAGTCTGAGAGGAGGACCCGTCAGAAAACAATTAAATTCTTCAAGGTTCAGTGGAGCAATCACACCGAGGAGGAAGCGACATGGGAAAGAGAGGACTCTCTCTGGGCAGAATACCCACATCTATTTGAGGATCAGCTGAAATCTCGGGGACGAGATTTTTCCTAAGGGGGTAGGTGTTGTGACACTCCAAAAATTTTGATTTGGTTTTTACCAAATTTTTTATTTGATTTGGAGGAGGCTATTTAAAAAAAAATTTGGAAGCTATTTTTTTTCTTAAACCCTCTCCCTCTCAAAACTTTTATGACAAATATTTTGGTACTCCTCTCAACCTTGATTTGTGGTCTTGAGAGCTTTTCATTTTTGTCTTGACTCTACTCTAGTTATTTTTGAAATTTCTTCTATTAAGAAGAAACCCTAAGGATTATGGGTTTATTCTTTCCCCATTCAAAATTTCCTCTTTTGCCATGTCACATTTTGACATAGCATCCCAAAACCCCTCCCTGCCTTGGATCAAATCAAGACTCCCATCTCCAGCAAGTTTCAAGTCATTTTTGATTTTTATCTAATTTATTTTTCCCTTAAAAACTATTTCTGTCATTATTTATGGACCTAGGTGGTTTACAAAGGAAGTACCATTTTACTTTTGAGTTTTGATCCCAAACCAACTCCTTTGGCTAGTCCTTAGCACCCTCAACCTAGGACCATCAAGATCCACTTGGCCACAGTTCAAATATTTCAAATTTTACCCACTGCAAGTTTGGACCAGAAATGCCATTTTTGGTGAAATTCATATTTTTCTTTTTCCAAAAATTCTGAGATAATTCATGCAGCTTCCAGATACAACAAGTGGACACCTCACCAAATATCAGCTCCAGAAAAATTTCCCACATGTCAAAATCATTTCGTCGAGCACCTGGCATGCACTGTTGCTGTGCAAGTTCACAAAATTTAGAAGTTCAGTGTTTCTGTTTTGCCGTCAGTGTCATTTTCTTCAGACCACGGTATCCATCTCGCCAGTGCGCGCGCTGGCATCTAGCTCACTGCTCCCCCTTCTTATCCAGTGCACCGCACACTCGCTTGGCCGGGCGCGGACGTTGGTGGCGACATGGGTCGCCAGCTCCGGCGCCTTCTGCGGTGGCAGAGCCGCCCGTGGCGACCAACACAGGCCGGCCATGCCTTTCGGCGCCGTCCGGCACTGCCCCAACCACCAGGGCCCTCCGTGTGTCCACCTCCTTCTCTGTGCGCGACTGCAGCACTGTCACCGTGGCCTGGCAAGCACAGGGCTTGCTCTCTGCCCCCGACGGGCCCGCGAGGCGCCGTTCCGTCGAAACCGTGGAGCAGGCCGAATCCAACCAAGGTTAGTGTCTAAACAAAACCAGTGGATCATCGCGGTGATGCCTAGCGACCTAAACCACTTGACTGACCTCTGCCTCGCCGTAATCCTCGCCGGCGTTATCCCGTTCATGGCCACCGCCTCGGATCGGCTATAAAAGGAGCCCCCGAGCTCGTTCTCGACCCAGAGCCACACCTCCACCTCACCAGAGCCCCGCCTAGCCACTAGGAGGACCCCGAGGAGGTCGGCTTCCCCGACTCCTGCCACCCCGATCCGCCTCGAGCTCCGACTTGATTCACTCAGGTGAGGCCACCCCCGCCTCCAAAACTGCGTCAGCAAACCCCTAGCGCACCCAGTACCCTAACCCGAGCCTCAATTCGACCTTTGCAGCTCTCCCCGGCGAGATCCACCAACGCCCGTACCACCGTCCGCCGGAGTTGGGGCCGCCGTCGACGTGGGGCTCGCCGACGCTCAACTCCACCACCCACAAACGCGGAAGGACACGGTGAACACGTTGGTAAACCCCGATCCCCCTGCCTCGCCGTGGATCGCCGCCGGCGACCACCACGACCCTCGGGCGCCAGCACTCTGTTTTAGTTTTCAAACCCGACGGGTGGGACCTCCCCGTCAGCTTTTTCTTCTTTTTGAAATGTTTTCTGAAAATGCCTTCGGGAAAAACACGTCTTCCCCCTGGACTGACGTATTCTAGACTGAACATTTTCTGTTTTTATAAAGAAAACCCTGGAAACTTTCTGTTTCATTACAGAAAGGTCCCTGGACTAAAACTCTTATAACTTTTAAACAAAAGATGATTTTAACTTGAAACTTTTTCTGTCATCTCTATTTTTCTGTCTAGTTTTTTGTCATATTTATTTGAAAAATATTTGGGATATTTTTTTGTGCACGCACGGTATTTATGTAGTATCTGATTTTCTTTCAATACGTAGATACCGGAAGGGGTAAAGGAGACGCGAACTTCGCCGAGCTAGACTCCGTCTTCTCCGAACCAGGCAAGCATGTTTGAACCTTTGATATGATGAGTGTTTTGCATGTTTGCTAGAGTAGTTTTTCTCATGGCATGTTTATATAAGCATTGGTGAATGTTATGTGCATGCAAGACAGGCTACAAGTGAGCCTCGAAGTTTGGGTGTTCTTATGATGATAAGATAACACGATCATGTGGTGACATGATGGGTTGCAGGCTGGTATTGTTGAAGCATGCCAGTTTTATGTCAACCGTGAACTCCAGTTTTAACGTGGGTCAAGTCTCGATCCCGTTCGTTTTCCCTTCGTGCTGCCACATGTTTTCTGCAAAGAGTGCGGTTTAGTAAGTTGCAAACCTCTTTCCTGGTACTCACCAAACAGAGGGACCGCGATGAGGGTTCCATGGCCCTGGATTAAAGCCCGTCATCCGGTTAGGGGGCATGGGTGTTTCCGGTTGGGACCGAGAGGGGGAACCCCTTAGAGCGCACGATATAAATTTGATCCCATACTATTCGAGGTTGTGGCCTCCCCGTCTTAAGGTTTTTCTTGAACGTTGCCGAGGGTGATTCCTGGCAACGGAATGTGGGATGGGTGTGTACTGGTTAGACGTGTTTCTTCTAAAACACCGTAAACGGAACTAGTCCTTGTGACTACCGAAATCCGTTGGCTGTGGTAAAAAGCACAAACTCTGGAGAGTCAAAACCCTTCGACTATCCAGGTCCATGAGCTAGGACTTGGTCATCATCTCATTAACAATATCAGTATGATTGACAAATCTCAGTATCAACCTCGGTGACTGTCAGGGGAAAATCGGCTTCCTCGAACACCTATGGGGACCGAGCCCCTTTTTGGTTCGGCGGGGGGCGGAGGTCGCGCGAAGAGCGGATCGAGGCGATGCACACAAGGGGTTTACCCAGCTTCGGGCCGCAAGGATGCGTAAAACCCTACTGCTGCTTCGTGGTTTTGTATTGTGTTCTTGCTCGGGAGCGTGTGGTGCTACAGTACACACGAGCTGCTGGCAAGACCGAGCGTGGGTGGCCTCCTCTCTCCCTTATGTTGCGCATGGGGCCTCCTTTTATATGCTCAAGGGGTTACCCACAGGTGGCAACGCAGGTCAGGGTAAAGCTATAAATCGCTATGTTGGGTACAGCTGTTTACACAGTGCTATCATACCTAACTCTGACGGCGGGGGACAAGGGCATTAAATGCCCGTCCGCATCGCCCAGACGGTGCAGGAAAGGGACCGTCAGGAGCGCCACCGTTTGCCACGATGGCTACTCTGTCAGCGTTGCTTCGCCACCGCATGCCCCTGGCTACACAGCCTCTCGCCACGTGCGCCTGGGACGGCCCTAGAGCGACACGTTGGTGGATGAGCTGGAGCGCAGGCACGGGGTGGTAACTTGCCGCGGCAAGAGCCTTGCCGCGGTCGATGCCTTGTCGCGTCCGGGAGCTTGTCGCTCACCGGTCCTTGCCGGGACGCGGGGCGCGTCGCAGCAAGTCTCTTGTCGTGCCTCGATCGGCCTTCCCGGCAAGCTCCTCTTGCCGGGGCCTTGTGCTTCGAGCGGTCGTCCCGGCAAGCTCCTCTTGCCGGGGCCTTGCTCTCTTCGGGTGGCCTTCCTGGCAAGCTCCTCCTGCCGGGGCCTTGGCTCAAATACTTTGTTCTTGGATGGCCCAAAAAGGGACCATGGAGAGTCTTGGCGATCACCTGGCAAGACTCGCCGCGGGGCGCTACGACTGCCTGTGCACAAGTTCGGAGTACTAAGGTACCCCTACTTTAGTACACCGACAGGAGCCCCTGAGCCTGGGCCATACACGGTGCCGAGCGTTGTTGGGCCAGGCCCAAAACAGTGCACGGGCACGCGCGGCCTGGGTCACGCTGCATCTGCTTCTGCGTCCACCACGCCCTCCCCGAACGGCACGCGTCGAACGTGGCCTCGTGGGGAGAGGCGTGCGTGACGTGGGCGGCGTGCGCGGGGCTGAGCCCCGCAGGCACGCGTCACGTCGTAGGTGATTTGTTTATTCGGAAAGGCGAAACGTCCCCTCCCCCTTATAAGCAGGGGAAACAGGGGCAGTCCGCCCACCCGCCAGTTGCAATTCCTCGAAAATCTCCGCCACTTCCCAAGAGAAGCAGCGTTCCGCCCCTTCCGTCGCCACCAGTGCTACCGACGCCGCCGACCTCCCCCCCGCTTCCGCCATGGCCCCGAAGGGCGACAAGGGAAAAGGGAAGGCTGTGAAGTCGGCCGAGGCGTAGCGACTCGAGGCGCTGCGAAAGGAGCAGGCAACCTTCCCCCCTGAGCTCGAGGCGTTGGAGCTGAGGGAGGAATTCTACCTCTTCTGGTCGACAGGGACGCGAGCGCATCCGTGCACGAGGGTTCTTCCCACCGCCGCCCAGAAGGAGTATCCGACCGGGTATCCCTTCTTTCCTCTGTTCTTCTATTGCGGGCTCTGCCCGCCCTTCTCTGAATTTTTCTACGACATCATGAACACCTACGGGTTCCACCTCCTTGATTTCACCCCCAATGCTGTCCTGACCATGGCAATTTTCGCACATCTTTGCGAAAACTTTGTCAGAGTCTTTCCAAACGTAGCCCTCTTCCACCACTTCTTCACGCCTCGAGTAGAGAGAGGAGAGCCCCTCTCCGGCGGAATCGCCTGGATCTCGAAGCCCGGCAAGAAGGATGCTTATCTGGAGGGAGAGCTCCGCAGCAAATGGGAGGAATGGAGAGCAGACTGGTGCCTGATTGTCGAGGAGAACCCACAGCCATTCACTGCCGTGCACCGAACTCCTGTGGTGCGCGGCAGGGATTGGAGCGACGTAGCCCCGGACGACGACAAGCTGCGGATTGCCGTTACCCGGATCCTGCGGCTTAGGCGTGCTGGGCTCACAGTTGGCGCCGTTGGCGCAGATTTCCTCCGCCGCCGCATCGCTCCCCTGCAGGAGAAAGGGAGACCCGCCTGGGAGTTCCAGAACGCGGCGGACATCATGAGGCTGCGCCCTGGCCTCAACTTCAATTTCACTGTCTTGGAGCTTGACGGGACGCTCAGGGAGCTGTTCAAGCACGATCCCGACCACCCCAAATGGTTCAAGCTGCCGCGAGGCGTCGTCCCGTTGTGCAACAATTCGTCGCTCAGCCGCATCCTTGCAATGATGCCGCTGTGCGACTCGCACGGGATCAACCCCACTTGATAGGAGCCCGCCGGCGATGTCGTGCGGGCGTTCTTCGACGACTTGGTGGAGGTGCCAGTCGACCCCGCCGAGCAGAAGGGCCTCACCCGGGACACCACCGACGAGGAGTTGGCGCGCATCGCCTCCAGGATGGAAGAGGCGGCGGCAGCCGCGGCCGCGGGCGAATTTGGATTCACCTTGGTGGAGGCGGACGCGGCGGAGGTGGAAAGCCTTGCCGATCGAGCGGAGTTTGTCGGTGAGGAAGAGCCTGCCGGGCATGGCGTCGGGGCGAACAAACCCACCGAGGACACGAGCGGCGTGCCGGAGGTTGACGCCTCTTCCTCCCGACCTTCGGGCAGCTCGTCGTGAGCGGAGCCCCCGACTCAACCACGGAGGCGTCTCCGCAAGGCTGGGGAGGTGGCACGGCAAGCGAGCCAACAACCGCAGCGCCGCATGACACGCTCCTCTGAGGCAGCAGGAGCGGGGTCTTCGCGGGCCGCGGCTTCTGCTCCTGCCGCTTCTCGCGCCGCGGCGGCAGCTGGAGCGGAGCCGTCCACTGCTCCCGCCAAGCGGCCACGGGAGCCTACTCCCCCGCCTCCTCGCGCCAGGAGCAAGCCGGTCTTCGGCTTCTCCGCACTCAGCTCCGACGATGAAGAGGAAGAAGAGTAGGTCCCTTGTCGAGCTTGTATCCTTTCAATTTCTGTTGTCTTGTCTTGCAGCTCATTTGCCTTTCTCTGAATCTGTTCCTTCCCAGGACTCTGGCCTAGAGAAAGGCAAAGAGGGCCAAGGCCCCACTGGTCGTCCTCGAGGACGAACCTGCCCCGGCGACAGGGGGTGCGCCTGAGACGACCTTGCCGGACCTGGCAGCCGATCTTCAGAGCAGCCCCCAGCGTAAGTATATGGTTCACTTCCGCTGTTTGGCGTGCGTGGGAGTTCCTCTTCTCTTTTGTTGTTGATATCTGGCTATTGCTTCGTGTAGGAGCAGAGCAGCCCCAGCAGGAGCGCCAGGAGAGCACTCCCGCCGCGCCGTCTGCGTCGACTACACTGCCAAGGGAGAGTTCTCCGGCAAGGGAGGAGCCCCCGGCATGGGAGATCTCTCCGGCAAGGGGGAGCTCTCCGGCAGGGGAGGATCCTCCGGCGAGGGACGGCACCAATGACCCCCCGGCAACGGAGGCCGCGGCGGCAGATCCTGCTACCGGTAACCTTTCCCGCGCGAAAACTTCCCTTGGCTCTTCTTTCTTTTGATCTTCTTGTTGGGTAGTCGGTTGATTTCTCTCCCTTCTCCGGCCATCAGACCCGTCCGCCACGGGCCAGATGGATACCGAGGTCGTCGTCGAGGAGGGCGCGCGTGGCGATGCCGACGACGTCATCGTCATCGAAGAAGCGGACGGCGCTGATGATTCTGCCGGTGACGCAGGTGCCGAGGCCGCTAAGGCCGCCGCTGTAGCAGCTGGCGAGGGGACCGGCGACCGTACTGACGGCCCCGGGGACGCAGGAGCGCCGAGCGCTTCACTGACCGCCGATCCTGCCTCCGCCACAACGTCGGCCCCCGAGGAGCCCCAACCAGGCGTCTATCTGAAGGCCGGCGACGATGTCTTCATCAAGCTTCCCTGGGAGTCGAGCTCCAGGGCGCCGGTCGAGGGAGAGACCTTGGACGGGGAGGTGCTCACCTCCGCGGGGCTGACGCTGGTCGATACGCCAAGAAGCAGCAGCGGCGAGCCCGAGGAGGAGAGGCTGCTCCGAAAGCTAGTGTCACTCTACCGTGCCCGGCAAGCTAAGGTGGAGCGCCAGGAAGCACTCGTCGCGAAGGCGGGAGTAGACATGGAGAAGCGCGCTGGGGAGCTCCGGGAGCTCAACCAGGAGGCCCTCCGATCCTTGGCGGAGGAGCGAAGGCAGCTCGACGAGGCACGAACGGCCTTCATCCTCGAGAAGGCAGAAGCCGAAGAGCAGCAAAGGCTTGCCGCTGCGGGGCTATCTGCGCGGGAAGGTGAACTCGTGCAGCAGAAAGCCAGCCTCGCCAGCCATGAGGAGGAGGTTGCCGCGCGTGAGCAAGCGCTCAGCGGGGCCCTCAAGAAAGCGCAGGATGCTGCCACGGCTGTCGAGACCGCCAAGAAGGCACTGGAGGCGAAGGTGGCGCAGCTCGACACTGATCTCAAGGCGAGTGGTGAGGAGCTCGCCACGCTCAAACAGGAGCGCGAGAAGGGTGCCCACACCCTCGGCGAGCTGCAGGGCCGCTTCACCGAGAAGATCAAGGAGCTTGATGCCGCCAAGGACTCCAACACTGATCTCGAGCTGAAGCTGGGCACCTTGACCAAGGCGCTGGAGAGCGCCAAGGAGCGGCAGACAACCTTACGGAAGGAGGTCGCGGACAACGAGGCGCTGCTGGAAAGCGCTGCAGTTACCCAGAACAACTTCAGGGCGACGGTGGAGCAGTGGACTGAGGGTCTCGTGGACATCGCCGCCGCCATCGACAAGGAGCTGACGCTGCTGGGGATGGAGGGTCACGAGTATCCCTCTGGCGAAAGCGTCCCCCCAGCGCCAAGCTCACTTCGTTCTTCAAAGGCGTGGCGGCGGCCCTTCAGCATCTCCGGAATGCGATCCCAGAGCAGCTGGCCGGCGAGACGCGCGATGCCATCGCCGAAGCCCTCAAGAAGGTGTTGGTGAAGATCGTCTTCCGCAACCCCAGCATCAGGCTCACCAACGCCCTCAAATCCCTGCCACCAGATGCTGATCTGGAGGAGATCAGGGCCCTCATCACGCCCATTGTGGAGAAGGTGGCCGGGATCAAGAGGATCGAGGGCGCCCGTGTGGATTAGGCCGCCTGCCCATTTCTTTTCTTGTCGCTGCTGGCCAAGTTATGAAAGCGATTCATTAGGGCCGCGACAAACTATCTTGTAATATAACTTTGTCTTAGGTAGTGATTGCACTGTTATCCCCTCTACTTGATTCCGCGCTTTGTATGCTTTTGCCCTACGCTCTTGGGGACTTGCCGGCATAGGCCTCCGCCTTGCCGCGGGAGCTGAGTGCGGGACATCAGCAGCCCGCCAGCGGCACTATTACCGGCAAGAAACCTTGCCGCAGCTAGCTGCAGCTCACTTAAATTGTTGAGCAGGCTCAAAACAAAGTAAGTGTTGCGACTGCAGTCGCAGCACACTTAAGCTGCCGAGCGAGCTCGAAACAAAGTAAGGATGCCACTCTGGTTGTAGCACACTTAAGTCGTTGAGCGGACTCGAAACGAAGTAAGGGCGCAACTAGCCACGGGCCGGTCCTTCCGCGCACATGTTTTTCATACAAAGTGCGGTCGTTCAAGGGAGATAACTCAAAAATTTAAAAACTTAATTGCTCAAACTTTGGCAACTTAGCTTTTCTATCGTTTGCTGCCCGGCAAGGCAAGGTTTTCTTGGACGACGCCTGGCCCACACCGTCATCTTCTCCTCCCCCCTCCCCGGTAAACTTGTGGGCGAGGGGCCCTCCCTTTTCTCGAGAGAAAAGAGAGAGAAGGGAAAATAAAGGTACGGGGCTTCGCGGCTCGCTATTGCTCACCGGGGGTAAGTGCTGCACAACGTGTCAGATAGCACATGCACAAAGTAGAAAGCATGAAATCGACAAGATGTGCGAGGCACATGAGCTACGCACGGGATCTGCACCCGGCTTTGTACCAAGGATTACATGCAACAACGGCAAGACTTGGACAAAGAGGGTGGTTGACGGAACGGGTTCCGACAACCGCGCTGGCAAAGGCTTCCCCACGGTCGGCGTCAACTTGTTGGAATCTTGGCGGACTGAGCACGCCGAAGAACAAGTTCGCCTTTCTCAAAACTTCTGGCTTTAACTTTGCGGCTATGGTAGCGACGCAAAGCTTGCTGGTAGCGAGCGGCTCGCACAGCGGCCTGAAGACGCCCCCCCCTCAAGGAGCAGCCGCTCTTGCTCAAGCTCAGCGTGAGCGAGCACTCGAGGTGGGCCGTATACGAGTCCGTGAGGAGAACTGCCTCCGCTCCATGGACCGGAGCGGAAAGGTACCTGGCCATACCTGGGCTTACCTGCGCCGAGAGGTGTCGGCGTATATTCGGACGCCGTGGCGCCATGAGCTGGCTCGCCGACGCCCGTTCCGCTGCCGGTGCCGTCCCCACCACCCGTTTGCTCCAGGGGCGGTGGGTTCGACGCGGACGGACCAGCCACCTCCGGAGCCTTCTTCTTCGGTGGTATGTCGATGAAGATGATGGAGATCTAGCCCGTGCGGACGCCAGATCAGGTTCACTCAACCTCGACGCCCCCTACCTGGCGCGCCAAAGATGTCGGGGGAAATCGGCTTCCTCGAACACCTATGGGGACCGAGCCCCTTTCTGGTTCGGGGGGGGGGGGCGGAGGTCGCGCGAAGAGCGGATCGAGGCGATGCACACAAGGGGTTTACCCAGCTTCGGGCCGCAAGGATGCGTAAAACCCTACTGCTGCTTTGTGGTTTTGTATTGTGTTCTTGCTCGGGAGCGTGTGGTGCTACAGTACACACGAGCTGCTGGCGAGACCGAGCGTGGGTGGCCTCCTCTCTCCCTTACATTGCGCATGGGGCCTCCTTTTATATGCTCAAGGGGTTACCCACAGGTGGCAACGCAGGTCAGGGTAAAGCTGTAAATCGCTGTGTTGGGTACATCTGTTTACACAGTGCTATCATACCTAACTCTGACGGTGCGGGACAAGGGCATTAAAAGCCCGTCTGCATCGCCCAGACGGTGCAGGAAAGGGACCATCAGGAGCGCCACCGTTTGCCACGATGGCTACTCTGTCAGCGTTGCTTCGCCACCGCATGCCCCTGGCTACACAGCCTCTCGCCACGTGCGCCTGGGACGGCCCCAGAGCGACACGTTGGTGGATGAGCTGGAGCGCAGGCACGGGGTGGTAACTTGCCGCGGCAAGCGCCTTGCCGCGGTCGATGCCTTGTCGCGTCCGGGAGCTTGTCGCTCACCGGTCCTTGCCGGGACACGGGGCGCGTCGCAGCAAGTCTCTTGTCGTGCCTCGATCGGCCTTCCCGGCAAGCTCCTCTTGCCGGGGCCTTGCTCTCTTCGGGTGGCCTTCCCGGCAAGCTCCTCCTGCCGGGGCCTTGGCTCAAATACTTTGTTCTTGGATGGCCCAAAAAGGGACCATGGAGAGTCTTGGCGATCACCTGGCAAGCCTCGCCGCGGGGCGCTACGACTGCCCGTGCACAAGTTCGGAGTACTAAGGTACCCCTACTTTAGTACATTGACAGTGACAGCCTCCGGAGGGTGAACATAAAACCGAGAGTGGTAAACTCGGTTGAAGGTTATTCATGTGAATGGACTAACCAGTTTATTATTATACGCTAAGTATTTCCTTGTGATGATTTGAATTCATGAGCTACTTAAATTCGAATGATAAAACTATATGCCCTTTATGTGATGTCGCTCAGACGTCCGACTGTGGCATTATTGTTATTTACTTTTGGTATAAGCCCTTTACGTGATGTCGCTCAGACGTCCGACTGTGGCATTATTGTTATCTACTTTTGATATAAGCCCTTTACGTGATGTCGCTCAGACGTCCGACTGTGGCATCATTGTTACTTATTTTCATTATAAGCCCTTTCCGATGTGTCGCTTAGACGCCCGACTGTGGCACGTCCTGTTATTTACTTTTCAATATAAGCCCTTTATGTGGTGTCCACCTTTGAGGCGTCGCTTCAGACACCCGATCGGTCTTCAGTTATTTTTTATTGGGATTTCAGGAGGACTACCGCCTGATTTCCTCTTATTTATCGTGCAGTGCAAATCTATTATTTGATTGTGCATACTAACCTGCTCATGTGCATCATGTTTACATTTGTTATATCTTATGCCCGAACTGTCTTGCGAGTACATTCAAAGTACTCACCTGGCTTGTTGATTTGGCCAGATGTTGACGAAGGTGATCTTATGGATGAGGAGTTCGATAGCGAGTCTGACACCTAGAGGAGTCCCAGTCAGTCACGTGCGACCTTGGAGTTGTTCACTTGTATTATACATGCTTCCGCCACCCAAATAAAATAATCAAGCCTCACCCCGACGCTTGATGAGCTGTAAGATTTCAGAGTCATGTCACCCACTTCTCTGTGACATATCCACCACCTCCTGTCGTGGAATTGTCACGGCAGATGTCCTTAGTGTCAGGACTTAGTCGCGAGGCCAACGCATCTATGCGGTAGTTTGAAGGGGTTGATCGGAATCGAGAGACGCAAGGTGGATCATCACACAAGACGAGGTTAGACAGCTTCGGGCCCCGGGAAACATCATCCGGAATAGCCCTACATGCTGTTTGTGGCTAGGTCTCATTATGCTCATGAGGGAGTCACCGCATAAGCCGGCTCCTCCTTTGTGTCTAGCCCTAGATATTCTTTCTTCTTGCTTGTCCCTCCTGGGAAGCCCTGCCCCTCCTTATATAAGTTGAAGGGGCAGCTTACATGGAGAGTCCTATTAGTATTAGAACTAACTTATTCTCTATTACAAGTCGGATACAAGTACGGGTCTTGCTTCCTCGTAAAGGAAATATTCCTCATGCCTTCTATCTTAAGCCGACCCACCATAATATGAGCCGGCCTACTGGGCCTTGGGCCTAGTCTTCTATGTGACCCACCGTCGGGGTCATTCGTGAGTCGTTTGACCAGTGAGCCGCCAGACCCGTGAGTCGCCAGTCCTCCGGCGAGTCATCGGTGAAGCGCCAAGTCCGGCCGGGTCATACTTCCGGCCGGGTCATACCGCGGGGTATATCCCCGACATTAGCCCCCAGTTTAATTTGGATTTATCCATGTTAAACTGATCCTGTAAAACAAACACAAGAACAACTTTGACAGATTGTGTTCCGGGTTAAAAATTCTTGTACGCCGGCACCTGATCATCCTTAATTCCTTGTGCTCCGGGTTAAATATACTCCTGAGACGGGACCTGATTATCCTTAAGTCCAATTGTCATTTCCTTCATCCAGAAAATCCGGGTCAAATAAGCTAGCTTCATACTCAATTTGCTGATGTTGGTTTCTCACAGAAAAATATTGTGAAGAATAATCCACTTGAGCCGGCTTCCAAGGCGCTGGGTTAAATAATTTTGGTCTTCAAATACTCATCTGATATTTAGCCGGCTTGAAGATGTAAAAACTTGCCGGTTTATCATTACCAAAAACTACCGAATTATAAAACAGACGATGTCGGGTCATAATTGTTGTTGACATCAGTTTATGTAATTGATCCTCCTGATTTGCTCAAAACTGATAATTTGAAGATTTTTCTCCCTTATATCCATATTACCTGTAGCCCCCAAGTCTTGAGCAGAACAAAGTGATGGTTTAAGACTTGCTCCAATAAATTTTGCAACCTTGAAGAAATCCGGTTTATTCATCTCAATCATATAAACTGAATATTCCACACATGTAGCCCCCAAGTGTCGGGTTGTCATGCTTGCAGCAACCTGGGACTTGTAATTGCTTTATGCTCATGAAAACTTGAACCGGTGTAGCCCCCAAGGGCCGGGTCATTATGCAATAATGAGCAGGGACTTTGTAGATATAACCATGTAAATTTGAACAGCAATGTGTAGCCCCCAAGGGCCGGCTTAGTAAGATAATACTGAGCTGGGACTTTGTATATAATTGATAATAACATCATATAATATAGTCTCCACCATGGGGCTTGAACCCACGTCCACAAGGTTAAGAGCTTTGTACTCCACCAACTCAATAGTGGACCGTTCAATATAATGGATTAATGCTTGTGTACCTTGAATTTTTGACATGAGCAATTGGTAGCCCCCAAGGGCCAACTCATTTATAATGTGATGAGTCGGGTCTTCAATAAGTTGAGCAAAAAATGACTTTGCATTAGCCCCCAAGTGCCATGGTGCATGCTGGCAGTGACATGGGACTTGCATATTTGATATAATCCCAATCTGAATAATGTAGCCCCCAAGTGCCGGGTCGTAAGCCTGCAGCGACTCGGGACTATTCCTTCCATTGTAGAATAAATCATATCCATTGATAAAAATAATAACCGTTGCACTAAAGCGACTTTGAAAACCTCAATCATAACACTGGTTATTGATAATCACAATAGAAATCCAGCCATGTTGGCTATTCAAGATTTGAATAATATAATCCGGTATGAAAACCTCAATCATTCAATATCATCATGAAAATCCAGCCAGTTTTGGCTATTAATGATTTGAATACCTCATCAGTTGACAATTAAATCCGGAGTTTAAATACCTGGCGGCTCTTGACCGATGACGACTTAATGCGCATTCATTGTAAGCCGGAATTTTTGTAACCCGGTGGCCTATAGCTCTTGAGAAAATCGATAATTGGTAACCCTTTTAAGACACCAATTTCAGTGATGAGCTTGGACTGAAGCATTTATATAAGTCATAATTCTGCAAACCCTGCACAAAGTTTAAACAACATATGCCCCGGCGACTTAACGTCAAGAGCCAGGGCGGGTGAGGGAGTCCTGGATTAGGGGGTGTTCGGATAGCTGGACTATACCTTCAGTCGGACTCCAGGACTATGAAGATACAAGATTGAAGACTTCGTCCCGTGTCCGGAGGATCTTTTCTTGGCGTGGAAGGCAAGCTAGGCGTGCGGATATTCGAGATCTCCTACCATTGTAACCGACTCTGTGTAACCCTAACCCTATCCGGTATCTATATAAACCGGAGGGTTGTAGTTCATAGGACAACCATCATCATACATAATCATACCATAGGCTAGCTTCTAGGGTTTAGCCTCCTTGATCTCGTGGTAGATCTACTCTTGTACTACCCATATCATCAATATTAATCTAGCAGGAGTAGGGTTTTACCTCCACCGAGAGGGCCCAAACCTGGGTAAAATAAAGTGTCCCTTATCTCCTATTACCATCCGACCTTGATGCACAGTTCGGGACCCCCTACCCGAGATCCGCCGGTTTTGACACCGACATTGGTGCTTTCATTGAGAGTTCCTCTGTGTCGTCGCTTTTAGGCCCGATGGCTCCTTTGATCATCAACAACGATGAGGTCCAGGGTGAGACTTTCCTCCCCGGACAAATCTTCGCCTTCGGCGGCTTCGCTCTGCGGGCCAATTCGCTTGGTCATCTGGAGCAGATTGAAAGCTACGCCCCTGGCCATCAAGTCAGGTTTGGAAGCTTAAACTACACGGCTGATATCCGCAGAGACTTGATCTTCGACGGGTTCGAGCCACAGCCAAGCGCGCCGCACTATTTCGAGGGGCATGATATAGCTCTGCCTCCGAATAGTACCCTGGAGGCCGCACACGCTCCGGCCCCGATCCTTGACTCGGAGCCCGCTGCGTTCTCCGAGGATGAACGGTTGGACGTCACCCCGGGGGCTGCGATCTCAAAGGCGATCGAGCCGAACGCCAGCCCCGTACTCCGCATGGCCCAGGACTCCAAGGAGCCGGACTCTTCTCCGAACTCCGGACCTTCCGTGCCCCCGCCGATCGAATCTGATTGGGCGCCTGTAATGGAGTTCACCGCCGCGGACATCTTTCAGTGCTCACCTTTCGGTGATATCCTGAATTCTCTCAAGTCTCTCTCTTTATCAGGAGAGCCCAGGCCGGACTATGGTCTGCGAGGTTGGGATTCGGACAAGAAGAAATTCAAAGCCCACCCACCACCCATTTAATAGCCAATGTCGATGATTTAACCGACATACTTGACTTCGGATCCGAAGACTTCGACGGTATGGACGACGAAGACGGAGATGAACTAGGACCAGCACCTATAGGGCACTGGACCTCCACCCCACCTAACGATGTATTCATGGTAGATACCCCTACAGGAAACGACAACGAGGAAAAAGGGGGCAGAAAAAGGGGTAAACCCTCCGAAAAGCAGTCAAAGCGGCGACGTAGACGCCAAGCCAAGCCCCACCTCGATCAAGACCCAGCCGTAGAGCAGGATGAGCCAGTAGACCGCGAGCATGCCTCAGAGCAGCCGTCCGAATAGGGCAACACAGATGGAGAGGACAGACAGCCCTCCCCCAGCCATAACAAAACTCCGGACGATCTCACGCTGGATAAGACCACGGAGCAGAAGAATCTCCACGAAAGGCTCGTTGCCACAACACGCAGCCTGAAAAAGCAGAAGCGGAAGCTATAGACGGCAGAAGATGCACTCAGAACAAGATGGGGCAAGGTAATCAAGACCGCAGACAAATACAGCGGCAGCTGCCGCACCAAAAGCTATCCGAAGAAAAAACTACTGCCCGAATTCGACCAGGAGGCCCTAGAGCCCCCACACTTAAAAAATAAAAAAGCCACACGGTCGGATAGACGACCCCACGGACACCATAAAACGGCAAGCGGCGCCGCACTCAAGGCGGCATACGACCCAATTAAAGACTCGCATCATGGCCCAGCCAGGTCCATTTACGGGCCAAGGAAGCAAGCTCTCACAAGCAATGCAAAAAATCCATCATCAGAATCCGGCACACCCAAATACAGGGGCGCCGCACACCCCCTATGTTTTACCGATGAGGTCTTGGAATATGAATTTCCAGAGGGATTCAAACCCGTTAACATAGAGGCGTATGATGGAACAACAGACCCTGGAGTCTGGATCGAGGATTACATCCTCCACATACACATGGCTAGAGGAGATGTTCTCCACGCCATAAAATATTTACCTCTTAAGCTTAAAGGTCCAGCCCGGCACTGGCTTAAAAGCTTTCCCGAAAACACAATTGGAAGTTGGGAAGAGCTCGAGGATGCTTTCCGAGCAAACTTTCAAGGGACCATGTCCGCCCCCCGGACGCAGACGATCTCAGTCACATAACTCAGCAGCCCGGAGAATCAGCTCGACAGTTCTGGAACAGATTCCTCACTAAAAAGAATCAGATAATGGATTGTCCGGACGCTGAAGCCCTAGCAGCTTTCAGGAATAATGTCCGAGACGAATGGCTCGCCAGACACCTCGGCCAGGTAAAGCCAAGAACAATGGCCGCGCTCACAAGCCTCATGACCCGCTTTTGCGTAGGAGAGGACAGCTGGTTGGCATGATGCAGCCCCAGCGACCCAAGTACATCAGAAATCAGGGATGGAAACGGAAAACCGCGGCGAAATAAGGATCGTCGCAGAATCAAAGGAAAAAGTCCGAAGAGCACGACAATCAATGCCGGATTCAAAAGCTCGCGGCAAAATCAAACAAAACCACCCCCTCGTGATAATAGGGATGATCCGTCCAGCTTAAATAGAATCCTGGGCAGAATATGTCAGATACACAGTACTCCTGGGAAGCCTGCCAATCACACCCACAGAGATTGTTGGGTTTTTAAACAATCCGGACAGCTTAACGCCGAACACAAGGGGCTCGATACACCAAGTGAAGAAGAGGGCGAACCCCAAAGGCAGAATACCAGGAAACAAAAGAACTTCCCGCAAGAAGTCAAAACAGTGAACTTACTTCACGTAACAAAACGTATGGCAACCATAAAGGTACGCACAATCAAACTTTCCCCTCAGAAGTCCCGCCACTGGTCACTAAAGCCAATCATTTTTGATCAGCTAGATTATTCTAGAAATATCAAAAACGCTGGATCCAATAATCGATGGATTCCACTTTACCAATGTACTTATGGACGGCGGCAGTGGACTAAACCTGATATATCAGGATACAATCCACCGCATCGGCATAAACCCAGCAAGAATCCGCCACAGCAAAACCTCCTTTCAAGGGGTAGCACCAGGCCCGGACACCCATTGTATGGGTTTTCTCCGGCTTGTAGTCATATTTGGCTCTCCCAATAACTTTCGTCGCGAAAAGCTGACCTTCCATGTAGTCCCGTTTTCAAGTCGCTATCAAGCACTAATGGGACGCGGAGATTTCGCTCGCTTTAACGCAATACCGCATTACGCATCTCTCATGCTTAAGATGCCCGGTCCTCGAGGCATCATCTCTTTAAAGGGAGCGCACTAAAATACGCCTCCTACAAACGGAGGATTGCGCGGCCGCTTAAACAGCCGCACAATAAAGTGGCCTTGCCAGCCAAAAGACTTTTTTATAAGTCATCAAAGGCCACGGACCCGGACTCAATGAGTTCGGCACAAGTCCATCATCAACGCAGGCTTAGTACGCCATATACCCCCATACCAGGGGCTGTACGCAGAGACAATAAAACTCAACCTTATATATTCTTTATTTTATATCTTGTTTATTATCCTTTTTGTTCCGCATGGCCCATTTTTCAAATCAGTTCTTCTCTTTTACAGATGAACATCATGCGGCGCCCGTCCAGGACACGGCACAGCGGAGACACAGGCGCAGACGTGCAGTAGGGACCCGTCCTAAATGATTCTTTTTAGATTAAGACCCTGCGTAAACCTTTTTTACTGTCTCTTGCTGCTATACATCCCCTGGTTTTTTCTTTTCTGATATAACCAATGAGGAGGCTGGCGTTTTGGCATGTGGCCACGCCGGAATTCTTGCTTGTACCTAGACACTAAGGGCTTTTTCTCTTTTGTTTACGGGTGTTGTTTCACACGCACTCACAAAGACCGAACACCTTAGGGAGTGTTCGGCGTCGCGAGTTTTGGCACTATATGCATCAGCTCCGAATCATGATTTTGGTCATATGTTGGGTTGCGCAGCTCCTGAGTTCGGCTACCTTATGTTCCGCTCTATCGGGTAAGGTAGCACCAGGAGAACTACTGCGATTGTGCCCCGGTTCGGCCGGGTGAGCACCTCAGTAGAGAAAGCCAAAAACCAACTACCATGATGTAGCGTGAGACTGGTCGCCACTCAATGACTCATAGGAATTTATCGAATTCCTCCGCTTTGACGAAGGGCCGTTTCCCGGTCAGGCACGTACGCGCTCCGAACTCGGGCAAAGCGCAGTCGCCACTAAAGGGCTACCTAAAGAGTCCCACTGTCAAGCTCCTATGGCTAAGTGAAAGTGTTAAAGCATTATAGTCCGGTTGCCTAGCCCGCTGCGCTCTCACCTCCTTTATAGGACCAAGACGTTGGGTTAAGTGTGAAAATGCGTCTTCTGCGCGCACCCCCGCACTATGTGCGTGGGGGCTGAAGCCAACGACTGCAATCATTCAGAATTTATATATTTAAATGGCCGCACAGGAGGTGTTCCTAATACTTGAAGGCACAAGTCTAAAAATATGCCCCTACAATTTATCAAAGTACTGTTTCATGATTACATATGCTATCATAACATAGCATCCTTCGAGCACTGCGTCTCTATTATGCGAGCGCCTTCGAGGACTTCCTCAAAATATTGCTCGGAAGGTATTCGGCTTTTATCCGAATCCCGGGACGCAACAACGGTGGGCTCCATATCTGCCCAGTATGTCTTGACACGGGCAAGAGCCAACCGAGCTCCCTCCGTGCACGCTGACCTCTTCATAGCACCGATACGTGGCACCACGTTGAGAAATTGCTGCACCAAGCTGAAATAACTCTTCGGCTTCGATCTCCCCGGACACAGATGATCCGTGACGTACTTCATCGCGAGTCCGGACAACCTATTCAATTCGGCCCATTGGGCCAGGTGATCGTCCACTGCAAGTGGACGCTCTGGATTGATGAATTGCGACCAGAAGAGCTTCTCCACTTCATGACCCTTCTTATCTTGAAAGTGTTTGGTCGCATTAGCAGCACTAGCCGCCAAATCCAGATAGGTGTCCTCTACACTCCACGCTCGGTCCAACAGGGCAAACCTCAGGTCGCAAAATTTTCTCCGCAGCAAGAAGGGCTTTCCATCCGCAATTAGTCCGGCTTGACGTAGCTCCTCCTTTGCCGCTCTCATTACAGAGCGGGCGTCCTTGGCATCGGTAACAACTTTCTCTAAGCTTGTTTGCCTCGCCTAACCTTCTTCTTCAAGAAGCTTGCTGCGATCAGTAGCACTTTTTAACATTACGGCCATATCAGCCAACTCATCCTTGCTTCGGCAATGGGCAGCCTGTTCGGCTTTCAGCTCTTCAAGGGCTTTCACGGCAGCCGCATCGCTTTTTCTGGCTTGTTCCTTCGCTCGGGCGAGTTTGGCCCTAAGACCTTCTACGGCGGCCGCACCATCTGCGTCAAGCACACACACGGTAAGATATTGACATAAAGCTCCTCTTACTCACAATCGCCTAATGATTTCAATACCTTGAGCACCATCAAGCCGCTTGTTAACAAGCACAATGTCGGCTTCTGCCTCATCTAGTTGTCGCTTTAGTTCGGCATATTCACGAGTCCGGCTCGACTCCGGACAATCAGCCACCTACGTATAAAGGTGCCACTTAAAGGACCTGGGATTAAGATCCTCTGCGCGCCGTACATCTTTACGATGCACAGAGTCTCAGGGGCTACTATCTACACAGGGCGCACTTTATTTATGCGCAATTAATACAAATATACATTATTTAAAACGTACCTCAAGGCCTGCCACTAAACTCTTGACGGCCTCGTGCAGTCCGCTTTCGGCGGATGAAATCTTTTCAATCACCGTGCTCATTAACTAACGATGCTCCTCTGAGACAGAGGCTCGCCCCAGCAGAATCTTTAGCTCCTCCGACCGAACACCAGATGGTGCCGGACTCGTCCCATGGCCTTCCTCAAAGGCCGGACACGGAGAGCCTCGGGGGGCTGCACCATCCACCCCTAGCGGATCTGGAGAAATCCCCCGCGATGATACTTCAGCGTCGCCCGCCTTGCTAGGCGATGCATAAGGAGGAGGCGTTCCACTCTCCACCATCTCCGGAAGAAGATCCCCCGAAGACGAGTTCTGCTGAGAAGGGCTGAGGTCCGAACTACAGAGTAAAAGTTTCGGTTAAAACTTCTCAGATATAAATCAAGGATTTCCCTTAAAAGAATAAATCTCCTTCTACTTACGGCTCGCTGGAGAGCTGTTCCCTTTGAGGGTTTAGTTCGGCCGAGGGGCTCCCTGGCGTCGGGCCCTCTGACAAGGATTCTTTCCCCCGCTTCGAAGCTATGGTTTCCGGGTGGTCAGAGGCGGCCCTTTTCTTTCCCTTAGGAGGAGAATTATCGATTCCCCCCTCTGGAATGGTCTCTTTCGAAGAGGCCACGGTCTCCTTGTATTCTCCCATATTTCCCTCCAAAGGCACCACCTCTAGCATCCTGACTAGCACAGGATCCAGCCTGGTTTCGGGAAGGGGAGCCGGACACCGGTCAGCTTCGCCTTCGCTATCCACTCCTGCTTAAAAGGAAAAGTGCTATTAAAAAGCAAGTTAATTATGCGGATAGAAGGTCCGATCGCAAGGTCACCTACTCGAGTATCCGGGCGATTGAGGCTTAAACCAGCATCCTCGGTCAAATCCGGACTCTCTTCTTGTGATCCGAAGAACAGTTTATACATCTCCACAGGCGTCACGCCCATAAAATTCTGGAGAGCTCTTGGTCCCTCCGGATTGAATTCCCACAAGCGAAGGGGGCGACGTTGGCCGGGCAGTGTCCGGCGAATCAGCATGACTTGTGTCACCTTGCCCAGGTTGAGGTCTCCCTTCAAGAGATCCTTAATGCGGCACTACAGCAGAGGAACGTCTTTGGGCAAGCCCCGATCTAACCCTGTGTTAACCCACGATGCTAACCGTGGTGGGGGACCCGAGCAAAAGGCCGGGGTGTTGGGGAACGTAGTAATTTCAAAAAATTTCCTACGCACACGCAAGATCATGGTGATGCATAGCAACGAGAGGGGAGAGTGTTGTCTACGTACCCTCGTAGACCGAAGCGGAAGCGTTGACACAACATAGAGGAAGTAGTCGTACGTTCTCCTCGCGATCCAACCGATCACAGCACCGTTACTCCGGCACCTCCGAGTTCTTGGCACACGTTCAGCTCGATGACGATCCCCGGGCTCCGATCCAGCAAAGCATCGAGGAAGAGTTCCGTCAGCACGACGGCGTGGTGACGATCTTGATGTGTTACCGGCGCAGGGCTTCGCCTAAGCACTACAACGATATGATCGAGGTGGAATTTGGTGGAAGGGGGCACCGCACACGGCTAAGGAACGATCCGTAGATCAACTTGTGTGTCTTTGGGGTGCCCCTACCCCCGTATATAAAGGAGCCAAGGGGGAGGGGCTGGCCGGCCAACTCTTGGTGCGCCAGGAGAGTCCTACTCCCTCTGGGAGTAGGATTCCCCCCCCCCAATCCTAGTTGGACTAGGATTCTCCAAGGGGGAGAGTGAGAGAGGGGGGCGCCCACCTCTCCTACTCCTAATAGGACTAGGGGAAGGGGGGGAGGCGCGCAGCCCCTAGGGCAGCCCTCTCACCTCTCCTCCAAGGCCCATGTTGGCCCATTATGCTCCCGGGGGGTTCCGGTAACCCTCCCGGTATTCCGGTAAAATCCTGATTTCACCTGGAATGCATCCGATGTCCAAACATAGGCTTCCAATATATAATTCTTTATGTCTCGACCATTTCGAGACTCCTCGTCACGTCCGTGATCACATCCGGGACTCTGAACTCCTTCGGTACATCAAAATGCATAAACTCATAATAACTGTCATCGTAACGTTAAGCGTGCGGACCCTACGGTTCGAGAACAATGTAGACATGACCGAGACACGTCTCCGGTCAATAACCAACAGCGGGACCTGGATGCCCATATTGGCTCCTACATATTCTACGAAGATCTTTATCGGCCAGACCGCATAACAACATACGTTGTTCCCTTTGTCATCGGTATGTTACTTGCCCGAGATTCGATCGTCGGTATCCAATACCTAGTTCAATCTCGTTACCGGCAAGTCTCTTTACTCGTTCTGTAATACATCATCTCGCAACTAACTCATTGGTTGCAATGCTTGCAAGGCTTTATGTGATGTGCATTACCGAGATGGCCCTGAGATACCTCTCCGACAATCGGAGTGACAAATCCTAATCTCGAAATACGCCAACCCAATATGTACCTTCGGAGACACCTGTAGAGCACCTTTATAATCACCCAGTTACGTTGTGACGTTTGGTAGCACACAAAGTGTTCCTACGGTAAATGGGAGTTGCATAATCTCATAGTTAAAGGAACATGTATAAGTCATGGATAAAAGCAATAGCAACACACTAAACGATCGGGTGCTATGCTAATGGAATGGGTCATGTCAATCAGATCATTCAACTAATGATGTGATCTCGTTAATCAAATAACAACTCTTTGTTCATGGCTAGGAAACATAACCATCTTTGATTAATGAGCTAGTCAAGTAGAGGCATACTAGTGACACTCTGTTTTGTCTATGTATTCACACATGTATTATGTTTCCAGTTAATACAATTCTAGCATGAATAATAAACATTTATCATGATATAAGGAAATAAATAATAACTTTATTATTGCCTCTAGGGCATATTTCCTTCAGTCTCCCACTTGCACTAGAGTCAATAATCTAGATTACAAAGTAATGATTCTAACACCCATGGAGTTTTGGTGCTGATCATGTTTTGCTCGTGGAAGAGGCTTAGTCAACGGGTCTGCAACATTCAGATCCGTATGTATCTTGCATATCTCTATGTCTCCCACCTGGACCAAATCCCGGATGGAGTTGAAGCGTCTTTTGATGTGTTTGGTTCTTTTGTGAAATCTGGATTCCTTTGCCAAGGCAATTGCACCAGTATTGTCACAAAAGATTTTCATTGGACCCGATACGCTAGGTACAACACCTAGATCGGATATGAACTCCTTCATCCAGACTCCTTCATTAGCTGCTTCCGAAGCGGCTATGTACTCAGCTTCACATGTAGATCCCGCCACGACGCTTTGTTTAGAACTGCACCAACTGACAGCTCCACCGTTTAATGTAAATACGTATCCGGTTTGCGATTTGGAATCGTCCGGATCAGTGTCAAAGCTTGCATCGACGTAACCGTTTACGACGAGCTCTTTGTCACCTCCATAAATGAGAAACATATCCTTAGTCCTTCTCAAGTACTTAAGGATGTTCTTGACCGCTGTCCAGTGATCCACTCCTGGATTACTTTGGTACCTGCCTGCTAAACTTACAGCAAGGCACACATCAGGTCTGGTACACAACATTGCATACATGATAGAGCCTATGGCTGAAGCATAGGGAACATTTTTCATTTTCTCTCTATCTTCTGCGGTGGTCGGGCATTGAGTCTTACTCAACTTCACACCTTGTGCCACAGGCAAGAACCCTTTCTTTGCCTGATCCATTTTGAACTTTTTCAAAACTTTGTCAAGGTATGTGCTTTGTGAAAGTCCTATTAAGCGTCTTGATCTATCTCTATAGATCTTAATGCCCAATATGTAAGCAGCTTCACCGAGGTCTTTCATTGAAAAACTCTTATTCAAGTATCCCTTTATGCTATCCAGAAATTCTATATTATTTCCGATCAGTAATATGTCATCCACATATAATATCAGAAATGCTACAGAGCTCCCACTCACTTTCTTGTAAATACAGGCTTCTCCAAAAGTCTGTATAAAACCAAATGCTTTGATCACACTATCAAAGCGTTTATTCCAACTCCGAGAGGCTTGCACCAGTCCATAAATGGATCGCTGGAGCTTGCACACTTTGTTAGCTCCCTTTGGATCGACAAAACCTTCTGGTTGCATCATATACAACTCTTCTTCCAGAAATCCATTCAGGAATGCAGTTTTGACATCCATTTGCCAAATTTCATAATCATAAAATGCGGCAACTGCTAACATGATTCGGACAGACTTAAGCATCGCTACGGGTGAGAAAGTCTCATCGTAGTCAATCCCTTGAACTTGTCAAAAACCTTTTGCAACAAGTCGAGCTTTATAGACAGTAACATTACCATCAGCGTCAGTCTTCTTCTTAAAAATCCATTTATTCTCAATTGCTTGCCGATCATTGGGCAAGTCAACCAAAGTCCACACTTTGTTCTCATACATGGATCCCATCTCAGATTTCATGGCCTCAAGCCACTTTGCGGAATCTGGGCTTACCATCGCTTCTTCATAGTTCGTAGGTTCATCATGGTCTAGTAACATGACTTCCAAAATAGGATTACCGTACCACTCTGGTGCGGATCTTACTCTGGTTGATCTACGAAGTTCAGTAGAAACTTGATCTGAAGTTTCATGATCATTATCATTAGCTTCCTCCCTATTTGATGTAGGTGTCACAGAAACAGATTTCTGTGATGTACTACTTCTCAATAAGGGAGTAGATACTGTTATCTCATCAAGTTCTACTTTCCTCCCACTCACTTCTTTCGAGAGAAACTCCTTCTCTAGAAAGTTTTCGACTTTGGCAAAAAAATTTTTGCCTTCGGATCTGTGATAGAAGGTATACCCAATAGTCTCCTTTGGGTATCCTATGAAGACACATTTTTCCGATTTGGGTTCGAGCTTATCAGGTTGAAGCTTTTTCACATAAGCATCGCAGCCCCAAACTTTAAGAAACGACAACTTTGGTTTCTTGCCAAACCACAGTTCATAAGGCGTCGTCTCAACGGTTTTTGATGGTGCCCTATTTAACATGAATGCGGCCGTCTCTAGAGCATAACCCCAAAAAGATAGCGGTAAATTGGTAAGAGTCATCATAGATCGCACCATATCCAGTAAAGTACGATTACGATGTTCGGACACACCATTACGTTGTGGTGTTCCGGGTGGCGTGAGTTGCGAAACTATTCCGCATTGTTTCAAATGTAGACCAAACTCGTAACTCAAATATTCTCCTCCACGATCAGATCGTAGAAACTTTATTTTCTTGTTACGATGATTTTCCACTTCACTCTGAAATTCTTTGAACTTTTCAAATGTTTCAGACTTGTGTTTCATTAAGTAGATATACCCATATCTGCTTAAATCATCAGTGAAGGTGAGAAAATAACGATATCCGCCACGAGCCTCAACATTCATTGGACCACATACATCAGTATGTATGATTTCCAATAAATCTGTTGCTCTCTCCACAGTACCGGAGAACGGTGTTTTAGTCATCTTGCCCATAAGGCACGGTTCGCAAGTGCCAAGTGATTCATAATCAAGTGACTCCAAAAGTCCATCAGTATGGAGTTTCTTCATGCGCTTTACACCGATATGACCTAAACGGCAGTGCCACAAATAAGTTGCACTATCATTATCAACTCTGCATCTTTTGGCTTCAACATTATGAATATGTGTATTACTACTATCGAGATGAAGTAAGAACAAACCACTCTTTAATGGCGCATGACCATAAAAGATATTACTCATATAAATAGAACAACCATTATTCTCTGATTTAAATGAATAACCGTCTCGCATCAAACAAGATCTAGATATAATGTTCATGCTCAACGCTGGTACTAAATAACAATTATTTAGATCTAATATTAATCCCGAAGGTAGATGTAGAGGTAGCGTGCCGACCGCGATCACATCGACTTTGGAACCATTTCCCACGCGCATCGTCACCTCGTCCTTAGCCAATCTTCGCTTAATCCGTAGCCCCTGTTTTGAGTTGCAAATATTAGCAACAGAACCAGTATCAAATACCCAGGTGCTACTGCGAGAATTAGTAAGGTACACATCAATAACATGTATATCATATATACCTTTGTTAACCTTGCCATCCTTCTTATCCGCCAAATACTTGGGGCAGTTCCGCTTCCAGTGACCAGTCTGCTTGCAATAGAAGCACTCAGTTTCAGGCTTAGGTCCAGACTTGGGTTTCTTCTCTTGAGTAGCAACTTGCTTGCTGTTCTTTTTGAAGTTCCCCTTTTTCTTCCCTTTGCCCTTTTTCTTGAAACTAGTGGTTTTGTTAACCATCAACACTTGATGCTCCTTTTTGATTTCTACCTCCGCGGCTTTTAGCATCGCGAAGAGCTCGGGCATAGTTTTGGTCATCCCTTGCATATTATAGTTCATCACGAAGCTCTTGTAGCTTGGTGGCAGTGATTGGAGAATTCTGTCAATGACGCAATCATCCGGAAGATTAACTCCCAGTTGAATCAAGTGATTGTTATACCCAGACATTCTGAGTATATGCTCACTGACAGAACCGTTCTCCTCCATTTTACAGCTATAGAACTTATTGGAGACTTCATATCTCTCAATCCGGGCATTTGCTTGAAATATTAACTTCAACTCCTGGAACATCTCATATGCTCCATGGTGTTCAAAACGTCGTTGAAGTCCCGGTTCTAAGCCGTAAAGCATGGCACACTGAACTATAGAGTAGTCATCAGCTTTGCTTTGCCAGACGTTCACAACATCTGGCGTAGCTCTTGCACCAGGCCTGGCACCTAGCGGTGCTTCCAGGACGTAATTCTTCTGTGCAGCAATGAGGATAATCCTCAAGTTACGGACCCAGTCCGTGTAATTGCTACCATCATCTTTCAACTTTGCTTTCTCAAGGAACGCATTAAAATTCAACGGAACAACAGCACGAGCCATCTATCTACACAACATAGACAAGCAAGATACTATCAGGTACTAAGTTCATGATAAATTTAAGTTCAATTAATCATATTACTTAAGAACTCCCACTTAGATAGACATCCCTCTAATCCTCTAAGTGATCACGTGATCCAAATCAACTAAACCATGTCCGATCATCACGTGAGATGGAGTAGTTTCAATGGTGAACATCACTATGTTGATCATATCTACTATATGATTCACGCTCGACCTTTCGGTCTCCGTGTTCCGAGGCCATATCTGTTATATGCTAGGCTCGTCAAGTTAAACCTGAGTATTCCGCGTGTGCAACTGTTTTGCACCCGTTGTATTTGAACGTAGAGCCTATCACACCCGATCATCACGTGGTGTCTCAGCACGAAGAACTTTCGCAACGGTGCATACTCAGGGAGAACACTTCTTGATAATTTAGTGAGAGATCATCTTATAATGCTACCGTCAATCAAAGCAAGATAAGATGCATAAAAGGATAAACATCACATGCAATCAATATAAGTGATATGATATGGCCATCATCATCTTGTGCTTGTGATCTCCATCTCCGAAGCACCGTCATGATCACCATCGTCACCGGCGCGACACCTTGATCTCCATCGTAGCATCGTTGTCGTCTCGCCAATCTTATGCTTCCACGACTATCACTACCGCTTAGTAATAAAGTAAAGCATTACATCGCGATTGCATTGCATACAATAAAGCGACAACCATATGGCTCCTGCCAGTTGCCGATAACTCGGTTACAAAACATGATCATCTCATACAATAAAATTTAGCATCATGTCTTGACCATATCACATCACAACATGCCCTGCAAAAACAAGTTAGACGTCCTCTACTTTGTTGTTGCAAGTTTTACGTGGCTGCTACGGGCTTAAGCAAGAACTCATCTTACCTACGCATCAAAACCACAACGATAGTTTGTCAAATAGACTCCGTTTTAACCTTCTCAAGGACCGGGCGTAGCCACACTCGGTTCAACTAAAGTTGGAGAGACAGTCTTCCGCAAGCCATCTATGTGCAAAGCACGTCGAGGGAACCGGTCTCGCGTAAGCGTACGCGTAAGGTTGGTCCGGATCGTCTCGTCCAACAATACCGCTGAACCAAAGTATGACATGCTGGTAGGCAGTATGACTTGTATCGTCCACAACTCACTTGTGTTCTACTCGTGCAAATAACATCAAACCATAAAAACCTAGGCTCTGATACCACTGTTGGGGAACGTAGTAATTTCAAAAAATTTCCTACGCACACGCAAGATCATGGTGATGCATAGCAACGAGAGGGGAGAGTGTTGTCTACGTACCCTCGTAGACTGAAGCGGAAGCGTTGACACAACGTAGAGGAAGTAGTCGTACGTTCTCCTCGCGATCCAACCGATCACAGCACCGTTACTCCGGCACCTCCGAGTTCTTGGCACACGTTCAGCTCGATGACGATCCCCGGGCTCCGATCCAGCAAAGCGTCGAGGAAGAGTTCCGTCAGCACAACGGCGTGGTGACGATCTTGATGTGTTACCGGCGCAGGGCTTCGCCTAAGCACTACAACGATATGATCGAGGTGGAATTTGGTGGAAGGGGGCACCGCACACGGCTAAGGAACGATCCGTAGATCAACTTGTGTGTCTTTGGGGTGCCCCCTGCCCTCGTATATAAAGGAGCCAAGGGGGAGGGGCTGGCCGGCCAACTCTTGGTGCGCCAGGAGAGTCCTACTCCCTCTGGGAGTAGGATTCCCCCCCAATCCTAGTTGGACTAGGATTCTCCAAGGGGGAGAGAGAGAGAGAGGGGGGCGCCCACCTCTCCTAGTCCTAATAGGACTAGGGGAAGGGGGGGAGGCGCGCAGCCCCTAGGGCAGCCCTCTCACCTCTCCTCCAAGGCCCATGTTGGCCCATTATGCTCCCGGGGGGTTCCGGTAACCCTCCCGGTATTCCGGTAAAATCCTGATTTCACCTGGAATGCATCCGATGTCCAAACATAGGCTTCCAATATATAATTCTTTATGTCTCGACCATTTCGAGACTCCTCGTCACGTCCGTGATCACATCCGGGACTCCGAACTCCTTCGGTACATCAAAATGCATAAACTCATAATAACTGTCATCGTAACGTTAAGCGTGCGGACCCTACGGTTCGAGAACAATGTAGACATGACCGAGACACGTCTCCGGTCAATAACCAACAGCGGGACCTGGATGCCCATATTGGCTCCTACATATTCTACGAAGATCTTTATCGGTCAGACCGCATAACAACATACGTTGTTCCCTTTGTCATCGGTATGTTACTTGCCCGAGATTCAATCGTCGGTATCCAATACCTAGTTCAATCTCGTTACCGGCAAGTCTCTTTACTCGTTCTGTAATACATCATCTCGCAACTAAATCATTGGTTGCAATGCTTGCAAGGCTTTATGTGATGTGCATTACCGAGATGGCCCTGAGATACCTCTCCGACAATCGGAGTGACAAATCCTAATCTTGAAATACGCCAACCCAATATGTACCTTCGGAGACACCTGTAGAGCACCTTTATAATCACCCAGTTACGTTGTGATGTTTGGTAGCACACAAAGTGTTCCTACGGTAAATGGGAGTTGCATAATCTCATAGTTAAAGGAACATGTATAAGTCATGGATAAAAGCAATAGCAACACACTAAACGATCGGGTGCTATGCTAATGGAATGGGTCATGTCAATCAGATCATTCAACTAATGATGTGATCTCGTTAATCAAATAACAACTCTTTGTTCATGGCTAGGAAACATAACCATCTTTGATTAATGAGCTAGTCAAGTAGAGTCATACTAGTGACACTCTGTTTTGTCTATGTATTCACACATGTATTATGTTTCCAGTTAATACAATTCTAGCATGAATAATAAACATTTATCATGATATAAGGAAATAAATAATAACTTTATTATTGCCTCTAGGGCATATTTCCTTCACGGGGGCGCCACCCATGCGGTGCCCCGAGGAGCGGTGATGTAGAACCACTCTTGTTGCCATAAGCCAAGCTCCTCTTGAAAAGCGCCCTCGGGCCATGGAGCGTCGGCATTTCTTTTTATAGCAGCGCCTCCACACTCTGCGTGGCGCCTTTCGATTGTCTTTGGTTCTACTTTGAAGGTCTTGAGCCACAATCCGAAGTGAGGGGTAACACGGAGGAACACTTCGCACACAACTATGAACGAGGAGATATGGAGGATGGACTCCGGAGCTAAGTCGTGGAATTCCAGCCCATAATAAAACATCAGCCCCCTTACAAAGGGATCCACGGGGAAGCCTAATCCCCGAAGGAAGTGGGATATGAATACCACACTCTCGCCGGGCTGAGGGCTAGGGATCACTTGTCCTTGAACAGGTAGCCTATGCGGAATCTCCCTGGTCAGGAATCTAGCTTCCCTCAATCTTGATACATCCTCCTCCGTAACAGAGGAGGGCATCCATCGGCCTTGGAGGTCGGAGCCGGACATTATCGAAGATCCGGTGCGCTCGGAATCTGGAAGCCTAGGGTGTTGGAACTCGAGGCGACGGGCGAGCTCGTTTTGAGAATAGAAGCGGGGAACAGGGCCTTGATCTCTTTATAAGAGGCAGAATATCAAGCGCCCTCCCCGTAACCGTCTTGGACTAGCCTTTAATTAAGGCAAACGTGCTAACGGGCACGATTGGGTTACCCACGTCCGTATTAATGAGAATCCCGTTAAAGGGGGCACATGATCTTTGCTTTGACAAGATGTGCCAAGGAAACCGCCTCGCTAAACGCGCAGAGGTAGAACAATGAAAGCAATTTATATAGAAGGCTTGGTCGCAGTGTTATGACGCACTGCGGAATACGTCAGCAGATTTGATTTGTGTTAATATTATTCTCTATATGGCAATATGTGGAAACCTATTTTGCAGAGCCGGACACTATTTTCGGTGTTTATAATCTTCTTGAAGGACTTGGAGGAGGAACCCGCCTTGCAATGCCGAAGACAATCTGCGCGCCGGACTCGTCGTCATTGAAGCCTGGTTCAGGGGCTACTGAGGGAGTCCTGGATTAGGGGGTGTTCGGATAGCCGGACTATACCTTCAGCCGGACTCCAGGACTATGAAGATACAAGATTGAAGACTTTGTCCCGTGTCCGAAAGGATCTTTTCTTGGCGTGGAAGGCAAGCTAGGCGTGCGGATATTTGAGATCTCCTACCATTGTAACCGACTCTGTGTAACCCTAACCCTATCCGGTGTCTATATAAACCGAAGGGTTGTAGTCCGTAGGACAACCATCATCATACACAATCATACCATAGGCTAGCTTCTAGGGTTTAGCCTCCTTGATCTCGTGGTAGATCTACTCTTGTACTACCCATATCATCAATATTAATCTAGCAGGAGTAGAGTTTTACCTCCACCGAGAGGGCCCAAACCTGGGTAAAATAAAGTGTCCCTTGTCTCCTGTTACCATCCGACCTTGACGCACAGTTCGGGACCCCCTACCCGAGATCCGCCGGTTTTGACACCGACAGCGGGTAACCACCCAGATGTAGTCTTACCCGGCACACAAGTAGATCACCAGAATCCTTGGCGGTTTACCGTAGGGCGGGTCATAATACCTCACATATAACCATTGTGATATTGAATTTGTACTGCTGGTTTACATGACCTGTGCAGTGAGGGTGAGAACCCAATTCTGTAAAAACTGGCACATATGATGTTTGCTATGTGGTGACAACTTTATTGACCAAGGTTAAGCCAGTGGAATCAAAGCCACTCCCTAGATGCTTTCAAATATGATCAAAAAAGTCTCAAGACAAAGTCAAATAACTGCGATTGCAAAAAACTATACAAGAAACAAACAAAAATTTGAGGCTTCTGATTCGAATACGATCAGTAAACCGTTCCAAAGGGGTTAATCTAAGATTCAAATACGATCATATAGCCCCCAGTGGCTTTGGCGATGCCGATCAAGAGGGTATCGACAGCTATGTTCTCTTTGGTTCGAATACGACCTATGTTTGAACAGGAAGCCCCCAAATGACCTTAAGAGTTGTTTAGCGACGCTGATTCGAATACAATCCACGTCGATTCCCAAAGGGGTTGAGCTATGATTCGGATACGATCAAGAAGCCCCCAAGTGGGTTCGACAGTTTGCCAATCAAAAGGGTATCGACAGCTATGTTCTCTTTGGTTCGAATATGACCTATGTTTGAACAGGAAGCCCCCAAGTGACCATATAAGTTTTGGCATTGCGCCGATGAAGAGGGTACTGATAGCTATGCCCGATGAGCAGGAAGCCCCCAAGTGACCATAATATGATAAGCCGTAAGGCAGGATACCCATGTTTTGAACCATGCATCATGGCAGCAAGTTCTCTTTGGTAACCATTAATTTGTCTGAGAATTCGAACTTGCAAGAGATTAATTCCTTTTGAACCAAAAATTCTTAAACCGGATATTGAGAACCTCAAAGCTTTGTAAGGAAAAAAATTACCTTGAACCGGATGTTGAACCGGTTTTGAGAGCTTCAAAGCTTTGCGGGAGAGAGATGTCTCTTGAGCTGTATTTTAAACCGGAATCTTCATTTTGAGCCGGAAATTTTCTGATGACCTTTAAATATTCGCTAATAAAACAGTAGCCTCCAGGGCCGGGTTATCTTCCCTTCAATGACCCGGAGTTCTTGAATTCATTGAAACCAACTAATTTTGCCGAGCCATACCATTGTAGCCCTCGAGTCTCAAGATGACTCGAAGAGTTGGCTTGAGATTCTCCATATTTGACCATAGCAGAAGGTGTATATCATTAGCGTTGATAACGCGATGTGAATCCACAGAAAGTTGAGGTGACTGCGGCGGGTTATAAATGATCCCGTATGAGCCGTGTTAGCAACTCGGCCAATGGTTCCTTCCAACTGACTGTTTGAAGTTAACCGAACTATAGTGGCGGCGCTTTGTGCGCCTGCCCATTGAACCATCGAGTGCAAACGACGGCTGATAATATATGATAATTTGCCTCTAATTTGTTGGAAGAAAAACCGGGCTTCCCAAGTAGTGACTTGCTCATACTCAATAAATAGCTCATGCAGATAGGTGCGGCCCGGTGTGTTGATGTAGACCAAGCCGCGAGAGACGGACAGTAAAGACGACCGTAGCATCAGAGGCGACTCTGATAGATGAGTCGGCTGCGGCGTTGTAAGCCTGTGCGGATGGGCAAGTTGTCCTCCTTGTTGTAAGTCGGCGTGGTCGCTAGAGACGTCCACGGTGTTGTAAGCCGGCTCGGTCGCGAGAGACAGCCATGGCGTTGTAAGCCGGTGCGGGAGTCCGTTGAGTAACGACGACCACCTGTGCCAAAAGATGTTGGCGTGCCTCCATCTCCGTGGTATAATATCACTTTTTGTCATAAATAATTTCCCTGCATAAATAATATTGCAGACCAAGGCAAAGTTAAACTTGTTCTTTGACAAAAGCAACATGTGCTAATAAAACAAAATTGGATGGATATCACCTGATTTGTTTGGATGACAGATGATCCGTTTTATCGCGACAGAGATGGCTCAGACAGACCAGCGACTCAATATAGTTCGGGCGGCTCAGGCAGACCGGCGACTTAATATAGCCCCGACGGCTTGAAGCGGCAAGGGCGGCTCAACACGGCTCCGGCGGGTTGATGTAGATTAAGCTGCACGGATGGCGGCCTGTACACACCCGTTCAACAACAAGCGGGCGTGGACGCCGGTGCATGATGATGATAACGCATACCCCATAGGCATGGCACCACCTTTATAATAAATCATTGTCCTGCACATAAAAATGTACATACCAAATTGATTGTTTTTTGACAAAAATCAATATGCATTAATAAAATAAATTTAGATGAATATCACCTGATTTGTCCGGATGACAGATGACCCGTATATTACGTCTACGTATATCCTCTAGTAATTTCAGCGGTAATTGAGCCACTCTCTTAAAACTGGAGTCCTCGACCCAGGCGCCTCAGAACGGACCCTCTGGGTGTTATTTGTCGTTGTTTGCAATCCCTTGTTGCTTTTATGCAGAACTTCCGGCTTCGGTGGATCTTGCATCAGGTTTTTTAGGACTTGTGTAACGGCAGTATCATTTTTATCTTGGACTACTCCTGGGCTCTCCTCCGAGGGGTTTTGCCACTAAACATATGACTATGAAGGTCCAAATCATCAGAACTTCGCCCGGGTGTTGAGTGCTATGAATCCAGTGCAGAGTTGCAAACGCCTCAAGTATGAAACTTGTACCCAGCAGCGATAATTTCCGGTTAGAGGAAAAAACGTGTTTGGTGATTTGTGATTTTGACAGCCACGTGAGCCATGGGAGCAGCGGACGTGGGCCTGGCACATCGGGCAGCTCACGCCGCTGATGGAGGCGAAGACAAGGCGGCGGCCTGACAGCGGTAGGTTCCGGTACGAGGCCTTGGGCGGGTTGAGACTGAGAACCACGGCAGAGGTGCCGGATCATGTGGGTGTTCTTATGATGATAAGATAACACGATCATGTGGTGACATGATGGGTTGCAGGCTGGTATTGTTGAAGCATGCCAGTTTTATGTCAACCGTGAACTCCAGTATTAACGTGGGTCAAGTCTCGATCCCGTTCGTTTTCCCTTCGTGCTGCCACATGTTTTCTGCAAAGAGTGCGGTTTAGTAAGTTGCAAACCTCTTTCCTGGTACACACCAAACAGAGGGACCGCGATGAGGGTTCCATGGCCCTGGATTAAAGCCCGTCATCCGGTCAGGAGGCATGGGTGTTTCCGGTTGGGACCGAGAGGGGGGCACCCCTTAGAGCGCGCGATATAAATTTGATCCCATGCTATTCGAGGTTGTGGCCTCCCCGTCTTAAGGTTTTTCATGAACGTTGCCGAGGGTGATTCCTGGCAATGGAATGTGGGATGGGTGTGTACTGGTTAGACGTGTTTCTTCTAAAACACCGTAAACGGAACTAGTCCTTGTGACTACCGAAATCCGTTGGCTGTGGTAAAAAGTACAAACTCTGGAGAGTCAAAACCCTTCGAATATCTAGGTCCATGAGCTAGGACTTGGTCATCATCTCATTAACAATATCAGTATGATTGACAAATCTCAGTATCAACCTCGGTGACAGCCTCCGGAGAGTGAACATAAAATCGAGAGTGGTAAACTCGGTTGAAGGTTATTCATGTGAATGGACTAACCAGTTTATTATTATACGCTAAGTATTTCCTTGTGATGATTTGAATTCATGAGCTACTTAAATTCGAATGATAAAACTATAAGCCCTTTATGTGATGTCGCTCAGGCGTCCGACTGTGGCATTATTGTTATTTACTTTTGGTATAAGCCCTTTATGTGATGTCGCTCAGACGTCCAACTGTGGCATTATTGTTATCTACTTTTGATATAAGCCCTTTACGTGATGTCGCTCAGACGTCCGACTGTGGCATCATTGTTACTTATTTTCATTATAAGCCCTTTCCGAGGTATCGCTTAGACGCTCGACTGTGGCACGTCCTGTTATTTACTTTTCAATATAAGCCCTTTATGTGGTGTCGCCTCGACGCCCGACTGCGGCATGTTAAATTTGTTTCCACCTTTCGAGGCGTCGCTTCAGACACCCGATCGGTCTTCAGTTATTTTTTATTGGGATTTTGGGAGGACTACCGCCTGATTTCCTCTTATTTATCGTGCAGTGCAAATCTATTATTTGATTGTGCATACTAACCTGCTCATGTGCATCATGTTTACATTTGTTATATCTTATGCCCGAACTGTCTTGCGAGTACATTCAAAGTACTCACCTGGCTTGTTGATTTGGCCAGATGTTGACGAAGGCGATCTTATGGATGAAGAGTTCAATAGCGAGTCCGACGCCTAGAGGAGTCCTAGTCAGTCACATGCGACCCTGGAGTTGTTCACTTGTATTATACATGGTTCCGCCACCCAAATAAAATCATCAAGCCTCACCCCGACGCTTGATGAGCTATAAAATTTCAGAGTCATGTCACCCACTTCTCTGTGACATATCCACCACCACCTGTCGTGGAATTGTCACGGCAGATGTCCTTAGTGTCAGGACTTAGTCGCGAGGCCAACGCATCTATGCGGTAGTTTGAAGGGGTTGATCAGAATCGAGAGACGCAAGGCGGATCATCACACAAGACGAGGATTTAGACAGCTTTGGGCCCCGGGAAACATCATCCGGAATAGCCCTACATGCTGTTTGTGGCTAGGTCTCATTATGCTCATGAGGGAGTCGCCGCATAAGCCGGCTCCTCCTTTGTCTCTAGCCCTAGATATTATTTCTTCTTGCTTGTCCCTCTTGGGGAGCCCTGCCCTTCCTTATATAAGTTGAAGGGGCAGCTTACATGTAGTCCTATTAGGATTAGAACTAACTTATTCTCTATTACAAGTCGGATACAAGTACGGGTCTTGCTTCCTCGTAAAGGAAATATTCCTCATGCCTTCTATCTTAAGCTGGCCCACCATAATATGAGCCGGCCTACTGGGCCTTGGGCCTAGTCTTCTATGTGACCCGCCGTCGGGGTCATCCGTGAGTCGTCTGACCAGTGAGCCGCCAGACCCGTGAGTCGCCAGTCCTCCGGCGGGTCATCGGTGAAGCGCCAAGTCCGGCCGGGTCATACTTCCGGCCGGGTCATACCGCGGGGTATATCCCCGACACCACCTTTATTACGAGTCAGTAGCTATGCCACCCTACCCTTGTGCCATATCCGCCTTTATGTATAATATAGGCGTGCTTGTAATAAATTGTTGAGCATCCTTAGCTCAACCATGTATAATATTAGTACTGCTAGATTTCTGTATCAAGGTTTTGTCTGCCAGTAAGAAGAATTCTTCTGTACTGGTTAATACAAAGATCGGCTTTTCAATAAATGTCTTATTGGAAAGGCGGTCGTGACAATCTCTCAATCCGGGCATTTGATTGAAATATTAACTTCAACTCCTGGAACATCTCATATGCTCCATGACGTTCAAAACATCGTTGAAGTCCCGGTTCTAAGCCGTAAAGCATGGCACACTGAACTATCGAGTAGTCATCAGCTTTGCTCTGCCAGACGTTCTTAACGTCATCAGTAGCTGATACGTCTCTGACGTATCTATAATTTTTTATTATTCCATGCTATTATATTATCGGTTTTGGATGTTTAATGGGATTTACCATACACTTTTATATTATTTTTGGGACTAACCTATTAACCGGAGGCCCAACCCAAATTGCTGTTTTTCCCTATTTCAGTGTTTCGCAGAAAAGGAATATCAGACGGAGTCCAAACGGAACGAAACCTTCGGGAACGTGATTTTTGGAACAAACGTGATCGGAAGGACTTGGAGTGGACGTCAAGCAATCAACAAGGAGGCCACGAGGCAGGGAGGCGCGCCTGCCCCCTGGGCGCGCCCCCACCCTCGTGGGCCCCTCGTAGCTCCATCGACCTACTTCTTCCTCCTATATATACCTACATACCCCGAAAACATCCAGGAGCACCACAAAACCCTATTTCCACCGCCGCAACCTTCTGTACCCGTGAGATCCCATCTTGGGGCCTTTCCCGGCGCTCCGCCGGAGGGGGCATTGATCACGGAGGGCTTCTACATCAACACCATAGCCTCTCCGATGATGTGTGAGTAGTTTACCTCAGACCTTCGGGTCCATAGTTATTAGCTAGATGGCTACTTCTCTCTCTTTGGATCTCAATAAAATATTCTCCTCGGTTCTCTTGGAGATCTATTTGATGTAATCTTCTTTTGCGGTGTATTTGTCGAGATCCGATGAATTGTGGGTTTATGATCAAGATTATCTATGAACAATATTTGAATCTCCTATGAATTCTTTTATGTATGATTGGTTATCTTTGCAAGTCTCTTACAATTATCAGTTTGGTTTGGCCTACTAGACTGATCTTTCTTGCAATGGGAGAAGTGCTTAGCTTTGGGTTCAATCTTGCGGTGCCCGATCCCAGTGACAGTAGGGGAAACGACACGTATTGTATTGTTGCCATCGAGCATAAAAAGATGGGGTTTATATCATATTGCTTGAGTTTATCCCTCTACATCATGTCATCTTTCTTAATGCGTTACTCCGTTCTTATGAACTTAATACTCTAGATGCATGCTGGATAGCGGTCGATGTGTGGAGTAATAGTAGTAGATGCAGGTAGGAGTCGGTCTACTTGTCACGGACGTGATTCCTATATACATGATCATGCCTAGATATTCTCATAACTTTGCTCAATTCTATCAATTGCTCGACAGTAATTTATTCAACCACCGTAATACTTATGCTATCTTGAGAGAAGACACTAGTGAAACCTATGCCCCCGGGTCTATTCTCTATCATATTAATCTACCGTTATTTCTATTACTGTTTATTTTGCTTTCTTTACTTTTAGTCTTTATCATAAAAATACCAAAAAATATTATCTTATCATCTCTATCAGATCTCACTTTTGCAAGTGGCCGTGAAGGGCTTGACAACCCCTTTATCGCGTTGGTTGCAAGGTTCTTATTTGTTTGTGTAGGTACGAAGGACTTGAGCATGGCCTCCTACTAGATTGATACCTTGGTTCTCAAAAACTGAGGGAAATACTTACGCTACTTTACTGCATCACCCTTTCCTCTTCAAGGGAAAACCAACACAGTGCTCAAGAGGTAGCAAGAAGCATTTCTAGCGCCGTTGCCGGGGAGTCTACGCACAAGTCAAGACATACCAAGTACACATCACAAACTCTTATCCCCCGCATTACATTATTTGCCATTTGCCTCTCGTTTTCCTCTCCCCCACTTCACCCTTGCCGTTTTATTCGCCCTTCTTCTGTTCGTCTTTTTCATTTGCTTTGATGTCTTACTTGGCTCGTTCGCTCGTTTGGTTGGAATAGTTGATTATCTATTGCTAAACAGAGAACCTAAGATCTATGGATCCTCATCCGCTTGCTAATCTTTTTAAGAGATCCAATTGTGATGAACCAATTGCTAGTGAGTTTTGTGCACTGGATTATCTTTATGAAGTTTTGCTTGAAATTCGTGAATCTAAAAATTGTGACGAAGAAATTTATGAAGAGATTCATGATAGCTCCTTGAATAAAAAGCATGATTGCAATGATTTTACTATTAATTTTATTGATGTCAATTGTGCTAATAATTTGCAAAACCCTAAGCTTGGGGATGATAGTTTTGCTATGTCTACTACTTGTTGCAATGATCATGATTGGGGTGATTCTTCTTATGATCTTGAAAATTTATTTAAGCCCCATGATGAATATGAGATTGATAATAGTGTTTGCAATAATATTGAAAGTGGGTTTGGAAGAGTGTCAACTTTACATCCCACATATTTGGAGAATGTTCAATCTTATGAAATTTTTGATAAAAGTGGGTTGGGAGAGGTCATGACTTTAGCTAATGTCAATCCCACTATTTTGGAAGAGTGTCAACTTCGCATGCATATGGATCGTGTTGAGAATATGCTATGTGATAGCTATATTGTTGAATTTTCTTATGATCCTACATGTAATTATTATGAGAGAGGAAAATATGGTTGTAGAAATTTTCATGTTACTAAATTACCTCTCGTTATGTTGAGATTGCTATTGTTCCTTTCTGTTTCCTTGCCTATGCTAGTTTTTCCTTGCTATGATAATTTTTTTGCCTATAAGATGCCTATGCATAGGAAGTATGTTAGACTTAGATGTGTTTGTCACATGTTTTATGACGCTCTCTTTGTGCTTCAATTCTTGTCTTTCATGTGAGCATCATTGACATCTCAATGCCTAGCTAAAAAGGCTTTAAAGAAAAGCACTTGTTGGGAGACAACCCAATATATTTCCTTTCTGTTTTTGAATAAATAATTGCTCTAGCCTCTGGTTAGATTTGTTTTTATGTTTTAATTAGTGTTTGTGCCAAGTAAAACCGTTAGGATAACCTACGGTGATAGTTATTTGATCTTTGCTGTAAAAAATAGAAACTCTGTGCGCACGAGATTAGTTTTCATAAATCACAGAAACATGCTTTTCAGTTGATTATTTTTCAGTAGATCAATAAATAAATTATATAGGACTTCCTAATTTGCTAGAATTTTTTAGGTTCCATAAGTTTGCGCTAGATACAGATTACTACAGACTGTTCTGTTTTTGATAGATTCTGTTTTTCGTGTGTTGATTGCTTATTTTGATGAATCTATGGCTAGTAAAAGATCTTATAAACCATAGAGAAGTTGGAATACAGTAGGTTTAACAACGATATAAATAAAGAATGAGTTCATTACAGTACCTTAAGGTGGTGGTTTGTTTCATTTCGCTAACGGAGCTTATGAGATTTTCAGTTGAGTTTTGTGTTGTGAAGTTTTCAAGTTTTGGGTAAAGATTTGATGGATTATGGAACAAAGAGTGGCAAGAGCCTAAGCTTGGGGATGCCCAAGGCACCCCAAGGTAAAATTCAAGGACAACCAAAAGCCTAAGCTTGGGGATGCCCCGGAAGGCATCCCCTCTTTCGTCTTTGTTTATCGGTAACTTTACTTGGAGCTATATTTTTATTCACCACATGATATGTGTTTTGCTTGTAGCGTCTTGTATGATTTGAGTATTTTCTTTTTAGTTTGCCACAATCATCCTTGCTATACACACCTTTTGAGAGAGACACACATGATTCGGAATTTATTAGAATACTCTATGTGCTTCACTTATATCTTTTGAGCTATATAGTTTTTGCTCTAGTGCTGCACTTATATCTTTTAGAGCACGATGATGGTTTTATTTTATAGAAATTATTGATCTCTCATGCTTCACTTATATTATTTTGAGAGTCTTTTAGAACAGCATGGTAATTTGCTTTGGTTAAAATTTTAGTCCTAAAGTGATGAGCATCCAAGATAGGTATAATAAAAACTATCATATAAAGTGCATTGAATACTATGAGAAGTTTGATGCTTGATGATTGTTTTGGGACATGAGGATGGTAATATTAGAGTCATGTTATTTGAGTAATTATGAATTTGAGAAATACTTGTGTTGAAGTTTGTGATTCGGGTAGCATGCACGTATGGTGAGCCGTTATGTGATGAAGTTGGAGCATAATTTATTTATTGATTGTCTTCCTTATGTGTGAGGTCGGGATCGCGCGATGGTTTACTCCTACCAACCCTTCCCCTAGGAGCATGCGTGTAGTACTTTGTTTTGATGACTTGTAGATTTTTGCAATAAGTATGTGAGTTCTTTATGACTAATGTTGAGTCCATGGATTATACACACTCTCTCCCTTCCACCATTGCTAGCCTCTCTAATACCGCACACCTTTCGCCGGTATCATACACCCACCATTTACCTTCCTCAAAGCAGCCACCGTACCTACCTATCATGGCATTTCTATAGCCATTCCGAGATATATTGCCATGCAACTTTCCACTGTTTCATTTATTATGACATGCTCCATCATTGTCATATTGCTTTGCGTGATCATGTAGTTGACATCGTATTTGTGGCAAAGCCACCATTCATAATTTTTCATACATGTCACTCTTGATTCATTGCATAACCCGGTACACCGGCGGAGGCATTCACATAGAGTCATATTTTGTTCTAAGTATTGAGTTGTAAGTAATAAAAGTGTGATGATCATCATTATTAGAGCATTGTCCCATGTGAGGAAAGGATGATGGAGACTATGATTCCCCCACAAGTCGGGATGAGATTCCGGACTAAGAAAAAAAAAGAAAAACAGAAAAAAAGAAAGAAAAAAAGAGAGAAAAAGAGAGAAGGGACAATGTTACTATCCTTTTACCACACTTGTGCTTCAAAGTAGCACCATGATCTTCATGATAGAGAGTCCCCTATGTTATCACTTTCATATACTAGTGGGAAATTTTCATTATAGAACTTGGCTTGTATATTCCAATGATGGGCTTCCTCAAAGTGCCCTAGGTCTTCGTGAGCAAGCAAGTTGGATGCACACCCACTTAGTTTTCAGTTTGAGCTTTCATACACTTATAGCTCTAGTTCATCCGTTGCATGGCAATCCCTACTCACTCACATTGATATCTATTAATGGGCGTCTCCATAGCCCGTTGATACGCCTAGTTGATGTGAGACTATCTTCTCCTTTTTGTCTTCTCCAAAACCACCATTCTATTCCACATATAGTGCTCATGTCCATGGCTCACGCTCATGTATTGCGTGAAGATTGAAAAAGTTTGAGAATACTAAAGTATGAAACAATTGCTTGGTTGAAACCAGGGTTGTGCATGATTTAAATATTTTGTGTGATGAAGATAGAGCATAGCCAGACTATATGATTTTGTAGGGATAACTTTCTCTAGCCATGTTATTTTGGGAAGACATGATTGCTTAGTTAGTATGCTTTAAGTATTATTATTTTTATGTCAATATTAAACTTTTATCTTGAATCTTTTGGATCTGAATATTTATGCCACATTAAAGAAAATTACATTGAGAAATATGCTAGGTAGCATTCCACATAAAAAATTCTGTTTTTATCATTTACCTACTCGAGGACGAGCAAGAATTAAGCTTGGGGATGCTTGATACGTCTCCAACGTATCTATAATTTTTTTTATTGTTCCATGCTATTATATTATCTGTTTTGGATATTTAATGGGCTTTACCATACACTTTTATATTATTTTTGGGACTAACCTATTAACCGGAGGCCCAGCCCAAATTGCTGTTTTTTGCCTATTTCAGTGTTCCGCAGAAAAGGAATATGAAACAGAGTCCAAACGGAACGAAACCTTCGGGAACATGATTTTTGGAACAAACGTGATCCAGAGGACTTGGAATGGATGTCAAGCAATCAACAAGGAGGCCACGAGGCAGGGAGGCGCGCCTGCCCCCTGGGCATGCCCCCACCTCGTGGGCCCCTCGTAGCTCCACAGACCTACTTCTTCCTCCTATATATACCTACGTACCCCAAAAACATCCAGGAGCACCACGAAACCCTATTTCCACCGCCGCAACATTTTGTACCCGTGAGATCCCATCTTGGGGCCTTTTCCGGCGCTCCGCCGGAGGGGGTATTGATCACGGAGTGCTTCTACATCAACACCATAGCCTCTCCGATGATGTGTGAGTACTTTACCTTAGACCTTCAGGTCCATAGTTATTAGCTAGATGGCTTCTTCTCTCTCTTTCGATCTCAATACAATGTTATCCTCAATTCTCTTGGAGATTTATTCAATGTAATCTTCTTTTGCGGTGTGTTTGTCGAGATCCGATGAATTGTGGGTTTATGATCAAGATTATCTATGAACAATATTTGAATATCCTCTGAATTCTTTTATGTATTATTGGTTATCTTTGCAAGTCTCTTCGAACTATCAATTTGGTTTCGCCTACTAGATTTGTAACGCCCCGGATTCGATGCGCCAGGTGTCCGCCAGTTATTCGCCGTCATTGCCATGTCAGCTGCTTGCGTGTTGCATTTTGCCATGTCATCATGTGCATCTCATTCTGCATACGTGTTCATCTCATGCATCCGAGCTTTTTCCCCGTTGTCCATTTTGCAATCCGACACTCATATGTCCTCCGGCGTCCCCCTTTTGTCTCTTGTTGTGAGTGGGTGTTAAACATTCTCGGAATGGACCGAGATTTGTCAAGCGGCCTTGGTATACCACCGGTAGACCGCCTGTCAAGTTTCGGGCCATTTGGAGTCCGTTTGATACTCCAACGGTTAACCGGGTAGCCGCAAAATCCTCTTTTGTGTGCAGCCCAACACCCATTCAAAGTGGCCCAATAGCCCATCCTAACCCCCTCCATCCTCTCGGTCGTTCGATCACGATCGCGTGGCCGAAAACCGCTCCTCTTTTGGAGTCTCCTAGCTCCCTCTACCTATAAATAGACCCTCTCCCCTGAAATTTGCGGATGAATCCACCCCTAACCCTAGCTTTTCCCCCTCTCCGCTGTCGGACGAAAACCTCGCCGCCCGGACATGTCCGCCCACCGTCGTCCGCCCAATTCCCCGCCGCCACGTCAGCTCGGGCCGCCCCATCGCCGCGAGCCACCACGCGGGCCCGCCGGGGCCCGACCGCGGCCCTCCCGGCCCGGCACCGCCGCCCAACGCCGCCTGCACCACGCCCCCGCGCTGCTCGCCGGGTCGCCTCCCACGCCGCCCGCCGGAGCTCCTCCCCGCCGCCTTCGCACCATCTCCGCCCTTCGCCGCCGGCCACCTCCGCCATCTCCCCGCCGCGCCGATCCTCGCCGGCGCCATGCCTCGCTGCCTTCAGCCCAGCCGCGCCGAGCCCCGCCACCGTGCGACCTCGCCGCTGGCCGTGGTCCTCGTCGCAGGAGCTCACCGCCGCACCTGCCATGGCCTCCTGCCTCGCCTCCGACGCCGGATCCGGGATCCCCGTCCCCGGATCTCCCCGTTCCAGCCGTCCCTCCCAGATCTGCAGGCCGCCGTCCCCGTACGGCCCGAGTCCTCCAAGAAAACGCCTCCACTCGAATCGCACCACTTCGTCCCGGTTCAACCCTGTCCAGTCTTCCGGAGGTTATTTTTTCACCAAGTCCTTGAGTTTCCTACATTCGGATGCTATGTTTGTCCTGCGATATCTCCTAGCATACTGCTCCGTTTTGCATGTATAATATACCGAAATGTTCAACTCGTTGTGTTATTCATTTTGTCCCATTGTGCCATGTTTATTAGAGTTCATCTTGATGCCCTAATCATCGTTGCAAGAGTGCTATATAATGTTATCTGCTGGCTGTTATCAGAACATGCTCATTTGTCTTTTTTGCATCTTTCTGTGTGATTTTCTTTTGAGCATGAAGTCTACAGGTGTTATGAGCTACAACATGCCATAGTTGTTGTGGTGCAATCCACTCTTCATGATATGCCATGTGTTGATTGATACAAGCATGCAAACTAGGCATCGTGATGTTGCTAATTTCAGAGAGAATTTCACCAAGTCATTTCCCTGCTGTTATTTTCATGCCATGTATTCATGTTGCTACAGTGAGATAAATTCTTCTTTTGAGTATGTTAAGTAAGGATGCTTTGTTCATATGGTTATGCTATATCCATCCATGCTCATGTTTGCATTTATAGAGTGCTCTAGCATGTCCCAATCTTGCTCTACTTTTACTATAAAATGTTCCTGGCAGATTGTTTACATGTTAATCAATTTCGCCAAGGTTGTTATAGTTGATCCAAGCATGCTATGAACTTGCCCTTGCCATGCTTAGCTTCATGAAATGTCTTCTTGCTGTATGTATGCTTGTCTTGTCATGCAATGCTTTGTGATGAGTGATTCGAGCTCGCAAAGATGCCTTCATAATTCTGTTTATGCCATGCTCTGTTTTTCTACAAAGTCTGAATCTGTTTATGAAACTTGCTATGTTTACATGGGTGCCATCATATCTTCTGTGCCTTTTTGGCTCATGATCAGTAAGGGACTTTTGTCACATGCAATTATTAGATTAATTCCATGCTTTTGGTTGCCATGATAAGTCCTGTAGCTTGTTGTTTGATAGCTCTAAACATTGCAACATGTATTAGGTCGGCGCATTTACGGCCTGTCCTAATTTTGGCCTGTCAGATCCGCATCGTAAATGGGCCACCATTTCGACCTGCTAAGTCCAGTGGGTTATTTGGCACAATCAGGGCCCAATCTCACTTTCGATCTATTAAAGGCCCATGTTTTTATGGGCTCGAGATATTTACACCTGTAAACGACCTATTTTTACTGAGGGCCCAACTTATGTTTAGGCCTGTTAAAGGCCCACTATGGGCACAGGCCTACCAGAAAAATATGAAAGCTTATGCTAATTTAGACCCAAATATTTTTAGTGGGCTACATGCCAATTTCGGCCCTTAATCGTTTTTAGCCCAGTTGGAATGGGCCCGACGAATGTTGGCATGTTGGGCTCCTACAAAGCTTTCGGCCGAATACATTACTAAGATAAACCTACACTATACAAAAATAGCGTCGTAATTACTACAGCCTGAGGCAGCATCATAAATGTTGTATCACAACAAAATAAATTCCAACCATACAACAAAAGGCCTATTGGCATAAAGTTTACAGTCCTTCCAGATAAAAGCACCATCAGATGTATAGAAGCACACATCATTTGACCTAAGTGCTAATGTTTCAGGCTGTAGAATCTGATGGAGCAGCACGATCTCCACCTTTTTTACGCCATTGCTCTTGAGCAACGAAGCGAATGTCTGATATTCTTGTTTCAAAACCATTCATATCTTGACGACATTTCTCAACCACTATTCTTGTTTCCTAAACAACGTCCATTAGGGATTGGACTTGTGTCTGGAGCACAAATATATCACTCTGTCTAGCAGGAAGATTTTGTTCAGTAGGCGATTTGGACGAGGTTACCTTGACAACCAACCCAGAATTACGCAGGAAGGTGCTTTTTGCACTATTAATGGAGAGATACCGACGCACTGCAGCAAGAGGTGACATTGTGCCTGTAGTAGCCTCGTCACCTTCAGGTGATTGTGGCTGCAATCATTTGTTCCATAGCTTCCTGAAAGTTTGAACTTGTAGATCAGTGTACCAGATAAGTTACTAATGAGACAAAAACAAACAAATTAGGTTAAATGTTTATACATAACTTATTTTGGTGAACTACTGTAATACATTAGCATGTATTGTAGTGCCAACTACATAATAAAATCACTTTCGGAACATATGTCCATGTAGCATGCCTACTGTATTGTCTATTTCCTCACATTCGTTGACATCTAAGGATAAAGAGACATGGTTTAGAGTAGGATGAACATAGTATGACATCATTCATATCATGGGCAAACAGATATAAAACAAACATACTATTTTATCATTGTGTGCGCACGTGAACATAACAACTAGATTACAGATCAAGACCAAAAGAATATCCTCCATCTCTTTTAAACCATGTAAGGTGAAATGATACGTTAAGACAACTGTGAATAAAAGTGAACAAAGTAACTGACATTGGCTGCAAACCAAGTAGTTAAATGAACACATCACAATACCGATCAGTTCAAGGCAGGAGGAGTAAGGACTTACAACAGCAGCTTTAACTGGTGTGCTCATGCCCTTCATGTTGCTGGTGTGGCAATCCTTGAAGATTTGCACTGCATTCAGTTCAGGTTCTTTTTGGTCTGCACGGGATTTCCTCTGTATTTGGAACAAGTCAATATAGATACAATAATATGGCACAAAAAAAGAAGGAAGTAGCAACTATTTACAAGAGCCTCGCAGTGTGCAATATAGCTACGAGATCCTGTTATCTGTTGGAATTTCACTTTGGAACGGTTGGGTTTGTTCTTCAAACATTTAGCCTAGAAGAAGATACACTTGTAAGGCACATACATAAATACAAGTTCAATATGTGGTCTGATCAAATACATATAGCCTACCTGATACTTTGGATCAGACCAGTGTTTAATGAGGGTTGTCCAGTCTTCATCTGTAATATATTCCAGTGGAGATGTTTGGGCGATTCCATTGTTAGCCATGCCTTCAATGTGAGATTTTCTAAGGTGGTACCGATACTTTCACAGAGCAGACTGAAAAACATGAGTGCATGCTTGTCTAGTTGCATCATCTTTCGAATCCAACTTGAACCTCATCTGTTGAAAAAAGAATGTGAGTCTTATTAGGAGGAAGCTAGAAAGTATGGGACAGAGCAAGACAATATTACTAATTGCGATGAATAAAATTACTGACGGATAAATGGTCAAGGAAGGTGTTAAACTGGGTATTGTCTTTCTCATTCATGTACTGGATGCACGTTGGGAGGATACGTGCATGACACCTAACGGCAACAACTGCCTCTGATACTAACTTGGCCGACTCTGTAGCATCACGTGGCCTTTTTAAACCTGCCTCAAAATGGATCTCCATTCTTCCTCCTTTAGATTTTGTTAATTTGTCAAGCATTATCCCTGTTGTCTGTTTCCGCTTGCGCCGTGGTGCTAGTTCAACAACGAATATGGAAAGTGTTAGTGTACATCAAACTGTGAGAGTACATATAAAGGAGCATGCAACTACAACTTGACTCGATCATGTACCGTCTTGGTGTTGATGCTCATGAGGTTCATCTGATCTTGCCAAGTCCTGTTGTGTCAGCAGTGCTTCGGAAGTAGTGTTAGGTGTGAAGGCAGCTTGGGAACTGGCCAGTTCCGGAGCAAACGAGGGAGTAACTGGTTGAGATGCTGGTACAGTTGAAGCGGATGCTGCAGCTGGTGGAGCAGGTGATATTGTGTTTGTAGATTTAGCCGGTGGACTTGGACCTTCTACTGCACTATAAGTACCTGCAGAATCTCGACGATGGAACCTTTTCCGTTTCACCCGACGAGTAACAACACTCCCTACTATATTATTTTCCTTGCTCTTTTTTAACTTTGCGATGTCATGCTATACCCACAACACAAAAGAACAAAATCACTCTTCAGAACTCATTGATGCATGATACATACAAGCAATACTTTGATGTAAGATAACCGTATGAGGATGGAATATGTAAGAAAAACAGGACGGCATGACATATTCACAACTACGATGTGCAAACTAAGCAAAAGGATTTTCAAGAAAATAGAAGTAATGCAAGCTAGGCACCATATGAAAGACGCAACCAATATTACTCTGCCAAGTTAAAAGTGTCTTTTCATAACTGACAATTCGAAAAATTAGAAGCAGTACAACGTAGAAATCAATGCAAGATGCAACCACTATCAAACTGCCATGTTAAAAGCGTCCAATCATGAGTGACTGATGCGGGATACACAACAGTAGTACTTTGATGTAAGAACATGGTATGATAGATAGATGCAGTGTATTCTAGACACAGAGAGTCATGTCATATGCACATGTATAACGTACAAACTCAGCAGGTGCAATTTAATCAAAATAGAAGAAATACATGCTAGACAACAGATGCAACATGAAACCAATTATCACACTGTCAACTTAGAGCAAGCACCTGCGATGGTGGAGTACGGGAGATGAACTCATCATGTAGCCTTGGGACTTCAACTTCATCAGCAGTAGCAGTGGCAAATCTAGAGAGTCTCTGTTTGCGTCGGTGCGGAGGACCACCAACATCCCCTAACTTACTCTTTTCCTTCCTATTGTCTGATATTGCCGTATGAAGTCAAAACCACAAGAAGATGAATAAAATTAGCTCTGCATAACTGGTTGATGCATGATACAGATGAACACTACTTTGATGTAAGGCAAGCGCAGGATAGGAGGATGGAATATATACAAAAAATACAGCGTTTCATATTCACACGTACGATAGGAGGATGGAATATGTATGCAAAAAACAGTAAGCGGAAGGAATTTCAACAAAATTAGAAGAAATGAAAGCTAGGCACCATATGAACATGCAACCAATATCACTCTATCAGGTAAAAAGTGTCTCGTCGTAAGTGCCATTTCAAGAAATTAGAAGCAGTACAAGCTAGAAGACAATGCAAGATGCAACCTACATCACAGTCCCAAGTTAAATGTGTCTTATGGGTAAGTGATCGTTGCAGGTATAAGTTGTAAGCTACGCAGATGCAATTCAACATAATCAGAAGCAAGACAAACTAGACATCATACGGAAAACGCAACCACGTATAACAGTTCCAAGTAAGAGCAAGCACCTGTGATGGTGGAGTAGGGGAGATGTGCTCATCATGTACACATATGTTCTAGAAACAGGAACACGGGTCATATTCACAGGCATTATGTGTAAAGTAAGCAGATGCAATTCAAGTTAGAAGCAATACAAGCTAGACATCATACGCAACATGCAACTACATATAATAGTGTCAAGTTAGAGCAGGCACCTGTGATGGTGGAGTAGGGGAGATGTGCTCATCATCTACACACCTACGTTGACTGTCCGGCCTTGTGTTGTCTTGCGAATCTTGTTGGGAGGATGGCGGAGTAGAATCTGTAGAGACCCCCTGTTTGAGTTGCTCCGAAGGACCACCATCATCCACTGCCGGACTAACTCCCTCCAGCTGTAATGATTTTGCATTGTGAAGTCAAACCAATAAGAAAAAGGAATAAAATTCGCTCTTCGGAACTCATTCATGCATGATACTGACGAACACTACTCGGATGAAGGGAAAACACATGATGCGAGGATGGAATATGTATGAAAAACAGGATGGTGTGACATATTCACACTTATGATGTGGTAACTAAGCAGAAGGCATTTCAACAAATTAGAAGCACTGCAAGCTAGACACCATATGAAAGATGCAACCAATATCACTCTGCCAAGTTCAAATTGTATGGCATTTCACCAAATTAGAAGCAGTACATGCTAGAAATCATATGCAAGACACAACCAGTATCACAGTGGCGACTTAAAGGTGCCTTATCATAAGATATAGTATGAACCAAAAACAGGAAAGCGTGTCATATTCACATGTATCATGTGTAAGCTAAGCAGATGCAGTTTACACTAATTAGGAGCAATACGAGCTAGACACCATATGCAACATGCAACCAGATATCACACTGCCAAGTTAGAGCAAGCACCTTGGATGGTGGAGTAGGGGAGCGGAGACTTGGACCTTGTAATGCACTATCAATACAAGGAGAATCGGTACAGATGCTCCATTTACGTTGCTGCAGAGGACCACCATCATCGCCTTCCTTACTCTTTTCCTTCCTCTTTCTTGATTTTGCCTTGTCAAGTCAAACCCACAAGAAAAAGGAATAAAATTTGCTCTTCAGAACTCATTGATGCATGATACTGACGAACACTACTTTCATGTAAGGCAGTCGCATGATAGGAGGATGGAATATGTATGAAAAATAGGACGGCGTGACATATTGATATATATGATGTATAAAGTGTAAACTAAGCACAAGGTGCTTGAACTTGTTAGAATCGATGCAAGCTAGAAACCATATGAAAGATGAAACCAATATCACTCTGCCAAATTAAAAGGGTGCCCTAACAAATGTATTTGACCAAATTAGAAGCAATACATGGCAACAGGCTAGAAATAATATGCAATATGCAATGAATAAAGGTGACTCTTCGTAAGTGATTGATGCAGGATACAGAAGAGAGGTAGTTTCATGTAAGAACAAGGTTAACACATAGATGTAGTGTGTACCAAAAATAGGAAGGCATGTCATATTCACACGTATAGTGTGTAAACTAAGCAGATGCAATTTACCCTAATTAGAAGCATTACAAGCTAAACACCGTATGCAACATGCAACCACATATCACACTGTGAAGTTAGAGCAAGCACCTGTGATGGTGGTGTAGGGGAAGTGCGGTCTTCAGGTACAGAGCTACGTTCAATATCTTCATTTAGGCTTGCTATTTCTTGAGAATCATGTGGAGAGGATTAAATTGCATTCTTTATAAGAGTATTGCGTCTCATATTAACCAACGTGCGTGATTGTCTCATCATAAGCGATAGACGCAGGATACACAAGAACAGTAGTTTGATGTAAGAACATGGTGTGATAGGCAGATGTAGTATGTACCAAAAATAGGAAGGCGTGTCATATTCACATGTATAATGTGTAAGCTAAGGAGATGCAATTTAACAAATTAGGAGCATTGATGAGGGATACACAAGAAAAGTAGTTTGATGTAAGAACATGGTTAATAGAAAGACGTACTATGTACCGAAAACAGGAAGGCATGTCATATTCACATGTATAATGTGTTAACTAAGCAGATGCAATTTACCCTAATTAGAAGCATTACAAGGTAGACACCATATGCAACATGCAACCACATATCACACTGCCAAGTAAGAGCAAGCACCTGTGATGGTGGTGTGGGGGAATTGCGGTGATCAACTAGAGAGCTACGTTGACTATCTTCATTTAGCCTTGCTGTTTCTTGAGAATCATGTGGGGAGGATGACACTGCACTCTTTAAACGAGTATGGCATCTCACAGTAACCCACCCGGGTGACTGTCTCATCATAAGTGATTGACGAGGGATACAAAAGAGCATTAGTTTGATGTACAAACATGGTTAATAGACATATGTAGTATGTATCGAAAACAGGAAGGCATGTCATTATCAAAGGTATAATGTGTAAAGTAAGCAGATGCAATTTAACCACATTGGAAGCAATACAAGCTAGACACCATATGCAACATGCAACCACATTTGACAGCGCGAAGTTAAAGCAAGCACCTGGGATGGTTGTGTGTGACAATTGAGATCATCAACTGCAGAGCTACGTTTACTGTCTCCAACTGCTGACACTGCACCCGTTAGACCGCTGGAACGCTTAGTGCTTATCTTCAAATTACACTGGAGCGACTTCTATCTTTTCTTTTCTGCATTCATCAACACTGCGTCAGAGTCTGAAATACCCATGCATAAAAAAACAATAGTGTGAGTATGGGTGAAGTGTGTGCACAATTAGTACAGTGTAAAGGTAGTAGATAGCAGGTCGGTGAGAAATAAATGACGGGAGACATATGATAGCTCTACAACATGCATGGCACACTAAATTACTATAGGATTCTATAAAAATAACAGTCGACTAAAAGAAAATAGGTCAGTCCATTTTTACTGCACGTCCGATGTACAAAGAACGGGCAAATCGCCTTCATCTACCTCCAACCAGTCAGTGTTGACGATCTTCCTCGAAACGCCAGTGACCACCGGCCCAGTATTCCTCCCCTGCCTGCACCCTCCCTTCAACCTCACTGCACCGCCGTGCTTGGCACCGCCCCCCGACCATCCATTCAAGCCCCGCCGACCTCCAGATCAGGCGCAAGCAGCTCCTGCGCCCCACACCGCGCTTCCCCAGGGAACAGGCGGACTAGGTGCTCCGCGCGCCTAAGCGGGTGCTGCTTCATTTAATTGCGGTTCAACTGACCCTGAATTGAAATCCAGGCGGGCTACTGACCTCTAGCAAAGGTGAAATAGTAAAAGGGAGGAAAACTTGTGCATTTAGTATCATGAAGAAGATGCAGTAAGAAGCGCTCAACTAGTTTCTTTCGTGGGATGAATACGGTGTGAGCGGATACGTAGGATTTGCACGAATAAGGGAAGAGGAGTACCTCTTTCTGCTGGCAGTGCTGTGTCCTCCTTCTGTTTTTTGATGATCTTCTTGTTGTTCGCGAGAAACCAGAAGTTGTGGAGGACGGTGCAGCCTTGGATGAACCCATGGCCAAGTTGTTGAGTGTGGTGCGGTGGCCGTCTGTCGGCAGCGGGGAAGCAGCTTCGAGGCGGCGAATGACGGCGTAGCGGGAACAGCTCCGGTGCGGTGGAAGGTTGCGACAGTGGAGCCGCAGCAGTGAGGCGTAGGACGGCGTGGTCGGAGTGGTTCTGGTACGGCGCATGTCGGTGTCGGCGTCGTGGAGGTAGCTCTGCCTCGGCTTCAGCTGCTAAGTCCTTGAGGGCGTTGCGGTTGCGGTTGCGTTGGACGACGACATCGGGGTACCGGCTCCGGCGTGATGGAGGAGGGCGGCGGTGGATTGGCCCCTATGGGGTGGAGGACGGAGGAGGCTGGGGTTTTGCGGCTGGTGCAGAGGGTGTTTTCGCGCCCACGGAGTATGAATGGGGGAAACGGAGGGAGGCGGGGAACTAAGGGGGAACAATGTTTCGGTCTGAGACGCGCTTGTTTGAAATTTGGGGAAAGTTACAAACTTTCCCTCCATCTAAAATTTTGGACATATTGCGGGTTGGGGGTAGGACAGTCATGTCAGGTGTCCCAAATGTGGGCGGGATAGATTTCGGCCGAGTGCATGGGTAAGCGCCCACGGCGTATGAATGCTTCTCTGGCGTCTTGGTGAAGTTACAAACCTACCCCGGTTTAGACCTTTGGACATCGGGCCGATAGGCTACACGGGCCAGAGTCAGGACAGTAATTTCCTACCACCAAAACATTTGTCTCGCGCGGTTTTGGGTGACCAGAGGCCTATTTGGCGTTTCATTCAATATTTGGGAGCAGAAGCATTAACCTTTTCGGTTCTCTTGAATTGAACTTTCAGGATTTGTCAAACTTCACAAATCTTTACTCTTGAAAATCCTAAAGCTACAATTATTTTGGAATGGAGGGGGTACATTTGAATATACATTGTACACGAGTATATATTAAAAAAATATGCAACTTACCTCAATTCATGCATGGTTCTAGATATGATCTCCTTGGTTGCAAAAAAAGTTAGATATGCGTATGAATATATATAGCATGTTCAAACTCACAACAAAGATTGATGCCCCCTTTTACATCTGATTTACAAATGCCATTATCTCGGGTTCAAATAGATGAATGCACTTCCTATGAATTCGAATCTTCGAAACCCCCTTTATGTTGAATTCGACATGTATTCTATTTCGTAGCTAGCAATTTGGAATGTATCCATGCAAGTGACAAATATATAAAGTGCTTCACATTAACAACATGGAGTGCACTAATTAATGTTTATATATGAATTGCAAAAGCATCCATTGCCTGTATTTCAAACCGCTCTCACTCTATGGATCGATAATATGAAATAAACACATGCACATGCTAGAATTCCATTGCAATTGAAGAAAGAGCCTACTCCTAGTACTGTATATTAGTGATAGGGGTGTGTACAAAGTACACGTGAATACCAGGCATTGTGCGTGTGTGTATACTATCGACGAACTAGCCTCCAAGATTGTATAACATACTAAGGGCCTAGGGTTACAAATCATATATAGTCGGCTTATCACCAGTGGGGATAGAGTCCTCCGTGACTCTGGTAGCTTCGTGTTGTACGCCGAGTCCTCCACATGGGTATTCGTATAACACGTCTCGGTCCAACCTATATGTGGCGCAGGATGGAACCGACCCATGAGTCTTCATGTTGACCCACCACAACTAGGAATGATGTGCCCACCACACCACACACGCAATCAACCACTAAGAAAATAAGCATATACAATAGTACAACGGTATCTAGCTCACGATACGTCTCCATATTTTGTTGATGACACCGACGGACTTTGCATTTGATGCGTGCTCCGTATTTTGTTGACGACACTTACGGTCATTGTATTTGAAGCGAAAGCACGATATGGTCACTGGACTTCAGAATAAGCTCATCACGGTCACCACATACATTTTGTCGTGCTAACCAACATGTGGTTGGATGGTTAGAGGACAGTGGTTTCTCGAGCCCACCAAGGTTAAATACCGTGTTAAACAAATACATATCATGATTATACAGTCACTGGCTCACCCGTACAACTCCGTATTTTGTTGATGACACAATCAATTGACCAGTCAAACATTCCACGCGGCGCAACTAGTGTTGCACCATCGGGGCGCGTAACCGTGGGGTCCACCTGTCAGCCCGTATATGAAAGAAAGAAATGGTAGTTTGAGTCTGTACTGTGTTAATTAAATAGGAGTACATTTTAGGGTGATCATACAGTCACTGGCTCACCATACAGCTCCGTAATTTGTTGATAACACGATCAATTGACCAGTCAAACAGTCCACATTCAGCAGCGCACATTACCATAGGGCCCACCCGTCAACGGGTATATGAAGGACAGAAATGGTAATAAATTAGTGATTGGTGGGTATTCGAAGTCGTGAGACCTCTCGTTGGCAATCACCGGCGGTTGGGGGGCGTTCATTGGGCGGTGGGGTGGGGATCCCCGGAGAAAAAGCTCGGCGGGGGGGGGGGGCTAGAGGGATGGCCGGTGGGGAGTGGTTTCGGGGAGGGCGGGCCGGCCGCGGGGGCTGGCGGTTCGGCCGGTGGTGGCTGGCAGCTCATGGGGTTGGAGTTTTTGATGATAAACTGGAGGCCCTTGATTTCGTATCCAATGGCTGGAAAATCTAATGACCAGAGATGAAGAAGTCAGTCGACTGACGTGTAGCCTCACCCCGCACGTACACATGCACGCACGCAAAACACGCACGCATGTAGGCGTGCAACATTGACACGTACACACGCACGCATGCTGGCGTGCAACACTGACACGTACACATGCACTCATGAACACACGCACATACGCACCCATGCATGCAACACTGAAACGTACCGTTGCACGCACGCAACACTCGCACGCCTGCATGCACACAGCACACGACGCAAGACACACGCTCAACCTATACGTACATGCACCCTTTGTTAAGGACATGGATTGTTACGGGTATTAATCAATCTTATCTGTGATAAGTAGAACATTGATGTTTGCAGCGGTCTTTATGAATCACAACGTATCGAACGGGCTATCAACATAGTAGGCTTATCTACATTAAAAAAGATGATGTCACACTCAATGAACAATCATCGGTTTATGAAATGCCCCCTTCTGACCGCCCTGGCCCACCAAAGGTTCCTCTGCTATGCGCTGCCTGCGTTGGGCCACTGACATGCAGGTCATGCACCCAAAGAGCCCACACGTCATTGGAAGAACGGCGCGGTGTCCTAGGTCAGAGTCGAGGGATCCACTCGCGGCACGCCCGGCTGAACACGCCTCCGTGCCGCATTCAAACGCCTCCATGAAACCCGCCCGTGTGGAAGCCGAGAAACCCACTCTGGACACACGTCCGTTCATGACCGGGCCGGCGTTAAACGCAACACCGGCCGAGCTCCTCCCGTCCGTCGTCTATTTAATCTCCTATTTAGACGAGGCCAAACACCGGCCAAGAATCGCACACCTCCGCCGCTCCCCTATCTCCTCCACCATTTTGTCCACTCTTACAATGGCTTCCGAAGAGTAGTTATTCCACATCCAAGCCGGCTGGGTAGCCCGCCGGATACGAGCTATGCAGCTCGCTGATACACCTCCCTCCCTCGCCCCATGGAGCCAGTTGCCGCCCCAAGCCGGCACGTGGTTCAGCAACTCGCCGCTCCAGGCCAGCTCGACGAGGAGTGGCGCATGAGCGTCGTTGCTGCCGTCCACGCCGCCGCCTCGTACCGTGTCTCCCGTTTCTGTGGCCAAGACTCCCATACCGGCGGCCGCGCCATGCAAGCAGCAACAGAAGCTGGGTGCGCGGAGAGCGGCGAGTCGGTGGCCAGCACCTCCGCGTCCGCCGCCATCATCGAGGAGAAGTAGAACAAGGGACGCTGATGCCGCTTGGGTCCCATGAAGGCCACCGTGGAGGCGACGCCGGCGTACACAGCAGGTGTCTTGCCGGATCCTTTTGTTGCGAGGACCTTTGTCGACCCTGCATGGGCTCCACAAAAGAGGGGAATGTTAGGATGAACTCGAGCCGGTGCCGGCCATGGCGAAGTAGTCGCCAATATTTTGGCTACCCCGGGCAAGATCCAAACAACCCCTCCCAACAGATTCAAATCCCTCGTTCGTCGTGGAAATTTGCCATGTGTTGTTTTCATGGACTAGCAAGATGCCCGTGCATTGCACAGAACATCAAGATGCATTTTTTTACAAACTCCCGCATGCATGCAAGGGATAATTAATGTCCTCCTTTGCTAGTACCACGAGGCAAACAACCATTAATATTGCATCAATTAGTGTTAGTGGTCTTGTATATCTGTAAATTGTAATTTTGATAGTGGCCCCTTGTATATAAAAATGGAGGGAGAAAGATGAGAGATAAGGTGAGGAGGAGTGGGGCGTGGTGGTGACTGGTGGTCGGACTGGGCGGAGGCATGGGGATGGACGGCGCATTATGTCTAGGTTTGTATCTCTCTCACACACGCCCACGTAGGTAGGGGACGTGCATGAAGAGAAGAGGTGCATGCACGGCGCACGTACGCCCGTCTCTTTCCCAACCACACCCGTGCGGGTACACGATGGAGCTCATTTCTGTACGAAAAAGGCAGCCCACGTGGTAATTTGGCACGTGTACTGGTTGTCCACTTGGTGGAGGGAGGATTGTCTACCACGGGTGAACAAACAAATTGCGACTTGACGCGTTATGTTAAATTAAAAAAAGAGGCAAACCATGTGGGGCCTACCTTAGAGGCAAGGCTCTATGCACTGGAGTACTTTTGATGTGTCCTGTCAACTCGAAGAACGAGGAGAAGCTTGCTTAGTATGCTGTCTCCCCCGCCCATGGGCACGGTGGCTCGCAGGATGAGGTTAAGCTTGCTTACTACGCCTTACGCCCGCTCCCTCGCCCACGAGCATGGTGGCTCGCAGCACGAGGAGAAAAATTTACTACTCCCTCCGTTAACTCCTCGTCCCTACTACTACCTCCGTTTCAGTTTACAAGTCCCGCGCGTATACCTGGGTTGCCAATTTTAGCACCCTAACATAAACTATATAACAAAAAAATTATATGGTTTGAAAATGAACATCTCAAGTTTATATTGGTATATTTTTTGTAATATATGACTCGTATTAGGTTGGTCAAATTGACGATCTAGGGGTACGCGCACACCCTGTAAACTGAGAAAGAGGTAGTACGTACTTTGGTTAGTACTCCCTCCATTTACTTATACAAGGCCACTATAAAAAAATACATTTTGCATCTATACAAGGCCACAAATAGTAATCGAGACAAAAGTTACTACTCCCTCCTTTCCAGTTTGTGGCTCAATTTCAAAATCTCTCCAACCAAGGTAGACGGTGAGTGGTCGAATTAATTTCGTAGTTTGCACTAGTAATTAGTAGGCTAGTTTTTCTCAAGAAGTTATGTTTACCGAGGCATTAATTAGAACGGATGCATGAATGGCCACTAAATTTCCATGAACTTGTACATGCATTGGTTAGTTTCCTCTTGACACTGCTTGCGTTGGGTGATCTAACGCACCTCGAAATCCAACATGTAATGGTACTACTACTAGTATAGTAGAATTGAAACTTATCAAACGGAGCAACGGATGTTTTTTAGATGAGCCCTATAAACCCTAGTGGGTACGTACTCCGTAAAAACAGATTTTTCCAAAACTAAGTCGCTCCCTTTCATGAATTCTGTAGTATACTCCTCCGTCGACGCTCCCTTTCATGAATTCTGTACTTCCCGTCGCCGATATGTGGGACATATAGCAACCGGGTCGACGTGTCAAGCACCAAATAACAGTGCAGAACAGCAGGGGGGACGCACCCCACTCGTACCGGCCCAGTAGTAGTAATGAGTAATGAGACGTCAAATCACAATGCCGCACCTTCCCAGACGGACGAAGCAACCATTATTTCACACTTCGGTTTGCCATCATCTCAAACCACGTACTAGTATTGCTTCTGCCTCAAGAGGGACACGCGCATCGCCTTGGTACATCATGACACGTGGGACCGCATGACAGGCCATGCTCCCCCGCCGATCGCTCGGTAAAATCACCTCATTTTTACTATACTTCCTCCGTATCGGTTTACTACATGGCATGCACGTCGTTCTAGGTTGAGAATTTAACTGGCTATATATGTGATGAACAGTACTCTAGCCTTTTAAAAAATGTATACTTTTGTACAGTAGTACTATCGATGGATTGCGCCATGGAGAAAAAATTGAAATTAAAAAAAAGGTTGTACATATAGAGAGCGCTCGTCGCCAAATTATGCATATAGTACTATTAAAAAAAGCTAGTATGTGCTTAATTGGGGTGCTAAATTCTATTAAAGAAATACTAGTAGTATGTACATACTGAAGAGTTAAAGTAACGAGAAGAAACATAACATAATTCTGCCGGGGGCTCAGCACAACACACCCCTCAAATTAAACTAAGCACACCTGAAATTAAACTATGCAACTAATCCGGTAAACACTGCATTAGAAGTTTAGAACCACCATGAGCAACGACACTGCCACCTTACTCGGAGTCCTCGTCCACGTCCTCGACTTCGTCCTTGTCCCTCTTCCTCTTGGCCGATACTTCTTTGCTTGAACCGCACACTTGGCTGTTGCTCTTCATCCAACCCTTGTAGATATTGAAGCAAAGGTAGCCATCCATTGCAGCGTAGTGGATGTGGTCTATATCTAGTACATTCCGCTGCCATGCATGACGATGAAACATGTATGGAGGTTTCTCCAGTTTACCGTACGAAGGATGAACCATGGCTCCTGTCAGGGTCAGCATTGAAGGCTGACGAGAGGGCACCAGCCGATTCTTCTGGAGGTCGAAGGGGTTGCCTACAACGAGGCCGATCCGACCTAGGACTTCTTTGTCGTTCTTAAAGTCTATAGTAACGAATTTCACTATTTTGTCCTTGAGGAAGTTCTTAAAATCCTGGCACTCAACGTCGGCATGGCATATGTGGTAGACCAAGCAAAAGTTATGTACGCAAACCTGGATCATGGTGGGCTTCTTCCTCTCTTCGTCCTTGAGATCCTTCTCTCATCCTAGGACTGTGGTGTACTCAACATCGCGGAAGAACGGGTGTAGATGACGTCGAACTCATCGCCATTGATGGTTCTAACCTTGTACTCACCGTCGATCGTGGAGATTTGGGACGCCATGGATTTGGGAGGAGGGTTAGGATTACTGGAACTACCGTAATGTGAATGGATAGGACGACTAGGAGCGATCCGCCATAGTATTGAAGGACGTGCGGGGACGAGTAGGAGCGAACTACCAGCGTGCGAATGGCAGGGTAGTGGCTTTCCATTCTACCATGATACGGGCTTCCGAGAGCCCTTGGATCTTAGATCGAATGGTTACATGGCATGATTCTAGACCTACGGGTGAATATCCTATCCTAGAGGGTTATTCTGCAAATTTTTAGCAACTTAGCATGCGACTGTTTGATCTCAGATACAAGGGCTGCCAGCAGCCCGTATCATGGTCGCGCCTACCACGACCGACGCGTCGCTCGTGCGGTCGCACCCTTGGAGATTTAACACGATGCGTTAGGCTATCTGATGTTGGCATGTCATACATAGTCATCCATTAGTCACTCATACTACAACAACGTTTTGCCTATAAGGTTGGCTATAAGTGTATTTTTATACTTCTCTCTATCTCTTTCTTCGTACTCCCTCCTCCCATAATATAAGAACGTTTTTGACACTAGTGTAGTGCCAAAAACGTTCTTATATTATGGGACACAGGGAGTACTAGTATTTATTGCATTTGCCAAGGAGTGACCACTTCCAATGAAATGGTGTTGCTAAGTTTGCTTCATTTAATTAGCTATATACTTAAAATTGTCTTTTCACCTAGGTACACGCGCTTAGCACCGTTTCTTCCTTGGGTCACCAAACTAGTCTCTCTCTTCTTGATTAACTTGCCACATCAGACTTTATGCCTATGTGGCAAGCTTAAGCACCTGTAGGAGCAAGTAAAAGTAAGTACAATAGTGCGCTTTACATAGCATTTTTGCATATGTGGAGGAAAGAGAGTCAAGGAAAAAGTGGATAAGTGGGCTCTCATGCAAGAGCCCGCCTCTACTACAAGGTGGAGCATTGGGAGAGGCACCTGTATGGAGGTGGTCAGGAATCTGGGAGACTCACGCCGGTCGTAGCGCCGCAGTTAAAATGATAATGGCAAGTCAAATCACGGGGCCCCACATGTCCAGCAGTAACTCGCTGTCAAATCACACAACCCTACGTTTGCAGCAGCCTACTCTCTCCTCTTCTCGCGTCTCTGTCGAACCGACTAGGCAGAACTGCCCGGCCTACCGTGCAGGAAAAGCCCCGCCCTCGACTTTTGAATACAACTACATCCGCTTAAGAATCCAATGATATACTTTCTGTGACATAGTAACTCATATTTAGTTAGTCAAATGGATGACCTAGAAGTATGTGCAGGCCCTATAAACCGAGACGCCTAAAAATAAAAAAGTCGAGACGGAGAGGGTAGTTTAGCATGTATCTTTTTAGATCAATATAGTCGGGATTCACCAAGGAGCAAAACCAAGTGGTAGGCTGCTCCTGTCCTGTTGGCGTAGCAACTCAAGCAGGGTCAGTCCGCACACGAAATGGTGACACACTTAACAGGACCCCTTTGGCCGACATGTGGCTCATCCACCGTCTTGTTCCACGTGCGATGCACCAAATTACAGTTCGGAGCAGCGGTTGGAATTGGAGGCACCCCGGTCATAGCGCCGCAGTAGTAGAAAATGAGCGATGAGGGGTCAAATCACAAAGCCCCACGTTTCCCGCATTAAGCTGGATGGACGAAGCAACCATCATTTCACTCTAGGGCGCAAGAGCATAAAGAAAAGAGAAAACAATGATGCGTGCGGCAGCTACCTAGGGCACCCTAGGGTAGGGGTCTCCACTACAAATCCTTTTTTTGAAAGCGCCTCCACTACAAATCGGCCTCTCCCTCGTCCTCTTGAAGAAAACCGATGATGAGTGCGGCGGTAGGGTTTGTAGCAGTACTACGGCGTGCAGGGCCACGTCGTAGTAAACGGGTTCGAGTCGACGCCTTAAATATGTGTGGGCCGCTTGGTTTTACGGGAACGAGGCAACATTTTTGGTTCGGGGACCAGTGGCGATATAGTACATACTCCCTCCGTCTAGCTATGTATGTTAACTTACGAAAACCAAATAATCCCAGAACACTAAGGCACGGTACATTAACTCCCTCCTCGTTTCTTGCTTTGTGACATATCAAGCAATAAGAGATGTGGGCCGTGCATGCTTTTAATGACTTGAGACTACCAAACATGACATGTAGTGGTTAGTTCATTGTGTGCAATGCTATTAATTAGCAAAAAGACATTAAGTTTTCTCGTTTTCCTCTCTGCCTTGGTCGCGGTGCACAGCGTAAAATGACTTACGCACCTAGACAGAGGGAGTACAAAAAATTGTGGACGTAGGTTCGACCGAAAGGCAATGATGCATGGGCCCTGCATTTTGATATACCCGGGGCCGCGTGAAATTTGCTACTCTACTCAAAACTAGTAAGGTACACATGTATTGAACGCATGAGATTTCGAAACCAAATTATGAATAAATACACACTATAGCATGTAAAGCTTTGAGTCATATATGCATGATGTAGATGTTCGTTTCGTTCTTATAGTTCATCTCATTCAAAATCAAATAAGTTTTATAAAAATGTTAAGATTCATGGGGTTGTGCATTGTACTCCCTCCTTTCCAAAGTAGATGACCCAACTTTTCACTAACTTTGTACAAAGTTAGTGCAAAGTTGGGTCATCTATTTTGGAATGGAGGGAGTAAATCATAAAGTAAAAAACAAATAATGGCAATTCATTTAGAAAAAAAATCAATTATGATACAGAAGATTCTAGAACAAAGGAGAAGTGCTTGTGTTTTGAGGTTTGTGCATTATGCTTAAGTTCAACCATGGAGTCTTCTAAATTGTACATGTGGCAGATCTGTGGGAATGTTGATGCTATCCAACGGCCAGTAGTGCTCGGATTTGCCTATCTCTGCACTGTTAGGTTAGCTTCATCCAGCGACCATCTTTCAAAGTTATTGGCACACTATATAGTTGTTGTGCCATATTTGCATGTTTTGGAAAAAAGCTACTAGTGGGTTATACTATCTATTTAGAAATAGAAGATGCATACATGGAAGTTGTAGGGTAAGAGATGACATGGAGCATCTCAATTCGTATGAGTAGGGATTGGAAATGAGATGTCATTTGGTTCACATCATAGGAACTTTTCTGTTGAATCTAGAGATGACATGTATCTCAATTCCTATGAGGAGGGATTAGAAAAGAGATGTAATTTGGTTCATATCATAGGAACTTTTCTATTGAATACACGCTACTGTTTATTTTCCTTTGAAATTAAGGGAGTATAGGAATCCATTCATATGAACCAAGTGGCTCTAAAGCTATAGAAATGATATCATGTTTATTTCCTTTGAAATGTGGAGTATATGAATCTATTCCTATGAACCAATTGGCTCTAAAGGAAAAAATCCTATAAAAATCATATCATATAGAGTTCCTATGATATTGCTCGACACTAAAGGATGCTTGAAATTGCTGCGGGTGATACGATGGTCTTCCTTTGTAGACTCCTCACCCATCTTTATAGTTACCTCCCGAAGATGAATGAAATGATATATACATGGTATTCTACATGTGCAATTTGGTACATGAAAACTCGGTAAAAGTTTGCGAGGTTCGAATTTTCAATAAAGCTATATGCACTGTATTTCGGAACGGAGGGAGCATACGGCAGTTGCTAACACTCACGTGGAAGATTTGTGTGTAGGAGGAGTTGCTGTTCTGTTAAATGACATGGCAAAACTGACACAGTCGGATGCCGATCTAACGGTTCTTACGGCGTTCGTCAGGAAAAGGCTTGTGGCGAACGTTTGTCGAATAATGATTTATGGACACATGCATTGCATTGATACGTGCCCCTCTCTCTCACGCACCCTCACCCTCACGAGTCACGATTCTCCCGAGTCCTCTCGCAGACTCGCATGTCACACCCACCGTCTATCTGTAGGTAGACGTCACGCACATATTGAAGGAAATATGCCCTAGAGGCAATAATAAAGTTATTATTTATTTCCTTAATTCATGATAAATGTTTATTATTCATGCTAGAATTGTATTAACAGGAAACATAATACATGTGTGAATACATAGACAAACAGAGTGTCACTAGTATGCCTCTACTTGACTAGCTCATTAATCAAAGATGGTTATGTTTCCTAACCATGAACAAGGAGTTGTTATTTGATTAATGATGTCACATCATTAGTTGAATGATCTGATTGACATGACCCATTCCATTAGCATAGCACCCGATCGTTTAGTATGTTGCTATTGCTTTTATCCATGACTTATACATGTTCCTTTAACTATGAGATTATGCAACTCCCGTTTACCGTAGGAACACTTTGTGTTCTACCAAACGTCACAACGTAACTGAGTGATTATAAAGGTGCTCTACAGGTGTCTCCGAAAGTATTTGTTGGGTTGGCGTATATCGAGATTAGGATTTGTCACTCCGAATGTCGGAGAGGTATCTCAGGGCCTTCTCGGTAATGCACATCACATAAGCCTTGCAAGCATTGCAACCAATGAGTTAGTTGCGAGATGATGTATTACAGAACGAGTAAAGAGACTTGCCGGTAACGAGATTGAACTAGGTATTGGATACCAACGATCGAATCTCGGGCAAGTAACATACCGATGACAAAAGGAACAACGTATGTTGTTATGCGGTCTGACCGATAAAGATCTTCGTAGAATATGTAGGAGCCAATATGGGCATCCAGGTCCCGCTATTGGTTATTGACCGGAGACGTGTCTCGGTCATGTCTACATTGTTCTCGAACCGTAGGGTCCGCACGCTTAAGGTTTCGATGACAGTTATATTATGAGTTTATGAGTTTTGATGTACCGAAGGAGTTCGGAGTCCCGGATGAGATCGGGGACATGACGAGGAGTCTCGAAATGGTCGAGACGTAAAGATCGATATATTGGACGACTATATTCGGACATCAGAAGGGTTCTGAGTGGTTCGGGTATTTTCGGAGGTACCGGGGAGTTACGGGATTACGGGAGAAGTAATGGGCCTTGATGGGCTTTAGTGGGAAAAGGAAAAAGGCTGCTGCGCCCCCCCTCCCCTCTAGTCCGAATTGGACTAGGGAAAAGGGGGCCGGCCACCTCTCCTTCTCCTCCTATTCCTTCTCCCTTCCTCCCCTCTTGGTGGACTCCTACTAGGACTTGGAGTCCTAGTAGGACTCCATATCTTGGCCGCACCAATTGGCTTGGCCGGCCTCCTCCTCCTCCATCCTTTATATACTGAGGCAAGGGGCACCCCTTGAACACACAATTGATCAACGTGATCGTTCCTTAGCCGTGTGCGGTGCCCCCCTCCACCATATTCCACCTCGGTCATATCGTTGCAGTGCTTAGGCGAAGCCCTGCGCCGGTAACACATCAAGATCGTCACCACGCCGTCGTGCTGACGGAACTCTTCCCCGACGCTTTGCTGGATCGGAGCCCGGGGATCGTCATCGAGCTGAACGTGTGCCAAGAACTCGGAGGTGCCGGAGTAACGGTGCTGTGATCGGTTGGATCGCGAGGAGAACGTACGACTACTTCCTCTACGTTGCGTCAACGCTTCCGCTTCGGTCTACGAGGGTACGTAGACAACACTCTCCCCTCTCGTTGCTATGCATCACCATGATCTTGCGTGTGCGTAGGAAAATTTTGAAATTACTACGTTCCCCAACAGTGGCATCCGAGCCTAGGTTTTTATGGTTTGATGTTATTTGCACGAGTAGAACACAAGTGAGTTGTGGACGATACAAGTCATACTGCCTACCAGCATGTCATACTTTGGTTCAGCGGTATTGTTGGACGAGACGATCCGGACCAACCTTACGCGTACGCTTACGCGAGACCGGTTCCCTCGACGTGCTTTGCACATAGATGGCTTGCGGAAGACTGTCTCTCCAACTTTAGTTGAACCGAGTGTGGCTACGCCCGGTCCTTGAGAAGGTTAAAACGGAGTCTATTTGACAAACTATCATTGTGGTTTTGATGCGTAGGTGAGAAGTGTTCTTGCTTAAGCCCGTAGCAGCCACGTAAAATTTGCAACAAACAAAGTAGAGGACGTCTAACTTGTTTTTGCAGGGCATGTTGTGATGTGATATGGTCAAGACATGATGCTAAATTTTATTGTATGAGATGATCATGTTTTGTAACCGAGTTATCGGCAACTGGCAGGAGCCATATGGTTGTCGCTTTATTGTATGCAATGCAATCGCGATGTAATGCTTTACTTTATTACTAAGCGGTAGTGATAGTCGTGGAAGCATAAGATTGGCGAGACGACAACGATGCTACGATGGAGATCAAGGTGTCGCGCCGGTGACGATGGTGATCATGACGGTGCTTCGGAGATGGAGATCACAAGCACAAGATGATGATGGCCATATCATATCACTTATATTGATTGCATGTGATGTTTATCTTTTATGCATCTTATCTTGCTTTGATTGACGGTAGCATTATAAGATGATCTCTCACTAAATTATCAAGAAGTGTTCTCCCTGAGTATGCACCGTTGCAAAAGTTCTTCGTGCTGAGACACCACGTGATGATCGGGTGTGATAGGCTCTACGTTCAAATACAACGGGTGCAAAACAGTTGCACACGCGGAATACTCAGGTTATACTTGACGAGCTATGCATATAAGATATGACCTCGGAACACGGAGACCGAAAGGTCGAGCGTGAATCATATAGTAGATATGATCAACATAATGATGTTCACCATTGAAACTACTCCATCTCACGTGATGATCGGACATGGTTTAGTTGATTTGGATCACGTGATCACTTAGAGGATTAGAGAGATGTCTATCTAAGTGGGAGTTCTTAAGTAATATGATTAATTGAACTTAAATTTATCATGAACTTAGTCCTGGTAGTATTAGCGTATCTATGTTGTAGATCAATAGCTCGCATTGTTGCTTCCCTGTGTTTATTTTGATATGTTCCTAGAGAAAATTGTGTTGAAAAATGTTAGTAGCAATGATGCGGATTGGATCCGTGATCTAAGGTTTATCCTCATTGCTGCACAGAAGAATTATGTCCTTGATGCACCGCTAGGTGACGGACCTATTGCAGGAGCAGATGCAGACGTTATGAACGTTTTGCTAGCTCAATATGATGACTACTTAATAGTTTAGTGCACCATGCTTAACGGCTTAGAATCGGGACTTCAAAGACGTTTTGAACGTCATGGACCATATGAGATGTTCCAGGAGTTGAAGTTAATATTTCAAGCAAATACCCGAGTTGAGAGATATGAAGTCTCCAACAAGTTCTATAGCTAAAAGATGGAGGAGAATCGCTCAACTAGTGAGCATGTGCTCAGATTGTCTGGGTACTACAATCGCTTGAATCAAGTGGGAGTTAATCTTCCAGATAAGATAGTGATTGACAGAATTCTCTAGTCACCATCACCAAGTTAGTAGAACTTCGTGATGAACTATAATATGCAAGGGATAACGGAAAATATTCCCAAGCTCTTCGCGGTGCTAAAATCGGCGAAGGTAGAAATCAAAGAAAAACATCAAGTGTTGATGGTTGACAAGATCACTAGTTTCAAGAAAAGGGCAAAAGGAAAGAAGGGGAACTTCAAGAAGAACGGCAAGCAAGTTGCTGCTCAAGTGAAAAAGCCCAAGTCTGGCCCTAAGCCTGAGACTAAGTGCTTCTACTGCAAAGGGACTGGTCACTGGAAGCGGAACTACCCCAAGTGATTGGCGGATAAGAAGGATGGCAAAGTGAACATAAGTATATTTGATATACATATTATTGATGTGTACTTTACTAGTGTTCATAGCAACCCCTCAGTATTTGGTACTAGTTCAGTTGCTAAAATTAGTAACTCGAAACGGGAGTTGCAGAATGAACAAAGACTAGTTAAAGGGCAAGGTGACGATGTGTGTTGGAAGTGGTTCCAAGATTGATATGATCATCATCGCACACTCACTATACTTTCGGGATTAGTGTTGAACCTAAATAAGTGTTATTTGGTATTTGCGTTGAGCATAAATATGATTTGATCATGTTTATTGCAATACGGCTATTTATTTAAGTAAGAGAATAAATTGTTGTTCTGTTTACATGAATAAAACCTTCTATGGTCATACACACCAATGAAAATAGTTCATTGGATCTCGATCGTAGTGATACACATATTCATAATATTGAAACCAAAAGATGCGAAGTTAATAATGATAGTGCAACCTATTTGTGGCACTGCCGTTTAGGTCATATTGGTGTAAAGCGCATGAAGAAACTCCATGCTGATGGGATTTTGGAATCACTTGATTATGAATCACTTGATGCTTGCGAACCATGCCTCTTGGGCAAGATGACTAAAACGCCGTTCTCCGGAACAATGGAGCAAGCAACAGATTTGTTGGAAATCATACATACTGATGTATGTGGTCCGATGAATATTAAGGCTCGCGACAAGTATCATTATTTTCAGAACTTCACAGATGATTTAAGCAGATATGGGTATATCGACTTAATGAAACATAAGTCTGAAACGTTTGAAAAGTTCAAAGAATTTCAAAGTGAAGTGGATAATCATCGTAACAAGAAAATAAAAAGTTTCTACAATATGATCGCAGAGGTAAAATATTTGAGTTACGAGTTTTGGCCTTCAATTAAAACAATGTGGAATAGTTTCACAAATTCATGCCACCTGGAACACCACAGCATAATGATGTGTCCGAACGTCATAACCATACTTTATTGGATATAGTACAATCTATGATGTATCTTACCGATCTACCACTATCGTTTTTGGGATTATGCATTAGAGACAGCTGCATTCACATTAAATTGGGCACCATCTAAATCCGTTGAGACGACACCGTATGAACTATGGTTTAGCAATAAACCTAAGATGTCGTTTCTTAAAGTTTGGAGTTGCGATGCTTATGTGAAAAAATTTCATCCTGATAAGCTCGAACCCAAATCGGAGAAATATGTCTTCATAGGATACCCAGCGGAGACTGTTGGGTACACCTTCTATCACAGATCCTAAGGAAAACATTCGTTGCTTATAATGGATCCTTTCTAGAGAAGGAGTTTCTCTCGAAAGAAGTGAGTGGGAGGAAAGTAGAACTTGATAAGGTAACTGTACCTGCTCCCTTATTGGAAAGTGGTTCATCACAGAAATCAGTTCCTGTGACTACTGCACCAATTAGTGAGGAAGTTAATGATGATGATCATGTAACGTCAGATCAAGTTACTACCAAATCTCGTAGGTAAACCAGAGTGAGATCCGCACCAGAGTGGTACGGTAATCCTGTTCTGGAAGTCATGTTACTAGACCATGATGAACTTGCGAACTATGAGGAAGCGATGATGAGCCCAGATTCCGCGAAATGGTTTGAGGCCATGAAATCTGAGATATGATCCATGTATGAGAACAAAGTTTGGACTTTGATTGACTTGCCCGATGTTCGGCAAGCAATTAAGAATAAATGGATCTTCAAGAGGAAGACGGACGCTGATAGTAGTGTTACTATCTACAAAGCTAGAATTGTCGCAAAAGGTTTTCGACAAGTTCAAGGTGTTGACTATGATGAGAGTTTCTCACTCGTATCTATGCTTAAGTCTGTCCGAATCATGTTAGCAATTGCCGCATTTTCTGAAATCTGGCAAATGGATAAACAAAACTACATTCCTTAATGGATTTATTAAAGAAGAGTTGTATACGATGCAACTAGAAGGTTTTGTCGATCCTGAAGGTGTTAACAAAATATGCAAGCTCCAGCGATCCATCTATGGACTGGTGCAAGCATCTCGGAGTTAGAATATACACTTTGATGAGTTGATCAAAGCATATAGTTTTATACAGACTTGCGGTGAAGCCTGTATTTACAAGAAAGTGAGTGGGAGCACTACAGCATTTCTGATAAGTATATGTAAATGACATATTATTGATCGGAAGTAATGTAGAATTATTCTGTGAAGCATAAAGGAGTATTTGAAAGGAGTTTTTCGAAGAAGGACCTCGATGAAGCTGCTTACATATTGAGCATCAAAATCTATAGAGATAGATCAAGACGCTTGATAAGTTTTTTCAATGAGTACATACCTTGACAAGATTTTGAAGTAGTTCAAAATGGAACAGTCAAAAAAAGAGTTCTTGCCTGTGTTACAAGGTGTGAAATTGAGTAAGACTCAAAGCCCGACCACGGCAGAAGATAGAAAGAGAATGAAAGTCATTCCCTATGCCTCAGCTATAGGCTCTATGAAGTATGCCATGCTATGTACCAGATCTATTGCATACCCTACCACTGAGTTTGGCAAGGGAGTACAATAGTGATCTAGGAGTAGATCACTGGACAGCGGTCAAAATTATCCTTAATGGAATAAGGATATGTTTCTCGATTATGGAGGTGACAAAAGGTTCGTCGTAAAAGATTACGTCGATGCAAGTTTTGACACTAATCTAGATGACTCTAAGTCTCAATCTAGATACATATTGAAAGTGGGAGCAATTAGCTAAAGTAGCTCCGTGCAGAGTATTGTTGACATAGAAATTTGCAAAATACTTACGGATCTGAATGTGACAGACCCGTGGACTAAAATTATCTCACAAGCAAAACATGATCACACCTTAGTACTCTTTGGGTGTTAATCACATAAGCGATGTGAACTAGATTACTGACTCTAGTAAACCCTTTGGGTGTTGGTCACATATCGATGTGAACTATGGGTGTTAATCACATGGTGATGTGAACTATTGCTGGTAAATCACATGGCGATGTGAACTAGATTATTGACTCTAGTGCAAGTGGGAGACTGAAGGAAATATGCCCTAGAGGCAATAATAAAGTTATTATTTATTTCCTTAATTCATGATAAATGTTTATTATTCATGCTAGAATTGTATTAACAGGAAACATAATACATGTGTGAATACATAGACAAACAGAGTGTCACTAGTATGCCTCTACTTGACTAGCTCATTAATCAAAGATGGTTATGTTTCCTAACCATGAACAAGGAGTTGTTATTTGATTAATGAGGTCACATCATTAGTTGAATGATCTGATTGACATGACCCATTCCATTAGCATAGCACCCGATCGTTTAGTATGTTGCTATTGCTTTTATCCATGACTTATACATGTTCCTTTAACTATGAGATTATGCAACTCCCGTTTACCGTAGGAACACTTTGTGTGCTACCAAACGTCACAACGTAACTGAGTGATTATAAAGGTGCTCTACAGGTGTCTCCGAAAGTATTTGTTGGGTTGGCGTATTTCGAGATTAGGATTTGTCACTCCGAATGTCGGAGAGGTATCTCAGGGCCTTCTCGGTAATGCACATCACATAAGCCTTGCAAGCATTGCAACCAATGAGTTAGTTGCGAGATGATGTATTACGGAACGAGTAAAGAGACTTGCCGGTAACGAGATTGAACTAGGTATTGGATACCACGATCGAATCTCGGGCAAGTAACATACCGATGACAAAAGGAACAACGTATGTTGTTATGCGGTCTGACCAATAAAGATCTTCGTAGAATATGTAGGAGCCAATATGGGCATCCAGGTCCCGCTATTGGTTATTGACCGGAGACGTGTCTCGGTCATGTCTACATTGTTCTCGAACCGTAGGGTCCGCACGCTTAAGGTTTCGATGACAGTTATATTATGAGTTTATGAGTTTTGATGTACCGAAGGAGTTCGGAGTCCCGGATGAGATCGGGGACATGACGAGGAGTCTCGAAATGGTCGAGACGTAAAGATCGATATATTGGACGACTATATTCGGACATCGGAAGGGTTCTGAGTGGTTCGGGTATTTTCGGAGGTACCGGGGAGTTACGGGATTACGGGAGAAGTAATGGGCCTTGATGGGCTTTAGTGGGAAAAGGAAAAAGGCTGCTGCGCCCCCCTCCCCTCTAGTCCGAATTGGACTAGGGAAAAGGGGGCCGGCCACCTCTCCTTCTCCTCCTATTCCTTCTCCCTTCCTCCCCTCTTGGTGGACTCCTACTAGGACTTGGAGTCCTAGTAGGACTCCATATCTTGGCCGCACCAATTGGCTTGGCCGGCCTCCTCCTCCTCCATCCTTTATATACTGAGGCAAGGGGCACCCCTTGAACACACAATTGATCAACGTGATCGTTCCTTAGCCGTGTGCGGTGCCCCCCTCCACCATATTCCACCTCGGTCATATCGTTGCAGTGCTTAGGCGAAGCCCTGCGCCGGTAACACATCAAGATCGTCACCACGCCGTCGTGCTGACGGAACTCTTCCCCGACGCTTTGCTGGATCGGAGCCCGGGGATCGTCATCGAGCTGAACGTGTGCCAAGAACTCGGAGGTGCCGGAGTAACGGTGCTGTGATCGGTTGGATCGCGAGGAGAACGTACGACTACTTCCTCTATGTTGCGTCAATGCTTCCGCTTCGGTCTACGAGGGTACTTAGACAACACTCTCCCCTCTCGTTGCTATGCATCACCATGATCTTGCGTGTGCGTAGGAAAATTTTGAAATTACTAAGTTCCCCAACACATATGTGCTCTTCACACCCTACCCTCAGAACTCCTAAAAAACAAAAGACGGCGCACACATTTTATTTGAGCTCACACGTCACACACTTATACTATTACTCTTGCGGTGAACATTTGTTGGGCATAGTATATTGTACTCTTACGAAGAGAAGCGGTGCACGCACGCAGTAGTTCTCTCACACCCACTCGCGGGTACATATAGGAGCGCATTTTTTTGAAGCTGGTACAACAAAATCACTCCACTATATATAAAAGCAGGAGCCTTAGCGCTTGCTTTACTAGGGTTCCTCTCGTTCACTCTCTCATGCTCTCCAGATCTAAGCAACACATAGGTGGCCACACTCTCTCTCAGCTCACGGCTAGTCACAAATCCGGCCGGACAACCTCGACCGGGGCACGGGTGTAGGTGCATCGTTCACGCTGTCGTTGGCGGCGAGGGAGGAGACCAACGGCTGCCCGCGCGTCCCGATCAGCAGCCGTGCGGTTCTCTCCGAGAGAGCGCAGGCTCGGGAGGGCCTCCGACCCCTTCTTCCCTACGGTATTGTGGCTAAGATGCGGCCTCCCGACGTCGTCTTTGCCACATGCCGACGACCCTCAGGTATATATTCCTTCGAAACCTGCCTTGCTCTACTGCCCCAGCTCCCTTCGTGTGGATCCTTTTCTACTTCCGTTCGCTGTTCCAAAGCCACCTAGACCTCTACTATTATTAGAAGTAAAGCTAGTTCATAGAATCGACTCAAAGCGTTGGTTCAAACAGGGAAGAAAGTGGGAAAGCTGTAGCATGAATCTAGGACTTGGTTCAAAGAGGAAACGGGGGAAAGTAGTAATATATGTCACTGTTTAAATAACCATATTTCGTATTTGCGCAAACAGGGATGTCTGTCTCCATATCGTTTCGAGATGTCTGTATCCGCATCGTTTCTATCCGCGCAATCAAAAGCACACACCTCAGTTTTAGTACAACTGCGCAAAATGAGATGGCTATCCCTCGTTGCCGTCGTCTAACCTCCTGTCTTCAAGGTATCCCTACATTGGTTGTAACTAAGGTAGAATGACCAACGCATTCTAAAAGGAGCTGATTCATACGTTTTACTTCCTGATTGCAGTGCAGGGGCGAGCGAAAACAACTGCATCCTAGTCCGGAATGCACTTTTTGCCAGTTCATCCATGTACCAAGGACTAGCTGGCACGGCTGCACGGCGGTTATTTGGACAGGTGCGCGGACAAGAGGCATTGTGGTCTGCTTATTTCTGCAAATAGCGGTGCTTAAATTTAGTGGAATGCACAAGACTTTCAGCTGGTCAGTACACTGCATGGTTCAGTTCAGCTCTCCAGCTGAGACCACAATTATAATTGGTTATTCTGGAATGAGAGAACCTAACCCTGAATGGTGGCAAGAAGAAAAAACCAGAGTGAACTCCAGGAAATTTAAGCCTGCCAGGAGGCCCTTTGCTCACAGAGAAGCCTTGCTTGTTTTTTCCTGATTTGTAAACCTTCTCACAACTTTGTCTTTTGTTGTGAACTAGTATATGTTTGTTATGTTCTATGAATCATTGAGATGTATAAAATTGCTTAACTTATGCTTTTCAAGTTTTTTATGAAGATGAGTTTAATGTGAGTGTTCCACATGAGCACTGGACTTAGCGTGTGAACGTTTGGAATTTATTACATTGTGGCCTCAATTAACTACATGAACCACTGTAACAAGATACATAGTTGCTTATATGTCAGACAACAGATTGTTGATTGTTTGCTGGTCGATAGCCTAGTGTTGAAGCGAGCTGAGCCAATGTGCCGTGTTTTGCACAACTGCTTACAAGTGGGGTAGCACCAATAGTTTTTACAAGTACTTATGTATACGTTGGCGCGCGGTTCTCGAACGAGTGCTCTATTTCATCAAAACACACACTGCTCGTATGATAAACCGTGACAACTTATGTCTTACCATGCCATATTCATGAAAAAACTAGTGAGGACGCATCTGTTTCGGCAACAATTATGATGGTTCTCACATGATTCACGGACACACAAAAGTAGCAGCAGTTCCCATAGACGGATTCAAACAGAGTACTAGCCCCACAGGGGTCGATAACAGGCAAGGTTCGGATAATTAGACACAATCCAAATTACTATTAAACACTAGCTGGGGAAACTATTTCATGCCTCGATCTAATTTGGGCTGGACACAAGACGGACCTTGCCATGAACATCATTGAGGACGTCCCGCAGTAGCTCAATCCTGTGAACCTTCATGAAGACAGCCTTGTGGCCTTGCCACTGATAAACTTGTTTGTGGAGGCATGCCACGTCATCTTCCTGCGTAAGCTTGACAAGAACAGTATTCCTCACAAACGAAGGAGTAGCTTTGAACTTCTTATGCTTCAGTACACCCTGGACAACACGCCTGACAACAGTGAGGCTGGAATACAACTCTTCATTGGTATAACCGCAAATGGCTTCCAGGATCCAACAGCCTAAGAACTCTGCTTTCCCAGTGCGTACATTCAGGTCGTCCGCCTCATAGCGAGTGACATGTACAACCACACAATCCTTGTCTGCATCATGGCTCTAATTGAAACATAAACAAATTCTGAATTACTTTTCAGTATAAGAAACACAAGTTATTTAAACCACTATGTATAGCATGGCATCGAATCTAATAAAATTTTGCATTATTAATCAACACATACTTCCTTTTCTAAAAAAATCACCACATACTTAGATGAAAAACCACAATTGAGATCGGCAAAGAAGGAAATCACCTTGGGCAGCTCAGCGGGGGGGGGGGGGGACACATCCTTGAAGGGGGAAAACTGCTCCTGCAGTGCCACGGGGGCTGTAACCTCAAATGGGGCATTGACCATCTCAGTATCTGGGGTCACCTCGGTGGTTGCCTCCATCTTCTTGGAGCTCTCTGTCTCGTGGGGATCAGCCTCCCGCGTCTGCTCCAGTATCGGCAGATCTTTGCCTGGTTCTCCTTGGTCCATCATGAAACTGACGAATACTAGGAGACCAATGAAAGGAAAACACAATCACAATGACAATGAAACAAAAAAGAGAGTGAGGATCGGTTACTGCTTTGCAAAAGTTCTTTTTTTCCTCTGAACGAAAATATACCAACATCACGGATCCGCTTACCTTCCCTTCGTTCGGAGAGAAGAACAGTGGCAGATGCAAGTGTTGCCTTTCTTGAAGACGGTGAGGGAGAAGGGGATTCAGCGAATAGTGAAATGATGGTTGCTTCGTCCGTCAAACTTAGACTGCGGGGAGGTGGGGTTTTGTGATACGGCAGCTCGTTACTGCCATGCTACGAATGGGGTGACTCTCCGCCTGCATACTGCCTTCTAATTTGGTGGATGGCATTTGGGCCCGCGCACTGCATGGCCTGCATGTCGGTGAAAAAAAGTATAACGACATTCAGTAGAGGGAGACATTTCAATGACCTAGGAGGAGCCAGAAGCGGTAGAGTGTCTCCACTGTACTAGTAGTAATTGTTTTTCTAGGTAGCTGTAGAGTATCTCCACTGTACTTGTAGTAATTGTTTCTTAGGGCCCAAGACAAAACAGCCCATCCACAGTAGTAAATAGTAAAATCAATTCAAAAGCCCATATATTTACTGAATGAGAGGCGCTACCCACACCCAGCACACCGCCCCCTCCCAAAACCTGGGTGCTCTTCTTCCTCCTTGCTCCCACCCACCTCACGTCAGCTCGCTCCACTCGTAACCCCAAATTCCTCACCTCACTCCTACAGAAAACCCCAGCTCCCCTTCTTCCTCACTCCTACAGAAAACCCCCAGCTCCCCTTCTTCTTCGCTCGCACTACAACTAGTCTCGTCATTCGTTACTCTGCTCAATTCCGTGAGCGCGATGCGACGGCCTCGAGGAAAATGGAGTCGGCTGACCCCAGCGCCAAGAAGATGAGGCTCCCGCCAGCGGCGACGCCTGTTGTAGATCCCGCACCCGGCAACGCGGGGAGAAGCGGCGACCCCGCCCCCACCGGATCCCAGGAACTCGTAGAATCTCGGGTGGACCGCATCAGCGATCTCCTGGACGCCATTCTTGGGGAGATCATCTCGCTTCTCCCCACCAAGGATTGTTGCCGCACCCAAGTCCTCTCAATTCGATGTCGCCCTCTATGGCGCGCCGTTCCCCTTAATCTCGACTATCGTCAGCTATCTCTCTTCAATGATTTTGAAATCCCCAGAGCCATCATCTCCTCCCACCAGGGCTCCGTTCAAAGCCTCTGCATCCCGTCATGCTACCTGAGCAAGCATACCATGCCCTGCACGGTGGACGCCTGGCTAGAATCCCCTGAATTCACAGAACTACGATTGCTTGAGTTCTACTATTCCACTGTAAATAACATACCACATACCGAACGCCATGAACTTGTGCCCTCAGCACCGATGTCCATCTCGGGGTTTTCGTCCTCTCTCCACACCGCCACCTTTGCGCAATGCTACCTACCAGACAATCTGGTACTAAACCTTCAACTCCCATTTCTCAAGAAACTTTCACTTGTGCGGGTTCGTATATAGGAGGCCTCATTGCACAGCATCATCCACTCTAGTTGCCATGCGCTGGAGTGCTTGGTGCTTGTTTTCACAGTTAGAATCGGTTGTCTCCAAATAAAGTCGCCTAACCTTGTAAGAATTGGAATTTCTTTTGACCGAAGGCAGCTCATCATCCAAGATGCCCCTTCACTTCAAAGGTTGATCCTTGATTCTAGTTATTCACCGTTGCAAATAACCGTCCTCTCTGCGCCTAAACTGGAGACCTTGGGTGTAATACATGATCTCTTTGCTCATTTCAATATGATGTTTGGCTCCACAGTTCTTCAGGTACTTTATATTATTATCTACACTTGTAACCATAAGCTGCATTTTAAATTTCTGCTCATAATTTATATGTCATCTTGGAGTACACATTTTGTACTAATATTATGTTCTATGCTCAATGAAGAGTTTCTCCATGGATGGCCTATCAATGGTGCTGGATTCTGTCAAGATCTTATATATCCAAATGAATAGTTTTGATCTGAACAAGATTATTGCTTGCTGCAATGCTTTCCATGTCTGGAGAAGTTGTATATAAAGGTGATAATTTCACGCACATTGGAAGCCCGCATATAGTGTACTAGAATTAACTGTTCAGCTGTTGCTCTTTTGACACTCTTCTTTTAGACCTTAACTGTTTTCAATCCTCATGTCTATTTAGGTAACAGGACGGGTTTAGAAAGTTATAACCAATCGGTGGATCGTAAGCATCGGGATTTTCTTACTTCTCATGATATTCGATTGAAGACAATAACGCTAGAACGATATGTAGCCAACCGTGCAAACACAAGATTTGTCACATTCTTCCTACTGAATGCGAGGTTACTATTGTCCATCAGGCTTAAGTTTATCAGCAGCATGGTTTTGACGGATGGGTATGTCAAAGAGCAAAAAAAAAGGAGTTTCAGGTGGGCAAAAGAGCTTCTGAACGTGCTGAGCATCTATTTACAACATATTGTGGTCATAATCCAGTAAATTTTACGACCTGGGATGTTCATTCTATGGACCTGACCGATCCATTTGATTGTGACTACCGAAAACAGTGCTGGAGTTAGATGTTGTTGCCCTTTTCAATCTGGTTTTTTTGTAAACCTGATGAGCAATTAACCCTCGTGCTTTTGTACAGTTTGTAAGCTGGAGTTAGATGTTCCTGCCCTTTTCAACTCGGCTGTGACTGTCATATTTTCTTTGAAACAAGGCAAATGGCTTGCCATTCGTTTAATTTAGAGTGAAATATTGTAACAAATCCAAACCAAGGGAAATAACATCACTCTCGCCGGCTGCTTGAGCTCACTGTGCATTACAGAAGCCAAGTGATTAGCCCCCACCAGCACCCAAAAAATTAATTCAAACTAGCACATCAAATGGGCTATAAATTTTCATAGGAAAGGCTGCATGACCGTGACAGATTAGGATTCTGACATTTGGGACCCGCGGGGAAATAGCCTATCCAAGGTGGTGTCGACTTACTAGCCAGTCAACAAACGATTCTGCCTACCAGCCGTTGAATTGACATCCAACATCTGTCGTGTATCTTCTATCTCTTGTCTTCTTCTTCCTCCAGCCGCCCAAACCAAACCACCCTGTCGGCTCCGCCTGCTCCCGCCTCCCATGGCTGGCTGCGCCTTCGCCGCCCAACCGTACGTACCCTCCAACGTTGGCCAGTCCCTCCCTCTATTCCCCCACACGTCATGTTATTCTCCGGCGACCTCTCCTCAACACGCACCCGCGCCCGAACCAGTCAACCCTCATACTCCCCTCCGCCTGCGACTGGATCGACGCATCTTCAACGGCTCCTGTTCGTTCCGTCCGAGGCCTCGCCATCGGCCTCCGCCTTGCGGCCTTGGTTCGCTCGCCGTGCGTGGTGCGCCGCCCTCTTGCGTTGTCAACGTCGTCAACAACCGAGAGGAACAAGGAGATGACTGTACATGGAGAGGATGACAGTAGGGAACCACCAGCGTCATGGCAGTACGCAAGCCCAAACATATGGTTCCTCCTAATGGTTGGACATCTGGGGCTCACGCCATTGTCAACGTAGTCAATAAACAAGAGAATTACACTACGAGCGGCTGACACTAGGGACCCAGCAAGTCGCGCAGTTTTTTTTGAGGAACAAGCAGTTGTTATTTATACTAGTTTTAGCGACGGATCAGGGTAACAACGGGGCTGTGCGGGGGCTGTGGCCCGTCTAGCCAGGGTTTTATTTATGCTTACCACATCATGAGCCTAGTTGTGTTTTTTTCTTGCTGAAAATGGCTAGCCCAGTTCTATTTTTTAAAAGAAATACCCAAACAAGCCCTACTTGCTTTATCGGCCCTGCTGGGCTGCAAATCTTTCAAGATGAGGAGAGTTTCATTCGATTTGCCCAAAAATGGGTTGTAAATTTTTAAACACATCAAACCGGGAATTAGTTTCATTTTTTTTCATTACAAGATCTTAAATTCCATTGATTTTTATGCGTGGACAACTATTTGGATTTTATATTTATATAAATCATTTTTCAAAATAGTTTGAATGTGAATCGATATTTCTGGATTAAAAACAGTTGACCGCACCGAAATATGCAAAATTTCATATACTTTTTAACCGTGGCCACAATATGGGGTGTGATGCTAATAAAAAGAAGATGGGCTCCAAAAAAATTCTTAAGAATTAGCAAATGGGCTGTACATTATTAGAAATAATGGCAGATGGGTTGTATGCTGTTTTACACAGATTTGAGGCTGACTTGTGCGCCTACTACAGGTTGACACGTATGCTTTCATAAAAAAAGGTTGACGCACACGCAATGCCCTGTCAACTTAGTCAACACATGAGAGCAGTGACTGTTGGATGTCCATCCAACGGCTGTCGTGCTTCTTCAATCTCTGCTCTTCATGCTCAAGCCGCTCAAACAAGCACCGGCGGGACTGCTTGCTCCCTCCTCCCGCGGCCGGCTATGCTGCCGCGCAGGCCTCACGGCCCCACCGTACTCCCATCGCTGGCCTAGCCATCCCTCTAGTCACCCACACATGTTGTTATTATCCAGTGACGGCAGAGGAACCAGTAAACCATCGTACTCCTTCGCGTGGGAAACAACTGCCGAGTATTCCCTGGCTCCGTGTCGTTCCCTTCCTAGGCCTCGCCGTCGTCCACCGCCCTGGTGCTCTCGGCGCGGCCTGGTCAACGTGGTCAATGAACGACATCCATCGGAAGTGCACTGTACATGGAGAGGCTGACAGCTGGGTCCACGGCCACACGCAAGGAAATGCCTCCTTATTACGCGTTAAATAATGATTCCTCCACCTGACAGCTAGGACCCATAGGAAGGGCCTCTGTATTTCACGAAAAAACGTTCCCCCCGCTGACAGGTCGGACCCACCAGCTATATCTTCGCACGCAAGGAAGTGCCTCCTTATTAAGCCCAAAAAAATGAATACCCCCTACTAGCTGGGACCCACCATATTGTTGGGTTGGCTTGTGGGCCTACTAAGTTGACGGGGACAGAGAGCTTGTCAACTTAGTCAATACTCCAGTGACCGTATGATGTCCATCCAACGACCATAGTGCTTCTTCAACCTCTAGTCTTCTTGCTCCAGCCGCCCAAAGCAGCGCCGGTTGTGCCGCATGCTCCAGCCTCCCATGGCCGGCTGTGCTACCGCGGAGGCCTCACCGCCCCCATACTACTCCCACCACTGGCCATGCCATCCCTCCACTCACCCACACCCCCTGTTATTCTGCGGTGATGGCAGTCTCACACCGCAGCCGAACCAGTGAACGCTCGTACTCTTCTCCGCGTGGGCATCCACTGCCGCATCTTGCACGGCTCCGCGTCGTCCCCTTCCTAGGCCTCGCCGTCGTCCACCACCGTGGTGCTCCCGGTGCGGCGTGGTCAATGTGGTCAACGACCGACTTCCATCGGAAGAGTACTGTACGTGGATAGGCTGACAGCTGGGTCCACGGCAGCTGCAAGGAAGTGCCTCCTTATTATGCAGAAAATAATTATTCCGCCACCTGACAGCGGGGACCCACCGGACGGGCCACCAGTATTTTGCGAAAAAAATGTTTCCCCCTGACTGCTGGGACCCACCATATGGGCCACCGTATTTCATGAAAAAAACGTTCCCCCCGCTGTCAGCTCGGACCCACCGGAAGTGCCTCCTTATTACGCACAAAAAAATGAATACTCCCCCGGCTAGCTGGGACCCACCTTGATGGGAGGCTGACTTGTGGGCCTACTAAGTTGACGGGGATGAAGGGCTTTGTCAACTTAGTCAATATGAACGATTCTAGCTCCATTGACCATACGATGTCCATCCAACGCCCGTAGTGCTTGTTTAACCTCTGGTCTTCTTGCTCCAGCCGCCCAAAGCAGCGCCGGTCGTGCCGCATGCTCCTACCTCCCGTGGCCGGCTGTCCTGCCGCAGAGGCCTCACCGCCCCCTACTATTCCCACCGCTGGCCAGGCCCTGCGGCGACGGCAGCCTCACACCGCAGCCGAACTAGTGAACCCTCGTAGTCCTCTCTGTGCGGGCTTCCACTGCCGCATCGTCCCCTTCCTAGGCCTCGCCTCGTCCACCGCCGTGGTGCTCTCCGCGTGGCGTGGTCAACGTGGTCAAGGAACGACTTCCATCGGAAGAGTACTGTATGTGGAGAGGCTGACAGCTGGGTCCACGGCCACAACCCAGTTTTTTTGTGATTTGCCAAGTCGCTTTGTCATGCCTGTTGGGATGCAAATCTTTCAAGACAAGGAGAGCTTTCATTCGGCTGGCCGAGAAAATGGCCCATCAGTAATGAGAAACGGGCTGTACATTTTTAAAACGCATCAAACCGGCAATTAGTTTCAAATATCTTTTTTTATTTCAAGAGTTTAAATTGCATTAATTTTTATGCATGGAGAATTTGTTGGATTTTATATTAATATACATGTGAGTCAAAATTTCGGGATTAAAAACAGTTCGGACCGCACCGAAATATGCAAAATTTCATATAATTTTTTAACCATGGACACAATATGGGCTGTAATGCTAACAAAAAGAATATGGGCTCCAAAAAAACCTTAAGAATTAGCAAATGGGCTGTAAATTATTAGAAATAATGGCAGATGGCCTGTATGCTGTTTTCCATAGATTTGAGGCTTTCCTAAAAAAAAGGATGACGCACAAGCATTGACTGTTGGATGTCCATCCAACGGCCGTCGTGCTTCTTCAATCTCTGCTCTTCCTGCTCCAGCCGCTCAAACAAGCGCCGACGGGACTGCCTGCTCCCTCCTCCCCGCGGCCGGCTGTGCTGCCGCGCAGGCCTCACCGCCCGACCGTACTCCCATCGCTGGCCTAGCCATCCCTCTACTCACCCAAACATGTTGTTATTCTCCGGCGACGGCAGACGAACCAGTAAACCATCGTACAGTCGTACTCCCCTCCGCGTGGGAAACAACTGCCGAGTCTTCCCTGGCTCTGTGTCGTCCCCTTCCTAGGCCTCGCCGTCGTCCACCGCCGTGGTGCTCTCGGTGCGGCATGGTCAATGTGGTCAACGACCGACTTCCATCGGAAGAGTACTGTGCGTGGCGACGCTGACAGCTGGGTCCACGGCCGCAGCAAGGAAGTGCCTCCTTATTACGCGCAAAATAATTATTCCTCCACCTGACAGCAAGGACCCACCGGACGGGCCACCGTATTTTGCGAAAACAACGTTTCCCCTGACTGCTGGGACCCACCAGCTACACCTTCGCATGCAAGGAAGTGCGTTCGGGCAAAAAAAACGATTCACCCCCCTGACTGCTAGGACCCACCAGCTACATCTTCGCACGCAAGGAAGTGCCTGACAGACGGGACCCACCTGGTCAAAGCATACGTAGCGTTGTCATTCTGGTCGCGAACGTGTATGTACATATATATTGGTGGATGTAGAGGTGCGAATGTGTCGTAGTAGAGGCACGCACGTAGCATGTACACGTACGTACAGCGGCCAGGGTGCAAGAAAGAAAATACGGCCACGTACCTACATATGGGCAGGGTCTCAAACGCCTACTCGCGCATATGTACGGCGAGGGCTCGTGTACATGGCTGGGTCGGAACGGAGAAACAGCGTCGTCGTCGTGTTCATGGGGAGGCAATAGAATGCGTCGTGTTCATGGGGAGGCAATGGAATGCGTCGTGTTCATGGGCAGGCAACGGAATGCGTCGTGTTCATCGGGAGACAACGGAACGCGTGGGAGCCAACCGGCTGGGTCGGAACGGAATGCATGGTCGTGTTCATCGGGAGGGCTTGGATGGAATAGGCGATGGAAACGAGGCCTGGCGTACCGCAGAACGGAGGAAATGGCCTTGTGTTCGACCGACCACGTTTGAAACGGGATCCTGTTCATCGGGAGGGGTCTGGCGTACCGCAAAACGGAGGAAACGGACCTCCTATGGTCAAAACGGGGGTCCTGTTGATCGGGAGGGGTGTGGCGTACCGCAAAACGAACGAGACGGACTTGTGTTGGAGCGCTACGGTCAAAACGGGGGTCCTGTTCATCAGGAGGGGTGTGGCGTACTGCAAAACGGGACTCCACGGGATACTGTTCATCTCCACCATCGACCTCCTCCAGCCTCCACGGGCTCCTGTTCATCCAGCCTCCACGGGCTCCTGTTCATCCAACCTCCACCGCACGCTACTCCACCGGCTACTGTTCAACAACCCCTCCACCATCTAATGTTCATCCAGTCCTCAACACCACGGGGTCCTGTTCAACCACCCCTCCACAGGCACCCCTCCACCGTTTACTGTTCATCCAGCCCTCCACACCACGGGGTCCTGTTCAACCACCCCTCCACGGGCACCCCTCCACCGTCTACTGTTCATCCAACCCTCCACACCACGGGGTCCTATTCATCCACCCCTCCACGGGCATCCCTCCACCGTCTACTATTCATCCAGCCCTCCACCACACCATAGGGTCTTGTTCATCCAGAGGCAACGCCACCGCTCATTGTTCACAACCCCCCCTGCAACGCTCACTGTTCATCCCAGAGGCAGCATCGATCGGGTTCAGTTAGCAGTAGTAGCGAAGGAATCGCTCGATCGGGTTCAATTAACAGCCATCGATCGATCGCTCGGGTTCAGTAACACGTAGCCTGCAGTGCAATTGCTCGAGTTCAGTTAGATCCCAACGCCTCGCTCGGGTTCACTTAGAGCCAACGTCTCGCACACACGCGCGTACGTGTATGAGAGAAGCGCGCATCGCTCGGCCCCCGACCTCCCACCGTAACCGGGAACTCCCCGAAATTTTCCTCGCCGTTGCTTCTACCACGGTATTTTCCGTCATGGACGGCCCAAAGAATGTCATGCAGCTGCGTCTCCAGCCCGCCCAGGATGAAAAGCCCATTTTCTGTCATGATTTTTTTTCATAGAAGTAGGAGCCCACCACATCTATGATGATACCGGGTTTTGTCACAATTATCGTCATAGAAGTGTCATATGTATGACAGAAAAAAATTCGTTCGGCCCAAAATGTCACGGATGTGTCTTTTTTTGTAGTGTATAGTGATGCGCATTACCGAGAGGTCCCAGAGATACCTCTCCGACAATCGAAGTGACAAATCCTAATCTCGATCTATGCCAACTCAACAAACACCATCGGAGACACCTGTAGAGCACCTTTATAATCACCCAGTTACGTTGTGACGTTTGGTAGCACATAAAGTGTTCCTCCGGTGTTCGGGAGTTGCATAGTCTCATAGTCAAAGGAACATGTACAAGTGATGAAGAAAGCAATAGCAACATACTAAACGATTAAGTGCTAAGCTAACAGAATGGTTCAAGTCAATCATATCATTCTCTAATGATGTGATCCCGTTAATCAAATGACAACTCATGTCTATGGCTAGGAAAATTAACCATCTTTGATTAACGAGCTAATCAAGTAGAGGCATACTAGTGACACCCTATTTGTTTATGTATTCACACATGTACTAAGCTTTCGGTTAATACAATTCTAGCATGAATAATAAACATTTATCATGATATAAGGAAATATAAATAACAACTTTATTATTGCCTCTAGGGCATATTTCCTTCATACTTGTTACCTTTAAACCCGTTCAGCATCACCTTTTTTGCCCGATGTACTTCAAATGTACTAACAGGTCGATGTTACCTTTATGCAGCTGGCAAAAACTACAAGGACGATGTTTCTTCTGGATCTAACAGCTTGGCCAACCAAGATCCTGGACTAAGGCATTGCTATGAGCTTGTAAGTGTGTCTCTCTCTCTTTTATTGTTGTGTGCCTTCCAGCGTGCTTTGCTAGGATTTTCGACCAGTAATCCCTTTGTGCAGACAATGATTTCTACTACTGGTTGTTAAATTATATATGTAGATGTCATACATGATACTACCTCGTACCTCCGTTCCTAAATATAAGTCTTTCTAGAGATTCCACTATAGGCTACATACGGAGCAAAATGAGTGAATCTACACTCGAAAATTCATCTATATACATCTGTATGTGGTCCATACTTGAATCTCTACAAAGACATATATTTAGGAACAGAGGCAGTACATTACACATAATCATAGGTGGCATGTAGGAATTCCAGTGCACTACATTAGGCTCCCTTAGAGTGCCTACTAGTCCAGCACACAGAGTCATGGCTAGTTTATATATGCTACGCACACAATCATTAATAGGTGGCTTAAATATGCGCAAGGGATATGCAATGTATTATCATGTAGAGATGTCTGAAATTAGCCGTGTCAACTTGCAGATAGGGTTACACAATGAAAAAGTACAAGATGTATGTGGCAATTTCATGGAATACCGCAAAAAAAGGAGAGGCAACGGTGAGCCTATACAGTGTGCTATGGTAGGTCACTCCTCCATTGCAATCATCGTGACATGTTATTTGTATGTCAATTCTATTGACCAAGTTTCTTAGGGACAGTTATTACGAGTTATCCTAAGAAAATAAGCACTTGTGAATATAAGCTCCAGGTAATAAGCCAATTAGTTCTTTTCATTGCCTTCCTTTTCAGCTTATCTTTGGTATGATTAGTGAAAAGTCTAGATTGCATTATATTTTTTTTGCTGCCCATATGAAAAATAATTTGACTTGCAAACATCACAAATTGAACCCAGTGCAGTAATTAATATGATAGGAAAACAGACCATTACTATTTGTTCAAAATGCAAATACAAAGATACCATCTACTTGGCACAATCTACTTTGGTCAATGTCTTCCATAGAGATCCCATTGCCTAATTTAAACGAAGAACGCATGACCCACATTTAAATGAAGAACAATTATTTATTGAAATTCAATGGTCCAAGTGCCTGGTTATTATCATATAGTAGCACCACCTGAAAGCATCATATAGCAGCAACAGCAGCTCATAGCAACTCATCATACAGCAACAGCAACAGTGTGCAATTCATCATATACCAGCAACAGCTCATAGCAATTCATCATATAGCAGCAGCAGGAGCAACTCATAGCAATTCATCATATAGCAGTAGCAGGAGCAGCTCATAGCAATTCATCATACAACGGCAGCAGGAGCAGCTTATAGCAACTCATCATATAGCAGTAGCAGCAGCATCTCGTAACAATTCATCATATAGCAGCAGCAGCTCATAGTAATTCATCATATAGCAGCAGCCGGAGCAGCTCATAGCAATGCATCATATAGTAGCAGCAGAAGCAGCTCATAGCAATTCATCGTATAGTGGATCAGAATGAAAATTTGGTAAAAAATCAGAGGAGATACTCACCTTGTTGGATGATCTCATCCTTCAACAGCACCTCAAGGCCACGGCCTGGGAGGAGGGGAGGGGGAATAAGGTGCCTTTTGTTGTAGTGTGGCATCAGCCGTAGTTGTGCGGCGCCCACCGGAGTAGTGCGTTGGACCGACCACAGTGGAGCAGCTGCTGGAGACCATGAGAATGAGGGGCGGTGCCAGAGGGAGGAGCAGCCGGGGAGATTTGCCCTACCTGTCAGCCATGTAGCCTAGCTGGACAGAGCATCGTCGAGGACCAGGCCAGATGGGACCAGAGGCGATGGCTCGCTGGAGGAACCCTAGGGCTGCAGGCAGGGGATCGAGGTGGAGGGAAAGGGGAGAGGAGATGCAAGTGGGCAGGGCAATGAACGCTTGCGTGTTTGTTTTTACTTGAGGGTCAGGTGTGACGTGGGCATGAGCAGTTGCATTTTGAGTGTAATATAGACAGACAACAGAGTAATTTTACTATTCCCCTTCCCTTCAATTTTTAGTGAGCTTCTACCGAAACACCCCTCTCCAAAGCGAAATAAGTTAAGCCCAAGCCCATAACTAAAAAATGACTTATTTACATCTTTCATGGCTTATTTTGACAATAAGCCATGAAAAGGCGGAATCGAACTGGCCCTTAACCTGCAATTCAATTGTGCGTGCAATGATGAATCACTCCTGCCTGCTATAGTGTACATTTAGGCATCATCATACATGGCATAACCTAATACATGTGCATTCCATTATAAAATCTGGAATATGCAATGTTTATATTAGTTCATACATTGCACATGATGTTTAAATGCCCCTTAAATCTGGTCAGTCAAGTTATGGTCTTTAAGCCTCCTTCTTTGCTTCTTTTCTTGATATGTAAGATTTGCTCACACATCTGTTCAATTGTTGTTTGCATCAGCCAACCATACTAGGACTATTTGCTTTAATTACTTGTTGTTCTTGTCCTAACACTCGAACAGAGCTTGTCAATGATTTAAACACTAAGGGCTGCTATAGTGGGGCCTTGTCTAACTCATGGGTGACATAAAGATTTGGCTGTACACTAAAGTAGGCTCTCCAAGAGTACCTAGAGATCCAGTTCGAAGGTATGCTTAGTTTTTACATAGTGCAGATGATAACCCACAAGTATAGGGGATCGCAACAGTTTTCGAGGGTAGAGTATTCAACCCAAATTTATTGATTCGACACAAGGGGAGCCAAAGATTATTCTCAAGTATTAGCAGTTGAGTTGTCAATTCAACCACACCTGGATAACTTAATATCTACAGCAAAGTGTTTAGTAGCAAAGTAATATGATAGTAGTGGTAATGGTAACAAAAACGGTAGCAAAAGTAATATTTTTGGTGTTTTGTACTGATTGTAACAGTAGCAACAGAAAAGTAAATAAGCGAAGAACAATACGTGAAAAGCTCGTAGGCATTGGATCGGTGATGGAGAATTATGTCGGATGCGGTTCATCATGTAACAATCATAACATAGGGTGACACAGAACTAGCTCCAATTCATCAATGTAATGTAGGCATGTATTCCGAATATAGTCATACGTGCTTATGGAAAAGAACTTGCATGACATCTTTTGTCCTACCCCCCCGTGGCAGCGGGGTCCTAATGGAAACTAAGGGATATTAAGGCCTCCTTTTAATAGAGTACCGGAACAAAGCATTAGCACATAGTGAATACATGAACTCCTCAAACTATGGTCATCACTGGGAGTGATCCCGATTATTGTCACTTTGATGTTGCCGGATCATAACACATAGTAGGTGACTATAGACTTGCAAGATAGGATCAAGAACTCACATATATTGATGAAAACATAATAGGTTCAGATCTGAAATCATGGCACTCGGGCCCTAGTGACAAGCATTAAGCATAGCAAAGTCATAGCAACATCAATCTCAGAACATAGTGGATACTAGGGATCAAACCCTAACAAAACTAACTCGATTACATGATAGATCGCATCCAACACATCACCGTCCTGCAAGCCTACGATGGAATTACTCACACACGACGGTGAGCATCATGAAATTGGTGATAGAAAATGGTTGACGATGACGACGGCGACGAATCTCCTTCTCCGGAGCCCCGAACGGACTCCAGATTAGCCCTCCCGAGAGGTTTTAGGGCTTGGCGGCGACTCCGTATCGTAAAACGCGATGAATCCTTCTCTTTGATTTTTTTTCTCCCTGAAAGCAAATATATAGAGTTGGATTTGAGGACGGAGGAGCTCCAGGGGGCCCACGAGGTAGGGGGCGCGCCCTAGGGGGGCAGGCGTGTGATGACCCACAAGTATAGGGGATCTATCGTAGTCCTTTTGATAAATAAGAGTGTCGAACCCAACGAGGAGCAGAAGGAAATGATAAGCGGTTTTCAGCAAGGTATTCTCTGCAAGTACTGAAATAAGTGGTAACAAATAGTTTTGTGACAAGATAATTTGTAACGAGCAACAAGTAACAAAAGTAAATAAAGTGCAACAAGGTGTCCCAATCCTTTTTTAGCAAAGGACAAGCCGGAACAAACTCTTATATAAGGAAAAGCACTCCCGAGGACACATGGGAATATCATCAAGCTAGTTTTCATCATGTTCATATGATTCACGTTCGGTACTTTGATAATTTGATATGTGGGTGGACTAGTGCTTGGGTGCTGTTCTTACTTGAACAAGCATCCCACTTAGGATTAACCTCTATTGCAAGCATCCACAACTACAACAAAAGTATTAAGGTAAACCTAACCATAGCATGAAACATATGGATCCAAATCAGCCCCTTACGAAGCAACGCATAAACTAGGGGTTAAGCTTCTGTCACTCTAGCAACCCATCATCTACTTATTACTTCCCAATGCCTTCCACTAGGCCCAAATAATGGTGAAGTGTTATGTAGTCGACGTTCACATAACGCCACTAGAGGATAGACAACATACATCTCATCAAAATATCGAACGAATACCAAATTCACATGACTACTAATAGCAAGACTTCTCCCGTGTCCTCAGGAACAAACGTAACTACTCACAAAGCATATTCATGTTCATAATCGGAGGGGTAATAATATGCATAAAGGATCTGAACATATGATCTTCCACCAAATAAACTAACTAGCATCAACTACAATGAGTAATCAACACTACTAGCAACCTACTAGCACCAATCCTGGACTTGGAGACAATAATTGGATACAAGAGATGAACTAGGCTTTGGAGATGAGATGGTGCTGGTGAATATGTTGATGGAGATTGCCCTCTCCCGATGATAGGAGCGTTGGTGACGACGATGGCGATGATTTCCCCCTCCCGGAGGGAAGTGTCCCCGGCAGAACAGCTCTACCGGAGCCCTAGATTGGTTCCGCCAAGGTTCCGCCTCGTGGCGGCGGAGTTTCGTCCCGAAAGGTTGCTTGTTTATTTTTCTCGAAGAAAGACTTCATATAGCAAAAGATGGACGTCAGAGAGCCACCAAGGGGCCCACGAGGTAGGGGGCGCGCCCTAGGAGGGGGGGCGCCCCCACCCTCGTGGACAGGGTGTGGGCCCCTTGGCCTTCATCTTTGGCGAGGATTTTTATTATTTATTGTAAGATATTCCGTGGAGTTTCAGGACTTCTGGAGTTGTGCAGAATAGGCCTCTAATATTTTCTCCTTTTCTAGCCCAGAATTCCAGCTGCCGGCATTCTCCCTCCTTATGTAAACCTTGTAAAATAAGAGAGAATAGCCATAAGTATTGTGACATAACGTGAAATAACAGCCCATAATGCAATAAATATCGATATAAAAGCATGATGCAAAATGGACGTATCAACTCCCCCAATCTTAGACCTCGCTTGTCCTCAAGCGGAAGCCGATAACGATAAATATGTCCCCATGTTTAGAGGTAGAGGTGTCGATAAAAATAAAATACGGACATGAAGGCATCATGATTATTCTCATAACAACAACATATATAGCTATTGTCATATGATTACTTATGTTCAAGTGATGATTTATTCACAATGCAAAAGTATGAATCAGAAACTTCATTGAGAACAAACAAACTATAATCTCAGACATTGAAGCAATTGCAATTTATCATAACATCAGAAAGTGTCTATGTCAGAGCTAAAAAGCAAGTCCACATACTCAACCATCATCTAGTCCTTCATAATTGCTAACACTCACGCAATACTTGTGGTTATGGAGTTTTAATCGGACAGAGAGAAAGATAGGGTCTTATAGTTTTGCTCCACAACCTTTTACCTCGAGGGTAATGTCAACAATAATAACTCATGCTCCCCTACATCCAATTAGGTACATATATCAGACTCTTTCCAACATGCTGTGCTTGCCAAAGGATAAAATGAAAAAGGAAAGGTGAAAATCACCATGACTCTTGCATAAGGTAGAACATAATAGTAACAGATAGGCCCTTCGCAGAGGGAAGCAGAGGTTGCCATGCGCTTTTATGGTTGATTGCAAAAATCTCAATGCGAAATAACATCACTTTATATTGCCCCTTGTGATATGAACATTTATTATGCAGTCCTTCGCTTTTATTACTTCCACATCACAAGATCGTATAAAGCTTATTTCTCCCACACCAATCAATCATACATATTTAGAGCAATTTTTATTGCTTTGCACCAATGACAACTTACTTGAAGGATCTTACTCAATCCATAGGTAGATATGGTGGACTCTCGTGGCAAAACTCGTTTAAGGGTATTTGGAAGCACAAGTAGTATCTCTACTTGGTGCTGAGAATTTGGCTAGCAAGAGGGGGAAAGGCAAGCTCAACATGTTGGAGGATCCCTCACAACATACTTTATCTCAGATATAAGAAAACATAACTCATCACGTTGTCTTCCTTGTCCAACATCAACTCTTTTAGCATGTCATATTTTAATGAGTGCTCCCAATCTTAAAAGATGTCACGACCGGTTTTCCAATAAAAATATTTATTGAGAAACCAATCTTTTGAGTCCAGTATGAGAGAAAATCCTCCTCACTGGTAGACAAACTCTTGATACAATAAGCCAGTAGTATAGAATATATTACAGGGTTGAGCTAAGGGTGCTCAACAATTTATTACAAGCGCGCTAATAATTATACATAATGGCGGATATATCATGATGGTGAGCTGGCATACTACTGGCTCGGGGATAAAGCGATGGTGGAATAATACAGTGGGGAGTGAGATAACATGGCTCTCAAACTAGCATCTCATCGAGCGTCGAGGTGAGGCTCGATGTACTTTATTCGGGTTGCGGAAGCGGATATAATACAATGACCAAATCCAGGGTCGCACGACACTGACTGGGATTCCTCTAGGCGTCGGACTCTCTATCGAACTCTTCATCCATGAGATCACCTTCGTCAGCATTTGGCCAAATCAACAAGCCAGTGAGTACTTTGAAAGTACTCGCAAGATAGTTCGGACGTAAGATATAACAAACGCATGCATGAATGCGTCATGATTAATTTACCAAAGCACATTCAAACATTAGCAGGCAAGGTGAGTAAAAATGGGAATCGGCGGTAGTCCGCGAGAAATCCCAACAGAAATATAAATGGGAACCGATCGGGTGTCTGAAGCGACGCCTCGAAAGGTGAACAACTATATAAAAGAAAATTCATGCCACAGTCGGGCGTCTTAGCGACACCACATAAAGGGCTTTAAAAGAAATGCCACAGTCGTGCGTCTTAGCGACACCACATAAAGGGATTTAAAAGAAATGCCACAGTTGGGCGTCTTAGCGACACCACATAAAGGGCTTTAAAAGAAAGGCCACAGTCGGGCGTCTTAGCGACACCACATAAAGGGCTTTAAAAGAAATGCCACAGTCGGGCGTCTTAGCGACACCACATAAAGGGCTTTAAAAGAAATGCCACAGTCGGGCGTCTTAGCGACACCACATAAAGGGCTTTAAAAGAAATGCCACAGTCGGGCGTCTTAGCGACACCACATAAAGGGCTTTAAAAGAAATGCCACAGTCGGGCGTCTTAGCGACACCACATAAAGTGCTTTTGAGGAAAGTAAATAACAGTACTGCCGCAGTCGGACATCTGAGCAACATCACAGAAAGGGCTTTCTTCATAAGGAAAAATAATACACATGTTAGATTAATCAGCTCAAGGTAATATACGGGTTAGTCCATCACAGGAATAAACATTTAACCGGACTTAGCACTCTTGTGATTCACCGGAGTATCTGTCACCAAAACTGGCACTTGTCAGAATAAGTTGAACTTGGATATAGATAAGATGATTTGAAGATTTATGACTCTGCAGAGTTTGTACAAAAATTCCCCACAGCCAACAGATTTCCGTAGCCACGAAGATTAACAGCGTCAGCATGACGTCATGCCTGCGTCAGCAATCAACGGCGCTGACCAGGTCAAACCTAACGTGTGGGGGCCACACGCCAGTGTTATAGTTACATAACAGGGAGTTAATTAGTTTTAAACTAATCCTAATCCAAAGTTAGTCAGGGCCGGGACCCACATGTCATAGACCCTGGGTAGTCAAAACTGGTCAACTGGGGGGGGTTAGCGCGGTTGACCCGGTCAATCCCACCGGCGTTTAGCCGCCGGCGAGGCGAACGCGGCGGAGGGGCTCGGGATCGCCGTTCCGGCGACCATTTGGGCGGCGGAGGCCACGGGAGCGAAGCCCACGCTCGTGCGCATCCAGTGGAACAGGCGGGAGGCTGCGGGGGTGGCGGAGCTCGCCGGAGCGGAGCTTGCGGCGGCGGCTGGAGCTCGAGCGGCTGCGGGTTACAGAGCATGGGGAGGCAGGAGAGAAGGGGGAACCGACGCGGGGCTCACAGCGGTCCGGAAGAGCAGCTTGGCAGCCTCGGGGACGTTCTGACAACGGCGTACGGTCGCCGGAGATCTGCATGGCCGTGGGTTGAAGAAGGCGGCGGTGGGGGCGTTCGGGGGCGTCCGGCAGCGCGTGGCTTGGCGGGGAGGACAAGGATGATGGCGCGGAGCTGCTGGACTTGTCGGAGAAGCGAGGGGGAGGCGGTGGCTACGGTGGTGCTCGTCGGCGGCGGCGGTGGCGCTCGGACGTTCGCGGGGAAGGGCGACAGAGAGGAGGGGAGGCCACTGGAGAGAGGGAGAGAGGTGCGGGGCGGCGCGTGGCGTCGTGTGGAGCATCCAGAAGACGAGGGGGAGAAGCAGGAGGTGGCGGGGACGTGGCCCCGGCCGGACGCGTGGCCGCGCGCGCCGGCGCGTGCCCCTGTCCTCCTGGCGAGAGGTGGGGGATGACTGGCCTCGCCAGCTGGCTGGGCCGGCCTGTTGGCCACTGGGCCAGGCCAGGCCGCACAGTGCTAGGCCACAGGGAGGTAAGTGCAGGTAAGCTTTTTCCCTTTTGTTTAACTTTTCTATTTTTCTGACATTTGTTTGGTTTAATAAAAATACTAAACCATTTTATTTTATTACGCCAATTTTTGTAGGGGCTAATGGTATTATTCCAGAGCTCCTCAATTACTGGCATAATTTTTGGACAATATTTCATATATATAACAATATATATCCAAAGCAAATAACTATTGCATTAATTCCAAATGCCCAAATAAATATTTATGAGCTCCTAAAAAAATTGGTTGATTTTTATCTCTGCCCAATATTTTCAGAGAGAGACATGAACATTTCTTGGACCTTTTTGGAGCAATTTTTATTTGGGTCATTTCCAGAAATGATTCTGAGGGTTTCACAAATCCTCATTTCAAAATTTAATGAAATTTTAAACATGATGCACACATGACTAGCTAGCCTTGAGCATACCAGAACTAGGGACGTGACAGGTGGCTCCTGCTCCGGCGGACGGCGGTTCGGGCGTGGATGGAGCTCGCCGGAGAGGGCTGCAAGCATTGAATTGAGGTGGGGGTTAGAGTACTAGGTGTAGTAGAAGGCTGCAGACGGGGTTTGGGCGTCGGAGGTGGCCTCACCGCAGTGAACCAAGCTGGAGGCCGAGGCGGAACGGGGCGGCCGGAGTTTGGGGAGAAGACCTCCTCGAGGTCCCCCTAGTGGCCTGGCGGGGCGTTGGTGAGGTGTAGTGGTGATGCGTGCTCGAGGGCGAGCTCTGGGTCCCCTTTTATAGGCGGTCCAAGGCGGTGGCCAAGAACGGAATTCTCCGGCAAGGTTTACGGTGGTGCAGAGCATTGGTCGGGGTGGTTTAGGAGTTGAGCACCGTCGTGGAGGTCCACTGGGTCCGTTTAGGTGCTGAACAAGCTGTGATTCGAAGCTTTGGGTGAGCTCAACGGAACGGAGCGGCGCGGGCCCGTCGGCGGCAGAGAGCATGCTCCGTGCTTGCCGGCCACGGCGACGGTGCCACGGGAGTGCGCTGGCATGGCAGGGACACGCGGAGAGCCAGGGGGCGTTGGGCGGCGCCGGGTGGCGTGGCGAGCGGGCTCGGGCCCTCGCTGGCCACCATGGGTGGCGCAGCCACCGCAGAAACGTCCAACGCCGGCGAGGCTCGTCGCCACCGACGCTAGGAACTGGCCAAGCGCGCGTGCGGGGTGCTGGCAAAGGGGATGGGGCCGTGTGCATCGTGCCAGGGCGCACTGTGGCCGCGTGACCGAAGTCTGATGAAACTGAAACTCTGAACTTCTCTGAATTTCTGAAAGTGCAAGGGAACAGTGCAGTTCAGGTGTTCGACAGAATGCTTTTGGCATGAGGGAGGCTCTGCTTGAGCTGATCTTTGGTGGGGTGGCCTCTCATTGCACCAGGAGGTTGCCTGAAGTTTTGTGGAATTTTTGGAGCAGAGAAGATATGAATTTCACCAAATTTGGCAAATCTGGTCCAAACTTGCAGAAGCTGAATTTTGAAATTTTTTAAAAGAAGAGGAGTGGGTCAAGATGGTTCTAGGTTGAGGGTACCAAGGACTATCCAGGAGAGTTGGTTTGAGGTAAAAGATCAATTGCATCTTGGTACTTGCTTTGAAAATCACTCAGGCTCAAAAATAATAGTCAAAAAAGATTTGAGAGATAAATAAATTGAAATAAAATCCAAAACTTGTTTGGACTTGATGGGACAGAGAACTTAGATTGTTTTCAAGGATGAGGGGAGGTTTTGGAGAGGTTTTACCACATGGGAAAAAACAAAAAAAATCATGGGTGGTCTTCAAGATATGAAAAATCCCAATTTTCATTGAGTTTCTTTTTAAAGGGAAAAATAATATATTTCCAAAAATATATTTTAAGAAGGGAGTCATCAGAGAAGAGTTTTTTTTTAAATATCAAACACCATAGTTTGATGAAGATATCAAAAATTAAAAATCCTTGCCAAAGAAAAGGAAGTTTTTGAGAGGAAGGTTTTTCTGAAAAAGAAATTTTAAATGGCCTCTTTTCAAAATCCAACAAAGATTTTGCTGAAAACCAAATAAAATTTTTTGGAGTGTCACAACACCTACCCCCTTAGGAAAAATCTCATCCCCAAGGTTTCAGCTGATCCTTTAATAAGTGTGGATGCTCTGTCCGAAAAAAATCCTCTCTTTCCCAAGTTGCTTCACTCTCGGTGCGATTGCTCCACTGAACTTTGAAAAACTTGATGGTTTTCTGTCGGGTCCTCCTTTCATACTCCTCTAATATTTTTACTGGTCGTTCCCGATAGGTGAGGTCTGGCTGCACGTCAATGTTCTCATGGGATACTTGTTTCTCTGGGTTGCTCAGGCACTTCCTTAATTGTGACACGTGGAACACATTGTGGACATCTGATAGTTCCTCGGGTAAGTCTAGCTGGTAGGCTACCGTGCCTCTTCGTGCAACTATACAGAATGGTCCGATGAATCTTGGTGCTAGCTTTCCTTTAATCTTGAATCGTTGCAGTCCTCTCGTAGGGGATACTCGTAGGTACACAAACTCACCGGGTTCGAAGTTGACCCCACGATGTTTCTGATCGTAATAACTCTTCTGTCGGCTTTGGGCGGTCTTGAGTCGATCTCTGATTAGCTTGACCTTTTCCTCGGCTTCTCTGAGCATGTCTGGTCCGAAGATGCGGCTGTCTCCGGTCTCTGACCAATTTAACGGGGTACGACATCTCCGTCCGTATAAAGCTTCAAATGGGGCCATTTGCAGGCTGGCCTGGTAACTGTTGTTGTGGCTTTCTTCCCAACTGGTTCCATATGTGAGGACACATGCTCTCAGCATGTCTTCTAAAACTTGGTTTACGCGTTCTATTTGTCCATCTGTCTGGGGGTGGTAAGCTGTATTGAAGGCTAGTTGAGTTCCCAAAGCCTGTTGTAAATGATCCCAAAATCTCGAAACGAACTGAGTGCCTCTGTCGGATATTATAGTCTTCGGGACACCGTGTAGACAGACTATGCGGGAGAGGTAAATCCTGGCAAGTTTCTGAGTGGTGTGGGTCGTTCTTACTGGAATAAAATGTGCCACCTTGGTTAACCTGTCGGTGATGACCCATATGGCATCATTCCCGTGTCGTCACCGAGGGAGTACGACAATGAAATCCATCCCTATTTCATCCCATTTCCACTCAGGTATTTTGTTCGGTTGCAGTAGTCCGGCTGGTCTCTGATGCTCAGCTTTTATGCGTTGACATGAGTTGCAACATGCAATGAAGTTAGCTATGTCTCTCTTCATACCGTGCCACCAAAATCTTTCCTGAATATCTTTATACATTTTGGTTCCTCCAGGGTGGATTAAATATGGGGCGGTGTGGGCTTCAGCCAAAATTTTTTGTTTAAGGTGTTCTATGTTTGGCACGCAGAGTCTTTCTCCGTACCATAATATCCCTCCATCGTCTACGACGAATTCCGAGGCCTTGCCCATACTCACCTTTCTTTTTATGCCTTCTATGCTGGGGTGACCAGGCTGAGCTCCTTTAATTTTCTCCACAAGGTCGGGTTGTATCTCCAGGTTTGTTATGGTACCTTCTGCTACTATTAACAAGTTGAGCTTGGCAAATTCTTGTTGGAATTCGGGTCTCAAGCCTTGTAGACTGTTCTCGTCGGGGCTGGGGTTCCGACTAAGAGCATCGGCCACTACATTTGCTTTACCTGGATGGTAGTGTATACCAACATCGTAATCCTTTACCAATTCCAACCAGCGTCGTTTCCGTAAGTTTAGTTCTGGCTGTGTGAAAATATATTTGAGACTTTTATGGTCCGTGTATATTTCACATCGATTTCCAAGTAAGAAATGCCTCCATTCCTTAAGTGCATGAATGACAGCTGCCATTTCTAAGTCATGAGTGGGATAATTTTCCTCATGCTTGCGAAGCTGCCTTGAAGCGAAGGCGACGACCTTGCCTTCTTGCATCAATACGCATCCAAGACCCTTTCTGGACGCATCACAATATACTTCAAAATTCTTGTGTATGTCTGGCACAACTAATACCGGTGTTGTCGTTAACTTCCTCTTTAGCTCTTGGAAACTTTTCTCGCAGGCTTCTGTCCATTCAAACTTCTTGTCTTTCTTGAGTAACTGTGTCATAGGCTTGGCTATGGTGGAGAATCCTTCAATAAATCTGCGGTAATATCCTGTCATTCCTAGAAAACTCCGTATGTCCATTACGCTGGCTGGTGACTTCCAGCCAAGTACGGCCTTGACTTTCTCCGGGTCCACTGCGATACCGTCTTGGGTCAGTACGTGGCCTAGAAAGCCTACTTGTCTTAGCCAAAATTCGCACTTGTTGAATTTGGCATACAATTGATGTTTCCTGAGTTCTCCTAGCACAATTCTGAGATGTTCCGCGTGCTCTTCTGGTGTCTTGGAGTATACCAGAATATCATCGATGAGTGCCACAACGAACTTGTCCATAAACTTCATAAATACTTTGTTCATGAGGTGAACAAAATATGCGGGGGCATTCGTTAATCCAAATGGCATTACCGTGAACTCATACAATCCATATCTGGAGGTGAAAGCTGTCTTGGGGATATCTTCTGTTCGCACCTTCAATTGATGGTATCCTGACCTTAAGTCAATCTTTGAGAATACCTTGGCCTGAGCGAGTTGATCAAACAAATCGTTTATCCTTGGCATTGGGTATTTGTTCTTGATGGTGACCATGTTAAGTGCTCAATAGTCAATACACAATCTCACTGTTCCGTCTTTCTTTTTGGCAAATAAAATTGGTGATCCCCAAGGTGAGGAACTGGCTCGGATGTATCCTTTGTCCAGCAATTCCTTTATTTGTTTCTTCAACTCAACCATCTCGGATGGTGCCATTCTGTAAGGTTTCTTGTATATGGGGGTGGTTCCTGGTGCGAGCTCAATGCTGAACTCTATCTCTCGGTCTGGTGGCATGCCTGGTAGCTCTTCGAGGAATACGTCTGGAAATTCACATACTACTGGAACCTTGTTTAACTCAGAAACGTCCACCTTATTTAATCTTGGTTGCCGGGGTATTTTTCTTTCCTTGGCGGATACCCTTATTGTCTTCCCGTGGTGGTGTGTGAGAATTACGGTCCGGTTGAAACAGTCAATGAAACCCTTGTTGGTGGTTAGCCAGTCCATCCCGAGGATGACATCCAGTCCTTTATTTTCCAACACAATAAGGTTGGCGTGAAATTTCAGTCCTTTGAACTCAATAACCACATCCTGACAGTAACTCTGAGTGACTTGCTGAATCCCAGGGGACTTGATGATCATGGATTTCTCCAAAGGAAGCATCGAAAAATTATTTTGCAAAGCAAAACTTTTCGAAATAAAAGAGTGAGAAGCTCCAGAATCAAACAAAACCATTGCAGGTATTGTGTTGACAGGAAACGTACCGAGTACGATATCCGGAGCATTTTGTGCCTCCTCTTTGGTTACGTGGTTCAGATGACCCTTCCTGTGGTTGTTGTTGGGATTGAAATTGTTCCGCTTGGGCGCTGAATTATTGCCGCCGTTGCTCGGCTTTGGGGCTGAGTTTCTAGGCTTGGGACACTGCTTGGCATAGTGTCCTTCCTCTCCACAAGCGTAGCAAGTAATGCCGGGGCAATATGTGAACTCCTTGTCCCTTGCATGGAAATTTTTTATTGGGCGTGAGACATTGGACGCGGACTTGTGTGTCCCACCCTTTTGAAAATCTGTCTTGCTTCGATGATTGCGAGCATGGTTGGTCTGGTACCTTTTTCGCTTGCGGAAATCTTCCAAACTGCGCCTCTCATTTTCCAGAGTAATGGCTTTGTCCACTAGTGTCTTAAAATCTGGAAAAGTGTGCACGACTAGTTGGCATTTAAGCGCGGGCGCTAGACCATCAAGGAATTTCTCCATCTTCTTGCTTTCAGTCATACGATCTTCATTGGCGTAGCGAGACAATAGAGTAAATTGACCGTTGTAATCTGACACTATCATCTTCCTCTGTTTGAGGTCATCGAACTCTCTCTTTTTGATTTTCATTATACTCTTAGGAATGTGTGCGCCATGGAAGCCTTCCTTGAAATCATCCCAGGTTATATCATTTTCGTTGGGATGCATGTGCAGGAAATTCTCCCACCAAGATGCGGCTGCTCCTGTGAGATAGTGCGGAGCATAAAGTACCTTTTCGGGGTCTGAACATTTTGCAATAATTAATTTTCTCTCCATATCTCGAAGCCAGTCTTCGGCCTCAAGAGGCTTGTCAGTATGAGAAAATGTTGGGGGACGCGTCTTCTGTAGCTCAGATAACTTGGAATGCTGCTGATACTGCCCATGGTGACTTCCCATGGTGATGACTTGGTTCATCATTTCCCGATGTTGTTGCTGACTCTGTTCATAAAGGCAGCACATTTGAGAAAGTGCCGTTTCACTGCCCTGTTGACTTGACTGACCTTGAGTGAAATTGTTGCCTGGTTGAGTGTCATGATATTGGCTTGACTGCCCTTGTGCAAAATTGTTGTCCGGTTGAGTGCCATAATTTTCCTCTGGCGGAGCTGGCATGGAGCGAGTCCATGGACGAGACATTTTTAACTCTGGGGATATATTTTGTAAAACCCATAAGAAAAACGAAAAGGGTCGCAAAAACAAATCCATAAATGCACAAGGTTGGCGAATAAATTAAATAGCCAAGATCACTTAATGAAAAATATTCGATTTGCGCATGGAGAAGGACTGCTCATTACGTATCTTACACGCGGGCGATAATTATACAATACATCACTCAGGATATGCGTACATAATCCTGACATGTTATTTAGGCTAGTGCACTTCTCCACTTCCTACATGATGCGCAAACAAGCTACTTCCCATATCTTACATTACGGCACATCGCATGAAGGCTAAGCTTACTTAGTCGGAGATGTTGATGATGTCCTTGGCCCTGCCAAGGGTGAGGCGTAGCAAGGCTGGGGACTCGACTTCCTCCTCGCTAATAGGCTCCATACAAGTAGTGCTGCGCCGAGTAGATGGAGCGGGTGCCAGGGCGGAATAACACGAACAGGAGTTGGCGTGAAGGGCGGTGCAGTGCACGCTGGAGTGGGCGCAATGACTTGGTTGAACTCTTCGGTAGAAGGCAGGCGACGAGCAGGTGCATAGGATGCTGATGACGAGACAAAAGTCAGTGGCGGTGCGGTGGGCAGGAGCTCCCTCCTGTTGGCAGCACAGCCATGGACTGAGTCCATGCGGGCGGCCACGAAGTCGTCCACCAAGTTGTCGAAGGCTGCCTCCAGGGCCCGGAGATACTCAATAAGCATCTCAAAGGCCTCGTCTCGTTCTCCTCTGGGGCACGTGGCATGGGAGATAGCGGTAACGACGAGCTTTCATCACGGGAAGGATATCCCTGAGATGAGCTATCGACTCGCGGGCTGCCATCTGAATAGCATGCTTCTCCGTGGGCATGGCTCTTCCCACGAACCGGAAGCGGCGTAACTCACCACGCCCTCCCCTGAATTGCACCGAGGCCTGGTGCATGGTCAGACTGTCGTTGACCCTGTGCTGGCAGAGTGAGACGACTGGGCGCACAGATGGCCCCATCGCGACCTGAACGATGAAGGAGAGAAGCTTGACGAACCCATCGGGTACATTGGCGAAGGTCTGAGACTCGCAGCTGTTGTCGGCCATCTACAAAAGTAGGCAAAAATTCTGAATGGTCAGATCATAAATATATGCTGTCTGTCAGAAAAATTACTACAATTGCAAAAGTACAAAATAGCTCTATTATGCTAATAACCAATTAGCGATTGCACCTAGTGGTTTCCTACAGTCAGCCTGGCTCTGGTACCAAGCTTGTCACGACCGGTTTTCCAATAAAAATATTTATTGAGAAACCAATCTTTTGAGTCCAGTATGAGAGAAAATCCTCCTCACTGGTAGACAAACTCTTGATACAATAAGCCAGTAGTATAGAATATATTACAGGGTTGAGCTAAGGGTGCTCAACAATTTATTACAAGCGCGCCAATAATTATACATAATGGCGGATATATCACGATGGTGAGGTGGCATACTATTGGCTCAGGGATAAAGCGATGGTGGAATAATACAGTGGGGAGTGAGATAACATGGCTCTCAAACTAGCATCTCATCGAGCGTCGAGGTGAGGCTCGATGTACTTTATTCGGGTTGCGGAAGCGGATATAATACAATGACTAAATCCAGGGTCGCACGAGACTGACTGGGATTCCTCTAGGCGTCGGACTCGCTATCGAACTCTTCATCCATGAGATCACCTTCGTCAGCATCTGGCCAAATCAACAAGCCAGTGAGTACTTTGAAAGTACTCGCAAGATAGTTCGGACGTAAGATATAACAAATGCATGCATGAATGCGTCATGATTAATTTACCAAAGCACATTCAAACATTAGCAGGCAAGGTGAGTAAAAATGGGAATCGGCGGTAGTCCGCGAGAAATCCCAACAGAAATATAAATGGGAACCGATCGGGTGTATGAAGCGACGCCTCGAAAGGTGAACAACTATATAAAAGAAAATTCATGCCATAGTCGGGCGTCTTAGCGACACCACATAAAGGGCTTTAAAATAAATGCCACAGTCATGCGTCTTAGAGACACCACATAAAGGGCTTTAAAAGAAATGCCACAGTCGGGCGTCTTAGCGACACCACATAAAGGGCTTTAAAAGAAATGCCACAGTCAGGCGTCTTAGCGACACCACATAAAGGGCTTTAAAAGAAATGCCACAGTCGGGCGTCTTAGCGACACCACATAAAGGGCTTTAAAAGAAATGCCACAGTCGGGCGTCTTAGCGACACCACATAAAGGGCTTTAAAAGAAATGCCACAGTCGGGCGTCTTAGCAACACCACATAAAGGGCTTTTGAGGAAAGTAAATAACAGTACTGCCGCAGTCGGACGTCTGAGCGACATATCAGAAAGGGCTTTCTTCATAAGGAAAAATAATACACATGTTAGATTAATCAGCTCAAGGTAATATACGGGTTAGTCCATCACAGGAATAAACATTTAACCAGACTTAGCACTCTTGTGATTCACCGGAGTATCTGTCACCAAGACTGGCACTTGTCAGAATAAGTTAGCGCAGAACTTGGATATAGATAAGATGATTTGAAGATTTATGACTCTGCAGAGTTTGTACAAAAATTTCCCACAGCCAACGGATTTCCGTAGCCACAAAGGACTAGTTCCGTTTATGGTATTTCGGAAGAAAACACAGCTAACCAGTACACGCCCATCCTACCTCTTGATGTGAGGAATCACCCTAGACATCGTCTAAGAAAAACTTTTGAGACGGGGAGATCACTATCTCGAATAGCATGGGATCAAATTTATATACACGCGCTCTAAGGGGTGCCCCCCTCTCGGTCCCAACCGGAAACACCCATGCCCCCTGACCGGATGACTTGCTTTAATCCAGGGCCATGGAACCATCATCACGGCCTCTCCTTTTTGGTGTGTACCAGGAAGCGGTTTGCAACTTACTAAACCATATTCCTTGCGGAAAACATGTGGTAGTACAGGAAGGGAATATGGACGGGAACCGAACCGATATGGGTTGACACTGAAGTCAAGTAGTATGGCATAAGACTGGCATGCTACAACACTGTCGTCTTACCCATCCTCATGCCAACACATGGCCATGCACATACACATCCAACAACGTTTGGATCATCGAACTCACTTGCCTCAACCATGCATGAAAATAACGTTCATCGGTATGCTCATCAACATGCCATGAAACTTGCTAAATGCAAACATGCCAAGACACTCATCATATCAAAAGTTCAAACATGCTTGCCTGGTTCAGAGTAGTCGGAGCCTAGCTCGGTGCAGTTCGCGGTCCCGTCACCTCCTTCGGTATCTATGGTATAAAGAAAATATACGCGCTATCGTGAATACCGAGAGGTGCACAGAAATTATTCCAAATATTTTTCGAATAAATCTGATAAAAAACTAGACAAAATTTCAAAGAGAACAGGAAAAGAATCACTCAAAAATATGCTTCTATTTAAAAGTTATAAAGGTTTTTGTCCAGGGACCTTTCTGTAATGAAACAGAAACTTTCCAGGGTTCTTTTTATAAAAATAGAAAACGCTTCAGTCCCGAATACGCCAGTTCAGAGAAGAAAGCGTATTTTTGCCCGAAGGCGTTTTCAGAAAACGGTTCAAAAATATTAAAACGCTGACGGGGTGGACCCACCCATCAGGTTTGAAAACGGAGACAGAGTTTTTGGCGCCAGAGGGCCGCGGCGATCGCCGACGGCGATCCACGGTGAGGCAGAGGGATCGGAGGGTACCTCCGTGCTCAGGGCGCCATTCCGCGTCGGCTGGTGGTGGTGGTCGCCGGTGAGCACCACGTCGACGGTGGCTCCTGCTCCGGCGGACGGCGGTTCGGGCGTGGATGGAGCTCACCGGAGAGGGTTGCAAGCATTGAATTGAGGTGGGGGTTAGAGTACTAGGTGTAGTAGAAGGCTGCAGACGGGGTTTGGGCGCCGGAGGTGGCCTCACCGCAGCGAATCAAGCTGGAGGCCGAGGCGGAACGGGGCGGCCGGAGTTTGGGGAGAAGACCTCCTCGAGGTCCCCCTAGTGGCCTGGCGGGGCGTTGGTGAGGTGTAGTGGTGATGCGTGCTCGAGGGCGAGCTCGGGGTCCCCTTTTATAGGCGGTCCGAGGCGGTGGCCGAGAACGGAATTCTCCGGCGAGGTTTACGGTGGTGCAGAGCATTGGTCGGGGTGGTTTAGGAGTTGAGCGCCGTCGTGGAGGTCCACTGGGTCCGTTTAGGTGCTGAACAAGCTGGGATTCGAAGCTTTGGGTGAGCTCGACGGAACGGAGCGGCGCGGGCCCGTCGGCGGCAGAGAGCATGCTCCGTGCTTGCCGGCCATGGTGACGGTGCCACGGGAGTGCGCTGGCATGGCAGGGACACGCGGAGAGCCAGGGGGCGTTGGGCGGCGCCGGGTGGCGTGGCGAGCGGGCTCGGGCCCTCGCTGGCCGCCATGGGTGGCGCAGCCACCGCAGAAACGTCCAACGCCGGCGAGGCTCGTCGCCACTGACGCTAGGAACTGGCCAAGCGCGCATGCGGGGTGCTGGCCAAGGGGATGGGGCCGTGTGCATCGCGCCAGGGCGCACTGTGGCCGCGTGACCGAAGTCTGACGAAACTGAAACTCTGAACTTCTCTGAATTTCTGAAAGTGCAAGGGAACAGTGCAGTTCAGGTGTTCGACAGAATGCTTTTGGCATGAGGGAGGCTCTGCTTGAGCTGATATTTGGTGGGGTGGCCTCTCATTGCACCAGGAGGCTGCCTGAATTTTTGTGGAATTTTTGGAGCAGAGAAGATATGAATTTCATCAAATTTGGCAAATCTGGTCCAAACTTGCAGAGGCTGAATTTTGAAAATTTTGACAAGAAGAGGAGTGGGTCAAGATGGTTCTAGGATGAGGGTACCAAGGACTATCCAGGAGAGTTGGTTTGAGGTCAAAGATCAATTGCATCTTGGTACTTGCTTTGAAAATCACTCAGGCTCAAAAATAATAGTCAGAAAAGATTTGAGAGATAAATAAATTGAAATAAAATCCAAAACTTGTTTGGACTTGATGGGACAGAGAACTTAGATTGTTTTCAAGGAGGAGGGGAGGTTTTGGAGAGGTTTTACCACATGGGCAAAACAAAAAATCATGGGTGGTCTTCAAGATATGAAAAATCCCAATTTTCATAGAGTTTCTTTTTAAAGGGAAAAATAATATATTTCCAAAAATATATTTTAAGAAGGGAGTCATCAGAGAAGAGCTTTTTTAAAATATCAAACACCATAGTTTGATGAAGATATCAAAAATTAAAAATCCTTGCCAAAGAAAAGGAAGTTTTTGAGAGGAAGGTTTTTCTGAAAAAAAAATTAAATGGCCTCTTTTCAAAATCCAACAAAGATTTTGCTGAAAACCAAATAAATTTTTTTTGGAGTGTCAGTATCCATAAAAGATTTAACACAATCAAACTTAGGTGTCATACCTGACTCCTTACCTTCGTCGAGATCCCAATCTTCAGAGGTGCGTTTAATTCTATCCAATAAATCCCATCTAAATTCAATAGTCTTCATCATAAAAGAGACAGCACAAGAAGTATCGAGCATGGTGAGATTATTTTCAGAAAGCCGAGCATAATTTTTTTGAATAATTGTCACTCTTGAGAGCTCGTGATTGGGGCATGAATATAACATTGATCTAAGCCTCCCCCAAGCTTGAGCGATGCTTTCTCCTTCGCGAGGCCAAAAATTATATATACAATTGTGATCACGATGAACAAGATGCATAGGGTAATACTTTTGATGAAATTCCAATTTTAATCTTTTATAGTTCCATGATCTCGTATCATCACATAGCCTATACCATGTCAATGCGTCTCCCTTCAAAGATAAAGGGAGGACCTTCTTCTTAGCAACATCATTAGGAATACTTGCAAGCTTAAATAATCCACAAACTTCATGCACATATATTAAGTGCTCATCAGGATGCTTTGTTCCATCTCCTGTAAAAGGATTAGGTAGCAGTTTTTCTATCATACCCGAAGGAAATTCAAAAGGAGTTTCATTTTCAATAGGTTCAGTAGGTTGAGGAGCAACTCTTTGCTCTACTGGACGGGGTGAAGATACCCCGAACAAGCCCTTCAGAGGATTACATTCCATAGTAACAATTGACAGTAAATTTCAGCACACTATATAAATTTTTCCTTACCAAATTCCACCTACCAAAGGCGCTACACTCCCCGACAACGGCGCCAGAAAAGAGTCTTGATGACCCACAAGTATAGGGGATCTATCATAGTCCTTTCGATAAGTAAGAGTGTCGAACCCAACGAGGAGCAGAAGGAAATGATAAGCGGTTTTCAGCAAGGTATTCTCTGCAAGTACTGAAATAAGTGGTAATAGATAGTTTTGTGACAAGATAATTTGTAATGAGCAACAAGTAACATAAGTAAATAAAGTGCAGCAAGGTGGCCCAATCCTTTTTGTAGCAAAGTACAAGCTGGAACAAACTCTTATATAAGGAAAAGCGCTCCCGAGGACACATGGGAATATCATCAACACTACAAAAAAATACACTTCCGTGATGATACGTGCTTGTCACAGTAGGTCGCGTTTTCTGTCATGCATGTATATCCATGACAAATTTATGACAGAATCAAGATAGTCATACCTGTGCTGTCGTAGAAGTGTTCCATGACATTGCCAAAATTATCATCACGGAAGTGTCCACTTCCATGACGATAAATCGCGTGTCACAGAAGTGCTTTCGTCAAGGGTGACCGACACGTGGCATCCACCGTAACGGAACACCGTTAAGCTATTGGGTCGGATTTTGGATCCGATAAACCGTTAACAGCCACGACCAATGCCGATTTTCCACGTGTAAAATTCCCATTGGCTGACGGATCCACGCGTCAGCTCCGCGTTGGCACAGGTGTCACTCATCCAACAGTCGAGATGAGCCTATGATATGTTGACACGTGGACCGGCCCAAAAGTGGCCCACAAATATTAAATGGGCCGGCCCAGCTAAAGGCCCACAAAATTTAGCGGACCATAATGGGCCGGCGCAGCTAAAGGCCCACATGATTTTACAGACCATAATGGGTCGGCCTAGCTAAAGGCCCACAAGATTTTGCGGACCACAATGGGCCGGCGCAGCTAAAGGACCACAAGATTCTGCCGACCATAATGGGCCGGCCCAGCTAAAGGCCCAACATTCTCTGTCAAATCGGCCCGTCAACGGCCTGTCCTAAACTTGTCATCAATGCGGCCCATGGTCACTTCTGGCCCGTTAACAGTCCGCTAAGTAATTGGGCCGAATTACTGCCCGGTGTATTTCCGACCTGTTAAAGGTCCGGCTTCATTTGGGCCCATTTACAGGCCATCAAAACTTTCGGCCCATAAACGACTGTGAAGGATTTAGGTCATATTCGGCCATGTCTAACATTCGGCCTGTTAGAGGCCCGCTATAGCTTTGGGCCACTTTCGGCCTATTGTCATTTTCGGCCTGTTAACGCTGGACGTAAACCATGGGCCATATGTGGCCCAACGTCATATCAGGCCCATTAACAGCCCATATAAAAATGATGGTAATCTAGCCCGACCGAAGTTCCGGCCTGTTAAAGGCCCGTGTATTAGGTCGGCGCATTTACGGCCCGTCCGAATTTTGGCCTGTTAAATTCCAGTGGGTTATTTGGCACAATCAGGGCCCAATCTCACTTTCGATCTATTAAAGGCTCGTGTATTTTATGGGATCGAGATATTTACATCTGTAAACGGCCTATTTTTACTGAGGGCCCAAATTATGTTTAGGCCTGTTAAAGGCCCACTATGGGCACATGCCTACCAGAAAAATATGAAAGCTTATGCTGATTTAGGCCCATATATTTTTAGTGGGCCACATGCCAATTTCGGCCCGTAATCGCTTTTAGCCCAATTCGAATGGGTCCGACGAATGTTGGCATGTTAGGCTCATACAAAGCTTTCGGCCAAATACATTACTAAGATAAACCTACACTATACAAAAATAGTGTCGTAATTACTGCAGCCTGAGGCATCATCATAAATGTTGTATCACAACAAAATAAATTCCAACCATACAACAAAAGGCCTGTTGGCATAAAGTTTACAGTCCTTCCAGATAAAAGCACCATCAAACGTATAGAAGCATAGATCATTTGACCTAAGTGCTAATGTTTCAGGCTGTAGAATCTGACGGAGCAGCACGATCTCCACCATTTTTCCACCATTGCTCTTGAATAACGAAGCGAATGTCTGATAGTCTGGTTTCAAAACCATTCATATCTTGATGAAATTTCTCAACCACTATTCTTGTTTCCGAAACAACGTCCATTAGGGATTGGACTTGTGTCTGGAGCACATATATATCACTCTATCTAGCAGGAAGATTTTGTTCAGTAGGCGATTTGGACGAGGTTACCTTGACAACCAACCCAGAATTACGCAGGAAGGTGCTTTTTGCATTGTTAGTGGAGAGATACTGACGCACTGCAGCAAGAGGTGACATTGTGCGTGTAGTAGTCTCGTCACCTTCAGGTGGTTGTGGCTGTTCAATCATTTGTTTCATAGCTTCCTGAAAGTTTGAACTTGTAGATTAGTGTACCAGATAAGTTACTAATGAGACAAAAACAAACAAAGTAGGTTAAACGTTTATACATAACTTATTTTGGTGAACTACTATAATACATTAGCATGTATTGTAGTGCCAACTACATAATAAAATCACTTTCGGAACATATGTCCATGTAGCATGCCTACTGTATTGTGTATTTCCTCACATTCATTAACATCTAAGGATAAAGAGGCATGGTTTAAAGTAGGATGAACATAGTATGACATCATTCATATCATGGGCAAATAGATATAAAACAAACATGCTATTTTATCATTGTGTGCGCACGTGAACATAACAACTAGATTACAGATCAAGACCAAAAGAATATACTTCATCTCTTTTAAACCATGTAAGGTGAAATGATACGTTAAGACAACTGTGAATAAAAGTGAACAGAGTAACTGACATTGGCTGCAAACCAAGAAGTTAATGAACACATCACAGTACCAATCAGTTCAAGGCGGGAGGAGTAAGGACTTACAACAGCGGCTTGAACTGGTGTGCTCATGCCCTTCATCTTGCTGGTGTGGCAATCCGTGAAGATTTTCACTGCATTCGGTTCACGTTCTTTTTGGTTCGCACGGGATTTCCTCTGTATTTGGAACAAGTCAATATAGATACGATAATATGGCACAAAAAAAAGAAGGAAGTAGAAGCTATTTACAAGAGCCTCGTAGTGTGCAATATAGCTACAAGATCCTGTGGTCTGTTGGAATTTCACTTTAGAATGGTTGGTTTTGTTCTTCAAACAGTTAGCCTAGAAGAAGATACACTTGTAAGGCACATACATAAATACAAGTTCAATATGTGGTCTGATCAAATACATATAGCCTACCTGATACTTTGGATCAGACAAGTGTTTAACGAGGGCTGTCCAGTCTTCATCTGTAATATATTCCACTGGAGATGTTTGGGCGATTTCGTTGTTAGCCTTGCCTTCAAAGTGAGATTTTCTAAGGTGGTACCGATACTATCGCAGAGCAGGCGGAAAAACATGACTACATGCTTGTCTAGTTGCATCATCTTTCGGATCCAACTTGAACCTCATCTGTTGAAAAAAGAGTGTGAGTCTTATCAGGAGGAAGCTAGAAAGTATGGGACAGAGCAAGACGATATTACTAATTGCGATGAATGACATTACTTACGGATAAATGGTCAAGGAAGGTGTTAAATTGGGTATTGTCTTTCTCATTCCTGTACTGGATCCACATTGGGAGGATACGTGCATGACACCTAACGGCAACGGCTGCCTCTGATACTAACTTGGCTGACTCTGTAGCATCACGTGGCCTTTTTAAACCTGCCTCAAAATGGATCTCCATTCTTCCTCCTTTAGATTTTGTTAATTTGTCAAGCATTATCCCTAATGTCTGTTTCCGCTTGCGCCGTGGTGCTAGTTCAACAACGAATATGGAAAGTGTTAGTGTACATCAAACTGTGAGAGTACATATAAAGGAGCATGCAACTGCAACTTGACTCGGTCAGGTACCGTCTTGGCGTTGATGCTCATGAGGTTCATCTGATCTTTCCAAGTCCTGTTGTGTCAGCAGTGCTTCAGAAGTAGTGTTAGGTGTGAAGGCAGCTTGGGAACTGGCCAGTTCCGGAGCAAACGAACGAGTAACTGGTTGAGATGCTGGTACAGTTGAAGTGGATGCTGCAGCTGGTGGAGCAGGTTATACTGTGTTTGTAGATTTAGCCGGTGGACTTGGACCTTCTACTGCACTATAAGTACCAGCAGAATCTCGACGGCAGAACCTTTTCCGTTTCACTCGACGAGTAACAGCACTCCCTACTATATTATTTTCCTTGCTCTTTTTTACTTTGCCATGTCAAGCTGTACCCACAACACAAAAGAATAAAATCACTCTTCAGAACTCATTGATGCATGATACATACAATCAATACTTTGATTTAAGACAACCGTATGAGGATGGAATATGTAAGAAAAACAGGACGGCATGACATATTCACAGCTACGATGTGCAAACTAAGAAGAAGGATTTTCAAGAAAATAGAAGTAATGCAAGCTAGAAACCATATGAAAGATGCAACCAATATTACTCTGCCAAGTTAAAAGTGTCTTGTCATAAGTGGCAATTCGAAAAATTAGAAGCAGTACAACATAGAAATCAATGCAAGATGCAACCACTATCAAACTGCCATGTTAAAAGCGTCCAATCATGAGTGACTGATGCGGGATACACAACAGCAGTACTTTGATGTAAGAACATGGTACGATAGATAGATGCAGTGTATTCTAGACACAGAAAGCCATGTCATATGCACATGTATAACATATAAACTCAGCAGGTGCAATTTAATCAAAATAGCAGAAATACGGGCTTGACAACATATGCAACATGAAACCAATTATCATATTGTCAACTTAGAGCAAGCACCTGCGATGGTGGAGTAGGGGAGATGAACTCATCATTTAGACTTGGGACTTCAACTTCATTAGCAGTAGCATGTTTGCGTCGGTGCGGAGGATCACCAACATCCCCTAACTTACTATTTTCCTTCCTATTTTCTGATATTGCCTTATGAAGTCAAAACCACAAGAAGATGAATAAAATTAGCTCTGCATAACTGGTTGATGCATGATATAGACGAACACTACTTTGATGTAAGGCAAGCGCAGGATAGGAGGATGGAATATATACAAAAAAGACAGCGTTTCATATTCACACGTACGATAGGAGGATGGAATATGTATGAAAAAACAGTAAGCGGAAGGCATTTCAACAAAATTAGTAGAAATGAAAGCTAGGCACCATATGAACATGCAACCAATATCACTCTATCAGGTAAAAAGTGTCTCATCGTAAGTGCCATTTCAAGAAATTAGAAGCAGTACAAGCTAGAAGACAATGCAAGATGCAACCTACATCACAATCCCAAGTTAAATGTGTCTTATGGGTAAGTGATCATTGCAGGTATAAGTTGTAAACTACGCAGATGCAATTCAACATAATCAGAAGCAATACAAACTGGACATCATACGGAAAACGCAACCACGTATAACAGTTCCAAGTAAGAGCAAGCACCTGTGATGGTGGAGTAGGGGAGATGTGCTCATCATGTACACGTATGTTCTAGAAACAAGAACATGTGTCATATTCACAGGCATTATGTGTAAAGTAAGCAGATGCAGTTCAAGTTAGAAGCAATACAAGCTAGACATCATACACAACATGCAACCACATATAATAGTGTCAAGTTAGAGCAAGCACCTGTGATGGTGGAGTAGGGGAGATGTGCTCATCATCTACACAGCTACGTTGATTGTCCAACCTTGTGTTGTCTTGCGAATCTTGTTGGGAGGATGGCGGAGTAGAATCTGTATAGACCCCCTGTTTGAGTTGCTCCGAAGGACCACCATCATCCACTGCCGGACTAATTTCCTTCAGCTATAATGATTTTGCATTGTGAAGTCAAACTGATAAGAAAAAGGAATAAAATTCGCTCTTTAGAACTCATTCATGCATGATACTGACGAACACTACTCAGATGAAAGGCAAACACATGATGCGAGGATGGAATATGTATGAAAAACAGGATGGTGTGACATATTCACACCTATGATGTGGTAACTAAGCAGAAGGCATTTCAACAAATTAGAAGCACTGCAAGCAAGACACCATATGAAAGATGCAACCAATATCACTCTGCCAAGTTCAAACTGTATGGCGTTTCAACAAATTAGAAGCAGTACATGCTAGAAATCATATGCAAGACACAACCAATATCACAGTGGCGGCTTAAAGGTGCCTTATCATAAGATATAGTATGTACCAAAAACAGGAAAGTGTGTCATATTCACATGTATCATGTGTAAGCTAAGCTGATGCAGTTTACACTAATTAGGAGCAATACGATCTAGACACCATATGCAACATGCAACCAGATATCACACTGCCAAGTTAGAGCAAGCACCTTGGATGGTGGAGTAGGGGAGCGGAGACTTGGACCTTGTAATGCACTATCAATACAAGGAGAATTGGTATAGATGCTCCGTTTACGTTGCTGCAGAGGACCACCATCATCTCCTTCCTTACTCTTTTCCTTCCTCTTTCTTGATTTTGCCTTGTCAAGTCAAACCCACAAGAAAAAGGAATAAAATTTGCTCTTCAGAACTCATTGATGCATGATACTGACGAACACTACTTTCATGTAAGACGAACACTACATATCACACCGCCAAGTAAGAGCAAGCACCTGCGATGGTGGTGTGGGGGAATTGCGGTGATCAACTAGAGAGCTACGTTGACTATCTTCATTTAGCCTTGTTGTTTCTTGAGAATCATGTGGGGAGGATGACACTGCACTCTTTAAACGAGTATGGCGTCTCACAGAAACCCACCCGGATGACTGTCTCATCATAAGTGATTGACGAGGGATACAAAGGAGCATTAGTTTGATGTACGAACATGGTTAATAGACATATGTAGTATGTATCAAAAATAGGAAGGCATGTCATTATCAAAGGTATAATGTGTAAAGTAAGTAAATGCAATTTAACTAACACTAGTAGAAAACATGCCTATTGTCCCGGTTTGTAAGGGCCTTTTGTCCCGGTTCCTGAACCAGGACTAAAGGGTCGTTACTAATGCCCTGACCCTTTAGTCCCGGTTCAAACCAGAACCAGGACAGATGGGCCTCCACGTGCCCTGTTCGCCGAGCCCAGGCAGGAGGGCCTTTGGTCCCGGTTGAAGGCACCAACCGGGACCAATAGGCATCCACGCGTCAGCATTTCTGTGGCTGGGGTTTTGTTTTTTTAAAGGGGGGGTGGGGTTTTGGGGGGTTAATTTAGGTATTTCATATATTGTGTTAGCTAGATAATTAATAGAGAGAAGTGTCCTCTCTTATGTCCGTGCTTGGTCGACGCTACGTACTATACATACGTATAGAGAGGACTAGACACGCTAGCTAGGTAGTAAGCAAACGAAGGAAACAGAAGATCGTCATGATCAACATATATGCATACAGAGAGAATTGATATCGACCACCTCTCCTTCTCCGAGAGATTGGTCGAACAACAAGTTCTCGTATATATATCCGACACTACCGGCTACATATATACAATAATTATCTCTTACAAATATAATATCCTAAACTACGGACGCATGGTCCACATAATATTCTCCGTCTTCAGCGATCATGTGGTCAAGAAAGAATACCGCCAATTCCTCTTGAATTGCTCGCATGCGATCTGGTGCTAGGAGTTCATCCCGCATCCGAAACATCTAATTTGAAGAAGGGGGTCAATACATACATACATACATAGATATATATATATATATATATATATATATATATATATATATATATATATATATATGAATGAATGAAACTCAACACAAATGATGGTAATAAAATAAAATTTTGAATATTGTTATTTACGCACTTCATATTGTTCCTCAGAGTAGCCCCGTCACAGGTCGTGTGGCGGATGGACTCGCAAACGTAGTATCCACAGAAATCACTCCCTTGTTCCTGCCACAACCACTTTACAAGAAATAGAGGTCAATCAAACTGATAAGCGAGAATGCCAAATGGTATGATGAAACTAGCGCTTGAATCACTAGCTAGGAGATGCGCGGAACATGCTACTATAGTACTTACTTTCGGGTGTATAAATTCCAGCTTCTTCGGCAGTCCCGGAGGTTTTTTGGTGAATTTTCTCCAAACCCTGCCAGACAAAGAAAACAATTACTTGATATCAAAAATGAACAAAGTTGCTGATATGGTGGATAATGATCGATTTAACTTACTTCTTGAGCATTTGAGTCATGTCCGCATACTCCTGGGGATCTTTTTGTTTCGAGTCTAAGACAGTTACTACTCCCTGCTCAAGCTTAATCTCTAGGAGAATATAGTGGAACCTGCGCACGCATGCATAACTCATCAGTTACATTACTATAACCTTGACTAATATATAAGGGAAATCGAATATGCACAAGACAGTAACACTCACTTGAAGTTGTAAGGAAAGAGTATTATATCTTTGTTTTCATTTATTTTGGATGATCGTAGCAAGTTGGCCTCGGTATCTTCGGCATGAAATTTAACCTCAGTTGCATCTATGAGATTTGTGTTAATGAACCCAATATCACCGACTTGTCTTTTCTTCAATTCGACGATCTTCAATCTGCATAATATAGTGAGGATAATTATAAATACATGCAATGAAAGAGCTGACCTATATAGAGAGACTTAATGACAAAAGTAGTACTACTTACAGACAGTAGCAGGTGACCGTTGCTTTATCGAGGGTCAATTGATTGAAAAACTGAAAGAACTCCTCAAATGGAATAGGCAACACTTCAGTTCCAACGAGGTCATGCACCTTTTTAACTCTCGGATACAAAGTATTCCTCCCCCCAGACTCTCTGCAGGTTTTCATGTACCAATCATGCAATCTTCGCATCATCGTTGATAGAGATCTTCCATCTTTGACGAAAGGCTTACCGTACTCGTATTTGTGTATCTGCACCTCCATGAAATCATAATGTATATTGTCGGGCAGGTAATCTCCAAGATTGCTATAACCGGGCACCATCCTCGGATCGACGATGTCGCTAGGCACCTTGAGCGGGGGGCACGATTGATTCCCTTGTTCGCCGAGCTGGGCAATTTGTTACCCAGCTCGTCGTTCTTTCATTCTTTGATCACTGATTGTACTTCCCGACCGCTCCGCTTTGACAAATGCCTTTCCAATAATGCGCTCATAGTTGCCTTTCGGCGGAGACTTGGGTGGTTTTGTCAGGGCAGCCAGAGTGTGCTTCGCTTTCACCGGATCTACCTTCTCCTCTGGAGGTGGATGTCTATGTGCTTTCAACCCTTGAAACCAGTCCTTCACTTTGGTTCGCATGATCTTCACGTTCTCCTCCGGGGTCATCTCGTATGGTAACTTCTCTGGACTCTTCAGAGAAGGACCGAATCTGTATTTCCTCCCGCCTCTGGCTGTACTGCTAGACGCCGGCAGAGAAGACGGAGCGGCTGTCTTCTTACGAGGCGGAGGAGAAGGACTACGACGCACCGGAGCAGCCGGAGCGGCGGCGGGTCTCTTCTGCACTTGCTGAAGAGGCGGAGAAGGAGGCTGGCTGCTCGGGCGCGCCGGCACAGGCGGAGAAGGAGGCGGAGTGCCGCCACACGCCAGAGAAGGAGCCAGCCGAGTGCCCTAATCGTCACTCATCGGAGGAGGAGGCGGTGGAGGAGGAGGAGTGACCTGACTCGCCGGAGGAGGAGGAGGAGGCGGAGGCGTCCAGTTCGGAATGTTGGTGAGCTCCTTCCGCCATAGGCATGGAGTCTTCAGAGCAGAACCTAGCCGAGTCTCCCCTTCACCGGTAGGGTGGTCAAGGTGGAGGTCCTCAAATCCCTCCGTTATTTCATCCACCATCACCCTAGCATATCCTTCTGGAATCGACCGGCAGTGAAAAGTTGCGCTGGGTTCAGTAGGAAAAACAGAGCCAACAGCCGCCTTGACCTTCATATTAATCCATTGCGTCATAAGGTGGCAATTTTGAGACTCCGTGATAGCATCCACGGGATAGCTGGCAGGAGCCGTCAAGACATGCTCCGGCTGAAGAAGCTCGGTGGAAGCCACGCTGCTTCTCAACTGAGATGGCGGGGAAGCTTCGGCAGTATGTTTGCTGCGATTTGCTTCTCGTTCCTCTATCCCTTGTACCCTTGCTTTAAGCACCTGCAGTTCGGTATGCTGCACTTTCTTCCTCCTCTCCTGGCATTTGTAATCGCCTGTGTCCGGAAACCCAGCCTTCCACGGAATGGAGCCTGGCGTGCCTCGTGTCCGTCCAGGGTGCTCAGGATTCCCGAGGGCCATTGTGAGCTCGTCGTTCTCTCTGTCTAGAACGAACGTCCCGTGCCGTGCTGCTTCGATATAGTGCTGAAGCCTCGTGACTGGTATTTCCAATTGCTCGTCCGTCCAAATGCACTTCCCTGATATAGGGTCCAAGGTTCCGCCAGCCCCGAAGAACCAAGTCCGGCAACGGTCTGGCCAGTTCATTGTCTCTGGTTCGATCCCTTTTTCAACCAGATCATTCTCAACCTTGGCCCACTTAGGCCGGGCTACGAGGTAGCCACCTGACCCCGTGCGATGGTGAAGCTTCTTCTTCGCAGCATTTTTCTTGTTTGTCACCGACATCCTCTTACTCTTTTCCGATGTCTTGTGGGCCACAAATGTGGGCCAGTGATCTCTGATCTTCTCATATCTGCCCTTGAATTCTGGTGTCTCTTTTTTATCAACAAACATATTCAGCTCTTTCTTCCACCTCCTGAATAGGTATGCCATCCTCTTAAGAGCAAAAGACTTGATTAATTCCTCTTTAACTGGCTTCTACGGATCATCCTCTGGCGGTAGGGTGAAATTTGACTTCAGCTCAGTCCAAAGATCATTTTTCTGCATATCATTGACATAAGACACCTCAGGGTATTTTGTAGCCGGCTTAAACCATTGTTGGATGCTGATCGGGATCCTGTCCCTAACCAGAACCCCGCACTAAGCAACAAATGTGTTCTTTGTTTGGATGGGTTCAATCGGTTGGCCGTCGGGCGCAATTGCTATGATCTCAAACCTTTCATCCGAGCTCAACTGTTTTTTCAGGCCTCGTCTCTTTACCGAAGTTGTGCTCGATCCGGAGGGCTAGAAGAAAGAACAAAGACTGAATTAATATGTGTACATACCAAAACAATGAATGCATCAATTAGCTAGTCAGCACAGGCTTAACTAATATATATACCTGGCCGGACTCGGTTCGGTCATCGGAGCCGTCATCACAGTCTCCTTCTTGCACCGGCATTGGGTCACCGGAGCCGTCCTCACATTCTCCTTCTTGCATCGGCATTAGGTCACCGAAGACATCATAATCATAGCCAGCTGCTTCTTCACCCTCTCCTTCCAGACCATCGGTGTCGTTGAGAAACAACGAGCAGACGACATCACTTCCAAGTGCGATTATGTTCCTCAAAAACGCTTCTTTTGCTTTGTCTCGGGCGGTGTCCATAGTTTCTACAAATATTTACAACATGGCAATTACTATTCAAACATGAGAGATAGATATATTAGTGGCAAACGTAGAACTAGCTAGCTAATCACAGTAAGGAATCATATTAATTAGTGGCCTCGACGCTGCTTCTCTAGGGTTTGGGGTGGCCTCTCGACAACGCTTCAAGGGTTTGGGGTATATCGACAACGACGACATACGTACATGGGAAAATAATATTATCGGGGGGGGGGAGGGGTATATCGACCCCCCACGTGTTGAAGTTATCGGGAGGGGGTATATCGACCCCCTCGTGTTGAAGTTATCGGGAGGGGGTATATCGACCCCTCCCCCCACGTGTTGAAGTTATCGGGAGTTTATATCGACACGACATATGTACATGGGAAAATAATATTATCGGGGAGGGGGTATATCGACCCCCCCTCGTGTTGAAGTTATCGGGAGGTGGTATATCGACCCCCCACGTGTTGAAGTTATTGGGAGTTTATATCGACACGACATACGTACATGGGAAAATAATGTTATCAGGGAGGGGGTATATCGACCCCCCCCTCGTGTTGAAGTTATCAGGAGGGGGTATATCGACCCCCCCCCCCACGTGGCGAAGAAAAAAAAGAAGAAAACAAAGAGGAGAAGAAGAAAGGAATAGAGGAGAAGAAGAGAAAATAGAATATATTCTATTTTCTCTTCTTCTCCTCTATTCCTTTCTTCTTCTCCTCTATTCCTTTCTTCTTCTCCTCTTCTTTTTCTTCTTTTTTCTTCTTCTTATTTATTTCTCCTCGTCTTCCTCTCCCCTCTTCTTCTCCTTTCTTCCTCTTCTTATTTCCTTTTTCCTCTCATTCTTTTTCTTCTTCTTCCTTCTTAAAAATACATGAAGTAGTATTGCTTGTTTTTTAAAATAATGTTCAAATAGAAATTTTATAAAAAAAGAATGAGACGTCGGCGTCGGCGTTGAACACTACATTTATGTCCCACAAGTGACGTGGGCGTCGACGTCCGCGTCACTTGTGGGACGTGGATGTAGTGTCCGACACCGACGGCCACATGTATCTCACACCAACGATACTTGCTATTTAGGGTTTCCTCTATCGCTCGGCGACCCTCGACGACCCTTGTTCCCGATAAAAAAACATGAAGAAGAAGAAAAAAAGAGGAGAGGCAAGAATAGAGGAGAAGCTCCTCTATTCTTTCTTCTCCTCTTTTTTTCTTCTTCCTCTCCTTTTTTTATCCTCTTCTAACTCTCATGTTCGACGACCCTCGACCCCGATAACATTTTTTCCCCGATAACATTTTTTTCTCCGAGAGAGTTAGTGTTCCCGAGTGAACCGGAGGGGGACATTGGTCATATCGGATTCGTCATATTTTCTACGAATGTTCTATATACATACATCCATCAATATCATTCCATACATACATAGACATCTACATTATATATGAACAAAAAAACTATCAAAATTCATCATACATACATCTACAGTATATATGAACAAAAATTATAAACTTTCTCCCCAACTCATACATACATACATACATATATTTTGCAAAGGAGCAGGGGAAGGAAGGAAGGGGGGAGGATGGGGCAGTAGCTACCTCTCCCGGCGGGATCGGTGAGGAGACGCGGGTGGCCGGCGTCGGGGGCGACGGCGACGAGGACGGGATCGGGGTCGGCGAGGGCGAGGGCGACGACGGGGGTGATCAGGGGCGGCGGACGGGCTCGGGGGCGGCGGACGGGCGACCGGCGACGACGGCGAGGCAGGGCGTGCTCGGGGGCGGCAGACGGGCTCGGGGGCGCAGGGGTGCGGCAGGGCACGCTCAGGGGCGGCGGACGGCAACGGCGTGGGCGGCGGACGGCGTCGGCGTGGGCTCGGGGGCGGGGCATGGGCAACGGCGGCGACGGCGAGGCGCAGAGGGGCAGCCTGGCGGCGTCGTCGGGGCAGGATCAAAGACCTGGACCAAAATTTTCACAAGTGTTGTATATATAGACCGAGCATTGGTCCCGGTTCGTGGCTGAAACCGGGACCAATGCCCCCTTTAGTCCCGGTTGGTGGCACCAACCAGGACTAAAGGAGGCATTGGTCCCGGTTTGTGCCACGAACCACCAATCGGGACTAAAGGAGGCATTGGTCCCGGTTTGTGCCACGAACCGGGACCAATGCCCCCCTTTAATCCCGGTTGGTGCCACCAACCGGGGCCAGTGGCCTTGCGCTGGCGCGGTCGTGGGATTTTTAGTCCCACCTCGCTAGCTGAAGAGCTCCCGCACCTGTTTATAAGCCCTGCTCTGTGTTCCCTTTCGAACTCCTCTGAACTGTAGGCTTACGGGCCTGATGGGACACTGCAATGCCTGTGGGCCTACTGGGCCTGCTGCAGGCCTGAACCCTGGCCCATGGTTGGGTTTCTAGTCGTATTCAGGGCGTGCTAGCCCAGTAGGTGGCATTTTTTCTTTTTTGCTATTTATTTTTTCATTTCTACTTAGAACTAAATACTTATAGTTTTTTAGTGATTCCTTTTTCTTTCAGGTCACAGAAATTATAAACTTTCTGTTAGTGCCATTAGTTTTAAAATTTGAATAGTTTAAGTTTGAATTTTTTAAAATTTGTATGAATCACTAGTTTATGAATAACTTTACTATAAAAATTGATTTTTGAGTCATTCTTTTTCCTGCTATTTAATATTACTATGTTTTATCATTATACTCAATTTGGTAATTTTAGTTAGTCATAACAAATATTATAGGCATTTTTTTGCTATTTATTTTTTTCATTTCTACTTAGAACTAAATACTTATAGTTTTTTAGTGATTTCTTTTTTCTTTTAGGTCACAAAAATTATAAACTTTCTGTTAGTGCCATTAGTTTTAAATTTTGAATAGTTTAAATTTGAATTTTTTAAAATTTGTGTGAATCACAAGTTTGTGATTAACTTTACTAAAAAAATGAACATAGATGCACCTATAGAGAAAATTCTACCAAAATTCATAATCAATTTCTATGAATTTCAGAGAAATTCATTATGAATTTAGGTCAAATTCCCTGTATATGGGCATCTATTTTTCACTTTGAGAGGATCTCAACAAGGCAGAGAGGGACGGGCTTATAAACCGGTGTGGGCACCCTTTGGTTGGCGAGGTGGGAGTAAACTCTGGGTGCAACGAGGACCAACCCTTTAGTCCCAGTTTGTAGCACAAACCGGGACTAATGGTCATGGGCCAGGGGCGAGCCCTATTTTTCCAGTTTTTTTGTTTTGTTTTCTGCATTATTTATTATCTTTTGTTTTTTGCTTTATTTTTTAATTCTTTTTGCTTTTTGTTTTAGAAAAATTATAAACTTTTTGTTAGTGCCATTAGTTTTCAAATTTGAAAACACTTTTCTAGTTTTTTTGTTTTCTTTGTTGCTTTATTTATTTTATTTTGTTTCTACTTACAACAAAATACTTATTGTTGCTATTTTTATTTTTTTCCCAGTTTTTTTGTTTTGTTTTCTGTATTATTTATTTTCTTTTGTTTTTGCTTTATTTTTTAATACTTTTTGCTTTTAGGTCAGCAAAATTATAAACTTTCTGTTAGTGCCATTAGTTTTAGAAAAATTATAAAATTTCTGTTAGTGCCATTAGTTTTCAAATTTGAATAGTTAAAATTTGAATTCTTTGAAATTTGTGTGAATCACAAGTTTGTGATTAACTTTACTAAAAAAATGAACATAGATGCACCTATAGAGAAAATTCGACCTAAATTCATAGTTTTCAAATGAACTCTGAAAAAGTTGGCATAGCATACTCGTGTGTTACAAAGTTGGCATGGTATCATCATAATAGTTGCGGGAGAAAGTCTTCACTTTTTCTTTGCTTGTGTCATTTGCTTATTGCGTCGTAACCATGGATAATCTTCATCGTTTATCAGGATCCTTGGGTCAGTCTTGACATTGAAGGGAGGAATTTCATGAAACTTTTCATAATCTTCAGACATGTCTGTCTTGCCCTCCACTCCCAGGATGTCCCTTTTTCCTGAAAGAACTATGTGGCGCTTTGGCTCATCGTATGATGTATTCGCTTCCTTATCTTTTCTTTTTCTTGGTCTGGTAGACATGTCCTTCACATAGATAACCTGTGCCACATCATTGGCTAGGACGAACGATTCGTCAGTGTACCCAAGATTTTTCAGACCCACTGTTGTCATTCCGTACTGTGGGTCTACCTGTACCCCGCCTCCTGACAGATTGACCCATTTGCACTTAAACAAAGGGACCTTAAAATCTTGTCCGTATTCAAGTTCCCATATGTCCACTATGTAACCATAATATGTGTCCTTTCCCTTCTCGGTTGTTGCATCAAAGCGGACACCGCTGTTTTGGTTGGTGCTCTTTTGATCTTGGTCAATCGTGTAAAATGTATTCCCATTTATCTCGTATCCTTTGTAAATCAATACAGTCAAAGATGGTCCCCTGGACAACAAGTACAACTCATCACAAACAGTGTTGTCACCTCTGAGACGTGCTTCCAACCAACTGCTGAAAGTCCTGATGTGTTCACATGTAATCCAGTCATCGCACTGCTCCGGGTGTTTGGAGCGCAGACTGTTCTTGTGTTCATCGACATACGAGGTCACCAAGGTAGAGTTCTGTAGAACTGTGTAGTGTGCTTGAGACCAAGAATATCCGTCCCTGCATATTATTGAGTCACTTCCAAGAGTGCCTTTTCCAGTCAGTCTCCCCTCATACCGCGATTTAGGGAGACCTATCTTCTTAAGGCCAGGAATGAAGTCAACACAAAACCCGATGACATCCTCTGTTTGATGGCCCATGGAGATGCTTCCTTCTGGCCTAGCGCGGTTACGGACATATTTCTTTAGGACTCCCATGAACCTCTCAAAGGGGAACATATTGTGTAGAAATACGGGCCCCAGAATGACAATCTCGTCGACTAGATGAACTAGGACGTGCGTCATGATATTGAAGAAGGATGGTGGGAACACTAGCTCGAAACTGACAAGGCATTGCACCACATCACTCCTTAGCCCTGGTACGATTTCTGGATCGATCACCTTCTGAGAGATTGCATTGAGGAATGCACATAGCTTCACAATGGCTAATCGGACGTTTTCCGGTAGAAGCCCCCTCAATGCAACCGGAAGCAGTTGCGTCATAATCACGTGGCAGTCATGAGACTTTAGGTTCTGGAACTTTTTCTCTGGCATATTTATTATTCCCTTTATATTTGACGAGAAGCCAGTCGGAACCTTCATACTGAGCAGGCATTCAAAGAAGATTTCTTTCTCTTCTTTCGTAAGAGCGTAGCTGGCAGGACCTTCATACTACTTCGGAGGCATGCCGTCTTTTTCGTGCAAACGTTGCAGGTCCTCCCATGTCGCAGTTGTATCTTTTGTCTTTACATACACGCCCAAGAAGCCTAGCAGGTTCATGCAAAGGTTCTTCGTCACGTGCATCACGTCGATTGAAGAGTGGACCTCTAGGTATTTCCTGTAGGGTAGGTCCCAAAATATAGATTTCTTCTTCCACATGGGTGCGTGTCCCTCAGTGTCATTCGGAACAGCTAGTGCGCCGGGACCCTTTCCAAAGATTACGTGTAAATCATTGACCATAGCAAGTACGTGATCACCGGTACGCATGGTAGGCTTCTTCCGGTGATCTGCCTCGCCTTTGAAATGCTTGCCTTTCTTTGGACATTGATGGTTGGTCGGAAGAAATCGACGATGGCCCTCACTGGGCCAGGTGCTGTGATTGCTGCTCTGCTCCCCGAAAGGATTAATGCCATCCGCGCTTAAAGCAAACCATACGTTCCTTGGGTCCTTTGCAAACTCATCCCAGTACTTTCTCTTCATTTTTCTCCACTATGACCCGTCAGCGGGTGCTCTCAACTTCCCGTCTTTCTTACGGTCCTCACTGTGCCATCGCATCAACTTGGCATGCTCTCCGTTTCTGAACATACGTTTCAACCGTGGTATTATAGGAGCATACCACATCACCTTCGTAGGAACCCTCTTCCTGGGGGGCTCGCCATGAACATCACCAGGGTCATCTCGTCTGATCTTATACCGCAATGCACCGCATACCTGGCATGCGTTCAGATCCTTGTATGCACCACGGTAGAGGATGAAGTCATTAGGGCATGCATGTATCTTCTGCACCTCCAATCCTAGAGGGCATACGACCTTCTTTGCTGCGTATGTACTGTCGGGCAATTCGTTATCCTTTGGAAGCTTCTTCTTCAATATTTTCAGTAGCTTCTCAAATCCTTTGTCAGGCACAGCATTCTCTGCCTTCCACTGCAGCAATTCCAGTACGGTACCGAACTTTGTGTTGCCATCTTCGCATTTGGGGTACAACCCTTTTTTGTGATCCTCTAACATGTGATCGAACTTCAGCTTCTCCTTTTGACTTTTGCATTGCGTCCTTGCATCGACAATGACCCGGCAGAGATCATCATTATCGGGGACATCGTCTGATTCCTCTTGATCTTCAGCAGCTTCACCCGTTGTAGCATCATTGGGCACATCGTCTGGTTCCTCTTGATCTTCACCAGCTCCCCCCATTGCAGCATCACCGTATTCAGGGGGCACATAGTTGTCATCGTACTATTCTTCTTCGCCGTCTTCCATCATAAACCCTATTTCTCCGTGCCTCGTCCAAACATTATAGTGTGGCATGAAACCCTTGTAAAACAGGTGGGTGTGAAGGATTTTCCGGTAAGAGTAAGACATCGTATTCCCACATTTAGTGCATGGACAACACATAAAACCATTCTGCTTGTTTGCCTCAGCCGCATCGAGAAACTCATACATGCCCATAATGTACTCGGAGGTGTGTTTGCCACCATACATCCATTGTCGGTTCATCTGCGTGCATTATATATAATTAAGTGTCCAAATTAATAGAAGTTCATCATCACATTAAAACCAAAGTACATACATAGTTATCATCTAACAACATATAGCTCTCCAAAGCATCTAATTAATTAAACCACACATTGAAACTATGTAAAACATTTCAATGCGATCATAATCGCAACCAAGGTAGCAATTGATCCAACGGCATAATGATACCAAGCCTCGGTATGAATGGCATATTTTCTAATCATTCTAATCTTCAAGCGCATTGCACCCATCTTGATCTTGTGATCATCGACGACATCCGCAACATGCAACTCCAATATCATCTTCTCCTCCTCAATTTTTTTATTTTTTCCTTCAAGAAATTGTTTTCTTCTTCAACTAAATTTAACCTCTCGACAATAGGGTCGGTTGGAATTTCCAGTTCACATACATAATAGATAAATAAAATCTATGTCATGTTGGTCAGCATAATTTTCATAAACAATAAATGAACCAATAGTTATAAAGATAATATATATACCACATCCGAATCATAGACAGGACGAGGGCCAACGGGGGCGGATACCAAAACCATCGCACTATATAAGATGCAATAATAAAAGTAAGAAAATAATACAAGTATCTATGTAAACATACAAGTAAGCATATTTTTTCCTTTCAGAAAGAAGATAAGAACAAGAGGCTCACCACAGTGGTGCCGGCGATGAGCTCGGCGCAGGTGATCGATGACGGTGAAGACGGGGACGGGGCGTGACGGACCGCTAAACCTAGACAAATATTGAGGAAAATGGAGCTTGGAGGTCGAGCTTGGAGAGGAGAAAGCTTAAGTAGTGTGGCTCGGGCATTCCATCGAACACCTTGTGTGCATAGGAGGTGAGCTAGAGCACCACCAAGCCCTCTCACCCTCGGCCAGAAAAAACAGAGCAGTGTGCTCTGCTCTTGCGCGAGGGGGTATATATAGGCACCACCATTGGTCCCGGTTGGTGGCATGAACCGGGACTAAAGGGGAGCCTTTGGTCCTGGTTCATGCCACCAACTGGGGAGAATGATGGTGGGCCAGGAGCGAGGCCCATTGGTCCTAGTTCGTCCCACCAACCAGGACCAAAGGTCCAGACGAACCAGGACCAATGGCCCACGTGGCCCGGCCGGGCCCCTGGGCTCATGAACCGGGTCCATTGCCCCCATTAGTCCCGGTTCTAGACTGAACCGGGACTAATGGGCTGACCCGGCCTGGACCTTTGCCCCCTTTTCTACTAGTGCAAATTGGAAGCAATACAAGCTAGACACCATATGCAACATGCAACCACATTTGACAGCGCGAAGTTAAAGCAAGCACCTGGGATGGGTGTGTGTGGCTATTGAGATCATCAACTGCAGAGCTACGTTTACTGTCTCCAATTGCTGACATTGCACCCGTTAGAGTGTTGGAACGCTTAGTGCTTATCTTCGAATTACACTGGAGCGACTTCTGTCTTTTCTTTTCTGCATTCATCAACACTGCGTCAGAGTCTGAAATACCCATGCATAAAAAAACAATAGTGTGAGTATGGGTGAAGCGTGTGCACAGTTAGTACAGTGTAAAGGTAGCAAATAGTAGGTCGGTGAGAAATAAATGACGGGAGACATATGATAGCTCTACAACATGCATGGCACACTAAATTACTACAGGATTCTATGAAAATAACAGTCGACTGAAAGCAAATAGGTTAGTCCATTTTTTCTGCACCGTCCGATGTACAAAGAATGGGCAGATCGCCTTCATCTACCTCCAACGAGTTAGTGTTGGCGATCTTCCTTGAAACGCTAGCGACCATCGGCCCAGTATTCCTCCCCTGCCTGCGCCCTCCCCGCGACCTCACAGAACCGCCGTGCTTGGCACCGCCCCCCGGCCATCCATTCAAGCCCCGCCGACCTCCAGATCGGGCGCAAGCAGCTCCTGCACCCCACACCCCTATGATAGACACCGATGTGCCGCTTCCCCGAGGAACAGGCGGACTAGGTGCTCCATGCGCCGAAGCGGGTGCTGCTTCTTTTAATTGCGGTTCGACTGGCCCTGAATTGAAATACAGGTGGGCTACTGACCTCTAGCAAAGGTGAAATAGTAAAAGGGAAGAAACATTGTGCATTTAGTATCACGAAGAAGATATAGTAAGAAGCGCTCAACTAGTTTCTTTCGTGGGATGAATACGGCGTGAGCGGAGACGTACGATTTGCATGAATAAGGGAAGAGGAGTACCTCTTTCTGCTCACAGCGTTGTGTCCTCCTTCTATTTTTTCGACAATCTTCTTGTTGTTCTCCGGAAACCAGAAGTTGTGGAGGACGGTGCAGCCTTGGACGAACCCATGGCCAAGTTGTTGAGTGTGGTGCGGTGGCCGTATGTCGGCGGTGGGGAAGCAGATCCGAGGCGGTGAACGACGGCGTAGCGAGAACAGCTCTGGTGCGGTGGACGGTTGCGATAGTGGAGCCGCAGCAGTGAGGCGCAAGACGGCGTCGTCGGAGTGGTTCTGGTACGGCGCACGTCGGTGTCGGCATCGTGGAGGCAGCTCTGCCTCGGCTTCAACAGCTAAGTCCTTGAGGGCGTTGCGGTTGCGGTTGCGTTGGACGACGACGTCGGGGTACCGGCTCCGGCATGATGGAGGAGGGCGGCGGTGGATTGGCCGCTATGGGGTGGAGGACGGAGGAGGCTGGGGTTTCGCGGCTGGTGGAGAGTGCGTTTTCGCGCCCACGGAGTATGACTAGGGAAACGGAGGGAGGCGGGGAACTAAGGGGGAACAATGTTTCGGTTTGAGACGCGCTTGTTTGAAATTTGGGGAAAGTTACAAACTTTCCCCCAATCTAAAATTTCGGACATATTGTGGGTTGGGGGTAGGACAGTCATGTCAGGTGTCCCAAATGTGGGCGGGATAGATTTCGGCCGAGCGCATGGGTAGGCGCCCATGGCGTATGAATGCTTCTCTGGCATCTTGGTTAAGTTACAAACCTACCCCGGTTTAGACCTTTGGACATCGGGCCGATAGGTTACACGGGCCAGAGTCAGGACAGTAATTTCCTACCACCAAAACATTAGTCCCGCGCGGTTTCGGGTGACCAGAGACCTATTTGGTGCTTCGTTCTATATTTGGGAGCAGAAGCATTAACGTTTTCGGTTCTCTTGAATTGAACTTTCAGGATTTGTCAAACTTCACAAATCTTTACTCTCGAAAATCCTAAAGCTAAGATTATTTTGGAATGGAGGGGGTACATTTGAATATACATTGTACACGAGTATATATTAAAAAAATATGCAACTAACCTCAGTTCATGCATGGTTCCAGATATAATCTCCTTGGTTGCAAAAAAAAGTTACATATGCGTATGAATATATATAGCATGTTCAAACTCACAACAAAGATTGATGCCCCCTTTTACATCTGATTTACAAATGCCATTATCTCGGGTTCAAATAGATGAATGCACTTCCTATGAATTTGAATCTTCGAAACCCCCTATATGTTGAATTTGACATGTATTCTATTTCATAGCTAGCAATTTGGAATGTATCCATGCAAGTGACAAATGTATAAAGTGCTTCACACTAACAACATGGAGTGCACTAATTAATGTTTATATATCAGTTGCAAAAGCATCCATTGCCTGTATTTCAAACCGCTCTCGCTCTATGGATCGATAATATGAAATAAACACATGCACATGCTAGAATTCAATTGCAGTTGTAGAAAGAGCCTACTCCTGGTACTGTATATTAGTGATAGGGGTGTGTACAAAGTACACATGAGTACCAGGCATTGTGTGTGTGTGTATACTATCGATGAACTAGCCCCCAAGCTTGTATAACATACTAAGGGCCTAGGGTTACAAATCATATATAGTCGGCTTATCACCAGTGGGAATAGAGTCCTCCGCGACTCTGGTAGCTTCGTGTTGTACGCCGAGTCCTCCACATGGGTCGTCGTATAACACATCTCGGTCCAACCTATATGTGGTGCAGGATGGAACCGACCCATGAGTCTTCATGTTGACCCACCACAACTAGAAATGATGTGCCCACCACACCACACACGCAATCGGCCACTAAGAAAATAAGCATATACAATAGTACAACGGTATCTAGCTCACGATACGTCTCCATATTTTGTTGATGACATTGACGGACTTTGCATTTGATGTGTGCTCCGTATTTTGTTGACGACACTTACGGTCATTGTATTTGAAGCGAAAGCACGATATGGTCATTGGACTTCAGAATAAGCTCATCACGGTCACCACACACATTTTGTCGTGCTAACCAACATGTGGTTGGATGGTTAGAGGACAGTGGTTTCTCGAGCTCACCAAGGTTAAAGTCCCGGTGCTCACATTTATCTTGTGTTAATTTCAGTATTTTCTGACGACGTACATTCAGTGGGAGGAGACGTTCCAATCGACTATGAGGCACCTATGGTGACTTTGTAAAATCTCAAGACCATATATGCTGGCCCACTCTCTCGAAGTTGCTCATAGGGGTAGGGTTCGCGTGTGTGCGCTTATAGCGGTGAGTGCTTGCGCGTATATATGAGCCCTTGCATCTGTACCGTGTTAAACAAATACATATCATGATTATACGGTCACTGGCTCACCCGTACAACTCCGTATTTTGTTGATGACACAATCAATTGACCAGTCAAACGTTCCACGCGGTGCAACTAGTGTTGCACCATCAGGGCGCGTAACCGTGGGGCCCACCTGTCAGCTCATATATGAAAGAAAGAAATGGTAGTTTGAGTCTATACTGTGTTAATAAAACAGGAGTGCATTTTAGGGTGATCATACGGTCACTGGCTCACCATACGGCTCTGTAATTTGTTGATAACACGATCAATTGACCAGTCAAACGGTCCATATTCAGCAGTGCACATTACCATAGGGCCCACCCGTCAGCGCGTATATGAAGGACAAAAATTGTAATAAATTAGTGGTCGGTGGGTATTCGAAGTCGTGAGACCTCTGGTTGGCAGTCACCGGCGGTTGGGGGGCGTTCATTGTGCGGTGGGGTGGGGTCCCCGGAGAAAAAGCTCGGCGGGGGGGCTACAGGGATGGCCGGTGCGGCGGCGGACCGGCGGTGGGGAGTGGTTTCGGGGAGGGCGGGCCGGCCGCGGGCGGCGGGGGCTGGCGGTTCGGCCGATGGTGGCTGGCAGCTCAGGGGGGTGGAGTTTGATGATAAACTGGAGGCCCTTGATTTCGTATCCAACGGCTGGAAAATCTAATGACCAGAGATGAAAAAGTCAGTCGACTGACGTGTAGCCTCACCCTGCACGTACACATGCACTCCCGCAAGACACGCACGCATGTAGGCGTGCAACACTGACACGTACACACGCAGCATGCTGGCATGCAACACTGACACGTACACATGCACTCACGAACACACGCACGTACGCAGCCATGCATGCAACACTGAAACATACCCTTGCACGCACGCAACACTCGCATGCCTGCATGCACACAACACATGACGCAAGACACACGTTCAACCTATACGTGCATGCACCCTTTGTTAAAGACATGGATTGTTACGGGTATTAATCAATCTTATTTGTGATAAGCAGAACATTGATGTTTGCAGCAGTCTTTATGAATCACAACGTATCGAACGGGCTATCAACATAGTAGGCTTAGAGCAGGTACAATAGTACACAGTCAGCAGGCTATTAGCAGTTCCACATCGTAAAATTCGTAGCTGGAAGAGAGAGAATGAAGAGAAAAGGTGGGAGTGGGAGCTTGAGCTATCTCCGGCTCGAGCGCAAGAAACAAGAAATCGAACCTGCATGCAGCCCGCATGCAGCCGTGTGAGCCTGCGCGCCTCTCCTTTCCACCAATGAGCATGTGCCTTCTTTTCTCCTTCACATGCAAGCATTAAATACCAGTAGCTACTAGTTTACAGCCCATCTATTATATTAGCTGGCTATTATAAAGGCTCCAAGTGACATGGCATTGGTATATAGCCAGTAGCTGGCTTTATTATTAACCATACCCTTATCTACATGAAAAAGATGACGTCACACTCAATGAACAATAATCGGTTTATGAAATGCCCGCTTCTGACCGCCCTGGCCCACCAAAGGTTCCTCTGCTGTGCGCTGCCTGCGTTGGGTCACTGACATGCATGCCATGCACCCAAAGAGCCCACATGTCAGTGGAAGAACGACACAGTGTCCTAGGTTAGAGTCGAGGGCACCACCCGCGGCACGCCCGGCTGAACACGCCTCCGTGCCGCATTCAAACGCCTCCATGAAACCCGCCCATGTGGAAGCCGAGAAACCCACTCTGGACACACGTTCGTTCATGACCGGGTCGGCGTTAAACGCAACGCCGGCCGAGCTCCTCCCATCCACCATCTATTTAATCTCCTATTTAAACGAGGCCAAACGCCAGCCAAGAATCGCACACCTCCGCCGCTCCCCTATCTCCTCCACCATTTTGTCCACTCTTACAATGGCTTACGAAGAGTAGTTATTCCGCATCCAAGCCGGCTGGGTAGCCCGCCGAATACGAGCTATGCAGCTCGCTGATCCACCTTCCTCCCCTCACCCGACGGAGCCAGTTGCCGCACCAAGCCGGCGCGCGGTTCAACAACTCACCGCTCTAGGCCAGCTCAACGAGGAGCGGCGCACGGGCGTCGTTGATGCCGTCCACACCGCCGCCTCGTACACCGTCTCCCATTTCTATGGCCGAGACTCCCATGCCGGCGGCCACGCCATGCAAGCAGCGGCAGAAGCCGGGTGCGCGGAGAGCGACGAGTCAGTGGCCTGCGCCTCCGCGTCCGCCGCCATCATCGAGGAGAAGTAAAACACGGGAGGTCGCCGTCGCTTGGGTCCCATGAAGGCCACCGCGGAGGCGACGTCGGCATACACATCAGGTGTCTTGCCAGATCCCTTTTTTGCGAGGACCTTCGTCGTCCCCGCATGGGCTCCACGGAAGAGGGGAATGTTAGGATGAACTCGAGCCGGTGGCGGCCATGGCGAAGTAGTGGCCGGTGATGAACTCGAACCGGTGCCGGCCACCATCATCTTCGGCACCAGCCAATGATATCAGTTGGGCAGTGGGGAAGCGAGTCGTCCTTTGCGCTGAAGCATATACCTCCGGGGCTCCCGGCAGTCCAGTGATCGTGCTGCCAGACATGAGGAACACAAATCGATCGGCGGGCGACCATTTAGGCCAGGTATTATATACCTGTGTTGTCCAGAACTAGCACCGCGTAGTTCATTTGAATGTAACCGTCATGTTTTTATGAAAATCCGGTATTTTATATGATTTCCGTCGTTGTTTATATGAAATATCAGTTTGTCTACGTCTTTGCGTGAATTTTGTCCGGTTGGTTGAGTTGCTGTCATAATGTGTGCGGCTACGGTTGGATGGCGTAATTTGCGGGTCGCCGGTCGGTCTGCGGGCGGCTCGGGTGGTGGTGTGGGACAAAAAAACAAAGCTCGTGCGAGCTCGTCTCCAACGTGCGCGCTGGAGGATGCATGACAGCATGAGCACCCGAGCCATTCCTCGTTCATCGGTGGCAAAGGCACCGGTGGACAAAAGGGTCGCCAATATTTTGGCTACCCCGGGCAATGTCCAAACAGCCCCTCCCAATAGATTCAAATCCCTCGTTCGCCGTGGAACTTTGCCATGTGTTGTTTTCATGGACTAGCAAGATGCCCGTGCATTGCAGGGAACATCAAGATGCTTTTTTTTTACAAACTCCCGCATGCATGCAAGGGATAATTAATGTCCTCCTTTGCTAGTACCACGAGGCAAACACCATTAATATTGCATCGGTTAGTGTTAGTGGCCTTGTATATCTGCAAATTGTAATTTTGATAGTGGCCCCTTGTATATAAAAATGGAGGCAGAAAGATGAGAGATAAGGTGAGGAGGAGTGGGGCGTGGTGGTGACTGGTGGTCGGACTGGGCGGAGGCATGGGGATGGACGGTGCATTATGTCTAGGTTTGTATCTCTCTCACACACACACACGTAGGTGCGGGACGTGCATGAAGAGAAGAGGTGCACGCACGGCGCACGTACTCCCATCTCTTTCCCAACCACACCCGCGCGGGTACACGGTGGAGCTCATTTTTGTACAAAAAAGGCAGCCCACGTGGTAATTTGGCACGTGTACTGGTTGTCCACTTGGTGGAGAGAGGATCGTCTACCATGGGTGAACAAACAAATTGCGACTTGACGCGTTATGTTAAATTAAAAAAAGAGGCAAACCATGTGGGGCCTACCTTATAAGCAAGGCTCTACACAGTGGAGTACTTTTGATGTGTCCCGTCAACTCGCAGAACAAGGAGAAGCTTGCTTAGTATGCCGTCTCCCCCGCCCACAGGCACGGTGGCTCGTAGGATGAGGTGAAGCTTGCTTACTACGCCTTACTCCCGCTCCCTCGCCCACGCGCGCGGTGGCTCGCAGCACGAGGAGAAAATTTTACTACTCCCTCCGTTTACTCCTCGTCCCTACTACGTACTTTGGATAGTACTCACTCCATTTACTTATACAAGGCCACTATAAAAAAATACATTTTGCATCTATACAAGGCCACAAATAGTAATCGAGACAAAAGTTACTACTCCCTCCTTTCCAGTTTATGGCTCAATTTCAAAATCTCTCCAACCAAGGTAGACGGTGAGTGGTCGAATTAATTTTGTAGTTTGCACAAGTAATTAGTATGCTCGTTTTTCTCAAGAAGTTATGTTTACCGAGGCATTAATTAGAACGAATGCAGGAATGACCACTAAATTTCCATGAACTTGTACATGCATTGGTTAGTTTCCTCTTGACACTGCTTGCGTCGGGTGATCTAACGCACCTCGAAATCCAACATGTAATGGTACTACTGCTAGTATAGTAGAATTGAGACTTATCAAACGGAAAAATGAATGTTTTTTAGATGATCCCTATAAACCCTAGTGGGTACGTACTCCGTAAAAACAGAATTTTCCAAAACTAAGTCGCTCCTTTCATGATTTCTGTATTATACTCCTCCGTCGACGCTCCCTTTCATGAATTATGTACTTCCTGTCACCGACATGTGGGACATATAGCAACCAGGTCGATGTGTCAAGCACCAAATAACAGTGCAGAACAGCAAGGGGGACGCACCCCACTCGTACCGGCCCAGTAGTAGTAATGAGCAATGAGACGTCAAATCACAATGCCGCACTTTCCCAGACGGACGAAGCAACCATTATTTCACACTTCGGTTCGCCATCATCTCAAACCACGTACTAGTATTGCTTCTTCCTCAAGAGGGACACGCGCATCGCCTTGGTACATCATGACACGTGGGACCGCATGACAGGCCATGCTCCCCCACCGATCGCTCGGTAAAATCACCTCATTTTTACTATACTTCCTCCGTTTTGGTTTACTACATGGCATGCACGTTGTTCTAGGTTGAGAATTTAACTGTCTATATATGTGATGAACAGTACTCTAGCCTTTTAAAAAATGTATACTTTTGTACAGTAGTACTATCAATGGATTGCGGCATGGAGCAAAAATTGAAATTATAAAAAGGTGGTACATATAGAGAGCGCTCGTCGTCAAATTATGCATATAGTACTATTAAAAAGGCTAGTACGTGCTTAATTGGGGTGCTAAATTCTTTTAAAGAAATACTAGTAGTATGTACATACATTACAAAAAAATACATTTCCGTGATGATACGTGTTTGTCACAGTAGGTCGCTTTTTTGTCATGCATGTACATCCTTGACAAATCTATGACAGAATCAAGATAGTCATACTTGTGCTGTCGTAGAAGTGTTCCATGACATTACCAAAATTATCATCATGGAAGTGTCCACTTCCATGACGATAAATCGCGCATCACAGAAGTGCTTTAGTCAAGGGTGACCGACACGTGGCATCCACCGTAACGGAACGCCGTTAAGCTACCGGGTCGGGTTTTGGATCCGATAACCCGTTAACAGCCCCGACCAATGGGAAATGTCCATGTGTAAAATTCTTATTGGCCCGATGAAACACGTGTCAGCTCGTCAGTGGGTCAGATAGGCGCCTATGATACGTTGACACGTGGCACGGCCCAACAGAGGCCCATTCATGTGAAAAGGCCGGCCCGTTTGACTTGGTCAATAGGTGGCGGGCCGACCCATGGAAAGCCTGTTAACGGCCTGTTCGCATATAGCCCATTTACAGCCCGCTAACCCAAGGCCCGTTACGCCCTATCCAAATTAGGCCCAGTAGCGTCATCTAGGCCATCCAATATGATTCCAGCCCGTTTGAGGGAGTCCTGGATTAGGGGGTGTTCGTGTGGCCGGACTATACCATCAGTCGGACTCCTGGACTATGAAGATACAAGATTAAAGACTTCGTCCCGTGTCCGGAAGGGACTTTCCTTGGCGTGGAAGGCAAGCTAGGCGATGCGGATACTCAAGATCTCCGACCATTGTAACCGACTCTGTGTAACCCTAACCCTATTCGGTGTCTATATAAATCGGAGGGTTGTAGTCCGTAGGACAGAACCATCATCATACACAATCATACCATAGGCTAGCTTCTAGGGTTTAGCCTCCTTGATCTCGTGGTAGATCTACTCTTGTACTACCCATATCATCAATATTAATCAAGCAGGGGTAGGGTTTTACCTCCATCGAGAGGGCTCGAACCTGGGTAAACATCGTGTCCCTTGTCTCCTGTTACCATCCGACCTTGACGCACAGTTCGGGACCCCATACCCGAGATCCGCCGGTTTTGACACCGACATTGGTGCTTTCATTGAGAGTTCCTCTGTGCCGTCGTGATCAGGAAGGATGCCTCTTCCCTTCTCTAAAGACGGCACCATTACTAAGGGAGCCTTGGCTGTCGGCCAAACCCTCCGGCTAGGTGGTTTTCTCACGACCGCTTGTTCGGCCGTTGCGCCGACGGTGACCTCTCGGGTCATCGAAAGCAACCTTCACGTCAGCTCAGAACTCGCCGAGCAGTTGGATCCGATGGAGCTCTCTTCCGTAAACGAGCTCTTGGATCGCATCGCCGCACTGGGGGTCGCTACAAATTACGACCAGGTTGGGCTTAAACCCGATCTGAGATAAATTAACTCTCCCCAAGTCACCCACCACGTTGTCGTGGTAGAGGCGCAGTGCGGCGACCCTTCATCTATCCTAAGGACTAGCTACGTCCGAATTCCCGAACCCTCCAGGCCGGATACCCGCGGAGGGGAGGATACAATCCAAGACCTGAGCTTAGAATCAGGCAAACGGGCTAGACTCATCGGACAACATCCAAGACTCCGGACTTCAGAGTTCGGAAGCTCTTCGGCCTCCGAATCGTAAATTGGGTGAGGTCTCAGATTCAACGACACCCGCCCGCCCGAACATAAGCGATCTTTCCCAAATCAGGAAAAAGCCCGAAGAAACAGTACATCACTACTGGGCCAGATTCCTCCTAGTTATGAACAGGACAAAGGACTGCTGCAAGGGAGACGCAATTTTAATCTTTTGCAGTAACTGCACGGACGAGGGAATACTTAACGCCATAAGTCGTCGTGATATTACATGCTTCGCTGACTTGGCGCCCATAGTACAAAAGTACTGTGCGATGGAAAGCGCTTGGAAAACCGAAATAAAATTTTGGGATAACCCGGCCTTGAATAGCAATCCCGTCCGAACTAAGAGGGTGCACCACAGTAAGGCACCCGGACTAAATATCAAAAAGCCAAAACCCTCTAGAGGGCATGGAACCGTACTGGAAAGGTGGCTTGATGGACCCTGTAGAATTCACAGTACAGAGGACGCCACACCAACACACAACCTTAGAGCATGTTGGATACTCCGGCAGGTGGCCAAAATTGGCGATAACCTCCTAATTTCAGAGGCCGAAGAAAGCCAGCCCGAGGACACCAGTACCATTCTCACAGTCTTCGAGACTTTCGCATCAAATAATATGCGAAAAAGAACACTCCACAGCCTTACCGAAGTCTATCAAGTAGCAACAATAAACCCATGGAGTAACACTGCTATCACCTTCAACGCGAGTGACGAACCTAAATTCCGAACAGCCCGAGCACCAGCCGCATTGGTCCTCAGTCCCATAGTGGACGGTTGTCGCCTCGCAAAGGTACTCATGGATGGAGGCAGCGGATTGAACCTCATTTACGAGGAAACCCTCCAAAAGATGGAAATAGACTGGAACCGCATTGAGCAAAGCAGCACAACCTTTAGAGGAATAATCCCCAGTCAAGAAGCGTGCTGCACTGGAAAGATCACACTAGATGTGGTGTTCGGCACGCCGGATAATTACAGGTCCGAAGAAGTCACGTTCAGGTGGCCCCGTTCAAAAGAGGATACCACGCTATATTAGGACGGGAGGCATTCACAGTTTTCCAAGCCATACCCCATTACGAGTACATGAAGCTCAAGATGCCTGGGCCAAACGGAATTATCACTCTCGCTAGTGACCCGTACATAGCACTCCGCGCCGAAAACAAGACAGCCGCATTGGCCCTTGAGGCACTATCCGAAACCTTAGCGGCCGAAGAAATGACCGTGCTGTGCTCCACGGTTAATAGGGATGATGTGATACTCGATAAGAGATCCAAATCCACATCCTTCAAACCAGCGGACGAAATAGTCAAATTCCAGGTCCATCCAACGGACCCCAATAAAACAGCCTCCATCGGGGCACGACTGAACCCTGATGTAGACGCTGCACTGCGAGAGTTCCTATGAGAGAACTGGGACATTTTTGCTTGGCACCCTTCAGACATGCCAGGAATCCCACGCAGGCTGGCCGAACACAGCTTAAATATCCAGAAAGGATTCAAATTGTCAAACAAGCCCTTCGGCGCTTTTCCGAACCGAAGAGACGGGCTATGGGAGAGGAGCTAGCCAAGTTATTGGAGGCCGGATTCATTAGAGATATAAAACATCCGGACTGGCTAGCAAACCTGGTGATGGTACCAAAGAAGGACAAATCCTGGCGCCTGTGCGTCGATTTTAAAGATCTTAATAAGGCCTGCCCAAAGGATCCCTTCCCCCTCCCTCGCATAGATCAAATTATCGATGCCACTACAGGACATGATTCGTTGTGTTTCCTCGAAGCATACTCCGGTTACCATCAAATCAAGATGGCAGAATCAGACCAAGCCGCAACGGCATTCATCACACCGTACGGCCCATTCTGCTTCAACACAATGCCCTTCGGGCTAAAAAACACCGACGCAACATATCAGCGCATGATCCAAACATGTCTGGCAAACCAGATCGGCAAAACAATGGAGGCGTACGTGGATGATGTGGTCGTCAAATCAAGACATGTCGAATCTCTAGTATATGACTTGAGGCTTACATTCGATGACCTCCGAAAATACGACATCAAGCTCAATCCGAAAAAATGCATTTTCGGCATTCCAGCCGGAAAGCTCTTGGGCTTCATTGTGTCCGGTAGAGGAATCGAAGCAAATCCAGCCAAGATCCGAGCTTTGTCACAACTGGATGTCCCAAAAGACCTCAAACAAATACAGAAATTAACCGGATGCGTGGCGGCTCTAAGCCGCTTCATCTCCCGCCTGGGAGAAAAGGCGTTGCCCCTTTACCGCCTCCTACGGTGCACCGAACACTTCGAGTGGACGGATGCCGCCACGGCCGGACTCGATGAAATAAAGTCCATATTGGCAACAAACCCAGTCCTGGCCGCGCCAAACATTGGCGAGCCAATGCTATTGTACATCATGGCAGCCCATCAAGTTGTCAGCGCAGTGCTTGTCGTCGAGCGGGAAATGGATGGACACAAATTCCCCCTTCAAAGGCCGGTCTACTACGTGTCCACTGTCCTCACTCCATGCAAATCACGGTACCCACACTATCAGAAAATTGCATACGCAGTATTCATGGCATCCCGGAAGCTACGACACTACTTTCAAGAGTGTTCGATTACAGTAGCCTCGAAAGTACCACTCAATGACATTATCAATAACCGCGATGCAACGGGCCGGATCGCAAAATGGGCCATCGAGCTCCTCCCGTTCGACATAACCTATAAGCCAGGGCGAGCTATAAAATCGCAAGTATTGGCCGACTTCGTCGCGGAATGGACGGAGGCCGAACTCCCTAAAGAGTACGGCACATACTCAAACTAGATCATGCATTTCGACGGCTCCAAAATGTTGGCCAGACTGGGGGCTGGCATCGTTTTGACGTCCCCCACAGGAGATGCAGTCCAATTTGTACTCCAAATTATGTACACGGACTCCAACAATGCAGCCGAATATGAGGCCCTCCTACATGGTCTCCGGATGGCAGTATCCATGGGCATTCAACGCCTAGAGGTACGCGGGGATTCAAACCTTGCGATCTCCCAAATAAATGGCGACTTCAACGCCAAGGATCCAAAAATGGCAGCTTACCGCAACGACGTCCTAAAAATGTCAGCTCGGTTCGAAGGGCTGGAGTTTCACCATATAGCCCGCGAAAATAATCAAGCAGCGGACGTCCTGGCACGCATCGGAGCAAAACGCGATGCAGTCCCCCCCCCCCAACATCTTTTTGGAAAGATTGTTCAAGCCATCCGTAACATGGGAGGGGGAACCCACAATTAACAGCCCGGACGCAGCCGAACCACTCAACGCCGAACAACCTGACATAATTGGAGGCCCTGCCAACGAAATTACACCTTCAGCCCACATAATAATGGCGGTTATCGCCCCGTGGACAGAACCATTCCTAGCCTACCTCACTAGGCAGGAACTCCCAGAGGACCAAAATGAGGTCCGCTGCATAGTGCGGCGATCTAAAGCCTACAAAGTCCACGAGGGGGAGCTTTATAAGAAAAGCACTACCGGAGTCCTTCAAAGGTGCATCTCCGAAGAGGAAGGGCGGAATCTTCTGGCCGAAATTCACGCCGGACTCGGTGGCCATCACGCTGCTGCTCGGTCCCTTGTTAGCAAGGCTTTCCGCACAGGCTTCTATTGGCCGACGGCCCGGGCAGACGCTTAGGACCTAGTCCAACGATGCGTTGGTTGCCAACTTTTTGCCAACCAAAGCCATATGCCACCCACCGCACTTCAAACTATACCCATCACCTGGCCCTTTGCGGTCTGGGGGCTTGACATGGTCGGACCCCTTAAAGGTGGAACCCATAAGAAAAAATACTTACTGGTCATGGTGGATAAGTTCACCAAATGGATAGAAGCCAAGCCTGTCAAAACGGCCGAATCCGGACCCGTGATAGACTTCATATCCGGGGTTGTACACCGTTACGGCGTCCCCCACAGCATCATAACTGATAACGGTACAAATTTTAAAGCCGACGAGGTAAAACTGTGGTGCAAAAACATGGGCATCAAGCTCGACTATGCTTCAGTCTATCACCCACAAACCAATGGCCAGGTCGAACGGGCAAACAGTCTTATCATGAGCGGCATCAAACCCAGACTAGTGCGGTCCCTTATGGAATCTAACACGCACTGGGTAGAGGAGCTCGACTCCGTACTCTGGGGGCTGCGGACCACGCCAAATCGCACCACCGGATACACACCATTCTTTATGGTGTACGGTGCAGAGGCAGTTCTGCCCTGCGACATAATTCATGACTCACCTAGAGTGCGCATGTACGAAGAAAGAGAAGCCGAGCTCGATCGGCAGGACAGCCTGGACGCCTTGGAGGAGGAGCGTGACATGGCAAAAGCCTGTTCCACATTTTATCAACAACAGGCCCGAGGATACCAAAGCAGAGAAGTACGGGCCAAAAATTACAATGTTGGCGAACTAGTTCTACGCCTGCCGGATAAGAAAAAGGACAAACTCAAGCCCAAATGGGAAGGTCCATTTATAATCGACCAAGTCCTGACTGGTGGAGCGTACCGCCTGCGAGATGCATCGGATAACCGACTCGAGCCGAACCCGTGGAACGCCACACGTCTCCGAAGATTCTATGCCTAGCGCCGGACTCCATGTTCGTCTCCTTCCCCTGTCCATTTTTTACATTTTTCTGTCTTATATTTCTCTCCTTCCCCTCTTTTTCCTTTATAGCCCTTAAAAGGCTCACTACATGACGCGCGCTCGCGCTCATTTAACCTGGGGGCTTCTTTAACAGAAGCTTATTTATACGGGCTTCATGCCCCACACATGTGTCAAACTTCCGCATGTACCTTTTTTTTCACCATTATATGCATCGATATGACTTAAGTTTTGGCCAAGCTGGGTTGCCTGGCTACTGTGCTTACCCCTACGTTCCCGATTGTTCGGCTAGGTGGTAAAGGGAGCACCTCTGCGATTGTTACTGCCGGGTCAGCCGGATGTGTACCTCAGACTGGGTGAAGCCGAAAGCTAGCGTTCTTAAGGGAATATTCGGTCGGTGGAATAAAGATGATCTTTTTATTAATTTTCATGTGCCCCCAGATGCTTTTTCTGCGTTTTTTTACGCAGTCCGGACATGCACTTTAGGGCATGCCTCCCCAGCGAAAGGAACCCTTAACGGAACTATTCTCTCTGGAAGATGTTTCTTACTAACCATGTAATATAACATAACTAGTTGGTCACTTGTCTGATAAAGCACTAATGACCCATACGCCTGGTCTCCACGCATACCACGGTTCTTGTATAACCGCTATGGTATTCGGACACACTCCGGACCGTCAGGTCCCGAGGTTGAAGCGAAAAGGTCGGCAACGACAAACGATCTACAATCCAGCTAGAAGGCATTACATATGTCAATTCAAAATTACATAGTCATTTCGACTAATTGTATTCCTCCTCTATACCATGTAACAGGCTGTCTAATTTACAGTCCTGCTGGGAATACTTTGTGGCTAATTCCACTTGGTCGTACACTAAGCTTACAGGGATCTCCTTCCCGTCAGGCCCCACCGGTCCGACCTCGGCCATATGGTTTGGGTCAGACTTCGTAAAACGGGTCTTCACCATAGCCCAGGCCTCTCTAGCGCCTTGTCGGCAGGCCGATACCTTCCACAACCGGAAGCGCCGCCGAGCTCCCTTCAGTTTCTCTGCAAGCTCTCCAAGGCCATCGGGCGTAGAGTGGGCAGGTCATAAGGCTTGGGCAACGCCTTGCATTACCTGACGAATTCGCTCGTGCAGTTGCAGGAGTTCGGGAAGAAGGTCACCCGTAGAACCGGGCATCTCCTCTGCAGGACGACCTATGAGCATACCTACAGACAATACTCTGTTATTCGACTTCCTCGCCGAACTCATTTTTCAAAGTTCGCTCAAGCACTTACTAAATATGCCGCGTCGAAGCTGCTGATTCTCCTTCGTGGAGTCCGACAGCTGGCCACGAACGTCCATAAGTTCAACATCCAGCTTGGTGTTGGCATCCTGGAGATCATTCTTCTCTCGCCTCAACTTTGTCAACGTACTCTCACCGGCCTCTAACCGGCGCAAGAGTTGTTGCTTCTCCGGATCAAGTCCGGCGCCATCTGCAACATCAATTGTCAGATTTGCACCCAAACCGCACAATACTAATCTTTCGAAGTGTATCTTACCTGAGGGGGTCCCTTTAGGCTCCCCTGCTGCGGCTAGTGCGGCCTCTAGTTGGGCCTTGCACTTTTCCAGCTCCTGGGACAGCACGGTGTTCTTCTCGGTAAGAACCTGCATGTTATATGATCCTTAAATTAGTTACTTTAACTGTTTCAAGTCTCGGGGGCTACTGGTATATATATATTTAACCAAAATTTTCTTACCCGTATGTCTTTCACATACTGCTCCGTGGCTCTGGCTAAACCATCTTGAGCGGCACGGAGGTACGCATCTCCCCAATTAAAGGCATCTAAAGCCTCTTGGGAGAAATAAGCGTCGCGTAAAATTGCCCGGCGACGCCTGTGGTTCATGGCACTCTCCACTTCAGAATTTGTGGCAGACAGCCTGTCCGCATCCTCTGTCGAAGGAGCGCCCGGTGCACACCTTGTGCTCGCCTCCGTTTCCTGGCCGGTCACTGGAACCTGGCTGGTGGAAGCGCGATTGGCATCCTCTCCGGATATAGTCCGGCGAGGTCTCTTCGTCCTGAAAAAGGCACAAACGTTAATATGCCCTGGCGGAATAATACCGCGGAAACGGAGAATGCGTTACCTTTGCGCCGGCATCTCGATCCGGACTGCATCTCTTTTTTCCCCACGGGGCCCTGCGGCCCCTCATGGGCTAGCCGCCGCAGGTTCGCCTTCCCGCCTCGGGAATCTCCCCTGTGAAACACGGCTGTTGTTAGAAACGCCGGAATACGGGAAAATGGAATCCCCTTCAAGGGAATAAAGACTCTGGTTTCTATCACCTGGGAGGCCGGGATTAACCCAGGGTAATCTGCCACAATAGTGACCAAGGTGTTGTCCTTGCTTAGCTGATGAAACACCCCGTCGATAAGCTCCACCGATATGTCCGAATCCTCTTCAGAGTCCGGATCGATGGACCGCTCTGGGTCCTCAGGTTGTGGAGGACGGCTGCTTATATCTTTCACTTCCTGTCGCAGTTCCTGCATGGAAGTCGTCAGACTACGTATCTGACTATGGAAGTATCAAATAAATGGGCAAGCGCAGTTGTTCGCTTACCCAACTTGGAGGTTCATACATAGTGAATCCAGCCCGCGGGTTAACGCGGAGGAACTCCTCCTTCTCTCCCTTGTACAAGGAGGACAGAACCTTTATTAGGGAGGCAGCCGAGTCCGGCCCTTTACGGCCGTAAAGCGTGGCGTCATCCTCCCCATTGAAATCCCACGTAGGGCGGCCTCTGTATTGAAGCGGCTGCACCCCTCGCGTAATGCATGCAGCCATGACTCCAATCATGGTTAGTCCGGAATGAGCGAACAGTCTTATCCGGCCAATCAGGTAAAGGACGTCCCTGTCGTTTTCTCTCTGAGAGCTCCGTGGGCGCCAGCTCAAGCGTTTCTTCAAGGGAGCACTGTTAAACTCAGGGAGACCGGCCCGGATAGGGTCCGGCAGTGGGACGTCGTCTATATAAAACCATTTCGAAGGTCAGTCCTTGGACGCCTTCTTCGGGGTTCCGGATAGATATCCGGTCCCGGCGATGCGCCATACTTCGGCTCCGCCCACTTGGTATATAGACCCCTCTTGAGAACGGGGCACCAGGCAGAATATCTTCTTCCACAGCGCGAAATGAGCCTCGACGCCTAAAAATAGCTCGCAAAGGGCAACAAAGCCCGCAATGTGTAACACGGAGCCGGGCGTGAGATGATGCAGTTGGAGGCCATAGAACTCCAGAAGCCCGCGGAGAAATGGGTGGATTGGAAGTCCTAGTCCCCTTATCAGATAGGGAACAAGGCACACCCGTTCTCCTTTAGAAGGATTGGGAGTGTTCTCCGCTTGTTTTCCGCCACGGTAGGTGGCGAGACCGGCTCGGACCGGGACCATGTATGCCTGAGGGAGGAATCCCTTGGCCTGAAGCGACACTAACTCGCTATGCGGAATGGTGCAACTCTCCCAATCCCCGGGCTTAGGACCGGAGGGGCGAGGGGAGGAGCTGCGACGGCTGGCCATGTTGGAATGGACCTTAGCTGGGAAAGCTCTGATGATAACTCGCGGAGAGGAGAAGATGCGGTTCGGATTTAAATCCCCATCCTGTTAAATAGGCGGCTCATTTGTATGGCTAGGGGTGTGGATGTAAGAACGCCCCGGGCTTTTCGCATTTGTTCAACACATGGAAGACAGCCATTATTGGGCGTAGAAGCCGAGGAGCGCTATAAAAATCGGACATTATTCGTACAGGTACATAGAATTCGGGAAAGAACCTGCCTTGCAATGCCGAAGACAATTTGTGCGCCGGACTCGTCGTCATTGAATCCTGGTTCGGGGGCTACTGAGGGAGTCCTGGATTAGGGGGTGTTCGGGTGGCCAGACTATAGCATCAGCCGGACTCCTGGACTATGAAGATACAAGATTAAAGACTTCGTTCCGTGTCCGGAAGGGACTTTCCTTGGCGTGGAAGGCAAGCTAGGCGATGCGGATACTCAAGATCTCCTACCATTGTAACCGACTCTGTATAACCCTAACCCTATCCGGTGTCTATATAAACCGGAGGGTTGTAGTCCATAGGACAGAACCATCATCATACACAATCATACCAAAGGCTAGCTTCTAGGGTTTAGCCTCCTTGATCTCGTGGTAGATCTACTCTTGTACTACCCATATCATCAATATTAATCAAGCAGGAGTAGGGTTTTACCTCCATCGAGAGGGCCCAAACCTAGGTAAACATCGTGTCCCTTGTCTCCTGTTACCATCTGACCTTGACGCACAGTTCGGGACCCCCTACCCGAGATCCGCCGGTTTTGACACCGACACCGTTTTCACTTCTGGCCCATGTATAGCCCATGACGTCTTTCGGCCCGTATGATGCCCTATGTAACTCTTGGCCTATTAACGGCCCGTGGTGAAACTGGCCCATAATGAACAGTATATCACTTTACACCCATTAACGGCCCATGGTGAAACTGGCCCGTAATGAACAGTGTATCACTTTATACCCATTAACGGCCCGTTATTCCGTTGGGCCGTTTCCAGCCCATGTTATCTTTCGGCCTTCTCAGAGCCCATTTATTCTTGGGCTCATTTCCAGCATTCGTTTACTTACGACCCGTTACTGTCATTTTCTGCTTGTGGGCCAAATTCAGCCCGTGGTTACAGTCGGCCCGTCTGTGGTCCGTTAATACGTTGGGCCGTTTTCATAGCGTCATCAAATACGGCCTATTAACGATGGCCCGTTATGGTCGGCCCATGAACGGACGATTCCAACTCTAGCCCGTTTATGGCCATAATGTGGTCTGTTTGGCCCATGTTTGGCCAATCGATCATACGGACCGTATAAGGCCCATTGATGATATGGCCCGTAGAAGGCCCATTGTTGATACCGCCCGTAGAAGGCCCATTGTTTCTATGGCCCATAGAAGACCCACTACTTCTACGGCCCATAGAAGGCCCACTGTTTATACGGCCCATAGAAGGCCCACAGTTTCTACGGCCTGTAGGAGGCCCAGTGTCACTACAGTAAATATTAGCCCACTTGTGGCCTAGTTTTAAAAAATAGGTTATTGCAGCCACTAGCAAACCGCAGAAAAAGAACTGCACTGACTACAAGCAAACAAATAAACAAGACAACAAGGAAATAAATAAGCAAGCAACTTACACTAGGCTATCACAGCTATTACACATATTACATCCACTGGGCATCAAAGTTCGCCACCAGTGCAAATATAGGGAACACAGCAGCATATAAACACCGCACCAAAACAAGTCCAGAACTGAAAGCACTTCAGAAGAGCTCAAGAAACAATATCCTGGGTACCCATAATGCTGGCAAGATGCTTAGCAAGCTTATTAACTTTCTCTTGTTTGGCGCTTAAGTCCTCCAGCGCTTGCTGTTGCACCAGAAAGTATGCATCTGAATTCTGCAGGGACTTCCTTAGTCCTTCGGCCTCCTGTCGCATAGCATCTGATCGATGTCTTTCAACTTGAAGTTGAGACTCAAGAAGCCGAACTGATTCAGGCAACGAGTTCTAAGAGCTGGTGCCAGCAGTGGTAGCCAGTAACTCAAACACTACATCAAGATAGGACTTTGGGGTTGTCTCAGTGTCTTCAATATAGTTTTTGTCAGCTTTCTTGGAGACCAACAGGGATGTCTCACTATCTTGAACCTTATATGCATTACTTCCTTTACCATTGCATAACAGGGTACTCTTCTCCAATATTTTATCTGCGTTCTAAAAGAGAAACAAACAAACACATCTCAGGTTTACAATGTAGTATATGAAACTCATTTTGGTAAACCAGTTCAGTAGTAAGGTGGACAGGATAACAGCATGAAACAAACATATATCTATGTAGTATGGTCACTGTATGGTCTATATCATTCAAGTTTATGTTGCCAAATCAAGATAGATACAGTTCGAATCATATCTAAGACAAAGCAGCATAGACAGAATATAAGTGTGGGAAACTACACAGCAATAACAACACTTGTAATGTGCATGGCATGAGAACATAACTGTTTATTCAATTGAAACTGAAATCAACATAGAGCAAGTTACAACAGCAAACAACCAAACACGTTGAAGAAACAAGTTTAAAACATACCTGTTGCGCCATTGGATTTTCAATTGCATCCTTCAAATTTGAAATTAGTTGGTATCAGTAAATACAGTGATGCAAGAGCAAAGTAGTATGAACCATAGCTACGGAACCTGACCTGAGAACAATTCTTCGTCTTCTTCTTTAAGCATTGACTTCGGGTTCGGAGTGGTGGTCCTCGTGATTTGGGCACTGCAGTTGCCTTACTAACTTCTCGTGTTTGGGTGCTCTGGTGGAGACGGTGCTATGTCAACGGGAACTGGGTGTCTATCTGCTGGGGTTGGGGTTAGAAGGGGTGTAGCTGGTTCTCTGTCCAACTGGGTAGGGGTACAATCTGCATGAGTGTGGGTTATGTGTGGTGGGGCTGGTTCTTGGGCAAGTACAACCGTGGTTCTATCTGCATCCACAGGTAGCACGATCTTTTCTGAAGACCATGTTTTTACTCCCACAGATATTGCCATCACTCCCTCCAATTGAAATGGCTGATAAACAAGAAAAGTAACTGAATGTACAGACATTGTAAGATAGACAGGTGCAATGGATAGTAGGGAAGAAAACAGGGCATGAAATAATTCACATTTATGTTGTCTAAGCAAACATAATAGCAGGACATAATTTCACAAATATGATGGCTAATTAAACATGATAGCATCACACAATTTCACATGTATGATGGCTAACTAAACAGGATAGGATGACATACTTAAAAATATGATGACTATGTAAACAGGATGACATGATATAACTATACGATGTGTCTATTAAAGTGGTTGGCATGCCATAAATCACAAACATGCCGTCGATGGAAACATGATGGCATGATATAATTCACGGATAGAATGGCATAATTTAAATATGATGACTATGTAAACATGATGAGATGATATAACTATATTATGTCTTTTGAAAATGGGTTGGCATGCCATAATTCAGATACATGTTGTCTATGTAAACATCATAGCATGACATAATTCAAATATATGATTTATATACTAAGGAAGTGAGCATAGGGCAATCGCATATATGATGTGTCAACTAAGGAGATGGCATTCAATATTGTGTATATGATGTAAAAACTAAGCATTGCAATACAACATATGCATTATATGAGTAATATAACCCTGCCAAGTTTGAGCATACACCTCAGGGGGATAATAGGACTGGTCATCTGCCTCTGAATCCTCCTCTGAAGAGCTATCTATAACCAGCAAGATATCTGCTTCAGCAGGTAGCATTGTCTGCTCTGAAAACCTTGTTTTCACTCAGATCTCTCCATCACCAATTCAAATGGCTGATGCATAGGAAGAGCAGTTGAATATACAAACATTGTCGACAAAAGCAATGAGAAATACAAAAAAAGGACGGCATGGTATAATTCACATATATGACGCTTGCCTAAACAGCATGGCATTGCATAATTCACATACATAATGCCTTGCAACAAGATAACATTGCATAATTCACATATATAATGTCTTGCAACAAGGTGGCATTGCATAATTCACATATATGGTAATTAGACACTAAACAGGTGGCATTCACACAAAGCATGTCTAAACTAAGCAAATGGCATAGCAATGCAAGATACCATACGCACGATATGAGCAACATAACCCTGCCAAGTTAGGGCATGCACCTCGGGGGGGGGGGGAATATGACTGGTCATCTGTCTCTGAATCCTCCTATGAGGAGCTATCGGTAACCAGCAAGACATGTGCTTTATCAGATAGCATTGTTTGCTCTAAAGACCTTGTTTCCACTCCAGATTTTTCCATGATCGTGCCAAATGGCTGATGCACAGGAAGAGTAATTGAATGTACTAAAATTCTTGACAAATTTAACACGTAATAAAAAATGATGGCATGATATAATTCACATATAAGATGACTGGCTAACCAGGGTGGCATTGCAAAATTCACATATATGATGCCTGGCTAGACAAGATGGCATTGCATGATTCACATATACGATAAAGAAACTAAACAAATGGCATTGACACAAAGCATGTCTAAACTGAGCAGATGACATCTTTAATGTATACAGTAAGCAATGCAAGGCACCATATGCATGATATTACCAACATCAGCATGCCAAGTTAGAGCGAAGACCTCATGGGGTAAATAGGAGTGGCCTTCTCCTTCTGAATCCCCCTCATACCAGTTATCTTCCTCTTGATTACGATCCGAAATGGGTGGAGGGGGGCTGCCTTTGCGCCCACCATGGAACGACGTCTGCATGAAATTTTATTGCCACGCAAGGCTCGTCTCTTTTGTTCTACATGATTAGTTCCATTGTGTAAAATAACTGGCATGCATCGGAATAAAACATAGTGAGATTATGTAAGGAGTGCATGCACAAATCCAGAGTGATGGTAGCAAACTGTGGATAGACCCAAACCAATGATAGCGGGCAGATAATAGCTTTACTTAAAAAATACATATAATGGCTCCTTTAATGTTTGTTTGCACCCAACATGAAACTCATAGTAGACACCGGAGATTAACCAGATAGTAGATAGATAGTACTAATTGCTGCCCCAATATGTACCCCACAACCATTGAAAAACTCAAGTTTCAGCATTAGTTTGGACCTAACTCGGAGTCTAATAGGTGAACACAACGATAATGTAGCATGTCATCATATCAAGCGACGCATAACGTAAGCAGACACGGAAGAGTGCGACCTCTCTTGTGGACCCGTGTAGTCCTCAAGGTCATCTGCTCAGTTGATGATGGTAATGCAGTTGTCGTGGCTGCCGGCGGCGGGGAAGAAGATCTGAGGCGGCGAAAGATAGTCTGGAGAGTGGATCCCTGCTGTGGTGAACCCTTCCGTCGTTGGAGCAGCTGAGCTGGGGTGGAACACAGCACCGCAGGAGCAGGACAAACCACACAAGGTTTTCTTTGACACATATCTGTAATAGAAGTAATTGAGTAAGGGCTTGTTTGAATTTGAGGATTCTAACAATGCAGGGATAGGAAGTAGACAGGAATAGGATAGGAATGCACATGCAAAACAGAGAATTTAAAAACACAGGATTTCTGCCAATATGGGTGTTGGATTCACAACAATTGGAAGATCACAGGATGCAAAAAAGCATGGTGAGATTAAGTCAAACCACAAGAAAATGTACGGTTATAATGCTATTATGCTACTATCTCTTAGTCTTGTGCTTGATGAATAGGAATATGAAAAGGAGGAGAAGTGGAAATTAGAATTCCTACGGTTTTTATTTCAAGGAGACACTAAGGAACAAATCCTACAGTTTTCCTTTGCTCCATTCCTTTGCACCAAATTCATGAACAGTAGTACCATAGGAAACTTTCCAATTCCGATGTTTTTCATTCACTTTTCCTTTCAAGCACTGGCGATTCTAGTAGGCAGGCTTGAGCAAGGAAAATCCTACACTAAAAAAATGTTTTTGTGCTACTTCTATTACTTTGGACCCAGGCCACTGCCATACTAGCTCAACTCCCAGGCCCATCGACAAATGCACAGCTGAAACGCGCAGAGATAAATAATGATGGCGTTCAAGAGAGTCCATCGTGGATAGCTAAGTTGCCTGGTACCTCACTGCTTGTCATATAGTAGGATAAAATATTTGTATTTCCCGTTACTACGAGTGCTCATTGGACAATATATATAACATGTAGAGTAAAAAAGAGATGCAACAAGTGTACAACCTCTTTGGCGAAGCCATGTCGATCTCGGCGTGATTGGGTTGGCCGGTGAGGATGCTCCGGCTGACTTGGCTGTCGGAGGAGGGGAATAAGATCTTAGGCGCCTGGAGATGGAGCCCGAGGTACTGCTCCACTGTGATGGAGGGTTTCGTCGTTGGAGCAGCTCCAGTGAGTTGTACGACGCTGAGGCTGAAGCACGACAAGAGAGACAACGAACAACGTTAACCTGAGTGGAATTCTAATAGCATCTCCAATACATGACATAAAATACATAACCACAAAGTGCTAGATGTAAAATATATCAGCCGCTCATCTCTGAACTTAACTGTCGAAACTGAATTTAACTGTCGAGACTAAACTTAACTGTCGAAACTGAACTTAACTGTCGAAACTGAACGCACTAGCAAGGTGAGGCTACACATCGGTCGACTGACTTTTTCATCTCTGGTCAGTCAATTTTGCAGCCGTTGGATACGAAATCAAGGGCCTGCGGTTCATCTTCAACCTCCACCCCCTGAGCCGGCCAAACAGCAGCCCCCCGCCGCCGCCCCGAAAACACTCTGCACCGCCGGTCTGCCGCCGCCCCGGCCATCCCTCTCGCCCCCCCCCCCCGTGCTGAGCTTTTTCTCTGGCGATCCCCACGCTACCGCCCCGCCAACGCCCCGCCACCGTCGGCGACCACCGCTCCCATACTGAACCCTAAGATAGATAGTGGGGTACCTCTCCGGCGAGCCCCCGTCCCCATTGCGGCTGGTTCTTCCTTCACCCCGGCGGCATCGGAGTGAAGTGTAGCTAAATCGGAGCAGCATCGCAAGCAAGAGCAAGAGCGAGAGCAGCAGCGCGAGCAAGAGCAATAGCAAGAACAGACCAGGCAGGGGACCGAGAGCAAGAGCAGAGCAGCAGTGCGAGTGAGAGCTAAAGTAGCAACAGGTCCTACTGATGTGGACGTCGCCACCGAGGGAGCGACACCGTGGAGTAAGTGGCCGGCAACGCCGCCGTGGAGGAAGTGGCCGGCGACACCGCCGTGGATGGAGCCGTGCCGTGTCGGCTCGGGACCAAGCGCCGGCAACACCGTGAGATTGAATCAAGAAGAAAATGCGGCGATTAGTGTACAACCTCTTTGGTGGCGCCGATTAGGCCGCAGCTTCATCCGAGGAAACGGTGATTACGATTCTCTTCCGGTGGTGTAGGTGAAGACGGCGGTGTGGGAATGGAGGTGGCGCGAAAGACGAGGGGAACTTCGGGGCAGCTCCTTGGAGGTGGAGGACGGGGTGGCTGAACCGACGAGATGATGAGATTGACGACGGATCCTCATCCGGTACGGTGGATGAGGGACGTCGAGGTGTTGATGTGGACGACGTTGTCGGGGAAGAGGCTCTGGCTGGGTGGCGGACGGAGCAGAGTGTGGGGTTTCTTCGCGGGTTTTCGCGGCCTCGGTGTACGAATGGGTGGGCGGATGGGATGGCACGCAGTGGGGAACCATGGCTTAGAGACGCGCTTGTCCGAAATGTGGGGTAAGTTATGAAAGTACCCCCACCGATTTAAGGCGGTTCTTTCGGTTCAGGGGTACCACGGGCATTTCACGTGTCGGGATTTCACAGGAGGTGGGAGTTTTCGCGCGCGTTGTAATTTTGGAATAGCAAGGCGCGGGTTGAGATGGAGGGAGTTGTCGGAGCACAGCGAGGCAAAGATATATCTTAAATATTTCGGGCTAACAAGGCGCGGGTTGAAGAGGCAGGAGTTTCGCAGCACGATAGACAGAGACGCTAGCTTGAATTTTTGGCATAACAAGGCGCGGCTTGAAATTTCGGAAGAACAAGCTTAAAGTGTACCCAAAAAAGACAATTTGCACCTCAACACGCACAACACACACAAACACCATTTAGACTAGAGTAAGGTACATGTGCATTGCACGCATGAGATTTGGCAACCAAATTATGAATAAATACCACATTATAGCATGCAAGCTTTGAGTCATATATGCATGATGTAGATGTTCGTTTAATTCTTATAGTTCATTTCATTCAAAATCATCTAGTTTTTATAAGAAAGCTAATGTCGGGACCGGTTTTCCAATAAAACCTTTATTGAAAAGCTGACCCTTGTGCTGACCAGTACAGAAGGATTCTTCTTACTGGCAGACAAAACCTTGATACAGAAATCCAGCAGTACTAATTATTATACAAGGTTGAGCTGAGGATGCTCAACAATTTATTACAAGCACGCCGATATTATACATAAAGGTGGATATGACACAAGGGTATGGTGGCATAACTACTGACTCGTAATAAAGGTGGTGGTGGATATGTCACAGTGAAGTGGGTGACACGACTCCGATATCTTATAGCTCATCAAGCGTCGGAGTGAGGCTTGATGATTTTTATTGGGTAGCGGAAGCTTATATAATGCAAGTGAACAACTCCAGGGTCGCACGTGACTGACTGGGACTCCTCTAGGCGTCGGACTCGCTATCGAACTCTTCATCCATAAGATCGCCTTCGTCAACATCTGGACAAATCAACAAGCCAGGTGAGTACTTTGAATGTACTCGCAAGATAGTTCGGACATAAGATATAACAAACGTAAACATGATGCACACGAGCAGATTAGTGATGCACATCCTGATAATAAATTTGCACTGCACAATAATTAAAAAGGAAGTCAGGCGGTAGTCCTCCCAAAATCCTAATGAAAGTAACTGAAGACCGATCGGGTGTCTGAAGCGACGCCTCGAAAGGTAAAAATAAATTGACATGCCGCAGTCGGGCGTCGGAGCGGCGCCACATAAAGGGCTTATATTGAAAAGTAAATGACAGAACGTGCCACAGTCGGACGTCTAAGCGACATCACATAAAGGGCTTATATTAAAAGTAAATAACAACAATGCCACAGTCAGGCGTCTGAGCGACATCACATAAAGGGCTTATATCAAAAGTAAATAACAACAATGCCACAGTCGGACGTCTGAGCGACATCACATAAAGGGCTTATATCAAAAGTAAATAACAATAATGCCACAGTCGGACGTCTGGGCGACATCACATAAAGGGCTTATAGTTTATCATTCGAATTTAAGTAGCTTATGAATTTAAATTATCGCAAGGAAATACTCAACATGTAATCATAACTGGTTAGTCCATCCACATTAATAACCTTCAACCGAGTTTATCAGTCTCAGTTTCATGTTTATTCTTCGGAGACTGTCACTGGGGTTGACACTGAGATTTGACACTGAGACTGACACTGACACTGATATGATATCCAAGTCCTTGCTCATGGACATGGATACTTGAATGGTCTTGAATCTGCAGAGTTTGTACTCTTTAACCACAACCAACAGATTTCAGTAGTCACAAGGACTAGTTCCGTTTACGGTGTTTTAGAAGAAACACGTCTAACCAGTACACACCCATTCCACATTCCGCTGCCAGGAATCACCCTCGGCAATGTTCAAGAAAAACCTTAAGACGGGGAGGCCACAACCTCGAATAGCATGGGATCAAATTTATATCGCGCACTCTAAGGGTGCCTCCCTCTCGGTCCCAACCGGAAACACCCATGCCCCCTGACCGGATGACGGGCTTTAATCCAGGGCCATGGAACCCTCATCACGGTCCCCCTGTTTGGTGTGTACACGGAAAGAGGTTTGCAACTTACTAAACCGCACTCTTTGCAGAAAACATGTGGCAGCACGAAGGGGAAACGAACGGGATCGAGACTTGATCCTCGTTGACACTGGAGTTACACGCTTGACGTAAGACTCGCATGCTTCAACAATACCATCTTACAACCTATCATGCCACCACGGGCTCAGGTTGTCTTATCATATGAACGTATCAAACTTCAAAGCTTACCGGTAGCTTACCTTGCATGTAACATAACATTCACCAGTGCTTATATAAACATGCCATGAGAAAGAACTGCTCGAACAAACATGCAAAACACTCATCATATCAAAGGTTCAAACATGCTTGCCTAGTTCGGAGTAGTCGGAGTCTAGCTCGGTGAAGTTCGCCTCTCCTTTACCTCCTCCGGTATCTATGTATTAAAAAGGAAATCGGATACTACATAAATACCGTGCGTGCACAAAAAGTATCCCAAATATTTTTCAAATAAATATGACAAAAAACTAGACAGAGAAATAAAGATGAAAGAAAAATAATCAAGTCAAAATTATCTTTTGTTAAAAATTTACAAGAATTTTAGTCTGACCTGGGGGTCCCACACATCAGGTTTGAATCTTGAAAACAGAGCGCCTGGCGCCCGAGGGCCGCGGTGGTCGCCGGCGGCGATCCACGGCGAGGCAGGGGAAAAGGAGGGTACCAACGTGTTCACCGAGTTCTTCCGCACCTGTGGGTGGTGGGGTTGAGCGTCGGCGAGCACCACGTCGACGGTGGCCCCAACTCCGGCGGACGGTAGTTCGGGCGAGGTTGGTTCTCTCCAAACAGAGCTGCAAGCTTCAAATTGGGGCGTGGGTTGGAAGCGTGGGTGCACTAGGAGGTTGCTAATAAGGTATGGAAGGCAGGGTTGCTCTCACCGGAGCTGATCATGCCGGAGCCCGAAGCGGATTGGGGCGGCCGGAGTCGGGGAAGAAGACCTCCCCGAGGTCTTCCCAGTGGCTGGGCGTGGCTCTGGAGGGGTGGGAGGAGTGGTCCTGACCGAGGGCGAGCTCGGGATGGCTATTTATAGCCGGCCCGAGGCGGTTGCCAAGAACGGGGTAACTCCGGCGGCGATTACGGCGAGGTAGTGGCCGGACAGGTGGTTTAGGTGGTTGGGCATCAACGTGATGATCCACTGGTTCCACTCAAACGCTAACCTTGGTTGAATTAGACCTGCTCCGTGGTTTCGACGGAACGGCGCTTCGCGGGCCCGTCGGCGGCAGAGAGCGCGCCCTTTGCTTGCCAGGCCACGGCAACGGTGCTGCGGCGTGCACAGAGGGGGGGTGGCCACGCTGAGGCTCCGGGTGGCTTGGGCGGTGCTGCACGGCGCCGAAAGGCAGGGCCGGCCCCTGTTGGCCGTCACGGGTGGCTCTGCCACCGCAGAAGACGCCGGCGCAGGCGGGGCACGTCGCCATCGACGCCCGCGCCCGGCCAAGCGACCTTGCGGCGCTTTGGATAAGGAGGGGGAACAGTAAGCAAGAGGCCAGCGCGAGCACTGGCGAGATTGGTGCCAAGCTCTGAAGAAAACGACGCCGCTGACTGAACTTGACACTGAACACTGAAATTTTCTGAATTTGTGACAGAAACAGTGCTCGCCAGGTGTTTGATGAAATGTTTTTGGCATGTGGGAAATTTTTCTGGAGCTGGTCTTTGTTGAGGTGGCCTCTTGGTGTATCTGGAAGCTGCATGAATTATTTCAGAATTTTTGGAAAAGGAAAAATATGAATTTCACCAAAAATGGCAATTCTGGTCCAAACTTGCAACAAGCAAAATTTGAAAATTTTGAACTGAGGACAAGTGGATCATGATGGATCTAGGTTGGAGGTAGTAAGGACTAGTCAGAGGAGTTTGTTTGGGACCAAAACTCAAAAGGAAACTTGTAGTTCCTTTGTAAATCACCTAGGTCCAAAATAAATCACAGAAATAGTTTTGAGGGTAAAATAAATAGAATAAAAATAAAAAATGGTCTGAAACTTGCTGGAGGTGGGAGTTTTGACTTGATCCAAGGCAGGGATGGGTTTTGGAAGGCAATGTCAATATGTGACATGGCAAAGGAGGAATTTTCAAAAGGGAAAAGAATAAGAAAAACCAAAACTCCATAGGATTTCTTTTTAATAAAAGAATTGCAAAACTCTCCAATATTATTGTGTTGAGCCAACACAATTTTGAAAAACCCTTAAGGCCAAAGATCAAGATTTGGGATGAATCCAAAAAAAATATTTGTTATAAAAGAAAAGTTTTTTTGAAAGGGAGAGTCCTTTAGAACAATTTTAAATAACCCCTTTCAAAACAAATAGAGAATTTTGGGTAAAATCCAGGGGATTTTTTCGGAGTGTTACAACACCTACCCCCTTAGTAAAACTCTCGTCCCCGAGATTTCAGCTGATCCTCAAATAGGTGTGGGAACTCTGCTTGGAGTGAATCCTCTCTTTCCCATGTCACTTCGTCCTCGGTGTGATTGCTCCACTGAACTTTGAAAAACTTAATTGTCTTCTAACAGGTCCTTCTTTGAGACTCCTCCAATACTTTTATTGGGCGTTCCCTGTAGGTGAGGTCTGGTTGCACATCAATGCTCTCATGTGATACTTGCTTCTCTGGGCTGCTTACGCATTTCCACAACTGTGAGACGTGGAACACGTCGTGGACGTCTGACAGCTCCTTGGGTAGGTCTAGCTGGTAGGCTACGGTGCCTCTTCATGCAACCACACAAAAGGGTCCAATAAATCTTGGTGCTAGCTTTCCTTTAACTTTGAACTGTTGCAGGCCCCTCATAGGCGATACTCGTAAATACACAAAATCACCGGGTTCAAAGCTGACTTCACGATGTTTTCGATCGTAATAACTCTTTTGTCGGCTCTGAGCTGTCTTGAGCCGTTCTCTGGCGAGTCTAACTTTCTCTTCAGCTTCCTTCAGCATGTCTGGGCCGAAGATACGGTTGTCTCCTGTTTCTGACCAATTTAATAGAGTACGACATCTCCGCCCGTACAAGGCTTCAAAAGGTGCCATTTGTAGACTGGCTTGGTAACTGTTGTTGTATGCGAACTCGGCATATGGCAGGCTTTCTTCCCAACTGGTTCCATAGGTAAGCACACAGGCTCTCAGCATGACTTCTAGAATTTGGTTCACGCGTTCGGTTTGTCCATCAGTCTGGGGGTGGTATGCTGTATTGAATGCTAGTTGAGTTCCCAGAGCCTGTTGTAAATGATCCCAGAATTTCGAGACAAATTGAGTGCCTCTGTCGGATATTATGGTCTTTGGAACTCCATGCAGGCAAACTATACGAGAGAGATAAAGCTTGGCAAGCTTCTGAGTGGTGTGGGTTGTCTTTACTGGGATGAAATGTGCCACCTTGGTTAATCTATCTGTGATGACCCATATGGCATCATTTCCGTGTTGTGACTGGGGTAGTCCGACAATAAAATCCATCCCAATTTTGTCCCATTTCCACTCAGGTATCCTGTTTGGCTGTAATAGTCCCGCCGGTTTTTGATGCTCGGCTTTAATGCGTTGACAAGAATCGCAACATGCAATGAAGGTGGCTATATCCCTCTTCATACCGTGCCACCAAAATCTTTCCTGAATGTCCTTATACATTTTGGTTCCTCCAGGGTGGATTGAATATGGAGCGGTGTGGCCTTCAGCTAGAACTTGCTATTTGAGGTCCTCCATATTTGGCACGCAGAGTCTGTCACCGTACCACAATATTCCCTCATCGTCTACGATGAATTCTGAGGCCTTGCCCATACTCACTTTTCTTGTTATGCCTTCGATGCTGGGATTTCCATGCTGAGCCTTCTTAATCTGTTCCATTAGAATGGGCTGTATTTCCAAATTTGACACTGTGCCTTCCGTGACCATTACCGAGTTGAGTTTGGTGAATTCTTGTTGAAACTCAGGTCTCAACTTCTGTAGACTGTCGTTACCCGGGCTGGGGTTCCGACTAAGAGCATCTGCCACTACATTTGCTTTTCCTGGATGGTAGTGAATGCCAACATCATAATCTTTCACTAATTCCAACCAGCGTCGTTGCCGTAAGTTGAGTTCTGGCTGTATGAAAATATATTTGAGACTTTTGTGGTCCGTATATATTTCACAATGATTTCCAAGCAAAAAGTGTCTCCACTCCTTGAGGGCATGAATGACTTCTGCCAATTCCAAGTCATGAGTGGGATAATTTTCTTCATGCTTTCGTAGCTGCCGGGAAGCGTATGCGACTACCTTGCCTTCTTGCATTAGTACGCATTCGAGGCCCTTCCGGGATGCGTCACGATATACTTCAAAACTTTTGTGTATGTCTGGTACAACCAATACTGGTGCTGTTGTTAATTTCCTCTTGAGTTCTTGGAAACTTTTCTCGCAAGCTTCAGTCAATTCAAACTTCTTGTCCTTCTTGAGTAACTGCGTCATTGGTTTTGCTATGGTGGAGAACCCTTCAATAAACCTTCTGTAATATCCAGCCATTCCTAGGAAGCTTCGTACATCTGTTACGTTGGCTGGTGGTTTCCAACCAAGTACGGCCTTGACTTTTTCTGGGTCCACGGAAACACCTTCTTGAGTCAATACGTGGCCTAGAAAACCAACCTGTCTTAACCAAAATTCACATTTGCTAAATTTGGCGTATAATTGATGTTTCCTTAATTCTCCCAGTACAATTTTGAGTTGTTCAGCATGCTCTTCTGGTGTCTTAGAGTATACCAGAATATCATCAATGAACACCACAACAAATTTGTCCACAAATTTCATAAACACTTTGTTCATGAGGTGGACAAAATATGCGGGGCGTTTGTTAGTCCAAATGGCATTATTGTAAACTCATATAATCCGTATCTGGAGGTGAATGATGTCTTAGGGATATCTTATGTCCGTACTTTTAATTGATGATACCCTGACCTCAAATCAATTTTTGAGAAAACTTTGGCTTGTGCAAGCTAGTCAAATAAATCATTTATTCGTGGCATCGGATACTTATTTTTGATGGTGACCATGTTGAGTGCTCGATAGTCTATGCATAATCTCAGTGTCCCATCCTTTTTCTTGGCAAATAATACTGGTGAACCCCAAGGTGAGGAGCTGGCTCGTATAAATCCTTTGTCCAGTAATTCTTTTATTTTCTTCTTTAATTCTACCAACTCGGAGGGTGCCATCCTGTAGGGTTTCTTGTATATGGGGGTGGTTCCAGGTGCTAGTTCAATGCTGAACTCTATTTCCCGGTCTGGCGGCATGCCTGGTAGTTCTTTGGGAAATACATCAGGGAACTCACATACCACTGGAACTTTCCTTAGCTCTGAAATGTCCACTTGTTCAACTTTGGTTGTAGTGATTTCGGTCTTTCTTGAGCTACAACTCTTATTGTCTTCCCATGATGATGAGTGAGAATTACAGTTCGATTGAAGCAATCAATAAATCCTTTGTTGGTGGTTAACCAATCCATTCCTAGGATAACATCCAGTCCTTTATTTTCCAATACAATGAGGTTTGCCTGAAACTTTAGTCCTTCAAACTCAATAACCACACCTTGGCAGTAACTCTAAGTGATTTGCTTATTCCCGAGGGACTTAATGATCATGGATTTTTCCAAAGGAAGCATCGAAAAATCATGTTGCAAAACAAAACTCTTTGAAATGAACGAGTGAGAAGCTCCAGAATCAAACAAAACCGTGGCAGGTATTGTGTTGACAGGAAACGTACCGAGTACGATATCCGGGGCATTCTATGCTTCCTCCTTGGTCACATGGTTCAAGTGAAACTTATTTTGATTGTTATTGGGGTTGAAGTTGTTACGCTTGGGTGTTGAATTGTTTCCATTATTGTTCGGCTTTGGGGCCGAGTTTCTTGGCTTTGGGCACTGTTTAGCATAGTGTCCTTCCTCTCCACAAGCGTAGCAAGTAACACCTGGGCGATATGTAAAATCCTTGTCCCTTGCGTGAATTTTTTTGTTTGGGCGTGGAACATTGGTTGTGGGTCTGTTCGTGCCAATCTTCTGAAGGTCGGTCTTGTTCCGGTTGTTGCGAGCATGAGTAGTCTTGTCTCTTTTCCGCTTGCGAAATTCCTCCAAGCCATGGCGCTCATTTTCCAACGTGATAGCCTTGTCCACAAGTGTTTTGAAATCTGGAAAGGTGTGTACGACCAGCTGGCATTTAAGTGCTGGTGCCAGACCGTCCAGAAATTTTTCCATCTTTTTGTTTTCAGTCATATGCTCTTCGTTGGCATAACGAGATAATAGGGTAAACTGACTATTGTACTCAGTCACTGTCATCTTCTCTGCTTGAGGTCATCAAATTCCCTTTTCTTGATCTTCATAATGCTTCTAGGAATGTGTGCCCCATGAAATCCTTCTTTAAAATCTTCCCAGGTCATATTGTTTTCATTGGGGTGCATGTGTAGGAAATTCTCCCACCATGATGCGACTGCTCCCGTGAGGTAGTGAGGTGCATAAAGTACCTTCTCATGGTCTAAACACTGTGCAATTATTAACTTCCTTTCAATGTCTCAAAGCCAATCATCGGCCTCAAGAGGTCTATCAGTGTGAGAGAACGTTGGGGGACGCGTCTACTGTAGTTCAGACAATTTGGAGTGCTGCTGATATGGTTCACGGTGATTTCCCATATTTATAACATGGTTCATCATTTCTTGATGCTGTTGCTGGCTTTGCTCATAAAGGCGGCATACTTGAGAAAATGTTGTTTCACTGCCTTGCTGACTTGACTGCCCCTGTGTGAAATTGTTACTTGTCTGGGTACCATAATTTTCTTCCGGCGGACTTGGCATGGAACGAGTCCAAGGACGAGGCATATTCCGCTCTGGGGTATTTTTGCAAAACTCATGAGAAAAACTGAGTGGCAAAAATAAATATTTTTGAAAAAGCGGAAATTTTAAGAACTCCAACATTTTTCAAGAAAATATTTGATTGCGCATGGAGTAGGACCGCTCAGTACATATCTTACACGAGAGTCGTAATTATACAATATATCACTCAGGATGTGCGTACACATTCCTGACATGTTATTTAGGCTAATGCACTTCTCCGAGAACCAACATGATGCGCACACAAACTACTTCTCACCAAACCTATGTACATATAAACATAGCATACAAGCTGGTACATCACACGGCTGCTAGGCGTACTCAGTCGGAGATGGTGAAAACTTCCTTTGGCCTGCCGAGGGTGAGACCTAGTGGTGCTGGAGACTCAACCTCCTCCTCACTAATAGGCTCCAGGCGCGAAGTACTGGGTTGTGGAGCTGGCGCGGGGGTGGCAGGTGGTGCAGCTCTGACTGGAGTAGGAGCAATGACCTGGTCAAACTCCTCAGTGGTAGGCAGGCGGCGAGCGGTGGCTAAGATGGCAGGTGTATAGGATGCTGAGGACGAGACGAATGTCAGTGGTGGTGCCATATGGAGGAGCTCCCTCCTGTTGGCGGAGCAGCCATGAATGGAATCCATACGAGCTACTACAAAATTGTCCACGAGGTTGTCAAATGTTGCCTCAAGCGCTTTGAGGTACTCAACAAGCATTTAAATAGCATCATCTCTTCCCCCCCCCCCCTAGCGCAAGCGAATGCATAATGACAAGTGTATGGCACGTGGCATGGGAGGTAGCGGTAGAAACGAGTCTTCATGGAAGGAAGAACATCCCGAAGGCGGGCTATTGCCTCACGGGCAGCCATCTGCATGGCATGCCTCTCCGTAGGCATGGCCCTCCCAACGAATCGGAAGCGGCGGAACTCGGAGCGCCCTCCCTTGAACTGAACTGCGGCCTGGTACATAGACAAACTGTCGCTGAGCTTGTGCCGGTAGAGTGTGAACTCCAGACGAACTGCTGGCCCGATCGCGATCTTGGCGATGGAGACGAGGAGCTTGATGAACCCCTCAGGAACATTGGCGAACACCAGTGACTCACAGTCGTTGCTCGCCATCTACAAAAGTAGACAAAATCCCGAATAGTCAAATCATAAATTTATGATGACTAACAGAAAATTGCTACAATATGCAGAATAATAAAATATCACTAGATATGCTAATAACCGATTAGCGATCGCGCCTAGTGGCTTCCTACAGTCAGCCTGGCTCTGATACCAAGTTTGTCGGGACCGGTTTTCCAATAAAACCTTTATTGAAAAGTCGACCCTTGTGCTGACCAGTACAGAAGAATTCTTCTTACTGGTAGACAAAACCTTGATACAGAAATCCAGCAGTACTAATTATTATACAAGGTTGAGCTGAGGATGCTCAACAATTTATTACAAGAATGCCGATATTATACATAAAGGCGGATATGACACAAGGGTATGGTGGCATAACTACTGACTCGTAATAAAGGTGGTGGTGGATATGTCACAGTGAAGTGGGTGACACGACTCCGATATCTTAGAGCTCATCAAGCGTCGGAGTGAGGCTTGATGATTTTTATTGGGTAGCGGAAGCGTATATAATGCAAGTGAACAACTCCAGGGTCGCACGTGACTGACTGGGACTCCTCTAGGCGTCGGACTCGCTATCGAACTCTTCATCCATAAGATCGCCTTCGTCAACATCTGGCCAAATCAACAAGCCAGGTGAGTACTTTGAATGTACTCGCAAGACAGTTCGGACATAAGATATAACAAATGTAAACATGATGCACACAAGCAGATTAGTGATGCACATCCTGATAATAAATTTGCACTGCATAATAATTAAAAAGGAATTCAGGTGGTAGTCCTCCCGAAATCCTAATGAAAGTAAATGAAGACCGATCGGGTGTCTGAAGCGACGCCTCGAAAGGTAAAAATAAATTGACATGCCGCAGTCGGGCGTCGGAGCGACGCCACATAAAGGGCTTATATTCAAAAGTAAATGACAAAACGTGCCACAGTCGGACGTCTAAGCGACATCTCGAAAAGGGCTTATAATGAAAATAAATAACAATGATGCCACAGTCGGACGTCTGAGCGACATCACATAAAGGGCTTATATCAAAAGTAAATAACAACAATGCCACAGTCGGACGTCTGAGAGACATCACATAAAGGGCTTATATCAAAAGTAAATAACAACAATGCCACAGTCGGACGTCTGAGCGACATCACATAAAGGGCTTATATCAAAAGTAAATAACAATAATGCCACAGTTGGACGTCTGAGCGACATCACATAAAGGGCTTATAGTTTATCATTCGAATTTAAGTAGCTCATGAATTTAAATTATCGCAAGGAAATACTCAGCATGTAATCATAACTGGTTAGTCCATCCACATTAATAACCTTCAACCAAATTTACCACTCCCAGTTTCATGTTTATTCTCCGGAGACTGTCATTGGGGTTGACACTGAGATTTGACACTGAGACTGACACTGACACTGAGATGATATCCAAGTCCTTGCTCGTGGACATGGATACTCGAATGGTCTTGACTCTGCAGAGTTTGTACTCTTTAACCACAGCCAGCGGATTTCAGTAGTCACAAGGACTAGTTCCGTTTACGGTGTTTTAGAAGAAACACGTCTAACCAGTACACACCCATTCCACATTCCACTACCAGGAATCACCCTCGGCAACGTTCAAGAAAAACCTTAAGACGGGGAGGCCACAACCTCGAATAGCATGGGATCAAATTTATATCGCGCGCTCTCAGGGGTGCCCCCTCTTGGTCCCAACCGGAAACACCCATGCCCCCTGACCGGATGACGGGCTTTAATCCAGGGCCATGGAACCCTCATCGGGGTCCCCCTATTTGGTGTGTACACGGAAAGAGGTTTGCAACTTACTAAACCGCACTCTTTGCAGAAAACATGTGGCAGCACGAAGGGAAAACGAACGGGATCGAGACTTGATCCTCGTTGACACTGGAGTTACACGGTTGACGTAAGACTCGCATGCTTCAACAATACCATCTTACAACCTATCATGCCACCATAGGCTCAGGTCGTCTTATCATATGAACGTATCAAACTTCAAAGCTTACCGGTAGCTTACCTTGCATGTAACATAACATTCACCAATGCTTATATAAACATGCCATGAGAAAGAACTACTCGAACAAACATGCAAAACACTCATCATATCAAAGGTTCAAACATGCTTGCCTCGTTCGGAGTAGTCGGAGTCTAGCTCGGTGAAGTTCGCGTCTCCTTTACCTCCTCCGTTATCTACATATTAAAAAGGAAATCGGATACTACATAAATACCGTGCGTGTACAAAAACTATCCCAAATATTTTTCAAATAAATATGAAAAAAAACTAGACAGAAAAATATAGATGAAAGAAAAAGAATCAAGCCAAAATCATCTTTTGTTAAAAAGTTACAAGAGTTTTAGTCCAGGGACCTTTCTGTAATGAAACAGAAAGTTTCTAGGGGCTAGATTATAAAAACAGAAAACGTTTCAGTTATGAATACGCCAGTCCAGAGGGGAAACGTATTTTGCCCGAATGCATTTTCAGAAAACGGTTCGAATAGATAGAATAGAGGCTGACGTGGGGGTCCCACACGTCAGGTTTGAATCTTCAAAACAGAGCGCCTGGCGCCCGAGGGCCGCGGTGGTCGCCGGCGGCGATCCACGGCGAGGCAGGGGAAAAGGAGGGTACCAACATGTTCACCGAGTTCTTCCGCACCTGTGGGTGGTGGGGTTGAGCGTCGGCGAGCACCACATCAACGGCGGCCCCAACTTCGGCGGACGGTGGTTCGGGCGAGGTTGGTCCTCTCCAAATAGAGTTGCACGCTTCAAATTGGGGCGTGGGTTAGAAGCGTGGGTGCACTAGGAGGTTGCTGACAAGGTATGGGAGGCGAGGTTGCTCTCACTGGAGCTGATCTTGCCGGAGCCCAAAGCGGATCGGGGCGCCTGGAGTCGGGGAAGAAGGCCTCCCCGAGGTCTTCCCAGTGGCTGGGCGTGGCTCTGGAGGGGTGGGAGGAGTGGTCCTGGTCGAAGGCGAGCTCGGGATGACTATTTATAGCCGGCCCGAGGCGGTTGCCGAGAACGGGGTAACTCCGGCGGCGATTACGACGAGGCAGTGGCCGGACGAGTGGTTTAGGTGGTTGGGCATCAACATGATGATCCACTGGTTCCACTCAAATGCTAACCTTGGTTGAATTAGACCTGCTCCGTGGTTTCGACGGAACGGCGCTTCGCGGGCCCGTCGGCGGCACAGAGCGCGCCTTGTGCTTGCCAGGCTACGGCGATGGTGCTGTAGCATGCGCAGAGGCGGGGGTGGCCACGCGGAGGCTCCGGGTGGCTTGGGCGGTGCTGGACGGCGCCGAAAGGCAGGGCCGGCCCCTGTTGGCCGCCACGGGTGGCTCTGCCACCGCAGAAGACGCCGGCGCAGGCGGGACACATTGCCACCGATGCCCACGCCCGGCCAAGCGACCTTGCGGCGCTCTAGATAAGGAGGGGGAGCAATGAGCAAGAGGCCAGCGCGAGCACTGGCGAGATTGGTGCCAAGCTCTGAAGAAAACGACGCCGCTGACTGAACTTGACACTGAACTCTGAAATTTTCTGAATTTGTGACAGAAACAGTGCTCGCCGGGTGTTTGATGAAATGTTTTTGGCATGTGGGAAATTTTTCTGGAGCTGGTCTTTGGTGAGGTGGCCTCTTGGTGTATCTGGAAGTTAAATGAATTATTTCAGAATTTTTGGAAAAGGAAAAATATGAATTTCACCAAAAATGGCAATTCTTGTCCAAACTTGCAACAAGCAAAATTTGGAAATTTTGAACTGAGGACAAGTGGATCATGATGGATCTAGGTTGGAGGTACTAAGGACTAGTCAGAGGAGTTTGTTTGGGACCAAAACTCAAAAGGAAACGTGTAGTTCCTTTGTAAATCACCTAGGTCCAAAATAAATCACAGAAATAGTTTTGAGGGTAAAATAAATAGAATAAAAATAAAAAATGGTCTGAAACTTGCTGGAGGTGGGATTTTTGACTTGATCCAAGGCAGGGATGGGTTTTGGAAGGCAATGTCAATATGTGACATGGCAAAGGAGGAATTTTCAAAAGGGAAAAGAATAAGAAAAACCAAAACTCCATAGGATTTCTTTTTAATAAAAGAATTGCAAAACTCTCCAATATTATTGTGTTGAGCCAACACAATTTTGAAAAACCCTTAAGGCCAAAGATCAAGATTTGGGATGAATCCAAAAAAAATATTTGTTATAAAAGAAAAGTTTTTTTTGAAAGGGAGAGTCCTTTAGAACAATTTTAAATAACCCCTTTCAAAACAAATAGAGAATTTTGGGTAAAACCCAGGAATTTTTTTGGAGTGTTACAGCTAATCTATTTTAAGATTCATGGAATTGTGCGTCGTAAGACATAAAGTAAAAACAAATAATGGCAAATCATGTAGAAAAACATTTGGGCAATTCTGATATGGAAGATTCTAGAACAAATAAGAAGTGCTTGTGTTTTGATGTTTGTGCATTATGCTTAAGTTCAACCATGGAGTCTTCTAGATTATACATGTGGCGAAATCTGGTGGAATCTAGATGATATCCAACGGCCAGTAGTGCTCAAATTTTCCATCTTTGGACCATCGGATTCGCCTCATCCAATGACCATCTTTCAAAGTTAAAGTTACCCGCACACAATATAAAAAAATATAAAATATAATATATAGGGGTATAGATATAGATATGTGATGCAAAAGCCGTCCATCATCTCCAATTAGAATAGTGTGTCCATGCACGGATGCGACGTGGCCAAATGATGTCTGCCATCGGTATCTCAAATTCAAATTAGTCTGGCCTTGTTCAATGTGTATACATTACAACATGCTCGTTTCCAAACCACACCGCGCAGATCTCCGTTATATTCATGCATGCATGGGTTTCAAACATCAGGATCTCTTATTCAAATATTTGAATTCAACTTTACATTGATTGTGACCTCACCTATTCAGCTATTCTTTTACACCCACACAGTAGTCGTCTCTTTATAATTGTGCCACTAACTTTCTCTCGTGCATGCATGCACACACACTACCAGTCGGCATTATCCATCGCACGCATGCAATCTTTTTCTTCATGTCGGTCTCCCATGAAGGCACACGCCAACACACATCCCCCTCTCCATCATATTGGGCATTCTTTATCTATGTATGTGTGTATATAGCTAGGTCTTTCATAGTTTTCCACACAAATCGATCAATCGATATATCCAGTGAGGTCTCACCCTCTTTCCCACGTCCACATCGATCAATCTATACCTCTCTATATAGGATTAACATATATAGCTAATACACCCACATTAATTATGTATCCAACGTCCCCCTCTCATCATCCATGCCTTTCGCTTCATCTCTCAGACGCGTGCACAATGGCAAAGACAGGGGGCAGTAAGGGCCCTGCCCCCTCCCCCCTAACATCACTATATATCAAGGCTAATATGAATGTGATCATTAGACAATTGCTGCTAAAAATGGTTTAAGTTCATGAATTGACCCTCCTCATAAAGGATTAGCAATGCTTGGCCCCCTAGCTCATTTATTTTTCATGGCTCCGCCACTGCGTGCATTAGCGCACGTGTTCGCCCCCCTCTCTCTAAATATCGATCTCCACTTGTGCATTCCTTCATAGTCTCCCTCCACTTGGCCCCTCGCACCACCTTCTAGCCCCCCACCGAATTTTGCCACATGTACAATCTAGCAGACTCCATGGTTGAACTTAAGCATAATGCACAAACCTCAAAACAACAGTGGTTCTCTTTTGTTCTAGAATCTTTTGTATCATAACTGCCCAAACATTTTTTCTAGTTGAATTGCCATTATTTGTTTTTACTTTATGCTTTCCAACACACAATTCCATGAATCATAAAATAGATTAAGGGCTTCTTTGATTCAAAGGATTCTCAAAGGAATTTTGGAGGATTCTAATCATTAGGAATTTTTCCTATCTTGGTTGTTTGATTCGTAGGATTGTAAACAATAGGAATTTTTCCATATGATTCATTTGCACTAGATTTCATAGGAAACATCCCATCCACTCAAACCTCTTTGAAAGAATTCTGCATTTTTTCTATGCACAATCAAACACTCGTACAATCCTGTAGGATTCAAGACAACATTCCACTATAATCCCATGTTTTACTATTCTCGCGTTCTTAGCTTTTTTATAAAAACTAATTGATTTTGAATGAGATGAACTATAAGAATTAAACGAAGGGCTACATCAGGCATATATGACTCAGAGCTTACATGCTATAGTGTGGTATTTATTCATAATTTGGTTGCAAAATCTGATGCGTGCAATGCACGTGTACCTTACTAGTACTTCGAGTTTCTGCAAAACACGTAAATTAGAATACCAATGGCACGCTACATAGTGTCTCTCTTACAGTTCATGAAGCCACGTGGCACATGTGTAGGCGTTGTGGCGACCTCCTTGCGTGGATTGATCACAGTGACGTGCTGCTGGTTCCAGAAGAATGTACTCGTCCTCCTTAAGCCATACTGGTGGTACATGCATGAAGCGAAGATGTGCACGCACGCCATGCATGCACTCATTCCTCGCACGCACACGCGGGTACACGGGCGGACGCAATTTTGTACCAAGATCCACCCCATGTGATAATTTGATGCGTGTAAAGTCATTCACTTCATTGATGGTCAATTAATACAACGCATGCAAATTGAGTGGACGTGAGGGCGGAAGAAAGACATATTACTCCACTACGCGCATGCGAGTAGTTAAATTGTGGGTTGCTAGTAGTACTTCCATTGGTCTCCTTCGTATTTTGTGCTAATTTTTGATAGTAACATAATATTTACGCATTTGAGCAGTGTAGTACTTGAAATTTATGTTCTGCTAAACTCATCGGGAGCCGTTTCGGGCCTCGAAACCAAAACCATCAATTCATCTTTACCTTGTTCCTATCACATTCGAAAGCCTGCTCACACCTACTAGTAGTACGTACCAAACCTGAACGTGTTCCCACTATGCAGGTATTAGTACTAGTGCTAGTACTTAGGTTATAAAAAGGGGAACTACCTAACCGAAAATCACTCTACCTTTCCTCCTCATAAGTGCTTCTTCTTCGTCCGTCGTTGCCATGGCCGGTGAGCGGAGCTCTAGGTCGAGAACTACTCGTAACAAGGGAGCGGCAACCAAGGCTGTGGAAAAAAAAGAGAGGGCTCGCCGCCACGCAGAGACCTCGAAAGATCTCTCACAGGCAGGCGATGGCTCCCAGGAGCGCCCTAGCCGCGGAGGCGAACATGCCGAGTCGGCGGAGCTGGAGTCATTATCCCTCGACGGCATGCCCGATCAGCTCAATAAGCAGAAGGAGTTCATCCAAGGCTTGATGGAGTTGCTGAAGGAGAGCCTCGACGACATGCCCGCTGAGCTCAAACAGCAGGGGGAGTTGACCGCCGGCTTGGTGATGCTGCTGAAGAAGAGCATTGCCTCGGAGAAGAAGGCGACCGGCGAAATCCTGCGACTTCGGGAGGACAATGCGAAGCTCTGCCACGAGATCGACCTGTTGAAGGAGAAGAACGTCGGCTGGAAGAAGCTGCATGAGAATAGTAGTTCCTCGATGAAGATGCTGCAGGCCCTCGCCATGGAACAGAAGGAAGAGTTGGTGAAGCTCCGCATCGAGCACCCGGCTGCTGTCAAGGTACGTAATATGGCCGTGGAACAGATGATGAAGGCTCGCGTCGAGAAATGCCGCATCATGGACACAGTGATGAAGATGGCGGAGGAGACGCGCAAGGAGATGGAGGTCGTGGAGGCGATGAAGAAGCAGTTACGACTCCGTGGCGAATTAGATCATTTGGGGTGATAATCTTCCTTCTTCTTTTGCTCCTGTGTTTCATATTTTGCTTCGGGTGTTTCGCCACACGTGTCACGTTCTCTGCGAGGCATGAATAGAACAATGTTTTTTTGAGGGAATGAATAGAACAATGCTAACAATGAGATGACTAGCAAATTATATCATTTTTATCGCCATATGGCACTGGGCTGCTGTGTTTCGTGCTCCTCCGTCGCAGTACTACTCCAGTGGAAAACTTGAGTATACCGCACGATTCTTTGCTCCTCCTCGATCAGGTCGTCGGCGCATTTATATGAGCAGTCAAATCACAAGGCCCCGCCTTCCAGCAGTAATGAGCCGTCAAATCACAAAGGCCCTCGCCTCTCGTGAAACCGACCAAGCTAGACTGCCCCGCCCTCTAGCCTTTTAAAAAATGTATACTTTTGTACAACAGAAGTATCGATGGATTGCGCCATGGAGCAAAACTTGAAATTAAAAAAAAGATGGTACAAATAGAGAGCGCTTGTCTCCAAATTATGCATATAGTACTATTAAAAAAGCTAGTACGTGCTTAATTGGGGTGCTGAATTCTATTAAAGAAATACTAGTAGTATGTACATACTGAAGAGTTAAAGTAACGAGAAGAAACATAACATAGTTCTGCTGGGTCTCAGCACAACACACCCCTCAAATTAAACTAAGCACACCTGAAATTAAACTATGCAACTAATACGGTAGACACTGCATTAGAAGTTTAGAACCACCATGAGCAATGACACTGCCACCTTACTCGGAGTCCTCGTCCACGTCGTCGACTTCGTCCTTGTCCCTATTCCTCTTGGCCGATACTTCTTTGCTTGAACCGTACACTTGGCTGTTGCTCTTCATCCAACCCTTGTAGATATTGAAACAAAGGTAGCCATCCATTGCAGCATAGTGGATGTGGTCTATATCTAGTACATTCCGCTGCCATGCATGACGATGAAACGTGTATGGAGGTTTTACCAGTTTACCGTACGAAGGATGAACCATGGCTCCTGCCAGGGTCAGCATTGAAGGCTGAAGAGAGGACACCAGCCGATTGTTCTGGAGGTCGAAGGTGTTGCCTACAACGAGGCCTACCCGACACATGACTTCTTTGTCGTTACCAAAGTCTACAGTAACGAATTTGACTAGGTTGCTCCCGAGGAAGTCCTTAAAATCCTGGCACTCAACGTCGGCATGGCATATTTGGTAGACCAAGCATAAGTCATGCATGCAAAACTGGATCACGGCGGGCTTCTTCGTCTCTTCGTTCTTTAGATCCTTCTCTCATCCCAGGACTATGGTGTACTCAACATCTAGCCCAGCGACCCACTCATCATCTGAGTTTTCGAACATGCGTCTGAAGCGAGAAAGGCATCCTTTCACCGTCGTGGAAGAACGGGTGTAGATGACGTCGAACTAATCGCCGGTGATGGTTCTAACCTTGTACTCGCCGCCGATCATGGATATTTGGGATGCCATGGATTTGGGAGGAGGGTTAGGATTAGTGGAACTGCCGTAATGTGAATGGACAGGACGACTAGGAGCAAACTTCCGTAGTACTGAAGGACGTGCGGGGATGAGTAGGAGCGAACTGCCAGCGTGCAAACGGCAAGGTAGTGGCTTTCATTCTCCCATGATACGGGCTTCCGAGAGCCCTTGGATCTGAGATCGAACGGTTGCATGGCATGATTCTAGACCTATGGGTGAAGATCCTATCCTGGAGGGTTATTCTGCAAATTTTCAGCAACTTAGCATGCGATCGTTTGATCTCAGATCCAAGGGCTGCCAGCATCCCGTATCATGGTCGCGCCTACCACGACCGTCGTGTCGCTCGCGCGGTCGCGCCCTTGGAGATTTAACACGGTGCGTTAGGCTATCTGATGTTGGCATGTCATACATAGTCATCACTTAGTCACTCATACTACAACAAGGTTGGCTATAAGTGTATTTTTTTTACTCCTCTCTATCTCTTTCTTCGTACTCAAGGAAGAAACGGTGCTAGTAAGCGCGTCTATTTATTGCATTTGCCAAGGAGTGACCTCTTCCAATGAAATGGTGTTGCTAAGTTTGCTTCATTTAATTAGCTATAGACTCAAAATTGTCTTTTCACCTAGGTACACGCGCTTAGCACCGTTTCTTCCTTGGGTCACCAAACTAGTCTCTCTCTTCTTGATTAACTTGCCACATCAGACTTTATGCCTATGTGGCAAGCTTAAGCACCTGTAGGAGCAAGTAAAAGTAAGTACAATAGTGCGCTTTACATGACATTTTTGCATATGTGGAGGAAAGAGAGGCAAGGAAAAAGTGGAGAAGTGGGCTCTCATGCAAGAGCCAGCCTCTACTACATGGTGGAGCATTGGGAGAGGCACCTGTATGGAGGTGGTCAGGAATCTGGGAGACTCACGCCGGTCGTAGCACCGCAGTTAAAATGATAATGGCAAGTCAAATCTCGGGGCCCCACCTGTCCAGCAGTAACTCGCTGTCAAATCACACAGCCCTACGTTTGCAGCAGCCTACTCCCTCGTCTTCTCACGTCTCTGTCGAACCGACTAGGCGGAACTGCCCCGCCGCCTACCGTGCAGGAAAAGCCCCGCCCTCGACTTTTAAATATTATACAGTATACTAATTTTGTATCCATGGATTGCGCCCGCGCCATGGAGCAAAGCGTCTAGAAAACGGAGGAGAGACGGTGGTCTTGCAATAGAGAATAGGGAGAGGCGAGACGGTGGTTTTGGAATGGAGATGATGGAGAGGAGAGGAGGTGGTTTTGCAATGGATAATAGGGAGAGGAGCGTGCGGCAGCGATTTAGGATTGGACGAAAGGGCCGGCGCGCTCTGACTGGATCAAAATCAATTTACCCTTCAATTAAGAAAGCGACCCCACATTAACTAGTCTCCGTTTTATTCTGGGTCATAATTGACCATGATTTTCGCACATAAAATATATGTTATACGTTGTATACAAGGCCACTATCAAAATTACAATTTGCAACTATACAAGGCCACTAACATTAATCGAGGCAAAATTGATGGCGTTTCCTCGTACTAGCACCCGAGGACATTAATATCCCTTGTGTGCATGCGGGAGTGAGAAGGTTAGCTTGCATTCCCAACATTAATCAACCAATGAGGAGTAAGAGGGTTGGCTTGTTGTCCTTGGGAGAGAAAAACCACATTAATTAACATGACAGTCAAGGTGACAAGCTAGCTTGCAACATTGACTTAAACATAGCATTGATTTTTACCTTGGTACCTGTAATATGAGTTTGTGGCCTTGTATACAAAAATGGAGGGAGTATAATTTGAAAGTACATTCAGATACGAACCAAATGATACAATTTTTGGTGACATGCATTCACATTTTGCTTGTCAAATACAGTATGTGGTCAAACTTTGACCCAAAATATGCGAAACAACAAAAAAAATACTTCCAAGACCAGCGCCGCTCTTCCGCTCTTCTCCTCTTAAACCACCGTCGCTCCTCTCCTGTTCCAATCTAAATGCAGTGCCGCTCCTCTCCTCTTCCATTTCAAAACCACCGCCCCTCCTCTCCTGTTCCAGTCCAAAACCAGCGTCACTCCTCTCCCGTTCTAATCCAAAACCAGCGCTTCTCCTCTCCTCTTCCATTCAAAAACCACCGCCGGCAGTGAAGGTGCTGTGGAGAAGTAGATCGAATGAGGAGTACAACCGATACATGAGGATCGCAGACGGCGACCCTGTGAAGCTAGCTAGGATGTTGGAGATACAGTCTTGGTTTGACAACAAGGACCAACTAGCGGCGACGGCGACATCCATGGCCAAATATCTGCAACAGAGCGAAAAGGCGGCGATACTCCCGGAGGGAGTCGCGCCGGAGTACAAAAAGCTGCTCCTCTGGGCCATGGAGCAAACAGATTCACCGAATCCGATCGTGAGGGAGCGGTGGTGGGAGTATCGATCCCAGATGGAGCATCCGCCAGAGATTGAAGGATCGAGCATTTACAGGGTGCCGTTTGTGAGGGTGTCCTGCCAGAGCGAGCTGGTGGAGTCTTCGTCGACCGAACCCAACTGCAAGAGGTGAAAAGCAGTTGGCCTGACGACGCTTCCCCGCCATCGTCTCCCTCGCCGTTCACATCGTCTCTTGGGGCGGCTGTTTGCCGCCGAGGAATAGGAGGGGGCTGCCCCCACAGCCCAATAGTCGGGCAGGTTGTGAATTGTCAGGAGGAGCTTAGGGTTGTCAGTATTTGCAGGTTGTGAATTGTGTTTTGTGTTCTGTATTTTGAGAGTACTTTCAGATATGAATGTCTTTTGAATTTCAGATTTGCAGTATTGAGCATATAAAGTATTTTATGAATTCTAGAGATCTATTTTTCGCACTTAAAAATGTAGTTTCATAGGAGTATAAAAGTGCAGACAATGTGATTCTCAGAGAAGAAACTGCAAGTTTCAGTTTCAGATTAGAAACTGCAAGTTCAGTTTCAGATAAGAAACTGCAACTTTTAGAGGAAGAGCATTTATATTAACATGGCATTTTCAAACAGGGTTATCATCATGTTGGAAGTTTTATTCATGGTCGAAAATGGAACTACCGGCCAATTAACATCATGCTGATCAACATTCATGCATAGCACATCTTCATATGATGCACAGTCAAAATGCCCACACAATGTCGAGTGTGCGAAACACAGAGAAAACGAGGGACGAAGTTTTGGCAAGTGTTGGACGTGGTTTTGGAGGTCCATAGGCCTGTTTGTATTTTCTTAGGGCCGTCACGTATCGACCGGCCTATGGACCTCCCATCTGAGATTTTATTTTTGGCAGCCCAATTTATGTTATTTTTGAAGAAAACGCAGAGGTCTGTTCTATTTTTTTTATATAAGAATAGGAACGCCAGGTCCAACTTATGTTTCCCTTCTAACTATATTATATATATTTAAATTATTTTATATGTTGACTGGTTAGTTCACATACTCCCTCCTTTTCGGTTTATAGGGATTATCTCAAAATTTTAGTTTTTCCATTTTATAAGGCTCAATTTGGTTGTTTTCCATCACATGTTCAGATTCCAAGGTGCATTAAATCATTGCATGCAAGTATTAAGAGAAAATTGACCAATGCATGCATTGCAATTTATGCATTGATAAACATAATTTTTTGAGGAAAACAAGTGCATTAATTAGGTGCTTTTGCAAACTACAAAAAGTATTCCACCATTCATCATCTACCTTGGTTGGTGAGATTTTTGAATTGAGCCCTATAAACCAAAAAGGAGGGAGTAATTGGCAAATAGATCTCGCTACCACCCCCCGCCTCCTGACTCCGGGCGCGCCTGCCCCCCTCAGCAAGTCCGCTCGCGCGCCCCATGGAGTCGCCGGCCATATCCACGGGGGAATGGCTAGAAGATAGGCAGATGTACAAGATGCATCTCCCACATGTCTACAAAGCCTTCCCGCGGATGCTCCAGCCACTCGACTCCGTCGCGCCGGCGGTGCTGCGGGAGACTCGAGGGAGGAGATGGAGGGAGCGGGCGATGCGGATCCGCGACGATGCTCTCTCCTGGACCCAGTGCACGCGCGAATGGAGGGAAGCAGAGGAGGAAGCTGTGAGGGAGGAAGCCGAGGAGGGACCGAATCCGTTCTCTCACTCGTGCAGGTATGCTCGGATGTGCAAGGATCATGTGTATTGGGAGCTGCTGAATCTAGCCCTGCGCATCTACTTCGAAGGATATTTCTCAGAGAAGCATAGGATGCCCCACCCCAGTGAGCTGCCGATTGCGTTCATTCAATGGGCGAAAGGAGAAGTGAATTCAGGAGATCCACGCCGTGCTGTGAGATGGGAATGCTTGACTGGACTCCTGCCCACCAGCACGCCACCGGAGCCGGAGCAGGTGGATCCCCTACCTTACCTCTCCCCCAAACATGTAGAAGATTGAAATTAGGCTTGCAATCTGCTTCAATTGAGTTGTCTGGTGGTTATTTCTGCTTCTTGAGAGACAACATCTGGCTGGAGGATGAGCAGGAACCAGGAACTCCGATGAATTTCCCCTATCACAATGGGGGGAGCGCCGGTTGGGCAGTGGTACGGCCCACCTCCGCCCCAAATGGGGGCACAATATGGGCAGGCTCCTGTAATTGCCCAAGATCAATCTACTGGTGGTTCTGACTCTCAGATCAGTGGGAAATCTCAAGGCAAGAATCAGCAAAAGAAGAGATAGGACATCCAGAAAACTGCTCTTGCCCCTGCTTCGGGCCTTATGGCATACTCTGAGGTGATCTGCTACAACTGTGGGGAACCAGGGCATCATTTGGATAAATGTGTCAAGCCCAAGAGTTGTTTTATCTACAAAATGGTTACCCGTAAAGTTGAGAATTGCCCTGTCAAAAGGAAAACCCACAGTTCTGCTAGATATGTTGGAAGTGTTGCTCCAGGATTATGTCCACCATTGACAGAATTTTCTGTGACATAGAATTAGATAGTTTCTTTCCCCTTTCTAGTTGTAGAGCTCTGCCCAGATTTGGTAGTGACCACACTCCTTTGCTCTGGGACTCTGGTCTTAACCAAACTCCAGAGAGCAATAGTTTTAAATTTGAAAAGTGGTGGTTTCTTAGAGAAAATCTGGAATGAGCCTACTGGGAGCAGCTGCCCCCTAGAAAATTGGCAGATCAAAATCAAGAGATTTAGAAGAACTATCAAAGGGTGGAACTCCAATGAGGAAGCTAATCTTAGAAGATACAAAAGGCTTCTCCTCCTTGAGTTTGATTCTCTAGATATTAAGGCAGAAACCACTAACCTCTCTGAGGCTGAGACTAATAGATTAAACTTTGTCCATGGAGAGCTCAAGAAAATTTGGCTTCAAGAAGAAATCAAAGCCAAACAAAGGTCTAGAGATAGGAACATTAAGGAGGGTGATAGAAATACTGCTTACTTCCATGCAATAGCTAACCAGAGGAGGAGGAAAACCCTCATTCACTGCCTTGATGGCCCTAATTGCCATGTTACTGAGGTAGATGAGATGCTGAAAGTGGCTAGTGACTTCTACAAAGACCTGTTTAAGAAAGAAAACCCTTCTGGGTTCTCTCTATAAAACAATTTTTTCTCTGCTTCTGAAAAAGTCTCTCCTGCTGAAAATGAGCTGCTAGAAGCCCCTTTTTCAGAGACAGAGGTGAAGGAAGCCATTTTTAGCTCTTATCCTGATGGGGCTTCTGGTCCTGATGTGATTCCCTTCTTGTTTTACCAGCATTTTTGGGACTTGGTGAAAAATGATCCGTTAGATCTTTTCCAAGCCTTTCATAGAGGAGAGTTGGTTCCAGCAACTTACTCATGGGGGGTCTGTTGGGGTCAAGTTAAATAATTATGAAAGTGATTTTTTCCTTGCTGGTAAAGGCCTTAGGAAAGGTGACCCCATCTCCCCACTTTTGTTTAATTTAGTAGTGGATGTTCTTACTAAAATGTTGAGCAAAGCTGCTGATCATAGTCTGATTGCAGGACTCTGTCCTGAGGTCTGCCCTGGTGGCATCATCTGCCTTCAATATGCAGATGATACCATCCTTTTCTTAGACAATGACTCCACACATGCTAGCAATCTGAAAACTGTTCTAACCTGGTTTGAACAAGTCTCAGGCATGAGAATCAACTACTCTAAAAGTGAACTCATCCCTATCAATATGGATGATCAGGAGTTAGTTGACTTCCTCTCTATTCTAGTCTGTAATAAAGGTAACTTCCCCATTAAGTACCTAGGTATCCCTCTCCACTATGATAAACTGAGGAGAGAGGATATCCAACCCCTTCTGTATAAAATCATTAAAAGGATTGCTTGGTGGAGGGGCAAACTTCTCTCTTACGGAGGTAGATTGATCCTCATACAAGCTTGTTTGGCTAGCATTCCAGTGTATCTCCTCTCCTTCTTCAAGTTCCCTAAATGGGCAGTGAACCTCATCAATTCTCAGATGTCTCATTGCTTGTGGAATGATTTTGAGGGAAATAGGAAGCTACACCTTGCTAATTGGGCCCTAGTCTCTATGAAAAAAGATTTTGGAGGCCTAGGCATACCTAACCTCCAAGAAATTAACATCTGTCTTCTAGGGTCTTGGATTAAAAGATTATATGAGGAAGACCTGAAACCCTGGAAGCTTCTTATTGCCCATAAATACCTAGGAAATAAACCTAATATTTTTGTCCCTTCCTCCAACCCTAAGACCTCTAGATTCTGGAAAGGATTAAAATCTATTATGCATGCTGTGAAATTTGGCTATAGATGGAACATAGGGGATGGGAGCAGAACCAGGTTCTGGGAAGATAGTTGGTTTGGCACATCCCCCCTAGCAGTCCAATTTTGGCCTATTTACTCTGTCCGCAATGAGCTTAACAAAAGTGTCAATGAAGTTTGGGACGGTCAATGCCTAAAACTCTCTTTAACAAAAGCATTACCTTTACTGCCGAGCCGGATGCCCTGATTTGGCAGCTGGACAATAAGGGGAAGTATTCCTCCAGTTCCCTCTATCATGTACGCTATCAACTTTTGAGGGGTTCAACCCATGTTTATCCCTGCTGTCTGGAAATTGAGAGTTCCCCCTAAAATTCATGTATTTCTCTGGCTTCTCTCCAAAAACAAATTGATGATTAGGAATAACCTTAGGAAGGGACACATCATCAAACCCCTTGATTGTGTTTACTGCTTGGAACAAGAGTCTTGTTCTCACCTATTTTTTAAATGTATAGTTGCTAAACATCTCTGGGTCCACATTGAGGAATATTTCTCTAGTCAGATTGGCTCATCTTTCGAATCTGTCGCCAGATTCTGGATTGCTACCAAAAAGTGCTCAGTTTTGAACACTGTTAGCTCAGTTGTCCTTTGGTGCCTCTGGAAATATAAAAATGCTATGATTTTCAGTAACACCTCCTGGATTTCCATTCCGCAGGTCTTGAGGTTGATCAGGAACATGGTGAGGAACTGGGCGATTCTCTCCTTCGGATCGGACAAGGACAAGTTGATGAGCTTCATGGAAACCCTAACAAGATCCCTCCAAAAACCGTTGGCAATCACTTGTGGCTGAACAAGGCTTGACCTGCTTTGGGGCTGGACCCGTGGGCTCGTCTCAAGATCTCGGATGAAGATGATGGGCACCTGGCGCCGAAAAAGAGGGACATCCACCATGCTACGCCTTCCAGACTGGTGTCTCCGCTTGCTTACTGATCGCCGCAGGCTGACACGACCCCTCGGCTGAAGACCATGAAGGCTTCGCTGGACCCTCCTTGTGTCATTTGAGTGCTCTATCCGCTCTGCCTTTGGCACCGCTCGGGTGATTTGTGTTATTCAGAGAACTTGTTCATCCACCCCCCTAGCTTGTAGCTTTTCTACCTTTGATTTCGAACTGCTCTTTGAGCTGTTGTATCAGAATATGTTGTGGTTTCGTTCTCAGCAATGGAACCGGGGAGATGCTCCCTGTTTTTCTAAAAAAAATATTTCATATGTTATTATATATTATTTTTATTGTCATCATATATTTAACAGATACTTACATATGTAAGAAAACAATATCCCACATCTTATTAACTTATAAAATTAATTTCTTAACAAATAAAATCCTGGATTGTTTTGGCACGAAAATCTTAGTGATTGTGTACAAAAGCTTGGTAAGATTTAAGGACGAATGTAATAATATCACTTACTATTTAAATATATTTATAACAAAATGCTCAGCTACTTTTTATTTTTTGATAACATTGCAGGCCCAACCCAACATTATAATTAGAATCAACCCAGCAAAATCGTGTATTTCGAGAAAGTGCAAATGGCCTGTACTTTTTTAGGAAATAAAATAAACGGGTCGCATGGACACTACATTATTTGTTCACCCAGCCCAGCTAATGGCTGTAATTCAAAAAAAATCAAATTGACTGTAAATTCTACCTCACAAAAAAAGACTGTAAATTCTGAAAAAATAGGTTGAATACGTGCCACGTTTTTGGAGGCTGAAATGTGGGCCAATAGGTCGAAGCCAATGCAAGGGCTGTCAATTTAGTCAACAAATGATTCTGACATGTTAGCCGTTGGATTTACATCCAACGACCGGCATCCATCTTCAATCTCTCGTCTTCTTCCTCCAACGCCGCCGGGACCACCTCCCGCCTCCTGCTGCTAGCAGCTCTACTTAGCACGCTTCACTATGAAGCGCTACTCCACCGTTGGCCAGGCCATCCCTCCACCCCTCCACACCTCCTGTTCTTCTCCACCGACTGTCGAACCACACCGCACTAGAACCAGTTAACCCTCGTACACCTCTCCGTCTGCGACTCTACTCCCGCGTCTTCCCATCTCCGGCCCGTTGTTGTCTGGGGCCTCGTCGTCGTCCACCACCTTGGATGCGCTCGGCGCGGCGTGGTTAACGTGGTCAACGAACGACACCATCGGAAGTAGACTGTGCGTGGAGAGGCTGACAGCTGGGTCCATGGCCGCACACAAGGAAATGCCTCCTTATTACGCGCAAAATAATGATTCCTCCACCTGACATCTGGGACCCACCGAAAGTACCTCTGTATTTCGCGAAATAAAGTGCCCCCCGCTGACATGTCAGACCCACCAGCTATCTTCGCACGCAAGGAAGTGCCTCCTTATTACGCACACAAAAATGAATATTCCCCGTGCCAGCTGGAACCCAGCATAGTGGGAGGCTGACTTGTGGGCCTACCAAGTTGACGGGGACGGAGGGCTTTGTCAACTTAGTCAATATGAACGATTCTAGCTCCTGTTACCGTACGATGTTCATCCAACGGCCGTAGTGCTTCTTCAACCTCTGGTCTTCTTGCTCCAGCCGCCCAAACCAGCGCCGGTCGTGCCGCGTGCTCCTGCCTCCCGTGGCCGGCTGTGATACCGCGGAGGTCCCACCGCTGGCCACCGCTGGCTGGCCACACTACAAGAAATATGTCAACTTGTGACCCTCACTATTAGCCGCTGAAAGGTCATAGTTTTTCATTTGCGACCTTTTTGTGACGAAAAATAGAAGGTCAAAAGCTGGCGGTCGTAAACTAAAATTAGTGACCTTCAACAGAAGGCCGTTCAACCCATGACCTTTTGTTTTGTATCTGACGTGGCAAAATTGCGACCAATTAAAAAGGTCACTGACAAGATTCATCCCGGTCCGATTCGGTGTTTTACATGAGGCCGAGCCCATTAATTCAGCATTTTTATATTTTTTTTTCCTATTAATTTTAGTCAGCCACATGGGCCAGGCCCAACATTTCAGCCTTTTTATCTTTTTTTCTGCCAAATTATGTTTAACCAAATGAGTCCAGCCCAATGTTTTTCAGGTTTTTTCTTTCCTGGGCCTTGGCCTTTCCACATTCATTTATTTTCGTTTCATTTTTTCTACCCAAAATATTTGTCCAATATAATTTGATCCTTGGCCTCTTTAAGGTCTAACTCCAGCCCATTTAACGAACATCTTCAAACCAGATTGAATAACAATATGAATCACCACTAATTAGCTGAATATTACAGAAATATCTCAAAACTCGCATTCTACAAATTTCCATCACATCCGTATTTTATACAGATCCAAGCAACCTACAACATTATGTATTCAAGCATTCAGCTGCTGAAATACTCTAGAACAGGAAAAAATAAATAGAACTATCTAGTGCTTCACAACAAGAAAACATGTAGTCTGCTTCTTCCAATACCGCTTCTTCCTTAGCAATGATAGGCTGATGCAAAACATCTGGGCATTCAAAAGAGAACAAAAAGTATGTCACTGATAAAAGAAATATTGCACGAATACTTTTAAAATAAAAACTGAAGACACATGAGTATTTTATCATTCTACTTATTATTATTTTAGCAAGATCATTCTACTTATATGGAATATGCCTGTTAATCAAAATTGGGAATTGAATTGGCACATATGACAAACTTAGAATCAAACAAGCATGGAATGTTTTCATCTTGCCATCTACTCAGGTTTACTAATGTGTGTGTCACATGATACATGCATCAAGCATAAGGCCCATATCTGTTCAGCAAGATGAGTACATACCTTACTTTGTGTCGATGCGATGGATGGGGCTGCACTTGAGCATATGGTCCGCATCATCGTTGACGCTGGACGTCGCATGTACTTGTCCATTTAGAAGTATGCCATGCAAAATGTTACACATGCAGGTATTAGCATAAAGTAGAGCTTCTACAGTACATGCAAGCTTTAGATATGAAGGACCAAGCAAACTGTTCTGGAAATATCAAAAGTTACAGAAAAGCATGTATTGGCCAATTAGCACGAACATGGGTAAATCACATAACTAAGTACAATTCAAAATCCTAGCCGCCACAAAATTTCTTTAGCCAACAGAATTTATATAAAAGATCTTTTTGCAATACAATTATCTTATGTACATATGAAGGACACCCAAATAATTTGAGATGGAAACAAGTACATCTACGAATCTAACATGTATAGTGGCACCAGCAAAAGAGCAAGACACAAAAGAATTTTAGCTTTACATAATGTTTACAAGAACAGGACCCTGATACAGGATTTAGCTTGTCCTCAACACTGTTAACAAGGTACTGAAAGTAGTTATGTGCATCAGCCTCACCAAGTAGCTCTTATCATGAATTGGTTGCTTTTACAAACTGTACTATATTTCTGGACAGCAAACTAAATAGACGGCTGCTCTCAAACCGTACATCCAAACGAAGCAAATAAGTACTCTACGGAAACCTTATAACATGCTTTACAACTCATATGTAGAAGCCAACTTGAAATTATGAGCATAACGAACTCGCTTTTCAGTTAGAAGCTCGCTGCCCAAAACTGTCAGGTGGTGCAGTTTTTTAACTGAACCAAATTCAGTTTACACAGAGGTAAGGAACTACTTCAAAAACAAAGGTAAGTAAGGAACTACTTCATAAACAGAGGTGCTAACTATGTTTACACAGACAAACTCTACTATATTTCTGGACAGCAAACTAAAATAGATGGCTGCTCTCAAACCGATCCAAACGAAGCAAATAAGTACTCTATGGAAACTTTAGAACATGCTTTACAACTCATATGTACAGGCCAACTTGAAATTATGAGCATAACGAACTCGTTTTTTCAGTTAGAAGCTCGCTGTGCAAAACTGTCAAGTAGTGCAGTTTTTTTAACTTAACCAAATTCATTTTACACAGAGGTAAGTAAGGAACTACTTCAAAAACAGAGGTAAGTAAGGAACTACTTCAAAAACAGAGGTGCTAACTATGTTTACACAGAAAAACGAGTACGGTGTCTATTTGCCAAACTTGCAGCAGCTAAGAATTCATTCCCCACAGAGAAAATGAACTGATTGAGACTATGATATGATTGTCGGCGGCCGACGTTTACGGTATCCTATTAACACATAATAAAGAAAAGAGAGCATGTCCCATCGTCATTAGATTAAATTTCTACTAGTACACAGTGCTAGAATTATACGACCTAATCCACACGACCTAAACAAATCTCAATCGAACCAAATCCTACAACAGAACCAATCATGGAGGGGCTCACAGCAGCAAAACAGAAATCACTAGAATCCCAGCCATCAGGGCGCCGGAGCTGCAGAATTAACCTGTATGTGCCTATGGCCATCTCTACGGCGCATTTGCTGACGGCCGTCTTGAAGCGTTCAATCTTGTCCACAAGAAACGCATGCCTGAAGCATACTGCCAGGCAATGCTTGTGTGGCCTCGAGCTCGGAGGAAACCCTTCTCAGATACTTCCTTGTTAACTTCACTGACTGGATTTTGATCTGCAGAATCAAGACACTAGACTTGTCAAGCAATGCTGTTATTGTTCAGAGAAAACAGTGGTGACTGCCTCTTCCAGATTATTAACAAGCACAGGCCCATGCTCAGTTTACACGGCCTATTTATTCAGCTAATTTACATATCAGTTGTGTACTGTCTACAAAAATAAACATTTTGGTACCCCAAAGTTGCAGATCATGTATGATTGCCTAGCTTAAGAGCAGAATTCCAATGGAGACAATGCACATGTAGCAGGTACGTACAGGGCATTTTTCAGGAAGTTTATGAATGAGAATATTAGCCTAGTAGCAGCAGCTTTGACAAATGAACAGATATTGGGTACACTTGCACATAAGCCAGGATCAACTCAAAATATTCTATCCTACTGAAAATCCATCTGCTACATAAAGAACTATCTAGTATCTAGGACAAATAGTTAGCACGGCCATAGACTAAGAACATTCAATACTTACGGAAGGAAGAAGAACTATAGGTCCCAGGACTGGGTACCTTTGCTTTGCTTGAGGGCCGGACATGAAGGGGTCTCCTCTTGCTCTTGGTGTTGATGGAGCGCGCCTTGCCGAGTCCCATCTCCTCCTTGACGAACAGGTCAGGTCCTGCGACAAACCCGTGCATCAGAGAAGCGGGCGCCAGCTGAGTAAGAGGAGCGGCCAGATCGGTCAGATCTGAGCCGTCTCGCTGTGGCCAAACACGAGAAGAAGCGTCTCAGCACACCATTCTTACAGCCTCGCTCAAAGGGGTTCCTTGTCAGAAAAAAATCGACCAACGGCGGCTCAGCTCAGCCTATGATTCCGCGAGAGAGAAGAGGAGATTTTCATTTGGGAAAGATGAGGAGCACTTACTATCAGTAGGTGTCGAGGCTGTCATCATGGAGGGAGGCGACGCCGTTGCTGGGCTTGCAGGAGCAAACGCTCCAGGCTGCCGTCTTGGCCATCTCCCGCATGTCGCCCTCCACGACAGCTCCGGGCAGACCTTCATCCACCCCGCCGCCGGCGCCGGCGCCGCCGCAGCGGTCCCCGTCGTCTGTGTCCAGCTGGTGGCCGTCGACGGTGGGGATGGGGGGCGACGGCGGCGGAGGCGTCCATCTCCGCCCGGATTACGCGCTGGCCAGACCCCGCAGCCAGCGCCGCGTGCTACTCGATGAGGGCGCCGACCTCACCGCCGCCGTCGCGCGCAAGGGCGCCGACTGCTACGTCCTCGCCGGGATGAGGCGTGGCGCGATGTGGGATGAGGAGGAGATGGCGGCGGCGAGGAGATGGGGACGAGGGAGGAGGAGGTCGGCGGTGGTGGGTGGGGGTGGCGGTGGTGCCTCGATCGGATCTGGGAGAAAGATGAGACGAGGGATAGGAAGTCGGGGCAGCGGGGTGCCTCGATCGGATCTAGGGAATGGGAGAGGATGACGGTGGGTGAGTGGGTGGGTTAGGGTTTGGGTTTCTCTAGAGAAGCTCCACCATTGATGGGTGTGTGATGGATGGCTCAGATCGATTCGGAATAGGTGATCCGCGTGATTGTAGTTCCTCGCTTCTCATTGGCCGGTTGTTTTGTACTGGAATTTATAAAATTTGAACATAAATCTTCTACGTTTTCTAAGAGAACACTACAAATATGTCTTGTAAAAAGGACCACAACTTTTTTCAAAAATATTAGTCCACAACTTATTTACAATTAACTAAAATATCAAGATCACAATCGTTTAAAATTAAGCTAGAAAATCAAAACACTAGCGGCCCGACACTGCTTCATTGCAACTCCGTCGGTCCCGACGATGTTGGATCACAGCACCGGCGGTCGCCGACGATGCTCTGTTGCATCACCGGTGACTATTGCAGCATCACCTTCTACTGCAACCCCCGACGACCTTGCGGCGCCACGCATGACCGGTGGCCACTACCCGACAGCCAGCGGCGCCACGCATCACTTTCCCACATCATGAGCTTCGACGCCCCTTGCATCAACAAATCGCCGCATCAAATGATCTCATATTTTTCACAAGGGTGCATCTTTGAATGGCAAACAATGTTGCCTAAGGGGGTTTTCATTTTCTTTGAACGGAAATTTCATTTTCCATTTTTCTAGCACCCAAAATGAGCTTTTTTGTGAAGGACATACCAAATAATTGTTGCAAAATTGGACCAAATCATTTTTCCAAAATACTAGGCCATAGTTAATTCACAATTGACCAAATGGTTGGGTGTAAAAAGATTTGATCCACCGATGGTGAAAAAGTCAAATTTCCACCGATTCAGCAGGAAGCAGGTGAAATTTGAACTATAGTTGCCTCATAGTTTGCTCTTTATTTTTTTCCAAAAATCATTTCTAGGTACATAACAATCTATTTAATCAGTGAAACATCAAAAGGTTTCCAAGATTCAACAACTAGCTAGGAACGGTCAAGCTCGCCGTTTTGACCGCATTTTGAAACGGGCATAAAAAATTCAAAAAAATCTAAAAATTGGAAAATCTTCGCATTGTGTCGTCATATGTGACCAAGTTTCTAGGAAAAATAATAAACTTTTAATAAAAAAAGTGTTCTCAGAAATGAGCTATCATGCGTGAAGATTCATGGCTTTCAAGCCAAATGATCAATCTTATGGCGACATTCAGGGCATAGTTTGTTCAAATGATCCCATATTGTGCACAAGGGTGCATCTTGGAATTCCAAACAATGTTGCCTAAGGGAGTTTTAATTGTCTTTGCACGGAAAATTAATTTTCCATTTTTCGAGTGCGTGAAATGAGGTTTTTTTGTGAAGGACCTACTATATATTTGTTGCAAAATTGTACCAAATCAATTTTCTAAAATACTAGGACATATTTGATGCACAATTGACCAAATGGTTGGGTGTAAATAGTTTTGATCCACCTTTCATGAAAAATACAAATTTTTGCCGATTCACTTGGAAGCGGGTCAAATTTAAACTGCAGCTGCCTCATAGTTTGCTATTTATTTTTTCCAAAAAATCATTTATAGGTACATAAGTATCTATTTAATCAGAGAAACATCAAAAATATTCCAAGATTCAACCACTAGCTACGAACGGTCATTCCAGCCGTTTTGACCGCATTTTGAAACGGGCATAAAAAATTCAAAAAAATCAGAAAATTGGGAAACCTTCGCATTGTGTCATTATATGTGGCCAAGTTCCCAGGAAAAATAACAAACTTGTAATACGGCAATTATTTTAAAAAATTGTTATCAGAAACGAGTTATCATGTATGGAGATCAATGGCTTTCAAGCCAAATGATCAATCTTATGGCCAGATTCATGGCATATTTTGTTCAAATGATCTCATGTTGTGCACAAGGGTGCATATTGGAATGGCAAGCAATGTTGCCTAAGGAAGTTTTCATTTTCTTTGGACGAAAAAACCATTTTCCATTTTTCGAGTGCCCCAAAGAAGGTTTTTTTGTGAAGGACCTCCCAAATAATTGTTGCAAAATTGGACCAAATCAATTTTCTAAAATACTAGGACATATTTAATGCACAATTGACCAAATGGTTGGGTGTAAAAATTTTTGATCCACCTCTCGTGAAAAAGACAATTTTTTGCCGAATCACTTGGAAGTGGGTCAAATTTGAACTGCAGCTGCCTCATAGTTTGCTATTTATTTTTTCCAAAAAATCATTTATAGGTACATAAGTATCTATTTAATCAGAGAAACATCAAAAATATTCCAAGATTCAACCACTAGCTAGGAACGGTCATTCCCGCCGTTTTGACCGCATTTTGAAACGGGCATAAAAAATTAAAAAAATAAAAAAATTGAGAAACCTTCGCATTGTGTCATTATATCTGTCCAAGTTCCTAGAAAAAATAACAAACTTGTAATACGACAATTATTTTAAAAAAGTGTTCTCAGAAATGAGCTATCATCTCTGAAGATTTATGGCTTTCAAGCCAAATGGTCAATCTTATGGCCACATACATGGCATAATTTGTTCAAATGATCTCATATTATGCACAAGGGTGCATATTGGAATGGCAAACAATGTTGCCTAAGGGAGTTTTCATTTTCTTTGGACGAAAAATCAATTTTCCATTTTTCGAGTGCCCAAAATGAATTTTTTTGTGAAGGACCTACCATATATTTGTTACAAAATTGGACCAAATAAATTTTATAAAATACCAGGCCATGTTTAAAGCACAATTGACAAAATGGTTGGGTGCCAAAAGTTTTTATCCACCTCTTGTGAAAAAAACAAATTTCTGCTGATTCAGTAGGAAGCGGGACAAATTTGAACTGCAGCTGCCTCATAGTTTACTCTTTATTTTTTTCAAAAAATCATTTCTAGGTAGAAAAGTATCTATTTAATCAGAAATACATGGTTTGGTTGCGATACGTTGAGGTTTGGATGGTGGTCCAAGGCCCCAACTGCAAAGTGCGTAGACTCGCATGCCCGCCGCGTGACCGTGGTGTTGCCACGCGTTCCGGGCGGCCTAGACATGTCTATTGGGTTGGGCACTCCCCTGATAGGTGTCAGGAAGAAGAAGGTGTCACTTGCTTTGCAACGTACCGCACTGGACAGAAATATGAATGTTGAAGCCACACTCACATGTATTGTTAGATGGGGCTCAAATTTTGTGGAGAGTTATGATTTGGGAATATAGAAGATGTGTCAAAAATTCAGCTCATTAGGATATGTCTAGCCAGTACTTCCTTCACAACAGTTCGAGCTGAACAAAAACTTTGGAAATTTGTCGAGGAAGATTTACCAGTCAAATGGAGTTGAATATTGTCATGAGGCAATGATTTGGATAGTAAAGAATGCCCAATTTTTTTGGGAATTTTGGGAATGACAGTAATATAGGTTGCTTCACAACCTAGGGCAAAAATTGACACATGGACATGACTCGTAGGCAAAACTGATGAGGTGGCGCCTTGTCATAGCATTAAGTACCAATGCATCCACGTTCACAACCTCATGAACATTTATATCGGTCGTAATCAGATAGAAATAAGGTCATTGGCGCCTCTTGTCTGCTTTGTGACCATTTGGTGTAAGCAATTTCAGGGTTTGAGCTCTTCCAAGCGAAATGGCCATGAATTTACGACCAATTCAGTTGGGGTCACTAAGAGAAGGTCATAAGTTGACATATTTCTTGTAGTGTCAGGCCATCCCTCTACTCACCCACACCCCCTGTTATTCTGCGGTGACAGCAGCCTCGCACCGCAGCCGAACCAGTGAACCCTCGTACTCCTCTTCGTGTGGGCATTCACTACTGCGTCTTCCCCGACTCTGAGTCGTCCCCTTCCTAGTCCTCGCCGTCGTCCACCGCCCTGGTGCTCTTGGCACGGCGTGGTCAACGTGGTCAAAGACCGACTTCAATCGGAAGAGTACTGTACGTGCAGAGGCTGACAGCTGGGTCCACGACAGCCGCAAGGAAGTGCCTCCTTATTACGCGGAAAATAATTATTCCTCCACCTGATAGCTGGGACCCACCGGACGGGCCACAAGTATTTTGCAAAAAAATCATTTCCCCCTGACTGCTAGGACCCACCGGACGGGCCACCGTATTTCGTGAAAAAAACGTTCCCCCCGCTGTCAGCTCGGACCCACCGGAAGTGCCTCTTTATTACGCACAAAAAAATGAATACTCCCCCGGCTAGCTGGGACCCACCTTGCTGGGAGGCTGACTTGCGGGCCTACTAAGTTGACGGGGACGAAGGGCTTTGTCAACTTAGTCAATATGAACAATTCTAGCTCCAGTGACCGTACGATGTCCATCCAACGACCATAGTGCTTCTTCAACCTCTGGTCTTCTTGCTCCAGCCGCCCAAAGCAGCGCCGGTCGTGCCGCATGCTCCTGCCTCCCGCGGCCGTTGTGCTGCCGCAGAGGCCTCATCGCCCCCTACTATACCCACCGCTGGCCAGGCCCTGCGGCGACGGCAGCCGAACCAGTGAACCCTCATAGTCCTCTCCGCACGGGCTTCCACTGCCGCGTCGTCCCCTTCCTAGGCCTCGCCGTCGTCCACCGTCGTGGTGCTCTCCGCGCGGCGTGGTCAACGTGGTCAAGAAACGACTTCCATTAGAAGAGTACTGTACGTGGAGAGGCTGACAGCTGGGTCCACGGCCATAACCCAGTTTTTTTGTGATTTGCCAAGTAAGTCGCTTTGTCAGGCCTGTTGGGTTGCAAATCTTTCAAGACGAGGAGAGCTTTCATTAGGCTGGCCGAGAAAATGGCCCATCAGTAATGAGAAATGGGTTGTAAATTTTTAAAACACATAAAACCGGCAATTAGTTTCAAATATCTTTTTTCATTTCAAGATTTTAAATTACATTAATTTTTATGCATGGAGAATTTGTTGGATTTTATATTGATATACATTTATTTTTAAAATCAGTTTGAATGTGAGTCGAAATTTCGGGATTAAAAACAGTTCGGACCCCACCGAAATATGCAAAATTTCGTATAATTGTTTAACCGTTGCCACAATATGGGCTGCAATGCTAACAAAAAGAATATGGGCTCCAAAAAAACCTTAAGAATTAGCAAATGGGGTGTAAATTATTAGAAATAGTGGCAGATGGGTTGTATGTTGTTTTCCACAGATTTGAGGCTTTGCTAAAAAAGGTTGACGCACAAGCACTAACTGTTGAATGTCCATCCAACGGCCGTCGTGCTTCTTCAATCTCTGATCTTCCTGCTTCAGCCGCTCAAACAAGCGTCGGCGGGACTGCCTGCTCCCTCCTCCTCGCGGCCGGCTGTGCTACCGCGCAGGCCTCACCACCCGACCGTACTCCCATCGCTGGCCTAGCCATCCCTCTACTCACCCACACATGCTGTTATTATCCGGCGATGGCAGACAAACCAGTAGACCCTCGTACAGTCGTACTCCCCTCCGTGTGGGAAACAACTGCTGAGTCTTCCCTGCCTCTGTGTCGTCCCCTTCCTAGGCCTCGCCATCGTCCACCGCCCTGGTGCTCTCGGCGCGGCGTGGTCAACATGGTCAAGGAACGACTTCCATCGGACGTGGACTGTACGTGGAGAGGCTGACAGCTGGGTCCACGGCCGCAGCAAGGAAGTGCCTCCTTATTACGCGGAAAATAATGTTTCCTCCACCTGACAGCTGGGACCCACCAGACGGGCCACTGTATTTCGCGAAAAAAACGTTTCCCCTTGACTGCTGGGACCCACCAGCTACATCTTCGCACACAGGGAAGTGCGTCCGGGTAAAAAAACGATTCGCCCCCTGACTGCTGGGACCGACCAGCTACATCTTCGCAGGCAAGGAAGTGCCTGGCAGTCGGGACCCATCTGGTCGAAGCATACGCAACGTTGTCATTCTGGTCGCGAACGTGTATGTACATACTGGTCGATGTAGAGGTGCGCACGTATCGTAGTAGAGGCGTGCACGTAGCATGTACACGTACGTACAATGGCCAGGGTGCAAGAAAGAAAATACGGCCACGTATGAGTACATATGGGCGGGGTCTCGAACGCCTACTCGCGCATACGTACAGCGAGGGCTCGTGTACATGGCTGGGTCGGAACGGAGAAACAGCGTCGTCGTCGTGTTCATGTGGAGGCAACGGAATGCGTGGTCGTGTTCATCGAGAGGGCTTGGACGGAACAGGCGATGGAAACAAGGCCTGGCGTACCGCAGAACGGAGGAAACGGACCTCCTACGGTCGAAACGGGGGTCCTGTTGATCGGGAGGGGTGTGGCATCCCGCAAAACGGAGGAAACGGACCTCCTACGTTCGGAACGGGGTCCTATTGATCGGGAGGGGTCTGGCGTACCGCAAAACTGAGGAAATGGACCTCCTACGGTCGAAATGGGGGTCTTGTTGATCGGGAGGGGTGTGGCATACCACAAAACGGAGGAAACGGACTTGTGTTGGAGCGCTACAGTCGAAACGGGGGTCCTGTTCATCGGGAGGGCTGTGGCGTACCGCAAAACAGGACTCCACGGGATATTGTTCATCTCCACCGTCGACCCCCTCCAGCCTCCACGTGCTACTGTTCATCCACCGTCGACCGCCTCCAGCCTCTCCACGGGCTCCTGTTCATCCAGCCTCCACCGCGCGCTACTCCACCGGCTACTGTTCAACCACCCCTCCACCGTCCACTGTTCATCCAGCCCTCCACACCACGGGTTCCTGTTCAACCACCCCTCCACGGGCACCCCTCCACCGTCTACTGTTCATCCTGCCCTCCACACCACGGGGTCCTGTTCTCCACCCCTCCACGGGCACCCCTCCACCGTCTACTATTCATCCAGCCCTCCACCACACCACGGGGTCCTGTTCATCCAGAGGCAACGCCACCGCTCACTGTTCATCCAAACCCTCCCGCAACGCTCACTGTTCATCCCATCGACCGGCTTCAGTTAGCAGCAGTAGCGAAGGAATCGCTCGATCGGGTTCAGTTAACAGCCATCGATCGATCGCTTGGGTTCAATAACGCGTAGCCTGCCGTGCAATCGCTCGGGTTCAGTTAGAGCCCAACGCCTCGCTCGGGTTCAGTTAGAGCCAACGCCTCGCACACGCGCGCGTACGTGTATGAGAGAAACGCGCATCGCTCGGTCCCCGACCTCCCACCGTAACCGGGAACTCCCCGAAATTTTCCTCCCCCTCGCTTCTACCATGGTTTTTTCTGCCATGGACGGCCCAAAGAATGTCATGCAGCTGCGTCTCCGGCCCGCCCAGGACGAAAAGCCCATTTTCTGTCACGATTTTTTTGTCACAGAAGTAGGAGCCCACCACATCTATGATGATACCGGGTTTTGTCACAATAATCGTCATAGAAGTGTCATATGTATGACAGAAAAAATTTCGTTCGGCCCAAAATGTCACGGATGTGTCTTTTTTTGTAGTGATACTGAAGAGTTAAAGTAACAAGAAGAAACATAACATAGTCCTGCTGGGGGCTCAGCACAACACACCCCTCAAATTAAACTAAGCACACCTGAAATTAAACTATGCAACTAATCCGGTAGACACTGCATTAGAAGTTGAGAACCACCATGAGCAACGACACTGCCACCTTACTCAGAGTCCTCGTCCATGTCCTCGACTTCGTCCTTGTCCCTATTCCTCTTGGCCGATATTGAAACAAAGGTAGACATCCATTGCAGCGTAGTGGATGTGGTCTATATCTAGTACATTCCGCTGCCATGCATGACGATGAAATGTGTATGGAGGTTTCACTAGTTTACCGTACGAAGCATGAACCATGGCTCCTGCCAGGGTCAGCATTGAAGGCTGACGAGAGGGCACCAGCCGATTCTTCTGGAGGTCGAAGGGGTTGCCTACAACGAGGCCTATCCGACCCAGGATTTCTTCGTCGTTCGTAAAGTCTACAGTAATGAATTTCACTGTTTTGTCCTTGAGGAAGTTCTAAAAATCCTGGCACTCAACGTCGGCATGGCATATGTGGTAGACCAAGCAAACGTTATGTACGCAAACCTGGATCACGGCGGGCTTCTTCCTCTCTTCGTCCTTTAGATCCTTCTCTCGTCCCACGACTATGGTGTACTCAACATCTAGTCCAGCGACCCACTCATCATCTGAGTTTTCGAACATGCGTCTGAAGCAAGAAAGGCATCCTTTCACCGTCGCAGAAAAACGGGCGTAGATGACGTCGAACTCATCGCCGGTGATGGTTCTAACCTTGTACTCACCACCGATCGTGGAGATTTGGGACGCCATGGATTTGGGAGGAGGGTTAGGATTAGTGGAACTGCCATAATGTGAATGGACGGGACGACTAGGAGCGAACCGCCGTAGTATTGAAGGACGTGCGGGGACGAGTAGGAGCGAACTGCCAGCGTGCGAACGGCAGGGTAGTGGCTTTCCATTCTCCCATGACACGGGCTTCCGAGAGCCCTTGGATCTGAGATCGAACGGTTGCATGGCGTGATTCTAGACCTATGGGTGAATATCCTATCCTGGAGGGTTATTCTGCAAATTTTCAGCAACTTAGCATGCGACCGTTTGATCTCAGATCCAAGGGCTTCCAGCAGCCCGTATCATGGTCGCGCCTACCACGACCGTCGCGTCGGTCGCGCGGTCGCGCCCTTGGAGATTTAACACGGTGCGTTAGGCTATCTGATGTTGGCATGTCATACATAGTCATCACTTAGTCACTCATACTACAACAAGGTTGGCTATAAGTGTATTTTTTTACAACTCTCTATCTCTTTCTTCGTACTAAAGGAAGAAATGGTGCTAAGCGCGTGTATTTATTGCATTTGCCAAGGAGTGACCTCTTCCAATGAAATGGTGTTGCTAAGTTTGCTTCATTTAATTAGCTATAGACTGAAAATTGTCTTTTCACCTAGGTACACGTGCTAAGCACCGTTTCTTCCTTCGGTCACCAAACTAGTCTCTCTCTTCTTGATTAACTTGCCACATCAGACTTTATGCCTATGTGGCAAGCTTAAGCACCTGTAGGAGCAAGTAAAAGTAAGTACAATAGTGCGCTTTACATGGAATTTTTGCATATGTGGAGGAAAGAGAGGCAAGGAAAAAGTGGAGAAGTGGGCTCTCATGCAAGAGCCAGCCTCTACTACATGGTGGAGCATTGGGAGAGGTACCTGTATGGAGGTGGTCAGGAATCGGGAGACTCACGCCAGTCGTAGCGCCGCAGTTAAAATGATAATGGCAAGTCAAATCACGGGGCCCCAAATGTCCAGCAGTAACTCGCTGTCAAATCACACAGCCCTACGTTTGTAGGAGCCTACTCCCTCGTCTTCTTGCGTCTCTGTCGAACCGACTAGGCGGAACTGCCCCGCCGCCTACCGTGCAGGAAAAGCCCCGCCCTCGAATTTTAAATACAACTACATCCGCTTAAGAATCCAATGATATACTTTTTGTGACATAGTAACTCATATTTAGTTAGTCAAATGGATGACCTAGAACTACGTGCAGGCCCTATAAACCGAGACGCCTAAAAATAAAAAAACCGAGATGGAGAGGGTAGTTCAGCACGTATGTTTTTAGATCAATATAGTCGGGATTCACCAAGGAGCAAAACCAAGTGGTAGGCTGCTCCTATCGTGTTGGCGTAGCAACTCAAGCAGGGTCAGTCCGCACACAAAATGGCGACACACTTAACAGGACCCCTTTGGCCGACATGTGGCTCATCCATCGTCTTGTTCCACGTGTGATGCACCAAATTACAGTTCAGAGCAGCGGTTGGAATTGGAGGCACGCCGGTCGTAGCGCCGCAGTATTAGAAAATGAGCGACGAGGGGTCAAATCACAAAACCTCACCTTTCTCGCATTAAGCTGGACGGATGAAGCAACCATCATTTCACTCTAGGGCGCAAGAGCATAAAGAAAAGAGAAGACAATGATGCATGCGGCAGCTACCTAGGGCACCCTAGGGTAGGGGTCTCCACTACAGATCCTTTTTTTAAAGCGCCTCCACTTCAAATCGGCTTCTCCCTCGTCCTTTTGAAGAAAACCGATGATGAGTGTGGCGGTAGGGTTTGTAGGAGTACTACGGCGTGCGGGGCCATGTCGTAGTAAACGGGTTCGAGTCGACACCTTAAATATGTGTGGGCCTCTTGGTTTTAAGGGAACGAGGCAGAATTTTGGGTTCGGGGACCAGTGGAGATATAGTACGTACAAAAAATTGTGGACGTAGGTTCGACCGAAAGGCAATGATGCACGGGCCCTGCATTTTGATATACCCGGGGCCGCGTGAAATTTGCTACTCTACTCAAAACTAGTAAGGTACACATGTTGAACGCATGAGATTTCGAAACCAAATTTTGAATAAACACACACTATAGCATGTAAAGCTTTGAGTCATATATGCATGATGTAGATGTTCGTTTAGTTCTTATAGTTCATCTCATTCAAAATCAATAAGTTTTAAAAAATTGTTAAGATTCATGGCGTTGTGCATTGTACTCCCTCCGTTCCAAAATAGATTACCCAACTTTGCACTAACTTTGTACAAAGTTAGTGCAAAGCAAAGTTAGTGCAAAGTTGGGTCATCTATTTTGGAATGGAGGGAGTAAATCATAAAGTAAAAAACAAATAATGGCAATTCATTTAGAAAAAAATAAGCAATTATGATACAGAATATTCTAGAACAAAGGAGAAGTGCTTGTGTTTTGAGGTTTGTGCATTATGCTTAAGTTCAACCATGGAGTCTTCTAAATTGTACATGTGGCAGATCTGGTGGAATGTTGATGATATCCAACGGCCATTAGTGCTCGGATTTGCCTATCTCTGCACTGTCGGGTTAGCTTCATCCAGCGACCCTCTTTCAAAGTTATTGGCACACTATATAGTTCTTGGGCCATAGTTGCATGTTTTGGAAAAAGGCTACTAGTGGGTTGTACTATCTATTTAGGAATAGAAGATGTATACATTGAAGTTGTAGAGAAAGAGATGACATGGAGCATCTCAATTCCTATGAGTAGGGATTGGAAAAGAGATGTCATTTGGTTCACATCATAGGAACTTTTCTGTTGAATCTAGAGATGACATGTATCCCAATTCATATGAGGAGGGATTAGAAAAGAGATATAATTTGGTTCATATCATAGGAACTTTTCTATTGAATATACGCTAATGTTTATTTTCCTTTGAAATTAAGGGAGTATAAGAATCCATTCATATGAACCAAGTGGCTCTAAAGCTATAGAAATGATATCATGTTTATTTCCTTTGAAATGTGGAGTATATGAATCTATTCCTATGAACCAATTGGCTCTAAAGGAAAAAATCCTATAAAATTCATATCATATAGAGTTCCTATGATATTCCTCCACACTAAAGGATGCTTGAAATTGCTGCAGGTGATACGATGGTCTTTCTTTGTAGACTCCTCACCCAACTTTATAGTTACCTCTCGAAGATGAATGAAATGATATATACCTGGTATTCTACATGTGCAATTTGGTACACGAAAACTCGGTAAAAGTTTGCGAGGTTCAAATTTTCAATAAAGCTATATGCACTACATTTCGGAACGGAGGGAGCATACGGCAGTTGCTAACACTCACGTGAAAGATTTGTGTGTAGGAGGAGTGGCTGTTCTGTTAAATGACATGGCAAAACTGACACTGTCGGATGCCGGTCTAACGGTTCTTACGGCGTTCGTCAGGAAAAAGGCTTGTGGCGAACGTTTGTCGGATAATGATGTACGGACACATGCATTGAATTGATACGTTCCCCCCTCTCTCTCATGCACACGCACCCTCACGAGTCACGACTCTCCCGAGTCCTCTCGCAGACTCGCACGTCGCACCCACCGTCTATCTGCAGGTAGACGCCACGCACATATGTGCTCTTCACACCCTACCCTCAGAACTTCTAAAAAACAAAAGACGGCGCGCACATTTTATTTTAGCTCACACGTCACACACTTCTACTATTACTCTTGCGGCAAACATTCTTTGGGCATACTATATTGTACTCTCACGAAGAGAAGCGGTGCATGCACGCACTAGTTCTCACACCCACTCGCGGGTACACGTAGGAGCGCATTTTTTTGAAGTTGGTACACCAAAATCACTCCAGTATATATAAAAGCAGGAGCCTTAGCGCTTGCTTTACTAGGGTTCCTCTCGTTCACTCTCTCATGCTCTCCAGATCTACGCAACACATAGGTGGCCACACTCTCTCTCAGCTCACGACTGGTCACAAATCCGGCCGGACAACCTCGACCGGGGCAGGGGTGTAGGTGCATCGTTCACGCTGTCGTCGGCGGCGAGGGAGGAGACCAACGGCTGACCGTGCGTCCCAATCGGCAGCCGCGCCGTTCTCTCCGATAGAGCGCCGGCTCGGGAGGGCCTCTGGCCCCTTCTTCCCCCCTGCGGTATTGTGGCCAAGATGCGGCCTCCCGACGCCGTCTTTGCGACATGCCGACGACCCTCGGGTATATATTCCTTCAAAACCTGCCTTGCTCTACTGCCCCAGCTCCCTTCGTGTGGATCCTTTTCTACTTCCGTCCGCTGTTCCAAAGCCACCTAGACTTCTACTATTATTAGAAGTAAAGCTATTTCATACAGTTGACTCAAAGCGTTGGTTCAAACAGGGAAGAAAGTGGGAAAGCTGTAGCATGAATCTAGGACTTGGTTCTAAGAGGAAACGGGGGAAAGTAGTAATATCTCTCACTGTTTTAATAACCGTATTTCTTATTTGCACAAACAGGGATGTCTGTCTCCATATCGTTTCGTGATGTCTGTCTCTGTATTGTTTCTATCCGCGCAATCAAAAGCACACACCTCAGTTTTAGTACAACTGCGCAAAATGAGATGGCTATCCCTCGCTGCCGTCGTCTAACCTCCCGTCTTCAAGGTATCCCTACATTGGTAGTAACTAAGGTAGAATGACCGACGCAATCTAAAAGAAGCTGATTCGTACGTTTTACTTCCTGATTGTAGTGCAGGGACGAGCGAAAACACTGCATCCTAGTCCAGAATGCACTTTCTACCAGTTCATCCATGGACCAAGGACTGGCTGGCACGGCTGCACGGCGGTTTTTTGGACAGGTGCGCAGACAAGAGGCATTGCGGTCTGCTTATTTCTGCAAATAGCGGTGCTTAAATTTAGTGAAATGCACAAGCATTTCAGCTGGTCAGTACACTGCATGGTTCAGTTCAGCATTCTAGCTGAGACCACAATTATAATTGGTTATTCTGGAATGAGAGAACCTAACCCTGAATGGTGGCAACAAGAAAAAACCAGAGTGAACTCCAGGAAATTTAAGCCTGCCGGGAGGCCCTTTGCTCAGAGAGAAGCCTTGCTTGTTTTTTTCCTGATTTGTAAACCTTCTCACAACTTTGTCTTTTGTTGTGAACTAGTATATGTTTGTTATGTTCTATGAATCATTGAGATGTATAAAATTGCTTAACTTATGCTTTTCAAGTTTTTTATGAAGACGAGTTTAATGTGAGTGTTCCACATGAGCGCTGGACTAGCATGTGAACGTTTGGAATTTATTACATTGTGGCCTCAATTAACTGCATGAACCACTGTAACAAGATACATAGTTTCTTATATGTCAGACAGCAGATTGTTGATTGTTAGCTGGTCGATAGCGTAGTGTTGAAGCGAGATGAGCCAATGTGCCGTGTTTTGCACAACTGCTTACAAGTGGGGTAGCACCAACAGTGTTTACAAGTACTTATGTATAGGTCAGCGCACGGTTCTCGAACGAGTGCTCTATTTCATCAAAACACACACTGCTCGTATGATAAACCGTGACAACTTATGTCTTACCATGCCATATTCATGAAAAAACTAGTGAGGACGCATCTGTTTCAGCAACAATTATGATGGTTCTCACATGATTCACGGGCACACAAAAGTAGCAGTAGTTCCCATAGACGGATTCAAACAGAGTACTAGCCCCAGAGGGGTCGATAACAGGCAAGGTTCGGATAATTAGACACAATCCAAACTACTATTAAACACTAGATGGGGCAACTATTTCATGCCTCGATCTAATTTGGGCTGGACACAAGACGGACCTTGCCATGAACATCATCGAGGACGTCCCGCAGCAGCTCAATCCTGTGAACCTTCATGAAGACAACCTTGTGGCCTTGCCACTGATAAACTTGTTTGTGGAGGCATGCCACATCATCTTCCTGCGTAAGCTTGACAAGAACAGTATTTCCTCACAAACGAAGGAGTAGCTTTGAACTTCTTGTGCTTCAGTACACCCTGGACAACACGCCTGACAACAGTGAGGCTGTAATACAACTCTTCATTGGTATAACCGCAAATGGCTTCCAGGATCCAACAGCCTAAGAACTCTGTTTTCCCAGTGCGTATATTCAGGTCGTCCGCCTCATAGCGAGTGACATGCACAACCACACAATCCTTGTCTGCATCAGCGCTCTAATTGAAACAGAAACAAATTCTGAATTACTTTTCAGTATAAGAAACACAAGTTATTTAAACCACTACGTATACCATGGCACCAAAGCTAATAAAATTTTGCATTATTAATCACCACATACTTCCTTTTCTATAAAAATGACCACATACTTAGATGAAAAACCACAATCGAGATCGACAAAGAAGGAAATCACCTTGGGCAGCTCATCGGGGGGGGGGGGGGACACATCCTCGAAGGGGGAAAACTGCTCCTGCAGTGCCACAGAGGCTGTAACCTCAAATGGGGCATTGACCATCTCAGTATCTGGGGTCGCCTCGGTGGTTGCCTCCATCTTCTTGGAGCTCTCTGTCTCGTGGGGATCAGCCTCCCGCGTCTGCTCCAATATCGGTAGATCTTTTCCTGGTTCTCCTTGGTCCATCATGAAACTGACGAATACTAGGAGACCAATGAAAGGAAAACACAATCGCAATGACAATGAAACAAAAAAGAGAGTGAGGATCGGTTACTACTTTGCAAAAGTTCTTTTTTTTTTCTCTGAACGAAAATATACCAACATCACGGATCCGCTTACCTTTCCTTCGTTTGGAGAGAAGAACAGTGGCAGATGCAAGTGTTGCCTTTCTTGAAGACGGTGAGGGAGAAGGGGATTCAACAAAGAGTGAAATGATGGTTGCTTCGTCCGTCAAACTTAGACTGCGGGGAGGTGGGGTTTTGTGATATGACGGCTCGTTACTGCCACGCTACGACCGGGGTGACTCTCTGCCTGCATACTGCCTTCTAATTTGGTGGATGGCATTTGGGCCCGCGCGCTGCATGGCCCGCATGTCGGTGAACAAAAGTATAACGGCATTCAATGACCTAGGAGGAGCCAGAAGTGGTAGAGTGTCTCCACTGTACTAGTAGTAATTGTTTTTTCTGGGTAGCTGTAGAGTGTCTTCACTGTACTAGTAGTAATTGTGACAAAACAACCCATCCACACTAGTAAATAGTAAAATCAATTCAAAAGCCCATATATTTACTGAATGAGAGGCGCTACCCACACCCAGCACACCGCCCCCCCCCAAAAAAAACCTGGGTGCTCTTCTTCCTCCTCGCTCCCACCCACCTCACGTCAGCTTGCTCCACTCGTACCCCCAAATTCCTCACCTCACTCCTACAGAAAACCCCAGCTCCCCTTCTTCCTCACTCCTACAGAAAACCCCCAGCTCCCCTTCTTCTTCGCTCGCACTACAACTAGGCTCGTCATTCGTTACTCTGCTCAAATCCGTGAGCGCGACGCAACACCCTCGAGGAAAATGGAGTCGGCTGACCCCAGCGCCAAGAAGATGAGGCTCCCGCCAGCGGCGACGCCTGCTGTAGATCCCGCACCTGGCAGCGCGGGGATAAGCGGCGACCCTGCCCCCACCGGATCCCAGGAACCCGTAGAATCTCGGGTGGACCGCATCAGCGATCTCCCGGACGCCATCCTTGGGGAGATCATCTCGCTTCTCCCCACCAAGGATTGCTACCGCACCCAAGTCCTCTCAATTCGGTGGCGCCCTCTATGGTGCGCCGTTCCCCTTAATCTCGACTGTCGTCATCTATCTCTCTTTAATAATTTTGAAATCCCCAGAGCCATCATCTCCTCCCACCAGGGCTCCGTTCAAAGCCCTGCACGATGGAGGCCTGGCTGGAATCCCCTGAATTCACAGAACTACAACTGCTTGAGTTCTACTATTCCCCTGGAAATCACATACCACATACCGAACGCCATGAACTTGTGCCCTCAGCACCGATGTCCATCTCGGGGTTTTCGTCCTCTCTCCACACCGCCACCTTTGCGCAGTGCTACCTACCAGACAATCTGGTACTAAACCTTCGACTCCCATTTCTCAAGAAACTTTCACTTCTGCGGGTTCGTATATCGGAGGCCTCATTGCACAGCATCATCCACTCCATTTGCCCTGCGCTGGAGTGCTTGGTGCTTGTTTTCATAGTTAGAATCGGTTGTCTCCAAATAAAGTCGCCTAACCTTGTAAGAATTGGAATTTCTTTTGACGGAAGGCAGCTCATCATCCAAGATGCCCCTTCACTTCAAAGGTTGATCCTTGATTCTAGTTATTCACCGTTGCAAATAACCGTCCTCTCTGCGCCTAAACTAGAGACCTTGGGTGTAATACATGATCTTTGTGCTCATTTCAATATGGTGTTTGGCTCCACGGTTCTTTAAGTACTTTATATTATCATCTACACTTGTAACCATAAGCTGCATTTTAAATTTCTGCGCATAATTTATATATCATCTTGGAGTACACATCTTGTACTAATATTATGTTCTATGCTCAATGAAGAGTTTCTCCATGGATGGCCTATCAATGGTGCTGGATTATGTCAAGATCTTATATATCCAAATGAATAGTTTTGATCTGAACAAGATTATTGGCTTGCTGTAATGCTTTCCATGTCTGGAGAAGTTGTATATAAAGGTGATAATTTCACGCACATTGGAAGCCCGCATATAGTGTACTAGAATTAACCGTTCAGCTGTTGCTCTTTCGACACTCTTCTTTTAGACCTTAACTGTTTCCAATCTTCATGTCTATTTAGGCAACAGGACGGAGTAAGAAAGTTATAACCAATCCGTGGATTCGTAAGCATCGGGATTTTCTCACTTCTCATGAGATTCGATTGAAGACAATAACGCTAGAACGATATGTAGCCAACCGTGCAAACACAAGATTTGTCACATTCTTCTTGCTGAATGCGAGGTTACTATTATCCATCAGGCTTAAGTTTATGAGCAGCATGGTTTTGACGGATGGGTATGTCAAAGAGCAAAAAAAAGAGTTTCAGGTGGGCAAAAGAGCTTCTGAATGTGCCGGGCTTCTATTTACAACATATTGTGGTCATAATCCAGTAAATTTTACGACCCAGGATGTTCATTCTATGGACCTGGCTGATCCATTTGACTGTGACTGCCGAAAATAGTGCTGGAGTTAGATGTTGTTGCCCTTTTCAATCTGGTTTTTTTGTAAACCTGATGAACAATTAATCCTCGTGCTTTTGTATAGTTTGTAAGCTAGAGTTAGATGTTCCCGCCCTTTTCAACTCGGCTGTAACTATCATATTTTCTTTGAAACAAGGCAAATGGCTTGCCATTCGTTTAATTTAGAGTTAAATATTGTAACAAATCCAAACCAAGGGAAATAACATCACTCTCGCCGGCTGCTTAAGATCACTGTGCATTACAGAAGCCAAATGATTAGCCCCCACCAGCACCCACAAACTTATTTTGAACTAGCACATCAAATGGACTGTAAATTTTCATAGGAAAGGCTGGACATCTGGGGCTCACGCCATTGTCAACGTAGTCAATAAACAAGAGAATTACACTACGAGCGGCTGGCACCAGGGACCCAGCAAGTCGCGTAGTTTTTTTAAGGAACAAGCATTTGTTATTTATACTAGTTTTAGCGATGGATCAGGGTAACAACGGGGATGTGCGGGGGCTGTGGCATGTCTAGCCAGAGTTTTATTTATGTTTACCACATCATGAGCCCAGTTGTGTTTTTTTCTTGCTGAAAATGGCTAGCCCAGTTCTATTTTTTAAAAGAAATACCCAAACAAGGCCTACTTGCTTTATCGGCCCTGCTGGGCTGCAAATCTTTCAAGACGAGGAGAGTTTCATTTAGTTTCCCAGAAATGGGTTGTACATTTTTTAAACACATCAAACCGGGAATTAGTTTCAATTGTTTTTTCATTACAAGATCTTAAATTCCATTGATTTTTATGCGTGGACAATTATTTGGATTTTATATTTATATAAATTATTTTTCAAAATAGTTTGAATGTGAATCGATATTTCTGGATTAAAAACAGCTGACCGCATCGAAATATGCAAAATTTCGTATACTTTTTAACTGTGGCCACAATATGGGGTGTGATGCTAACAAAAAGAAGATGGGCTCCAAAAAAATTCTTAAGAATTAGCAAATGGGTTGTACATTATTAGAAATAATGGCAGATGGGTTGTATCTTGTTTTCCACAGATTTGAGGCTGACTTGTGCGCCTACTACAGGTTGACGCGTATGATTTCATAAAAAAAGGTTGACGCACACGCAACGCCCTGTCAACTTTGTCAACACACGAGAGCAATGACTGTTGGATGTCCATTCAACGTCTGTCGTGCTTCTTCAATCTCTGCTCTCCATGCTCAAGCCACTCAAACAAGCACCGGCAGGACTGCCTGCTCCCTCCTCCCGCGGCCGGCTATGCTGCCGCGCAGGCCTCACGGCCCCACCGTACTCCCATCGCTGGCCTAGCCATCCCTCTAATCACCCACATGTGTTGTTATTCTCTGGCGATGGCAGACGAACCAGTAAACCCTCGTACTCCTCTACGTGGGAAACAACTGCCGAGTATTCCCTGGCTCCGTGTCGTTCCCTTCACAGGCCTCGCCGTCGGCCACTTCACTGGTGCTCTCGGCGTGGCCTGGTCAACGTGGTCAATGAACAACATCCATCGGAAGTAGACTGTACGTGGAGAGGCTGACAGCTGGGTCCACGGCCGCACGCAAGGAAATGCCTCCTTATTACGTGCAAAATAATGATTCCTCCACCTGACGGCTAGGACCCACAGGAAGGGCCTCTGTATTTCACGAAAAAATCGTTCCCCCCGTTGACAGGTCGGACCCACCAGCTATATCTTCGCACACAAGGAAGTGCCTCCTTATTATGCCCAACAAAATGAATACCCCCTGCTAGCTGGGACCCACCATATTGTTGGGCTAACTTGTGGGCCTACTAAGTTGACAGGGATGGAGAGCTTTGTCAACTTAGTCAATACTCCAGTGACCGTATGATGTCCATCCAACGGCCATAGTGCTTCTTCAACCTCTGGTCTTCTTGCTCCAGCCGTCCAAAGCAGCGCCGGTCGTGCCGCCTGCTCCTGCCTCTCGTGGCCGGCTGTGCTACCGCGGAGGCCTCAGCACCCCCATACTACTCCCACCACTGGCCAGGCCATCCCTCCACTCACCCACACCCCCTGTTATTCTGCGACGACGGCAGCCTCACACTGCAGCCGAACCAGTGAACGCTCGTACTCCTCTCCGTGTGGGCATCCACTGTTGCGTCTTGCACGGCTCCGTGTCGTCCCCTTCCTAGGCCTCGCCGTCGTCCACTGCCGTGGTGCTCTCGACGCCGCGTGGTCAATGTGTTCAACCACCGACTTCCATCGGAAGAGTACTGTACGTGGAGAGGCTGACAGCTGGGTCCACGGTAGCCGCAAGGAAGTGCCTCCTTATTACGCGGAAAATAATTATTCATCCACCTGACAGCAGGGACCCACCGGACATGCCACCAGTATTTTGCGAAAAAAATCGTTTCCCCTGACTGCTAGGACCCACCGGACGGGCCACCGTATTTCGCAAAAAAGAGGTTCCCCCCGCTGTCAGCTCGGACCCACCGGAAGTGCCTCCTTATTACGCACAAAAAAATGAATACTCCCCCGGCTAGTTGGGACCCACCTTGCTGGGAGGCTGACTAGTGGGCCTACTAAGTTGACGGGGACGAAGGGCTTTGTCAACTTAGTCAATATGAACGATTCTAGCTCCAGTGATCGTATGATGTCCATCCAACGACCATAGTGCTTCTTCAACCTCTGGTCTTCTTGCTCCAGCCGCCCAAAGCAGCGCCGGTCGTGCCGCATGCTCCTGCCTCCCGTGGCCGGCTGTGCTGCCGCAGAGGCCTCATCGCCCCCTACTATTCCCACCGCTGGCCAGGCCCTGTGGCGACGGCAGCCTCACACTGCAGCCGAACCAGTGAACCCTCGTAGTCCTCTCCGCGTGGGCTTCCACTGCCGCGTCGTTCCCTTCCTAGGCCTTGCCGTCGTCCACCGTCGTGGTGCTCTCCGCGCCGCGTGGTCAACGTGGTCAAGGAACGACTTCCATTGGAAGAGTACTGTACGTGGAGAGGCTGACAGCTGGGTCCACAGCCACATCCCAGTTTTTTTGTGATTTGCCAAGTAAGTCGCTTTATCAGGCCTGTTGGGCTGCAAATCTTTCAAGACAAGGAGAGCTTTCATTCAGCTAGCCAAGAAAATGGCCCATCAGTAATGAGAAATGGGTTGTATATTTTTAAAACACATAAAACTGGCAATTAGTTTCAAATATCTTTTTTTCATTTCAAGATTTTAAATTACATTAAATTTTATGCGTGGAGAATTTGTTGGATTTTATATTGATATACATTTATTTTTAAAATCAGTTAGAATGTGAGTCGAAATTTCAAGATTAAAACAGTTCGGACCGCACCGAAATATGCAAAATTTCGTATAATTTTGTAACCGTTGCCACAATATGGGCTGCAATGCTAACAAAAAGAATATGGGATCCAAAGAAAACCTTAAGAAATTAACAAATGGGCTGTAAATTATTAGAAATAATGGCAGATGGGTTGTATGTTGTTTTCTGCAGATTTGAGGCTTTCCTAAAAAAAGGTTGACGCACAAGCACTGACTGTTGGATGTCCATCCAACGGCCGTCGTGCTTCTTCAATCTCTGCTCTTCCTGCTCCAGCCGCTCAAACAAGCACCAGCGGGACTGCCTGCTCCCTCCTCCCCGCGGCCGGCTGTGCTGCCGCGCAGGCCTCACTGCCCCACCGTACTCTCATCGCTGGCCTAGCCATCCCTCTACTCACCCACACCTGCTGTTATTCTCCGGCGATGGCAGACGTACCAGTAAACCCTCGTACAGTCGTACTCCCCTCCGCGTGGGAAACAACTGCCGAGTCTTCCTTGCCTCCGTGTCGTTCCCTTCCTAGGCCTCGCCGTCGTCCACTGCCCTGGTGCTCTCGGCGCGGCCTAGTCAACATGGTCAACGACCGACATGCATCTGAAGTGGACTTTACGTGGAGAGGCCGACAGCTGGGTCCACAGCCACACGCAAGGAAATGCCTCCTTATTACGCGCAAAATAATGATTCCTCCACCTGACATCAGGGACCCACCGAAAGGGCCCCTGTATTTTGCAGAAAAAACATTACCGCTGCTGACAGCTCGGACCCACCAGCTATATCTTCGCACGCAAGGAAGTGCCTCCTTATTACGCACAAAAAAATGAATACTCCCCCGGTTAGCTAGGACCCAGTATAGTGGCAGGCCGACTTGTGGGCCTACTAATTTGATGGGGACGGAGGCCTTTGTCAACTTAGTCAATATGCACGATTCTAGCTCCAGTGACCATACGATGTCCATCCAACAGCCGTAGTCCTTCTTCAACCTCTGGTCTTCTTGCTCCAGCCGCCCAAACCAGCGCCGGTCGTGCCTCGTGCTCCTGCCTCCCGTGGCCGGCTGCAATGCGGCGGAGGCCTCACCGCCCCCTACTACTCCCACCGCTGGCCAGGCCATCCCTCTATTCACCCACACCCCCTGTTACTCAGTGGCGACAGCAGCCTCACACCGCAGCGAACCAGTGCCCTCATACTCCTCTACGCGTGGGCATCCACTGCCGCGTCTTCCCCGGCTTCGCGTCGTCCCCTTCCTAGGCCTCGCCTTCGTCCACCGCCCTGGTGCTCTCGGCTCGGCGTGGTCAACGTGGTCAAGGAACGGCTTCCATCGGACGTGGACTGTACGTGGAGAGGCTGACAGCTGGGTCCATGGCCGCAGCAAGGAAGTGCCTCCTTATTACGTGCAAAATAATTATTCCTCCACCTGACAACGGGGACCCACCGGACGGGCCACCGTATTTCGCCCCCTTGACCGCTGGGACCCACCAGCTACATCTTCGCACGCAAGGAAGTGCCTGACAGTCGGGACCCACTTGGTCGAAGCGTATGTAGCGTTGTCATTCTGGTCGCGCACGTGTACGTACATATATACTGGTCGATGTAGAGGTGCGCACGTGTCGTAGTAGAGGTGCGCACGTAGCATGTACACGTACGTACAACGGCCAGGGTGCAAGAAAGAAAATATGGCCACGTATGTGTACATACGGGCGGGGTCTCGAACGCCTACTCGCGCATACGTACGGGCAGGGCTCGTGTACATGGCTGGGTCAGAACGGAGAAATAGCATCGTCGTCGTGTTCATTGGAGAGGCAATGGAATGTGTCGTGTTCATGGGGAGGCAACGGAATGCGTCGTGTTCATCGGGAGGCAACGAAATGCGCCGTGTTCATCGGGAGGGCTTGGACGGAACAGGCGATGGAAACGAGGCCTGGCATACCGCAGAACGGAGGAAACGGCCTTGTGTTTGACCGGCCACATTCGAAATAGGATCCTGTTCATCGAGAGGGGTCTGGCGTACCGCAAAATAGAGGAAACGGACCTACTACGATCGAAACGGGGGTCCTGTTGATCGGGAGGGGTGTGGCGTATCGCAAAACGGACGAAACGGACTTGTGTTGGAGCGCTACGGTCGAAACGGGGGTCCTGTTCATCGGGAGGGCTGTGGCGTACCGCAAAACGGGACTCCACAGGATATTGTTCATCTCCACCGTCGACCTCCTCCAGCCTCCACGAGCTACTGTTCATCCACCGTCGACCTCCTCCAGCATCCACCTGCGACTATTCATCCACGGGCTCCTGTTCATCCAGGCTCCACCGCGCGCTACTCCACCGGCTACTGTTTCACCAGCCGTCTCCACGGGCTCCTGTTCAACCACCCCTCCACGGGCTACTATTCATCCTGCCCTCCACCATCTACTGTTCATCCAGCCCTCCACACCACGGGGGTCCTGTTCATCCACCCCTCCACGGGCACCCCTCCACCGTCTACTGTTCATCCAGCCCTCCACCACACTACGGGGTCCTGTTCATCCAGAGGCAATGCCACCGCTCACTGTTCATCCAAACCCCCTCGCAACGCTCACTGTTCATCCCATCGATCGGCTTCAGTTAGCAGCAGTAGTGAAGGAATCGCTCGATCGGGTTCAGTTAACAGCCATCGATTGACCGCTCATGTTCAGTAACGCGTAGCCTGCAGTGCAATCGCTCGGGTTCAGTTAGAGCCCAATGCCTTGCTCGGGTTCAGTTAGAGCCAACGCCTCGCACACACGCGCGTACGTATACGAGAGAAACGCGCATCGCTCGGCCCCCGATCTCCCACCGTAACCGGGAACTCCCCGAAATTTTCTGTCATGGACGGCCCAAAGAATTTCATGCAGCTGCGTCTCCGGCCCGCCCAGGACAAAAAGCCCATTTTCTGTCATGATTTTTTGTCACAGAAGTAGGAGCCCACCACATCTATGATGATACCGGGTTTTGTCACAATTATCGTCATAGAAGTGTCATATGTATGACAGGAAAAAAATTCGTTCGGTCCAAAATGTCACGGATGTGTCTTTTTTTTAGTGCAAGCTAGTTTTTATCACGTTCATATGATTCGCGTTCGGTACTTTGATAATTTGATATGTGGGTGGACCGGTGCTTGGGTGCTATTTTTAATTGAACAAGCATCCCACTTATGATTAACCTCTATTGCAAGCATCCGCAACTACAACAAAATTATTAAGGTAGACCTAACCATAGCATGAAACATATGGATCCAAATCAGCCCCTTACGAAGCAACGCATAAACTAGGGTTTAAGCTTCTGCCACTCTAGCAACCCATCATCTACTTATTACTTCCCAATGCCTTCCTCTAGGCCCAACTAATGGTGAAGTGTTATGTAGTCGACGTTCACATAACACCACTAGAGGCTAGACAACATACATCTCATCAAAATATCGAACGAATACCAAATTCACATGAATACTAATAGCAAGACTTCTCCCGTGTCCTCAGGAACAAACGTAATTACTCACAAAGCATATTCATGTTTATAATCAGAGGGGTAATAATATGCATAAAGGATCTGAACATATGATCTTCCACCAAATAAACCAACTAGCATCAACTACAAGGAGTAATCAACACTACTAGCAACCTACTAGCACCAATCCCGGACTTGGAGACAAGAATTGGATACAAGAGATGAACTAGGGTTTGGAGATGAGATGGTGCTGCTGAAGATGTTGATGGAGATTGCCCTCTCCCGATGAGAGGAGCGTTGGTGATGACGATGGCGATGATTTCCCCCTCCCGGAGGGAAGTGTCCCCAACAGAACAGCTCTGCCGGAGCCCTAGATTGGTTCCGCCAAGGTTCCGCCTAGTGGCGGTGGAGTTTCGTCCCGAAAGGTTGCTTGTTTATTTTTTCTCGAAGAAAGACTTCATATAGCAGAAGATGGACGTCGGAGAGCCACAAGGGGGCCCACGAGGTAGGGGGCGCGCCCTAGGAGGGGGGCGCGCCCCCACCCTCATGGATAGGGTGTGGTCCCCTGGCCTTCATCTTTGGCGAGGATTTTTTATTATTTATTGTAAGATATTCTGTGGAGTTTCAGGACTTTTGGAGTTGTGCAGAGTAGGCCTCTAATATTTGCTCCTTTTCCAGCCCAGAATTCCACTTGCCGGCATTCTCCCTCCTTATGTAAACCTTGTAAAATAAGAGAGAATAGCCATAAGTATTGTGACATAACGTGAAATAACAACCCATAATGCAATAAATATCGATATAAAATCATGATGCAAAATGGACGTATCAGCGCGCCCCCACCCTCGTGGCTAGGGTGTGGGCCCCCTGGTGTTCATCTTTTGCAAGGATTTTTTTATTTCCAAATAGCCGTTCCGTGAATTTTCAGGTCATTTCGAGAACTTATGTTTTTGCACATAAATAACACCATGGAAAGTCTGCTGAAAACAACGTCAGTCCGGGTTAGTTCCATTCAAACCATGCAAGTTAGAGTCCAAAACAAGGGCAAAAGTGTTTGTAAAATTAGATACAACGGAGACGTGTCAACTCCCCCAAGCTTAAACCTTTGCTTGTCCTCAAGCAATTCAGTTGACAAACTGAAACTGATAAAGAAAAACTTTTACAAACTCTGTTTGCTCTTGTTGTTGTAAATATGTAAAGCCAGCATTCAAGTTTTCAGCAAAGATTATGACTAACCACATTCACAATAACTCTTAGGTCTCATGTTTACTCATATCAATGGCATAATCAACTAGCGAGCCATAATAATAAATCTCGGATGACAACACTTTCTCAAAACAATCATAATATGATATAACAAGATGGTATATCGCTAGCCCTTTCTGAGACCGCAAAATATAAATGTAGAGCACCTTTAAAGATCAAGGACTGGCTAGATATTGTAATTCATGGTAAAAGAGATCCAATCATAGTCATACCCAATATAAATTAACAGTAATGGATGCAAATGACAGCTGCGCTCTCCAGCTAGTGCTTTTTAATGAGAGGGTGATGACTCAACATAAAAGTAAATAGATAGGCCCTTCGCAGAGGGAAGCAGGGATTTGTAGAGGTGCCAGAGCTCGGTTTTGAAATAGAGATAAATAATATTTTGAGTGGCATACTTTCATTGTCAACATAACAACCAAGAGATGGCGATATCTTCCATGCTACACACATTACAGGCGGTTCCCAAACAGAATGGTAAAGTTTATACTCCCCCTCCACCAACAAGCATCAATCCATGGCTTGCTCGAAACAATGAGTGCCTCCAACAAGCAACAGTCCCAGGGGGAGTTTTGTTTGCAATTATTTTGATTTAGTTTTCATAAAGCATGGGACTGGGCATCCCGCTGACCGGCCATTTTCTCATGAGTGAGGAGCGGAGTCCACTCCTCTTGAGAATAACCCGCCTAACATGGAAGATAAGGGCAGCCCTAGTTGATACATGAGCTATTTGAGCATACAAAACAGAATGTTTATTAGAAGGTTTAGAGTTTGGCACATACAAATTTACTTGGAACGGCAGGTAGATACTGCATATAGGAAGGTATAGTGGACTCATATGAAATAACTTTGGGGTTTAACGGATTGGATGCACAAGCAGTATTCCCGCTTAGTACAAGTGAAGGCTAGCAAAAGACTGGGAAGCGACCAACTAGAGAGTGACAACAGTCATGAACATGCATTAAAATTAATAAACATTGGATGCAACCATGAGTAGGATATAATCCACCATGAACATAAATATCGTGAAGTACAAGTGAAGTCACTCAAATCATTCAAAGGAGGATACCACCCCACTATACCACATCACAACCATTTTAATAGCATGTTGGCATGCAAGGTAAACCATTATAACTCATAGCTAATTGTAACATCGCAAAATTCTAAATTTTGGAATGTTATATTAAATAAATTATTATGATTGTTTGTTTGATTGATTTAGTGAAATTGAGTGGAATTTGAAACTTTTTGAAAGTTGAATGAGAGGGAATGAAATGACTTTCCCAAACTTTCCCTTTGCCCTTTTGGATCTCAATGAATTCAATTTCATTCCAACACAAAACCCTAGAGTGAAGATGACATGACTTCTTCCATTTGAAATGAAAAGGGTTTTGAAAAGATTTGAATTTTATTTGAAAATATTTCAAATTCAAAACTGTATGCAACTCAATGATTTTTATGAGAGAAGATAAAATGACTTCTACAAAATATATGAAATATGAGTTGGAAGTTAAAAGAATCAAATTGAAAGTCATTTGGAAGTATTTTGAAACCCACTTTCAATTTAGAGTTATTTATTTTTTTTAAATTATTTTTCTCCAAAACTAAAATATATGAAAATAGGGTAAAATGATTCCCTACAGTAGAAAAGTGGAGAAAAATGATTTTTAAATCATTTTGGTATTTTAAAATAATTTTGTTTGCATTTTAAACGCAACAGTGGCACCTTTTGAATTTTGGGATTTGCTGTGAATTTTATTTGAACTTGAAAAATAGTTCATACTGTAAAAAATGTGCTTCTGAAAATTTTGATATATAATATGAATATATATTTATTTTATTTAGTGCCCTCTATTTCAGTTTTCCTTATCTATTTTATAAAAACCAAAACTAGCCGAAGGCCAGCCGCACTAGGCCCAGCCCCCTCCACGACCCAACAGGCCGTCTTCCTCCTACAATTGTTCTGCACCTACAGGAGCAGAACGCACGCACGCACCCCACCCCGCGCCCCACACCCTTCCCTCCTTCCCCTTCGCCAAGAATCCTCTGAATGGATCCACCTCCTTCCCCTACACCTCCTTCTCCAAGTAAAAGGCCATTAATGCCCCGGATTTAAAAGTAATTCTTTTTGCCACTTCAAGTTATGTTGTTATTGTTTTTGTTATTTAGGAGTAAATTAGTTTCATAATTATTTTAGTATTGTTTACTATTGTCTTAGTGTTTTGCTAGTTGTTCTAGTGTTAACTATAATGTTATAATAGTTTTTATACTCGTTCTTTTGCTAGTAAATACTTTAGTAAATTATTTTCCGTTGTTTCATTAGAATTTTAGTTTCTTTGCTGTATAAATTTTTTTAGACTAATTTAGTGTTGTTATGATGAACTTTGTGTGAGTTGGTCTCCACTAGTTTTCCTTGAAGTTTATTTTGAAGTTTTCCTTTGGTTTTCATTTGTTTTTCTTTGAACGTTATTGTTTTCTTTATTGTTTTCTTTATTGTTTTTCTATTGATAGAATTGATTGCTAGAATTGTTGCTTATGTGAATACAATATTTGATTATATAGATTTTCTTGGAGTGACGAATAGTTTATCAAATTTTCCGAGAGCGTTATTATCTTCATCATATTACCAGGCAAGTTCACTTTGACCATGCTTTTTCATACCTATGTTTTTATTGCATTTAGTGTCATCTTTGCAACAATTCCCTCCAGTAGTGATATTGATTTCTTGTAGTTGATTAGAATGCATGAGGTAGGAACCGATCTCCCTGTTACCAAGCCCGGGACGTATATAGTTTTAATGCTACGCTATTGTAGACGGGGTTTGGTATGAGTGCTCGGGAGTGGTGTGAGAATGGAGGACAATATGTCAATGATGATAACTCCATGATGGCATCGGCAAGGACTGCATCGTCATGACCTCAAGACTTCAAGACCTCAAGATTTTGAGACTACAAGAATTCAATACACACTACTGGGTGAAGGATGGTTGACGGGCACCCTGGAGAAACCAGTGGATGGCCGGGATGCATGGAGAAGCACCATGACATCTTGCGGAAAGCTTCACACAGACTCAAAGAGACGGAAGAATACTTCATGCCTGGAAGCTTACCTGTGCAACCGCAAGTCACTATGGGCTCTGGCTTGGTTGACCTTAGTTGTGACTCTGGCTGGGACGGTGCTAGCAGATGTAGAACTATGGTAGGATTGGATGAGCATCGGACAGTGGTCAGAGGAACTCTTCGGAAGACCATGTTTCAGTCATCTTGTTCTCAAACACCCTGAAGTGCGTGAACGTAAAAAGAGGGATCGAATCTTGCGGGTAAAGTGTACAAACCTCTGCAGAGGGTTAAAACCTAATCGATTAGTCGTGTCCCCGGTTACGGACAATTTGAGCCTCTGGACTTGGATCTACCTCGGAACTCTCAACACCGGATTGATAACTTAATTGTGGGCAACCTATGATGATTTTGGTATCATGACATTTTGTACAACTATTTACACGGGAAAAATCCCAACAAGCAAAAGAAGAATGGGAAATATTTTTGGGTTTTCTTTTTAATTATTACTACTACAGCAAGAAAAGTAAACTAGCTAGAAGCTACACTATTTTTTTTCTTAAGGTTTAACAAACACACAAGAAGAAAGCAGGAAAAAGAAAATAAACTAGCATGGATATTACAGTGAAAGAGTATGAGCACCGACATCTAGCAATGAGTGTGTGAACATAAATGTAATGTCGGTGGGAAATACGTACTCCCCCAAGCTTAGACTTTTGGCCTAAGTTGGTTCAGTGCCACGGATGGCCCGGCGGATATCCGTAGTTGTAGTCGGGGTCGTACTGAGATGAAGAGGACTCTGACTGCCACTGGCTGGCAGTCATCTCCGGATCCCAAAAGTAATCAGACTGTCGTGGAGCCTCAAATTATGGTTCCGGCTCCGGGGCTGGTGTAGGGTTCCGGTAAGCGTAAATGGCTGCCCACGGAATGAGATACGGACCTTCAGATAAATTAAACAAGGAAGGAGCAGGCAAGGTAATAGTCTCAGGGTGATGTTTATCAAAGAGCAACTTGTATTTAAGCTCCCCTTCCTTATTCTTAACAATAAAGTCATGCGCTAACATACTCTAAATAAGCATTGGGCAACAATTTTTCTTCTTTCTCATAGAGCCTAATAGGTATATTATAATATGCAGCAAGGCGCAAAGCGTAAATACCTCCAAAGATAGGACCCTTAGTACGGTTCAGACTTAACCTTTTAGCAATAATACCGCCCATACTAACAGTGTTATCGGAATATAAACCATGGAGCAAAATGATAATATCAGGAACACTAAGATTTCCACAGTTTCCGCGACCAATTAAGCAACGACTAGCAAATATAGCAAAGTAGCGTAAAACAAGAAAATGTATGCTAGTGATTCTTGCATCGGAAACCTTCCTGGTTTCCCCCACAGTAATGGTGTCAATAAACCCATCCACATCTTTACGATGTGGTTCATCTAAGGTACCCTCGAAGGGTATTTTGCAAACCTTGCAAAATTCATCTAGTGGCATCTTCTTAACAACATCATATAAATGAAACTCTACTGAAGGAGGTGTTTCTTTAGGAAAATAGTAGAAGTTTTGCACAAAAGTATTAGTGAGTAAGAGATACTGATGACGTTGGTCGCAGAGGAAGTCGATGAGGCCAACATTCTCAGCCAATGAATAGAAATCATCATAAATCCCGGCTTCTCTTAAGAAATCATCGGAAGGCCATTCACACGGCCTGACCTCCGCGGTGCGAGGAAAATTATATTTGGGCCTCTGTGCTTCTTCATTTTGGTTTACCTTCGAGCTTCGGCTCGATGAGACCCTCAAAAATCTCTTCATTATTTTCTGAAAAAATATGAAATTTTTAGTAACTTCAAACAAACGTGAACCAAGCTCAACAAAATTGATAGCAACTACTCCTACAAGTGCCTAGAGCCTATATCAAGCATTAGAACTACTTGGAACCATATAAATTTGACATGCAAGCTCAAGAACATGGTTACCTAGGCAGCACAAATTTGCAATGAATAAAGCACTAGAACAAAAACTAATTGGACCAACGGAAGAGTCACATACCAAGGAACAATCTTCCAAAGCAGTTTAGTGAGAGGTGCTTTGAGCAAGGAGATCGAAAAATGCAGCAAAATGAGCTAGAACTCGTGCTTGAGCTGGATATTGGTGTTTGTGGAAGGAAGAAGGAGTGTATGGGTGCAGGAATAAGTGGAGGAGGGCCACCATGGGCCCACGAGGCAGGGGGGCGCCCAGGGGGTAGGGCGCGCCCTCCACCCTCGTGACCAGGTGCTTGCCCTTCCTGCCGTGTTCTCAGTGCCAAATATTCTCAAATATTCCAAAAAAAATCATATTCCATTTTCAGGGCATCTGGAGAACTTTTATTTTTGGGGTATTTTTATATTGCACGAATAAATCAAGAAACAGGCAGAAAAATCCTATTTTTTACTTTATTTCAACTAAATAACAGAAAGTAGAAAGAGGGTACAGAAGGTTATGCCTTCTAGTTTCATCCATCTCATGCTCATCAAAAGGAATCCACTAACAAGGTTGATCAAGTCTTGTTAACAAACTCATTCCGAATAACATGAAACTGAAGAAATTTCGAATAACACTATGTTACCTCAACGGGGATATGCACATCCCCAATAATAAGAATATCATATTTCTTCTTGATAGTAGGAAGAGGAAATTCAAAACCTCCAAATATAATCGATGGAATTTTTCCAATAGAATTGATACTATGAACTTGAGGTTGTTTCCTCGGAAAGTGTACCGTATGCTCATTCCCATTAACATGAAAAGTGTCATTGCCTTTGTTGCAATCAATAACATCCCTATAGTATTCAAAAGGGTCTTCCAAGAATAATAGACATACTATCGTCCTCGGGAATATCAAGAATAACAAGTCCGTTAAAATAGTAACGTTTGCAACCACAACAGGCACATCCTCACAAATACCGACAGGTATAGCAGTTGATTTATCAGCCATTTGCAAAGATATTTCAGTAGGTGTCAACTTATTCAAATCAAGTCTACGATATAAAGAGAGAGGCATAACACTAACACCGGCTCCAAGATCACATAAAGCAGTTTTAACATGGTTTCTTTTAATGGAGCATGGTATAGTGGGTACTCCCGGATCTCCAAGTTTCTTCGGTATTCCACCTTTAAAAGTATAATTAGCAAGCATGGTGGAAATCTCAGCTTCCAGTATCTTTCTTTTATTAGTAACAATATCTTTCATATACTTAGCATAAGGATTCATTTTGAGCATATCAGTTAATCGCATACGCAAAAAGATAGGTCTAATCATTTTAGCAAAGCGCTCAAAATCCTCATCATCCTTTTTCTTGGATGGTTTGGGAGGAAAAGGCATGGGTTTCTGAACCCATGGTTCTCTTTATTTACCGTGCTTCCTAGCAACAAAGTCTCTCTTATCATAATGTTGATTCTTTGATTGTGGGTTATCAAGATCAACAACAGGTTCAACTTCTACATCATTATCATTACTAGGCTGAGCATCATCATGAACAGCATCATTAGTATTTTCATTAGGTTCATGTTCATTACCAGATTGTGTTTCAGCATCAGAAATATAAATATCATTTGGGTTCTCATGTGGTTCAGCAATAGGTTCACTAGAAGCATGCAAAGTCCTATAATTTTCCTTTTTCTTCCTTTTAGAAGGACTAGGTGCATCAATATTATTTCTGTGAGAATCTTGCTCAATTCTCTTAGGGTGGCCTTCAAGATACAAAGTTTCCTGAGTCATCTTACCAGTTCTAGTAGCCACTCTAACAGCATAATCATTTTTCTTACTATTAATTTCATTGAGCAAATCATTTTGAGCTTTAAGTACTTGTTCTACTTGAGTGGTAACCATAGAAGCATGTTTACTTATGAGTTTAAGTTCACCTTTAACATTAGCCATATAATCACCCAAGTGTTCAATCATATAAGCATTTTGTTTTAATTGTCTACCAAAATAAGCATTGAAATCTTCTTGCTTAACCATAAAGTTATCAAACTCATCTAAGCATTGGCTAGCAATTTTAGTAGTAGGGATTTCAGCTTTATCATATCTATAGAGAGAATTTACCTTTACTACATGTGTCGGATTATCACGACCATGAGGTTCTTCAATAGGTAATGGATCAAGATCATATGTTTCTCCAGCAGGCGGTAAATCAAGACCATGTATTTCTTCAATAGGAGGTAAATTCTTAACATCTTCAGCTTTAATACCTTTTTCTTTCATAGATTTCTTTGCCTCTTGCATATCTTCAGGACTGAGAAATAGAACACCTCTATTCTTCGGAGTTGGTTTAGGAATAGGCTCAGGAGCTGGCTCAGGAGCTGGCTCCGGAAGTGTCCAATTATTTTCATTTGTCAACATATTATTCAATAGAATTTCAGCTTCATCCGGTGTTCTTTCCCTGAAAACAGAACCAGCACAACTATCCAGGTAATCTCTGGAAGCATTGGTTAGTCCATTATAAAAGATATCAAGTATTTCATTTTTCTTAAGAAGATGATCAGGCAAAGCATTAAGTAACTTGAGAAGCCTCCCCAAGCTTGTGGGAGACTCTCTTCTTCAATTTGCACAAAGTTGTATATTTCCCTCAAAGCAGCTTGTTTCTTATTAGCAGCGAAATATTTAGCAGAGAAGTAATAAATCATATCCTGGGGACTACGCACACAACCAGGATCAAGAGAATTAAACCATATCTTCGCATCACCCTTTAATGAGAACGGAAATATTTTAAGGATATAAAAGTAGCGAGATCTCTCATCATTAGTGAATAGGGTGACTATATCATTTAATTTAGTAAGATGTGCCAGAACAGTTTCAGATTCATAGCCATGAAAAGGATCAGATTCAACCAAAGTAATTATATCAGGATCAACAAAGAATTCATAGTCCTTGTCGGTAACACAGATAGGTGAAGTAGCAAAAGCAGGGTCAGGTTTCATTATAGCATTAAGAGATTGCTGCTTCCATTTAGCTAATAACCTCTTGAGTTCATATTTATCTTTGCAAGCTAAAATAGCTAAAGAAGCTTCTTTATCAAAAACATAACCCTCAGGAATAACAGGCAAGTATTCATCATCACTTTCATCAATATAATCAGTTTCAATAATTTCTTTCTCTCTAGCCCTAGCAATTTGTTCATCAAGAAATTCACTAAGGGGCACAGTAGTATCAAGCATAGAAGTAGTTTCATCATAAGTATCATGCATAGCAGAAGTGGCATCATCAATAACATGCGACATATCAGAACGAATAGCAGAAGCATCGCAAGCTTAATCAAAACAGAAGGTGAATCAAGTGCAGAGCTAGATGGCAGTTCCTTACCTCCCCTCGCAGTTGAGGGATAAATTATTGTCTTAGCGTCTTTCAAGTTCTTCATAGTGACCAGCAGATATAAATCCCAAGTGACTCAAAGAATAGAGCTATGCTCCCCGGCAACGGCGCCAGAAAATAGTCTTGATAACCCACAAGTATAGGGGATCGCAACAGTTTTCGAGGGTAGAGTATTCAACCCAAATTTATTGATTCGACACAAGGGGAGCCAAAGAATATTCTCAAGTATTAGCAGTTGAGTTGTCAATTCAACCACACCTAGATAACTTAATATCTGCAGCAAAGTGTTTAGTAGCAAAGTAATATGATAGTAGTGGTAACGGTAGCAAAAGTAATATTTTTGGTGTTTTATAGTGATTGTAACAATAGCAACGGAAAAGTAAATAAGCGAAGAACAATATGTGAAAAGCTCGTAGGCATTGGATCGGTGATAGAGAATTATGCCGGATGCGGTTCATCATGTAACAATCATAACATAGGGTGACACAGAACTAGCTCCAATTCATCAATGTAATGTAGGCATGTATTCCGAATATAGTCATACGTGCTTATGAAAAAGAACTTGCATGACATCCTTTGTCCTACCCTCCCGTGGCAGCGGGGTCCTAATGGAAACTAAGGGATATTAAGGCCTCCTTTTAATAGAGTACCGAAACAAAGCATTAGCACATAGTGAATACATGAACTCCTCAAACTATGGTCATCACCGGGAGTGGTCCCGATAATTGTCACTTCGGGGTTGTCGGATCATAACACATAGTAGGTGACTATAGACTTGCAAGATAGGATCAAGAACTCACATATATTCATGAAAACATAATATGTCCAAATCTAAAATCATGACACTCGGGCCCTAGTGACAAACATTAAGCATAGCAAAGTCACAGCAACATCAATCTCAGAACATAGTGGATCCTAGGGATCAAACCCTAACAAAACTAACTCGATTACATGATAGATCTCATCCAACCCATCACCGTCCAGCAAGCCTACGATGGAATTACTCATGCACGGTGGTGAGCATCATGAAATTGGTGATGGAGGATGGTTGATGATGACGGTGGCGACGAATCCCCCTCTCCGGAGCCCCGAACGGACTCCAGATCAGCCCTCCCGAGAGGTTTTAGGGCTTGGCAGCGGCTCCGTATCGTCAAACGCGATGAATCCTTCTCTCTGTTTTTTTCTCCCCGAAAGCAAATATATAGAGTTGGAGTTGAGGTCGGAGGAGCTCCAGGGGGCCCACGAGGTAGGGGGGCAGGCTGTAACATCCCAAAATTCTAAATTTTGGAATGTTATAATAAATAGATAGTTTTGATTGTTTGATTGATTGTGTGAAATTGAGTGAAATTTGAAACCTTTTTGAAAGTTAAATGAGAGGGAATAAAAGGACTTTCCCAAACTTTCATTTTGCATTTATGATCTTCGTGAATCCAAATTCTTTTCAAATACAAAACCCTATAGAGAAGATGACATGACTTCTTCCATTTAATTAAATGAAAAGGGTATTTGAAAATATTTGAATTTCATTTGGAAATATTTTCCAATTCAGAAACTTTAAGCAACTCAATTCTTTCCACGAGAGAAGATAATATGACTTCTTCAAAATATATGAAATATGAGTTGGAAGTTTAAAAGGATCAATTTAAAGTCCTTTTGAAATTATTTTCAATTTGGAGTTATTTGGTTTTTATTCATATTGATTTTTCTCCAAAAAATAAAATATATGGAAATTAGGGTAAAATGATTCCCTACATTAGAAAATTGGAGAGAAATGAGTTTGAATTAATTTTGGTATTTTAAAATGATTTTTATTGGATTTTAGTAGAGCAGGAGAACTCTTTGAATTATTTGAATTTTTCTTGATATTATTTGACTAGACGAAAATGTCCACGCTGTAGAAAATGTTTTTCTTAAAATTTTGATATATAATATGCCTATGTAGAGTTTTATTTTTATTTTCGTTATTCAGTTTTATATAATTAACTGCCGCCCATTTACGCAAGATAGTAACAACGGGAGTCCATCATTTTTTTCTCCTATATGGGCCAGGCCCAACCGGCCATATTCTTTCCCTAGGTTGTTTTTTTTCCACAATCTTCTTTTCTCTCTTTTCAGTTGACCAAAAAAACAAAAAAAACTGCATCGCGCAGTGTACGCGCGCGGCCGGGCAAAGCCTTTAGGCCCATGCGAGGCGCCTCTTTTCTTCTGTGTTTCTTTTATTTTCATCTATGTTTAGTCTCACATTGCCTAACCTTTGACCTCTAAGCCTCTTTTCCACCAATAAATATGGACCCATAGAACCTTTGAAAATTATCCGATTCGGGTTAAATCAATATTTTGGTTTGACTAGATTTACTAAAGAAAAAAAATATTTTTCTCCTCTCCGGCGGGACTTTTGGAAGTTTTCTCCTCACTCTGAAGTCGTCTTTTCTATACCTGATAAAGGTATATTTCTTCGTTCTCTGTATTTATACGTTAGACCTAGAATTCTTTTAGCCGTAGCTATTTTTCTTCTATAAAACAGCTTGGCCCTGATTTTTCAAATAGACATAACTTTTTACTCGTTCATCTAAATTAGATGAAACCAGCGCCTATAGTTTCGTCTTTTGTTCATAACTTGAGTTCCGTAACTCCGTTTGAGTTGATTCTTTTTGCAAAGAGAAACTCTTGACCTAAACTTTCTGATAAGGCCAAATTCACTTAATATTGCTACTGTTAGAAATTGTTTTCTGTTGCAAGGGTTATTTGCTTGGTTTCGAAGTTTTCCGAATTGTTTTCTTCATTCATTCCGATCTTTTGAGTGATTTCTTATGTGTGGTTACTATTGCTTGCTTACGATAGATTGACCGGAGTGTGACGAGTAGAACTATCAAGCGTTTTGAGTGCGAATCATCTTCATCAACAGTACAGGCAAGTTCACACTTTGATCATATCCCTTTCACACCCAGTTTTTATGCATTAGTTTCACCCTCAAACATTGCATGAGTAGGATTGATAACATGTGGGTATTGGGAAGTAGTTGATGAGGTAGGAACCTATTGCCCTGCATTCAAACCTTGGGAGTTACTTTTACGTTATGCTTATATTGCCATGCTATGCTCGTAGAAGTGGTTTGGGTTTGAGTGTATCCATGACCGATGTGAGATTGTTAATTAATGGTTCAACTTAAGGTGGCAACTTAAATACACATCAGGGTGGACTGAGGCACCTGGGGAATTCCATTGATTGCCTGTATTTTTGGAAATCCCGGGGTACCGTGTGATTCTCCTATGGATTGCCACCCAGGCTCAAAGGGATCATAAGATTATTCATGCTAGAAACTTCCGTGTGTAGTCACAAGCTATTATGGGCTCTAGCATAGTTGATTAAGTCGTGTGAACTCTTATAGTGGTAGACTAGCAGATGTAGGGGATGTAGGTGGTACTGTCTACCCATCGTAAGGTGCTAGCGCTTCTGAAAGACTGTGTCTCGGTCATCCGTTTATCAAACACCATGTAGTGCGAGAAATCCAACGGAGAAGATTGAGTCTTGTGGGTAAAAGTGCGCAAACCTCTTTAGAGTGTACGAACTAATCATGGTTAGCCGTGTCCCCGGTTATGGAAATCTTGAGTATCTAGTTCATGGATTATCATGTTGTTCTCATCACTCTATATAATAAATTTGTTGGGTTGTTAATGATTACTTTTAATTGGGATTGAGAGGGGGTTTACCTTCTCAATATTTTCAACCAACTTTGTAGTTAAATAAATTATATTCCTTTGCAGTAGGGAAAAATTGGCTTTTCGCAAAAACATTATAACCATAGAGCTTTTCCACCAGCCATATATGCATGTAGTGATAGTTATTATTCATCATTATCCTATGGTGTGAATTTGCCAGTACATTCAATGTACTGACCCTTTGTGGCTGCAACGTCTCATGTTGCAGGAATCTTACGACGAGTAAGTGATACGTTAGGGTTACGATTTCTACACTCAACTTTGCCGTTGGTGTTGATGGGAATCCACAACCTCGTTACTTCAGCTATTTGGATTGAGGTAATTGTATTTACGTTACTTTATACATGTGATTTACCTCTGTTATAAATCCTCGAGTACTGTGTGTGTCAGCATACCGATCCAGGTGTAAGTGCATCTAGTGCCCCTTAGTGATTTTGGTGTATTGAAGACTTATAGGTTAAGTATCTAATGCGTTTATGAGTGTACACAGGTCTATAAGTCTATGAGGAGTTTGATATTTACAGTGAAAGTCGACCCCTAAAAATGAAGTTCTTCAACTGAAGACTTTGATATTTTGAAGACTTTCTGAAGACTTTGAAAGTGAAGAAATTGGTGTGACCTTGAAGACTTGGTATTCATTCGAGGAACATGAAGCGTGAAGACGTTTGTTTTCGTAGTTTCATTTTCTCTTTCTTGAGTCATAGGAAACACCGTACTGTTAAAGGGGGTCGAGGAAATACTAAGGAGAAAATTTCCATGTGATGCTCAACTCAAATCCTACACCTACCAATCCCTTCGAGTGAAGCCATTGGAAATCTCATACAGTTCAGTCAATTTCTTCAGTGACAGAGACGCAGTTCTTCTGGTCACTAAGGACTTTGCTCTGACTGAGGAGTTAGGAATTCGCCAGTGCGAATTGCCTACACAGTGAGGAACATGATAGCCCTGAGGAATTTGTACCTCAAATTTCCGACCGTTGCTGTGCTACGCGCTAGCTGTCCCAAAATATCTTATCCACATAACGGTCATATCATTGAAGGGCATTTATGTCTTATCATGTCGGGCTGCTCCCTAGGCTATAAATAGCCACCCCCTACAACCACTAGCTGGTTGGCTGCTCCACGAGAACTTGACACTTGTCATTTGAGAGCAACCCATCCTCCGAGGACTTTGAGCGAAAATCATCAAGTGAGGAAAATCCAAACCCGAACCCAAAACACCTACAAACCCAAAGTGATTGAGCATCACTGAAGAGATTGATCCTGCGTGGATCCGACGCTTGTTACCTTTGAAGACTGTGCTTCTTCCAGACGGTTAGGCGTCAAGGTCTAGAGCATCCAAGAGGAATTGTGGATCGCCGAGTGACCAAGTCTGTGAAGGTTTTGAAGTCACCTGAAGACTTACCACGAGTGATTGGGCGAGGACTGTGTGTCCTTAGCTCAAGGAGAATACGGTGAGGACTGTGTGTCCGGGACTAGGTGTCCTCGAGTTTAAATACTCAGCCGCTCCAACCAGATGTACAACTGAGACAGCAGTTGGAACTGGTCTACCAAATCATTCTCTTCACCAACCATACTGGTTCTATTTCTTCAACACTTTCATTTCCTCATTACTGTGTTGTCTGTTTGTTCATATCTGTGCTTGAAGACTTTGACTGAAGACTTTCACAATTTCCCCAGTTCAATTTCTTCAGTCCGTGTTGTCTTCATCTAGAGTTATCCTGTGCTTACACTTTCTGTACTCTGTATTTGTCTTCATTTCATCATGAGGACCATGCATGTATTCTGATATGTTTATCTCTGAGTACTTATTCCGCTGCTAGTTGTTCTTCGCTAAGGAATTTCCTCACGAGCAAATTCCTCAGTGAAGAATTTCATAAAAACCGCCTATTCACCCCCCCTCTAGTCGATATAACGCACTTTCACCAGGGATGACACTTAAGCACAGAGACTTGGCCGTCTGAGGTCGGGTCGCTACAAGATGGTATCAGAGCACAGGTTGACTGTAGTATGTGACCCTAGAAACTAGCAAACTCATAAGAATACTTTTCTCTACAACTTCCTTTTCAAAAAGATCTTTTACCTCTCTTCTCTTCTGAGCTTATCCAAATATTCCCTTTAGTGAGATATACCCCCTTTCCCCTTTTGACCACAAAGATTCGATTGATGGGACCACTCCAATGAGTACAAGCTATCGGACAACTAAGACCATTTCGGAATGAAGAGGATTTTACCGTGTATTATAATAATGGAAACTACAACACTTGAAGACTCCGTAGACTAGGAGAATTTGAAGGCTCTGAAGAATTCCCAGATTTTTATGACCTAGGAAGGCTACCCTTATGTAACCTGTGAGACTATGGAAGCTGGCAATACCCGAGATCAAGGTGTCTTGGAGAAAGACTGGAACATGGAGCATTAGAACTCAAAGTTTTGTCAAGAAAACCCTAAGGCAAGAGATGTCAACTCTGGAATGATAGCTCATGGAAATGACAAGAGTAGAAACGCAGCTATCCATGATGCTATCGCCCGCTTATGCTATTGTCACCGTGTTGAGATAAGCATGCATTTCTTCGAAAGGATTGGATGGTAGAAGGCTGATGGAGCACCTATCAGCAAGATATGAAGTTTTAACCTTAATTGGTGTATCACTAGGATCTGGAGCAGAAGTTAAGATGGACCTGCAGGAAGCCGTATTTGATAAGGAAGTATTTCGTGAAGGACTTAGGAAGCAGAAGCTGAAAGTAGCCAAGCTGGAGGATCAAAACCTCGAGATACCGGAGATTCATCAGGAACTGAAGGACAGTAGGACCATGGTTCATGCCAAGGATGTTGAAACCCAAAAGTTTGGAATGCAACTCCAGAAATATTGAAGGACGTCATGATAGACTTCGCGTCAATAGAGATGATCTGGCAAAAGAAATTGAGAAGGACAAACACGATCGGAAGAAGCCAGCGGAGGCATGTACAAGACTTGAAGAGTTTGATGACTTTGAAGATTTATTGACCATTAGAAGCCCAAAACCCTATTATATACCTGCGTTAGATGCGACGATTGTGAGCTGTCATTTGTTTGATGTTTTTCAGACAGCCACAAATAAAATCTGTCTTTTCAAAAATTTGTTTGTATTGTGTGTATCCCTCTCTATCTCTCTTATCCCACCCCAAAACCCATGGACCCAACAGAGGATGAATGGAGATGAACCCATATTTTTCTGGACCAATGAGTCAATTGGAGACAGACCGATGGATCCAGAACATGGAAGATCACATGGAGAATAACCCTATAGCCGGAAAGGATATGACCTAGCATGCTCTTCAGTGCTTTGAAAGAGGTGTTGCCACTTGGTGGAGGATGTACCAAACCACCAATGGATGGCAAGGAGTAACCACTTGGGAAGAATTTAAGTTGACTTTGCTAATGTCTCTGTTTGTGTTCTAGAGATTGAAGCCTTCTGGAAAGGATATGAAGAAACCTTGTGCATACAAACTTTGTGGAGAAATAGGACACAACCATAAAGAAAACAAGGACGAATACCCTCATAAGCGAAGGATTACCAAAGGAGTTAGCCGAGGATCTCAGGGAATGTCGGTTGGAGATTGTTCCCAAAGGTTTTGTTGCAGCAATGAAAGTTCAGTCTACATTGTTGGGAAAGATCCGTGAAGCTCAGAAGGATTACAAAGAGATTTTTGAGGTAAAAGAGAGGATGAGCAAAGGAAAGGCCAGAGGTTCTCGTAAGGATGAGCACGAAACCTTATGGTTCGAGGACCGTGTATATGTGCCCAATAATGCAAAGATCAGGAAGTTAATACTTCAGGAGGCTCATGACTCACCATACTCGATTCGCCCTGGAAACACCAAGATGTATCTGGATTTGAAGGAGCGTTTCTGGTGGACTGGTATGAAGAAGGATATTGCGGAATATGTAGTCGTAGGTGATGTATGCCAGAGAGAGTAAAAGCAGAGCATCAGAAGCCAGCATGATTACTACAGCCTATGCCAATACCCGAATGGAAGTGGGATAAGCTTGGCATGGATTTCATTACTGGATTTCCCAGAACCCAATCAGGATATGCTTCTATCTGGGTAGTAGTTGATTCGCTTGACCAAAGTGGCTCACTTTATCCCAGTGAAAACCACCTATACAAGTGCAAAGTTGGCTAATATATATTTGACCAGGATCATATGTCTGCATGGAGTTCCGAGGACCATCGCATCAGATAGAGGAACACAGTTTACCTCAAAGTTTTGGAATCAGCTGCACCAGACTTTGGGTACTAGTGTCGGTGTCAAAACCGGCGGATATCGGGTAGGTCCCGAACTGTGCGTCAAGGTCGGATGGTAACAGGAGACAAGGGACACTTTATTTTACCCAGGTTCGGGCCCTCTCGGTGGAGGTAAAACCCTACTCCTGCTAGATTAATATTGATGATATGGGTAGTACAAGAGTGGATCTACCACGAGATCAAGGAGGCTAAACCCTAGAAGCTAGCCTATGGTATGATTGTGTATGATGATGGTTGTCCTACGGACTACAACCCTCCGGTTTATATAGACACCGGATAGGGTTAGGGTTACACAGAGTCGGTTACAATGGTAGGAGATCTTGAATATCCGCACGCCTAGCTTGCCTTCCACGCCAAGAAAAGATCCCTCCGGACACGGGACGAAGTCTTCAATCTTGTATCTTCATAGTCCTGGAGTCCGGCTGAAGGTATAGTCCGGCTATCCGAACACCCCCTAATCCAGGACTCCCTCAGTAGCCCCTGAACCAGGCTTCAATGACGACGAGTCCGGCGCGCAGATTGTCTTCGGCATTGCAAGGCGGGTTCCTCCTCCAAGTTCTTCAAGAAGATTACAAACACCAAAAATAGTGTCCGGCTCTGCAAAATAAGTTTCCACATATTGCCATATAGAGAATAATATTAACACAAATCAAATCTGCTGACGTATTCTGCAGTGCGTCATAACACTGCGACCAAGCCTTCTATATAAATTATTTTCGTTGTTCCACCTTAGCGCGTTTAGCGAGGCGGTTTCCTTGGCACGTCTTGTCAAAGCAGAGATCATGTGCCCCCTTTAACGGGATTCTCATTAATACGGACGTGGGTAACCCAACCGCGCCATTTACCACGGCGCTTGGGAGGCAAGTGAGTTTTATTAGGCAGGTGGGGACGCATAACCGCGCCCGCCTATAAAAGGGATAAGGATTCACCTTTTTAACCTACGCCTTCCTCCTCCTCTGCCAATCCATCTCTCGTGCACTCAAGCTCTAGCGCCCAAGTCCGCTCTTCCTTCCTCAACCTCCTCCAACAATGTCCGGAGCGGGAGGCAAGTGGATGGTCTCCTCCGTCACGGAGGCTCAAGTAAAAAAGTTAAGGAAAGCCGGATACTTGTCCAAGGACATCCCGCATCGGCTTCCTGAGAAGGGGCAGCTTCTTCCTACCCCAAGGCCCCATGAGAGGGTAGTTTTTCTTCCGCACTTCCTCCGCGGACTGGGCTTTCCACTTCACCCATTTGTCCGGGGGCTCATGTTCTACTACGGCCTGGATTTCCATGATCTGGCCCCAAACTTTGTTCTCAACATCTCGGTGTTTATCGTCGTGTGTCAGGCCTTTCTCCGCGTCCGCCCCCACTTCGGCCTCTGGCTCAAGACCTTCAACGTCAAGCCCAAGGTGGGGTCCGGCACCCAGGCGGAGTGCGGAGGCGCTATGGTTGGCAAGATAGCCAACGTCCTCTGGTTCGATGGCTCCTTTGTGGAGTCCCTAAAGGGGTGGCAGGCCGGGTGGTTTTACATCACCGAGCCACGCGATCCGAACTGGGTCGCAGCCCCCGAGTTCAGATTCGGACCCCCCACGCGGCTCATGTCCTGGAAAGAGACGGGCCTGTCGTGGGGCAACGAAGAAGAAGTGACTGGGTTGCAAACGTGCATCCAGTCCCTGGTGAACAAGCCAATCCGGCTTGTCAATATAGTCCAGGTTATGCTCGTTCGCCGGATCCTCCCGTGCCAACAACGGGATTTTACTTTGTGGGAATTCGACCCGACGCAACACCAAACCCTTAGCAGGCTCGTTTTCCCCTGCATCCGCCTCCGAGGATCGCGGATACAGCTCGCAGCGCAATGCTAGCGAGGTAAGCTATCTATACCTTTGACAGGTTCGTTAAGCCCTTATTCATAGATTAACTCTATGCGGGATCTAAACTCCCTTTACCTTTGACAGGCTTGGCAGAAGATATTCGGACCAATTAACTGTCCGGCTCCCCTGCCCGAAGACCCGGCCCTAGCTCTCTTGGTGAAGCTGATGGCTCCGGCACCTTATGTGGTGCCGGAGAAGAAGGCCAAGAGGAAGAAAACCACCGGGACTCGAAAAAGTTCCCGCAACATGGTGGTGTCGGACTCGTCATCTGACGAGTCCGCAACGCTCTCCTCTCGTGAAAATGAGGAGGAGGAGCAAGGAAGCTCTCCCCCCCAGTGAGGGGAGAAAAGAAGAAGAAGGCCACCCCAACGGGGGAGGCCGAGGGGTCGAGGAAAAGGAAGACCCCTCCGCCGGACTACTTCTACGACGCCGAAGAAGGCGGAGAGGAGTGGCTGGACAGAACCAAGCGTCCGGCGACATCATAAGTATTTACATACCAGAGTGACTCATGATATTTTCTAATGCGCGACTTTCCCTAATGTCGAACGTAATTTTTGCAGCCCGCCCCGGGCCGAACTCGACGATTCGTCGAGCGACTCCCTGGATTCGTCGGACATGAACTCTGTTCCGCCCGCTGTCTCCCCCTGCAGGGCAGACGACACCGAAGTGGCGCCCCGCCAAGCTTCAGGGCAGGTGGAGATGGTCCTGGAGGAGCCGCAAGGCAATCCTCCGGACCCCAGGAGTAAAGGGGATGAAACCCCCCAGGGCTCCAAGTCCGGCTTTGTGCCGGACACCGCGCCGGACTCGACAGTCCCGGTCCATGGTGGGCGAACTCTTCCCAAGTGGGGTAAGCCGTCTGAGCCGGCGTCCTCCGTCCAACCAGAGGCGCCGGACAATCTGTTGGAGGTGCTTGAGGGCGCCACCATCGACGAGGAGCACCGTACTGTTATGAGTACGGTGATCCAAAGGGTTCAGTCCGCCAAGAGCGGACTGACTGAAGCTTGCGCTAGCCTTCTAACAGGCTTCCAGGTAAACAGAAATATGTCAAATTATTTACCGCATAGACAGTAGCCCCTGATGCTCTGTACGGTGTTCGGAAAGAAAAGCCGAATAAAGGATCTAGTAATTTTCGGAGGAGTCTAACAAAAAAAAGTCAAATATGCGTATGCAGGCTTCGCTGCTGTCCACTGCCGCACTGACTGCGCAGGTGGATGTCCTTAAAAAGGACCTCGGGCGGACCGAGCAAGAGCTCGGCCTTGCCAAACGGCAACTCGAGGAGAAAGAAGGTAAGAAATACCCTAAAAAAGAAAAAAATGCCTATAGAGAGGCTTGATTGCAGAAAGAAATAACAGGATTGTACTGCTTATTGTAGGGGCCACAACCGAGGTGGCAACCCTGAAGCAGGCACTGGCTGAGGCCGAAAAGAAAACGGCCGAGGAGTGCGCCGAGCGAGAAAGGCTTGGGGTTCAGGTCGGCGAGGTGCAGCAAGAGCTGCAAGCTCTCATGAAAAAACATGAGGGTTTGGAGCTTGATTCAAAAGCGCAAGCATCCGAGCTCACGTCGGCCATCGAGACCGCCAAGAGTGCCAAGGCCGAAGCCCAAAAGGCCCTCCAAGAGTTGGGGGAGGTGAAAAAGATAGCAACGGGTAAGGCATTCTCAATGCAAAGTAGGAATATAAAAGTAAACTACCTATTACTTATCCGAATCCGGAGTTCTCCAGGGGCGTTCGCCGATCTTCCCCGCAGCGTATCCGCCGCCGCCGCATTCTACCGAGCTAAAGAGGGCAGCTCGACGAAGAGTGTGTTCTGGTCTCAGTATTCTGAGGCCGGACACCCTGTGCCCTTAAGCGATCAGCTGAAACAGCTGGTCGAGCTCCACAAGGCGGCCGAACAGGCCATGAAGGGCTTACTAGTTCGGCTGTGGCCTGGAGAGGCCCTGCCTGAGAGCTATTTCGGGCTAGTGCGGCGGCTGGTGGAGGCCTGTCCACGGCTTGAGGTCGTCAAGCGCTCCGTCTGCATTGAAGGTGCTCGGAGGGCCCTTGCCCGTGTAAGGGTACACTGGGGTAAGCTGGACGGAGAGAAGCTGGTGAAGGATGGGCCACCGCAGGGGAAGGAGCATCGCAAGCCCGAGAACTACTACAAGGATGTTCTTGCCAGAGCCCGCCTTGTCGCGGATGAATGTACTAAAGATGTAATATTTGAATGAACTCGCTCGTTTGTATCCTGTGCGCTGAAAACTTGTTCATATGCGCTAAGCAATGCTTATTGAATTTAAAATATTATTTTCTGTGCGGCCGTTTATCAAAAATTGAGAGATGGCCAGTCGTCGGCTTCTGCCCCCATGCCACTAGTGCTGGGGTGTTCGGGATAAACCTGAGGGCTCTTGTTCCCATAGTTGGGTCCTTCGAGGGAGGCGCTCAGCACAACGAACCAGGCAATCAGACTATAATGCTTGAACACTCTCACTTAGCCATAGAATGTTATAATTTTAAATTTTGGCAAAGCCCCTAGTTCGGAAGGCCAAATTCGGGGCGCTATCCACGCCTTTGGCCGGACATAGCCAGCTCCTCGCTCGAAGCGGCATAAGCCTTTAAGGGCTCGAAAAACCTCTCGAACAGCGACCGGTCTCACGCCTTATCATGACAGTCTGTTTTAGCTTTCTCCACTGAGGTGCTCAACCCACCTGAACTGGGGCACAATCGCAGTGGTTCTCCTAGTGCTACCTTAGCCGATATAGCGGAACGTAAGGCACCAAAACATAGGAGCCGGGCAAACCCAACATGTGACCAAAATCATGACTCGGAGCCGATGCATATAGTGCTATAAGTTCGGGGTGCCGCACTTGTGAAAGTGTACGGACTTCTCACACCAGATAAAAGGGGAATGAAGCCCCTGGCGTGGTTTGCCGTTCCATGGTGTACGGGTGCGATCATGTTATGTAATAAACACATATATTCAAAGGGGATAATGCAAAAAATAGACAAAAAGCTATGCATTGTTTATAAAGAGGCTATTTATCAAAGCCGAACGATACAAGTAGTGCGATATGCAAAAAAGGTATTAGACTATTTAACATGTCCTGACCAGGCGCAGGCCGCGGAATTTAAAAACAGATATATCGCTCGAAATAGAGACCACCTGAGAGTTCCGTAATGCGGTGTTAGCTTTGTCTGCTTTCCTGGATCTTGCATCGTCTGTGCGGCAACAAGGCCGAACAGGTCATCCGGAGTATGGAGTCCTGAAAGTAAAAAGGAAAAATCCGGCAGCCCCTAGTACGTTTGACGCCGTATTGTAGGCATGCCGTTAATGTGCCCATCCCCCTGTGCCCATGGAATTTTAAGGGCGTAATTGTGTACTCACGGTACTTGCTCCGCTATGTTGCGATGGCTGGGGTCGGGGCCGTATTGCTACGCTTGCTCGGAACGTGCCAGGCGGTCTTGTTGCAGGTTACTCCTAGCGGGCTTTGCATTGTCCGGCTTTTTAAAGGCCGGACTGGAGAGTTGCCTTGAAAGGCTGTTTTGTACTTCCGTTGCGAGGGCCGCCGCGTGCTCCTCCGTACGGATGGAGCGCTCGGTGTTTCCGCTGACCGTAATTACTCGAGGGCCTGGCATCTTGAGCTTGAGATATGCGTAGTGCGGAACCGCATTGAATTTAGCGAATGCGGTTCGTCCGAGAAGGGCATGATAGCCACTACGGAACGGGACTATATCGAAGATTAGCTCTTCGCTTCGGAAGTTATCCGGAGATCCGAAGACCACATCAAGTGTTATCGAGCCTGTGCAATTGGCCTCTACACCTGGTATGACGCCTTTAAAGGTCGTCCTTGTGGGCTTGATCCTTGATGGATCTATGCCCATTTTCCGCACTGTATCCCGATAAAGCAGGTTCAGGCTACTGCCGCCGTCCATGAGGACTCTTGTGAGATGAAATCCGTCCACGATTGGGTCAAGGACCAGTGTGGCAAAACCTCCATGACGGATGCTAGTGGGGTGGTCCCTTCGATCGAAAGTGATCGGGCAGGAGGACCATGGGTTGAACTTTGGGGCGACTGGCTCCATCGCGTATACGTCCCGTAGCGCACGCTTCCTCTCCCGCTTGGGAATGTGGGTCGCGTATATCATGTTCACTGTCACATCCCTAGTTTTGGTATGACCTAGGCTAGCACTTCATGTGTGCATCATGTTTAAATTTCTTTTAAATTTGAAATGAGGATTTGTGAAACCCTCAGAAATCATTCTGGGAATGACCCAGATAAAAATTGCTTCAATTTGGCCCAAGAAAATGTTCCTGATTTTCTCTAAAAATATTGGCCAGTGGTAAAATTCCAACCAATAATTTTGGGAGCTCAGAAGTATTTATTTTGGCCATTTGAATTAATCTAGTAATTATTTGCTTTGGATATATATTTGTTATATATATAATATATGTCCAAAAATTGTGCATTTGTTGAGGAGCTCTGCAATTATACCACTAGCCCCTACAAAAATTGGCATGATGAAATAAAATGATTTGGTATTCTTATTAAATCAAACAAATGTCAGAAAAAAAGAAAAAGTTAAACAAAAAAAGGGGAGAACCCTTACCTGGTTTTACCTGGGCCACTTGCTGGCCTGGCTCTGTGCCGGCCCAGCGCACCTGCCCCGCCTCCCCTGTCGTCTTCCTCCTGCCAGGAGGACGGGCGCGTGCCCGACGCGCGTGCACCGCCCGCCGCGCCACCTCCTCCCTCCCTGCCTGCCTGTCCCTCCGTCGATGCTGGACGACGCCACGCGCCGCCCCAACCCCCCCTCTCACTCTCCCCGGTGCTCCTCCTCTCCTCTGTCTCTCTCTCGCAAGCACCACCGAACGAGCCGTCGCCGCAGCTCACCGCCGACGCGCTCCCCGCCTCCCCCTCGCCTCTCCGACACGCACAGGAGCTCCGGCTCCTTCCCCTGAAGCTCTCTGCCGAGCCACGCAAGCCGGGATGCCCCGTGGAGCCATCACCGCCGTCTTCTCCAACCCCGGCCGCCAGAGATCGCCGGCGGCCGTCCGTCGTCTCCGACTCGTCCCCGAGCCCGCTGACCACCCCGTCGCCTCCGCTGTGAGATTCTGCGCCTGTTCCTCCTTCTCCCCTGCCTCCCCGTGCCCCACAGCCGCTCCCGCTTGAAGCCCGTGCTCCGGCCGCCGCCCCGAGCGCCGCTCCGGCGAGCTCCTGCCGTCCCCGCTTCTCCCACTTGCTCCAGATGATGCGGACGAGCGCTGGCTCCTCGCCAGTGGTCTCCGCCGTCCAAATGGTCGCCGGAGGGCGAAATCCGAGGCCCTCCGCCGCGTCTGGCCTCGCCGGCGTCGAGTCGCCGGCGGGTTGACCCCGCTGACCAAGGGGGTTTGCCCCTTTGACCTCGCCGGCCCGTCAGGTGGGCCCCATGGGTCAGGTGATTAGCTTAAGGCTAATCACCATTTAACTAAACCTGATACTGACATGTGGGCCCGAGGCCACTAACTAAACTAGATTAGTTAGTTTAGACACTGACACATGGGTCCCATTGGTCAGGTTTGACCTGGACCGACCCGTTGACTCGCTGAGGTCATGCTGACGTCAGGCTGACACAGTTATTCTTTTTCTGGAATTATTTTTAAACATGAAATTCCAGAAAATGATTCAAACTTCAAAAATTCATATCAATTCAACCGTAGCTCAGATTGAAATAATTTATATATGAAAAATCATAAGAAAAATGCAAGGAACCCATTTATGCCAGTTTCATGCATGAAAAACCAACTTATACTTGCTGTATAAGAGAAAACGTAATAATGGCATGTTATGTGCTTCATTTGGGGTTTGCATATGAACCCTTGGTTCATATGGACTTCAACCAAATTGATGCTAGATGCATTAGGGCAAATCATAGCATCTTTGAAATGTCATCTTCATGCATCATATTGTTGAATATGGTTGTTTATTGATTGCCGACACCGTTCCTTCTCGATAGGTCTTTGCTCCGGAGACCGTTCCAGAGTACCTGTTTGTGAAGCAGTGCCTCCCTTGTTGATCTACCAGGCAAGAAAACCCCCTTGTTCATTCCGATATGATCCCACTCTCTCGCTCCTGCTCTCTTTTATTGCATTAGGACAACCGCGAATCAACTGCTACTTTGTGCTGCGGTAGTTGAACCCATTCCTTTGCATGACCTGTTATTGCCACAGTAAATAGTTGAAACCCACTAGCATGTGTAGGAATTGATTGAGCCATGTTGTGTTCCTACCATGCCATGCCTGCTATTGCTTAGAGTTGTGTCAGGTCTGATTCATTGGGAATGAATTGGAGTGTTACGATATGTTCTGGTGCTGAGAGTTAAGTGTGTGAACACGATTTGGTAAAGGTAGCGGTGAGAGGCCATGTAGGAGTACATGGTGGGTTGTCTCACTGGAACCGTCCTTAAGCACTGAGTTCTGTGTATGTTGTCCAATGACTAGCTACTACCACACATTGGGCTCCGGGCGCTCCAAGCTCTCTCGACTTATTGACCAACTTGATCTCTGTCCAGGAGTCGCAAATAGTCTCTGGTGTTTGTAGGTAGTGTTAGTAGTCTACCAAGTGGCACCCGGCCAGGTGGGCTTGGGACAGACTAGGCACAAGTGGCACGGTGTACCAAGCGTAGATCCATCCGGCGAGGTGGGCTTGGGAACCCTGCACACATCGTTTGGGGCCGTGAGCGACACCCCGGCCGGATCTCCTTGCGGATGGAACCCGAATAGGCGATAAACCTGGACTAGAGTCTTGTGTGGTTAGTCAGGTCGTGGCCGACTCCCTCGCCAGGCTTCCGCTTGAAGGTTGCCGAGGTACATGACGTGTACATGGTGGTAAGTGGCGAGAGCGTGTGTGAAGAAGTACACCCCTGCAGGGTTATCATGATCTATTCGAATAGCCGTGTCCTCGGTTATGGACTTCTTGGATGCTTACGTGGTACATAGACAACTTAAAGTGGATACTCTAAAATGCTCAAGATAAGTGTGAGTGCTATGGATGGCCTTCTCGTAGTGAGACGAGGATGAATCCATAGTGGTGTATTGATGTGGTGATTAGTGGACTCGTGTGCGCTGCTTCACCTCAAAGAAGTTTCTTGTAGTCGTAGAACAGGTTAGCCACTGAGTCAAAGCTGGCTTGCTGCACCTAAACTCCACATTACCTTCTTGATACAATTGCATGTATGATAGGATCTGATGTAAGTCTTGCCGAGTACCTTTGTACTCACGTTTGCCTTACTTATGTTTTGCAGCGGAGACTTCGGTCTTACTGGTAGTTCCGCTTGGACTTCGACGAGTAGCTTGTACCTCAGCTACGATCTTGATTGGATGTTGTAGATAGTCGGGCTCTTCAGCCTTTTCCATTTGTAGTTGTCTGTACTCAGACATGTAATGCTTCCGCTTGTTGCTTGTATGCTCTGAATGATGGGTCATGTGACCCTTGCTTGTATTTAATGCTATGTGGCTCTTCTGAGCCTTTATCTATATGAGTTTGCGTTATGTTGTGATGCCTTGTTGTACAACACATACTTGCATGTTATGCGTACGTCTAATGTGTATTGCTATGTGTGGGATCCGACAATCTAGTTGTTTATCCTTGGCAGCCTATCATATGGGGAAATGTAGTCTAGTGCTTTCTGAGCGATAGTAGTCCGCTACAGCTCTGTTCACTGGAGTCCTGCTAGCCCAGCACTACTGCTCGGAACACTTGACTGGCCGGCATATGTTCCATTTCGTCCCTATGTCTGTCCCTTCGGGGAAATGTCACGCGGTGACATCCGGAGTCCTGCCTAGCCTGCTACAGCCCGGGTTACCGGAGTCCTGTTAGTCCAGTGCTACAACCCGGATTCACACGTTGATGACCGACATGCTCGATGTGGTTCATGTATGCCTGTCCTCATGGGTTAGTGCCGCTTTGGATTCACGACTAGCCATGTCGGCCCGGGTTCTTTGTATATGGATGCTAACGACACTATCATATACGTGAGCCAAAAGGCGCAAACGGTCCTGGGCCAGGTAAGGTGGCACCCGTGGGAATACCGTGCGTGAGGCCGCAAAGTGATATGATGTGTTACATGCTAGATCCGTGTGACCTAGGATCGGGGTCCCGACAGCTTTGGTATCAGAGCCTGACTGCCTGTAGGATTTCCAAGCCAACCTGGTCAAAGTTGAGTTTAGAAATGCTTTAGTTATGTAAGGGAATTGATTGTGGAAGGGAACGTAAGGCTCTTTTTACTCCTTATACCTCATGTCCTTCTGATATGAGTCATCCCATCTTTCCTACGGGGTTAAGGAACTAGGCTTTCTTTTCTGTCTATCAGGATCACGTGTTACTACTCCGTAGTCTCTTAGGATTGGTTGATCAGAGTCATAATCCAGTTTTCTAGTACTTCCGGTGTAGCCTGTTAGTATGATCTCAGAACCTTGAGTGATGATGATGATGATTATGTTACTACCCCATTTTAGCAGGATGTCTCATTCTGAGCATTTTACTGCCGTTATGCTGCCGGAATTGTCCTAGGAGTTTGAGAGATACTAATTCTTGTGCTACCTTCTGCATCCTATAGTTGATGCTGAATCCATCCTTGTTTCCTTGGTTTCGTTCTTCAGGATGTTGCCGGTTAACCGAAGTTCTGCTGCTCGTAGCCGGAACCACGGAGATGGTAGAGATGAGGATCCTCCCGACCAGTCTTTGTTGGCAAAGTTCATGTTAGAGGTTGAGATGAACAAGCGCGAGTCTAACCGCTTGTTAGCACGTATCGAGGAGAACACCGCACCCCAGTGCAAAGAGTCAGCGACCATCCAGGATTTCATTGGTCTGAAACCACCCACCTTCCATCATTCCATTGAGTCACTCGATGCAGATGACTGGCTCCGTAGTATCACACACAAGCTGCGTTCTGCGAACGTAGCTGAAAGTGACAAGGTCACTTATGCTGCATATCACCTGGAAGGTCCTGCTAGTCTCTGGTGGCAGAACTATGAGGCTATGCTTCCAGTTGGTCAGATTCCTACCTGGAGAGATTTCACTGAGGCTTTTCGCGAGCATCACATTCCTGAAGCCCTCATCGATCGCAAGAGAGAAGAGTTCTGTAGTTTCACCCAGGGTAAGATGGCTGTTGATGCTTACAGTAGAGAGTTTGAGAACCTCGCCCACTATGCTACAGAAGAAGTGTCCACGGACGCCAAGAAGCAGGATAGGTTCCGGAAGGGTCTCAAGCCCAAGTTGCATCATGATCTCCACTTGCACCATTGCAATATATTCCAGGCTCTTGTGAACAAGGCCATTAATGCGGAGACAACTCAACTCACTTACGAGGAGTCTCGTAAGCACATCCGTGATTTGGGTTCTTCCTCCGGTTCTAGTTCTCAGAAGCGTTGGATTTGGGTTCCGAACTCTGCTCTTCCACCCGGCTACACACCGACGCCATCCTATGTGGCGCCTCACCCAGTTCAGTCATATGCTCCACCCAGGCCTATTGGTGGACCGCCTGCCAATGCGGGTCCACGTCCTACCTCCAAGATTTGTTACAAGTGCGGAGAGCCAGGCCACATTGCCCGTATTTGCACCCAGACCAATGTTGCTCCACCCCAGCCCGAGAAGTTTGATGGCCGTGGAAGTAAGCCATCACACAAGATGATCAGTGCCCAGTCAGCTCCCATTGAACATGGACGTGTGCATCACGTCTCAGCTAAAGACGCTCATGATGATCCAGATGTCGTTCTTGGTACACTCCTTGTAAACTGTCATCCAGCATCGGTTCTATTCGATACTGGAGCGTCTCATTCCTTCATTTCCGAAAGTTATGCCCGCTTGCACGACATGTCATTTTGTGATATGCCCTCCCCACTACTTATTCAAACTCCTGGATCCAAATGGCAAACTTCTAGGATAAGTTATGGCAATGAAATACATGTTGACAGACTTGTATTTCTAGCTTCCTTGATATCTCTTAAGTCTTCAGATATTAACATCATCTTGGGTATGGACTGGATGAAAGCTCATTATGCCAAGATTGATTGTTACACCAGGTCTGTTCAGCTCACACACCCGTCTGGCAAGATAGTCACTGTCTCCACCAGAATTGCAAAGCGTCAGCTTTATTCTCTTAATGCCAGCCCTCTTCCAGACCTTGAGGATATCCCGGTAGTCCGTGACTTTCCGGATGTCTTTCTAGAAGAACTGCCAGGTGTTCCACCTGACAGAGATGTAGAATTTGTCATAGAACTTCTCCCAGGAACCGCCCCAATTTTTAGGAGACCTTACAAGATGGCACCCTTAGAACTAGCCGAGCTTAAGAAACAACTCGATGAGTCCTTGCAAAAGGGTTTCATCCGTCCTAGTTCTACTCCTTGGGCTTGCCCCGTTCTCTTCGTCAAGAAGAAGGATGGTACGGACCGGATGGTTGTAGATTATCGTCTCGTTAATTTGGTCACGATAAAGAACAAGTATCCGCTCCCCAGGATCAACGACCTGTATGATCAGCTCGCTGGGTCCTCAGTCTTTTCCAAGATGGATTTGAGGTTAGGCTACCACCAAATCAAGATCAGAAACGGGGACATTCCTAACACGGCTTTTGTCACTCGTTATGGCCAGTACGAGTACACCGTCATGTCCTTTGGTCTAACCAATGCTCCAGCTACCTTCTCTCGCTTGATGAACTCGATCTTCATGGAGTACTTAGATAAGTTCGTCGTGGTTTACCTCGATGATATCCTTATTTACTCGAAGAACGAGGAAGAGCATGCCGAACATCTTAGACTTGTGTTAGAAAAACTCAGAGAGCACCGCCTTTATGCCAAGTTCTCCAAGTGTGAATTTTGGTTGCCAGAAGTGACCTACCTAGGCCACGTGATCTCTGGTAAGGGCATTGCTGTCAACCCCGAGAGAGTTCAGGCCGTTCTTGATTGGACCCCACCTGAAACCGTTAAGCAAGTTAGGAGTTTCCTTGGTCTAGCCAGCTATTGTCGCCGCTTCGTTGAAAACTTCTCCAAAGTGGCCAAACCCCTCACGGAACTTCTCAAGAAAGATAAAAAGTTTGAGTGGTCCCCACAGTGTGAGTACAGTTTTCAGGAACTAAAAAGACGCCTGACTTCTGCGCCCATACTTGTGCCACCGGATTTCACTAAGGACTTTGTTATCTATTGTGATGCCTCACGACAGGGACTAGGTTGCATTCTTATGCAGGATCGTCATGTGATTGCCTATGCATCTCGACAGTTGCATCCACATGAGGAGAATTATCCTACACATGATCTAGAGCTTGCAGCCGTAGTCTATGCACTTAAGACATGGCGACATTACCTTCTTGGTAAACGTTGCGAGATATACACCGATCACCAGAGTCTCAAGTATATCTTCACCCAACCAGATTTGAACCTTAGGCAAAGACGTTGGTTGGAGTTGATCTCAGATTACGACTTAGGGATTACCTACACCCCGGGCAAGGGAAATGTCATGGTTGATGCGCTAAGTCGTAAGTCCTATTGCAACAATCTTATGTTGCAGCAGGGCCAACCACTTCTCCATGAGGAATTCTATAAGCTTAACCTTCACATTGCTCCTCATGGATTCCTTTCTACCTTGGTGGCGAAACCTACCCTTGTGGATCAGATCATCTCTGCTCAGAAGCAGGATACGGGAATTTCCCGGATCAAGAGAAACATTAACAAAGGAGTTGGTGGTAGTTTCTCTATAGATGATCGAGGTGTTGTTTTCTTTGAGAATCGCTTGGTAGTTCCCAAGAATCAACATCTGCGACAACTGATCCTCAAGGAGGCTCATGAATCCCCTCTCACGATTCATCCCGGTAGTACTAAGATGTATCAGGACCTACGCCAGAGGTTCTGGTGGACTAGGATGAAGAGAGAAATCGCTCAGTTCATTGCTAACTGTGACGTTTGTCGTCGCGTTAAGGTAGAACATCAAAGACCTGCTGGCACCCTTCAGCCTTTAGCTATTCCTGAGTGGAAATGGGATAAGGTTGGTATGGACTTCATCACCGGCTTTCCCAGTACCAAGAAAGGGAATAATGCTATCTTCGTAGTCATTGATCGTCTTTCCAAAGTGGCTCACTTCCTACCTGTTCGAGAGAATATCACTGCTAGTCAGCTCGCTGATTTATATATTTCTCGAATAGTGTCACTTCATGGTGTTCCACTAGAGATCAATTCAGACCGTGGTAGTCTTTTCACTTCTCATTTCTGGGAGAGTTTGAAAACTGCCATGGGCACCCATCTTTCTTTCAGTACCGCTTTCCACCCTCAATCAAGTGGCCAGGTGGAAAGGGTCAACCAAATTCTCGAAGACATGCTTAGAGCTTGTGTTATCTCATTCGGTATGGATTGGGAGAAGTGCCTTCCTTTCGCCGAGTTTGCTTATAACAATAGCTACCAATCCAGTCTCAAGAAAGCTCCTTTTGAGATTCTGTATGGACGAAGATGTCGAACACCTTTGAACTGGTCAGAAACCGGTGAAAGACAATTCTTTGGACCGGATATGATCCAGGAGGCAGAAGAGCAAGTTCGCATCATTCGTGAGAATTTGAAAACAGCCCAATCTCGTCAAAAGAGCCAGTATGACCGTCGTCATAAGGAAGTGGCTTATGAGGTTGGCGACAAAGCTTACCTTCGGGTTACCCCTTTGAAGGGTACCCATCGTTTCGGTATCAAGGGCAAGTTGGCTCCTTGTTACATTGGTCCTTTTCGCATTCTCGCTAAACGAGGAGAGGTTGCCTACCAGCTGGAACTACCCCCACATCTTTCTCGAGTTCATGATGTCTTCCAAGTCTCTCAACTCAGGCGTTGCTTCTTGGATCCCATCCGCGGAGTGGACCACGAAACGCTTGATCTCCAAGATAACCTCACATATCGAGAGTACCCTGTTCGCATTCATGATCAACCAGAGCAAGTCACTCGACGCCAGAACATCAAGTTTCTCAAAGTTCAGTGGTCTCATCATTCTGAAAGAGAAGCTACTTGGGAGCGAGAAGATCGTCTTCGACTGGAGTACCCCGCTTTCTTTCCGTCGACCCCTGAATCTCGGGATGAGATTCTTTCAAGTGGGGGCGAGTTGTCACATCCCTAGTTCTGGTATGACCTAGGCTAGCACTTCATGTGTGCATCATGTTTAAATTTCTTTTAAATTTGAAATGAGGATTTGTGAAACACTCAGAAATCATTCTGGGAATGACCCAGATAAAAATTGCTTCAATTTGGCCCAAGAAAATGTTCCTGATTTTCTCTAAAAATATTGGCCAGTGGTAAAATTCCAACCAATAATTTTGGGAGCTCAGAAGTATTTATTTTGGCCATTTGAATTAATCCAGTAATTATTTGCTTTGGATATATATTTGTTATATATATAATATATGTCCAAAAATTGTGCCATTTGTTGAGGAGCTCTGGAATTATACCACTAGCCCCTACAAAAATTGGCATGATGAAATAAAATGATTTGGTATTCTTATTAAATCAAACAAATGTCAGAAAAATAGAAAAAGTTAAACAAAAAAAGGGGGAAAACCCTTACCTGGTTTTACCTGGGTCACTTGCTGGCCTGGCTCTGTGCCGGCCCAGCCCACCTGCCCCGCCTCCCCTATCGTCTTCCTCCCGCCAGGAGGACGGGCGCGTGCCCGACGCGCGCGCACCGCCCGCTGCGCCACCTCCTCCCTCCCTACCTGCCTGTCCCTCCGTCGATGCTGGACGACGCCACGCGCCGCCCCAAACCCCCCCTCTCACTCTCCCCCGTGCTCCTCCTCTCCTCTGTCTCTCTCTCGCGAGCACCACCGAACGAGCCGTCACCCCAGCTCACCGCCGACGCGCTCCCCGCCTCCCCCTCGCCTCTCCGACACACACAGGAGCTCCGCCTCCTCCCCCTGAAGCTCTCCGCCGAGCCACGCAAGCCGGGACGCCCCGTGGAGCCGTCACCGCCGTCTTCTCCAACCCCGGCCGCCCGAGATCGCCGGCGGCCGTCCGTCGTCTCCGACTCGTCCCTGAGTCCGCTGACCACCCCGTCACCTCCGCTGTGAGATTCTGCGCCTGTTCCTCCTTCTCCCCTGCCTCCCCGTGCCCCACAGCCGCTCCCGCTTGAAGCCCGTGCTCCGGCCGCCGCCCTGAGCGCCGCTCCGGCGAGCTCCGGCCGTCCCCGCCTCTCCCACTTGCTCCAGATGGCACGGACGAGCGCTGGCTCCTCGCCAGTGGTCTCCGCCGTCCAAATGGTCGCCGGAGGGCGAAATCCGAGGCCCTCCGCCGCGTCTGGCCTCGCCGGCGTCGAGTCGCCGGCGGGTTGACCCCGCTGACCAAGGGGGTTTGCCCCTTTTACCTCGCCGGCCCGTCAGGTGGGCCCCATGGGTCAGGTGATTAGCTTAAGGCTAATCACCATTTAACTAAACCTGATACTGACATGTGGGCCCGAGGCCACTAACTAAACTAGATTAGTTAGTTTAGACATTGACACATGGGTCCCATTGGTCAGGTTCGACCTGGACCAACCCGTTGACTCGCTGAGGTCACGCTGACGTCAGGCTGATGCAGTTATTCTTTTTCTGGAATTATTTTTAAACAGGAAATTCCAGAAAATGATTCAAACTTCAAAAATTCATATCAATTCAACCGTAGCTCAGATTGAAATAATTTATATATGAAAAATCATCAAAAAAATGCAAGGAATCCATTTATGCCAGTTTCATGCATGAAAAACCAACTTATACTTGCTGTATAAGAGAAAACGTAATAATGGCATGTTATGTACTTCATTTGGGGTTTGCATATGAACCCTTGGTTCATATGGACTTCAACCAAATTGATGCTAGATGCATTAGGGAAAATCATAGCATCTTTGAAATGTCATCTTCATGCATCATATTGTTGCATATGGTTGTTTATTGATTGCCGACACCATTCCTTCTTGATAGGTCTTTGCTCCGGAGACCGTTCCAGAGTACCTGTCTGTGAAGCAGTGCCTCCCTTGTTGATCTACCAGGCAACCAAACCCCCTTGTTCATTCCGATATGATCCCACTCTCTCGCTCCTGCTCTCTTTTATTGCATTAGGACAACCGTGAATCAACTGCTACTTTGTGCTGCGGTAGTTGAACGCATTCCTTTGCATGACCTGTCATTGCCACAGTAAATAGTTGAAACCCACTGGCATGTGTAGGAATTGATTGAGCCATGTTGTGTTCCTACCATGCCATGCCTGCTATTGCTTAGAGTTGTGTCAGGTCTGATTCATTGGGAATGAATTGGAGTGTTACGATATGTTCTGGTGCTGAGAGTTAAGTGTGTGAACACGATTTGGTAAAGGTAGCGGTGAGAGGCCATGTAGGAGTACATGGTGGGTTGTCTCACTGGAACCGTCCTTAAGCACTGAGTTCTGTGTATGTTGTCCAATGACTAGCTACTACCACACATTGGGCTCCGGGCGCTCCAAGCTCTCTCGACTTATTGACCAACTTGATCTCTGTCCAGGAGTCGCAAATAGTCTCTGGTGTTTGTAGGTAGTGTTAGTAGTCTACCAAGTGGCACCCGGCCAGGTGGGCTTGGGACAGACTAGGCACAAGTGGCACAGTGTACCAAGCGTAGATCCATCCGGCGAGGTGGGCTTGGGAACCCTGCACACATCATTTGGGGCCGTGAGCGACACCCCGGCCGGATCTCCTTGCGGATGGAACCCGAATAGGCGATAAACCTGGACTAGAGTCTTGTGTGGTTAGTCAGGTCGTGGCCGACTCCCTCGCCAGGCTTCCGCTTGAAGGTTGCCGAGGTACATGACGTGTACATGGTGGTAAGTGGCGAGAGCGTGTGTGAAGAAGTACACCCCTGCAGGGTTATCATGATCTATTCGAATAGCCGTGTCCTCGGTTATGGACTTCTTGGATGCTTACGTGGTACATAGACAACTTAAAGTGGATACTCTAAAATGCTCAAGATAAGTGTGAGTGCTATGGATGGCCTTCTCGTAGTGAGACGAGGATGAATCCATAGTGGTGTATTGATGTGGTGATTAGTGGACTCGTGTGCGCTGCTTCACCTCAAAGAAGTTTCTTGTAGTCGTAGAACAGGTTAGCCACTGAGTCAAAGCTGGCTTGCTGCACCTAAACTCCACATTACCTTCTTGATACAATTGCATGTATGATAGGATCTGATGTAAGTCTTGCTGAGTACCTTTGTACTCACGTTTGCCTTACTTATGTTTTGCAGCGGAGACTTCGGTCTTACTGGTAGTTCCGCTTGGACTTCGACAAGTAGCTTGTACCTCAGCTACGATCTTGATTGGATGTTGTAGATAGTCGGGCTCTTCAGCCTTTTCCATTTGTAGTTGTCTGTACTCAGACATGTAATGCTTCCGCTTGTTGCTTGTATGCTCTGAATGATGGGTCATGTGACCCTTGCTTGTATTTAATGCTAAGTGGCTCTTCTGAGCCTTTATCTATATGAGTTTGCGTTATGTTGTGATGCCTTGTTGTACAACACATACTTGCATGTTATGCGTACGTCTAATGTGTATTGCTATGTGTGGGATCCGACAATCTAGTTGTTTATCCTTGGCAGCCTATCATATGGGGAAATGTAGTCTAGTGCTTTCTGAGCGATAGTAGTCCGCTACAGCCCGGTTCACCGGAGTCCTGCTAGCCCAGCACTACTGCTCAGAACACTTGACTGGCCGGCATATGTTCCATTTCGTCCCTATGTCTGTCCCTTCGGGGAAATGTCACGCGGTGACATCCGGAGTCCTGCCTAGCCTGCTACAGCCCGGGTTACCGGAGTCCTGTTAGCCCAGTGCTACAGCCCGGATTCACACGTTGATGACCGACATGCTCGATGTGGTTCATGTATGCCTGTCCTCATGGGTTAGTGCCGCTTTGGATTCGCGACTAGCCATGTCGGCCCGGGTTCTTTGTCATATGGATGCTAGCGACACTATCATATACGTGAACCAAAAGGCGCAAACGGTCCCGGGCCAGGTAAGGTGGCACCCGTGGGAATACCGTGCCTGATGCCGCAAAGTGATATGATGTGTTACATGCTAGATCGGTGTGACCTAGGATCGGGGTCCCGACATTCACCGTCCGCACTTGTGGGGGAAACCCCTTCTGTCCATTGTTGTTCGGCGGCCTGGGCTCCTCCTCGTCGTCACTATTCAGCCCCTTGTCTTTGTGTTCGGCTCTTAACTTGCCTGCCTGCTTGAACACCCAACAATCCCTGTTGGTGTGATTGGCTGGCTTTTCGGGGGTGCCATGAATCTGGCACGAGCGGTCGAGTATCCGGTCCAAACTGGACGGGCCCTGGGTATTCTTTTTAAATGGCTTTTTCCGCTAACCGGATTTATAGCCTCTGAATCCGGCAGTTACTGCCGTATCCTCATTGCTGTCGCTGCTAACGCGGTGCTTTTGATTATTTCGACGTGGCCTGCCACTTTTGTCCTTGGTATCCGAATTACCAGGCTTCTTTGATAAGTTGTTGCTGCGAGCTAGCCAGCTATCTTCGCCCGTGCAAAAGCGGGTCATGAGTGTCATGAGGGCTGCCATAGTTTTCGGCTTTTCCTATCCCAGGTGCTGGGCGAGCCATTCGTCGCAGATGTTATGTTTGAAGGCTGCTAGGGCCTCTGCGTCCGGACAATCGACTATCTGATTTTTCTTTGTTAGGAACCGTGTCCAGAATTGCCTGGCCGATTCTTTTGGCTGCTGAATTATGTGGCTTAGGTCGTCGGCGTCCGGTGGCCGCACATATGTCCCCTAGAAGTTGTCAAGGAATGCGGCTTCCAGGTCCTCCCAAGAACCGATTGAGTCCGCTGGTAGGCTGTTAAGCCAGTGCCGGGCTGGTCGCTTGAGCTTAAGGGGTAGATATTTGATGGCGTGTAGATCGTCGCCACGTGCCATGTGGATGTGAAGGAGATAATCCTCAATCCATACTGCCGGATCTGTCGTACCATCGTACGACTCGATGTTGACGGGTTTGAAACCCTCAGGGATTTTATGATCCATTACTTCGTCCGTGAAGCATAGTGGGTGTGCGGCGCCCCAGTACTGGGGTATGTCACGACGCAGCTCGGAAGAGCTGTGCCTGTTGTGTTCGGCCCGGTCAGATTTATTGTGTCCGGAGTGAAGGTCATCACGTGTCGTCAGGCGTCCGCACGATCCGTAGATCGATCTTGTTTGCCTCGCTTTATCCTCCAGTACGTCTCGCAGGTCTGGCTTGTTTTCCCGTGCCTTAGTTGAACGGCACCGGGGCATGGCATGTTTAAGGGCTCGACAGGCTTCTCTATCGCGGCCGCGGGGTGGCCGATCTGCCATGTCATATGTTTCCCCCTCTGATTGGGGTAGCGGCCTGCGCTTAGGATAATTTTTGGAGGGGCGCTCGAGTTCATACTCTTCGGCCGCAAGGACTTCAGTCCATCTATCAGCTAGCAAATCTTGATCAGCTCTAAGCTGTTGCTGCTTTTTCTTTAGGCTGTTCGCCGTGGCTAGAAGCCTGTGTTGAAAGCGCTCTTGTTCGGCGGGGTCTGATGGTATGACGAATTCGTCGTCGTTGAGGCTTGCCTCGTCCTCGGAGGGAGGCATGTAGTTATCATCCTCAACCTCTCGCTCTGCCGCTCTCTCATGAGGGATGGCTTTTCCATCTTCCTGCACCAAATCTTGCTGGTTCTGGTGTTCTTCGGCGCTGTCCGGGGTAGTATTATCTCCCATGCCAGAATCACCGTTTCTGCTGTGGCGGGATTTAGAGCAGCGCCGTTGGCGCCGGCGTTTTGGCGGTTTTTTCGATTTGTCGTCCTCCGCTGTTCCATCGCCATCTGCATCCTTTGGAGCATCCACCATATATATGTCATATGACGAGGTGGCGGTCCAGCGCCCTACAGGTGATGGTTCTTGTTCATCTCCTCCTTCGTCGTCCATACCATCGAAGTCTTCGGAGCCGAAGTCAAGCATGTCGGTTAAATCGTCGACAGTGGCTATTAAGTGGGTGGTGGGTGGGCTTTGAATTTCTTCGTTGTCCGAATCCCAACCTCGCAGACCATAGTCCGGCCTGGGCTCTCCTGATAAAGAGAGAGACTTGAGAGAATTCAGGATATCACCGAAAGGTGAGCACTGAAAGATATCCGCTGCGGTGAACTCCATTACAGGCGCCCAATCAGATTCGATCGGCGGGGGCACAGAAGGCCTGGAGTTCGGAGAAGAATCCGACTCCTTGGAGTTATGGGCCGTGCGGAGTGCGGGGCTGGCGTTCGGCTCTATCGCCTTTGAGATCGCAGCCCCCAAGGTGACGTCCAATCGTTCATCCTCGAAGAACGCAGCGGGCTCCGAGTCAAAGATCGGGGCCGGAGCGTGTGCGGCCTCCAGGGTACTATTCGGAGGCAGTGCCATATCATGCCCCTCGAAATAGTGCGGTGCGCTTGGCTGTGGCTCGAACCCGTCGAAGATCAAGTCTCTGCGGATATCTGCAGTGTAGTTTAAGCTTCCAAACCTGACTTGATGGCCAGGGGTGTAGCTTTCGATCTGCTCCAGATGACCAAGCGAATTGGCCCGCAGAGCGAAGCCGCCGAAGACGAAGATTTGTCCGGGGAGGAAAGTCTCACCTTGGACCTCATCGTTGTTGATGATCAAAGGAGCCATCGGGCCTAAAAGCAACGACACAGAGGAACTCTCAATGAAAGCACCAATGTCGGTGTCAAAACCGGCGGATCTCGGGTAGGGGGTCCCGAACTGTGCGTCAAGGTCGGATGGTAACAGGAGACAAGGGACACTTTATTTTACCCAAGTTCGGGCCCTCTCGGTGGAGGTAAAACCCTACTCCTGCTAGATTAATATTGATGATATGGGTAGTACAAGAGTGGATCTACCACGAGATCAAGGAGGCTAAACCTAGAAGCTAGCCTATGGTATGATTGTGTATGATGATGGTTGTCCTATGGACTACAACCCTCCGCTTCATATAGACACCGGATAGGGTTAGGGTTACACAAAGTCGGTTACAATGGTAGGAGATCTTGAATATCCGCACGCCTAGCTTGCCTTCCACGCCAAGAAAAGATCCCTCCGGACATGGGACGAAGTCTTCAATCTTTTATCTTCATAGTCCTGGAGTCCGGCTGAAGATATAGTCTGGCTATCCGAACACCCCCTAATCCAGGACTCCCTCAACTAGGCTAGAGTTTAGTACAACCTTTCATCCGCAGACAGATGGATAGACTGAGAGAGTCAATCAGATTCTGGAGGACATGTTGAGAGCGTGTGCGCTAGATTATGGATCTAGTAGGGATGATAATCTACCTTACGCGGAGTTCTCATACAACAAAAGTTACCAAGCCAGTTTGAAGATGGCCCCTTTTGAAGCTTTGTATGGGAGAAGGAGCCAAACACCGTTGATGTGGGATGAAGTTGGAGACCGTCAATTGTTTGGACCAAATGTGATCAAGGAGTCAGAAGAGAATGTTAAGTTGATTCGAGATAGACTGAAGGTAGCTCAGTCTAGGCAGAAGAGTTATGCAGACTCAAAAACGCAAGGAGGTAGTCTATGAAATTGGAGACAGAGCATGTCTTCGTGTGTCCCCTCTGCGAGGAGTTAAACGATTTGGAGTTAAGGGAAAGTTAGCCCCGAGATTTGTAGGACCATGCCGAGTTTTGGAGCGTATGGGAGAAGTGGCCAACAAGTTGGAGTCACCCGAAGGACTGTCAGGAGTTCATGATGTGTTTCACGTTTCCCAGTTGAAGAAGTGCCATGCAGAGATGGCCAATATTCCCCTCTAAGGACGCTTGACCTGGAAAGGATAATGACGTTCCACGAAGTGGAGTATGGACTTCATAAGTCTAATTTTTTATCTTGATATGTGGGAGATCCCACGAGGATGAAGAGATGAATTACTATTGGATATAAAGGAGGTATGATGTTGGAAATATGGATCCATGGAAATTCCATGATGAGTTTGAGTAAGCATGTCCTAGTTTGGTGCCAATAGAAGGAAGGAAGACAGTACAATTGGATGGATTTAAGAATACTAGGACGTTGGAAGTTGGAATAATGATCAGTTGCCCGATGATAATTTCAAGGACTACAAGTGATGAGATGGACCATAACCCACAGGCCCCAGGACCTGCCAAGAAACAAGCACACTCTTGCTGAAGGAAAAACCCTGGAAGAAGTTACGATTTTATCGATAGACGATCTTGTAGGAGTAACGCAAAACCTGAGAGTTCTGAAGGAATGATAGATGTTTGTTTGGCTTGCAGAATCTATGGATTTATCTGAACTTGGTTCGTCGACAAGATAAATTCTGCAATGCTTGTGAGGATGACCGAGTGTTAAAATGCGAGATTCTCTAGACCATATACATGGTAATGATTTGGGTGCGGGATGGATTGATCACCATACCGACTTACTCTTATTATTCGCCTTGCTATATGGGATGGTAAATCTGAGTGACTTGCCTATAGTAGAGCGCCGACGATCAAAACCTTGTTTAAACCGTAGAATGGTATAACACTTTTCCCTTGTACAAGGCAGCAGCTGCCAACCGTAGGATATACGGTGAGAATGAAGCCCAGACCCATTTCCTGCAGGAGAAACCATAAATTGTTGACCACCATGAGATATCTATAGTTGTTTAGTATTGGCGCCAGACCCCTCAGTTAAGAAGACCCAACCTCAGAATAACCTTACCAAGACGAAAGGACAGAAGTATTGAGGAAAAGGTTATGACACTACTGGAAGAGCCGAGAGAAGGAATTTTCCTGAAGATCTGAGAAGACTGGCCTGTCAAGAACAAGGATGGAGTATATGAGTGTTGATGGGACCGTAGTGATATTTCTAAGGGTGGTAGCACCCCAGACCCCCTGAGGGAGTCCTGGATTAGGGGGTGTCCGGGCAGCCGGAGTATACCTTCCGCCGGACTCCTGGACTATGAAGATACAAGATTGAAGACTTCGTCCCGTGTCCGGATGGGACTTTCCTTGGCGTGGAAGGCAAGCTTGGCGATGCGGATATTTAGATCTCCTACCATTGTAACCAACTTTGTATAACCCTAACCCTCTCCGGTGTCTATATAAACCGGAGGGTTTTAGTCCGTAGGACAACACAACATACAACAATCATACCATAAGCTAGCTTCTAGGGTTTAGCCTCCTTGATCTCGTGGTAGATCTACTCTTGTACTACCCATATCATCAATATGAATCAAGCAGGACGTAGGGTTTTACCTCCATCGAGAGGGCCCGAACCTGGGTAAAACTTCGTGTCCCTTGTCTCCTGTTACCATCCGCCTAGACGCACAGTTCGGGACCCCCTACCCAAGATTCGCCTGTTTTGACACCGACATTGGTGCTTTCATTGAGAGTTCCTCTGTGTCGTCGCTTTTAGGCCCGATGGCTCCTTCGATCATCAACAACGATGCAGTCCAGGGTGAGACTTTTCTCCCCGGACAGATCTTCGTTTTCGGCGGCTTCGCACCGCGGGCCAATTCGCTTGGCCATCTGGAGTAGATCGAAAGCTACGCCCCTGGCCATCAGGTCAGATTTGGAAGTTTAAACTACACGGCTGACATCCGTGGGGACTTGATCTTCGACGGATTCGAGCCACAGCCGAGCGCGCCGCACTGTCTCGATGGGCATGATGTAGCTCTGCCGCCAAGCAGTGCCCTGGAGGCCGCACACGCTTCGGTTCCGACCCTTAATTCATAGCCGACTGCACCAGTCGAGGATGGGCGGTTAGACGCCGCCTCGGGGGCTGCGATCTCAAAGGTGATTGAGACAAACACCAGCCCCGCAATCCGCACGGCCCGTGACTCCGAGGGGCCGGATTCCTCTCCGGACTCCATGCCCTCCGCGCACCTGCCGATCAAATCCAATTGGGCGCCGATCATGGAGTTCACCGCTGCGGACATCTTCCAGCACTCGCCCTTCGGCGACGTCCTGAAGTCATTAAAGTCTCTCTCTTTATCAGGAGAGCCCTGGCCGGACTACGGTCAGCAAGGTTGGGATACATACGATGAAGAAATTCAAAGCCCACCCACCACCCACTTCGTAACCACTGTTGACAACTTAACCGATGTGCTCAATTTCGACTCCGAAGACATCGACGGTATGGACGACGATGCAGGAGACGCATATGAACTAGCACCTATAGGGCACTGGAAGGCCACCTCGTCGTACGACATATATATGGTGGACACTCCAAAAGATGGAGATGGCGATGGAACAGCGGGGGATGACACCTCCAAGAAACAACCCAAGCGCCGGCGTCAGCGGCGCCGCTCTAAATCCCGCCAAAGCAAAAACGGTGATTCCGGCACGGGAGATAATAATACTCCGGATAGCGCCGAAGAACCCCCCCTCCAGCAAGATTCAGCATAGGAGGATGGAGAAGCCAACCCTCACGAGAGAGCGGCACACAAAGAGGTTGAGGATGATAATTATATGCCTCCCTCCAAAGACAAGGCAAGCCTCGACGACGACGAATTCGTCGTGCCAGAGGATCCAGCCGAGCAAGAGCGTTTTAAACGTAGGCTCATGGCCACGGCAAGCAGCCTCAAGAAAAAGCAGCAACAGCTTAGAGCTGATCAAGACTTGCTGGCCGACAGATGGACTGAAGTCCTTGCGGCCGAAGAGTATGAACTCGAACACCCCTCCAAGAGTTATCCAAAGCGCAGGCTGCTACCCCGATTAGAGGAGGAAGCACATAAACCTACATCACCAGCGCATGACATGGCCGACCGGCCACCTCGTGGCCGTGACAGAGAGGCCTCTCGGCCCTCCATTCAAGCCGTGCCCCGGCGCCGCTCAAAATATACTAAGGCACGGGAAAATGCACCAGACCTGCGAGAGATACTGGAGGACAAGGCAAGACAAACAAGATCGATCTACGGATCGCGTGGACACCCAATGGCACGTGACGGGGATCGTCATTCCGGACATAATAAATCCGGCCGGGCCGAACACAATAGACAAAGCTCATTCGAGCTGCGTCAGGATATAGCCCAATACAGAGGCGCCGCACACCCACTATGCTTCACAGATGAAGTGATGGATCAAAAAATCCCTGAGGGTTTCAAACCTGTGAACATCGAATCATATGATGGCACAACAGACCCTGCGGTATGGATCGAGGATTATCTCCTTCATATCCACATGGCCCGCGGCGATGATCTACACGCCATCAAATACCTCCCGCTCAAACTTAAGGGACCCGCCCGGCATTGGCTTAACAGCTTGCCAGTAGATACAATCGGTTCTTAGGAGGACCTGGAAGCCGCATTCCTCGACAATTTCCAGGGTACCTATGTGCGACCACCAGACGTCGATGACCTAAGCCACGTAATTCAGCAGCCAGAGGAATCGGCCAGGCAATTCTGGACACGGTTCCTAACAAAGAAAAACCAAATAGTCGACTGTCCGGACGCAGAGGCCCTAGCAGCCTTCAAGCATAACATCCGCGACGAGTGGCTTGCCCGACACCTTGGACAGGAAAAGCCGAAATCTATGGCAGCCCTCACGACACTCATGACCCGCTTCTGTGCGGGAGAAGATAGCTGGCTAGCTCGCAGCAACAACTTACCCAAGAACCTTGGCAATGCGGATACCAAGGACAAAAGTGGCAGGTCGCGTAGGAACAAGAAAAAACACCGCGTTAACAGCGACAATAACGAGGATACGACAGTCAATGCCGGATTCAGAGGCTACAAATCCGGTCAGCGGAAAAAGCCATTCAAAAGAAATACTCAGGGCCCGTCCAGTTTGGACCGAATACTCGACCTCTTGTGCCAGATACATGGCACCCCCAAAAAGCTAGCCAATCACACCAACAGGGATTGTTGGGTGTTCAAGCAGGCAGGCAAGTTAAATGCCGAAAATAGAGACAAGGGGCTACGCAACGACGACGAGGAGGAGACCAGGCCGCCGAACATCATTGGACAAAAGGGTTTTCCCCCACAAGTGCGGACGGTGAACATGATATACGCAACCCACATCCCCAAGAGGGAACGGAAGCGTGCGTTACGGGACGTATACGCGATAGAGCCAGTCGCCCCAAAGTTCAACCCATGGTCCTCCTGCCCGGTCACTTTTGATCGAAGGGACCACCCCACTAGCATCCGTCATGGCGGGTTCGCCGTATTGGTTCTAGACCCAATTATTGACGGATTTCATCTCACAAGGGTCCTTACGGACGGCGGCAGCAGCCTGAACCTGCTTTACCAGGACACTGTGCGGAAAATGGGCATAGATCCCTCGAGGATTAAGCCTACCAAAACGACCTTTAAAGGCGTGATACCATGTGTAGAGGCCAAATGCACAGGCTCAGTCACACTTGAAGTGGTCTTCGGATCTCCGGATAATTTCCTAAGCGAAGAGTTAATCTTCGACATAGTCCTGTTCCGCAGTGGCTATCACACACTGCTCGGGCGAACCGCATTTGCAAAGTTCAATGCGGTACCGCACTACGCATACCTCAAGCTCAAGATGCCAGGCCCTCGAGGAGTAATTACGGTCAATGGAAACACCGAACGCTCCCTCCGAACGGAGGAGCACACGGTGGCCCTCGCAGCGGAAGTACAAAGCAGCCTCTCTAGGCAGTTCTCCAGTCTGTCCGTTAAAAGGCCGGACACTGTCAAGCGCACCCGGAGTAACCTACAGCAAGACCGCCTGGCACGTTCTGAGCAGGCGTAGCAACGCGGCCCCAACCCCAGCCCTCACGAAATAGCAGAACCAGTGCTTCGCGTACATAACTACGCTCTCAAAATACCATGGGCGCAGGGGAAGGGGCACCGTCACGGCATGCCCAAAACACGGCTTAAACCGTACTAGGGGCTGCCGAATTCTTTCTTTATCTTCTCTTACTTTCAGGACTCCATACTTCGGACGACCTGTTTGGCAATTCAACTGCCGCACAAACGATGCAAGAACCAGGGTAGCAGACAAGCCATGCCGCATTATGGACTCCCAGGTGGTCTCTATCACGAGCAGTATACCTGTTTTGAACTCAAGTTCCGCGGCTCGCCCTGGACCGGACATATTAAATGGTCCAACTTTTTGCTTATCACGCTATTTGTATCGTTCTGCTTTGATCGCAGCTCCTTTAAACAACGCATAATCTTTATCTATTATTTACATTACCCTTTTTTCCAAATATATGTTCATTAATGACATGTTGCACCCGTACACTGTGGTACGGCAAATACGCCAGGGGCTTCAGTACCCCTCAATATGGAGTGAGAAGTCCGAACACTTTAACAAAGTGCGGCACCACGAACTTATAGCATTATATGCATCGGCTCCGAATCATGTCTTGGGTCAATAGTTGGGTTTGCCCGGCTCCTATGTTTTGGTGCCTTACGTTCCGCTATATCGGCTAAGGTAGCACTAGGAGAACTACTGCGATTGTGCCCTAGTTGAGCTGGGCTGAGCACCTCAGTAGAGAAAGCTAAAACTGACTGTCATGATGAAGCGAGAGACCGGTCGCTGTTCGAGAGGTTTTTCGAGTCCCTAAAGACTTATGCCGCTAGAGCGAGGAACCGGCTTTGTCCGGCCAAGGCGTGGATAGCGCCCCGAACTCGGTCTTCTGAATTCTAGGGGCTTCGCCGAAATTTAAAATTATAAAGTTCTATGGCTAAGTGAGAGTGTTCAAGCATTATAGTATGATTGCCTTGTTCGTTGTGCTGAGCGCCTCTCTCGAAGGACCCAAACATGGGAAAAAGAGCGCTCAGGTTTATCCCGAACACCCCAGCACTAGTGGCATGGGGGCAGAAGCCGATGACTGGCCATCTCTCAATTTTTGATAAACGGCCGCACAGAAAATAATATTTTAAATTCAAAAGCATTGCTTAGCGCACATGAACAAGTTTCCAGCGCACAGGACAACACGAGCGAGTTCATTCAAAAATTACATCCTTGGTACATTCATCCGCCATAAGGCGGGCGCCCTTCAGAACATCCTTATAACAGTTCTCGGGTTTGTGATGCTCCTTCCCCGGCGGTGGCCCGTCTTTCACAAGCTTCTCACCGTCTAGCTTGCCCCAGTGCACCTTAGCGCGGGCAAGGGCCCTCCGGGCACCTTCGATGCAGAAGGAGGGCTTGATGATTTCAAGCCTTGGACAGGCCGCCACCAGCCGCTGAACTAGTCTGAAGTAGCTCCCAGGCAGGGCCTCTCCAGGCCACAGCCGAGCTATGAGGCCCTTCATGGCCTGTTCGGCCGCCTTGTGGAGCTCGACCAGCTGCTTCAGCTGGTCGCTGAGGGGCACAGGGTGTCCGGCCTCAACATACTGAGACCATAACACCTTCTCCGTCGAGCTGCCCTCCTTGGCTCGGTAGAATACGGCGGCATCGGATACGCTGCGGGGAAGATCTGCGAATGCCCCTGGAGAGCTCCGGATTCGAGTAAGTAACAAGTAGCTTACTTTTATATGTCTGCTTTGCATAAAGAATGTCTTACCCTCCGCTATCTTTTTCACCGCATCCAACTCCTGAAGGGCCTTCTGGGATTAGGCCTTGGTAGACTTGGCGGTTTCGATGGCCGCCACGAGCTCGGACGCTTGCGTCTTCGAGTCAAGCTCCAAACTCTCATGTTTTTTCATGAGAGACTCAAGCTCTTGCCGCGCCTCGCCGACCCGCGCCTCGAATTTCCCTCGCTCGATGCGTTCCGAGGCCGCTCTCTTCTCGGCCTCGGACAGCGCCTGCTTGAGGGTCGCCACCTCAGTTGTGGCCCCTGCAATAAGCAGCACAATCCTGTCATTTTTTGCAATTGCATCTTTTTATATATTTTTTCATAAGGTATCTCTTACCTTCGTTCTCCTCGAGCTACCGCTTGGCAAGGCCGAGCTCTTGCTCGGAATGCTCGAGACCCTGCTTCAGGGTGCCTACCTCCGCAGTCAGTGCGGCGGTAGCAAGCAGCGAAGCCTGCGCACGCATATTGGCTCATTTTTTGTTAGACTCCTGCGAAATTATTTGATCCTCTATTTGGCTTTTCTTTCCGAATGCCAAACAGAGCATCAGGGGCTACTGTCTATGCGGTAATACTTTTGCATATTTTTTACTCACCTCAAAGCCTGTTAGAAGGCTGGCACAAGCTTCAGTCAGTCCACTCTTGGCGGACTGAACCTTCTGGATCACCTTACTCATAATGGTACGGTGCTCCTCGTCGATGGAGGCGCCGTTAAGCACCTCCAGCAGATTGTCCAGCGCCCCCGGTTGGACGGGAGCCGCCGGCTCAGAAGGCTTGCTCCTCTTGGAAGGAGTTCGCCTACCGCAGTCCGAAACCGATGAAGATTCCGGCGCGGTGTCCGGCTCAAAGCCGGACTTGGAGCCCTGGGGGGTCTTGTCCCCTTCACTCCTGGAGTCCGGGAGGTCGCCTCGCGGATCCTCCAGGACCACCTCCTCTTGGCCCGGAGCTTGTTGCGACGCCACTTCGGCGTCGTCCGCAGTGCGGGGGGAGGTAGCGGGCGGAACTGAATTCACGCCCGACGAATCCAGGGAGCCGCTCGACGACTCGTCGAGCCCGGCCTTGGGCGGACTGCATAATTACATTCGACATAAGGGAAAGCTGTGCAACAAAGGAATGCTATGAGTTACTCTAGTGTCCGAATACTTACGATGCCGCTGGGCGCCTGGCCCTGTGCGGCCACTCCTCTTCGCCCTCGTCGGCGTCGGTGGAGTAGTCCGGAGGGAGGGTCTGTTGGGGAACGTAGCAGAAATTCAAAATTTTCCTACGTATCACCAAGATCTATCTATGGAGAAACCAGCAACGAGGGGAAAGAGAGTGCATCTACATACCCTTGTAGATAGCTAAGCGGAAGCGTTCAAGTGAACGGGGTTGATGGAGTCGTACTCGTCGTGATCCAAATCACCGATGATCCTAGTGCCGAACGGACGACACCTCCGCGTTCAACACACGTACAGCCCGGTGACGTCTCCCATGCCTTGATCCAGCAAGGAGAGAGGGAGAGGTTGAGGAAGACTCCGCCCAGCAGCAGCACAACGGCGTGGTGGTGGTGGAGGAGCGTGGTGATCCAGCAGGGCTTCACCAAGCACTACGAGATATGAGGAGGAGAGAGGCAGGGCTACACCAACAGGGAGAGATCAGATCCCGTTGTGGGCAGCCCCTAGGCCTCACTATTTATAGGCGGAGGGGAGGAGGGTGCGCCCCTTCTAGGGTTCCCACCCCTAGAGGGCGGCAGCCCTAGATGGGAAAAGGGGGGGCGTCCAAGAGGGAGAGAGAGGGGGGCGCGCCCTAGGGTGGGCCTTAGGCCCATCTGTGCCTAGGGTTTCCCCTTTCTCCTCTTGGCTGCGCCTTGAGCCTTGTGGGAGGCGCACCAGCCCACTCAGGGGCTGGTCCCTAACCACTCTTAGCCCATGCAAGCCTCCGGGGCTTGTGGCCCCACTTGGTGGACCCCCGGACACCTCCGGTGGTCCCGGTACACTACCGGTGATGCCCAGAACACTTTCGGTGGACAAAACCATACTTCCTATATATAAATCTTTACCTCCGGACCATTCCGGAACTCCTCGTGACGTCCGGGATCTCATCCAGGACTCCGAACAACATTCAGTAACCACATACGAACTTCCTTTATAACCCTAGCGTCACCGAACCTTAAGTGTGTAGACCCTACGGGTTCGGGAGACACGCAGACATGACCGAGACGTTCTCCGGTCAATAACCAACAGCGGGATCTGGATACCCATGTTGGCTCCCACATGTTCCACGATGATTTCATCGGATGAACCATGATGTCGAGGATTCGATCAATCCCGTATTCAATTCCCTTTGTCTAGCGGTATTGTACTTGCCCGAGATTCGATCGTCGGTATCCCGATACCTTGTTCAATCTCGTTACCGGCAAGTCTCTTTACTCGTTCCATAACACATCATCCCGTGATCAACTCCTTGATCACATTGTGCACATTATGATGATGTCCTACCGAGTGGGCCCAGAGATACCTCTCCGTCACACGGAGTGACAAATCCCAGTCTCGATTCGTGCCAACCCAACAGACACTTTCGGAGATACCTGTAGTGTACCTTTATAGCCACCCAGTTACGTTGTGACGTTTGGCACACCCAAAGTATTCCTACGATATCCGGGAGTTTCACAATCTCATGGTCTAAGGAAATGATACTTGACATTAGAAAAGCTTTAGCATACGAACTACACGATCTTTGTGCTAGGCTTAGGATTGGGTCTTGTCCATCACATGATTCTCCTAATGATGTGATCCCGTTATCAACGACATCCAATGTCCATGGTCAGGAAACCGTAACCATCTATTGATCAACGAGCTAGTCAACTAGAGGCTTACTAGGGACATGGTGTTGTCTATGTATCCACACATGTATCTGAGTTTCCTATCAATACAATTATAGCATGGATAATAAACGATTATCATGAACAAGGAAATATAATAATAACTTATTTATTATTGCCTCTAGGGCATATTTCCAACAGTCTCCCACTTGCACTAGAGTCAATAATCTAGTTCACATCGCCATGTGATTAACATTCACAGGTCACATCGCCATGTGACCAACATCCAAAGAGTTTACTAGAGTTCATAATCTAGTTCACATCAGTATGTGATTAACACTCAATGAGTTCTGGGTTTGATCATGTTGCTTGTGAGAGAGGTGTTAGTCAACGGGTCTGCAACATTCAGATCCGTATGTACTTCGCAAATCTCTATGCTATATTTGGAGCCATTTCAAATAACTGTTCTACTTGGAGCTATTCCAAATTGTTGCTCCATTATACGTATCCAGTATCTCTACTCAGAGCTATCCGGATAGGTGTTAAGCTTGCATCGACGTAACTCTTTACGTCGAACTCTTTATCACCTCCATAACTGAGAAACATATCCTTATTCCTCTAAGGATAATTTTGACCGCTATCCGGTGATCTACTCCTAGATCACCTTTGTACCCTCTTGCCAGACATGTGGCAAGGCACACATCACGCGCGGTACTCAGCATGGCATACTGTATAGAGCCTATGACAAAAGCATAGGCGACGACCTTCGTCCTTCCTCTTTCTCCTTCCGTGGTCGAGCTTTAACTCTTAACTTCATACCTTACAACTCAGGCAAGAACTCCTTCTTTGACTGATCCATCTTGAACACCTTCAAGATCATGTCAAGGTATGTGCTCATTTGAAAGTACCATTAAGCGGTTTTTGATCTATCCTTATAGATCTTGATGCTCAATGTTCAAGTAGCTTAATCCAGGTTCTCCATTGAAAAACACCTTTCAAATAACCCTATATGCTTTCCAGAAATTCTACATCATTTCGGATCAACAATATGTCATCCACATATACTTATCAGAAATGTCGTAGTGCTCCCACTCACTTTATTGTAAATACAAGTTTCTAACAAACTATGTATAAACCCATAAAGTTTTGATTTCTCCATCAAAATGTATATTCCGACCCCGAGATGCTTGCTCTAGTCCATGGAAGGATCGCTGGAGCTAGCATACCTTTTAGCATCCTTAGGATCGACAAAACCTTTCTGATTGTATCACATACAACCTTTCCTTACGAAAAACTGGTAAGGAAACTTGTTTTGACATCCATCTGCCAGATTTCATAAATGCAGCTTATGCTAACATGATTCTGACGGACTTAAGCATCGCTACGGGTGAGAAAATCTCATCGTAGTCAACTACTTGAACATGTGAAAAACCCTTTGCCACAAGTCGAGCTTCATAGACGGTGACATTACCGTCCACGTCCGTCTTCTTCTTAAATATCCACATGTACCTAACAGCCTTACGACCATCAAGTAGTTCTTCCAAAGTCTACACTTTGTTTTCATACATGGATCCTCTCTCGGATTTTATGGCCTCGAGCCAATTTTTCGGAATCCGGGCCCACCATCGCTTCTCCATAGCTCATAGGTTCATCGTTGTCCAACAACGTGACCTTTAAGACAGGGTTACCACTTAGAAGTTGTACACACCCTTGTCAACCTATGAGGTTCAATAGTAACTTGATCTGAAGCTCTATGATCATTATCTTTAGCTTTCTCTTCAACTGAGGCAGGGGCCACAGAAACATACTTCCTGTGTTGCGCTACTCTCTGCTTGAAGTGAACAACCTTATCAAGTTCTATCTTCCTCCCACTCAATTCTTTCGAGAGAAACCTTTCCTCGAGAAATCATCCGATTCTAGAAACAATCCCTATTGCTTTCGGATCTGAATCAGGAGGTATACCCAACTGTTTCGGGTGTTCTATGAAGATGCATTTTATCCGCTTTGGGTTCGAGCTTATCAACCTGAAACTTTTCCACATAAGCGTCGCAGCCCCAAACTTTTAAGAAACGACAACCTTAGTTCAAACGGTTTCGTCTCAACGGAATTATGTGGTGCCCTATTAAAGTGAGTGTGGTTGTCTCTAATGCCTAACCCATAAACAATAGTGGTAATTCGACAAGAGACATCATGGTACGCACCATATCAAATAGGGTGTAACTATGATGTTCGGACACACCATCACACTATGGTGTTCCAGACGGTATTAGTTGTGAAACAATTTCCACAATGTCTTAATTGTGTGCCAAGCTCGTAACTCAGATATTCATCACTATGATCATATCATAGACATTTTTATCCTCTTGTCACAACGATCTTTAACTCCACTCTGAAATTACTTGAACCATTCAATAATTCAGACTTGTGTTTCATCAAGTAAACATACTCAGTATCTACTCAAATCATCTATGAAGTAAGAGCATAACGATATCCACTGCGTGCCTCAGCACTTATTGGACTGCACACATCAAAATGCGTTACTTCCAACAAGTTGCTTACTTGTTCCATTTTACTGAAACCGAAGTTTTCAGTCATCTTGCCCATGTGGTATGATTTGCATGTCTCAAGCGATTCATAATCAATTGAGTCCAAACGGTCCATCTGCATGGAGTTTCTTCATGCGTATATACCAATAGACATGGTTCACATGTCTCAATCCTTTTCAAAAGGAGTGAGTCCAAAGATCCATCAACATGGAGCTTCTTCATGCGTTTTATACCATTATGACTTACACGGCAGTGCCACAAGTAGGTGGTACTATCATTACTATCTTATATCTTTTGGCATGAACATGTGTATCACTATGATCGAGATTTGATAAACCATTCGTTTTAGGTGCAAGACCATTGAAGGTATTATTCAAAAATTAGAGTAACCATTATTCTCCTTAAATGAATAATCGTATTGCGATAGACATAATCCAATTATGTCTATGCTCAACGCAAACACCAAATAACAATTACTTAGGTTTAACACCAATCTCGATGGTAGAGGGAGCGAGCGATGCTTGATCATATCAACCTTGGAAACACTTCCAACACATCTCGTCAGCTCACCTTTAGCTAGTCTCCGTTTATTCCGTAGCTTTTATTTCGAGTTACTAACACTTAGCAACCGTACCGGTATCTAATACCCTGGTGCTACTAGGAGTACTAGTAAAGTACACATAATGTATATCCAATATACTTCTATAGACAGCCTTCTCATCTACCAAGTATCTAGGGTAATTTTGCTCCAGTGGCTGTTCCCTTTATTACAGAAGCACTCAGTCTCGGGTTTGGGTTCAACCTTGGGTTTCTCCACTAAAGCAGCAGCTGATTTGCCGTTTCATGAAGTATCCCTTCTTGCCCTTGCCCTTCTTGAAACTAGTGGCTTCACTAACCATCAACAATTGATGCTCCTTCTTGATTTCTACTTTCACGGTATACATCGCGAATATTTCAAGGATCATTATATCTATCCCTGATATGTTATAGTTCATCACGAAGCTCTAGTAGCTTGGTGGCAATGACTTTGGAAAAACATCACTATCTTATCTGGAAGATCATCTCCCACTCGATTCAAGTGATTGTTGTACTCAGACAATCTGAGCACAAGCTCAACGATTGAGCTTTTCTCCCTTAGTTTGCAGTCTAAGAAAATCGTCGGAGGTCTTATACCTCTTGACGTGGGCACAAGCCTGAAATCCCAATTTCAGCCCTCGAAACATCTCATATGTTCCGCGACATTTCAAAATGTCTTCGGTGCCTCAATTCTAAACCATTCAACATTACCGAACTATTACGTAGTTATCTAAACGTGTATGTCCGATGTTCGCAACATCCACAAACGACGTTTGGGGTTCAGCACACTGAGCGGTGCATTAAGGACATAAGCCTTCTACTGTCCGCATAATTTCTACTGTCAACTTTCAACTATATTTTCTCTAGGAACGTATCTAACACAGTAGAACTAAAGCGTAAGCTATGACATAATTTGCGAAGTTCTTTTGACTATGTTCAGGATAAACAAGTTCATCTTATGAACTCCCACTCAGATAGACATCCCTCTAGTCATCTAAGTGATTACATGATCCGAGTCAACTAGGCCGTGTCCGATCATCACGTGAGACGGATTAGTCATCATCGGTGAACATCTTCATGTTGATCGTATCTACCATACGACTCATGCTCGACCTTTCGGTCTCTGTGTTCCGAGGCCATGTCTGTACATGCTAGGCTCGTCAAGTTAACCCTAAGTGTTTTGCATGTGTAAAACTGTCTTACACCCGTTGTATGTGAACGTAAGGATCTATCACACCCGATCATCACGTGGTGCTTCGAAACGACGAACTTTAGCAACGGTGCACAGTTAGGGGAGAACACTTCTTGAAATTTTAATGAGGGATCATCTTATTTACTACCGTTGTTCTAAGCAAATAAGATGTAATAACATGATAAACATCACATGCAATCAAATAGTGACATGATATGGCCATCATCATTTTGCTCCTTTTGATCTCCATCTTCGGGGGCTCCATGATCATCATCGTCACCGGCATGACACCATGATCTCCATCATCATGATCTCCATCATCGTGTCTTCATGAAGTTGTCTCGCCAACTATTACTTCTACTACTATGGCTAACGGTTAGCAATAAAGTAAAGTAATTACATGACGTTTATGTTGACATGCAGGTCATAAATAAATTAAGGACAACTCCTATGGCTCCTGCCGGTTGTCATACTCATCGACATGCAAGTCGTGATTCCTATTACAAGAACATGATCAATCTCATACATCCCATATCATTCATCACATTCTTCTTGGCCATATCACATCACAAAGCACTTGCTGCAAAAACAAGTTAGACGTCCTCTAATTGTTGTTGCAAGTTTTTACGTGGCTGCTATAGGTTGCTAGCAAGAACGTTTCTTACCTACGTTAAAACCACAACGTGAATTGTCAATCTCTATTTACCCTTCATAAGGACCCTGTTCATCGAATCCGATCCAACTAAAGTGGGAGAGACAGACACCCGCCAGCCACCTTATGCAACTAGTGCATGTCAGTCGGTGGAACCGGTCTCACGTAAGCGTACGTGTAAGGTTGGTCCGGGCCGCTTCATCCCACAATACCGCTGAATCAAGATAGGACTAGTAACGGCAAGAAGAATTGACAATTCGACGCCCACAACTACTTTGTGTTCTACTCGTGCATAGAATCTACGCAATAGACCTAGCTCATGATGCCACTGTTGGGGAACGTAGCAGAAATTCAAAATTTTCCTACGTATCACCAAGATCTATCTATGGAGAAACCAGCAATGAGGGGAAAGGGAGTGCATCTACATACCCTTGTAGATCGCTAAGCGGAAGCGTTCAAGTGAACGGGGTTGATGGAGTCGTACTCGTCGTGATCCAAATCACCGATGATCCTAGTGCCGAACGGACGGCACCTCCGCGTTCAACACACGTACAGCCCGGTGACATCTCCCATGCCTTGATCCAGCAAGGAGAGAGGGAGAGGTTGAGGAAGACTCCGCCCAGCAGCAGCACAACGGCGTGGTGGTGGTGGAGGAGCGTGGTGATCCAGCAGGGCTTCGCCAAGCACTACGAGATATGAGGAGGAAAGAGGCAGGGCTGCACCAACAGGGAGAGATCAGATCCCGTTGTGGGCAGCCCCTAGGCCTCACTATTTATAGGAGGAGGGGAGGAGGGTGTGCCCCTTCTAGGGTTCCCACCCCTAGAGGGGCGGCAGCCCTAGATGGGAAAAGGAGGGGCGGCCAAGAGGGAGAGAGAGGGGGGCGCGCCCTAGGGTAGGCCTTAGGCTCATCTGTGCCTAGGGTTTCCCCTTTCTCCTCTTGGCTGTGCCTTGAGCCTTGTGGGAGGCGCACCAGCCCACTCAGGGGCTGGTCCCTGACCACTCTTAGCCCATGCAAGCCTCCGGGGCTTGTGACCCCACTTGGTGGACCCCCGAACACCTCCGGTGGTCCCGGTACACTACCGGTGATGCCCAGAACACTTCCGGTGGCCAAAACCATACTTCCTATATATAAATCTTTACCTCCGGACCATTCCGTAACTCCTCATGACGTCCGGGATCTCATTGGGACTCCGAACAACATTCGGTAACCACATACGAACTTCCTTTATAACCCTAGCGTCACCGAACCTTAAGTGTGTAGACCCTACGGGTTCGGGAGACACGCAGACATGACCGAGACGTTCTCCGGTCAATAACCAACAGCGGGATCTGGATACCCATGTTGGCTCCCACATGTTCCACGATGATTTCATCGGATGAACCACGATGTCGAGGATTCGATCAATCCCGTATTCAATTCCCTTTGTCTAGCGGTATTGTACTTGCCCGAGATTCGATCGTCGGTATCCCGATACCTTGTTCAATCTCGTTACCGGCAAGTCTCTTTACTCGTTCCATAACACATCATCCCGTGATAAACTCCTTGATCACATTGTGCACATTATGATGATGTCCTACCGAGTGGGCCCAGAGATACCTCTCCGTCACACGGAGTGACAAATCCCAGTCTCGATTCGTGCCAACCCAACAGACACTTTCGGAGATACCTGTAGTGTACCTTTATAGCCACCCAGTTACGTTGTGACGTTTGTCACACCCAAAGTATTCCTACGGTATCCGGGAGTTGCACAATCTCATGGTTTAAGGAAATGATACTTGACATTAGAAAAGCTTTAGCATATGAACTACACGATCTTTGTGCTAGGCTTAGGATTGGGTCTTGTCCATCACATGATTCTCCTAATGATGTGATCCCGTTATCAACGACATCCAATGTCCATGGTCAGGAAACCGTAACCATCTATTGATCAACGAGCTAGTCAACTAGAGGCTTACTAGGGACATGGTGTTGTCTATGTATCCACACATGTATCTGAGTTTCCTATCAATACAATTATAGCATGGATAATAAACGATTATCATGAACAAGGAAATATAATAATAACTTATTTATTATTGCCTCTAGGGCATATTTCCAACAGGGTCTTTCCCTTCTTGGACCCTTCGGCCTCCCCTGTTGGGGCGGCCTTCCTCTTCTTTCCTCCCCCGCTGGAGGGGGAGAGGTTTCTTCTTCCTCCTCCTTGTTTTCATGGGAGGAGCGCGCCTCGGATTCATCGGATGAAGAATCCGACACTTCCTGGCGTCGGGAACTCTTCCGAGTCCCCGTGGCCCTCTTCTTGGCCTTCTTCTCCGGCACCACGTAAGGTGCCGGAGCCAGCAGCTTCGCTTAGCGAGCGTCGGCTGGGTCTTCGGGCAAAGGGGCCGGACTATCGATCTGTCCGGACTTCGCCTGCCACTCCTGTCAAAGGTAAGGGAGTTTAGATCCCGCATAGAGTCAAACTATGAGAAACCAATGTCCTGTAAAAGGTAAAAGATAACTCACCGCACTAGCTTGATGCTGTGTGCTGAATCCGTGATCCTTGGAAGCGGATGAGGGAGCCTCGGCGCCCTTGAATAGCACCTTCCAGGCATCTTCGTGCGTCGTGTCGAAGAGCGTACTCAAAGTTGGGTGATGCGCCGTGTCGAACTCCCACAAGTTGAAGGCCCGTTGTTGACACGGGAGAATCCGGTGGACGGGCATGACCTGGACTACATTGACAAGCTTGAGGTGCTTGCTCACCAGGGATTGGATGCATGTCTGTAGTCCGGTCACCTCATCCTCGTTGCTCCATGACAGGCCCGTCTCTTTCTAGGACGTGAGCCGCGTAGGGGTCCGAATCGGAACTCGGGGGCTGCGACCCACTCAAGGTCGCGCGGCTCGGTGATGTAAAACCACCCCGATTGCCACCCCTTCAGGGTCTCCACAAAGGAGCCCTCGAGCTATAGGACGTTGGCTATCTTGCCCGCCATGGCGCCTCTGCACTCCGCCTGGTTGCCGCGCACCACCTTCGGCTTGACATTGAAGGTCTTGAGCCAAAGGACGAAATGGGGGCGGATACGGAGGAAAGCCTCACACACGACGATAAACGCCGATATGTTGAGGATGGAGTTCGGGGCCAGATCGTGGAAATCCAGGCCATAGTAGAACATGAGCCCCCGGACGAATGGGTGGAGAGGAAAACCCAGCCCGCGGAGGAAATGGGGAAGGAATACTACCCTCTCATGGGGCCTTGGGGTGGAGAGGAGCTGCCCCTCTTCGGGAAGCCGGTGCGCGATGTCGTTAGACAAGTATCCGGCCTTCCTCAGCTTTTTGATATGGCCCTCCGTGACGGAGGAGACAATCCACTTGCCTCCCACTCCGGACATGGCTAGAAAAGGTTGAGGTGGGAAGTGTGGGCTTGGGCGCTGGAGCTCGAGTGCGCGGAAGATGGATAGGCAAAGGAGGAAGAAGGCGTAGGTAAAAAGGTGGATCCTTATCCCCTTCTATGGGCGGATGCGACTATGCATCCCAACCAGCCTGGTAAAACTCGCTTATCTCCCAAGCGCCGTGATAAATGGCGCGGTTGGGTTACCCACGTCCGTATTGACGAGAATCCCGTAAATGAGGGACACGATCTCTGCTTCAACAAGACGTGCCAAGGAAACCGCCTCGCAATATGCGCTGAGGTAGGGAAGTGAAAACGATTCGGATGGAGGCTTGACCGTAGTGTGATGTCACGCTACGAAATACGTCGGCAGATTAGATTCGTGTAAATATTATTCTCTCTATGGCAATATGTGGAAATTTATTTTGCAGAGCCGGACACTATCCTTAGTGTTAACAACCTTTTATGAAGTACTTGGAGGAGGAACCCGCCTTGCAATGCCGAAGACAATCTGCGCGCCGGACTCGCCGTCATTGAAGCCTGGTTCAGGGGCTACTGAGGGAGTCCTGGATTAGGGGGTGTCCGGGCAGCCGGACTATACCTTCAGCCTGACTCCTGGACTATGAAGATACAAGATTGAAGACTTCGTCCCGTGTGCAGATGGGACTTTCCTTGGCGTGGAAGGCAAGCTTGGGGATGCGGATATTTAGATCTCCTACCATTGTAACCGACTTTGTGTAACCCTAACTCTCTCCGATGTCTATATAAACCGGAGGGTTTTAGTCCGTAGGACAACACAACATACAACAATCATACCATAGGCTAGCTTCTAGGGTTTAGCCTCCTTGATCTCGTGGTAGATCTACTCTTGTACTACCCATATCATCAATATTAATCAAGCAGGACGTAGGGTTTTACCTCCATTGACAGGGCCCGAACCTGGGTAAAACTTTGTGTCCCTTGTCTCCTGTTACCATCTGCCTAGACGCACAGTTCGGGACCCCCTACCCGAGATCCGCCGGTTTTGACATCGACACCCCCTGAGACGATCGATGGATTTTGAGAAGACCCCGAACCTAACCTATTTCTTTCTAGCCTCTCCGAATCTCGAGGAGGAGATTCATTTTAAGGGTGGTAGGTTTGTAACATCCCAAAATTCTAAATTTTGGAATGTTATAATAAATAGATAGTTTTGATTGTTTGATTGATTGTGTGAAATTGAGTGAAATTTGAAACATTTTTGAAAGTTAAACGAGAGGGAATAAAAGGACTTTCCTAAACTTTCATTTTGCATTTATGATCTTCGTGAATTAAAATTCTTTTCAAATACAAAGCCCTAGAGAGAAGATGACATGACTTCTTCCATTTAATTAAATGAAAAGGGTATTTGAAAATATTTGAATTTTATTTGGAAATATTTTCCAATTCAGAAACTTTAAGCAACTCAATGATTTTCATGAGAGAAGATAATATGACTTCTTCAAAATATATGAAATATGAGTTGGAAGTTTAAAAGGATCAATTTAAAGTCCTTTTGAAATTAATTTCAATTTGGAGTTATTTGGTTTTTATTCAAATTATTTTTTTCTCTAAAAATAAAATATATGGAAATTAGGGTAAAATGATTCCCTACATTAGAAAATTGGAGAGAAATGATTTTGAATTAATTTTGGTATTTTTAAAATGATTTTTATTGGATTTTAGTAGAGCAGGAGCACTCTTTGAATTATTTGAATTTTTCTTGATTCTATTTGACTTGAAAAAAATGTCCACGTTGTAGAAAATGTTTTTCTGAAAATTTTGATATATAATATGCCTATGTAGAGTTTTACTTTTATTTTCGTTATTCAGTTTTGCCTTTAAAAAGAAAAACAAAAACAAAACTGCACGTGCAACCTGTAATTAACTGCCGCCCATTCACGCAACATAGTAACAGCGGGCGCCCATCATTTTTTTCTCTTTTGTGGGCCAGGCCCAACCGGCCATATTCTTTCCCTAGGTTATTTTTTTCCACAATCTTCTTTTTTCTCTTTTCAGTTGACAAAAAAAACTGCATCGCGCAGTGTACGCGTGCGGCCGGCCGAAGCCTTTAGACCCATGCGAGACGCCTCTTTTCTTTTGTGTTTCTTTTATTTTCATTTACGTTTAGTCTCACATTGCCTAATCTTTGACCTCTAAGCCTCTTTTCCAATAAATATGGACCCATAGAACCTTTAAAAATTATCTGATTCGGATTAAATCAATATTTTGATTTGAATAGATTTACTAAAGAAAAAATATTTTTCTCCTCTCCAGCGGGACTTTTGGAAGTTTTCTCCTCACTCTGAAGTCGTCTTTTCTATACCTTATAAAGGTATATTTCTTTGTTCTCTGTATTTATACGTTAGACCTAGAATTCTTTTAACCGTAGCTATTTTTCTTCTGTAAAACAGCTTGGCCCTGATTTTTCAAATAGCCATAACTTTTTACTCGTTCATCCAAATTAGATGAAACCAGCACCTATAGTTTTGTCTTTTGTTCATAACTTGAGTTTCGTAACTCCGTTTGAGTTGATTCTTTTTGCAAACCAAAACACTTGACCTGAACTTTCTGATAAGGCCAAATTCACTTAATTTTGGTACTGTTAAAATTTGTTTTCTGTTGCAAGAGTTATTTGCTTGGTTTTGAAGTTTTCCGAATTGTTTTCTTCGTTCGTTCCAATCTTTTGAGTGATTGCTTATGTGTGGTTACTATTGCTTGCTTACGATAGATTGACCGGAGTGTGACGAGTAGAACTATCGAGAGTTTTGAGTGCGAATCATTTTCATCAACAGTACATGCAAGTTCACACTTTGATCATATCCCTTTCATACCCAGTTTTTATGCATTAGTTTCACCCTCAAACATTGCATGAGTAGGATTGATAACATGTGGGTATTGGGAAGTAGTTGATGAGGTAGGAACCTATTGCCCTGCATTCAAACCTTGAGAGTTACTCTTACGTTATGCTTTTATTGCCATGCTATGCTCGTAGACGTGGTTTGGGTTTGAGTGTATCCATGACCGATGTGAGATTGTTAATTGATGGTTCAACTTAAGGTGGCAACTTAAATACACATCTGGGTGGATTGAGGCACCTGGGGAATTCCATTGATTGCCTGTATTTTTAGAAATCCCGGGGTACTGTGTGATTCTCCTATGGATTGCCACCCAGGCTCAAAGGGATCGTAAGATTATTCATGCTAGAAACTTCCGTGTGCAGCCACAAGCTATTATGGGCTCTAGCATAGTTGATTAAGTCGTGTGAACTCTTATAGTGGTAGACTAGCAGATGTAGGGGATGTAGGTGGTACTGTCTACCCATCGTAAGGTGCTAACGCTTCTGAAAGACTGTGTCTCGATCATCCGTTTCTCAAACACCATGTAGTACGAGACATCCAACGGAGGAGATCGAGTCTTGTGGGGAAAAGTGCACAAACCTCTGCAGATTGTACAAACTAATCATGGTTAGTCGTGTTCCCGGTTATGGACATCTTGAATATCTAGTTCTTGGATTATCATGTTGATCTCATTACTCTATATAATAAATTTGTTGGGTTGTTAATGATTACTTTTAATTGGGATTGAGAGGGGGTTTACCTTCTCAATACTTTCAACCAAGTCTGTAGTTAAATAAATTATATTCCTTTGCAGTAGGGAAAAATTGGCTTTTCGCAAAAACATTATAACCATAGAGCTCTTCCACCAGCCATATATGCATGTAGTGATAGTTATTATTCATCATTATCCTATGGTGTGAATTTGCCAGTACATTCAATGTACTGACCCTTTGTGGCTGCAACCTCTCATGTTGCAGGAATCTTACGACGAGTAAGTGATACGTTAGGGTTACGATTTTCTACACTCAACTTTGCCGTTGGTGTTGATGGGAATCCACAACCTTATTACCTCCGCTATTTGGATTGAGGTAATAGTATTTACGTTACTTTATACATGTGATTTACCTCTGTTATAAATCCTCGAGTATTGTGTGTGTCAGCATACCGATCCAGGGATGACACTTAAGCACAGAGACTTGGTCGTCTGAGGTCGGGTCGCTACACAGGCGCGCCCCTCACCCTCGTGGCTAGGGTGTGGGCCCCCTGGTCTTCATCTTTTGCAAGGATCTTTTATTATTTCCAAATAGACGTTCCGTGAAGTTTCAGGTCATTCCGATAACTTTTGTTCCTGCACATAAATAACACCATGGAAAGTCTGCTGAAAAAAGTGTCAGTCCGGGTTAGTTCCATTCAAATCATGCAAGTTAGAGTCCAAAACAAGGGCAAAAGTGTTTGAAAAAGTAGATAAGACGGAGACGTATCAGCAGACATAGTAAATCCTCATTTCATTGTGTTCAAGTGCAAGAGATGTGGCATATTTCATTATGTGGTATTGTTTTGTTATAATCTCATCCTTTTGTGTTCTTCACAGACTGGAAAGTATGCATATTTATCTTTCATGGAGACAAGTAACTAGTTTGTGTCACCTTGCAGAGGGGGTGCAATGAAGATAAGATTGAGGATTTCCAAGTACAAGATGTTAGGAAGAAGCCTTGCAATAGAAGTAGGAGTTGCGCTGAGCCTGTTCAACCAGTTAAGGTAAGTCACTGTATCCAACTCAACAGTTCAATTCCTTGTTTGTTTCAGGCATAGTTAATTTGCTCTTTTCAATTGCTTTATTTGTCCTCAGTTAATGAGATGCCCAAACAATGATGCCTGATGTTGGGTACTTGTATAACTATTAGTTGACATAATTAAAGGCCTTACCATTTAATTACTCTGGCGAAGTGTGCCTGAAGCTTTGAAGTCTATTAACCAACTATTATTGCATGAGGCTCACAATCTAGTTTATACTAGGCTAATGATTGCATAGTTTTGCTTGTTGTAGTATGTTTGTATGAATCCCTCTCCTGTTCATTATGCTCCCTAAGACTTTAATTGAGCTACAGAATGGCCATCTGCTTGCTTACTTATACGCAATGTGTTGTCTAAATTTGTAACTTGTCTGTGTTTTGGATTGGGCCCCAACATCATGCTCCTCTGGTGAGCTAAGAGAGATTTCTGTATGCGGGCTGCACAGACTACCTTTTTTATAATTTTTCAAATATCACCTCCTTATGCTTCATGACGTGTAACATTATTGTTAGTCCTGTTTTGCCATGTACAAAATAGTCCGTCTTGCTCGCTTCACTATTGTAACTATATTTTTGCCCTAGTCATGTGTACTTATAGAAACATTTCAGGATGAAGTGACATCAACACCAAGATCTGCGAGCAGTGCGGTATGGCTGTTACCGAATGATTATAGATTGGAATTGGAATGTGCTGATGTTCTCGAGCATCAACTAGAGGTGGCAAGACAACGTGTACATGAGTCTTAACATACAATCAACAAGTTGCGACTGGACATGCAGGTATTAGATGCAGGAGCCAAAAAATGAAACAAGACACTGAGGTAATGTAATGCCCTCGATGCGGCTATATCTCCCACGTGTCGAGGCACGACTTAGAGGCATAACCGCATTGAAAGCAATGTCGCAAGTGAGGTAATCTTCACACAACCCATGTAATACATAAGGGAAAGAGGTACATAGTTGGCTTACAGTCGCCACTTCACACAATACATAAATAAACATTCATCATCCAGATTACACTCAAGGTCCGACTACGGAACCAAAATGAAAGAAGACTACCCCAAGTGCTACACAGATCCCCGATTGTCCCAACTGGGCTCCACTACTGATCATCAGGAAAAGACACATAGTAACGACCACGTTCCTCGTCGAACTCCCACTTGAGCTCGGAAGCGTCATCTGCACTGGCATCGTTGGCACCTGCAACTGTTTTGGTAGAATCTGTGAGTCACGGGGACTCAACAATCTCACACCTGCGAGATCAAAACTATTTAAGCTTAAAGGTAGGAGGGGGGTTGTGAGGTGGAGCTGCAGCAAGCGACTAGCATATATGGTGGCTAGCAACGCAGAAGAGAGCGAGAAGAGAAACAAAGCACGACCGTGAAGCTAGAAGTGATCAAGAAGTGATCCTAGAACAACCTACGTCAAACATAACTCCAACACCGTGTTCACTTCCCGGACTCCGCCGAGAAGAGACCATCATGGTTACACACGCGGTTGATGTGTTTTAATTAAGGTCAACTTCGGGTTTTCTACAACCGGATATCAACAAATTCCCATCTGCCTCATAACCGCGGGCACGGCTTTCGAAAGATAATACCCTGCAGGGGTGTCCCAACTTAGCCCATTATAAGCTCTCACGGTCAACGAAGGATATTCCTTCTACCGGGAAGACCCGATCAGTCTCGGAATCCCGGACTACAAGACATTTCGACAGTAATAAAACAAGACCAGCAAAGCCGCCCGAATGTGCCGACAAATCCCGATAGGAGCTGCACATATCTCGTTCTCAGGGCACACCGGATGAGCAAGACGTCGGGTTGGCATAGACCCTGGTTGCCCAAGGGGCGCCGGACATCGCTCGGTTTGGACCAGCAATCGAAGGAGAACTGGCCCGGGGTTAAAAATAAAGATGACCCTCGGGCTCGCGAAAACCCGGGGAAAAAGGCTTAGGTGGCAAATGGTAAAACCAAAGTTGGGCCTTGCTGGAGGAGTCTTATTCAAAGCGAACTGTCAAGGGGGTCCCATAAATCACCCAACCGTGTAAGGAACGCAAAATCAAGGAACATAACACCGGTATGACGGAAACTAGGGTGGCAAGAGTGGAACAAAACACCAGGCATAAGGCCGAGCCTTCCACCCTTTACCAAGTATATAGATGCATTAATAATATAAGAGATATTGTGATAACCCAACAAGTAACCATGTTCCAACAAGGAACAACATCTCCATGTTCCAACAAGGAACAAACTTCATCTTCACCTGCAACTAACAACGCTATAAGAGGGGCTGAGCAAAGCGGTAACATAGCCAATCAACGGTTTGCTAGGAGGGATGGTTAGAGGTTTGACATGGCAATATGGGTGGCATGATATAGCAAGTGATAGGTATCGCAGCATAGGAATAGCAAAAGAGCGAGCATCTAGCAAGCAAAGATAGAAGTGATTTCGAGGGTATGGTCGTCTTGCCTGCAAAGTTCTCAGGGTTGTCGAAAGCTTGATCCTCGTAAGTGTTCTCAACAGGTTTCTCATTCACGTACTCGTCTCCCGGATCTACCCAAGGCAAGAACACAAGCAAAGGGGACAAATATGAATCACGATGCAATGCGCAAGCAACATGATGCAAAACATGGCATGATATGCGAGATGTAGTATGCAATGCATATGCGTGCTCCGGAAGGAAAAGGATGAACAGGGCATAATCTTGGCAAACCAAGTATGCCACTGGAAAGGTGAGGTGATTTCGGTTGAAATCGGTATAAAGATCACCGGAATCGGATGCACGGTTTGCAAATGACAAGCAAAACAAGAATGACATATTTCTGCGTTTAGCAGCATGATGCCATTTAGCATGCAACAAGAAATTAAGCTACTGCACCCAAACATATCAGCAAAGCATATGGCAGTGATCTACTCAAGATGCTTGACAAAAGATGAACACTGAGCTACGGCTAAATCACAACATAACAGGTTCAAACAAGCATGGCAAAAGTGCAAAATATATCAGCTTCACAGACTTAGTGAAAATACTATCATGCCAGAAATTAACATCAGGATGACATGTTTAGAGCAAGGAAACAACCTGCTACAGGAACACAATATAGCAAAACAAGGCATGACATGAATCTACTCAAAACATATAACAAAAGTCCCTTACTGATCATGAGCCAAAAAGGACCAGAAAATATAATAGCACCCATGTCAATTAATCAAGTTTCATTACAGTTTTCAGACTTAGCAGAAAACTGGGCATGTCAAAAACAGATAACAAGTAGGCATGTTTACGAGCTCGATGCACTCACTACAGAGCATTGCATGATAAACTAAGCATACATTCACCAAGAAGACATGGCATAGAAGCTAGTCATGGCAAGAACAACATCATAGCATGCAAAGAACAGCTACAACAAGCTTGGCAAAATCGAATAACACGTAAACAATCTGCCAGGAAACATTTTATAGCAAAAGTAGAGCTCGATCGACTCAAGCTATGACACTCCATAATTACAAACAAAGGCATGGATGGATATAGAAAATCCGTATGTTCAAAACACCCTTACTGATCATGCTCAAAAGAGGCATAGATCTCTCTGAAACAACATGAACACATGGCATAAAAATAACAGAAGGGAATGACTTAGTGAAATTACTAAGTCCCTGAAATCAGCAACAATATGATCCCTAGTTTGCATGCTTGTGCTAGTCACCAAAGAGATCACAAAAATACATGGCATACACCCCTGGAAAGATAGCATGGAATATTACAAAACACATGTAGGACTCCAGTTCATAGGATGCACACATCAATCATGGCAAAAATGACAAAAGTGCATCTACTGAAACAGATCTGAAACTAACATCACATAGCCCTCTTCCAACAGCATTTCGGGCATCAAGATGAGCTCAAATGAAAATGATGCAATGAGATGAAATGATGTACTCATTGAGGCGAACAATTTGACATATTACACGCACGAGACGAAGCAGTATGCAGCAAGTTATGATGCGATGAACATGGCATGATTATGCAACATATCTCGGGACTTGGGAATTCCGGGGGAGGAAGAGAGTCAACCTCCAGATCGGATCTGGGCCGCGGATCGAGGCGGCGGCGCGAGCTCGCCGGAGTTGCGGTGGAAGACGGCCAGGGAGCTCGCCGGCGTCCGGATCTGGCCGCGGGATGGCGGGAGGCGAGGGGCTCCGCGGCGGCGCTTGGCGCGGCACGCGCGGTCGCCGGCGTCGGGCGGCGTGGGGACGAGGAGCGGGGAGGCGACCCGGTGCGGCGGCGGGCAGCGGAGCGCTGGGCGCGGGCGGCGCGGGGAGCCGCGCCGGCGGGGTCGGCGGCGTTGACCCGCGGGCGGCGCGCGGGGGCAGATGGGCTCGGGGGGGGAGGGGGCTATCCGGGCCTCGCCGGGCCGGCGGCGCGGGGCGGCGGCGAGAGACACGTGGCAGGCTCTGGTTGGCTGCGGGCGCGGCGGCGGACGCGTCCGGCGCCGTCCGGACGTGTCCGGCGCGGGGAGAGGAGCGGGGAGCTAGGGTTAGGGTGGATTTGATCCGGGATTTCGGGGGAGGAGGTGTTTTTATAGGTAGAAGGAGCTAGGAAGCTCCAAATGGAGAGCGGTTTGCGGCCACACGATCATGATCGAACGACGATGTACGTGGGAGTGACTTAGATGGGTTATAGGGCTGATTTGAATGGGTTTTGGGCTGCAACCCAAAAGAGACTTTCGCGGTTACCCGGTTAACCATTGGAGTATCAAACAACCTCCAAATGACCCGAAACTTGACAAGCGGTCTACCGGTGCTATACCAAGGCCGCTTGACAAACCTCGGTCTATTCCGAGACCGTTTAACACCCGCACATGAAAATAGGTAAAAGGGGGCGCCGGAGGACGTAGGAGTATCGGATTACAAAACGGACAACGGGGAAAATGCTCGGATTCCTGAAACGAACACGTATGCGAATGCGGTGCACATGATGACATGACATGAAATGCATGACAAGGACAAAATGCAAAATGATGGGAAACCCAACCACGGAGGGAATATCATATCACATTGCCGAAAATGGCAAGAGTTGGAGTTACAAATATGGCAAGTTACATCCAGGGTGTTACAGGTAACCACGAAGGAATTGGAGATTTTGCAGACTAAAATTTGTGCTATCTGAATCCGGCCAATCATTTTTTCTGAAGAGATTATAGTTCAAATGGTAAGTTCTGTTGATGCGTGTCCATGATGTATGAGCTTTATTTGTCCAGTGTATGTAATTTGCTGTTTGTGTACGCTTTATAATCACTGGTCCCAAACTATAATGCCCAGTGGGTATATTCGGCTGTAATTTCTTTATTGTATAGTGTAGGATTATTCTACGTTTCTATGCTTTTTATTGTATAGTGTATGTTTTTAGAGGCGATAGTATAGAGTAGGATAATTCTTGAATATGCCATATCGTTGAAACGGGGGCCAACACACCCAAACATTTCCTGGACGCCATACAAACGAACAAACATGTGCAGTCAAAGCAGGCCTTAATTGGGCTGGTCAAAATAATAATAAGTGGATCCCAAATGGGCCCACCGTAACAACGGCTCTTAGCAGGCCCTCAACAGGCCTAAAGCTCGATAGGGCCATATAAATGGAAATGGCCTGCGGGCCTTTAGCAGGCCGAAATAAATGTCAATTTTTTCTTGGCCCTTTTACTTTACGGGCCAGTAAGAGGCCGAAAGTGTTATGGGCCAGAGGAGGCCCAATTTGCAAACTAGGCTTTTAACAGGCCGAAAGTCGCGTTGGGCTGAAATGATGCCCTGCGAAGCGTGGGCCCCTAATGGACCTAAAGTCAAAGGCCCAACTGTTGTGCGGGCCCTTAATAGGCCGAGAGACAAAATGGGCTAAGAGTTGGCCCATTTACCGAATGGCCCGAGGACAGTCCTAAAGTCACAGCGGGCTAGAATTGGTCCAACTACAGAATGGGCTGAGAAAAGGCCGAAAGACGTTCCGGGCCATTAATGGTCTGGAACTGATGGTGGGCTGCTAACATGCCGAAAGAAGCTCGGGCCGCAATTGGGGCCAAAAACGTAGTGGCCGTTAACGAGCTTAAACTGACGATGGGCTGGAAATTGTCGAATCTAGAATGGGCCTTTGATGGGCCGATTATGTGTAACTTGTATGGGTCGTACTTGTAAATGGGCCTGACTCAAGTAGGCCGCTAATGGGCCGGCCCGCTTATTTTCACATGCCCGGCCTTTTCACCGGAATGGGCCTCTGTTGGGCCGTGCCACGTGTCGACTTATCATAGGCGTCTCCTGTCCAATGTGTGGATGACATCTGTCCCAGCGGTGAACACGTGTTTCCTCCGGCCAATGAGAATTTTACACATGGAAAATCCCCATTGGTGTGGTCTGTTAACGGGTTATCGGATCCAAAACCGGACCCGATAGCTTAACGGCGAGCCGTTACGGTCGATGCCACGTGTCGGTCTCCCTTGACGAAAGCACTTCTATGACGCGCGTTTTATCATCATGGAAGTGGACACTTCCGTGATGATAATTTTCGTAATGTCATGGAACACTCTACGACAGCACAGGTATGACTATCTTGATTCTGTCATAAAGTCGTCATGGATGTACATGCATGACAGAAAACGTGACCTACTGTGACAAACACGTATCATCACGGAAGTGTATTTTTTGTAGTGATGGCTCGACATTGTGATCAAGAATTCTAATATAATTACTTTTCACCAACAAATCAAATATTTGATCACACATGCTTGAATTGAAGGTATACTTCTTATATTCTAGCCGGTTTTGTTGTGAGAACGACTTTGGAGTTAAGCAAACGAATGGTTCGGATTTTGCATCACCCCATTCGGCTATGCATTGTGTTTTGCACTCTATCTCCGATGTCTTTGGGTAAGATATTGTACTAGCATCGGTTTTCTCAAAAGAATTTAACCTTGGCTTTAGGTTTCTGAAACAAAAATAGTTATAACATACATGCCTCAACTGAGACCAAGTGTAAGCCAAGTATGAAACAAGCAAAGCTACCCAATTAGATATGAAATTTAAATAAAGCAATGGGAAAAGCTTTGGCTGCAGTAATAAGTCACTATTGGTCTCCTTGAATGGTACAATATATTGACCGATATGCTTAGTAACAATTTTATTGCTAACAAGTAAATTGCCCTTCTTCATTGGTCTTTGAAAATTACTAATGAGAATTTTTCTAATAGATGCATCAATAATAAAGTTGTGACCAAATCCGAAAATAGCTAAATTACTTGCTAGACATACCTCTTCAAATATGTTGGGAGAGCATGATGATTGCATGTGATGAATAATATTGTGCTTTGCTTTTGGATGGCTTCCCAACACCATGTCACAATTTTCTTCTTGATTTCGTGCATCATAAATTTGAAGATCTTTGTCAACCGAACTTTGTTCAGCTACTTACTCATGTCCTTGAAGCTTGTCAATTTCTATGGCACGAAACTCATAGGGCAGGAAGTAGGTTCCATTAACTTCAGAAAAATCAAGCATGACTGTCTTGCTATGCTTTCCATGCCCTTTCTCAATAATGATTGCTTCTTTGGATTTGATGGACTCAGAATATATACTACTTGATTCGGCTTTTTCATGAAGGAAATATGCCCTAGAGGAAATAGTAAAGTTATTATTTATTTCCTTATATCATGATAAATGTTTATTATTCATGCTAGAATTGTATTAACCGGAAACATAATACATGTGTGAATACATAGACAAACAGTATGTCACTAGTATGCCTCTACTTGACTAGCTCGTTGATTAAAGATGGTTAAGTTTCCTAGCCATAGACATGAGTTGTCATTTGTTTAATGGGATCACATCATTAGGAGAATGAGGTGATTGACTTGACCCATTCCGTTGGCTTAGCACTTGATCATTTAGTATGTTGCTATTGCTTTCTTCACGATTTATACATGTTCCTATGACTATGAGATTATGCAACTCCCGCTTACTGGAGGAACACTTTGTGTGCTACCAAACGTCAAAATGTAACTGGGTGATTATAAAGGTGCTCTACAGGTGTCTCTGAAGGTACTTGTTGGGTTGGCGTATTTCGAGATTAGGATTTGTCACTCCGATTGTCGAAGAGGTATCTCTGGGCCCTCTCGGTAATGCACATCACTTAAGCCTTGCAAGCATTGCAACTAATGAGTTAGTTGCGGAATGATGTATTACGGAACGAGTAAAGAGACTTGTCGGTAACGAGATTGAACTAGGTATTGAGATACCGATGATCGAATCTCGGGCAAGTAACATACCGATGACAAAGGGAACAACGTATGTTGTTATGCGGTCTAAACGATAAAGATCTTCGTAGAATATGTGGGAGCCAATATGAGCATCCAGGTTCCGCTATTGGTTATTGACCGGAGACGTGTCTCGGTCATGTCTACATAGTTCTCGAACCCATAGGGTCTGCATGCTTAAAGTTTCGATGACAGTTATATTATGAGTTTATGAGTTTTGATGTACCGAAGGAGTTTGGAGTCCCGGATGAGATCGGGGACATGACGAGGAGTCTCGAAATGGTTGAGACGTAAAGATTGATATATTGGACGACTATATTCGGACATCGGAAAGATTCCGAGTGATTCGGGTATTTTCGGGGGTACCGGAGAGTTACGGGAATTCGTATTGGGCCTTGGCCATACGGGAAAGGAGAAAAAGGCCTCAAAGGGTGGCCGCACCCGTCCCCATGGACTGGTTCAAATTAGACTAGGGAGGGGGCCCCCCTTCCTTCCTTCTCCTTTTTCCTTCCCTTCTCCTACTCCAACAAGGAAAGGAGGAATCCTACTCCCGGTGGGAGTAGGACTCCCCCCTTGGCGCGCCCTCCTTGGCCGGCCGCCTCTCCCCCTTGCTCCTTTATATACGAGGGCGGAGGGGCACCCCATAGACACAACAATTGATTTGTTTGATCTTTTAGCCGTGAGTGGTGCCCCCCTCCACCATAGTCCACATCGATAATACTGTAGCGGTGCTTAGGCGAAGCCCTGCGTCAGTAGAACATCAACATCGTCACCACGCCGTCGTGCTGACGAAACTCTCCCTCAACACTCGGCTGGACCAGAGTTCGAGGGACGTCATCGGGCTGAACGTGTGCTGAACTCGGAGGTGCCATGCGTTCGGTACTTGATCGGTCGGATCATGAAGACGTACAACTACATCAACCGCGTTGTGCTAACGCTTCCGCTTTTGGTCTACGAGGGTACATAGACAACACTCTCCCCTCTCGTTGCTATGCATCACCATGATCTTGCGTGTGCGTAGGAATTTTTTTGAAATTACTAGGTTCCCCAACAGTGGCATCCGAGCCTGGTTTTATGTGTAGATGTCATATGCACGAGTAGAACACAAGTGAGTTGTGGGCTATATAAGTCATACTGCTTACCAGCATGTCATACTTTGGTTCGGCGGTATTGTTGGATGAAGCGGCCCGGACCGACATTACACGTACGCTTACGTGAGACTGGTTCTACCGACGTGCTTTGCACACAGGTGGCTGGCGGGTGTCAGTTTCTCCAAATTTAGTTGAACCAAGTGTGGCTACGCCCGGTCCTTGCGAAGGTTAAAACAGCACCAACTTGACAAACTATCATTGTGGTTTTGATGCGTAGGTAAGAACGGTTCTTGCTAAGCCTAGTAGCAACCACGTAAAACTTGCAACAACAAAGTAGAGGACGTCTAACTTGTTTTTGCAGGGCATGTTGTGATGTGATATGGTCAAAGACGTGATGAGATATAAGTTGTTGTATGAGATGATCATGTTTTGTTGAAGTTATCGGCAACTGGCAAAAGCCTTATGGTTGCCTCTCTATTGCATAAGATGCAAGCGCCAAATAATTGCTTTACTTTATCGTTATGCGATAGCAATAGTTGCAAGAGAAATTGTTGGCGAGACGACCATTTGACGACACATTGATATAGATCAAGATGATGGAGATCATGGTATCATGCCAGTAACTATGGAGATCATGATGATGCTTCGGAGATGGAGATCATAAGCACAAGATGATGATGGCCATATCATATCACTTATATTGATTGCATGTGATGTTTATCTTTTATGCATCTTATCTTGCTTTGATTGCCAGTAGCATTATAAGATGATCCCTCACTAAATTATCAAAGTATAAGTGTTCTCCCTGAGTATGCACCGTTGCGAAAGTTCTTCGTGCTGAGACATGATACGTCTACGTCGTAGCTACTTTTCCAAACACTTTTGCCCTTGTTTTGGACTCTAACTTGTATGATTTGAATGAAACTAACCCAGACTGACGCTGTTTTCAGCAGAATTGCCATGATGTTATTTTATGTGCAGAAAACAAATATTCTCGGAATGTTCTAAAACTCCACGGAACACCTTAGAAAAAACAATAAAAAAATCCTCGCCAAAGATGAAGACCAGGGGGCCACACCCTGTCCATGAGGGTGTGGGGCGCGCCCCCTACCTCGTGGGCCCCCTGGATGCCCTCCGACGCCAACTCCAACTCTATATATCTGCTTTCGGAGAGAAAAAAATCAGGGAGAAGAAATCATCATGTTTTACGATACGGAGCCGCCACCAAGCCCTAAAACCTCTCGGGAAGGCTGATCTGGAGTCCGTTCGGGGCTCTGGAGAGGGGGATTCATCGCTGTCGTCATCATCAACCATCCTCCATCACCAATTTCATGATGCTCACCGTCGTGCATGAGTAATTCCATCGTAGGCTTGCTGGACGGTGATGGGTTGGATGAGATTTATCATGTAATCGAGTTATTTTTGTTAGGGTTTGATCCCTAATATCTACTATGTTCTGAGATTGATGTTGCTATGACTTTGCTATGCTTAATGCTTGTCACTAGGGCCCGAGTGCCATGATTTCAGATCTGAACCTATTATGTTTTCATGAATATATGTGTGTTCTTGATCCTATCTTGCAAGTCTATAGTCACCTACTATGTGTTATGATCCGGCAACCCCGAAGTGACAATAATCGGGACCACTGTCGGTGATGACCATAGTTTGAGGAGTTCATGTATTCACTATGTGCTAATGCTTTGTTCCGGTTCTCTATTAAAAGGAGGCCTTAATATCCCTTAGTTTCCAGTAGGACCCCGCTGCCACGGGAGGGTAGGACAAAAGATGTCATGCAAGTTCTTTTCCATAAGCACTTATGACTATATATGGAATACATGCCTACATTACATTGATGAATTGGAGCTAGTTCTGTGTCACCCTATGTTATGACTGATACATGATGAACCACATCCGGCATAATTATCCATCACCAATCCGGTGCCTACGAGTTTTCCATATACTGGTTCTCGCTTATTTACTTTCCTGCTGCTACTGTTACAATCACTAAAAAAATACCAAAAACATTACTTTTGCTGTCTTTACTTTTGTTACCGTACCACCACTATCATATTACTTTGCTACTAAACACTTTGCTGCAGATACTAAGTTTCCAGGTGTGGTTGAATTGACAACTCAGCTGCTAATACTTGAGAATATTCTTTGGCTCCCCTTATGTCGAATCAATAAATTTGGGTTGAATACTCTACCCTCAAAAGTTGTTGCGATCCCCTATACTTGTGGGCTATCAAGACTATTTTTTGGCGCCGTTGCCGGGGAGCATAGCTCTATTCTTTGAGTCACTTGGGATTTATATCTGCTGGACACTATGAAGAACTTGAAAGATGCTAAGACAATAATTTATCCCTCAACTACAAGGGGAGGGAAGGAACTGCCATCTAGCCTTGCACTTGATTCACCTTCTATTATGAGTAAGCTTGCGACACCTAAACCTGCTTCTGCTATTCGTTCTGATATGTCGCATGTTATTGATGATGCCACTTCTGCTATACATGATACTTATGATGAAACTGCTTCTATGCCTGATACTACTGTGCCCCTTGGTGAATTTCTTGATGAACAAATTGCTAGGGCTAGAGAAAAAGAAATTATTGAATCTGAATACGATGATGAAAGTGATGATGAAAATATGCCTGCTATTCCTGAGGGTTATCTTTTTGATATAGAATCTTCTGCCGCTATTTTAGCTTGCAAACATAGATATGAGCTAAAAAGGTTATTAGCTAAGTGGAACAAAGAATCACTTAGAGATAAAATGAAACCTGACCCTGCTTTTGCTACTTCACCTATATGTGTTCCTCATAAGGATTATGAATTCTCTGTTGATCCAGATATAATTACTTTGGTTGAGTCTGATCCTTTTTATGGCTATGAATCTGAAACTGTTGTGGCACATCTTACTAAATTAAATGATATAGTCGCCCTGTTCACTAATGATGAGAGATCGCGTTACTTTTATATACTGAAAATATTTCCGTTCTCATTAAAGGGTGATGCTAAGATATGGTTTAATTCACTTGATCCTGGTTGTGTGCGTAGTCCCCAGGATATGATTTATTACTTCTCTGCTAAATATTTCCCTGCTCATAAGAAACAAGCTGCTTTAAGGGAAATATACAACTTTGTGCAAATTAAAGAAGAGAGTCTCCCACAAGCTTGGGGGAGGCTTCTCAAGTTACTTAATGCTTTGCCTGATCATCCTCTTAAGAAACCTAAAATACTTGATATCTTTTATAATGGACTAACCGATGCTTCTAGAGATTACCTGGATATTTGTGCTGGTTCTCTTTTCAAGGAAAGAACACCAGATGAAGCTGAAATTCTATTGAATAATATGTTGACAAATGAAAATAATTGGGCACCTCCTGAGCCAGCTCCTGCTCCAATTACTGAGCCTATTCCTAAACCAACTCCGAAGAAAAGAGGTGTTCTATTTCTCAGTCCCGAAGATATGCAAGAGGCAAAGAAATCTATGAAATAAAAAGGTATTAAAGCTGAAGATGTTAAGAATTTACCTCCTATTGAAGAAATACATGGTCTTAATTTACCGCCTGTTGAAGAAACATATGATCTTAATCCTTTATTTATTGAAGAACCTCCTGATCCCGATATCCCGACACAGGTAGTAAAGGTAAATTCTCTCTATAGATTTGATGAAGGTGATATCCCTCGCTATAAGTCTGCTAGGCAATGCTTTGATGAGTTTGATAATTTTATTGCCAAACAAGAAAATTTTAATGCTTATTTTGGCAGACAATTGAAATATGATTCCGATATGATTAGACGCTTGGGTCATTATATGGCTGATATTAGAGGTGAACTTAAACGTGTTAGCAAACATGCTTCTATGGTTACCACTCAAGTAGAACAAGTACTTAAGGCTCAAAAAGAAGTAATCAATGAAATGAATAGTAAGAAAAATGATTATGCTGTTAGAGTGGCTACTAGAACTGGTAGAATGACTCAGGAATCTTTGTATCCTGAAGGCCACCCTAAGAGAATCGAGCAAGATTCTCAGAGAAATAATATTGATGCACCTAGTTCTCCTAAAAAGAAGAAAAAGAAAAATGATAGAACTGTGCAAACTTCTAGTGAACCTGTTGCTGAACCACCTGATACTCCAAATGATATCTCTATGTCTGACGCTGAAACACAATCTGGTAATGAACATGAACCTAGTGAAAAAGTTAATGATGATGTTCATGATGATGCTCAACCTATTAATGATAATGATGTAGAAATTGAACCTGTTGTTGATCTTGATAACCCACAATCAAAGAATCAACGTTATGATAAGAGAGACTTTGTTGCTAGGAAACATGGTAAAGAAAGAGAACCTTGGGTTCAGAAACCCATGCCTTTTCCTCCCAAACCATCCAAGAAAAAGGATGATGAGGATTTTGAGCGCTTTGCTGAAATGATTAGACCTATCTTCTTGCGTATGCGATTGACTGACGTGCTCAAAACAAATCATTATGCTAAATATATGAAAGATATCATTACTAATAAAAGAAAGATACTGGAAGCTGAAATTTCCACCATGCTTACTAATTATACTTTTAAGGCTGGAATACCAAAGAAACTTGGAGATCCCAGAGTACCTACTATACCTTGCTCCATTAAAAGAAATTATATTAAAACTACTTTATGTGATCTTGGAGCCGGTGTTAGTGTTATGCCTCTCTCTTTATATCGTAGACTTGAACTTGAATAAGTTGACACCTACTGAAATATCTTTGCAAATGCCTGATAAATCAACTGCTATACCTGTCGGTATTTGTGAGGATGTGCCTATTGTGGTTGCAAACGTTACTATTTTAAAGGACTTTGTTATTCTTGATATTCCCGAGGTTGATAGTATGTCTATTATTCTTGGAAGTGTTGGAAATATGCCCTAGAGGCAATAATAAATTAGTTATTATTATTATATTTCCTTGCTCATGATAATCGTTTATTATCCATGCTAGAATTTTATTGATAGGAAACTCAGATACATGTGTGGATACATAGACAACACCATGTCCCTAGTAAGCCTCTAGTTGACTAGCTCGTTGATCAATAGATGGTTACAGTTTCCTGACCATGGACATTGGATGTCGTTGATAACGGGATCACATCATTAGGAGAATGATGTGATGGACAAGATCCAATCCTAAGCCTAGCAAAAGATCGTGTAGTTCGTATGCTAAAGCTTTTCTAATGTCAAGTATCATTTCCTCAGACCATGAGATTGTGCAACTCCTAGATACCGTAGGAATGCTTTGGGTGTACCAAACATCACAACGTAACTGGGTGGCTATAAAGGTGCACTACGGGTATCTCCGAAAGTGTCTGTTGGGTTGGCACGAATCGAGACTGGGATTTGTCACTCCGTGTAACGGAGTGGTATCTCTGGGCCCACTCGGTAGGACGTCATCATCATGTGCACAATGTGACCAAGGAGTTGATCACGGGATGATGTGTTATGAAACGAGTAAAGAGACTTGCCGGTAACGATAAACAAGGTATCGAGATACCGATGATCGAATCTCGGGCAAGTATCATACTAGTAGACAAAGGGAATTGTATACGGGATTGATTGAATCCTTGACATCGTGGTTCATCCGATGAGATCATCGTGGAACATGTGGGAGCCAACATGGGTATCCAGATCCCGCTGTTGGTTATTGACCAGAGAGATGTCTCGGTCATGTCTGCATGATTCCTGAGCCCGTAGGGTCTACACACTTAAGGTTCGATGATGCTAGAGTTATAGGGAAGGTATGTACGCGGTTACCGAATGTTGTTCGGAGTCTCGGATGAGACCTCGGACGCCACGAGGAGTTCCCGAATGGTCCGGAGGTGAAGATTGATATATTGGACAAAGGGTTTTGGAGTCCGGAAGTGTTCTGGAGGTGCCGGGTGATGACCAGCATGACCGAAAGGTGTTTCGGGAGCCCCGACAAGTGTTGGGGGGCTTCATGGGCCAAGGGAAGGGGGAAAACCAGCCCACTAAGGAGCTGTGCACCCCCTCACCTATTCCCACGTGACCAGGGGGTTTGGGGCGCCCCATCTAGGGTTCCCACCTCCTGGCTTGGGGGCCAAGTCACCCAAAGGGGAGATCCCATCTGCCCTGGCCGCCGCCCCCCTAGGGGAAACCCTAGGGCGCCTCCCCCTCCCCTTGCCCCTATATATAGTGGAGGTTTGGGGGCTGCCTAACACACGAGTCTCTCTCTCCCAAGGCGCAGCCCTACCTCTCTCCCTCCTCGTCTGTCGTAGTGCTTGGCGAAGCCCTACTGGAGTACCGCGCTCCTCCACCACCACCACACCGTCGTGCTGCTGCTGGACGGAGTCTTCCCCAACCTCTCCCTTTCTCCTTGCTGGATCAAGGCATGGGAGACGTCACCGGGCTGCACGTGTGTTGAACGCGGAGGCGGCGTTGTTCGGCGCTTAGATCGGAATCGACCGCGATCTAAATCGCCACGAGTACTACTACCTCATCCGTGTTCTTGCAACGCTTCCGCTTAGCGATCTACAAGGGTATGTAGATGCACTCCCCTTCCACTCATGGCTAGATTACTCCATAGATTGATCTTGGTGATGCGTAGAAAATTTTAAATTTCTGCTACGATCCCCAACAGTGGCATCATGAGCTAGGTCTATGCGTAGTTTCTATGCACGAGTAGAACACAAGTAGTTGTGGGCGTCGATTTTGTCAATTTACTTGCCATTACTAGTCTTATCTTGATGCGGCGGCATCGTGGGATGAAGCGGCCCGGACTGACCTTACACATACTCTCACGTGAGACAGGTTCCACCGACTGACATGCACTAGTTGCATAAGGTGGCTAGCGGGTGTCTGTCTCTCCCACTTTAGTCAGATCGGATTCGATGAAAAGGGTCCTTATGAAGGGTAAATAGAAATTGGCATATCACGTTGTGGTTTTGGCGTAGGTAAGAAACGTTCTTGCTAAGAAACCTATAGCAGCCACGCAAAATTTGCAACAACAATTAGAGGACGTTTAACTTGTTTTTGCAGCATATGCCATGTGATGTGATATGGCCAAAAGGATGTGATGAATGATATATGTGATGTATGATATTGATCATGTTCTTGTAATAGGAATCACGACTTGCATGTCGATGAGTATGACAACCGGCAGGAGCCATAGGAGTTGTCTTAATTTATTTATGACCTGCGTGTCAACGTAAACGTCATGTAATTACTTTACTTTATTGCTAACCGTTAGCCGTAGTAGTAGAAGTAATAGTTGGCGAGACAACTTCACAAAGACACGATGATGGAGATCATGATGGTGGAGATCATGGTGTCATGCCGGTGACGATGATGATCATGGCACCCCAAAGATGGAGATCAAAAGGAGCAAAATGATATTGGCCATATCATGTCACTATTTGATTGCATGTGATGTTTATCATGTTTTACATCTTATTTTTTTAGAACGACGGTAGCTTAAATAAGATGATCCCTCGCAATAATTTCAAGAAAGTGTTCCCCCTAACTGTGCACCGTTGCTAAGGTCCGTTGTTCCGAAGCACCACGTGATGATCGGGTGTGATAGGTTCTAACATTCGTATACAACGGGTGTAAGCCAGATTTACACACGCAATACACTTAGGTTGACTTGACAAGCCTAGCATGTACAGACATGGCCTCGAAACACGGAAGACCGAAAGGTCGAACATGAGTCGTATAGAAGATACGATCAACATGAAGATGTTCACTGATGATGACTAGTCCGTCTCACGTGATGATCAGACACGGCCTAGTTCACTCAGATCATGTATCACATAGATGACTAGAGGGATGTCTATCTGAGTGGGAGTTCATTATATAATTTGATTAGATGAACTTATTTATCATGAACAATAGTCTATGTTGTCTTTGCAAAATGGGTTGTAGATCAATAGCTCGCGTTGTAGCTCCCTGTTTCAATATGTTCCTAGAGAAAGATTAAGTTGAAAGATATTGTAAGCAATGATGCGGACTAGGTCCGTTGCCTGAGGAGTGTCCTCACTGCTACACAAAAGGCTTATGTCTTTGATGCACCGCTCAGTGTGCCAACCCCTCCAGCGTCGTCTGTGGATGTTATGAACATTTGACAGATACGTCCTGATGACTACTTGATAGTTAAGTGCACCATACTTTACGGCTTAGAATCGGGATTCCGATGACGTTTTGAACGCCATATAACATATGAGATGTTCCAAGAGATGAAATTGGGATTTCAGGCTCATGCCCGTGTTGAGAGGTATGAGACCTCTGACGAGTTCTTTGCCTACAAGATGGAGGAGAATAGCTCAGCTAGTGAGCATGTGCTCAGAATGTCTGGGTGCTACAATCACTTAAATCAAGTGGGAGTTAAACTTCCAGATAAGATAGTGATTGATAGAGTTCTCTAGTCACTATCACTAAGCTACTAGATCTTCGTGATGAACTATGACATGCAAGGGATGGATATGATCCCAGAGCTGTTCGCGGTGCTTTAGACCGCAAAAGTAGAAATCAAGAAGGAGCATCAAGTGTTAATGGTTTAACAAGACCACTGGTTTCAAGTAGGGCAAGGGCTATAAGGGAAACTTCATGAATGGCAAACCAGTTGCCGCTCCAGTGGAGGAACCCAAGGTTGAACCCAAACCCGAGACTAGGTGCTTCTATTGTAAGGGGAACGGTCACTGGTAGCGGAACTACCCCAAATGCATGGTAGATAAGAAGGCTGGAAATTTCAACAAAGTATATACGTGTTATTAATGTGTACCTTACTAGTACTCCTGGTAGCACTAGGGTATTGGATACCGGTTCATTTGCTATTATTGGTGACTTGAAGCAAAAGCTACGGACTAAACGGAGACTGGCTAAGGGCAAGGTGACGATGTGTGTTGGAAATGTTTCCAAAGTTGGTGAGATCACCATCGCACGCTCCATCTGCCTTCGGGATTAGTATTGAACCTAGATAAATGTTATCAGGTGTCTACGTTGAGCATGAATATGATTAGATCATGTTCATTGCAATACGGTTATTCATTTAAGTTAGAGAATAATGGTTATTCTGTTTACATGAATAATACCTTTCATGGTCATGCACCCTATGTGAATGGTTCATTGAATCTCAGTCGTGGTAATACACATGTTCACGCCAAAAGATGTAGAGTTAATAATGATAGTACCACTTTCTTGTGGCACTGCCGCTTAGGTCATATTGGCGTAAGATGCATGAAGAAACTCCATGTCGATGGATGTTTGGAGTCACTTGATTTTGAATCGCTTGACACATGTGAGCCATGCCTCATGGGCAGGATGACTAAGACCCCGTTTTCAGGTACAATGAAATGGGCAAGTGACTTGTTGGAAATCGTACATGCTGATGTGTGTGATCCAATAAGAATTGAGGCGTGCGGTGGACATCGCTATTTTCTCATCTTCACTGACGATTTGTGTAGATATGGGTATATTTACTTAATGAAGCACAAGTCTGAAACGTTTGAAAAGTTCAAGGAATTTCAGAGTGAAGTTAAGAACCATCATAACAAGAAGATCAAATTCCTACGATCTGATCGATGGAGAATTTCTGAGTTATGAGTTTGGCAATCACTTAACACATTGTGAAATTGTTTCACAGTTGACACCACCTGGAACACCACAGCGTAACGACGTGTCCGGACGTCGTAATCGAACCTTATGAGATATGGTGCAATCTATGATGTCTCTTACCGATCTACCGCTATCATTTTGAGGTTATGCGTTAGAGACAGCTGCATTCACTTTAGATAGGGCACCATCTAAGTCCGTTGAGACAACGTCATATGGAAATTGATTTGGAAATAAACCAAAGTTGTCGTTTCTTAATATTTGGTGTTGCGATGCTTAAGGCTTCAGCCGAAAAAGCTCGAACCCAAAGCAGACAAATACATCTTCATAGGATACCCAAAGGTAATAGTTGGGTATACCTTCTATCTCAGATCCGAGGGCAAATTGTTTGTCGCTAAGAACGGTTCCTTTCTCGAGAAGGAGTTTCTCTCGAAAGAATTGAGTGGGAGGAAGATAGAACTCGATGAGGTTTTTGAACCTCTACTTTAACCGGAAAGTGGTGCAACACAGAAAGTTGTTTCTATGGCGCCTACGTCGGTTGAAGAGGAAGTTAATGATAGTGATCACGAAGCTTCGGATCAAGTTGCTATCAAACCTTATAGGTCGACAAGGATATGTACTACTTCTGACTGGTACGGTGATCCTGTCTTAGATATCATGTTGGACAACAATGAACCTACAAGCTATGTAGAAGCGATGGTGGGCCCATATTCCAACAGATGGTTAGAAGCCATGAAATCCGAGATGGGATCCATGTATCAGAACAAAGCATGGACTTTGGTGGACTTGCCCGATGATCGGCAAGTCATTGAGATAAATGGATCTTTAAGAAGAAGACGGACGTGGATGGTAATGTTACCGTGTATGAAGCTCGACTTGTGGCAAAGAGTTTTTTCACAAGTTCAAGGAGTTGACTACGATGAGATTTTCTCACCCGTAGCGATGTTTAAGTCCGTCGGAATCATCTAAGCATTAGCTGTATTTTTCGATTATGAAATCTGATAGATGGATGTCAAAACAAGTTTTCTTACCAGTTTTCGTAAGAAAAAGTTGTATGTGAAACAATAAAAGGTTTTGTCGATCCTAAGGATGCTAAAAGGCATGCTGGCTCCAGCAATCCTTCTATGGACTAGAGCAAGCATCTCGGAGTCAGAATATATGCTTTCATGGAGTGATCAAAGCTTTTAGGTTTATACAATGTTTGCTAGAAACTTGTATTTACAAGAAAGTGAGTGGGAGCACTACAACATTTCTGATAAGTATATGTGGATAACATATTGTTGATCCGAAATAATGTAGAATTTCTGGAAAGCATAAACGGTTGTTTGAAGAGTGATTTTCAAAGGAAGACCTGGATAAAGCTGCTTACATATTGGGCATCAAGATCTATAGAGATAGATTAAGACGCCTGATGATACTTTCAAAAAACGCACACCTCGACATGATTTTGAAGGAGTTCAAAATAGATCAGCCAAAGAAAGGGATTCTTACCTGAGTTGTAAGGTGTGAAGTTGAGTAAGACTCAAAGCTTGACCACGACAGAAGAAAGAAGAAGGACGAAGGTCGTCCCCTATTCTTTTGTCATAGGCTCTATACGGTATGCCGTGCTGAGTACCGCACCAGATTTGTGCCTTGCCACATGTCTGGCAAGAGGGTACAAAGGTGATCCAGGAGTGGATAACCGGACAGTGGTCAAAATCATCCTTAGAGGAATAAGTAAATATTTCTCGGTTATGGAGGTGATAAAGAGTTCGACGTTAAGAGTTACGTCAATGCAAGCTTTAACACCTATCCGGATGACTATGAGTAAAAAATCGGATATGTATAATGGAGCAACCATTTCGAATAGCTCCAAGTGGAACGTGGTAGCAGCATCTACGATATGACATAAAGTTTTGTGAAGTACATGCGGATCTGATTGTTGCAGACCCGTTGACTATAACATCTCTCACAAGCATAACATGATCAAACCCAGAAATCATTGAGTGTTAATCACATGGTAATGTGAACTAGATTATTGACTCTAGTAAACTCTTTGGGTGTTAATCACATGGCGATGTGACCTTGAGTGTTAATCACATAGCGATGTGAACTGGATTATTGACTCTAGTGCAAGTGGGAGACAGTTGGAAATATGCCCTAGAGGCAATAATAAATTAGTTATTATTATTATATTTCCTTGTTCATGATAATCGTTTATTATCCATGCTAGAATTGTATTGATAGGAAACTCAGATACATGTATGGATACATAGACAACACCATGTCCCTAGTAAGCCTCTAGTTGACTAGCTCGTTGATCAATAGATGGTTACAGTTTCCTGACCATGGACATTGGATGTCGTTGATAACGGGATCACATCATTAGGAGAATGATGTGATGGACAAGACCCAATCCTAAGCCTAGCACAAGATCGTGTAGTTCGTATGCTAAAGCTTTTCTAATGTCAAGTATCATTTCATTGGACCATGAGATTGTGCAACTCCCGGATACCGTAGGAATGCTTTGGGTGTACCAAACGTCACAACGTAACTGGGTGGCTATAAAGGTGCACTACAGGTATCTCCGAAAGTGTCTGTTGGGTTGGCACGAATCGAGACTGGGATTTGTCACTCCGTGTAACGGAGAGGTATCTCTGGGCCCACTCGGTAGGACATCATCATAATGTGCACAATGTGACCAAGGAGTTGATCACGGGATGATGTGTTACGGAACGAGTAAAGAGACTTGACGGTAACGAGATTGCACAAGGTATCGGGATACCGACGATCGAATCTCGGGCAAGTATCATACCAGTAGACAAAGGGAATTGTATACGGGATTGATTGAATCCTTGACATCGTGGTTCATCCAATGAGATCATCGTGGAACATGTGGGAGCCAACATGGGTATCCAGATCCCGCTGTTGGTTATTGACCAGAGAGATGTCTCGGTCATGTCTGCATGATTCCCGAGCCCGTAGGGTCTACACACTTAAGGTTCGATGATGCTAGGGTTATAGGGAAGGTATGTACGCGGTTACCGAATGTTTTTCGGAGTCCCGGATGAGATCTCGGACGTCACGAGGAGTTCCGGAATGGTCTGGAGGTGAAGATTGATATATTGGACAAAGGGTTTTGGAGTCCGGAAGTGTTCTGTAGGTGCCGGGTGATGACCAGCATGACTGAAAGGTGTTTCGGGAGCCCCGACAAGTGTTGGGGGGCTTCATGGGCCAAGGGAAGGGGGCAAACCTGCCCACTAAGGGGCTTTGCACCCCCCTCACCTATTCCCACGTGACCAGGGGTTTGGGGCGCCCCATCTAGGGTTCCCACCTCCTGGCTTGGGGGCCAAGTCACCCAAAGGGGAGATCCCATCTGCCCTGGCCGCCGCCCCCCCTAGGGGAAACCCTAGGGCGCCTCCCCCTCCCCTTGCCCCTATATATAGTGGAGGTTTTGGGGCTGCCTAACACACGAGTCTCTCTCTCTCAAGGCGCAGCCCTACCTCTCTCCCTCCTCGTCTCTTGTAGTGCTTGGCGAAGCCCTGCTGGAGCACCACGCTCCTCCTCCACCACCACCACGCCATCGTGCTGCTTCTGGACGGAGTCTTCCCCAACCTCTCCCTCTTTCCTTACTGGATCAAGGCATGGGAGACGTCACCGGGATGCACGTGTGTTGAACGCGGAGGCACCGTTGTTCGGCGCTTAGATCGGAATCGACCGCGATCTGAATCGCCACGAGTACGACTACCTCATACGCGTTCTTGCAACGCTTCCGCTTAGCGATCTACAAGGGTATGTAGATGCACTCCCCTTCCCCTCGTTGCTAGATTACTCCATAGATTGATCTTGGTGATGCGTAGAAAATTTTAAATTTCTGCTACGATCCCCAATAGGAAGACCTTTTCTTAATACTGCAGGGGCTGTTATTGATTGCAACAAAGGCAATTTCACTTTTCATGTTAATGGTAATGAGCATACGGTACACTTTCCGAGGAAACAACCTCAAGTCCACAGTATCAACTCTATTGGAAAATTTCCATCGATTATATTTGGAGGTTTTGAATTTCCTCTTCCTACGGTCAAAAAGAAATATGATATACTTATTATAGGGGATGTGCATATCCCCGTTGAGGTAACTTAGTGTTATTTGAAATTTCTCCGGTTTCATGATTATCGGAATGAGTTTGTTAACAAGACTTGATCAACATTGTTATTGGATTCTTTTTTATGAGCATGAGATGGATGAAACTAGAAGCACAAATCTTCTGTACCCTCTTTATATTTTCTGTTCTTTAGTAGAAATAAAGTAAAATAGTATTTTTCTGTCTTATCCGTGCAATATAAAAATATCCCAAAAATAGAAGTCCTCAGAATGACATGCCAATTTAATATGATTTTTTCGGGAATATTTGAGGATTTACTGTGCAAAAATTACCACGGGAGGAGCTGCCACCTGGCCACGAGGGTGGAGGGCCCCCCCTAGGGCGCGCCCCCTGCCTCATGGGCCCACGGTGGCCCTCCTCCACTTATCCCAGCACCCATCTTCTTCCTCTGCCTCACACAAACCCGAAAAACCAACTCAAGCACGCGTTCCAGCCACTTTTGCTGTGATTTTTGATCTCCTTGCTCAAAGCACCTCTCACAAAATTGCTTGGGGAGATTGTTCCTTGGTATGTGACTCCTCCATTGGTCCAACTAGTTTTTGTTCTAGTGCTCTATTCTTTGCAAATTTGTGTTGCATAGGTGATCATGTTCTTGAGCTTGCATGTCAAATTTATATGGTTCCAATTAGTTCTAATGCTTGATATAGGCTCTAGGCACTTGTAGGAGTAGTTGCTATCAGTTTTATTGAGGTTGGTCCACTTTTGTTTGAAGTTACTAAAACTTTCAGAAATTTTTCAGAGAAAAGCAATATGCTTAGGAAGATGTTCCAAGGTGGTTCTTCAAGGAAGCAAGGACCCAGAATTGCTATGTGTGATGCTGACGAGGATCCACCAAGAGACGCTCCGGTGCGGCCTTGCTAATGGCCATCGGAAAACTTTATGGATCATGCGGGAATTAAAGAAGAATTTAAAGCATATTTGCGCAATGCCGGTCTTGAGGATTTTGAAGCTAACAAATGCCCCCAGTATCATGATCTCACAAGTTCATTTGTGAGGAGGTTTGAGTATTCATCTTCGTGTAATTCTCCTTCAGTCATGTTTGATCTTTATGACAAATCTTATACCATGGACTTAGAGGATTTCACTCTTGATTGCAAACTTCCATCATGGGGCAGTATTAGGGATCCCCCTAAATCTGAATTTAGAAATTTTTTTGCTAGTATAACTGTAGGGGAATCTAGAGATATAACACAGGTTACCATAAGGAGCATTCATTTTCCTGCTATACATTATTTTGCTCTCTTCATCGGTAGATGCATAAATGGTAAGGATGAAGCATGTCACATGTGTGTCCCTGACCTCAGCATTCTTAGGAGTGCTGTGTTAGGAGACCAATCTTATCATATGGGAGCCATTGTAGCTCGTAGGTTGCATCATAATAGACATAATGGAGATTTCTTTGGAGGAATTTATGCAACCCGCTTAGCTAATTTTCTTGAGATAGACATCCGAGAGGGTGATACGGAGTTGCCTCTTTCGTATTTAGATTATAACTCTATGGCTTCACACCAGTGTGTCGAGAGGCCTGAATCACCTCTCCTATATCGTTTAATTTTTAACAAACGACACGTTGTCCGTATTACTCTCCCTGCTCCTGCCTTCTTTGATTTTCAGAAGAAACGAAGATATACTATTGCCAGAGAGGAGGCAGATGATTACGAGAGGAGAGCGGAAGCAGCCAGACTCCACGCTGCAGCTCAGCAGGCGATAACTGTTGTATCACAGTACGACCCAGCTACACTTACGGGTATCCGCCAGGTTATCCCTGGCAATAGACCAACTTAGGCCAAAAGCCTAAGCTTGGGGGAGTACGTATTTCTCACCGACATTACATTTATGTTCACACACACTCATTGCTAGATGTCGGTGCTCATACTCTTTCACTGTAATATCCATGCTAGTTTATTTTCTTTTTCCTGCTTTCTTCTTGTTTGGTTGTTAAACCTTAAGAAAACAAAAAAATTAGTAGTAGTTTACTTTCTTGCTGTAGTAGTAATTAAAAAGAAAATACAAAAATATTTCCCGTTCTTCTTTTGCTTGTTGGGAGCTTTCCCGTGTGAATAGTTTTTATTTCTTTTCTTTTCTTTGGGGGTCAGTAGGAGAAGACCATGATTAAATTGTTGAAGTGGCTCTTATATGCATTATTGTTGATTTAACCAAGAGCCCATATTGCCTTGTCTTCTCCTGTTTATTGAATGCTCATAGATTCCAGCTTAGTCCAATGCACATGCACTCTTATTATTATTCGCACCGTTCGGTCATGCAAGTGAAAGGCAATTATGATGATATATGATGAACTGACTGAGATGGGAAAAGCTGGTATGAACTCGACCTCTTTTGTTTTTGTAAATATGATGAGTTCATCGTTCTTGATTCAGCTATTATGAATAAACATGTTTGTAATGACAATTAGAGATCATAGTTGCTTGTGACATGCTTGATTAGCTATGAGTTATAATGATTTACCTTGCGTGCCAACATACTATTGAGATGATTATGATGTGGTATGATGGGGTGGTATCCTCCTTTGAATGATTTAAGTGACTTGACTTGGCACATGTTCATGCATGTAGTTGAAACAAATCAACATCGCCTTCACGATATTTATGTTCCTGGTGGATTATATCCTACTCATGCTTGCATCCAATGTTTATTAATTTTAATGCATGTACATGGCTGTTGTCGCTCTCTAGTTGGTCGCTTCCCAGTCTTTTGCTAGCCTTAACTTGTACTAAGCGGGAATACTGCTTGTGCATCCAATCCCTTAAACCCCAAAGTTATTCCAGATGAGTCCACTATACCTTCCTATATGCGGTATCTACCTGCCGTTCCAAGTAAATTTGTATGTGCCAAACTCTAAACCTTCAAATAAACATTCTGTTTTGTATGCTCGCATAGCTCATGTATCAACCAAGGCTGTCCTTATCTTCCGTGTTAGGCGGGTTATTCTCAAGAGGAGTGGACTCCGCTCCTCACTCACAAGAAAATGGCTGATCACCGGGATGCCCAGTCTCATGCTTTATGCAAACTAAATCAAAATTAATTGCAAACAAAACTCCCCCTGGGACCTGATGTATGTTGGAGACACTCGTTGTTTCGAGCAAGTCATGGATTGATGCTTGTTGGTGGAGGGGGAGTATAAACTTTACCATCCTGTTTGGGAACCGCCTATAATGTGTTTAGCATGGAAGATATCGCCATCTCTTAGTTGCTATGTTGACAATGAAACTATACCGCTCAAAATATAATTTATCTCTATTTGAAAACCGAGCTCTGGCACCTCTACAAATCCCTGCTTCCCTCTGCGAAGGGCCTATCTATTTACTTTTATGTTGAGTCATCACCCTCTTATTAAAGAGCACTAGCTGGAGAGCACAGCTATCATTTGCATTCATCACTATTAATGTATGTTGGGTGTGACTATGATTGGATCTCTTTTACCATGAATTACAATGTCTAGTCAGTCCTTAATCTTTAAAGGTGCTCTGCATTTATGTTTTGCTGTCTCGGAAAGGGCTAGCGAGATACCATCTTGTTATATCATATTATGATTGTTTTGAGAAAGTGTTGACATCCGAGATTTATTAGTATAGCTTGCTAGTTGATTATGCTATTGATATGAGTAATTATGAGACCTGAGAATTATTGCAAATGTGGTTAGTTATGATATATGCTGAAAACTTGAATGATGGATTTACATAGTTACAACAACAAGAGCAAACAGAGTTTGTAAAAGTTTTTCCTTTTTCTCTTTCAATTTTTCAACTGAATTGCTTGAGGACAAGCAAGGGTTTAAGCTTGGGGGAGTTGATACATCTCCGTCGTATCTACTTTTCCAAACACTTTTGCCCTTGTTTTGGACTCTAACTTGTATGATTTGAATGAAACTAACCTGGACTGACGTTGTTTTCAGCAGAATTGCCATGATGTTGTTTTATGTGCAGAAAACAAATATTCTCGGAATGTCCTGAAACTCCACGGAACACCTTAGAAAAAACAATAAAAATCCTCACCAAAGATGAAGACCAGGGGGCCCACACCCTGTCCACAAGGGTGTGTTGGGGATCGTAGCAGAAATTAAAATTTTCCTACCAATCACCAAGATCTATCCATGGAGTATTCTAGCAACGAGGGCATATGAGAGCATCTACATACCACTTGTAGATCGCAACGGAAGCGTTCAAGGAGAACGTGGATGATGGAGTCGTACTCGCCGGGATCCGAATCACCGATGACCAGCGCCGAAAGGACGGCACCTCCGCGTTCAACACACGTACGGGACGATCGACGTGTCCTCCTTCTTCATCCAGCAAGGGGAAAGGATAGGTTGATGAAGATCTAGCAGCACGACGGCGTGGTGGTGGATGCAGCAGAGTTCCAGCAGGGCTTCGCCAAGCTTCCGTGGAGAGAGGGAGAGGTGTAACGGGGAGAGGGAGGCGCCAATGCAGCAGGGGTGCGGCTGCCCTCCCTCTCCCCCCTTTATATAGGCCCCCTAGGGGGGCGCAGCCCTGGAGATGGATCTCCAGGGGGGCGGCGGCCAAGGGTGGGGGCCTTGCCCCCCAAGCAAGGGGGGCGCCCCCACTAGGGTTTCCCCCCAACCCTAGGCGCATGGGCCCAAGGGAAGGGGGTGCGCCCAGCCCTCCAGGGGCTGGTTCCCTGCCCCTTGTGGCCCATGAGGCCCTCCGAGAGGGCTGGTCCCTCAAGGTGGACCCCCGGTGCCTCTCCGGTGGCCCCGGTACAATACCGATATGCCCCCGAGACTTTCCGGTGTCCGTACAACAACTTCCCATATATAAATCTTTACCTCCGGACCAGTCCGGAACCTCTCGTGACGTCCGGAATCTCATCCGGGACTCCGAACAACCTTCGGTTTGCTGCATACTAATATCTTTAACAACCCTAGCGTCACCAAACCTTAAGTGTGTAGACCCTACGGGTTCGGGAGACATGCAGACATGACCGAGACGATCTCCGGTCAATAACCAACAGCAGGATCTGGATACCCATGTTGGCTCCCACATGCTCCTCGATGATCTCATCGGATGAACCACGATGTCGAGGATTTAATCAATCCCGTACTCGATTCCCTTTGTCCATCGGTATGATACTTGCCCGAGATTCGATTGTCGGTATACAGATACCTTGTTCAATCTCGTTACCGGCAAGTCTCTTTACTCGTTCCCGTAACACATCATCCCGTGAACAACACCTTGATCACTTTGAGCTCATTATGATGATGTCTTACCGAGTGGGCCCAGAGATACCTCTCCGTCACACGGAGTGACAAATCCCAGTCTCGATTCATGCCAACCCAACAGATACTTTCGGAGATACCTGTAGTGCACCTTTATAGTCACCCAGTTACGTTGTGACGTTTGATACACCCAAAGCATTCCTACGATATCCGGGAGTTGCATAATCTCATGGTCTAAGGAATGATACTTGACATTCAGAAAAGCTCTAGCAAACGAACTATACGATCTTGTGTGCTATGCTTAGGTTTGGGTCTTGTCCATCACATCATTCTCCTAATGATGTGATCCCGTTATCAATGACATCCCCATGTCCATAGTCAGGAAACCATGACTATCTATTGATCAACGAGCTAGTCAACTAGAGGCTTACTAGGGACACATTGTGGTCTATGTATTCACACATGTATTATGATTTCCGAACAATACAATTATAGCATGAACAATAGACAATTATCATGAACAAGGAAATATAATAATACATTTATTATTGCCTCTAGGGCATATTTCCAACAGTCTCCCACTTGCACTAGAGACAATAGTCTAGTTACATTGTGATGAATCGAACACCCATAGAGTTCTGGTGCTGATCATGTTTTGCCCTAGGGAGAGGTTTAGTCAATGGATCTGCGACATTCAGATCCGTGTGCACTTTACAAATTTCTATGTCTCCATCTTGAACATTTTCACGGATGGAGTTGAAGCGACGCTTGATGTGCCTGGTCTTCTTGTGAAACCTGGGCTCCTTGGCAAGTGCAATAGCTCCAGTGTTGTCACAGAAGAGTTTGATCGGCCCCGACGCATTGGGTATGACTCCTAGGTCGGTGATGAACTCCTTCACCCAAATTGCCTCATGCGCTGCCTCCGAGGCTGCCATGTATTCCGCTTCACATGTAGATCCCGCCATGACGCTCTGCTTGCAGCTGCACCAGCTCACTGCTCCACCATTCAACATATACACGTATCCGGTTTGTGACTTAGAGTCATCTAGATCTGTGTCGAAGCTAGCGTCGACGTAACCCTTTACGAAAAGCTCTTCGTCACCTCCATAAACGAGAAACATGTCCTTAGTCCTTTTCAGGTATTTAAGGATATTCTTGACCGCTGTCCAATGTTCCTTGCCGGGGTTACTTTGGTACCTACCTACCAAACTTACGGCAAGGTTTACATCAGGTCTGGTACACAGCATGGCATACATAATGGATCCTATGGCTGAAGCATAGGGGATGACACTCATCTCTTGTTTATCCTTTGCCGTGGTCGGGCATTGAGCCGAGCTCAATTTCACACCTTGCAATACAGGCAAGAACCCTTTCTTGGACTGATCCATTTTCAACTTCTTCAAAATCTTATCAAGGTACGTGCTTTGCGAAAGACCTATGAGGCGTCTTGATCTATCTCTAGAGAATTTGATGCCTAATATATAAGCAGCTTCTCCAAGGTCCTTCATTGAAAAACTCTTATTCAAGTAGGCCTTAATGCTGTCCAGAAGTTCTATATCTTTTCCCATCAAAAGTATGTCATCTACATATAGTATGAGAAATGCTACAGAGCTCCCACTCACTTTCTTGTAAACGCAGGCTTCTCCATAAGTCTGCATAAACCCAAACGCTTTGATCATCTCATCAAAGCGAATGTTCCAACTCCGAGATGCTTGCACCAGCCCATAGATAGAGTGCTGGAGCTTGCATACTTTGTTAGCATTCTTAGGATCGACAAAACCTTCCGGCTGCATCATATACAATTCTTCCTTAAGGAAGCCGTTAAGGAATGCCGTTTTGACGTCCATTTGCCATATCTCATAATCATAGTATGCGGCAATTGCTAACATGATTCGGACAGACTTCAGCTTCGCTACGGGAGAGAAAGTCTCATCGTAGTCAACCCCTTGAACTTGCCGATAACCCTTAGCGACAAGTCGAGCTTTATAGATGGTCACATTACCATCCGCATCTGTCTTCTTCTTAAAGATCCATTTATTTTCTATGGCTCGCCGATCATCGGGCAAGTCATTCAAAGTCCATACTTTGTTTTCATACATGGATTCTATCTCGGATTTCATGGCTTCTAGCCATTTGTCGGAATCTGGGCCCGCCATCGCTTCTTCATAGTTCAAAGGTTCACCGTTGTCCAACAACATGATTTCCAGGACAGGGTTGCCGTACCACTCTGGTGCGGAACGCGTCCTTGTGGACCTACGAAGTTCAGTAGGAGCTTGATCAAAAGTATCTTGATCATCATCATTAACCTCCTCTTGAATCGGTGCAGGTACCACATGAACATTTTCCCGAGCTGCGCTACTCTGATTTTCAAGAGGTAGTACTTCATCAAGTTCTACTTTCCTCCCACTTACTTCTTTCGAGAGAAACTCTTTCTCTAGAAAGGACCCGTTCTTGGCAACAAAGATCTTGCCTTCGGATCTGAGGTAGAAGGTATACCCAACTGTTTCTTTGGGATATCCTATGAAGACGCATTTTTCCGATTTGGGTTCGAGCTTTTCAGGTTGAAGTTTCTTGACATAAACATTGCAACTCCAAACTTTCAAAAACGACAGCTTAGGTTTCTTTCCAAACCATAATTCATACGGTGTCGTCTCAACGGATTTTGACGGAGCCCTATTTAAAGTGAATGCGGCTGTCTTTGGAGCGTATCCCCAAAATGATAGCGGTAGATCTGTAAGAGACATCATAGACCGCACCATATCCAATAGAGTGTGATTACGACGTTCGGACACACCGTTACGCTGAGGTGTTCCAGGCGGCGTGAGTTGTGAAACGATTCCACATTTTCTTAAGTGTGTGCCAAATTCGTGACTTAAATATTCTCCCCCACGATCTGATCGTAAGAACTTTATTTTTCTGTCACGTTGATTCTCAACCTCACTCTGAAACTCCTTGAACTTTTCAATGGTCTCAGACTTGTGTTTCATTAAGTAGACATACCCATATCTACTCAAATCATCAGTGAGAGTGAGAACATAACGATAGCCTCCGCGAGCCTCAACGCTCATTGGACCACACACATCTGTATGTATGATTTCCAACAAGTTGGTTGCTCGCTCCATTGTCCCTGAGAATGGAGTCTTGGTCATTTTGCCCATGAGGCATGGTTCGCACGTGTCAAATGATTCATAATCGAGAGACTCTAAAAGTCCATCAGCATGGAGCTTCTTCATGCGCTTGACACCAATGTGACCAAGGCGGCAGTGCCACAAGTATGTGGGACTATCGTTATTAACTTTACATCTTTTGATATTCACACTATGAATATGTGTAACATCACGTACGAGATTCATTAAGAATAAACCATTGACCATCGGAGCATGACCATAAAACATATCACTCATATAAATAGAACAACCATTATTCTCGGATTTAAATGAGTAGCCATCTCGTATTAAACGAGATCCAGATACAATGTTCATGCTCAAACTTGGCACTAAATAACAATTATTGAGGTTTAAAACTAATCCCGTAGGTAAATGTAGAGGTAGCGTGCCGACGGCGATCACATCGACCCTGGAACCATTCCCGACGCGCATCGTCACCTCGTCCTTCGCCAGTCTCCGTTTATTCCGCAGCTCCTGTTTTGAGTTACAAATATGAACAACGGCACCGGTATCAAATACCCAGGAGCACCTACGAGCACTGGTAAGGTACACATCAATTACATGTATATCACATATACCTTTAGTGTTGCCGGCCTTCTTATCTGCTAAGTACTTGGGGCAATTCCGCTTCCAGTGACCATTTCCCTTGCAATAAAAACACTCAGTTTCAGGTTTGGGTCCATTCTTTGACTTCTTCCTGGCAACTGATTTACCAGGCGCGGCAACCTCCTTGCCGTCCTTCTTGAAGTTCTTCTTACCCTTGCCTTTCTTGAACTTAGTGGTTTTATTCACCATCAACACTTGATGTTCCTTTTTGATCTCCACCTCCGCAGATTTCAGCATTGAATACAACTCGGGAATGGTCTTTTCCATCCCCTGCATATTGTAGTTCATCACAAAGCTTTTGTAGCTAGGTGGGAGCGACTGAAGGATTCTGTCAATGACCACCTCATCCGGAAGATTAACTTCCAGCTGAGTCAAGCGGTTGTGCAACCCAGACATCTTGAGTATGTGTTCACTGACAGAGCTATTTTCCTCCATCTTGCAGCTAAAGAACTTGTCGGAGACTTCATATCTCTTGACCCGGGCATGAGCTTGGAAAATCAATTTCAGCTCCTCGAACATCTCATATGCTCCGTGCTTCTCAAAACGCTTTTGGAGCCCCGGTTCTAAGCTGTAAAGCATGCCGCACTGAACGAGGGAGTAATCATCAGTGCGTGAATGATGGGCGTTCATAACGTCCTGGTTTTCTGGGAATGGTGCATCACCTAGCGGTGCATCTAGGACATAATCTTTCTTGGCTGCTATGAGGATGATCCTCAGGTTTCGGACCCAGTCCGAATAGTTGCTGCCATCATCTTTCAGCTTAGTTTTCTCTAGGAACGTGTTGAAGTTGAGGCTGACATTAACGTGGGCCATTTGATCTACAAGACATATTGTAAAGATTTAGACTAAGTTCATGATAATTAAGTTCATCTAATCAAATTAATGAATGAACTCCCACTCAGATTTGACATCCCTCTAGTCATCTAAGTGATACATGATCCGAGTCAACTAGTCCGTGTCCGATCATCACGTGAGACGGACTAGTCATCATCGGTGAACATCTCCATGTTGATCGTATCTTCTATACGACTCAGGCTCGACCTTTCGGTCCTCCGTGTTCCGAGGCCATGTCTGTACATGCTAGGCTCGTCAATCCAACCTAAGTGTATTGCGTGTGTAAATCTGGCTTACACCCGTTGTATGCGAACGTAAGGACCTATCACACCCGATCATCACGTGGTGCTTCGGAACGACGAACCTTAGCAACGGTGCACAGTTAGGGAGAACACATTTTTGATATTTTAATGAGGGATCATCTTATTTATGCTACCGTTGTTCTAAGCAAATAAGATGTAAAAACATGATAAACATCACATGCAATCAAATAGTGACATGATATGGCCAACATCATTTCGCTCCTTTGATCTCCATCTTCGGGGCGCCATGTTCATCGTCGTCACCGGCATGACACCATGATCTCCATCATCGTGTCTTTGTGAAGTTGTCACGTCAACTATTACTTCTACTACTATGGCTAACGCTTTAGCAATAAAGTAAAGTAATTACATGACGATTTAAGTTGACACGCAGGTCATAAATAAATAAAGACAACTCCTATGGCTCCTGCCGGTTGTCATACTCATCGACATGCAAGTCGTGATTCCTATTACAATAACAAGATCATCTCATACATCACATACATGATTCATCACAACTTCTGGCCATATCACATCACAAAGCACTTGCTGCAAAAACAAGTTAGACGTCCTCTAATTGTTGTTGCAAGTTTTTACGTGGCTGTTATAGGTTGCTAGCAAGAACGTTTCTTACCTACGTTAAAACCACAATGTGAATTGTCAATCTCTATTTACCCTTCATAAGGACCCTGTTCATCGAATCCGATCCAACTAAAGTGGGAGAGACAGACACCCGCCTGCCACCTTATGCAACTAGTGCATGTCAGTCGGTGGAACCGGTCTCACGTAAGCGTACGTGTAAGGTTGGTCCGGGCCGCTTCATCCCACAATACCGCTGAACCAAGATAGGACTAGTAACGGCAAGAAGAATTGATAATTCGACGCCCACAACTACTTTGTGTTCTACTCGTGCATAGAAACTACGCATAGACCTAGCTCATGATGCCACTGTTGGGGATCATAGCAGAAATTATAATTTTCCTACGCATCACCAAGATATATCCATGGAGTATTCTAGCAACGAGGGGATATGAGAGCATCTACATACCACTTGTAGATCGCAACGGAAGCGTTCAAGGAGAACGTGGATGATGGAGTCGTACTCGCCGGGATCCGAATCACCGATGACCAGCCCCGAAAGGACGGCACCTCCGCATTCAACACACGTACGGGACGATCGACGTCTCCTCCTTCTTGATCCAGCAAGGGGAAAGGAGAGGTTGATGAAGATCCAGCAGCACGACGGCGTGGTGGTGGATGCAGCAGAGTTCCAGCAGGGCTTCGCCAAGCTTCCGTGGAGAGAAGGAGAGGTGTAACGGGGAGAGGGAGGCGCCAATGCAGCAGGGGTGCGGCTGCCCTCCCTCTCCCCCCTTTATATAGGCCCCCTAGGGGGGGCGCAGCCCTGGAGATGGATCTCCAGGGGGGCGGCGGCCAAGGGTGGGGTGCTTGCCCCCCAAGCAAGGGGGGCGCCCCCACTAGGGTTTCCCCCCAACCCTAGGCGCATGGGCCCCAAGGGAAGGGGGTGCGCCCAGCCCTCCAGGGGCTGGTTCCCTGCCCCTTGTGGCCCATGAGGCCCTCCGAGAGGGCTGGCCCCTCAAGGTGGACCCCCGGTGCCTCTCCGGTGGCCCCGGTACAATACCGATATGCCCCCGAGACTTTCCGGTGTCCGTACAACAACTTCCCATATATAAATCTTTACCTCCGGACCACTCCGGAACCTCTCGTGACATCCGGGATCTCATCCGGGACTCCGAACAACCTTCGGTTTGCTGCATACTAATATCTTTAACAACCCTAGCGTCACCGAACCTTAAGTGTGTAGACCCTACGGGTTTGGGAGACATGCGGACATGACCGAGACGATCTCCGGTCAATAACCAACAGCGGGATCTGGATACCCATGTTGCCTCCCACATGCTCCTCGATGATCTCATCGGATGAACCACGATGTCGAGGATTTAATCAATCCCGTACTCGATTCCCTTTGTCCATCGGTACGATACTTGCCCGAGATTCGATCGTCGGTATACCGATACCTTGTTCAATCTCCTTACCGGCAAGTCTCTTTACTCGTTCCCGTAACACATCATCCCATGAACAACACCTTGATCACTTTGAGCTCATTATGATGATGTCTTACCGAGTGGGCCCAGAGATACCTCTCCGTCACACGGAGTGACAAATCCCAGTCTCGATTCATGCCAACCCAACAGATACTTTCGGAGATACCTGTAGTGCACCTTTATAGTCACCCAGTTACGTTGTGACGTTTGATACACCCAAAGCATTCCTACGATATCCGGGAGTTGCATAATCTCATGGTCTAAGGAATGATACTTGACATTCAGAAAAGCTCTAGCAAACAAACTATACGATCTTTTGTGCTATGCTTAGGTTTGGATCTTGTCCATCACATCATTCTCCTAATGATGTGATCGCGTTATCAATGACATCCCCATGTCCATAGTCAGGAAACCATGACTATCTATTTATCAACGAGCTAGTCAACTAGAGCCTTACTAGGGACACATTGTGGTCTATGTATTCACACATGTATTATGAGTTCCGAACAATACAATTATAGCATGAACAATAGACAATTATCATGAACAAGGAAATATAATAATCCATTTATTATTGCCTCTAGGGCATATTTCCAACAGGGTGGGGGGCGCCCCCCCTCTAGGGTGCGCCCCCCTACCTCGTGGGCCCCCTGGATGCCCTCCGACGCCAACTCCAACTCTATATATCTGCTTTCGGAGAGAAAAATCAGGGAGAAGAAATCATCGCGTTTTACGATACGGAGCCACCGCCAAGCCCTAAAACCTCTCGAGAGGGCTGATCTGGAGTTCGTTCGGGGCTCCGGAGAGGGGGATTCGTCGTCGTCGTCATCATCAACCATCCTCCATCACCAATTTCATGATGCTCACCGCCGTGCGTGAGTAATTCCATCGTAGGCTTGCTGGCCGGTGATGGGTTGGATGAGATTTATCATGTAATCGAGTTAGTTTTGTTAGGGCTTGATCTCTAATATCCACTATGTTCTGAGATTGATGTTGCTATGACTTTGCTATGCTTAATGCTTGTCACTAGGTCCCGAGTGCCATGATTTCAGATCTGAACCTATTATGTTTTCATGAATATATGTGTGTTCTTGATCCTATCTTGCAAGTCTATAGTCACCTACTATGTGTTATGATCCGGCAACCCCGAAGTGACAATAATCGGGACCACTCCCGGTGATGACCATAGTTTGAGAAGTTCATGTATCCACTATGTGCTATTGCTTTGTTCCGGTTCTCTATTAAAAGGAGGCCTTAATATCCCTGAGTTTCCAATAGGACCCCGCTGCCACGGGAGGGTACGACAAAAGATGTCATGCAATTTCTTTTCCATAAGCACGTATGACTATATACGAAATACATGCCTACATTACATTGATGAATTGGAGCTAGTTTTGTGTCACCCTATGTTATGACTGATACATGATGAACCACATCCGGCATAATTATCCATCACCAATCCGGTGCCTACGAGTTTTCCATATATTGGTTCTCGCTAATTTACTTTCCCGCTGCTACTGTTACAATCACTACAAAAATACCAAAAACATTACTTTTCTTGTCTTTACGTTTGTTACCGTACCACCACTATCATATTACTTTTCTACTAAACACTTTGCTGCAGATACTAAGTTTCCAGGTGTGGTTGAATTAACAACTCAGCTGCTAATACTTGAGAATATTCTTTGGCTCCCCTTGTGTCGTATCAATAAATTTGGGTTGAATACTCTACCCTCGAAAGCTGTTGCGATCCCCTATACTTGTGGGTTATCAAGACACCACGTGATGATAGGGTGTGATAGGCTCTACGTTCAAATACAACGGGTGCAAAACAGTTGCACACGCGGAATACTCAGGTTAAACTTGACGAGCCTAGATGAAAGGATTGAGAAGAGGTGTCTAGAGGGGGGTGATTAGACACTAAGTGCCAAAAGTTGCAGTTTTTAATATTCTTAAGTTTAGGTGGAGTTTAGGCACAAGTTTAACACATACAATACATATCAAGCAAGCATGCAATGAGTATATGAGCAGCGGAAAGTAAAGCATGCAACTTGCAAGAATGTAAAGGGAAGGGTTTGGAGTATTCAAACGCAATTGGAGACACGGATGTTTTGGCGTGGTTCCGATAGGTGGTGCTATCATACATCCACGTTGATGGAGAATTCAACCCACGGAGGGTAACGGTTGCGCGAGTCCACGGAGGGCTCCACCCACGAAGGGTCCACGGAGAAGCAACCTTGTCTATTCCATCACGGCCGTCGCCCACGAAGGACTTGCCTCACTAGCGGTAGCTCTTCATGAAGTAGGCGATATCCTTGCCCTTACAAACTCCTTCTTTCAACTCCACAATCTTGTGGGAGGCTCCCTAGTGACACCTAGCCAATCTAGGAGACACCACTCTCCAAGAAGTAACAAATGGTGTGTTGATGATGAACTCCTTGCTCTTGTGCTTCAAATGATAGTCTCCCCAACACTCAACTTTCTCTCACAGGATTTGGATTTGGTGGAAAGAAGATTTAGTGGAAAGCAACTTGGGGAAGGCTAGAGATCAAGATTCATATGTAGGAATGGAATATCTTGAGCTCAACACAAGTGTAGGTGGTTCTATCTCAGAACATGTGTATTGGAAGTGTAGATGTGTTCTGATGGCTTTCTCCATGAATGAAGAGTGGGTGGAGGGGTATATATAGACTCCACACAAAATCTAACCGTTACACACAATCTGCCAAACTCGGTGGGACCGAATCGTTAAACTCGGTCGGACCGATTTAGCAAACCTAGTGACCGTTAGGATTTTCGGTAGGACTGAGATGAAACTCGGTAGGACCGATATGGTTAGGGTTAGGGCATAACGTAATCTCGGTGTGACCGATTACACAAACTCGGTGGGACCGATTTTGGTAATTAGCTAACCAGAGAGTTTGTCAGGCAAACTCGGTGAGACCGATTACACAAACTCGGTGGGACCGATTTTGGTAATAAGCTAACCAGAGAGTTTGCATTGTAATCTCGGTAGTACCGATTGCTCAAACTCGGTGAGAACGATTTTGGCAATGGACATACACAGTGAGATTACAATCCCATCTCGGTGAGACCGAGATCCTTATCGGTGAAACCGATTTGCTAGGGTTTGTGGCAGTGGCTATGACAAGTGAAACTCGGTGGCGCCGGATAGAAAAAATTGGTGGGGCCGAGTTTGACTTTTGGTTTAGGTCATATGTGGATGTGGGAAGATAGTTGAGGGTTTTGGAGCATATCACTAAGCACATGAAGCAAGAGGCTCATTAAGCAACACCTCATCCCTCCTTGATAGTATTGGCTTTTCCTATAGACTCAATGTGATCTTGGATCACTAAAATATAAAATGTAGAGTCTTGATCTTGAAGCCTGAGCCAATCCTATGTCCTTAGCATCTTGAAGGAGTTCCACATCCTTTAGTCCATGCCACTTCATTGTTGAACTTATCTGAAACATACTAAGTAAAAGTGTTAGTCCAACAAGAGATATGTTGACAGTAATTACCAAAACTACACAGGGAGCACTTGTGCTTTCAATCTCCCCCTTTTTGGTAATTGATGACAACATACATCAAAGCTTTAGATAAAAATATAGAGAATAGCAAGTAAAGCTTTGGAAAGACATGTAACATGCATAGGCTCCCCCTACATGTATGCAATCATATGAATATTGAATATAGGAGCATGTGAATGCATAAGCATGACAGAGTAAGCAATGTGTTACATGTATCTTGGCTATATGCATCAGAGCAAATGGTGTGAGTATAAGAAATGTACCTTCATGCTCATGAGTCCTTGCAAACAGTATGTACATCAACAAGAACTTCTCATTCACATGACTATGATGCATATACTTACCTTGTGGTCTTGAGTTGGCTTAGAATGGGATGAACCTGCGCAAACAAGGTTAGATAACATAGATACACCTACTAACCAGAGCAAACAAGAGAAACCACAAGAGAACCAAGACTGGGATGACATGTAGAGTGAGTACTAAGTACTACATTGGATATAGACATGTCCCCAAAGATAAAAATATGCCATAAGATCAGAGATTTCCTTCCCTTAGATGTCTTGCTCCTCCTGAATCTAACATGAGATATTGGAAGAAGATAGGGAACAGAAAATCAGAGCAATAGAAAATAAACAGCAGAGCTTGAGCTAAAGCAAGCAAACAAGTAAACATGTCTTTCCCCTCTTAAAGACATGTGACATCTTCTCTCCTCTTGAACACCAAGCATTTGGGGTCATTGATGATATTACTTCCTCTCCCCCTGAGTATTCTCTTTTTCTCCCCTATAGGAAAGATTAAGCTTTGATGTGATCTCTCTCTCCCCCTTTGACATCAATTTCCAAGAAGGGTCTTCTGGACATGTGATACAAATGGGTTGGTCCTTGAGTCACAGAGCAAAGCAGCATGTGCAACATGATGCTAGTAGAGGACAAGAATCATTGAGTGGAGCTGGAGCAAAATAGAAATCAGGAATGAGTGGCAAGTTGGTTTTCCTGTGATGAAATCGGTGACTCCGAGTTGTGTGCTTCGGTTGCACCGAAAGATTTCGGTTAGACCGAAGGAAACAAACCGGTGTGACCGAGTTCATCAGAGTGGAACCAGTTGTCATCTCAGCTCACTAAACAAGTAAGATCTCACAAGGATTTGCAAGGAATTAACTTAAAGATTTGCAATGAATTGGATGCATAAAATGCAGAACAAAAAGAAAAGAAAAGAAACTTAAAGATCTAGATGAAGTTTTTTTTTCTTTTTTTTGTTTGAAAAGGGTAAACAAATATGCAAGGGAGAAATGCAATAACACAGAAAAGAACACAAGAGAACTTCATCTAGAATTGGGCAGCGACAAAGTCACCTATGTCAGAGTATCTTGACTTAGGAGTCAAGTGAGAGCACTTGATCATAGGTCATACTCATCGTTTAAGCTCAAAATGGGATTACCATTTTTCATTTAAGCATCTTGATGTATTCACATCTTGTCGAGTTGCTTTGGCTCATGACTTGGAGTAAAGCTTCTCTAAGATGGAATAACATACCTTGGGTGGTGGTATCGATCTTGCTCATGTAGTTGAACTTGTGTGGGTAGCTCAAGGTTGATGTAGTTCATCAAGAGTTGGGAGCACCACTTGGAGGTTGAGTTCATCTACCTACATGGGTTAGTCTTGCAAGGAAGAGCACTTGTGTATCCAAAATGACAATTATAGGATTTAACATAGAATTTGTCAAAGGATATGTTTGAATGGCTTCGTGCTTCCTTGTCTTCAACCACCATTGAGTAGAGACTTGGTGATGTAGAGATTGCTCAAGATGTGAGTGAGTTGCAATCTCATAGATTTAGATTCAACCAAGTACCTACATGGGTTAGATAACATGCAAGGTACAAATATATCCAAGACATATGAATAGCATCATAAGAGAAATATCAAGGATTAGTCATAGGCTCATGCCTCGCATGTATCAAATGGAGTTCCTACTCCAAGTTTGAAGCATCAATGATGTTCAATTCACCTCTTAACCTGCAAAACACTTTCTCATCAAGTGGTTTAGTGAATATATCCACCAATTGCTTATCGGTGCGAACATGCTTAAGGTTAATGTCCCCTTTGGCAACATGATCTCGAATGAAATGATGACGAACTTCAATGTGCTTAGTTCGAGAGTGTTGCACGGGATTGTGAGCAATCTTAATAGCACTTTCATTGTCACATAGCAATGGAACATGTTTCACATATATCCCATAATCTTTAAGAGTTTGGGTCATCCAAAGTAATTGAGAACAACATGAACCAGCGGCAACGTATTCCGCTTCGGCGGTGGATAAGGATACCGAGTTTTGTTTCTTGGAAGACCAAGACACTAGAGATCTACCAAGGAATTTACAAGTACCCGAAGTGGACTTTCTATCAACCTTTTCTCCGGCATAGTCAGAATCGGAGTAGCCAACAAGATCAAAAGAGGACCTCTTAGGATACCAAATGCCAAACTTTGGTGTATGGATTAAATATCTCACTATCCTTTTCACAGCCTTAAGATGACATTCTTTAGGAGCAGCTTGATATCGTGCACACATGCACACACTTAGCATAATATCAGGACGAGAGGCACATAGATATAACAATGAACCAATCATAGAGCGATAAACTTTTTGATCAACCGGTTCACCATCTTTGGTCAAATCAAGATGTCCACTAGTAGGCATGGGTGTAGTCATACCTTTGCATTCTTGCATATTGAACTTCTTGAATAAGTCTTTGGTGTACTTCGTTTGGGAGACAAATGTACCTTCCTTAGTTTGCTTGATTTGCAAGCCGAGAAAGAATTTGAGTTCACTCATCAGAGACATCTCAAACTTCTCCGACATTAGCTTTCCAAACTTCTCACTAAAATGAGGGTTAGTTGAACCAAATATGATATCATCAACATAAATTTGGCACAGAAATAGTTCTCCATCGACCCTTTTAGTAAAAAGAGTAGAATCAATTTTACCAATTTCAAAGCCTTTTTCAGTAAGGAACTTGGTCAAGCATTTATACCATGCTCTAGGAGCTTGTTTAAGACCATAAAGGGCTTTGTGAAGTTTGTAAACATGATTAGGTTTCTTAGGATTGACAAAGCTGGGGGGTTGCTTAACATAAACTTCCTCCTCAAATTTGCCATTTAGAAAAGCACTTTTAATGTCCATTTGGTACAAGGTGATATCATGGTGATTAGCATAGGCAACTAAGATGCGAATGGACTCAAGTCTAGCAACGGGAGCATATGCCTCACCATAGTCCATACCTTCAACTTGTGTATAGCCTTGGGCGACGAGACGTGCTTTGTTGCGAACCACTTGTCCATCTTCATCTTGCTTGTTGTGAAACACCCATTTGATACCAATGATGTTGTGGTTGTTGTCGGGCTTCTCGACCAATGTCCATACTTGATTTCTCTCAAAGTTGTGTAGCTCTTCATGCATAGCATTTATCCAATCCGGGTCCTTCAATGCTTCTTCAACCTTCATGGGTTCAATTTTAGAAATGAATGAGTAATGTTCACAAAAGTTAGCTAAGTGAGTTTTAGAGCAAGTAATTCTCCCGGTTTGGATATCATTGTAGATTTGTTCGACTGGATGATCTTTGGCAATTCTTGGACTACTAGGAAAAGTCCTACTAATGGCGCACTGGTTTTGCCTACTAATGGCGCATTACCAGTGCGCCATTAGTAGCACATCACTAGTATATCTTACTAATGGCGCACCACTGGTGCACCATTAGTATTTGGTATACTAATGGCGCACCAGGCAGTGCGCCATTAGTTTTGCCCACGGTGCGCCACTAGTGTTTGCTATACTAATGGCGCACCACACAGAAATGCGCCATTAGTAACAATTTTATTAATTTTTTTTCTTAATCTCAGGTCACTATTTCACCTATGAGATATACAACAAGCATCCATATAACAATCATAGCCAACACACAAGTTCCATCATATATACATAGATAGCCAACGCACAAGTTCCATCATATATACATACATAGCCAACACATAGTTCCATCGTTACATATTATAAATGTTTCACATTGTTCATCCAACACCGTTCAGTTCTCATGCATTGTTCTTCTCCTTCTCCTTCCTCAGCCTGATGCGCCAAGAGCGGCGAGGCGGTGGAGGCGGTGGAGGCAGTGGGATGTAGTCTTCTACCTCATTTGGCGTGGTCATCTCGCCCAGCTGTGGGATCGCCGGCGCCACCACCGGTGCGTGGTCATTGTCAGGCACCACCACCATCGCGAGGCCACCTTCAGGCACGACCATCGCTAGGTCATCCTTAGCCACCTCCATCTCTTGCCCTTGGTCAGCCACCACCAGCGCTAGGTCATCCTGCAGCTCCTCATCCCCACTCTGCTCCTCTTCTCCCGCACTCCAGTCCGGATCATCCTTCTTGTTGTCTATGCTGCTGCCAGAATCGCTGCTGCTTTCGCTACAGCCATGGTCGCCGCTGCTTTCGCTACAGCCATGGTCGCTGCTGCTTTGGCTGTAGCCATTGTCGCTGCTACTGCTCCCATTACCTGTCCAAATGCAACAATGACCTTTAACAATCAATGTGAGACAAAGCCAAATGTAGAGGAATAAGAAGAGGCAGAACGTACCGGCATCATAATCTTCAGCGTAGCGCATGCGACACATAGTCGTGTTGAACACCTTCACGATGAGCGTGGTGGCGTCGTCGTCGTACCTGAAGAGAAGGAAGTACCCCAGCCGCAGGTCGTAGGCACGGTAGAACTTCTCCCACCCACGAGACAAGTACACGTGGCCCTCCTTGATCATCAACTCCACATCCCACAGCCTGAGAAACCCGCTGCCGGCTTGTCGCACCTTCACATTATTTGGCGGATCTTCACCCATCAGCATGTTCTTAAAACTGTCAGCCAGCCTCTGCAGTTTGGGACAATGAGTGATGTAGGCAAACAACAGATATCATGATGAGATGGGTGAAGCTAGGGGAGATCTCTCATTTTATATACCTGGGTCATGGATGATACTGAAGTCCCAAGTATGATAGTGAAGAACTCGGAAGCATCCAACTCGTACTGCGGTGTCGCAGAGCGGCGGTGGCTGCTTCCCGCCATCTCTGATAAGCAGCAGAAGAGATATTTTTATGATACAAGAAGAAAGCAGCCACAACTACAGTAAAAACAAGCAACTACACACACACAGGAATTTCAGCATGATCTTTGCTGAAAATAGGACATATGGAGTACCCGAATTTGCCGGAACGGAAGTAAATCAACATTCCGGCAATCTCAAGGAACAGTAATTTCAGCATGATCTTTGCTGAAAATCTAGAGACGTGAACACAGAAGATAATAAGAACTACTCGTCATCATCACCAATATTGTGACCAGTGTGATCTTCATCATCACTACCATATTGCATCATAGTTTCATCGTGGTCATCCTCCAATAATTCAATATGTTGTTTGACAAGTTTTGCTGCTACAACAGGACAAATTACATGCCTCCTAGGAGGTGGTTTTCAGTTTATGTTACAATGGTCTTAGTGGACATCCCAGGTGATTGGGATCACCAATAAAGGGCAGCCTCTGCTTTGATATTCTCCGTTAGCACTTGTAAAAAAAGTATGCATTTGCAGCAGCTTTGTTCTGATTATGACACCATTCTGTTAAAGTATGCATTTGCAGCAGCTTTGTTCTGATTATGACACCATTCTGTAAAAAAAAGTATGCATTTGCAGCACTTGTAAAAAAGTATGCAACAACTAATGCAGAGCTAGGTCTACTTTGGTTCTGACAGATCACATCCTGGTGCATATGTGGGGTTTTTTTTACTTAGAAAATACAAAACTTCTATTATTGTTTTTATTTTTAACCAGAGCCTAACCACCTATACAGTTTACAAACTAATTCAGATAATCACTAATCAAGAAGATTGGTGATACATATGATGGAATTGTCAGTTTAGTGTTCCACTATGATGCATTGGTTTACCTGTGATTTCCTGATGGCACTGGCCATACCTTTGGTCATTTTCGTTGTAAATATTCCAGAGTTTGACTGCAACGATGCTTAAATAGCAAGCTATTATCTTACTGATCTTGTACATACACTAATAAAATTGTTGTGTGTTAGGACCATACACTAGAAAGCCTCACTAATAAAATTGTTGTGTGTTAGGACCATACACTAGAAAGCCTCACTGTCTGGCTTTCAAACTGTTAACCTGTTGTACTGTAAGTATAAAAGATAACAAACTAACATATGGAGATTGTGAGAGAACCTAGAAAAATGCACTCCTCTTATAGTGATGCACAAACTAGAAACAACAAGCTCCGGGAACTAGAGTAGCATATTCAGTAAATCAACTTGTAGTGGGAAGTACAGCAAGTTAAATCAAGTAGTCAAAGACAATAGGATTAGTGTACTGAACCACGGAGCAGAGGTGGAGCGGAGACCGGAGTTGAGGTGGCCGGAGTTGAGGAAGACGACGGCGACCCGAGGAAGAGGACGAGGTGGATCCGGTGCTGTGCGGCTCCTCGGCAATGGCGGATCCGGTGCAGTCCCCCTCCTGGATCGGCTGCGACGCGAACAAGGACACTGTTACTGCTCTGCTCTGCTCTGCTCTGCTCTATGTAGCAAATCGACAGTAGCCAAGAACAGACCTTCCCAGCGGCGAGGTCCCGATGCGCAGCGCCGATGAGATGGCGGACCCAGCCTTGCTCCGCAGCCACGGCAGGAAAGCACCGTCCTCCTTCACCTGCGGGGCGGCAAATTTGATTCCATCAACATTCAGCAAAGGGGTGGGGGGACGGGGGGATTTCTTCCTCTCTTTCTTTGCTTGCGGTGAACCCTAGCTAGCCCAGATAGCTCACCTTGGGGATGGCTGCGAGAGGAGCCGGAGCGGGTGTGGAGCGGGCGCGGGGGTCGTCGGAGCAGGCGCGGGGGAGCCGGAGCGGGTGTGGAGCGGGCCGGGGGTCGTCGGAGCGGGTGTGGCGGCGGGGGAGGGAAGGGGGATCTCGCGAGGGAGAGGGAAGGGGGGATCGGGCGAAGGGGTATCCAGCTAGACACTATAGCAATGGCGCACCACCCTCTGGTGCGCCATTAGTATTTTTTTCTAATAGCAATGGCGCACCCTCCTCTGGTGCGCCATTAGTATTTTTTTTCATTATTTCTTGTTGCATCTAATAATTAGTTTTTTTTATCAAATTTGTTATTTTCATGAGGACTAGAACAGAAGATATCATCAAATATCATCAATTTTTTTTGAAAATATCTTCAAAAAGTGGGGAGGGTGCGGGTGTCGGCGGCGGCGGTGGAGCGGGCCGGGGGAAGGGGCGGGGTGTCGGCGGCGGTGGTGGAGTGGGGGAGGGTGCGGTGGGTCGTCGGCGGCGGTGGAGTGGGGGAGGGTGCGGTGGGTCGTCGGTAAGGAAGTTTTACTCCTAGGAGGCAGGTGAAAAACTGCTCGATCTCCTCCTGACTGCACTGTGAAACGATGCGCCATTAGTAGTTTTGCAAAAAAAGAATAAAAAAATTACAGTAATGGCGCACTGTCTGTTTGGTGCGCCATTACTAGTTAGAACTAGTAATGGCGCACTTCGACCTGATGCGCCATTAGTATGTATGGAAAAATGAAAAAAAATATTTAACACTAGTGGCGCACCCCGTTTCTGGTGCGCCATTAGTGTCTTCCACACTAATGGCGTATCAGCAGCAGGTGCGCCATTAGTATCAATCCTATCTATAGCCCTTTTCCTAGTAGTGTTGCTCGAACTCGTGAAAGCTTTTGCTTGGGTCGGGGTGGAACATCCTCTTCATCTTGCTCTTCTTCTTGGCCTTGTTCATTGTTGACGTTGTCGTTCTCTTGTCGTGGTGGAGAAGGAGGTTGTTGATGTTCATCTTGGTGTACTTCCTCGTTTTCTTCATCTTGGTGTGTCCCACTTGTGGATGCTTCCGTATCAATTCTTGGTTCACCTTGTCATGAGGTAGAAACTTCCACTTGGACGGACGAGGTACTCTCCTTCATTTCCGTTGGACGAATCTTGCCAATGGACAAGTCTTGAATTGCTTCTGAAGGGTCTTTGTCTCCTACATCAATTGGCAATTGCTCTATTTGCGAGCCGTTAGATTCATCAAACTTCACATCTACTGTCTCTTCAATCTTTCGGGTGAAATTGTTGTAGACACGGTAAGTGTGAGAGTTTGAGCCATAACCAAGTAGGAAACCTTCATGAGATTTAGGAGGAAATTTAGAACGACGATGCTTATCAAGAATGTAGCACTTTGAGCAGAATACTCAAAAGTATCCAACTTGGGGTTTGTTACCGGTGAGGAGCTCGTATGCCGTCTTGCCGAGTAGCTTGTGAAGATACAAGCGATTTGTTGCATGACAAGCTGTCTCAACCGCTTCCACCCAAAAGTGCTTTGGCATTTTGTACTCATCAAGCATCGTTCTTGCCATCTCGATAAGAGTCTGGTTCTTCCTCTCAACAACTCCATTTTGTTGAGGTGTGTACGTAGCCGAGAACTCGTGTGAAATCCCTTCTTCATCAAGAAAGGTGTCCACATTTGCGTTCTTGAACTCCGCTCCGTTGTTGCTCCGAACCTTCTTGATCTTCACGTCAAACTGATTTTGGGCCTTCCTAGCGAAGTTTTTGAAGATCTTTTGGACCTGCGACTTGTCATCAAGAAAGAACACCCATGTAAATCTTGAAAAATCATCAACTATGACTAGACCATATGAGTTACCACCGAGACTCTTGTATGCATTTGGACCAAAGAGATCCATGTGAAGTAGCTCGAGTGGTCTTCTTGTGGTCATGATGTTCTTTGCGCGATGAGTTCCTCCAACTTGTTTCCCTGCTTGACAAGCACTGCAGAGTCTATCCTTGTCAAATACGACATCTTTTATTCCAAGGATATGATCACCTTTAATAAGCTTATCAAGATTTCGCATTCCAACCTTCTATGCCACAGCCAGCCTTTAGAAGATTTAGCAATTAAGCAAGTTTTAGGCTGAGCCCTTTTAGTGAAATCAACAATGTAAAGATCACCTCTACGTATACCGGTAAAGACCATTTTATGATTGTCTCTACAAAACACTTGGCAATCTACTTCAGTGAATAGGACATTGAAACCAAAATCCGCAAGTCTAGAAACTGAAAGTAAATTGTATCCAAGGGATTCAACGAGCATGACATTTTGTATGGAGCTATCGTGTGAGATGGCCACCTTACCAAGGCCAACCACCTTACCCTTTGAATTATCACCAAAGGTGACATATTTTCGAGGGTCGTCATTTTCAGCAAGCTCACGGAACATCTCTTCATCTCCGGTCATATGATCAGTACATCCACTATAAAGGACCCATTCCTTTCCTCCAGACATGTAGCCACGAAGGTTTGCCATAAGACCAAAATGCCTCATTGCATCATCAGGATATAGTCACTATCATCATCTTCATCATAGTATCCATGTTCAACATCATCTTGTGATTGATCAATTCCTAGAGAGGGTAATTTATTAGATAAATGATCATCACAATGGTTACCTTTATGAATTCTAATAGCTTCGGATATGATATCGCTAATGATTCCAACGTTTCCTTTAGCATGCATGAGATTGGTAAGCTCAAATAGACAATCACCAAAATTAGGATCACTAGAGTTCATCTTACTCAAAGCAATAGACTTACGGAGAATTTCGTCTAAATTCTCTAGGGAATAATCGGGAAATCGTTCCTCAAGAAATTTCCATATATTATAGGCACAATTAAGAGTAGGCAAACTAGCAATCAAATTTTTGGGCAATCCTCTAATGATGAGCTCAACAGTTCTAAGATTGCGAATCATGTCAATATCTTCATCTAGGGTAGGGTGCAAAGGATCAATATGAGGTGCACAAGGACTAGCAATGTACTTGTTCAAATGATATTCATTTAAAATATCAAGCATTTCATTTTTCCACTCATGAAAATACTCTCCATCAAGAATGGGCACTCTATGTCTAAGACTCCCTAAAGTAGACACATCCATCTTCCTCCAAAGGTGTTTAAACCAAGGCAATGGAGACCAAAGCTCTGAAACCAATTGAAAGGATCGAGAAGAGGTGTCTAGAGGGGGGGTGATTAGACACTAAGTGCCAAAAGTTGCAGTTTTTAATATTCTTAAGTTTAGGTGGAGTTTAGGCACAAGTTTAACACATACAATACATATCAAGCAAGCATGCAATGAGTATATGAGCAGCGGAAAGTAAAGCATGCAACTTGCAAGAATGTAAAGGGAAGGGTTTGGAGTATTCAAACGCAATTGGAGACACGGATGTTTTGGCGTGGTTCCGATAGGTGGTGCTATCGTACATCCACGTTGATGGAGACTTCAACCCATGGAGGGTAACAGTTGCGCGAGTCCACGGACGGCTCCACCCACGAAGGGTCCACGAAGAAGCAACCTTGTCTATTCCATCACGGCCGTCGCCCACGAAGGACTTGCCTCACTAGCGGTATATCTTCACGAAGTAGGCGATCTCCTTGCCCTTACAAACTCCTTGGTTCAACTCCACAATCTTGTCGGAGGCTCCCAAGTGACACCTAGCCAATCTAGGAGACACCACTCTCCAAGAAGTAACAAATGGTGTGTTGATGATGAACTCCTTGCTCTTGTGCTTCAAATGATAGTCTCCCCAACACTCAACTCTCTCTCACAGGATTTGGATTTGGTGGAAAGAAGATTTGAGTGGAAAGCAACTTGGGGAAGGCTAGAGATCAAGATTCATATGGTAGGAATGGAATATCTTGAGCTCAACACAAGTGTAGGTGGTTCTCTCTCAGAACATGTGTATTGGAAGTGTAGATGTGTTCTGATGGCTTTCTCCATGAATGAAGAGTGGGTGGAGGGGTATATATAGCCTCCACACAAAATCATGTGGCTTCCCGCCTTCTATTAGTTCCTGGCGAATAGAGTTGCACAAATCCCAAGAGAATGTAAGCTTGTTCTCAATTACCCAGTCAGGATATTGTTGCCCCCCGATGCTTTTAGATTCCTTCGATAATGATATGTTGCCAAAATTCTGTAATTGTGCAAGGGGGACATGATATGCTACGGTAGTAGGTGAACACACATGTGATACTATAGAATTTTCACTTATTCGGTTATGAAGGTGCGAAGCCGAATTATGAATACCTACAGTTGCATATGGTGCCAAAAAATTAGTAGCATGAGATGTAGCATATGATTGTTGAGGGCAATTGGCTGAATAACTAGTAGTAGCATGCTATCCACCAGCATGTTCAGATTAACATGTTGCAAATTAGTTGTTGATGAATAAAAAGGTGAAACACTTTGTTGCATGCTATTGAAAGTTCCTACATGAGGTGTTTCAACTTGATTAACCGAACTCATCGTGTTGTTCATCGGCATATAAATTTCTGGGGTTGCCGATGCATGGGAGTTGGGATACATATGTTGCATGTTGCTAAAATTATATGAAGTTGAAGTATGAAGATTATTCAGAATCGACTATTGCGCATAACTAGATGCTTGATTAATAAAATTAGGGCTAGCCGACACATTATGCTGATTAAACGATCTAGCAACAACATATGCATTATTTGCATCTACATAAGTGAACTGGGTATTCATATTACCTTTGTAGATTGTAAACCCTAGATGATGCTCTCTTCGTAGCAAGAACGGGCTAGAGACCATTCAAAGCTTCGTCCCCAGCGGAGTCGCCAAAAAGTGTGTTCGCACACGAATACGTCACCGTATACCTCCAATGCCGAGGGTGATGCACTGCAGCTCACGTCGAAGGAGACCCGTCCGGAAGCGCGGTAGGCAAGCAATCTGGCGGGCGCTTTTGTAGACCCGAAACCCCACACGCCCGGGAGGGACCCCGTCAGGGCATGCGGCAGCTATGGGCTGCCCTAGGTCGGCCTGACCGCCCCAAGGGCCTCGAGGTTCGTCGCCCTGCAACAAGAAGAACGAACGAAGAACGAGGAAGAAGAAGAACAAGGGAGAGAGATAAAAGTAAAGGTAAAAAGTGGTAGATGATTTGTTTGATTGTGTGTTGTTCAATCGGCCGTCACCTCTTAGGTATATAAGACACGGATGTACTTCCCGTAAAAGAAAAGGACTCCAAATCACGTCCAAATCTTTCCTAAATTAATCGAACTCGGATTTAGGTAAGTCTGGAACATCAGTTCGGGTTTTAGGCCACACATGCCACAAACGACCTCGGATGAAGATGAGCCAAAAGCAAATTTGACCGTCTCGACGATGTTTTCGATTAGAGGCCATCTTTAGGGCCGAATCGTCGTGCAAAACAGGTTGTTACTTGCGCTACCCATCAGAAACCGTGTCTGATGGGGCGCACCACTTTTGCCCGTGACAGGGCCGCACTCAGGTGGCTGTAACTTTTACATACAATCTTGGATTGATACTATTTTTTTTATTAGAATCGATCGTTTCGACGAGACGAAGACAATTCATTTAGAATGTTTTTCATATGAGGCCGTCTTGGGGGCGTAATCAGCCGAATAACGTTCTGAATACAAAATCTCAGTATTTAGAACACAACTTCGGCCTTCGAGATGAGATCGGATGGCGATGGCCCAAACTTCAAAGATGTTCATATCGGCAATATGAAACTTTTTTATGTAGATCACTTTGCCATTAAAGGCCATATTAATTAAGTTTTAACTGTGCCAAAATCTGATGTCAACAGATGGAGGGCTTATCCGATGACCGACAGTGGAGGTGCACCAAACACTACCTCGGGAGCCTCGTGTAAATGATGAGGTGATTGGGTCAAAGACGGAGGGCACAACTGATGCCGAACAGGTGGAGATGGGCCAAACACTAGCTCAAATCTCCTCGTATGAATGATGTGGTGGTTGGTTTAAGGATGGAGGGTGTACGTGATGTCCAACGGGTCAAGGTGGACCAAACACTAGCTCAGGTGCCTCAAGTGAATGATGAGGTGATTGAGTCAAAGATGGAGGGCACAGTTGATGCTCAACACGTGGAGGTGGGTCAGACACTAGCTCGGGTGCCTCGTGTGAATGATGAGATGATTGGTTCAAAGATGGAGGCCGTACCAAATGCCCAACGGATGGAGTTGGACGAAACACTAGCTCATGTGCCTCATGTGAATGATGAGGTGACTGGGCCTAAGTCTGTGAACTAATATGCTTTGTCTACGAATAAGGAAGATATAAGTAATGCTACTATCAATCTCAAGGAGAGTTTAGAGTTTGATCCTGCCTAGGATGAACGATGGAGGCATGCTTAACACATGAAGTCGAACGGGAAGTGGTGTTTCTCATGTCGAACGAGTGAGTAACACGCAAGAACCTGCCCTTGAAGGGGGGAAACAACTGAAAACGATTGCTAATACCCCATGGGCTAAGGAGTAAAAGGAGAAATCCACCAAAGTTTATGTAGAATATCCTTTTAGAGTTTGTCTTCATGTTTTTTCATTCATAACTACTCCATATATAACATGCATCTTTCTCTACTTCAGGGTTTGCCAGTGAATTGGGCCTTCTGCCCCACCTTTTTTTAAACAAATCAACCATACTATTTCTCTTTCTTCTTCGTGCAATCTCAGATAGTGTAGCTTTGGGGTGCTGCGATCCGTCGCATGTACTCCCTCCATCCCATAATGTAGGACGTTTTTTTACATTACTGCAGTGTTAGAAAACGTCTTACATTATGGGACAGAAGGAGTACTTATATCCAGATACTGTACATCCACGTGTACTCCGTACAAGCACACCTTACACTTGCAAACATTAGATATTAGCTGGTAGATGTATGTATGATAACCACTACATAATTTCAGTAAGATTTATAGGAAAAAGGGGCAAGTTTGTATCTAAGATAAGTTTGATACTGGATTTATAAGAGAAGGAGAAACTATGTAGATATTCATCTAAGAGGTGGCTTGTATAGATGAGAACTTATACGCACATATATTACAGACTGGGGCTCCCATATTCTACGCCCGAACAAAGGGCTTGTTCGGATGAGGCGCTACTACACTGAATCCCTTAAACTAAATGTCACATCCCTAGCTAGGCCATGCATTAGAGTGTGCATCATGTTTAAATTCTATTAATTCTGAAATGGGAAATGCCAGAACTCCCAACACACACTCCCCCCCCCCTGGAAATAACTAGGGTTTACTAAAATCTTTTTCAATGAACCTGAAATGCCCTTCTAAAATGTTCACCCTCTTTGTCTTGGATTAAACCCCCTGGCAAAAATAGTGCACATTTTTCTAGGTCAACAGAAGGTTATTGATTTAACACATAAGTATTTGAATTTGGGCATTTAAAATTTATAAAAATGTTTTAAATGTTCAAATATTCTCAAACAGAAATGTTTCATGTTGTCTATATTTTAAATAGCAAGCATGTGCAGTTTGTGAAATTTTGGAGGAGCCTAAGTACTTTAAATAATTCCACAAAGTTACAAAAGAAATAGAAAAAGAAACAAAAATCAGAAAAGGACTTACCTGGCCAAACCCCCCAGCCGGCCCACCTGGCGGCCCAGCACTGTGCTGGCCCGAGCCAGCCAGCTGCTTCGTCCCCGCCAGGCAGGCAGGGTGGTGACGCCGACGAGCGCAAGCTCGCCACGACGCCACCTGCTCGCCGCTTCGCCGCCCCGCTGTCCTGGACGGCCTCCACGTCGTGCCCCCGACGCCCTGGACACGTCCATTTCCCCCTTGTCTCTCTCCCTCGCTCTCCCCCGCCATGGCCGACGCCATCGTCGCCGCTCCGCCGCCGTAGCCATAGCTGCCGTCGTCCCCGTGCCACCCGACCGTGTCCACGAGCTCCGCCACCTTCTTCTCCTTCGATCAAGACGAGCCCCGAGCGCTCGCGTGCCCCGAAGCCACCGCACCGACCCCGCCTGAGTCCACCGTCGCCGGAGATCCCCTTCAACGCCGTCGCCACACCAGCTCGTCCCCGACCATGCCGTCTGGCTCTGCGAGTTCGCTGTGAGCATAGCCACCTCCCCATCCTCTCCTTTCCTCCTCTCGTGCACCACAGCGACTGCACGCAGTTCAACCGCACGCGCCGCCGCGGAGCTCGTCGCCGACGAGGCTCCGGCCACCCAACGGCCGCGCCACCCTGTCCACTAGCCTCACCGCACACCCAGGGCCCCAACGCACTACCGCACGCGCCTCGCCGTGCCCCGCAGCCCCGGTTCCACCTTCGCCCGAGCCCCGGCGCCGCCAAACTCGTCGCCGGCGCCAACTCCGGCCACCCCGACCCCAACCAACTCCACCAAGAGTTGCGGGTCAGCTCCCGCATCACGTAGACGTGCTCCGCCGTCGATTTGGTCGCCGGAGCACGAATCTGCACTTCCTCCGCCGCGTCTGGACGTCGCCGGCGGCTCAACGCCGGCGGAGTTGACCCGTTGACCCCCTGGGTCTATGACATGTGGGCCCCGCCCGCTAACTAATCCAGAATTAGGATTAAACTAATCTGTTTAATCTAATAACCTTGACACGCGGGACCCACGCGTCAGGTTTGACCTGGACCAGGTCTGTTGACCTGCTGAGGTCAGCATGACCTCATGCTGACGCAATAACTAATTACTGGATTTATTTTTTTTATACAGGAAAATCCAGAAAATAGCTCAAACTTCAAAAATTCATAGAAAGTTATCTATAACTCCAAATGCAAAGTTTTATATATGAAAAATTATCAGAAAAATCCAACCTATCCATTGGTACTGGTTTCATGCATGTTAAAACAAGTTAAACCCACTGTCTAGGCATTATAAGATATTGCACTAATATGATCTTATAAATGCACCACCATTTGAATCTTTGGTTCAAATGGGGTCATTCCCTTCTGGTTTAACTTGCACAAGACCAGGACACATTCATATTGCCATGTCATTGCATGCATCATATTGTTGCATATCGTCATGTATTGATTGTGTTGCAATGTGTTCATCGTGGTAGGTTCTGCCTCCGAGGATATCTCCGAGTATCCAACTGAAGGGCAGTATCCCACGACCACTCCATCAGGCAAGCAAACCATTGATCATTCCGATACAACCCATGTTCTCGCTTCTGCTCTCATTTACTGCATTAAGACAACGCGTTTCAAACTGCTGTGTGTCGCGGTAGTTGAACCCACTTCCTTTGCATGACCTGTCATTGCCACAGTAACTAGATGAAACCCACTAGCATGTGTAGGAGTTGATTGAGCCAATACATGTGTATGTGTGTTCCTACCATGCTATGCTTGCTATGCTTAGAGTTGTGTCAGGTCTGGCTCATCGGGATGATGATCCGGAGTGAAATGTTGTATCGTTGTCAATAGTGTGGAAGTGTTGAACACGACTTGGTAAAGGAATCGATGAAAGGCCATGTAGGAGTACATGGTGGGTTGTTTCATTGAGGTCGTCCTTAAGAACTGAGATCTGTGTGTGTGATTTAAGGCTCAGCTACTACCACGCATTGGGCCCGAAACCAATGGACCCTCTCGGCTTCTTGATCACGCTTGTCCTCTGTCCAGGAGTTGCAAAGTAGTTTCTGGTGTTTGTAGTATGCTGGGGGCCGCACGCAGCGCTGACCATCGGGGTGGGCTGTGTTGCGGTAGGAACGTGGCACGGTGTACCGACTCGCCCGTTTGGTGTCTCGGGAACCCTGTTCACATCGTTCGGGGCCGTTAGTGGAAACCTCGGCCGGACTCCCTGCGGATGGAACCCGAATAGGCGATAAACCTGGACTAGAGACTTGAGTGTTTAGGTAGGCCGTGGCCGACACCCTCGTTGGGCTTCCGCTTGAAGGTTGCCGAGTACATGTCGTGTAAACGGCGATAAGTGGTGAGAGCGTGTGTGAAGAAGTACACCCCTGCAGGGTATAAATCTATTCGAATAGCCGCGTCCGCGGTAAAGGACTACTTGGTCACCTATACAGTTCATAGATAAGTTAAATGGATACTACTAAAAATCTCAAGATAAGTGTGAGTACCGCGGATGGCCCTCTCGTAGGATGTCGAGAGAGGATCCACGGTGGAGTATTGTGTTGGTGTTAGTGGACTCGTGTGCGACAAATGTTTTACAAGTGGTGTCTTTCGTAGGATAGCCTAGCCAAGAGTCAAAGCTGGCTTGCTGCAATAACCCCACTACCTTCTTGAGAATGTGCATGTATAGTAGGTTCCTGTTGTAAGACTTGCTGAGTACTTCTGTACTCATGTTGCTTTAATCATGTTTTTCAGACGACTGCACCAACCCCTCTGATGGGTTCTATGTAGACCTCGACGTTGACGAGTGACTTATCACCCAGGTGGTGATCCAAGACTTGTGAAGGGTCGTTGTAGATAGACAGGCTTCGTCAAGCCTTCTTTCTTTCTAGTGTCTGTACTCAGACTACTTTGCTTCCGCATGTGCTTGTATGTTTGTATGACTTGAGTGTTGGGTCATGTGACCCCTATCTGTATGGATGATATGTATGGCTCCTCGGAGCCTTCTAAATAAAGTACTTGAGTCGTAGAGTACTGTTGTGTTGCCATGTTGTATTTACTCATATCGGGCATATTTTGTGTATGATTGAAATGCTTGGTATGAGTGGGATCCGACTATCTAGTTGTTTATCCTTGGCAGCCTTTCATATGGGGAAACGTAAGTCTTGTGCTTCTGAGCGATAGTAGTCCACTACAGCCCGGTTCACCGGAGTCCTGCTAGCCCAGCACTACTGCTTGGACACTTGACTGGCCGGCATGTGTTTCACGTCGTTCCTATGTCTGTCCCTTCGGGGAAATGTCACGCGCTGATATTCGGAGTCCTGCCTAGCCTGCTACAGCCCGGGTTACCGGAGTCCTGTTAGCCCAGTGCTACAGCCCGAGTAGATACGTTGATGACCGACATGTTCGATGTGATTCATGTATGCCTGTCCTCATAGGCTAGCGCCGCTTTGGGTTCACGACTAGCCATGTCGGCCCGGGTTCTCTGTCATATGGATGCTAGCGACATTATCACATACGTGAGCCAAAAGGCGCAAACGGTCCCGGGCCAGGTAAGGTGGCACCCGTGGGAGTACCGTGCGTGAGGCCGCAAAGTGATATGATGTGTTACATGCTGGATCGATGTGACCTTGAATCGGGGTCCTGACAGCGTTGGCATCAGAGCCGGACTGCCTGTAGGTTCGCTAAGCCAAACTGGTCGATGTCGAGTCTAGAAATGCTTTAGTTATATGTAGGGGAATTGATTGTGGGAGGGAACGTAAGGCTCTTTTACTTCTTTACCTTATGCCCTCTATTCTGAGTCATTCTCTTCTCATTCTACGTGGGTTAAGGACTAGGCTCTCTTCTCTCTATCAGGTTCACGTGTTACTAAATCCGTAGTAACTTATAGGATTGTTGGATACAACCCAGTTCAGTTCTACTAAAGTTTAGTATGTTGCCATTTGAACCAGAACCTTGATATATTGTTGTTGAGTGGTTTCGCAAACTGTTGTGGATGTCTCAATTCCTTTTCTGAGCATTTACAGCCGTTATGCTGTCCAATTTCATTCAGAAATTCTAATGCCTTTGCACTAAATTGTGCTTTCAGATGGCTACCCGTCCCCAAAACCAAGTGGTTCGTCTGACCCGTTGCATCGGTGTATGTGGACATACCGCCATGTTGGTTCGAGTGATGGTGGAGGCAGGATACCGATGGTACCCTGAATACACCGTCGAAGAGCAGTTTAGAGATTTCAACCAGAGCCAATATCTGTGCACGGTTAGGATATATCCATCTTATCCCGGAGCCACGGAACCACTCCACCGTTCTTATGGACTCGGGATCACTATTGGGATGTCCGTTCAAGATGCAGCCTACTCGATGATGACCATTATGCAAGCTAGAACTGCCTTGTTGAGCAACACTGAATTTCGCTACATGCCAGCATCCCTCCCTGGGGCGCATGGTTACCTTCAGGGCATGTACAGTGATGCATCCCATGAGGACTCACTCCTTTGCACCACTACTGAGATGTTGGAAGATAAGGACCGTGAAAACCGGGCCTTGCGTATGGAGCTCTTTAATGCTCGTGCTGATCATTGGGCCACCTTGACGAGGTTTGCACCTGCTGTGCAAGCCGGATACATGGACACGAGAGACTTGTACCCTGTGCGGGCTAGTCTGCCAGACTTCATGGAATGGCGTGAGGTGGGAGGCATCACCCCTCCTCGTGGGCCTCTTCTACCGCCATCTGTTGGACCGAGGCCGCACCCAAGTCCCTATGGTCCACAAGCACCGCAGCACCGTCTGTTCCCAGATGACCATGTTCCGCTTCCAGGTCTGGGTGGTGACTTCTATGAGGACTTCTACGGAGCTGTCTGAGCTAGTAGCAGTCTCGCTAGTATTGTAACAGTTGTATGTCCACCGTCCTGCGTGACCCGTGGAATATGACTTAGTGTGTATCAATTCCGGAGGTGTAGAAAAATAATGTATAGGAGCTTGGAATGCCTCCGATGAGATGTAACGTCTGTCGTCTTAGTTGTACTTCAGCTTGAGCTTGTACTAAACTATGTATGACGTGTATGACCGTTGGTATATATATGGCAGTTTCTATATTACCATGTCATACGGATGATCATCTCTGCATTCCTTGTTACCATTACATTCCGCACTTCCTTGGCCAGATTTTGCCATCCTGGTTTAAATCGTTGTTTTGTTTTCCCAGGATGGTCAACACCCGCAGCAACCCTGCTGCTTCGGAGCAGGGAGAAGCTAGTGCACCTAGAGAGGGAAGTCTGCCTCAACCACCTTCTCTGGCCGAAGTGATGCTGGAGGCAGAGCGCAACAGGCGCGACACCAACCGCTTGTTAGAGCGGATTGAGCAGAACACTGCACGCCAGCAGAGGATCAATTCGGTGTCCATCAATGACTTTGTCAAGCTGTACCCGCCAAAGTTCAATCATTCCATCGAGCCTCTCGATGCGGATGACTGGCTCCGCAGCATCGCCCACAAGCTACGTTCAGCCAACGTAGCTGAAGATGATAAAGTCACCTTTGCTGCCTATCACCTCGAAGGCCCTGCCAGCCTTTGGTGGGAGAATTATGAAGCTATGCGCCCAGTCGGCCAACTCACTACTTGGGCTGATTTCAGTGCCGCTTTTCGTGAGCATCATATTCCGGAAGGTCTTATGGATCACAAGAGGGAGGAGTTCTGTAACTTCACCCAGGGGAAGCTGATTGTGGATGCATACAGTCGCGAGTTTGGAAAGCTTGCACGCTATGCTCCCGAAGAGGTGTCCACCGATGCCAAGAAGCAGGCAAGGTTCCGCAAGGGACTTAGCCCTGAGCTCCGACGTGACCTTCGTCTGCATGAATGCATTTCTTTTCCGAAGCTAGTCAATAAGGCCATCAGTGCCGAGACAGGGCAGAACGATTTTGAAGCTTCACGTAAGCACTCCCGTGACTATGGATCTTCATCCGGTTCTGGATCACAGAAGCGCCGGGTCTGGATCCCGAACACTGCTATACCATCCAGGTATACCCCGAGGCCATCCTTTGAGGCGCCTCGTCCCAACCAGCAGTATGTGCCGCCCAAGACTTTTGGTGGTTCCACTGCCAATACTGCTCCATGCCCCAATATGACAACTTGTTTCAAGTGTGGTGAGCCAGGCCACTACATCCGTGAGTGTCCCCAGAACAACCCCAGCCAGTTCGGAAAGTCTGTTGGCCGTGGTAAGTCAACAGCAAAAGTGCTTGTCGCCAAGCCAGCCACCACTGCTCGTGGCCATGTCAACTGCGTTTCAGCTGAAGAGACTCAAGAGGACCCCAACGTCGTTCTCGGTACGCTCCTTGTTAATTGCCATCCGGCAACTGTTCTCTTTGATACTGGAGCATCTCATTCATTTATTTCTGAGAGCTATGCTCGTTTGCACAACACCACTTTTTGTGACATGCCTACCTCCATGGTAATTCAAACCCCTGGTTCTAAGTGGCAAACCTCTAGAATCAGCCATGGAAATGAAATTCTTGTTGACAGATTGGTCTTCCTTGCGTCACTAATAGCTCTCAAGTCTTCAGACATAAACATTATCTTGGGTATGGACTGGATGTCAGCTCATTACGCCAAGATTGACTGCTCAACTAGAACTGTCCAACTTACCCATCCATCGGGCAAGACAGTCAATGTCTTGACCCGAATATCGGAGCGTCAGCTCTACTCTCTAAATGCCAATCCCCTTCCAGACCTCGAAGATATTCCGGTAGTCCGTGACTTCCCGGATGTCTTTCCAGAGGAACTGCCAGGTGTTCCACCTGACAGAGATGTCGAGTTCGTAATAGACCTTGTTCCAGGAACCGTCCCAATCTCTAGGAGACCTTATAAGATGGCACCCCTAGAACTAGCTGAGCTTAAGAAACAACTCGATGAGTCCTTGCAAAAAGGTTTCATCCGTCCTAGTTCATCTCCATGGGCTTGCCCCGTCCTCTTCGTCAAGAAGAAGGATGGAACGGATCGGATGGTTGTAGATTACCGACCTGTCAATTTGGTCACTATCAAGAACAAGTATCCGCTCCCCAGGATCAACGACCTGTATGACCAGCTCGCTGGATCCTCAGTCTTTTCCAAAATGGATTTGAGGTTGGGCTACCATCAAATCAAAATCAAGAACGGAGACATTCCCAAAACGGCTTTCGTTACTCGTTACGGCCAATACGAGTACACCGTCATGTCTTTCGGTTTAACCAATGCTCCAGCCACCTTCTCTCGGTTAATGAACTCGATCTTCATGGAGTACTTGGATAAATTCGTCGTGGTTTATCTCGATGATATACTCATCTACTCTAAGAATGAGGAAGAACATGCCAAACATTTAAGGCTAGTATTGATGAAACTTCGAGAGCATCGCCTTTATGCCAAATTCTCCAAGTGCGAATTCTGGTTGCCAGAAGTGACCTATCTGGGCCATGTAATCTCTGGCAAGGGCATTGCTGTCAATCCCGAGCGAGTTCAAGCTGTCCTTGACTGGACTCCACCTGAAACGGTCAAGCAAGTTCGGAGTTTTCTTGGTTTAGCGAGCTATTGCCGCCGCTTCGTCGAGAATTTCTCCAAGGTTGCTAAGCCTCTAACTGAACTCCTCAAGAAAGATAAAAAGTTCGAGTGGACCCCACAGTGCGAGTTCAGCTTTCAGGAACTGAAAAGACGCCTGACATCTGCTCCCGTACTGGTACCACCAGATTTCTCTAAGGACTTTGTTATCTATTGCGACGCCTCGCGACAAGGACTAGGTTGCATACTCATGCAAGATCGTCATGTGATTGCCTACGCATCTCGACAGCTGCGTCCACATGAGGATAATTATCCCACACATGATCTAGAGCTTGCAGCAGTAGTCCATGCACTCAAAACCTGGCGACATTACCTTCTGGGTAATCGTTGCGAAATTTACACTGATCACCAAAGTTTGAAATATATCTTCACCCAACCGGACTTGAATCTCAGGCAAAGACGTTGGGTCGAGTTGATCTCGGATTACGACTTAGGAATAACTTACACCCCAGGCAAAGCCAATGTCATGGCTGATGCACTAAGTCGTAAATCTTATTGTAACAACTTGATGTTACAACAAGGTTAACCACTTCTCCACGAGGAATTTCGTAAGCTTAACCTTCACATTGTTCCTCGAGGATTCCTTTCCACCCTGGTGGCGAAACCTAACCTTACGGATCAGATCATCAAGGCACAAACGGTGGATCCGGGAATTTCCCGTATCAAGAGAAACATCAAGAAGGGAGTTGCAGATTGTTTCTCCATTGATGATCAAGGTGTTGTGTTCTTCGGAAACCGTCTAGTGGTTCCCAAGGTACGCAACTTGAGGCGATTGATCCTTAAGGAAGCTCATGAATCCCCTCTCACCATTCATCCCGGTAGTACTAAGATGTATCAAGACCTACGCCAGAGGTTTTGGTGGACCAGGATGAAGAGAGAAATCGCTCAATACATTGCAACTTGCGACGTCTGTCGTCGTGTTAAAGCAGAGCATCAACGGCTTGCTGGCACCCTTCAGCCCTTGGATATTCCTGAATGGAAATGGGATAAAATCGGTATGGATTTCATCACCGGGTTTCCCAGGACCAAAAGAGGGAATAATGCTATCTTCGTTGTTGTCGATCGTCTCTCCAAAGTAGCCCACTTCTTACCTGTTCGCGAGAGTATAACCGCTAGCCAGCTAGCTGATCTGTACATCTCTCGAATAGTGTCTCTTCATGGTGTTCCATTAGAAATTAATTCAGACCGTGGAAGTCTTTTCACCTCTCGATTTTGGGAAAGTTTCCAAAATGCTATGGGGACTCGTCTCTCCTTTAGCACCGCCTTCCATCCGCAATCAAGTGGTCAAGTGGAACGAGTCAATCAAATTCTGGAGGATATGCTCCGAGCTTCTGTCATCTCTTTCGGTATGAATTGGGAGAAGTGCCTACCATTCGCCGAGTTCGCTTATAACAATAGTTATCAAGCTAGCTTGGGCAAAGCTCCTTTCGAAGTTCTTTATGGACGAAAATGTCGAACGCCTCTTAACTGGTCAGAAACCGGCGAGAGACAACTCTTTGGCCCGGACATGATCCAGGATGCAGAAGAGCAGGTTCGCATTATTCGTGAGAAGTTGAAAACCGCCCAGTCTCGACAAAAGAGTCAGTATGACCGCAAGCATAAGCCCATGGCTTATGAAGTCGGCGAGATGGCTTATCTTCGGGTTACACCTTTAAAGGGAACCCATCGATTCGGTATCAAAGGCAAATTGGCTCCTCGCTACATTGGACCCTTTCGCATTCTTGCCAAACAAGGGGAAGTTGCCTACCAACTGGAACTACCTCCGCATCTCTCCAGAGTTCATGATGTCTTCCATGTTTCTCAACTCAGGCGTTGCTTCGCGGATCCTATCCGTGGAGTGGACCACGAAACGCTTGATCTCCAAGATAACCTCACCTATCGGGAATACCCCGTTCGTATCCTTGATCAAGCCGAGCGTACCACTCGACGCCACAATATCAAGTTTCTCAAGGTTCAATGGTCACACCATTCCGAGCAAGAGGCTACATGGGAAAGGGAGGATCGTCTTCGACTTGAGTATCCCGCCTTCTTTCCGGAGGAACCTAAATCTCGGGACGAGATTCTTTTGAGTGGGGGTGAGTTGTCACATCCCTAGCTAGGCCATGCATTAGAGTGTGCATCATGTTTAAATTCTATTAATTCTGAAATGGGAAATGCCAGAACTCCCAACACACACTTCCCCCCCCCCTGGAAATAACTAGGGTTTACTAAAATCTTTTTCAATGAACCTGAAATGCCCTTCTAAAATGTTCACCCTCTTTGTCTTGGATTAAACCCCCTGGAAAAAATAGTGCACATTTTTCTAGGTCAACAGAAGGTTATTGATTTAACATATAAGTATTTGAATTTGGGCATTTAAAATTTATAAAAATATTTTAAATGTTCAAATATTCTCAAACAGAAATGTTTCATGTTGTCTATATTTTAAATAGCAAGCATGTGCAGTTTGTGAAATTTTGGAGGAGCCTAAGTACTTTAAATAATTCCACAAAGTTACAAAAGAAATAGAAAAAGAAACAAAAATCAGAAAAGGACTTACCTGGCCAAACCCCCCAGCCGGCCCACCTGGCGGCCCAGCACTGTGCTGGCCCGAGCCAGCCAGCTGCTTCGTCCCCGCCAGGCAGGCAGGGTGGTGACGCCGACGAGCGCAAGCTCGCCACGACGCCACCTGCTCGCCGCTTCGCCGCCCCGCTGTCCTGGACGGCCTCCACGTCGTGCCCCCGACGCCCTGGACACGTCCATTTCCCCCTTGTCTCTCTCCCTCGCTCTCCCCCGCCATGGCCGACGCCATCGTCGCCGCTCCGCCGCCGTAGCCATAGCTGCCGTCGTCCCCGTGCCACCCGACCGTGTCCACGAGCTCCGCCACCTTCTTCTCCTTCGATCAAGACGAGCCCCGAGCGCTCGCGTGCCCCGAAGCCACCGCACCGACCCCGCCTGAGTCCACCGTCGCCGGAGATCCCCTTCAACGCCGTCGCCACACCAGCTCGTCCCCGACCACGCCGTCTGGCTCTGCGAGTTCGCTGTGAGCATAGCCACCTCCCCATCCTCTCCTTTCCTCCTCTCGTGCACCACAGCGACTGCACGCAGTTCAACCGCACGCGCCGCCGCGGAGCTCGTCGCCGACGAGGCTCCGGCCACCCAACGGCCGCGCCACCCTGTCCACTAGCCTCACCGCACACCCAGGGCCCCAACGCACTACCGCACGCGCCTCGCCGTGCCCCGCAGCCCCGGTTCCACCTTCGCCCGAGCCCCGGCGCCGCCAAACTCGTCGCCGGCGCCAACTCCGGCCACCCCGACCCCAACCAACTCCACCAAGAGTTGCGGGTCAGCTCCCGCATCACGTAGACGTGCTCCGCCGTCGATTTGGTCGCCGGAGCACGAATCTGCACTTCCTCCGCCGCGTCTGGACGTCGCCGGCGGCTCAACGCCGGCGGAGTTGACCCGTTGACCCCCTGGGTCTATGACATGTGGGCCCCGCCCGCTAACTAATCCAGAATTAGGATTAAACTAATCTGTTTAATCTAATAACCTTGACACGCGGGACCCACGCGTCAGGTTTGACCTGGACCAGGTCTGTTGACCTGCTGAGGTCAGCATGACCTCATGCTGACGCAATAAGTAATTACTGGATTTATTTTTTTTATACAGGAAAATCCAGAAAATAGCTCAAACTTCAAAAATTCATAGAAAGTTATCTATAACTCCAAATGCAAAGTTTTATATATGAAAAATTATCAGAAAAATCCAACCTATCCATTGGTACTGGTTTCATGCATGTTAAAACAAGTTAAACCCACTGTCTAGGCATTATAAGATATTGCACTAATATGATCTTATAAATGCACCACCATTTGAATCTTTGGTTCAAATGGGGTCATTCCCTTCTGGTTTAACTTGCACAAGACCAGGACACATTCATATTGCCATGTCATTGCATGCATCATATTGTTGCATATCGTCATGTATTGATTGTGTTGCAATGTGTTCATCGTGGTAGGTTCTGCCTCCGAGGATATCTCCGAGTATCCAACTGAAGGGCAGTATCCCACGACCACTCCATCAGGCAAGCAAACCATTGATCATTCCGATACAACCCATGTTCTCGCTTCTGCTCTCGTTTACTGCATTAAGACAACGCGTTTCAAACTGCTGTGTGTCGCGGTAGTTGAACCCACTTCCTTTGCATGACCTGTCATTGCCACAGTAACTAGATGAAACCCACTAGCATGTGTAGGAGTTGATTGAGCCAATACATGTGTATGTGTGTTCCTACCATGCTATGCTTGCTATGCTTAGAGTTGTGTCAGGTCTGGCTCATCGGGATGATGATCCGGAGTGAAATGTTGTATCGTTGTCAATAGTGTGGAAGTGTTGAACACGACTTGGTAAAGGAATCGATGAAAGGCCATGTAGGAGTACATGGTGGGTTGTTTCATTGAGGCCGTCCTTAAGAACTGAGATCTGTGTGTGTGATTTAAGGCTCAGCTACTACCACGCATTGGGCCCGAAACCAATGGACCCTCTCGGCTTCTTGATCACGCTTGTCCTCTGTCCAGGAGTTGCAAAGTAGTTTCTGGTGTTTGTAGTATGCTGGGGGCCGCACGCAGCGCTGACCATCGGGGTGGGCTGTGTTGCGGTAGGAACGTGGCACGGTGTACCGACTCGCCCGTTTGGTGTCTCGGGAACCCTGTTCACATCGTTCGGGGCCGTTAGTGGAAACCTCGGCCGGACTCCCTGCGGATGGAACCCGAATAGGCGATAAACCTGGACTAGAGACTTGAGTGTTTAGGTAGGCCGTGGCCGACACCCTCGTTGGGCTTCCGCTTGAAGGTTGCCGAGTACATGTCGTGTAAACGGCGATAAGTGGTGAGAGCGTGTGTGAAGAAGTACACCCCTGCAGGGTATAAATCTATTCGAATAGCCGCGTCCGCGGTAAAGGACTACTTGGTCACCTATACAGTTCATAGATAAGTTAAATGGATACTACTAAAAATCTCAAGATAAGTGTGAGTACCGCGGATGGCCCTCTCGTAGGATGTCGAGAGAGGATCCACGGTGGAGTATTGTGTTGGTGTTAGTGGACTCGTGTGCGACAAATGTTTTACAAGTGGTGTCTTTCGTAGGATAGCCTAGCCAAGAGTCAAAGCTGGCTTGCTGCAATAACCCCACTACCTTCTTGAGAATGTGCATGTATAGTAGGTTCCTGTTGTAAGACTTGCTGAGTACTTCTGTACTCATGTTGCTTTAATCATGTTTTTCAGACGACTGCACCAACCCCTCTGATGGGTTCTATGTAGACCTCGACGTTGACGAGTGACTTATCACCCAGGTGGTGATCCAAGACTTGTGAAGGGTCGTTGTAGATAGACAGGCTTCGTCAAGCCTTCTTTCTTTCTAGTGTCTGTACTCAGACTACTTTGCTTCCGCATGTGCTTGTATGTTTGTATGACTTGAGTGTTGGGTCATGTGACCCCTATCTGTATGGATGATATGTATGGCTCCTCGGAGCCTTCTAAATAAAGTACTTGAGTCGTAGAGTACTGTTGTGTTGCCATGTTGTATTTACTCATATCGGGCATATTGTGTGTATGATTGAAATGCTTGGTATGAGTGGGATCCGACTATCTAGTTGTTTATCCTTGGCAGCCTTTCATATGGGGAAACGTAAGTCTTGTGCTTCTGAGCGATAGTAGTCCGCTACAGCCCGGTTCACCGGAGTCCTGCTAGCCCAGCACTACTGCTTGGACACTTGACTGGCCGGCATGTGTTTCACGTCGTTCCTATGTCTGTCCCTTCGGGGAAATGTCACGCGCTGATATTCGGAGTCCTGCCTAGCCTGCTACAGCCCGGGTTACCGGAGTCCTGTTAGCCCAGTGCTACAGCTCGAGTAGATACGTTGATGACCGACATGTTCGATGTGATTCATGTATGCCTGTCCTCATAGGCTAGCGCCGCTTTGGGTTCACGACTAGCCATGTAGGCCCGGGTTCTCTGTCATATGGATGCTAGCGACATTATCACATACGTGAGCCAAAAGGCGCAAACGGTCCCGGGCCAGGTAAGGTGGCACCCGTGGGAGTACCGTGCGTGAGGCCGCAAAGTGATATGATGTGTTACATGCTGGATCGATGTGACCTTGAATCGGGGTCCTGACACTAAACAAAATTCCTTGCAAACCTCTAGGAGTTTGACCCGATACATGCTCATCCAGAAAATACCCAAGGGGATGCAGTCTCATTCTCATGCATGCGCATCAAGGACCTTACGCAGAATCGTCATAGGGAGAGACATAGCCAGGCAACCACATAATCATGTATATCTCTTGAATCCCACCTCTGGTTTTCAGCAGATTAACAAAATAGACCATTGGATGAGCCATCTTCAAAAGAAATGCATGAGAAAGATAATTGTATTGTTTCATTTAACTGACAAAGGTCAAAGCCAACTCCAGTCTATATCATATTGATATAGCAGATACAAAATTTAGATGCTTACATGAAGTATGGCTCAGGAATGCATGTTCTACACAGAGTTTAACCAAGACTTGGCAGTATATATACATACATACATATATATATATATATATATATATATATATATATATATATATATATATATATATATAATGTTACTATTCATCACCCAGGGGGTAGAATAAGTTATTCTTCACCCGAGGTAATCTTATGATCACTTCATAATTAAATTACATTTAGAATTCAAATAGTTACATTGCTATTGATTCACTACGTAAAATTTGGCATAAGAAACTAGAAATATAGGTCATAAGACAAGAAAATTTGCAGTTTATGTATATTTTACACTATGTTTTTACGTTTGTAATTTTGCATAACATAAAATATTTTTTACAACAATTATATATTTTCTTACGGTCTCTTTTTACGTCGGAAATAAGACAAAACTTACGGAACATAAAATTACGGTGTATTTATGGTAAAACAGAGGGGATGAAGAATAATTATTCCTCACCCAGAGTGACGAATAGTCAATCCATATATACATAAGAAAATTGACATATAGAGCAAACAGAGTGCTATCCTCTGTTAGGAGGATTGTAGTTATCAAGACCATGGCACCGCTAACAAACACTAAGTATAGCATATGTTCGTGTTAAAGCTCCAATATTAGGTCACAAAGCTAATGATAAGCTTGGCAAAAATTCCAGCAGAGGCACATACGATTTAGACCAAGCATGGTGAATGGCAACTCAATGACTGAATGAGATGGCATGATACATTGAAAGGAAGCATTAGACAGTTTGTGGTTTGCACATTTGTACTCTTTGCATGCAGTGCAATGAGACGAATGCAGTTTAACAATACTTCATGCCTTCTTGGACAAACAGAATTATGAACTGCATTCTCAAGGGCGAAGAGAATGTGGCGATTAAAGATTTCCTGACCTACTGGACGTGAAGCTAAGTTATCAGGGTTCATGTGGCTGTGAAAACATTGTACTATCTTGTTGCAGGCCTCATGTGTTGATTAATGTGTGTGACTCATATGCAGTCTGAATACCTTTGCCCCCTATTATTACTATAAGACAAACACAACCCTTAACACTTCTCTCAAGAAGCAAAGTTTAACTGGGGCAGCGGACATGCAGACAAAGAAATCCAATAAGGGCAAGAAAAAATGTATCTCCATCTATCTCATCCATCGCTCATCTAGTATGTAAGCCTTACTGTTTCCACTTTGTATATGAATTCAACATCATGGGCATATATTGTTCTAGTCCCCTTACACATATTACTTTCTAGGGCTATAATGCTTCCCTAAAAATTGTATTTCCAACACAAGATTCTTGTGGACACCAAAAATCATTAGCTACCGCTGTTTGGTGGACCTATAGGTCCTGAAACATAACTCCTATGATGTTGTACTGTTGGCATATCAGCTTGACAAGCTATCTAAGCTCTAAAATGTTAATGAAAAAAGGTACATAAAAGCCAGAATTATGTGATGTATAAATTAGAGGGTAAGTTGTCATTCTAGAGTTTGTAATTCAATGTTAGAAGAATGATATATGTTGTTCCAAAAATGTAACTGATGATTCGGGACAAAACTGCTGTACCTAACTACTAAATGATTTAATAGTTAGACAATACATACTAACCTAATAACATCCAGGAGGACATAATTTTTCTTGATGTCCTTCCAAACCATGATAAGTACGGTACCTACAATGAGAAGGCGATCCAATGAATATCGAATAATATGGTACCTACAGCCGTGTAATCACAATGTAGGTACCTACCAGCCGTGTAATCATAGTTTTCATATTTGTCACTTGTGGCTTCTATGTAACTCTGAGGACACAACACTCAGCTTGTAAAAAACACGAAGGCGAGCACGGCATCGATAAATATGAAAGGTCCCAAGTGTGCCCGTGACATGCCACCACCTCCACACGAGATGCTGCTTCCTAAGAAGCGTCTTGCAAAATTGGTTGAGTTCGGCGTCAAGTGAGTATCCAATAAATGCATCCCACATTTGTTCTGGACTCGGGCTGCAAAGAAGGGCTTATGTTACAATTCTAACTAGTAGTATTATTTTGAAAATATCCTAATTATGTGATGTGCTTTGCATGGAAAAGGTTACAACAGATGGAACCAAGCCTGGGACATTGGGCATGGGGAAAATTAATTTTGTAGTTTATTACAACATATGTCATTTATACTAAACTTTTGTACTTATATGTAAATTATTTTTTCTTATGCTACAATCTTAGTAATTAATAACCCTTTGTAAACTAATATATGATGTTTTAGAGACTTGACATAATTTACTTAGTTGACATAGTTATCAATTGTAGTATTCTTTGCTATGCATTTTTGGTATATACCACTGAAAAGAACTTGCGTTGCGATAACTTTTAATTATATTTTGTAAAAAAGTCTCAAATTATTTTTTGACAATTGCATAAAGTATATAACATGATTGTGTGTGTGTGTGCTCGCGTCCGTGTTTTTCATTATTTTATATTTCTGTATTCTTAAATATCATGGTATAAATCTTTGAAGTGAATGATCAAGCAAATATCTAAATAAAACTTTCTAGTATATAATTATACAATCATAATACTAAAACTTCTAGAGTGTAAATTGAACCATTTTCCCTTTGATTTTGCATTTTATTTTTTGACAGGCCTGACGCAGTGGTGAGGTACTGGTCACTTGTGGCAAGAGGCACTGGGTTCAGTGTGACCTCTCTGCATTGCACTATGTAGGTGCAGGGCTTGCCTCCTATAATCCTTCTCGGGCCCTCCTTTTTTTACTTGTTTTATGCCTTATTCACCCCACACCTTGAAAATTTGTATAAGTTAGATTCAAACATAGGTGAGAGTTAATCCATTCTCATTATTTGCTTGAGTTGTAAAGAAAAGACCGACTCCTAGTCATCTCTGCACCGGCTATATTTTTTACCAGACTATCTGTGAATCTTAGACTTAATCTTTCCCTAATAATAAAGCACGGATTGACTCCGTGGGTTCACCGTCACAATATGCTTTTTCCTGTGATTTTACACTTTCAATCTGAATTTAAAACATATTCAAGGTGGTACTAAATTTTTTTGCTTTATCTATTTCGCTGCGTCTGATTTTTGTTTTCCCGTACGTGGCTGATTTGCTAAACTGGGTCTCAGCTGGGCCTACATCCACCCCGAAGAGAAAAAAACCACGTCGTCGTCTGTCTCTGCCAATCTGCCACTGCTTTTCCCTCTCTTACGATCTCTCTCACCCCCTGTCGCATAATCCCACATCACTACTTTACAGTTAATTTCATCGATTCATATACGCGCGCCTTGGTGATTCAACAAGAGGCAACGGAAAACCCGTCAAAAAAAGAGGCAGCGGAAATCAAGGGAGGAACGAACCGAACCCAGTGGAGGGACAGAGCAGGCTCGGGTTGGAAGCGCACCTCTGCAAACGGGGCGCTGATATGGTGCCGGGCGTGGCCGAGCCGTGCGGCGGCGCCACGGGCAGACGACGATGCCATGGACAGAGGTAGCAGGAGCTGCGTGGCCGGACAGAGAATGAGAGGAGGAGGAGAGTGGAGGTCGAAGGGGCAGCGACTTCGCCGGAGTGACGAACGCGCGCGAAGCTGGCTGCGAGCGCGGCGGGATTGAGAGGTGCTGGCCCCTCTGTGCATGTGACCGGCCGCTGGGAGGGGGTCGTGGGAGGCAGAGGGGGACATCGGGCTAGGGGTTAGAAAGTAGTGGGGTGACTGGGCCTTTAGGGGTTAGGTGGGCTTCCTGTGAGGTTAGTCAGGCCCCCACCAAGTGGCTAGCTGGTCGGTAACACCATCCCTCAAAAATATACGGGGTTAATTCAAATTACGTGGTTGGATTGCTAGAGTACTAATTTGCACCTTCTCATTTTTTCCCACAGTTTAATTAGTAAAACATCTAAAAAATGTCAGTGGATTAAAATTTAATAACTTAACTTTATATTCATAGTAAATAATACTGATACAAGTAATTACACATTAATTCAATTATATATATAACACATTAATTAAATTATATATTATATAAATATAATTTGTCAATCGTGCAATGATTTGTTTCTTTGTTCGGGAAAAGTATTAACATTGACAAATGTCCATAATTTCTTAAGGTTTTTTATGGGGTTTCTCAAGGGTTTTCAATACACATCCATAGACCAAAAGGATGTGGTTTTTAAAACAATATCAAAATGATTTTGTTAGCCAGACAAAATAATTACACAATATTGAAGGTTGTAAATTTTGATGGTATGCACTATGAATTACCTATGTGGTATTTATTAATTTTGGAATGAAGTTATGTGGAAAAACACACTCTACTCATTTCTATCAGTATTTGTGTTGCTCGCGTGCATTGTCTCGCGCACGTCGACCATTGTAGATGAGAGTAGAAAGGAGATTAAGAGGTGTGACATAGATGGGCATCGTGTTAAAAAAGAGGGTGTGGACCTACGGAGGCCTTGACCCATACTTTTTGGAATACAGACGTGCAATTCTTTTACTCTTCCATTGCAACGCACGAGCATTTTTGCTATCTATCCCTAATAATAAAGCACGGATTGACTCGGTGGGTTCACCATCACAATACGCTTTCTCCTGTGAATTTACGCTTTTAGTTTGAAATTTAAAACATATATGTGAGGTGGTACTAATTCGGGGAACCACGTCGCAACGGCGGGATTGAGAGGCGCTGGCCCCTCTGTGCATGTGACCGGCCGCTGGGAGGGGATCGTGGGAGGCTGAGGGGGACATCGGGCTAGGGGTTAGAAAGTAGTGGGGTGACTGGGCCTTTAGGGGTTAGGTGGGCTTCCTGTGAGGTTAGTCAGGCCCCCACCAAGTGGCTAGCTGGTCGGTAACACCATCCCTCAAAAATATACGGGGTTAATTCAAATTACGTGGTTGGATTGCTAGAGTACTAATTTGCACCTTCTCATTTTTTTCCCACAGTTTAATTAGTAAAACATCTATAAAATGTCAGTGGATTAAAATTTAATAACTTAACTTTATATTCATAGTAAATAATACTGATACAAGTAATTACACATTAATTCAATTATATATATAACACATTAATTAAATTATATATTATATAAATATAATTTGTCAATCGTGCAATGATTTGTTTCTTTGTTCGGGAAAAGTATTAACATTGACAAATGTCCATAATTTCTTAAGGTTTTTTATGGGATTTCTCAAGGGTTTTCAATACACATCCATAGACCAAAAGGATGTGGTTTTTAAAACAATATCAAAATGATTTTGTTAGGCAGACAAAATAATTACACAATATTGAAGTTTGTAAATTTTGATGGTATGCACTATGAATTACCTATGTGGTATTTATTAATTTTGGAATGAAGTTATGTGGAAAAACACACTCTACTCATTTCTATCAGTATTTGTGTTGTTCACGTGCATTGTCTCGCGCACGTCGACCACTGTAGATGAGAGCAGAAAGGAGATTAAGAGGTGTGACATAGATGGGCATCGTGTTAAAAAAGAGGGTGTGGACCTACGGAGGCCTTGACCCATACTTTTTGGAATACAGACGTGCAATTCTTTTTCTCTTCCGTTGCAACGCACGAGCATTTTTGCTATCTATCCCTAATAATGAAGCACGGATTGACTCCGTGGGTTCACCGTCACAATACGCTTTCTCCTATGGATTTATGCTTTTAGTTTGAAATTTAAAACATATATGTGAGGTGGTACTAATTCGGGGAACCACGTCGCAAAATTTTCGTACGTACATGATCTGTCATCCGCACTACTACCTGGGCCTGGACCTGAAGCGTTGCCACTTGGGCCTCAGACTCAACCCGCAGACCATATAGGAATCAGCCCCGAAGAGAAAGAAAAAACCACGCCGTTGTGTGTCACTGCCAATCTGCCGCTGCTTTTCCCTCTCTTGTTGATCTCTCTCGCCCCTCGTCGCATAATCCCACATCGCTACTTTACAGTTAATGTCATCGATTCATATACGTGCGCCTTGGTGATTCATATATGTGGCACGTTAGTCGGCATGCAGTGATTCTCTCTAAATTTGATGAGTGCATGAGACCGACGGAGTTAAGATTTGACAAGCTTCAGCTGTGGGCTAGGGTTCCAAACCTTCCCTTCAACCTACAGAACGAAACCTGGGGCCTGGCAATAGCAAGACAGATAGACAAGACTGTGACCTCGATACAGTTTGATCCTGTAGGAGGTTTTCTGAGAGCAAGGGTGACAATTGATGTTAACAAACCACTTAGAAGATGGATTCTCATTGATTCAGCAAGAAGGAAGAGCAGGGACTGGTATGATATACAGTACGAATAGGTCCCAAATTTTTGCTTTTCGTGTGATCGTCTAAAGAGCCACAACACTCATCTACCAAGCAGAAAGATGCTAACTCCTCAGGCAGCAGAACCGAGGGCAATGCTGAGGTCAACTCTTCGATGAAAAACAAAGGAAAACACAATAAGCGGAAGGGTGGTCCTCAAGCTAATATGGTTTATCGTAGAGTGGATCTACCGGTACTTCCGAGCATCGAAACTAATGCCAACCTTGATGATGCAAATACCGGGGCTGCCACTACTGATATGGTTGTTTTCAAAGCAAAGAAAGGTGAGAATTCGAGTGATCCAGGTAGAGGTGGCGAGTCTTCAACAACTGAACCTATCCCAAAGAAGAAGAAACCGACCCCTACAACATCTGAAAATTCGGCAGCGGCTGTAGGACAGCCCTGCCAAGCGCAATGAGATGTTTAAGTTGGAACTGCCGGGGGCTTGGGAACCCCGAGGCAGTTCGTGAGCTTCGCAATGTCATGAAGCAAGAAGGGGCTGCCCTACTTTTTGTGATGGAAACAAAAATAAGGGCGAAGAGGGTGGAGAGCTTACAGAATACTCTTGGTTTTGTGGGTTGTTTCGCGGTGGATAGTGTGGGACTCAGTGGTGGAATCAGGCTATTTTGGTCAAGAGATGTTATAGTTGAGTTACGAAATTTCAGTTATGGCCATATCGATGTGATAGTCCAGAAGGCTGATCAGACCTCCCTGGCTTGGAGGTTTACGGGGTTCTATGGTGAGGACCGACATCATAGTTGGAGATGTTTACGTAACCTGCATGCAGTTCAACACCAGGCCTGGCTTTTCTTGGGAGATTTCAACGAGACTCTATATGGTTCATAACACTTCAGCAGAGCGGACAGACCTGAGTGGAAAATGCGGGCTTTTCGAGAAGCACTTGACGATTGCTCCCTGCAAGACCTAGGTTGGACAGGGGTGCCATATACATGGGATAACAAACAGATGGGTGACTCTAATGTAAAAGCCCGTCCGGACAGGGGTGTCGCAAATGAGGCGTTCCTGCAAATGTTTGATCTTACTAGAGTGAGACATATATGCTCGGTGGAATCGGATCATTGCTTTGTCTTGGTTGAGGGAAGAGAATCACAGCACAAAACAGGACCTAGACAATTTCGGTACGAGGATGTGTGGCAGTCCCATGCGTACTATGATAGAGTTGTTGCTGAAGCTTCGAAAAGAAATCACAGTGGTCATGGGCTTGCAGCGATCATGGACACTTTGCAGAAACTCCAGGGTGAACTTGGGGGATGGAGTGCCCGAGAATTTGGTTGCTTCGCCAAGACGGTTCGAAAGCTGCAACAGAAACTGGAGCAGCTAAGGCACCGATCCATTGGCAGAGGCGCTTCTAACGAGGAGAAAGCAATTGTGCTTAAACTGCGGGAGGCTCTAAGACAGCAAGAAATATGGATGCGGCAACGTTCTCGTGTTCCATGGCTTAGACAAGGCGACCGCAACACCGCTTACTTCCAGGCGCAAGCGGCGCAACGGAAGAGAATGAACCGTATTGAGGGTCTTCAGCGCGCGGATGGCTCCGTCTGTGCGAACGAGGAAGAGGATAGAGTGGAAGTTCAGTCTTTTTACCAGTCGTTGTACACCTCGCAAGGGTATAATGACATGGCTGAGTTGCTCCAGTTTGTACCAGCTCGTGTAACACCAGAAATGAATCAACTCCTTGATAAACCGTTTGAGGCCGAGGAGTTGAAGACGGCGTTGTTCCAAATGGCTTCGTCCAAAGCTCCTGGAGTCGATGGTTTCACGGCTGGGTTTTTTCAAAGGCATTGGGATCTTGTTAAGATGGATCTGGTGCCGGCGATACTTAGTTTTATTAATGGTGGAGAACTACCTCTAGGTTTTAATGATACTTCCATTACTCTCATACCAAAGGTACGCCATCCACAGTCTATAACACAGTACAGGCCCATCCCTTTGTGTCCAGTGTCGTACAAAATTGCTTCCAAAATGATTACTAACCGATTCAAAGAGTTGATGGAAACAGTGGTGGGAGATGAACAAAGCGCTTTCGTCCTCGGGCGTCTGATCACGGACAATGTCCTTGTGGCCTTTGAGAGTATCCACTCCATGAAAAGGCGGAAGAAGGGGAAGAATTACTCTTGTGCGGTCAAACTAGATATGATGAAAGCCTACGATAGGGTTGAGTGGCATTATTTGCAGGCCATTATGTTGAAGTTTGGCTTCAGTCAATCTTTTGTGAGTTTGGTTATGAAATGCGTCTCGTCCGTCAGGTTCACAGTCAGAGTGAATGGAGAGCTCCTACCATAGTGCTCAAAGACTGAACAGGATTCTGCATATTTATGGCGAATGTTCAGGTCAAGCAGTAAACCGAGACAAAAGTGCAGTTTTCTTCTCCCCAAACACGCCAACGGATAGGAGGCAGGAGGTGAAAACAGTTTTGGGTACCCAGGTTGAGGCTTTCAGCAACAGATATCTTGGTCTTCCGACGGCGGTGGGGAGAATTACCAGTGGCACTTTCGATCATATTGGCGAAAGACCGAGGAGTAAGATGGGTGGATACGCCGAGCGGTTGATGGCTTGTGTTGGGCGTGAGACTCTAATTAAATCCAATATTCAGGCGATACCAACATTCAGTATGAGTTGCTTCCTTTTGACGAAAAAGGTTTGCAAAAGCTTACGGTCATCGATGGCAAAATTTTGGTGGAGTGGCTCCCTTGACAGAAGATCTCTGCATTGGTTGTCATGGGATAAACTCGCTTCTCCTAAGGCCCGTGGTGGCATGGGCTTTCGTGATCTACATCTCTTGAATGTGGCTTTGTTGGGGAAACATGGTTGGAGATTCATAACTAATCCCAACTCACTTTGTGCAGGAGTCATGAAAGGACGTTATTTTCCTGACTGTGACTTTATGGAGGCCACCATACCGCACTCTACTTCAGCAATATGGCATGCTATTGTGGCCGGAAGAGAAGCTCTTGAGTTGGGCTTGATCAAAAGAATTGGTGACGGGACGACTATTTCCATTTGGAATGACAAGTGGATACCGGGCACCCCTCGCTTACTCCTAGGGTGATGCCAGGAGGAACAACGTTGGGATTTTTCAATCAGCTCATAGATACGGAAAATTAGACTTGGCGATCTCAGCTAGTTCGTGATGTTTTTATCTCACCCGATGCGGATGCAATCTTAAATATTCCTCTACGCAACGGGGGGGAGAGGATTTTCGTGCGTGGGCTCATGAAGGCAATGGCATCTATTCTGTTAAATCAGCTTACCGTGTTCTAGTGAATCAAAAAGAGCGTGTCGCTCTAGATGAAGGGACGGTAACAAATACCTCACAGACCGATGAACAGATGTGTAAGTTGTTGTGGAAGCTCAAAGTATTGCCGAAGGTTCGTGTATTTTGGTGGAGAGTGGTGAGGGGCATTCTTCCCGATGAAAGCACACTAAAACATCGGCATATACGACCCATAAGCAGATGCAACGTCTGCCTTGCGATGGATGAGGATTTGATGCATGCTTTAGTGCATTGCTCCCATGCCAAGTTGTTCTGGGAACAAGCACATGCATTATTTGGTGTGAGAAGACCAAGACTACACCCAGATACATGGTCTAGAGATATGATTTGTGATAGTCAGTTCACAAAGGTGGAGAGGGCGCAAATGATCTCCGTCATGTGGGCAATTTGGCATTCCAGAAACAGAATCACACATGATGGAGAGAAGCTTGACCCTCTTGCTACAGTGAGACGCATTAGAGAAGACTTAGCGGTCCTTGATATTCCTTCTTCACATGCCTCAATCCTTCCTGGACATGGGTAGGCCGCCTGAAGGGGAGGTTGTGAAAATTAATACTGATGCGGCTATTAACATGGATTCGAACAAGGCGGGAGCAGGAGGTGTGGCACGTTCAGCCTCGGCTTTGTTGGGAGCCTGGAGTAAACCCCATGATGGGGTGACGAATCCATTCATCGGTGAGGCCCTGGCGCTCCGTGACGGTGTCATCTTTGCAAGCTTCCGAGGTTTCTCACATGTGATAATGGAGACAGACTGCCTAGAGGTTGTGAACCTTTGGACCACTCGCCACAATAGTCTTTCTATAGTGGCACCTTTATTCTTAGAGATAGAAGAGCTAGCTACCCATTTTATTTCTTTTGCTGTTCAACATGTAAGTAGATCTGCCAACGTACCGGCCCATCTTTGTGCACAGCATGGTTGCTCGTTGATGGTGACCGAGAGTTGGACAGGTTCTAGACCTTCCTTCCTACTCACCAGCCTCTTGGCTGATGATGTTAGAAGTTCTTTTGTTGAATAAAAAGCTCTCTATTCGAACGCAAAAAAACGGAAATCAAGGGAGGAACGAACCGAACCGAACCGAACCCAGAGGAGAGACAAACCAGGCTTGGGGTGGCAGTGCACCTCGGCGGCGGTGCCATGGCCTGCTGGCCAGATGGAAAGGAGACGGACGGGGCGCCGGTGTGGTGCCGGACGGGGCCGAGCCATGCAGCGGCGCCACGAGCAGAGGCAGCCGGAGCTGCGCAGCCGGACAGAGAACTAGAGGAGGAGGAGAATGGAGCTCGGAGGAGGAACAACGACGCCATGGGCAGAGGCAGCAGGATCTGCGTGGCCGGGCAAAGAATGAGAGGAGGGGGAGAGTGGAGGTTGGATGGGCAGCGGCCTCGACGGAGTGACGAATGCGCGCGGAACTGGCTACGAGCGCGGCGGGATCGAGAGGCGCTGGCCCCTCTGTGCGTGTGTGACGGCGCCGGGAGGGGATCGTGGGTTAGGTGGGCTTCCTGTGAGGTTAGTCTCAGGCCCCCAAGTGGCTAGCTGGGTCGGTGACACCATCCCTCAAAAATATACTGGATCAATTCAAATTACGTGGTTGGACTTTCTTATTTCAACTATCTCCATCCTAAAGTACCTTCTTATTTCAACTAACCCTGAAAAAACCTTCTTATTTCAAGTTCCCTTTTTATTGAGTTGAACTTTGCCAGGAGCATTTTTTCGAAAATCTATGTCCTTTTTTCTATTATATTTTCCACCGAGTCAAAGATCCTTGAATGATATATATATTGCATGGTCTGTTCAAGTTGCTTTGTATTTCCCTCTAACGTCACTGTAGAGTGTACGTACATGTATGGTGTTGATGAAAAAAAATAACGTTTTGGATTAGTATATTTACTTAATTCTCAAGAGCTAAATGAGAATATGTTCATAAAAACACTTAATTTAAGCAGGCTACAGAGTTCAGCAGGCTTGATCTACCTTCGGCTAGAAAAAAAATAACCACATAATTTTGGTTCAAATCCCGACTCTTCGCTCCGGAGCGCGACGTGCATGATCAATCCATCTAAGCCAAATAGGAGAACACAAAGTACCGTCCAATTTCCAAAAAGAATAAACCACGAAGATATTACAACTCAATAAGTTAGATAGCAGTTTTAACTGAGAAGTCTAGGTATTTCTCAGAAAAGATACAACAGCAAAAATTATCTCGCTCTCCACAACAACCGCACTGTGCTGGCCGCACATGAAAAAATGAGAATAAAAAAAGACCCGTAGATATATAAAGTGGCAAAAAAGGACCCATGAAGTAAGTTCTGCCACATTTATCGTCCGATGCAACGCACGGGCATTTGTACTAGATTGAGAGGAAAAAACATTGATAACCACGCATGCACAACTCTGAAAAACCTCGCGGGAAAAAGCAACATTTTTCTCATCTTATGTTGACCGATTGTCACTAGTAGAAAAAGGGTCCAATGTGAAGCACATTAGTGCCGATTTGTAATTGAACCGGCAACAATGTGCTCAATAGTGCCGGTTCGTGGCGGCGGTAAATAGTACCGGTTCGTGACGAACCTTTAGTACAGGTTCATGCCACGAACCGATACTAAAGAGGTTGTAGCAGCCTGCGGTCAGGCTATGGCCCCACCATCACCATTTAGTGCCGGTTCGTACCACGAACCGGTACTAATGAGGTTATGGCAAGCTGTTTTTAGTCCCACCTCGCTCCCCTAACAAGGCTTTTACCACCTTAAATATGTTTATTCTCAAACTATCACAAGCACTTGGTCTTCATTGAACTCTATGTGTAGAATTTGTGGCCGCCATATGAGTCTTCACCGGTTTATAAATCGTTGAGGACTCATATTGACAATTCAGATTGTACACAAAAAGATCATTGATAATCAAAGTATTTTTGATGTATAAGATCATATTGACAATTCGGACTATAAAAAAATATAAGATCATGATCTAAATCCTCTTATATTTTTTGTGTTCAGTATGATCCATTCAAAGCGACGCCATCAACTTTCAACCATTTCTGCCTTCATTTGCTATTTTCATGTATTTAATGATTTGTTTTGAAAACTAAATGACCTGAAAATTGAAAAGCACTACAAATGAACTCTGAAAAAGTTGAAACTTGGCATGGTATCATCATTTCACCCACATAGATTGTTCAAAAAAGTAGAGAGGGTTACGGCAAAAACTGGATGCACTTCGCTTACAAACTGGACAATCTCTTTCGAAGTATTCGGGTTTCTGACGAAGTTAAGCTCATCTGTTACAAAGGCATTTCATTTTTTTAAACTTATTACAACTCTAGACTTTTTTTGCATTCAGTATGCACCATTCAAAGTGACGCCATCATCTTTCAACCATTTCTACCTTCATTTGATATTTTTCATGCATTTAATGATTTTTGAGCTAAATGACACTAAACTTTGTGTAGGTAGCGCACCACCTTTAGTATCGGTTGGTGGCTCCAACCGGTACCAAAGGGTGACCAGTACTACAGTTTCTTAGTAAGCTGTTTTTTAGTCCCACCTCGCCAAGAGAGAGGGACTAGGAGCGGTTTATAAGCCCTGAGTGCAGAGACGATGAAGAAGAGACTCAATGCTCACGTTGCTTAGCTTTAAGCCTTGAGGAATATGGTAGACTACACGGAGCTATGTGCAGTGCAGTTTACACTATTCCGAAAGGCTTGAAGCTAATTAACGAGCATTGCACCTCTTTTTTATTTTTAATAACTTATTACAACTCCGGACTTCTTCTGTTATGGCAAAAACTAGATGCAATTCGTGTACAAAATGAACAATCTCTTTCATAGTATCAGGGCCAGTTTCAGACGAAAACTCATTTGTTACACCGTAAGGCATGGTATATAAAAATAAATGAATAGAAAAAAATAAATAAAGCAGAAAAGAAAAAACTATAGTAGAAAAAAAACTATATAAAAAACTACTCAGAAATAAACAGAAGAAAATAAATATAACAGAAAAGAAAAAACTATACAAAAAACTACGTAGAAATAAATAGAAGAAAATAAAGCAAAAAAGAAAAAAACTATACAAAAAAATTGGGACGCTGCCCAGTGGGCCTGCTAGGCCAAGTGCAATTGCAAGCCCTAAAGGCCCAGCAGGCTCACAGGGCAGCGCATAGAATTTAAGCCCATAAGCCTACTATATTGAGAAGTTTAAAGAGCAGCGGCGGTTGGGTTTATAAACCAGTGCGGCTGCCCTTCGCCCGGCGAGGTGGGACTAAACTTTGTGCACCACGGGGTGGCAGCGCAAGGCCTTTAGTACCGGTTGGTGGCTCCAACCGGTACTAAAGGTCGGGCCTTTAGTACCGGTTGGAGCCACCAACCGGTACTAAAGGCCCTCATTTCCCGCCGCTTGGCCTGGCGAAAATAGGCCTTTAGTACCGGTTTGTCGGTGTACTAAAGTAGGGGTACCTTAGTACCCCAGACTTGTGCACGGGCAGTCGTAGCACCCTGCGGCAGGGCCCGCCCTGGAAGCGCCAAGAGAAGACCAAGCTTTCAAGACAAGGCCCCCGGCAAGAGGAGCTTGCCGGGCCAAGAAGACAAGGCCCCCGGCAAGAGGAGCTTGCCGGGCCAAGAAGACAAGACCCCGGCAAGAGGAGCTTGCCGGGACGACTGAGCCCATGTAAGGCCATCCAGGAACAAAGTATACGAGACAGAAGATCGAGCCCCCGACAAGAGGAGCTTGTCGGGAAGGCCGAACCCAGGCACCACAAGAGAAGCCCGCCGTGGCGCGCCAAGCGCCCCGGCAAGGCCTGATAGCTGGCACGCTATCAGGCACAGGAAGACGACCCCCGCGGCAAGCCACTTGCCGCGGCAAGATCGCCACCTCAAGACTGCGCTCCAGCTCGCCCGCCACGCGTCGCTCCGGGGCTTCCCCCGAGGGCACGTGGCGAGGCACCGCGCAGCCTGGGGCATGCGGTGGCATGCAGCCGCCATCGTGGCGAACGGTGGCGCACCTAACGGTCCGCCTCGGTGCTGTCCGGGCGACCGTGACGGGCATTTAATGCCCTTGTCCCCTACCGTCAGAAGTAGGTATGATAACACTGTGCCGCACTGTAGCGCCACCGTTCCCACACTATTACAGCTACCACCCCTTTTACGCTTTTACCCCTTTCTCTTACGTTGACACCTGTCGGTGACCCCTTTGCGCTATAAAAGGAGGCCCGTGTGCAACGTAGAGGGGGTTCGGTTCGGAGATTCGGCATCCAGACAGCCATACGCTCGGTGCAGCTAGCTCCCCAAGCTCCCGAGCTCCCCAGTTCAATACAACCAAGCAGGAGTAGGGTTTTACGCGTCCATCGCGGCCCGAACCTGGGTAAACCGCTCGTGCGCCCGCCTCGATCTGCTCTCTGTGCTCCCTCCGCCCCCCTCGCCGGACAACGAAAGGGGCTCCGGCCCCATAGGTGCTCGCGGGGGGACGCCCGTCCGCCCCGACATCTTTGGCGCGCCAGGTAGGGGGTTGCGTCGAGGTTGTGCGGATCAGATCCTGCGTTCACGCGAGCGCGCTCTTCGCCAGCTTCTCCGAACTCGCTAGCTTCATCAACACCATGGCCGCGAAGAAGAAGGCTTCGGAGGCCGCGGGCCCGTCCGCGTCACTCCCACCGCTGCCGGAGCCAACGGTGGGCGGGGGAGACGCCGTCGGAGTGGTGGCCACCGGCGAGAACACTCGCGGTGCCACCAAATCCAAGAACAGGGCGGACGACCGAGCCTCGGCCTCCGAGGACGCGCCGCATCCGTCCCTTCAAACGACGACCCAGCAGCGCCATGCCACGGGAGGTGGCATCCGCTTGCTGGAACAAGGGCAAACAGGAGGTTCGCGGGACGCCGCGGGCCCCCGTCCGGACACGGGCAAGGCAAGGGCGCCGGGGAGGGACCCCGCTCTTTCTAACATTGTTAGGAGTCCGAGCGCATCCCGCTCCTCGCGCCACTCGCCCCCGCTCCCCTCCACTCCGGCAGAAGCGCTCGCGAGAGCGCAACTGCTCCTCGACTACCCTCCAGCGGCTGGCAAGGCCGAAAGCTGGAGGGCCACCATTCAGAGCCTGATCGCCTTCGCCAACAACGACACGCCGCAGCGGCCGGCGACCTCACGGCCCCGGCAGGTCGAGAAGACGAAGGCCGACGGCGACAAGACCGCCGGAGGTGCGACCACCATGCACTCCCCGGCGCAGAAGCAGAAGACGCCGCCCCGCTGGAACAACGCCGACGACGGCTCCACAGCGTCGTCGGACCCGCGGACTCGCCGGGACCAGCGCCAAGTCCTCGACGAGCGGCAGCAAGAAGACGCTCGAACAAGGATTGAGCGCCGCCGAGAAACTCGGCGGCAATCAGACCAGCGGGCTGGGAACGTTGTCGACGCGTACGCGCCCGGTGAACCAGGTGACTTACCGTACGCGGCAGGTTGCCCTGCGTTCACCCGCGAGCTGCGACGCGTCCGGTGGCCCAGCACGAAGAACTTCAAGCCCGACGTACCGGAGAAGTACGACGGCAGGACGCACCCCTCGGAGTTTCTCAGCATCTACACAATCGCTGTACAAGCTGCCGGGGGGCGCGACGAGAGGATATTGGCGAACTACTTCCCGCTCGTGCTTAAGCCGAACGTTCGTTCGTGGCTTATGCACTTGCCGGAAGGCTCCATCTCTTCCTGGGCGGATCTTTGCCATCAGTTTGTTGGCGCCTTCACAGGCGGCCACAAACCTCACGGCCAGGATAGCGACCTCCACATCCTAGCCCAGAAGGAAGGAGAACCCCTGCGCAAGTACATCCAGCGCTTCAGCCGCGTGCATCGCAACATCCCCGACGTTCACCCTGCCGCGGTTATCAGCGCGTTCCACCAGAACGTGCGCAACCGCCGCATGCGTGAAGAGATGGCCATGACCAAGATCCGGGACGTCAGCGAGCTATATGCCTTGGCCGACAAGTGCGCGCGCGCGGAGGAGGGGAGGAAACTCCCCGGGGAGGATGCTGGCGCAGGAGAAAGCGACAGTGACGACACCGCCCCGGCGAAGAGGAGCCAGCGGCGGAATAATAGGAGGAAGAACAGGAAAGAGGTGCTTGCCGTCGAGGGGTCCGGCAAGGAGGCTCCCGCCAAGCAAACGCAGGCTGGCGGCTCCGGCAAGGAGCCTGCCCCCGTGGCGGCAGCCGACAAGCAGGACGGCTCCGACAAGCAATACTGCAAGATCCACCGCACCAAGGGCCACGATCTCTCCAACTGCAAAAGCGTCGAGTACCTCGTCGTGCAGCAGAAGGCTGAGTACGAGAGGCGCGACAAGGGGAAGGCCCAGGGTGGGGGTGGCGAACCAAGCAAGAAGCGGCCGCCCGTCGGCCGGGGAGGACGCCGCGGCAAGGCCAAGCAGCGGCAAGGCGATCGGCCTCCCCGGGGCCGCGACGAGGATGAAGAAGACGACGACGAAGACGTGGAAGACGAAGATAACAGCGAGCAGGAGTTCCAGAAGGCCACGGAGGTCCTTTGCGTTGACGGTGGCGCCTCTCTGCACACCTCCCACCGCCAGCTTAAGCGGTGGGCGCGAGAGGTGAACGCAGCAGAGCCGCCCGTGGAGTCGCGCAGGCTCCTCAAATGGTCCAGCACGCCCATCATTTTCGATCTTGAGGATCACCCTGACCGCACAACCGCGGTCGGGTGCTTGCCGATGCTGGTCTCACCCACCATCCGCAACCTCAAGGTCACCAAAATGTTGGTAGACGGCGGGGCCGGGCTGAACTTGATCTCCTCCGCTGTGATCAAGAAACTCCAGATCCCCGACGGCGAGCTCGAGGAGACCGGGTCCTTCCAAGGAATCAACCCGGGGAGGAGCAAGCCCAAGGGGAAGATTACTCTGCCGGTGACCTTTGGCGGCGAGCTTAACTTCAGGACTGAGCGTATCACGTTCGACGTCGCCGATATCCCGTTACCATACAATGGGATCCTCGGCCGTCCCGCTCTCGCCAAGTTCATGGCGGCTTCCCACCACGCCTACAACGTACTCAAGATGCCGGGGCCGATAAGCGTCATCACTGTCCATGGCGACAAAAAGGATGCGCTTATCTGCGCCGACAAGATCTACCGGGATGTAGCAGCCGCGGCAGAGAAGGACACCCTCGCCGCTGAAGCCCCCGGGGGGAAGAAGGCAAAGACCAAGCCCGGTAAGTGCTCTAGAGCCCACTCCGGCAACCGCACCTCTTCGGAGTGTTGCGCCGCCGTCGAGGACGTTCCATCGAGCTCCGCCGGCAAGTACAGGAAGGGAATGACCGCTCCTCCGGCGACCAAGAAGGTGTCCGCCAAGGAGGACGGCACTGGCGGTACCTTCACCATCAGTGCCACGCTTGACAGCAAATAGGAAAGCGCGCTCGTCGCCTTCCTGCGGGCGAATGACGACGTGTTTGCATGGCAACCGTCCGACATCCCCGGTGTTCCCAGGAGGGTGATTGAGCACAAGCTCGCTGTCTGTCCTCACGCGCGACCCGTCAAGCAGAAAGTGAGAAAGCAAGCCGTGGAGCGCCAAGAATTCATCAGCGAAGAGATCAAGAAGTTAGAGGCAGCAGGCCTAGTGAGAGGTGTGATCCATCCAACGTGGCTGGCCAATCCGGTTGTCGTGCGCAAAGCCAATGGGAAGTGGAGACTGTGCATAGACTTCACCGACGTGAATAAAGCATGTCCCAAAGATCCATTTCCCTTGCCGCGCATCGACCAGATTGTTGACTCCACTGCCGGATGTGAGCTACTCTCTTTTCTTGATGCATATTCAGGCTATCACCAAGTCTTTATGGCCAAGGAAGATGAAGAGAAGACCGCATTTATCACTCCGTGCGGCACCTATTGCTTCATACGCATGCCGTTTGGACTGAAGAATGCGGGATCAACGTTTGCAAGGGTAGTACACTCTGCTTTCGAGCCGCAGATCCATAGGAACGTGGAGGCCTACATGGATGACATCGTGGTGAAGAGCAGGAGCAAGGAAACCCTGGTCCAAGATCTGGAAGAGACATTTCAGAACTTGCGCAAGATACAGCTCAAGCTGAACCCCGAGAAGTGCGTTTTCGGAGTCCCCTCCGGCAAGCTTCTCGGGTTCTTTGTGTCACAGAGGGGGATTGAAGCTAATCCCGACAAGATCAAAGCCATCAAGCAGATCGAAGCCCCAGAGCGCGTCAAGGACGTCAGAAAGCTTGCCGGTTGTGTGGCCGCCCTCAGTCGGTTCATTTCAAGGTCTGCAGAACGCGCCCTGCCCTTCTTTAAAATCTTGAAGAAGGCAGGCCCCATGCAGTGGACTCCAGAAGCGGAGGCAGCGCTGCAAGATTTGAAAAGGTACCTATCCTCCCCTCCAATACTTGTCGCACCTAGACCACAGGAAAAGTTGTTGCTATACCTAGCGGCAACCAACCAGGTGGTTAGTGCTGCGTTAGTGGCGGAGAGGGAGGCCGACGAGGAGCCTATACCACCTACAAGCGAGTCCAGCGACGAGCAGGGGGCTGCTCCAGCAAGCTCTGGCCCCGACAAAGGCCACCCTGCACAGGAACAGGATGGAGCGCGGAAGAAGATGGTGCAGCGCCCGGTGTATTTTGTAAGTTCCCTCTTGCAGGGGGCTAGATCAAGATACTCCGGGGTGCAGAAATTGCTTTTCGGCCTCCTCATGGCCTCGAGAAAGCTGCGCCATTACTTTCAAGCGCATGAGATAACAGTAGTCACTCGCTTTCCGCTGAAGAGGATATTGCACAATCCAGAGGCAACAGGCAGGATCGTCGAGTGGGCACTGGAGCTGTCAAGCTTTGGGCTCAAGTTTGAAAGTACTTCAACCATACAGAGCCGGGCTTTGGCAGAATTCATAGCTGAGTGGACCCCGACGCCGGATGGAGAAGGCCAAGAAACAAGCGCGCCCGTACAAGGAGCAACAAGCGAGTGGGTAATGTACTTCGATGGTGCCTTTTCGCTGCAAGGCGCCGGTGCTGGCGTGGTACTCATCGCGCCCACCGGAGAGCACCTCAAGTATGTTATCCAGATGCACTTCCCAAGAGAGCAAGCTACCAACAATACTGCTGAGTATGAAGGCTTGCTCGCCGGCCTCAGGATTGCGGCCGAACTTGGGATCAGAAAGCTGATCGTGCGGGGAGATTCTCAACTGGTGGTCCGGCAAGTCAACAAGAGCTACCAGAGCCCTCTGATGGAAGCTTACGTCGATGAAGTGAGGAAGCTGGAAGAACACTTTGAAGGGCTGCAAATGGAGCACGTCGCGAGAGCTCAGAATGAGATAGCGGACGGCCTTTCGAAGTGTGCTTCGCTGAAGTTACCTGTGGAACCAGGGACCTTCTTGCTCAAGCTTACTCAACCATCCGTTACACCATCAGTTGGGCAGTCCAAGAAAAGGAAGTTGGTCTCCGGCGACTACTCGCAGGCGGACCTCCCTGAGACCGCCGCCAAGGTCCCCAAGATCAACAACCAGAACGCCGGGGGACAGCCCGCTCCTGCGGATCCCAGGATCCGTCTAGTCGAAGCCGGTGTCCCCGGTAAGCCTCGCTCCAGCGAGCTGATCAGCGGCCTGAACGCCGAGGGACAGCCCGCTCCTGCGGATCCGAGGGTCCGTCCAGTCGAAGCAGGTGTCCCCGATGAGCCTTGCTCCGGCGAGCGGATCAACAATCCGAACGCTGAGGAACAGTCCGCTCCTGTGGGTCCGAGGGTCCGTCCAGTAGAAGCAGAGGTTCCCGACAAGCTTTGCCCCGGCAAGCTTGCCGGGGGATCACCGGCTCCGGCTATACCAGAGGTTCTTGCCGTAGAAGCCGGGGTCCCCGCAGCGGCCTTCATGCCTTTAGTCCTTGCCGTCGAGCCCCGGGCTCCGGCATGGGCACGGCAGATCGTCCGTTTTCTGCAAACTGGAGAACTTCCCGACGACCCAGAAGAGGTGGAGAAGATCACCAGGCAGTCAAGTATGTACCAGTTCGTGGACAACGAGCTGTACAGAAGGAGACTCAACGGTGTCAGATTGAAGTGTATCTCCAGGGAAGACGGACAGAAGCTGTTGGCAGAGATACACGGAGGCATATGCGGCCATCACATTGGCGCAAGAGCACTTGTCGGGAAAGCCTTCCGGCAAGGGTTCTTCTGGCAAGAAGCCCTCCAAGATGCAACTGCACTAGTAACCAAGTGTGAAGCGTGCCAGTTCCATGCAAAACAGATTCATCAGCCAGCTCAAGCCCTCCAAACAATCCCTTTGTCCTAGCCCTCCTCGGTCTGGGGGCTCGATATCCTCGGCCCTTTTCCCCGAGCCGTCGGGGGCTTCGAGTACTTGTACGTTGCAATCGACAAGTTCACGAAGTGGCCAGAAGTGGAGCCAGTGAGGAAGGTGACCGCGCAGTCAGCAGTCAAGTTCTTCCGGTCGATCGTCTGCCGTTTCGGAATCCCCAACAGAGTCATCACCGACAACGGGACACAATTTACAAGTCGCGCCTTCATGCAATACGCCCAGGATCTCGGCACCAAGGTCTGTTTCGCTTCGGTCGCTCACCCCAGGAGCAACGGTCAAGCAGAAAGGGCCAACGCTGAAGTGCTGCGCGGACTCAAGACCAGGACCTTCGACAGGCTGCACAAGTGCGGAAGAAATTGGATTGAGGAGCTGCCGGCGGCTCTTTGGTCGATCAGGACGACACCAAGTCGAGCCACCGGACAGACACCTTTCGCTCTAGTCTATGGAGCGGAAGCAGTTATCCCCACGGAACTCGTATACGGATCTCCTCGGGTGCTCGCTTATGATGAGCTCGAGCAAGAGCGGCTGCGCCAAGATGACGCGCTGCTCCTTGAGGAAGGACGTCTCCAGGCTGCGGTACGAGCCGCTCGATACCAGCAAGCCTTGCGTCGCTACCATAGCCGCAAGGTCAAGGCCAGGAGTCTCGAAGAGGGTGATCTTGTTCTTCGGCGCGCTCAGTCGGCCAAGAATTCAAACAAGTTGACGCCAAAGTGGGAAGGACCTTATCGGGTGAGGCAAGTCACGAGGCCTGGCGCTGTCCGCCTCGAGACCGAAGAAGGCGTACCAGTGAGCAACTCCTGGAACATAGAGCATCTTCGCAAGTTTCACCCGTAAGGCGCGGTTGCCGTGACCCGCTCCGGCAACCATCGGTTTGTACAGGCCTTGCCGCTGCTGCATGTAACCCCTTGTACAAAGCCAGGCGAAGCCCCTGGCGCCAGATAAAGTTGCCCTGTTAGGCGACCTTGTTCTTAGGCACGTTCAGTCGGCCAAGAATTATAACAAGTTGACGCCGAAGCAGGAAGGCCCTTGTCGGGTGGAACGAGTCGCGAGGCCCGGCGCTGTCCGCCTCAAGACCGAAGAGGGCCTACCAGTGAGCAACTCCTGGGAATATAGAGCATCTTCGCAAGTTCCGCCCGCTAGGCGCGGTTGCCGTGATCCGCTCCGGCAACCATCGGTTTGTACAGGCCTTGCCGCTGCTGCATGTAACCCCTTGTACAAAGCCAGGCGAAGCCCCTGGCACCAGATAAAGTTGCCCTGTTAGGCGACCTTGTTCTTAGGCACGTTCAGTCGGCCAAGAATTATAACAAGTCGACGCCGAAGCAGGAAGGCCCTTATCGGGTGAGACAAGTCGCGAGGCCCGGCGCTATCCGCCTCAAGACCGAAGAGGGCCTACCAGTGAGCAACTCCTGGGAACATAGAGCATCTTCGCAAGTTTCGCCCATAAGGCGCGGTTGCCGTGATCCGCTCCGGCAACCACCGGTTTGTGCAGGCCTTGCCGATGTTGCATTTAAGCCCTCGTACAAAGCCAGGCGAAGCCCCTGGCCGAAGATAAAGAAGCGCTGGCGCCCTAGATTTTAGCATGCATGCTGAGTCAGAGTCTCGTCCTTGGTTAGGGTTGTCAGTTCCTAACTGTCGCTAACCCCTAACTTAGAGGTCGAGTCCGCGTCTTTTTCCCGTCCTTTCCCTTTGGCTCGCAGGAATTGAATGTCCTTGCCGGGCCGCTCAAGGACAAGGAAGAGGAGAAGGGCGAGCCAACACCTACGCCCCGGCGAGCCAGAGTCGCCGGGGGCTGCAACCTCAGATAAGTTTTTGCATCCCTCATCATGCATTCTCTTATGGACTGTGGGATTTGAAAGCCTCCTTTCCTCCTGGAAAGCTACCGTGCTCTCTTAGCGGCAAGCCCCAGAGCGCGTTCCTGGGGCCCGTTTCGATAGCAGCCGCGGCAGCAAGAGGGAGGGAAGCGAGGGGCCAGGACCCGCCTGCTCCCCGCCTCCGCCAAGGGCGTGAGAAAGGTCGAGCAGTGCGGGGGAGCGGCTGGGCCTGTTGCCGGGCGAGAACTGTCTATCTTAACGATGTGAAGGATTCGTTCCTTACCGCGGTTTCCACCCGCGAGACAAATGATCCGGCAAACATCCCCTTTTCATTAAAAACATTCCACTCAGGTACAGTTCAGAGAGAATGAAAAACATGAAAAGAGGGATTACAAGGCTTAAACGCAACTAAGGCCCGAAGGCTTACAAGCTGAAAAGAGATAAGGTGCCCGTAATCCCTTTCTTGTCTCTCTCCTCAGGAGGTAGGGCAAGTAGGCGAAGAGGGCGAAAGGGGCGCCTAGATGAGCTACGGGTGGCAGAAGACACCAAGAGAAGATCCGGGGGCTCCGCCCGGGGGTCTCCGGAGGCTGAAGAAGACGGAGGCGCCGGAGGCAGAGCTGGAAGATGAGGCAGCGGCCTTGCCGCCAGCCTCTTCCTCTTCCGCAGCCTCGCCACTCCGGCCGCCCGAGGAGATCAAGCCCCCGGCAAGAGGAGCTTGCCGGGCCGAAGAGAAGACCCCGGCGGTCGTCACCGAGAGCAAGGGTGATGGCGGCGTCTGGGGGCGCATCTGGAACACGAGGCACCGGAGCGTCAGCCAGCTGCCGAAGTCGGCCCGTACTCCGACTTCGCGGCCTTCGACGTCCGCCCTCTATCCTCCTCAGCAGCCCCCCCCCCTACGCCAGTCGCCCAAGGAGACGACCCCGGGGAGTTCACGGAGCCCGGCGCAGTCGATGGGGCCGCCGGCGCCACCCGGAGCTGCGACCGACGCCTAGTCGTACCCGTCATCCCGGCGGCTGCTCCCCTCGTCGTCGCTGTCGCTCCCCTCCTCGTCACTCTCGCTCGAGGAGGAGCCTTCGCTGTCGGAGGAGCTATCTTCGCAGCACCGGGCCCGGATACCGAAGCCCCAGAAGGCCTTGACGGAGAGGAGGTCCTCCCCCACTAGCTTAAAGTGGAGGGTGAACCCCTCCGTCAAGCTGTGTATCCGGGCGAACGTCTTCCACCCGCGGCCCAGACACACCACGCCGGGGGCTCGGGACTCGACGTGGACTCGCGTCCCGCTGATCCCGCAGCCCCTCATGCGCAGGTTTAGCGTCTCGGGCTGCTCCACCTCCAACACGTTCGCGAATGGAGCGGGGAGTCGGAGGTGGCGACGAGGCGCCCGGCGCAGCCTGATAATGAACTCACAGGGGTCGTCCCCGAGATGGACCGCGGGAAGGAACGGAGCCGCTGGCGGAGGCGAGGGCGGCGCACCGATCCGTCCGCCCCGAGCGCCTCGGCCCCGTCCACGGCCTCGTCCGCGACCTCGCCCTCTCCCTCTTCCCCCGACGATCGGCTCCGCCGCCGCGGGCGCAAGGGGAGGAGGGGCGCGCCGCCGAGCAGACACCCTCGCGGCAACCGAAGAAGAACCAGGGTTCCCCCCCTCCATCGCGGATGGGGGAAGGAAACCAGAAGCAGAAGGAGGAAGGAGATGGAGTGCGTATTTCCGTCGCCCCCTCTCGCTCCTTATAAAGGAGCGGAGTGGGACCGCGGCCGCCCCGCTCCTCCAATAGAAGCGGAGGAAGGGCAGGCGACTGGGGCCGACCCACTGCATCGGCCCGCGCCGGCCCGACTCCCTGCCTCCGCCGCCGCGACTCCGAGCGCATGAGGACCGCGTGGTGGGCGCGCAGAACCGAGGCGACGGGTGGGACGACCTCTCCCCATCCCGTGACTATGGGGAACGGACGCCTCGAAAGCCGCGCCCCGCCCCCGTTCATTTATTGAGCCGCGCCTCCGCACCTCCCTCCACTTAAAGAGGGAACGGGCGTTTTCGCCGCCACGACGCCGCGGTAAGCGCGCGCCGCCTGGGGAAGGCGCGGCGGATGCGGAGTCAAGGAGCAGCGCGACCAAGGCCATGCGTGCCCGTGCACCGTTAGGGCCTGGCCCAACAACGCTCGGCACCATGTGTGGCCCAGGCCCGGGGGCTCCTGTCGGTGTACTAAAGTAGGGGTACCTTAGTACCCCAGACTTGTGCACGGGCAGTCGTAGCACCCTGCGGCCGGGCCCGCCCTGGAAGCGCCAAGAGAAGACCAAGCTTTCAAGACAAGGCCCCCGGCAAGAGGAGCTTGCCGGGCCAAGAAGACAAGGCCCCCGGCTAGAGGAGCTTGCCGGGCCAAGAAGACAAGACCCCGGCAAGAGGAGCTTGCCGGGACGACTGAGCCCATGTAAGGCCATCCAGGAACAAAGTATACGAGACAGAAGATCGAGCCCCCGACAAGAGGAGCTTGTCGGGAAGGCCGAACCCAGGCACCACAAGAGAAGCCCGCCGTGGCGCGCCAAGCGCCCCGGCAAGGCCTGATAGCTGGCACGCTATCAGGCACAGGAAGACGACCCCCGCGTCAAGCCACTTGCCGCGGCAAGATCGCCACCTCAAGACTGTGCTCCAGCTCGCCCGCCACGCGTCGCTCCGGGGCTTCCCCCGAGGGCACGTGGTGAGGCACCGCGCAGCCTGGGGCATGCGGTGGCATGCAGCCGCCATCGTGGCGAACGGTGGCGCACCTAACGGTCCGCCTCGGTGCTGTCCGGGCGACCGTGACGGGCATTTAATGCCCTTGTCCCCTACCGTCAGAAGTAGGTATGATAACACTGTGCCGCACTGTAGCGCCACCGTTCCCACACTATTACAGCTACCACCCCTTTTACGCTTTTACCCCTTTCTCTTACGTTGACACCTGTCGGTGACCCCTTTGCGCTATAAAAGGAGGCCCGTGTGCAACGTAGAGGGGGTTCGGTTCGGAGATTCGGCATCCAGACAGCCATACGCTCGGTGCAGCTAGCTCCCCAAGCTCCCGAGCTCCCCAGTTCAATACAACCAAGCAGGAGTAGGGTTTTACGCGTCCATCGCGGCCCGAACCTGGGTAAACCGCTCGTGCGCCCGCCTCGATCTGCTCTCTGTGCTCCCTCCGCCCCCCTCGCCGGACAACGAAAGGGGCTCCGGCCCCATAGGTGCTCGCGGGGGGACGCCCGTCCGCCCCGACACGGTTGGAGCCACCAACCGGTACTAAAGGCCCTCGTTTCCCGCCGCTTGGCCTGGCGAAAATAGGCCTTTAGTACCGGTTGGAGCCACCAACCGGTACTAAAGGCCCTCATTTCCCGCCGCTTGGCCTGGCGAAAATAGGCCTTTAGTACCGGTTGGAGCCACCAACCGGTACTAAAGGCCCTCGTTTCCCGCCACTTGGCCTGGCGAAAATAGGCCTTTAGTACCGGTTGGAGCCACCAACCGGTACTAAAGGCCCATCCTATATATATAGCACTTATAAAAATTTCAGTTTCATCCCCCCCTTCGTCTCCAACCGTGTCGCGCTCGATCCCATCGTGTCGCCGCCCGTCGCCCGTCGTCCGTCGTCGTCGTCGCTGTCCCCCGCCGCCGCCCGTCGTCCGTCGTCGTCGCCGCTGTCCCCCGCCGCCGCCCGTCGTCGCTGTCCCCCGGCGCCGCCCCCGTACGTCTCCTCTCGCACCCGCGCGCCCGGCCCGGCCGGCCCGTACGTACGCCGCCGCGCGCCCCCGCCCCGTACGCCGGCGCCCCCGCTTGTACGTACGGGGCGGCGGGGGCGCCGGCGTACGGGGCGCGGCGTACTGTGCATATACACACACACACACACACGTACGTATGTATACACGCAGTACACACACACACATATTTATACACACACATACACATTTTTTTACTTATATTTTCTGTTATCTGATTTTTAGAAAAGTTAATTAGATGATCAAATGTTAGATTAATGTCAATTATTAGAGATGAATATAGCTAGATATTAATTAGGTATATGAGATTTGAACTAGTTGAATAATTAATATAACTAGTTTATTTTTAGTAAGAAAATAATCGAACTAGTTTATTTTTAGTAAGAAAATTTAGGTATCTGAGATTTGATGATATAATTAAAATATTATTTGTTAATGAGTTTTTCTGTTTATTTAATTTCCTTATATATTTTTAGTTTATATAAATGTTAGATTAATGTCGAATGTTAGTTTATTTTTAGTAAATGCTTAGTTGAATTAATAGAACTAGTTGAATTAGTTGAAATAATAGAACTAGTAGTGTCAAATGTTAGATGAATTAGATAGAAATATATGTTACATATTAATGTCAAATGTTAGATGAATATTAGAATTAGTTAGAGATTAATTAATGTTAGATAGTAAGTGTTTAATGTTTCACCTATATGACATAGGAAATGTCGTCTGACGATGAAAAAGATTTTATTTTGTGCGAACACTGTGAAGACCAACGCGGCCTGTGCGACAGAAATTTCCTTGTTGATAATAGGCGCTTCAGCATCAAACTGGATGAGACATTCGAAGTGGATACAGTAAGTCACAACGGCAATTATTTTTTCTATACTTATGCTTCATTTGCTTCAACTTACAATTTTAAATTTTCACTGTTCTACTAGTGCATTCCCTGCCATGCAATAATTTTTGTCTTGGATAAGATAGGTTTCAGTGCTATGGAAACTATGGAGGTAAAGAGAGTTTACCTGAAAACCGAGCATGGTTATACTTTCAACGTAAAATTATACAATGCAGACACATACACCCATTTTGAATGCAAAACTTGGCAAGCACTATGCAAGGCTTATGCATTTGAGCCTGATATGGTTATCACCTTTGATATTCGTCCGGAAGATGATATTGAAGATAATAGAGACATCTGGGCCGAGGTGCAGACGCCTCCAGTTCTACCATTATGTGAGTTTTTGTCAACCATGTTTATGTCTTTGATATTGTTTATTCGAAAATAGCTGACAACTAATTTCTATTGTCAGCTTATTTCAGTTCAAGCAAACATGTCCGGCACTTGGTAGACAGGACCTACTATTGTCCCGGGGCTGAATTAAACTGCGAGGAGATAAGTCATTATGTTTCATGGCTTGAGGATCTTCACACTGTCAAGACAAATTTTCTTCCTTCACTTAGAAATGTTAGTACTCAAAACATGTGACCAATAGTGATCATATTGAACTACGGTCACATCTATAATAGAAAGATGGTAAGATTTTTACTATTTCTCCTTAGTGCATCTTTTGCATACATTATTTTTGAAGCTAAACTTTCATTGCTAAGTATATTAATTATTATACGATGTTCTTTAACAGGGACTCCCGATGACAGTTGTGCCTCAGTGGATCGAGACAAAAGGTCGCATGTCAATGGTTAGCTTACGACCAAGTTATCCTACATTGCACATGAGTGCATTCAGGATTTCTGAAAACGATGAATGCTTAATAGTGAAAGATTGGAGCAAAATTGTTAACGATCGCAGAGAAGTACTATGGGTAGTAAGGACAAGCGCAACCCACGATTAGGAGACAGATTCATCTGCATGCTCCAATATGATGAATCAGGAGAGCTATACATGTTCTATGCTATTTTACTTGAGAGGGAGCAGCAAGAGTGATTTAGCTAGTTCATGCTCTTAGTATTTGTCCTCTAATGTTCGTATTTTCGTCCTGCACTTAATTAATCTCAAATAGAGATTTGCTTGTGAACGCTTATAATATTATGACCATGTTGAACTCGATGATATCTTTGCTTCTGTTTCTTTTTTAACCTAGTGTTGGTGGTGATTAGATATACTGTTGTTGGTGATGATATGATGCAAGAGTTTATTTCTATATATATATATATATATATATATATATATATATATATATATATATATATATATATATATATATATATATATATATATATATGCCATATCAAGTATAACAACTCATTATAACGTAAAACAATACTAAATTAAATAAAAAACACAAATTTAAAGGAAAAATAAAAAATAAACCCAAACCCCCCCAACCTTTTAATACCGGTTGGTGTCACCAACCGATACTAAAGGGCTCCCTGCCCCCGGAGCTGGCTCGTGCCACGTGGTTGCCCTTGAGCACCGGTTCGTGCTGAACCGGTACTAAAGGGAGGGCTTTAGTGCCCACAGTTTAGTGTCGGTTACAGAACCGGCACTAAAGGGCCTTACGAACCGATGCTATTGCCCGGTTCTGCATTAGTGTGTGTGCGTGCGAGCGCGTGTGTGTGAGAGAGAAAGAGACGCCTTAGGACTGACCACATTCAAATGCGTTTTCATTGTGTGAGCATTGAGACCACCATCGGGAACACAAATGTAATGCCATTTTAAAATAAACAACGTCTACCTATCAGGGTCTCGAGTCGTGGTTATTGGGTTAAGAGCGTGTGTTTTTCTGTCCCGTGCAACGCACGGGCTCTTTTCTTAGTAATAATAAAGCACTGATTAACTCCGTGGGTTCACCGTCACAATACGCTTTCTTCTCATGTCATAATACGCTTTTACGATTTGTATAGACAAAATCGTAATATAAACGAGGTGCTACTGATTACTTGGTGTCGCTAACCAACCTGTGGTTGGATGGTTCCACCAGGGTTCAAATCCTGATGCTCGCATTTATTCTTGGATTTTTTTCAGGATTTCTGGCGATGCGCATTTAGTGGGAGGAGACGTTCCCGTCGGTGACGAGGCGCCTACGGTGACTTCATAAATCTCAAGATAATATGCCGGCTCAGTCTTTCGAAGGTGCTCATAGGGGTAGGGTGTGCATGTGTGCGTTCATAGAGATGAGTGTATGCGTGTGGATATGAGCGCTTGTGTCTGTACTGATGTTCAAAAAAATTACTTGATGTCTATAATTGATCCGAACACACTTAAAACTTTCATTCGTTCACGGGCTCGGGCCATCGCTGCTTATTGGGCCTGCGCAAGCAGTTTTGGAAAGAATCAGATGTATCGTATTCGGCGCCTTCCCCAGGCGCCTCCATATATGACCAGCCCTCGCCGCTTGTCGATTCCGCACTAGCTCGTCCCCCAAAAATCCCCAACCGCAGGCACCCCTGGCTCCGATGCGATTTTGAAGCCTCCTCTGGTCTTGAAGATTGGAAGGCCGCCGATCTACCAGGTATGCTGCTCTGCTGCGCTGCAAATCGACCCCAGATCCATGCACCCCTTGAGCTCCTCCAGGTCGTCGTCCGTCAGGCTCCTGGCATGCCCCACGCCGGAATCCCTGGCGCCTGCTCCGGCGTTGTCTTCCCCGGTGAGCACCACCGGTCACGCCCTCCATGGCCACGCCGCCTCCCACTGCCCACTGCACACCATACCTCCTCTGCCTCCGGGCCGCTCTTGACCCGACGGTTACGGCTGCGTCGGCGGGTAGGCGGGGTCGTCCGCGGCTGTAGGGTGCAGGGAGAATAAGGACAAGGAGCCCGCCATGGCCGCTGGCGTGGTGGTTGTGGGGCAGGGGTGCAGGAATCCCGGCGAAGGAGGAGCCATGGCCGCCACGGAACTCCTCCTGGTAGCGCGCGGACGTGTGCCCGCCATGGCCCCGCCGTCGGGCTCCCGGAAGCGCGCAGATGTGTAGGAGCCCTGCCGCCATGGCCAGCGAAATGCGGGGGAGCGAGGAGGGTTCGGCGGCACGTGCGGGTGCGGGGATCTCCCGACGATGGTGAGTGCAGGCGGCGGTTCTGGAAAGAGTCTGTCTATATAACATCTAGATGTGAGATATTATCTCACATCTAATATGATGTCACATCCCGTTTGTGGCCTTTTCATTGACAATTTTCTAGTGCTGGTTCGTTTTTTTTCTTTGATGTTTGTCGAGCCAAGTTTCTCCCGTTGGTGCTAAAGAAGCTAAGTGCGTCTACTTAAGTGTGAAACAAGCTCGCATTTTTACGACTGGGCCGGTACACAGCTAGTCTGTTGGTTTGTAGCACACGGGAAAAATCCCTAAGTGCGTTGTTTCGTCTCAGAAAAAAAGGAGAAAAGTTTGAAAGATAAAGGCAGTTAAGAAGGAATCGAACTCCAAAGCTCCAACTACTTATGGTTACTTCTAGCCACTAGAACAAATGGATGTTCGTGATAATTGAGCAGCGCGAATATTTAAGAACTCACTACGCGTCAGATTGAAACCTTTTTGAACTTTTATAAAAAAACTGGGAACAATTTAAATATGCAGAATATTTCTGTAAAAAATGTGAACATTCTTTGTAATTCCCATTTTTTTTTAAACATAAAAAAATTGAAATCTCGGAAAGTTATTTAGAATGCAATCAATTTTTTAAATTTTGAATATTTTCTTAAACACCAACAGTTTCCCAAAAAACACAAACATATTTTTTTAAATGAGAACCTTTTCGGAAATTCCAGAACATTTTTTGAAAATGTGAACTTTTCCATGAAACATGTTTTTTTTTAATTTATGAACAAATTCTGAAAATGGGAACATATTTTGAACATTCGGAACATTTCTGTCATACAAAATGAACTAGTACGTACTCTGACATGCATGTACTAGAACGTGCTTTGACATGCATGCACATGCAACGCTCATCGAAGGATCAGCTAATGCACGCACCGGTGTGATGACATGCTTCCTTTCCTGTGTATCCTATGCATAATGATAAACTTTCAAATTAAAAAATGAATTGTAGGGTAGTCACGTAGGAGAGGGAGAAAAAAAGGCGGTCCATATATTTCTTTCTTTTTTGAGTACTAATAAAAGTATTTTACTTTTCTTGTTTGGCAGAAAACTGTATCAAACATGTGTGTACAAAATGGGCTTGCAAATAGGTGCCACATTTGTGTGTCAAAAAGGACGTGGAGCTGGGTTAGAGGGTCGAGAACAAGTTGCAAGTTAATGATGAACATGCAACAACGACCCCCCAAAAAAGATAGCTCCCAAACACACGTATAACATAACTTGGTTTGATATTTTACCATCATAAAAGACAAAAAGTAAATAAAAAGCCCCCCTCCTAACAAGTTGCGTGCCGAGGGTGCACTTGTAACTAGGAAAAAAATAGGTCGGGTCGAGTTGCCTGTCGATGGTGGACTTGGAACCGAGACAAAAAATGGTAGGGCTGAGCGAGTTGCGCATCAAGGGTCAACTTGCAACTGGGGCGAAACAAGCTATGAGTCTAGTTGTGAGTCAAGAGTGGACTTGCAACTAGGATGAAAAACAAAAACACCTGCTCCAGTTGCAGGTCGAGGGTGGGCTTGCAAGTCTGACAACTGCGAGCCCAGTTGCGAGTCATTGATCGACTTGCAACTAGGATGAGACAAACTACATGCCCAGTTGTGTGTCAATGATGGACGTGCAACTAGGATGAAAAACAAAAACACACATGCTCCGGTTGCGAGTCGAGGGTGGGCTTGCAACTCAGGCAACTATGAGCCCAGTTGCAAGTCAACGGTGGACTTGCACCTGGCACAACTAGGAAACTACGGACCCAATTGCGAGTCAATGACCGACTTGCAACTAGGATGAGACAACATACACGCCCAGTTGCGTGTCAATGATGTACCTGCAACTGGGATAAAAAACAAAAACACATGCTCTGGTTGCGAGTCGAGGGTGAGCTTGCAACTCGGACAACTATGAGCCCAGTTGCGAGTTAATGGTGGACTTGCACCTGGGACAACTACGAAACTACGAGCCTAGTTGCGAGTCAAGGGTCGATTTGTAACTAGGATGAGACAACATACACGCCCAGTTGCGAGTCAAGGGTCGATTTGTAACTAGGATGAGACAACATACACACCCAGTTGCGTGTCAATGATGGACTTGCAACTGGGATGAAAAATAAAAACACATGCGCCGGTTTTACGAGTCGAGGCTGCGCTTGCAACTCGGACAACTATGAGCCCAGTTGCAAGTCAAGGATGGACTTGCAACCGGGACAACTATAAAACTACGAGACCAGTTGCGAGTCGAGGCTGCGCTTGCAACTCGGACAACTATGAGCCCAGTTGCAAGTCAAGGATGGACTTGCAACTGGGACAACTACGAAACTACGAGACCAGTTACGAGTTAAGGGTCGACTTGCAACTACGATGAGGCCCAGTTGCGCGTCAATGATGGACCTGCAACTGGAATGAAAAACATAAAATACATACTCGAGTTGCGAGTTGAGGGCGTACTTGCACCTGGGACAACTACAAAACTATGAACCCAGTTTTGAGTCAATGATCGACTTGTAACTAGGATGAAACAAACTACAGGCCAGTTGCATGTCAAGGGTGGACCTATAACTGGGATGAAAAATAAAAAACACATGCAAAATAATAGGGGTCAAAGGTCGGTCAGTGAGAATATGGGGGATAAACTTCATAATCAAGCCCCCCCCCCCCCCACACACACACACACAAACAACGACATATATGGGCCCATGTGAAAATAAATGCGAGAACACAACAACACAAAACAAACGGGACAAGAGGATGCGCCACAAAAACGAACAAGTTGACATGACATGATCAAGTCTCTGCGAACATGATCGAAATGGGACCCAAGACCACGTCGCGAAAACGGCCCAACAAAAGACACACGTGCAAGCAAAGTCGACAAGTAGATACCAAACACACAACGCGACACAGAGCACGCGTGATAAAGTAACCCGCAATCAAGATTTGCATGAAATTTAAAGCGAACATATGACAGTGAAAACAATTTCATGAATTTTAAACCAATAAATAAAGAATAAAAAATAAAAAAGGTGAAAAATAGAAAATATAAATAAAAACAAAAAATGATGAATTTAAAATTGTCCATAATTTAAAACAAATAATGAAACAGAAAAAACAAAACGAAAATGAAAAAAAATGAATACTAGAAGTCAAATGGGAGTTTAGAAGTGAAAAAATAGAACAACCAGAACTGAATGATGGCACATACTCGTGAAAAGAAAATAGAAAAACGAGACGACCTCGCCCTAGCAACAACCTTCAGGAGGAAAGACTTGTGGCAAAAAGAAAAGGAGCACAGACTTGTGCAACCCAACAACTGCCCGACCATGCACTAAGCAACGACCTGGACATAGGCTGCACGCGAGACAAGGCGCCGCCAGCGAGCACAACAACCAGACCATCATGTTTTTGCACAAATATTAAAAACAGACGATCCAATGGCTCTGGACTTAGATGTAAGATAGTTATTTCACATTAGATGTGAAATAGCAAATCTGTTCTAGAAATCGGGGTGGGAGAGGTTTTCGGAAAGGAAGGAGGAGATTCGCTATCCCGGAAACCGACGAGAAGGTGCAACGTTGTGGGGGTGGAGCGCCAACGATGGCGCTGATTTCTACTACCAAAGCCGACGTGTTACTTCTCAAAAAAAAAACAGCCCATGTGTTAGCTAGCGGGCACGCATGTTGAGTTTTCAACACTTAGACGTGTTAGCTAGCGACACTGGCGGACTCAGGAATTGAAGTTAGCCGGGGTGAACATTTAATGTTTAAATTTTTTTCGCTACAAGTGCAGCTATATTCAACCAGAACTCATAGCATGCAACAATAAAAGGATGAAAAGACTATTTAAAACTAGTACACTGTCAAAAGTCGCCGAGGCCGCCTGACTGCTCACATGGACTCTTGCCGCTTGAAATGCTCAGTAATGCCACAGTATGATCCCATAATTCCAATTTCCAAATCAGACCTACAAAATAAAGAATGCATTAGCACAAGTGTGATGAGAGTTGTATATTTTTATATAGACACACATCTGATGGTAACTGGGTGGTAGTATACCTTTAAGACGTAATTGCATACTGAACACGAGGTTGTGGAGGTAGATGACCTCGACGGTTCTTCAAGGCATGAAAATGAACCATAATCTCTTTATCATTAATTTTAGCAAATATCTCGCGCTCAACAAAGCAAACCATCAAATCATTAAGCCAATCATCACCCATCTTGTTTCGAAGATCAGTCTTTATAATATTCATGGCTGAGAAAACCCTCTCAACTGATGCTGTTACCACTGGTAATGTCAATGCAAGTCTGATGAGCCGATAAACCAATGGAAATACCAGATGTTGTCTACTCTGAACCAACTTAAGAGCAAGAGAACTCAAACTATCGCAAGCCAAGAATTCAGTACTTCTTTTCATCACATCAATATATATGTTGAGTTGATCAGTCAACAGATAGAGCTCTTGTGAAGAGAAATCAATTGAGTAAATATTTGCAAGCTCAACTAGCTTATCATGATCAAAGTTGCTAAATGAGTCTCTAGGATCAAGGCAAGCAATGCACTTCAACAAGCGTGTAGAAGTTTCACTAAATCGATTATTCATCTCAACTATGTTTCTATCCAACACCTCATTGAATATAGTTACCTTGTAATGATGGAGACAAGTAACCATTTTGCATGATCTTCTTGGGTAACCCCTTGCTGAAATGTTATCATCCATATTGGGCATTATTATATTTCTTGCAGCACAAAAGTTAGTAGTAGATATTAAGAGAGGCTCCCATCCATCATCTCTCAACTTTTGTAATAGACTTTTCACTGACACAATCATATTCATAGCACAGACTATATTCTGATCTTTTTGTTGCAATGCTTGTGACAAATCATTGGTTAAACCAAGCACTCGAAGCATCAAATGCAAGATAAGAACAAATTCAAATGTTTCCATGTTTATCATAAAGCCAGAAGCCAAACCTCTATCATCAGCATCTGCTCCATCAAGAGAAATACCATGTAGCACTTCAACCACGGAATCCCACATTTGATATATCTGGATTAGAGTCTTGTGGTGTGACCCCCATCGTGTATCACCGGGTCTTGCTAAACTTGTCTCTTGATGCTGGCCTTTTCCTGACAAAATCTCCCCATGCTCTAACTTTAAAACCAGGTTGTCATGATGCTTCTGCAACAATGCATCTTTTCTTTTACACGAGGCACTTACCTACAAGAAAAGAGTAAGTGCGATTATAATTTTATAATGGCTAGATATATACTATTTGGATTTGCAAATCCGTAAGCTATAAGAACTAAGAAGTACTAACCATGTTGACAATCTTATTTGTATGTCCAAAGAAATCACTAACAGCTAGGACTCTCTTGACAACAGCAACAACTACCAATTGAAGTTGGTGGGCAAAACAATGCACATAAAAAGCATACGGATTGACATCTAGCACCAATTTCTTCAAACCATTAAGTTCTCCACGCATATTTGAGGCCCCATCATATCCTTGTCCTCTCAATCTAGACATGGATAAATTATGTTTAACAAACATTGCATCCAAAGATCTTTTCAAAGAAGCGGATGTAGTATCAAGAACATGTTTAACACCAAGCAATCTTTCCAAAGACTCCCCTTTTTGGTTCGCGAACCTTCAAGCAAAACAAACTATAAAATTAGAACAAGCATGTGAGGGTAGAGTAGGTACATTCAGAATTAGAACACTCATGACAAATAACTAACCTCACAATCACAGCCATTTGCTCTCTAATCGATACATCACGAGACTCATCAACAAGTAGAGAGAAATTACTATCACCAAGCTCAGTCATTATCACTTTTGTAGTCACTTCGGCACATGCTTGTACTATTTGTTTTTGGATTTTATGACAAGTCAATTGATGACTGCCAGGAGCATTTTTATGGACCACATCGGCTACATCTTTGCATCTTTCAGCATACCAATCCAACATCTCAAGGAAATTACCCTTGTTCATGGAAGTGGTAGTCTCATCGTGCCCACGAAAAGCTAGGCCTTGAGAGACAAGAAACCTTACCACACCTACAACAGCCCTCAAACGCTCTTCATATTCAATATGTGATTTCTCAGTATGAGAAGTCATTGCATATGACACACTTTGCTTTTGGTTTTTGAAATCTTCACACCGTCTTCTAGCATTGTTGTGAGCGTTGTTTGGTCCACCTACATGAGCATTGAATATTTCCACTGCCTTCTTCCAATTTTTGAACCCTTTCTTAGTGAAGACATCATGGCCAAACTTGTCACCAATGCTTGGAGGCTTGAAAAGAAAACAATGGAAACAATAGGCAGATTTTGTCTCTTTACTATACTCTAGCCAATCATAATCTTTATACCATGCTTCTTTGAAGTTCCGCCAATCTTTCCCAAAAAGAGTCCGAGGAAAATCATGACCATACAAACGTCCAACACCTTTCGACAAATATGCCCTTCTCATTTCATCTCTAATTTCTGGAGTTGCATACTCTTCAATTTGCTTACGTGTGCCAGGATCAGGATCCACATCAGCTAAATTAAATGCCGGAGGAATGCCCTACAACAACAAATGGCACCATATCAAAACCGAGTGTCCTGTTACTGCTATCTGCTATTCAACATTCCAAGTTTTCAACTAACATATCAAAGGAAGGATACAATCATACAAGAAGACTAGAAGAGGATACCTGTCGGTCGTCGGAGTCATGTGGTCGCTCTCGCTTCCGTTTGGCTCTGGCCGCTGAAGCTGCTGCCTCTGCCACAGCTGCCGCATCTTCGACAGTAGCAGCCTCAGCCTCAGCTTCTTCGAGTTCGACAGCAGCAGCTATGCCTATCCAATCCACCTCTTCACCGGAGTCCATCTCTTCGCCGGAATCCATCACCGACACAGCCCCCACTGTCGCCCCCCGCCGCTGGCCCGACCTCCAGGCTCCAGCACCAGCACCGCCCCACACAGCCGCAGTATCAGCCCCGTCCTTCGCCGATGCAGGAGTGAGCAGATGAAGGAGCCGCCCCCCGCGCCCGGGAACCCCTGGCCTCTGGACTCTGGCGGCGGCGCAGCACCGCAACAGCGAGCAGCAGGTCGTCTAGGTCGTGCAGAGGGAGGGGAACGGTGGATTGGATTTCTGGATCGAGGACTAGTCAGCAGATCTAACAGACATTTGTTTTGGGCGTGTAGAAAATAGCCTAGTCCACCGGCGGACCGGCCCACATCTCTCTGCTTTCCTCTTACCCCTTCGCTCGCTCGCTGCCGCATGAACAGAGACGCCGCAGGCGCTGGTTTTCTCCGCCGCCGGAGGAAGATAGGTAGGTAGGGGTCGATCCTCCGCCGTCGGCGACCCGGGGCGGCCGCCCCAGCTCGCCCCAATGGTGGGTCCGCCACTGGCTAGCGAGGGTGTCACCAAATCTCTCCGAGACGTGTTAGCGCACAGATGTGTTTATTCTCTTTTTTTTGAACTTAACGTTTAATCTATTCAACTATCCCCACAGAGAGATGTGTTTATTCTCCTACCGAATTTGCTATGCTACATATGTTTATTTTAAGGTTTAAATTAACTTTGTTTATGTCTTATTCGCAAAAAAATATATCATGTTTTCTCCCTCACGAACTCTTACCGACTATGTGGAGGCGAAAACTAAAAAGGAAACAAACATCATGTATACATAGATAAGGATTGGAGAATGTTTGACAAAGGCTGAGAGGACACACTGCAAAGGCTTATATGTTCACACTTTCAATAAAGCTAGAAAAGAGGAAATTATGATTAGTCCTGAATTGAGGTACAACAAACTAAGTAAAACAAGAAGTTACAATGTCTATACGACAGGACATCACACTTAACACACCATGCATGCCTGGACGCCGGATGAAGTATACTATATTTTTATTTTCCGATGTCGATAACTCAAAAGAAGCATTGCCTGTGCGGTATTTTTTTTACCATTATGGTAATCTAAAGATAAGACCGTTCATCCGACTAGGATTCACTTCCCAAGTTTTGAACTAGCGCCCCAAGGACTCCTATTGTTAATTGATTCATCATTTTTGTTATCATCAAACTTATCATCTATCTGTCTAGCCTGATTAATGATAATTGACATTTGCTTTACAGCGAAGCACGTCAACTTTTTTTCTCCCGTTGCAACACACGGGCATGTTTGCTAGTTATTACTAAACAGTAAAACGGAGCTAACTACAGCCACCCACACCGATTTGAAGATTTTACCCGTTAGATCATGCGTACAAACGCACAGGATTAACTCGGTCATCCAGATCGTTACGCTAACTATGTTTTTCTAGACAGTTACGCTAATTATGTACGGCGGAAAGTTTCATTGTAGCTCGAGCTCCACGGTACCTGCTATCATGACCATCTATTTGGCGTCGCGATCTGTGCAGCTGGCAGCACCATGAGCCAACATCTGACAGCTCCAGCATCATTAGCAGGCATTTAGCAGTCCCCTCTTAGCATCTTCTGTCATCTGTCACTATTCACCTTTCCCCACTCCTCGCACGTGAAGGGTTGCCCCCACACTACACATGCAAATGCACCATCCAAGATTCTTGTGTGAGTAGTAGAGAGAGGGGTTGTGAGTATATCTGGCCATGGGCCGGGCCAGGCTTGGTCCGGGCCTAAAAAAGCCCACGACAAAAAACTAAGGCTCAGGCCCTCCCAGGCCCTACCATCGGACCTACTTTTCAAGCCCAAGCCCGGCCCATCTGTTAAAAGCCCTTAGGGCTTAGGGCTGTGGGCCGGGCCTCTTCCTTAAAATACCAATATGCCAAGCCCAAGCCCGTTCAGGCCCTGCTGGTTGGCTGAAAACTCAGGCCCAAGCCCGGCCCGCGGGCAAGCCCATCGGGCCTAGGCCCTGGATTTTAGGGCCGGGCCTGAGATGGACAGAACTAGTTGTGAGAGGGTAGAAATCGAAAGGAGAGAGAAGAAGAACACGTGTGAGGAGAGAGAGAAGAGCATGCGAAAACGAGAGATAGAACAGAGATGAAATGAGTAGAGAGAGGGGCACGACTAGTCAACGGAAACAGGGAGGAGAGAGAGGCAAACAAGAAAATGAGAGAGAGGAGATTGGACAAGAAAATAAGAGAGAGATGATGAGACGTGTGAGAGATAAGAGAGAGAATGTGGCAGTGAGAGAGAATAAAGGAGAGAGAGGAGAAAAGGCAGGGAAGGAGGAAGAGAGATAACATGGGGAGACAGGAGGTGGGACATTGCTGCTGCTGCTACAGTACACTAGTAGAAGGCCCGTGCGTTGCCACGGGCTTTTAAATATTTTTACCGTGTGCATATATAAACATAATGCATATCAAGTTTTACGTGTAAACATAATTGAAATCCATATCACACAAAATATTCTTCGATACAAAATGTAATTCAATAATTTATACATAGAAAGACACGCGATGCACAAAATAAAGAAAGTGGTACAGAAACATAGTACTCTTTATTGTGCAGGATATTACACAAGGTAGATAGCACCCTACATGACTTTTATGCTTAAGACCAATCATCTCATGAAGCATTTCCATTGTTATTAACCATTAATTAAAGACAACAGATGGAGCATTTTGTTACCTTTAAACAAATATTCCAAGATGCTGCAACCAGAACCTTAGTACATTATGGAATTTCCTAAGAAATATTACATAGACCCAGATATACAACACAACATCCAATAAAAAATCATTATAATACACACCATCTAACTTAAAAGTCTGGCATATGAAAATTTAGACCTCCGATAGAAAACGCTGAATTTCAGCAGGAAATATCAAATACATGCTTCCATGTCCGATGTATAAATATGTGTAATTCTCAATTGATGCACTTTTGAAATCTTCTAACTCACATAACACCATAATTACAGTGATTGTGCAACATATTTTTTAGAAAGCATGCATAAGCCTTTGAGTATAAACACAACTTTTGGTAGGGAGTCAATAACACCCCTAGGTAGCCAAGCCTTTGAGTATAAACAAAAATGATTTCTCAAGCTTTCTTTTGCTTCATGGAGCTGTAATTATTGCTAACAGAAACAAAATAGAAATCACATGATAAAAAAGAAACAATGCAATAGGAGAAAATGAGGCATACTATGTGGCCATGTCGCTGACCTGGCCATCACAACCTCCGAGACCAAGGGGCGAGGAGGTGGCGGCATCAGCTCCAATGAACCTATGACACCAAAATGATTATGTTTGCCGTCCTCGATCGTCGGCATCATCGACTCAGTGGTCGGTCCCCTTGTATCTTCTTCCCCATGGATCGGGATTGATTCGACATAGGATCAGAACAACAAACAAAATCAAAAGTCACAAAGAATTATAGCCTAGTAATGCTCAGTCAGCCAAATTAAAAAATATCGGTAACACATGCATATCTATTAATGATATTAGTGAACAATGCAAAAAGCAAAGGATTCCATTTGTCGCAATTAGTACACACGACAACTACTTCATAAGTTCATATGACCAATCAGTTAGACCACATGGTTAAATTCATTCATAGATGAACAATAGATGAACAACTAACAAAAGTCGAGAAGGATCCTTACAAAAACAATGATTGGTCAGGAATTTGGAAGGAGGGAGGGTCTATTATTAACGCTAGTGAAGGCGCATGTCATGCCAACTCTACAAAGTTAATTCCATTTACAAAAATCACATCGGAAAAGTATTGTGCATTCATGTTCTAGTCTTAATATCCCTTAGGTAATCTTGTTTTCAGCTGAACGACGATCATATCAAGCTAAACGAAGAGGACGCCGACAGGGCCACATTGTTCCCTGCCCACCACCGCCCACTTCCACACGCCACCATCCATGTTCACCGCCTGGATGCCGGCCCCAGCTCTCAGGACCCTAGAACCGGTGCGCCCACGGGTCGCCGCGTTGGGTATGTACCCGCCGCCACCGCGTTGGACCTTCTCGTCCTACAATGCAATAGCCATTGCCTTAGTTGTCTACATCAGACATCTGAAATGAAACAAAAGTCAAATGCTACTAATTAGACGTAATACATCAAAATGTCAAACAGAGTCAACACTTTAATTATGCTTCATAGGATAAGAATCAAACATACATAGTTAAACCAAATACTTAACAAAGTGTCAACAACATTTCACAGAATTTTTCAGAATTTTTGAAGCACTAACCTGGCTTGGCTCAATGCCAATGTGGTTCAGCATATCAATGCATAGATGTAGGAATCATCCTTGTACTCTGCACAAACAAGGGAAAAACATGAGCTTTCATGTTTCCGTGTATTATAGTTGAGCAGAAGCGATACATGGACAGTAGTATGAATGTACAACAGTGGGAAAGTTGAGGTTCCCTGGGCTGAATGTCGATGAAAGGTGCCTCCCATTTGCCCTTGTATTCCGGTTTCCTAATTATCTGACTACACAAATATCCCATGTCAGAAGTTGCAATGCCAATGCACACTGCTGTTTGTCTACAATTTGACTATCTAATCTTACTCTAGCAGAAGTACCTTTTGCATCTATGGTCTCTTACACCAGGGTACGTATCAAACTCCTAACTTCTGATGATATTGTTGGGCATTGAATTAATTGAACCACCCAAACTACTTTTAATCCTTTCTCGAAAGACAAATCAAGGAGACCACTGGTAGAAAAAAGCCCTTTAGTCCCGGTTCGCAACAGCCTTTAGTCCCGGCTGTGCAACCGGGACTAAATATGCGCGACTAAAGATCCCCCGCCCTTTAGTCGCGCCTCTTACGGACCGCGACTAAAGGCTTTAGTCCTGGTTCTTGTGGCTGACCGGGACTAAAGGCCCGTCCACGTGGGCGCCCGTGGTCCGTCGGGGCGGAGGACCTTTAGTCCCGGTTCTCGTGGCCAACCGGGACTAAAGGCCTCCTCCGCAGGTTTAGGGTTTCAGCCCCCCTAAACCTGGTTTCTTTTTAATTTGTAGTGTTTTATTTGTTTTATATTTTATTTTGTGTTTTATTTTATTTTTGATGAAGTTTCAGTACACATATTCTACGCTACTATATACATGCATATGAAATTTCAAACAAGAAGAATTCAAGAGGAATATATAATATATATTCAATCTCGGGTGACCATATACAACTTCGAACAAGTTTCCATACACAATTAGGATGGATGACCATATACAACTTCGAACAAGTTTCAATCTCGGGTATGCATATAAAATTCTTCGTCCTCGGTATAGTGTTCTCCTTTAGGATTGATGACTTCCCTCATGAAAAATCCTGCTAATTCTTCTTGAATTGGTCGGAAGCGAGCTTCTGGACTAAGCCTCCTCCGCAAGTTATCCGTCGCGTTCCGCACGCTATCTGATGCCTTCCGCTCAGTGGTGTGTCTCCGGATGTTCTCACAAACATAGTATCCACATAGATTGGTCCCCGGTGGCTGCTTATCCACATTAACTAACCTTCTAAAATCTAGCTCATGTTTGAATTCACCGACAATTTCTTCTGAGAACCGTCTCCAAACCCTACAGGGCAAAGAAAATTAAATGAATAAGGGAGTTATTAGTTACTTGATATTAGGAAATGAACAAAAGAGACCGATCGATATAGAGCTCAAATGATTGAAAATAATTACTTTTGCAGCATTTTTCTCATGTCGGCCCAACGCTTTGGATCCGAATCCATAGAGTCCATGATTAGAACTCTGGAGGTGTGAAGTTCAATATTTAGCAGAATCCAGTGGAACCTGCGGACACGTTACATGCACAGTCATGCATAACTCATCGATTAGACATACCATGCATGGAGTAAACAAAAGAGAATGGGCACAAGAGAGAAACACTCACCCAAAATGGTAAGGAAATAGAATATGACTTTTGAGTTGATGCTTTCTAAGAAACTTTACAGGTCTTTCTCCACGTCTTCGGGGTGATGTTGTAACACATGTCCATTAACGATATGTGGGTCAATGAACCCAACATCATGGATGTTTCTTATTTTGCATTCCCAAATCTTCAATCTGCATAATAGCGTACGCAACAATATAGTTAGGACAATATATATATATATATATATATATATATATATATATATATATATATATATATATATATATATATATATATATATAGTGCAGGCAATGAAGAACGAGATGAGGTAGAAATAGATCACTTACAGAACGTAGCAACTCAGCATAGATTTGTCGAGGTCGCGCAGATTGAACAGCTGGAACAATTCACTCATATGAACTTCTACAGAGTACCGTTTGGTGTGATGCTCATCTGTAACATCCGCATAAACATATTCTTTGTCGGCCCATGTTATGAATTGCTTGTACCAACGTAGCAGATTTCGCATTTGTGGTGGTAGACTCTTTTCCTGCGCAGGCTCGACGAGAGGCCCATTCCGCACATATTGTAATGCTATCTCACATACTGGCGCATCCTCAAGGCCTAAGAAGGCACGAAGAGTCAAACCCATCTCGGACACTTGTTTCATGGCACCCGCTACAGTCAATCCAAGTGCTGCCGCAGCTGCTATGATCTCGGGGTCCTCTTCCGGACCGGCTTTCACTATGAGCGGGGGGATCGATTGTTTCTTCTGCATCCCGAGCTGGTCAACTTGTTTCCCGCTTTTTTTACTTTCTTCTTTCTCCTCCTTCAATATTTTTGCTTGCCTACGAAGTTCATGTCCATAGTCGTCAGGCATATTCAGCTCGGCTTGGGACGGTGTCGTCAAAAAATCCTTAGCCCACTTCTTTTGCTTCTTAGTGAATACTTGCTTGGGCTCAGGCTCTTTTTTCGCCTTCATATCCACCTTCCATTTCTCATAATCAGCAGACGCGGCCAATTTGGTTTCAGCTTCACTAAGTTCCCCAAGCCTTGGGAGGAGAGGCTTCAGTGATGGCTCCGGTACCCTTGTGGTCTTAGGTACATAAGGGTCCGGGTTAATAGTCCAGGAGCGGGTTTCCTTGTTGTCCGCCTGCTTCTGCTTCTTCGCCGGAGGTGGATTGGGGGGCGTCGTACCCGCCGGAGGAGGATTGGGGGGCGTCGTACCCGCCGGAGGTTGTGGATCGGGGGACGGCGTCGAATGGCGTGAAGGAGGTGTAGGTGAACCACCACGACCACCACCACCGCCACCACCGCCACCACCACCACCACCATCGGAGGGGGGTGGACTTGCTAGCCTTGGCGCCTCGCCTGGAAACACTATGTACTTCTTTTTCCATAGAATGAACTGGCGCTTGACATCTCCAAGTCTTCTCTCCCCTTCGGGTGTAGGTTTGTCAATCTCCAGGTCCTCAAACCCTTGGACTATGTCTTCCACCGTGACACGAGCATAGCCATATGCAATGGGGTTGTTGTGGTGGAGTGCTCCAGGTGTACAGGGTAAAGCACTGCCGCTAGCTACCTTCGTGGAAACGTTCCCCACGGGATAATGCAGATCACATTCTTTCATCTCCTTTACATCATCCACGGGGTAGTGAGGCTCCGGTGCACGAATCTCGATCATCGGTGCACTAGCACCAGGCGGGGCATCCGTGGAAGCCACGCTGCTTCTCCGCTGCTGGCTTCCGCGATCCGCTTCATGATCTTCATGCGGCCCTGCAGCTGATTTTTCTTTCACTAGTTCATGCACGGTCTGCTTCAACTCATGGAGTTCCGATGCAAACTTCGTCATAAGATCTGCATCCGGGTCCGTCTTTCTCTTACGGCTTCTGTAACAGTACGGGTCATTGTCCTGGGAAAACCCTACTTTCCACGAAACTTTGCCTTTGCCTCGTACACGTCCTCCGTGTTCATCATTCCCGAGGGCTGTTGTCAGTGCGTCTTTCTCTCTGTTGAACTTGATCAAGCCCTCTTGAGCTTGGGTCATTGCGTCAATAAGGGCTTGGGTGGGAGCAAACTGTCTCTGCTGGTGAACACACACCCCTGTCTCCGGGTCTAGCGATCCCCCATGCCCGTACCACCATCTTTTGGCCCTTGGGTCCCATCCCTCTGTACCTAGAGGGATTCCTCGCACCCTCAGGTCCTCCTCCATCTTCTGCCACCTAGGCTCCGAAAGGCGGTATCCTCCTGGCCCCATAATATGATGGTACTTTTTCTTACTCGCATTATCCTTATTTTTTTCCATATTTCCTTGAAATGCTCCGATTGCTTTTGCCTCACAAATTCTGGCCAATCATCTTTCAGTTTCTCATGTTGTCTATTGAAATCCGGAGTCTTCCCCTGGTTGACATAGTCACGGGTTAAATTTTTCTTGAAGTTCCGGAATGCTTCGCCCATCTTCTGAAGAGCGAACTCTTTAACTAGCCTCCTCCTCTGACGTCCACCCGGAACCTCGTTACCGAATTCATCGACTTTGTTGTATTCCGGAGGTAGAATGAAATGTTCCATAAGCTTTCTCCAGCAATCCTTTTTCGTTCTCTTGTCAACAAAACTGAAACCAAGACGTGCCTTCTTTGGCGCCTTCCATTCCTGGACGGTGATCGGGACGTTGTCTCTAACAACGACTCCGCATTGGTTGATAAACTTTGAGGTGTGCTGTAGGGGCTTGCCGGTTTCACTGACAAACTCAATGGCATATGTTTCTCCTGTTTTCATCGCCTTGGATTTGCCACGCTTTGTCGTACTCGATCCGGAGGGCTAAAAAAAGAAACAGAGTCGCGCGCGTTAATACATATGTATTCACATTTCAGTAACTTTGTATCACGAGAGGCTCTCAATGTATATATATACCTCGCCGGAGGTGGTTGCTACTTGCAATTCGAGATCGTCGGTTGTTGACGGTTGACCTCCGTCGACAATGTCCGTTCCTTCACCTTCTTGATCATCGACAATCTCTGTTCCACCGTCAAGGTTCAGATAAGAAGAGACTACATCCTCTTGTTGCTCATATTCTGAGCCCGGCACATAAGGAATCTCGTTGTTGATGATGCCCATTAAATAACGTTCAGCCTCCGGATCCCTAAGCGGCTCGGTTCTATCGTCCGCCATATGTCACTCCTGCATGTAGTAAAAATTCTTTAAGTATAAAGGAATTAAAAAATAAGATTAAGGGGACATAGAGGAGGAGGAATTAAAAAATAAGATTCTTTAAGTAAAAATTCTTTTTTTCTTGTTCTTCCTTTCTTCTTCCTCTTTCTTCTTCTTCCTTTCTTCTTCTTCCTTTTTCCTTTCTTCTTCTTTCTTTCTTCTTCTTCCTTTCTTCTTCTTTCTTTCTTCTTCTTCCTTTCTTCTTCTTCCTTTCTTCTTTCTTTCTTCTTCTTCCTTTTTCTTTTTTCTTTCTTTCTTCTTCTTCCTTTCTTCTTCCTTTCTTCTTCTTTTTTTCTTCTTCCTTTTTCTTTCTTCTTTCTTTTGGTTTTCATTTGGTTTTCATTTTTTTCTTCTTCCTTTTTCTTTCTTGTTTTTTCTTCTTCCTTTTTCTTTCTTCTTTCTTTCTTCTTTCTTTTTTTCTTCTTCCTTTTTCTTCTTTCTTTTTTTCTTCTTCCTTTGTTTTTCTTCTTCCTTTCTTTTTCTTCTTCCTTTTTCTTTCTTGTTTTTTCTTCTTCCTTTTTCTTTCTTCTTTCTTTCTTCTTTCTTTTTTTCTTCTTCCTTTTTTTCTTCTTTCTTTTTTTCTTCTTCCTTTGTTTTTCTTCTGTTGTTTTCTTTCTTTTTCTTTTTTTTCTTCCTTTTTCCTTTTTTCTTCCTTTTTCTTGTTTTTCATCTGTTTTTCTTTTGTTTTCTTCTTCCTTCTTTCTTCTTCTTCCTTTTCCCTTTTTCTTTCTTCTTCTTCTTCCTTTTTCTTCTTCTTTCTTCTTCTTCTGCCGGCGCGCGGAGGACGGCAGGCAGGGCCAGCGGGCGGCGGGCGGCGGGCGGCAGGGCGTCGGGGGGCGGGCGGCGGGCGGCGGGCAAGGGCGCAGGGCACGGGCGGCGGGCAAGGGCAGGCACGGGCGGAGGCGGCGCTCACTGGGGACGGGGGCGGCGGCGCGCAGGGCTTCGGCGTCGGGGCAGGGCTTCGGTGTCGGGGCACGGCTTCGGCGTCGGCGTCGGCGTCGATCGGCGTCGGGGCAGCGCTTCGGCGTCGAGAGAGAGGAGAATGGGAAGTGGCAAAACTGCTAAGTGCAGTATTTATAGACGCACCTTTAGTCGCGGTTGGGGAGGCGGACCGCGACTAAAGGTACCCTTTAGTCGCGGTCCGCCTCCCCAACCGGGACTAAAGGGTTTTGGCGCCGCTTTCGTTCCCGCGCAGAAAGACCCTTTAGTCGCGGTTGGGGACAACAACCGCGACTAAAGGGTACCCTTTAGTCGCGGTCCGCCTCCCCAACCGGGACTAAAGGGTCTGTGCTTTATTTATTTTGTTTTGTTTTTCTTCTTTTTTTTCTTCCTTTTTTCCTTTTTCCTTTTTTCTTCTGTTTTTTCTTCTGTTTTTTTCTTCTGTTTTTTTCTTATTTTTTTCTTCTGTTTGTTTTTTTCTTCTGTTTTTCCTTTTTTCTTCTGTTTTTTCTTCTGTTTTTTTCTTCCTTTTTCCTTCTTTCTTCTTCTTCCTTTTTCCTTTTAAAATCAGAAAAATAAAACTAATTCATTTTAAAATCTTAAAAATACAATTATATATCAAAAAAATCAGAAAAATAAAACTAATTCATTTTAAAATCCCTTGAAGGTTTGACAAAAGGTTTGATACATCATTCAGTTCATCGACCAAATACAAAGTTTGGTACAATAAATTATTACACATCAATTCTTCCCTTGTGTCCCTGCTTGCTTACGATTGTGCCGTATCCATGGAGCATCCTCATCATTTAACTTAATGCTTGGGTCAGTGTTCACTTTGAAGAGCGGAATTTCACCAAACATATTATAATCTTCTGACATGTCTGTCTTGTCCTCCACTCCCACGATGTTTCTTTTCCCTGAAAGAACAATGTGGCGCTTTGGATCATCGCATGATGTACTGATCGTTTTCTTATCTTTCCGTTTCCTCGGTTTGCTACTCATGTCCTTCAAATAAAAAACCTGAGCGACATCTTTGGCAAGGACGAATGGTTCGTCAAGGTAACCAAGATTGTTGAAATCCACCATTGTCATTCCGTATTGCTCGTCCACCTTTACCCCACCTCCTGTTAGCTTGAACCATTTGCACCGGAACAAAGGGACCTTAAAGGAGGGTCCATAGTCAAGTTCCCATATCTCCTCTATGTAACCATAATATGTGACCTTTTGCCCATTCTCGGTTGCTGCATCAAAGCGGACACCACTGTTTTGGTTGGTGCTCTTTTTATCTTGGGCGATGGTGTAAAATGTATTCCCATTTATCTCGTACCCTTGGAAAGTCGTTATAGTCGAAGATGGTTTCTTGGCCAACATGTACAGCTGATCTCCAACATCATTGTCATTCATTAAATGTTTTCGCAACCAACTGCCAAAAGTCTCCATGTGGGCCTTTCTAATCCAGGATTCAGGCTTCCCCGGGTTGTCCGAGCGTAAAATATTCTTGTGTTGCTCGAAGTACGGAGCCACCAAGCTGGAATTTTGCAGAACTGTGTGGTGTGCTTCAGTCATAGAATGACCGTCCATACATATCGTGGATTCCCTTCCGATCTTGCCTTTTCCACTTAGTCTCCCCTCGTGCCGCGATTGAGGAATACCAATCGGCTTAAGGTCAGGAACATAGTCAATACAGAACTCAATTACCTCCTCATTTCCGTAGCCCTTGACGATGCTTCCTTCTGGCCTAGCATGGTTACGAACATATTTCTTTAATACTCCCATGAACCTCTCAAAGGGGAACATATTGTGTAGAAATACAGGACCGAGAATGGAAATCTCTTCGACTAGGTGGACCAGGAGGTGCGTCATAATATCGAAGAAGGATGGTGGGAACACCAACTCGAAACTGACAAGGCATTGGACCACATCGTTCTGTAACCGTGGTAGATCTTTTGGATTGATTACCTTCTGAGAGATTGCATTGAGGAATGCACATAGCTTCACAATGGCTACTCGAACATTTTCCGGTAGGAGCCCCCTCAAAGCAATCGGAAGCAATTGCGTCATAATCACGTGGCAGTCGTGAGACTTCAGGTTTTGGAACTTTTTCTCTGACATGTTTATTATTCCCTTTATATTCGACGAGAAGCCAGACGGGACCTTCATACTGCTCAGGCATTCAAAAAAAATGACCTTCTCTTCTTTGGTAAGAGCGTAGCTGGCACGACCTTGAAACCATTCCAGATGCCGGTCATCTTGGTCTTTCAAAAGTTGATGGTCCTGCCGTGCTTCCTTTGTATCATTTGTCTTCCCATACACGCCCAAGAAGCTTAGCAGGTTCACGCAAATATTCTTCGTAACATGCATCACGTCGATTGCAGAGCGGACATCTAGGACTTTCCAATATTCTAGCTCCCAAAATATAGATTTCTTCTTCCACATGGGTGCGTGCCCGTCAACTCCCCGCGGAACTGATTGTCCGCCAGGACCCTTTCCAAAGATGACTTTCAAATCCTTGACCATATCAAATATCTCAGCACCAGTACGTTCCGCAGGCTTCGGCCGGTGATCTGCCTTCCCGTTGAAATGCTTGCCTTTCTTTCTTACGTTATGATTTCGGGGAAGAAATCGACGATGACCCAGGTACACGTTCTTCTTACAATTAACCAAACGTACACTTTCAGTCTCATGTAAGCAGTGCGTGCATGCATTGTATCCCTTATTTGTCTGTCCCGAAAGGTTACTGAGAGCAGGACAATCGTTGATGGTTACAAAAAGCAACGCTCGTAGGTCAAATTCCTCTCCTTTGTGCTCATCCCAGACACGTACACCAGGTCTGGCCCACAACTGTAAAAGTTCTTCAACTAATGGCCTTAGGTACACATCGATGTCGTTGCCAGGTTGCTTAGGGCCTTGGATGAGAATTGGCATCATAATGAACTTCCGCTTCATGCACAACCAAGGAGGAAGGTTGTAGATGCATAGAGTCACGGGCCATGTGCTATGGCTGGAGCTCTGCTCGCCAAAAGGATTAATGCCATCAGTATTTAGACCAAATCTTATGTTCCTTGCGTCAGCTGCAAAATCTTTGAAAACTCTGTCGATCTTTCTCCATTGCGTTCCATCAACGGTGTGTCTCAACTCCCCGTCGGACTTACGGTCCTCTTTGTGCCATCGCAACGACTTGGCATGCTTTTTGTTCATGAACAGACATTTCAACCGTGGTATTATAGGAGCATACCACATCACCTTGGCGGGAACCCTCTTCCTGGGTTTCTCGCCCTCAACATCGTCACCAGGGTCATCGCCTCTGATCTTATAACGCAATGCAGTGCATACAGGGCATTCATTCAAATTCTCGTATTCACCGCGGTAGAGGATGCAGTCATTAATGCATGCATGTATCTTCAGAACCTCTAAACCTAGAGGGCAGACAACCTTCTTTGCTTCGTACGTACTGGCGGGCAACTCGTTATTCTTCGGGAACATATTCTTCAACATTTTCAGCAAATTTTCAAATGATGAGTCACCTACACCTTCCTGTGCCTTCCATTTTAGCAAAACCAGTGTGCAGCCCAGCTTTTTCAGACTATTATCGCATCCTGGATACAACGACTTTTTGTGATCCTCTAACATGCGATCCAAATTCTCCCTCTCCTTGTCAGTTTCGCAGCGTCTCCGTGCATCAGCAATGGTCCGACCAAGATCATCAGCGGGCTCATCATGTGCCTCTTCTTCACCTTCACCTAACCCTTCCCCACCTTCAGCATCATCCTCCATGAAAGTATCACCGAAATGATCATGATAGTTGTCATCGATATCATCCCCTTCTTCATCTTCTTCCATTCTAACCCCTCTTTCTCCATGCTTGGTCCAACAATTATAGCTTCGCATGAAACCATGCCGAAGCAGGTGCATGTGAACGTCTCTTGAGGAGGAGTAACCCTTCTGATTCTTACAGACAGCACATGGACAGATAATAAAACCTTGCTGCTTGTTCGCATTTGCCACTACGAGGAAATCTTTCAAACCCGTAGTGAACTCGCCGGAGAGTCGGGGACCGTACATCCATTGCCGATTCATCTGCATTATTATTATATAAAGTATATAATTAACCATCATGCATTTGTTAAACTAACTAGCTAGAAATAATACAAATTAAACAATGAACTACACACATGCGTATTTTATCAATGACACATGAAAGGTTCAAGTTGCTAACCGCGATCGCGGAGGAAAAATAAATGAGAAAGCTCAAGTGTGGCTCGGACACTTCATATCATGTTTGTTTCAGGCTCTCGGGCATTTCATCAAACACCTTGTGTGCATAGGAGAAACCAAAAGCAAACCCACCACCACCTTCTGAAAATTGTGAAGTGAGCTGAGTGAAGTGAAGTGAGCTGAGTCCTATATATAGGGATGGGCCTTTAGTCGCGGTTGGCCAGGCCAACCGGGACTAAAGCCCCTCCCGTCCGCCAGCTGTCGACCGAGTGCGCTGGGCCCAGATAGTTGGTCGCGGGTCTTCTCCCGAACCGCGACTAAAGACCCCTTTGGTCGCGGTTCGATTGTTTTGGGGACTAATGGGGGCGTATGGAAGCCTCTTTTTCTACCAGTGGACCACGAGATAGAAAAAGAGAGAAACTTACCATTAAGATAGAGGACAAGTCAGGCAGTCTTGCATATGGTGTTGGTAGGCAGCACCGCCGTTGTCGGGACAGTTCGCGCCCCAAATCCATATCCTCCATTTTTGCAAGAGTCTGTACACCACATCTTTCTTACTAAAGTGGGAGAAACCATAAATCGACTATCAATCATCATTAAGTGTAGAATATAGTCATTAAAATCATTGCACATTGCTTGCTTGATTCTCCTCTATTAAATTAGCATTCATCATGGTGCCTTCTAAAGACAAGGCATGACAGAAACACAAAGCACAGCCTAAGCACATTGGTTTATGTACCATACTCATTGTAAAAAATTAGAAGCTTCTGTAAGATGTGACACTGTTTACATATTTGGAGTGAATTGCATCCTCGTACAAAGGATAGAAGAACTGAATGCTTATGTACTTATAAAATACAAAAGTGAAAAGGGAAATTAAATCATGTTGGGTTAAAAACCTTACGTTCCCATGGTTCTTTCTCAGATCAAAGAACTCAAAATATCAGCAGTGGATATTGGAGCCAGGAGAAGAAATGACGTGACCTTCACCCACATCCTTAATGGCCAGCCTCATCTCCATGCCCAGGACGATCTGAAGCCTCCCTCAATAATTCGACACCTGCACGATGACCGACCGTCAGATCACAACACTCGGCTTGGGCAACGAATTCGAGGGATTTATAGACCAAGCGTTGAGAGTACCTAGGGGTCACCTTGGTTTTTGTACACGACAAAGAGGAGTGCGAGAGGCGAGCCCCAACCCATCGAGACCACGATGCCTTGAGAGAAAGCTAGGGGAGGCGATGGTGAAGCACGACATCATGGCGCACGTGCCCTACGTCTCAACGCTACAGTCGAGCGTCGCCATGTAGCCGCACAACAGCTTGCACTCCATGAGTTACATACTATTTTCGCTCACACGACGAACGCCATCCGCCCGTCACTGAGACCCATCCTCTCAACCCTGCTGCTCCACGATCACGCGACGCCGTGTTAGTTAATGCAGAAACATAGGAGGCGGGCATCATAAGGTAAAAAGTCCGGTTTGGACGGGATGAAAGACGAACCAAAATAAAGCAAAATTGGATAGGGAAGGGGGTGGATGAGGAGGCGAACATACAACGAGGTCGGGGTGGCTGTGGCCGAAGCATGAGGCTCGGCCTCCTCGCCGACGACCAGATCCGCCGTCAGACATGATGAGGTCATCAGCCCCGTGACCTGGATCCCGCCAACAGGGTGATGCAGAGGAGAGGTGCGGCGGCGTCCTACGGGTGAGGACGGCGCGGGAGGTGAGGGAGCAGCTGAGCGCGGTGGTGCGGCTGCGTCCCTCGGGAAGACGAACGGCGAGCGGCCCGAGGCGGGAGGCGGCGAGGGGGAGAGAAGAGTCGTGCGGTGCAGGGTGAAAGCCCGACTCGCTCGGTTTGTAGCAGGGTACTGCTATAATCGAAACATTTCCTTTGATGTAATTTGACTACGTATGGAAAGATTAATCAGTGATTGACCAACTTATGGTAAGTTAATTAATTTAGATTTGATTTTTAAATATTGATTAGAGATTAACCGTGATTGATTCTCTCCCATAAAGACATTACTAAATAATTTGTGTCCACATGGAAAGTTCTGATCCGTTTGGCTTTCGGTACATGGGATGGTGAAAGGAAAGACGAAAATAAATCGGACGAAAATAAACCAGACGAATAATAACAGTGGACGCAATCCTAGCAACTGCTCCATTAAGAGTAGAGATAATGCCTCAGGATGAGGAGGTCACGATTAGGGTATGACAAGAAGAACTTTTTTGGAAAGCTTTGATTCTGGTGATAATTACCATATTCGAAATTTCCTTAGTTATAGCCTTACCATACATGGCTTGATTTATTACTATAATTATCATATTTGAGATTTCTAAGTTTATAGCCTTACCATACGTGGATTAATTGTGATTGATTACCATAAATACGTTGGGTATTGTCGGCCAGACGAGAAAGAGAAAAACCGGTGGGAGGGGGGTGGTGGGAGGTGGGACGAAGAAAAACCGGTTGAAAAAAAAACGGTTGAAAATAAACCGGTTGAAAGTGGGGGGGACTATTCAACCAATTCGTCCATTAGAAATAGAGATATGCACAGATATTTTATCCACATGTTCTGCAAATCATGTTGAAATAGTAGGCCATTTGTTCAAATCTCGAGAAAAGGGCATCTGCTGCGGACGGTGTAGATAGGAGGTACCATGTAGCTCGGCTTTTGAAAAAACACCCTCTTATGTACGGCACGTAGAAAGCAACGTTCCGCGGGCCGCTGCTCTGCAGAATGTTGCGCTAGCCTTATCGGGCCGCTGCTTCGGTGGTTTTTTGGGCATCCCTTGCTCGCCATCGTTGAACCTGGACATCCCGCCGCCGCCGCCCCCGCCCCTGCCATCCCCGTATCCTGCTGCCCTCCCTGAGCTCTCCTCCGGCTGCTCATCGCGGTTGCGTTTCGATGTGTAGCTCGCTATGCGACGCCGAAATTCGTTGCGGACCCAACGGAGCATATCGGGCCGAGGTCCGCCATCACCAAGGTTTCCCTCCCTCAAGAGGAGACATCTCAGTCCCCCACCATCGAGGTCTATCTCCTCCTGTACCGGCTTCATCTCTGTCCGCCGACGAGGTATTCCCCGTGCTCCTTCGCCCGATTCAGGCCCTACCACGCCGCAGCGTCGGTGCTCCTCCTACATAACTCCACGGCGTCCATCACGTTATATCTGGTTTGATGTTGATTTCTCATCTTACTTGCTGATCCATCCCTCTCTTCTCTTTATGCTTCCAATCTCTCCGCTGGACACTCACTTCATGGTTGAAGAAAGTGAAACATCATGATATACAAAATTTATTAGCCTACCAGATGTGTTTACGATTTCGGGGTCTGATTGTTGAATCTTAGGGAGTTCAGATACATGTAGGAGGATGTATTGACGTGTCTTCAAAATCAATTTTTCCCATTTTGTTGTAGGATTGCACAATTCTTGCTAGATAGAATAACTGATGCGAAAAGACACAACCCTGCTTTTCCTAAAGTATGATTCTTTCAGTTCAGGTCTGTGATGATTGACCTCATGCTCGTGGGATGATCTTGTTGTTTCGATGAAGTTTTTTTCCCTTCGGCATTTCCTCGTTTTCGGAAGAACAGATAACCTGGCTTCGAGGTCATTACTTTTTAGATTCCAATTTTGAGTGTGATGGCTTATTGTTGTGCCTCACCATGTTAGATTACATTGCAGCATAAATGTTCTCAGTGCAAATAGCATGAATTTTCTGATTTGTATTTATAACACCACTCATGATTCCCTCTTTCTGATGAAAATACTTATTCCTCTGATCAAAGATCAATTCCCTCTGGCCCCATCGCACCCGATCTTTTCTGAGATTGAAGTAAACTTCACAGTCCTCAGAGCGCCTGACATGTTTGCAGAAACTGTAACGATGTACGAAGATGATGGTGGACATTGCAACGAAGAGGCTGGATTATTAGTTTTCATTCTTTTATGTTTCCGAATTCCTTGAATGTACATGTTTAACAAAGTTTTTATTACAATATATATTTGCTCTCTTCCATATATGTGACTGGCCATTACTGTGAAGGGGAAACATTATAGTAAACATATACATGAATCCAGATGACATGGCTTACAGTTTATGGAACATGTTTCTTCTTTGTGCGTTCACAATACATAAGTATTTACTCCAGTGTAGGCTTAGTAACCATATACTATCCTTCCATGAAATGTTCTCTCTTGGATAAACTAGAGATTTTGACAGAAAAATGTGAACTAAGCTGAAGTTATCCACCCCCACGGAAACCATCAGTCAAGCAACAACAAAAGCTTCCATGGTTGTGTCTGCTACTTTTTCTTCACTGTCGTCTCTACTCCTGTTACCCAGCACCTTGCTCACAACCCATCCGTACACCCCTTAATTCCCTAGCTTAATTATTTCATTTCAGTTCAAGGTTGCGGCATTGACGACGAGGAATAAGTGGTCATGTTCTCTTACCTTCTCATCTAATATCTAGCAATTGCCACTGCAAACTTTGCCATGTAGAGTACTTTTTCCATCAAGATGCATTTTTTTAGTACTCTCTCAAATTACAGTTTCCTGTGTGCAGCTTCGGCCATACACTCCAGCCACTAGAGGCCTCCATGATTGATGATCCTGATTTGTCACTGCCTGCATGACGTGGTGTAGAATATGCAATGTTTTGGAATCAGATATAACCCGTGTTTCAAAGTAAGGTACTTAGGTTGCAATCCAAATGAAGAGTTTGTTAATTTTCACCGCTATAAATTTTAATTTTTCATGGAAGATGCTTATATAGTGACTTTACAATGCATATATTTTTTATGGGATGAGTGCCAATTTGATGTTTCATAGGCCACATGTTAGGCATTCTTCTAATACTTCATGTTATACTATGTTTGCACACAACTATGTATGTATTTAAATGAAAGCAAATATATAGACTTTATTACTTGTACAACTGGTTAATGACGCTAAATTGATGATATCCATGGTGCATGTCGACTATAGTACACAGTTGCTGATGAGTGTTGACCGTAAACATAGTGTGTGTATAATGTCCGATAAACGTATAGCCAGCCAAACGAGCTTATAAGTAATGGACCTATTATGAATTTTTGAAACCCATTTCCTTTCCTGAATATGCAGATATTTGAAGCTCATTTTTTGGATATTGTAGAGCTCGTCTTCAGGTTCTCTACATGTGCCAGATCTCCACTTGGAATACAGTTGATGTTGGGGATATTATTACTGGGCGTAAACCGGCCTACCTGGGCCGGTTTAACTTCATCAGTAGTCCAAAGGTGTTAAAGCCCAGAAGCTAGATAAAGGCCCAAGGCCATAGTCGGTTCAGCACGCATAGCCGTAAACCGACGTGTATACGAACTTGTATTGTAAGATAGGAATAGGGAGAGACCAACCCGGATACGACTATGAACCGGAGATTGGGACTCTATGAACCGATGGGCGTCACCCGTGTATATAAGGGGACGGCCCGATAGTGGTTCAAGGACAGACAACCACAACTCGAGGCCTAGGCAAAGCTTGTTTGCTCCATAGTCATCGAAACCCCATCAATTCCATCACAAACTAGACGTAGGCTTTTACCTTCATCGAAGGGGCCGAACTAGTATAAAGTCCCTGTGTTCCTTTGTCCGCTTTAACCCCTTTGAGTTAACCCGTTGCGATGGCTCCACGACTAAGTCCTTTCGCTAGGACATCTGTCGTGACAAACCCACGACAGTTGGCGCCCACCGTGGGGCTATCGCACGATGGTTCCAATTTCTTGGAGGGCCGCTTTGAAGGACTCAAGGGATACGCCGTGGGCCGGATGACCAAGAGTCGTCGCGGCAAGATCTACATCGACGATGCAGGCTGGGGCCCTGAGGCTGGCTCAATTGAGTACGGGTACCGAGTCCCCTTTGGTGGCATACACGTCTTCATCGGCAAGATCGGTGAACCGGGCCCTGAGATGGACACTTGCACCGACCCCGTCGAGATAGCTCAGCGCACGCGACCTTCCCAGGCTAAACCGGCCGTGAAACGTGCCTTCGTGGGAGTCATCCATGGAGGAAGCTATGAGGACGGATCAGGATTTGGTGGTGAAACCGTCGTTTACTCTGGCGACGAGTCATCGACCGGAGAAACTGAGTCGTTGTATCAGCTACAAGATGGCCGGATTGGGGGCTGTTCCGATGGCGACAGTATTCCGGACCCCTCTGGTCTGCCCAACCGGGTTGGGATATTCATGGCCGGTACACAAGCGGCGCTTCACTCATCGACGACCGCGACATTGGTTTCCGGTTCAGCAGCGGCAACGGCTGCCGGGGCAGGAGACTCTGTGCACCCGCCAGCTCAAGTGTTATTCGATCTATTCAACGCATTGGCTGCACTCATGGCGGAGGCTAATCCGGCGGATCGGGATGCTCATAACGCAGAGATCGCAAAGGTGAGAGAGCAGATTACCCAGGCCAAAGCGGATCTGGCAGCAGAAGAGGTCAGGATGACGGCGGAGCGGGCTGCTTTGGACGCACAAGCTTATAAAATCATGCTGGACCAGAGCGCCTCACAGGAAGTCATGAGGAGGAAGTACCGATCTCGTTTGCCCTCAGTTTTTGAAGGAAGGAACATTTTCAACACCCCTGGAGCAGGAATCAATAATCCGCCGGTGGTAAACCGGGCGGAGGCACCTGTGACAGGAGTGCCGGTTCAGCCCCGTTTAATAGATCTGCCTCGTCATAATACTGGTGTACCGCAAGCTGTGCCTACACCTCCAGGTCACTACTCCAATCCAATGGATAACCTCGTTGCGGCTGCGGCACGGCTGGAGGCTATTCCGGTTGAAGGTGATTCATTACAGGCGATAGAGACGCGCTGGGTTAAGGAGCTCCTTAGGACGGCTTTGATCCAACAGGAAGCATATTCATACAGCCGTGACCGGATTCATTCTACCCCACGTCCGGCCCAGAGTTATAGCAGGCATACGGAGGAACCAGCTGTGTCAAGTAACGCGCGGCGTGAAGCGCCCCGTGGCAACAATCTGGCTCCCGATGCTCAGGAGGTGGTAGACCGGGCCCGAGCGCGCAGGGAAGCCGAGTTAGCAGCGCAGTATCAGACTCGTCAGTTCATGCCGGTTCGTCCCACCACTTCGGTTGAACCGGGACTCACTTCTAGCGCTTTGGGAGTGCCTTGCCTTGTCCCCGCTTTACGCAATGTGCGCCTGCCTAAGGATTTTAAAGGCCCGCGCAAGGTGCCGAACTATACGGCGGATCAACCCCCAGAGACGTGGGTGGAGAGTTATGAGATGGCCATGGAGATGCTTGATGTGGATGAGGCGGCGTGTGCAAAATATTTCACCATGATGCTTGAAGGGACAGCCCACACTTGGTTAAAAATCCTGCCGCCCAATTCTATTGGTTCATGGGCCCAGTTGCGAGACCGGTTCATCAATAATTTCAAAGACACGTGTAAGAAGCCCATGTTGATAGTGGATTTAGCTGCCTGTGTCCAGGAGGAAGGAGAATCAACGACTCATTGGGTGCGCAGGGTCTCACGAGTTCTGCATTCCTCAGACCGCATCAATGCGGACACCGCAGTTATAACCTTGGAAGGCAATTGCCGGTTTGGACCCTTGAAGCTGAAGTTAGGATGGATGAAACGCCATTGTACTGACATGGAAGTACACTGATTCTGATAGTACCAAGGACCCCGAGTCTGATGATGAAAAGACAGGGAAGGGAAAGAAGAACGGCAACTCCAAAGGTCAGCAGCATCACTCAGCAGGAAACGGTGGCGGAGGCAAGCGTAAAGTGGATGGCAGCATGGATTTTGTGGCTAATACTAACGTGCAGAACGGGGGCCAGCGACGTAAGGGCAAAAACCGCAGTGGAGCGCCTAGTCCTAATCCGGAACGCCTAAATTATCCATTGAACCATCCATGTCCAAAGCATGGGACAAGGGAGGAACCAGCAAACCACCTTTGGAAAGATTGCTATATTATGCAGGAGTTCAAGAGCTCCAGTGCCTTTCGGTATGACCCCGGCTCTGGTGGTGGTTCTGGATCTGGACCGGGTCACGGTGGAGGAAATTCCGGTTCATGATTTAATGGTAATCCGGGCGGACATAACAATCAGCATAATCAGAATAACCAAGGTGGTCACAATCAGCAACAACAGCAGTCGGGTTACCTGAGCAATCCAAAGCAGCTAAATAGTGGGCAGTATCATGTATTCACCACTAGCTTGGACAAGCGGGACCGGAAGGTCCAGAAGCGGGCAGTTAATTCTGTTGAACTGGCCGTGCCCCGGTATCTGCGCTGGTCAGAGCAGCCAATCATATGGAGTAGAGAGGATCACCCTCCCCGGGTTGACAATCCGGGTCAGCTGGCTTTAGTGGTGGCACCTCAGGTGGGAGGTTATAAGTTCACCAAGGTACTCATGGATGGAGGTAGCAGCATTAACATCCTGTACTATGAGACTTTCCGTCGAATGAGGCTAACAGATAAAGAACTCCGGCCTTCGAATACGGTTTTTCATGGTGTGGTACCTGGCAAGTCAGCATATCTCGTTGGGAAGATAGCGTTGGAAGTGGCCTTTGGAGATGATCACGATTCCCGGTCAAAGACACTGACGTTCGAGGTGGTGAAAATCCAAAGGCCGTATCACGCCCTGTTCGGTAGACCGGCCTATGCGAAATTCATGGCACGGCCCTGCTATGTGTACCTGCAGCTCAAGATGCCAGGTCATAAGGGGACCATCACGGTTCACGGAAGCCGCAAGGTCGCTTTGGAATGCGAAGAAGGAGATGCGGCTTACGCAGAGTCGGTTTGTACCACCGAGGAACTCAAGTATTATAAAGACAATGTTGATCCGACGGATATGACTCCTTTAAAAAAGCCTACTACGGAGCATGATCCGGCCCTGAAGTTTACATCAGCCGCTGAGACTAAGCTTGTTGACTTCGTACCTGGCGATTCGTCCAAGCAGTTCAGCATCAGTGCCAATCTGGATCCGAAATAGGAAAGCGCGCTCATCGAGTTCATCCGTGAGAATCGGGACATCTTTGCGTGGAAGCCTTCTGACATGCCAGGTGTACCGAGGCAACTCGCTGAGCACACTCTTAATGTGGATCCTAAATACAAACCGGTGAAACAGTTCCTCCGTCGGTTCAACGAGGAGAGGCGAAAAGCTATTGGAGAAGAGGTGGCCAGGCTCTTAGCAGCTGGCTTCATTGTTGAAGTTTTCCACCCTGAGTGGCTTGCTAATCCGGTGCTGGTCCTTAAGAAAAACGGCACCTGGCGCATGTGTGTGGATTATACTGATCTTAATAAAGCCTGTCCTGCAGATCCTTTTGCCCTCCCCCGTATTGATCAGATTATTGATGCTACGGCGGGTTGCGAGCGTTTATGTTTCCTGGATGCATATTCCGGCTATCATCAGATCAAAATGGAAGTTAAGGACCAGGAGAAGATAGCGTTCATAACTCCTTTTGGAGCCTTCTGCTATGTATCTATGCCTTTTGGGCTCAAAAGTGCCCAGGCAACCTATCAACGATGTGTGCAAAATTGTCTCCACAAACAGATTGGCTGTAATGTGCATGCTTATGTGGATGATATTGTTGTTAAATCAAGGAAGAAGGAGACTTTGGTCGATGACTTGAAGGAAACCTTTGATAACCTGAGGACGTACAAGATGATGCTCAATCCGGCCAAATGTGTCTTTGGTGTACCGGCAGGCAAGTTATTGGGTTTTCTGGTGTCCAACAGGGGAATTGAGGCTAATCCGGAGAAGATCACGGCTATCACTTCTCTGGCTAAACCGAAATGTATTAATGATGTTCAACGTTTGGCTGGCCGGATTGCCGCGTTGAGCCGGTTTTTCAGCCGCCTTGGTGAGAAAGCGATCCCGTTGTATCAGATGTTGAAGAAGACGGATCAGTTCGTCTGGAGTTCTGCCGCTGATCAGGCGTTGGAGGATTTAAAGCGACAATTGGCCAATCCGCCTGTACTCGCCGCTCCCATTGACAAGGAACCGTTGTTGCTGTATGTTGCTGCTAATGCTCGTGCGGTCAGTGTAGCTATAGTGGTGGAACGAAAGGAGGCGGGCAAAGAGTACCCGGTTCAGCGTCCGGTTTATTATATCAGCGAGGTGCTTATTGAGTCCAAACAAAGATATCCGCATTGGCAGAAGCTGGTATACGGAGTTTTTATGGCAAGCCGGAAGCTGAAGCAGTATTTCCAAGGGCATCCCATCACAGTGGTCAGCTCTGCCCCTTTGGGCGATATCATCCAGAACCGGGAAGCAACAGGTCGGATTGCCAAGTGGGCTATAGAGCTTGGGCCACATGGTTTGAAATACGTGCCTCGGACGGTGGTGAAGTCCCAAGCACTTGTCGATTTCATCAATGACTGGATGGAGCTGCAGGCCCCTGAAGAGAAGCCGGATCACACATATTGGACCATCCATTTTGACGGATCACGGCAATTGGAGGGCTCGGGGGCTCGAGTCGTATTAACTTCCCCAAGAGGTGACAAGTTTTGTTATGCTCTTCGCTTAATGTTCCCTTGTACTAACAATGCAGCTGAGTACGAAGCCTTGCTCCATGGTCTCCGGATGGCTAAAGAGATGAACTTAAGACGGGTTAAGTGCTTCGGTGACTCGGACCTGGTGGCTCAACAGGTGTCTGGTACTTGGGATTCTAAAGACCCACTCATGGCTGCATATCGTCGTGAGGTTGATACTGTTGCCAGTCATTTCAAGGGTTATCAGGTGGACCACGTGGACCGTCGGAAGAATGAAGCGGCGGACGCTTTGAGCCGGCTAGGCTCACAGCGTAAACCGGTTCCGCCCAATGTCTTTCTCGATATACTACACAACCCATCGGTTCAACTACCTGGAGAAGCAGATTTGGCTGTTCCTGATCCGGAGGCTCAGTTGGTGGCAGCACTCCACGTCATTCCGGATTGGACACTTCCCTACCTGGCGTACATGAACCGGAGCGAGTTACCATAGGATGAGACTCTGGCCAGACAAATAATACGGCGGTCCAAGTCCATGACAATCGTTAATGGCGAGTTGCATCATTGCAGTGTATCAGGAGCATTTCAACGTTGTGTGTCTCCTGAGGAAGGTTGTGAAATTTTGCGTGAGATCCATGAAGGGGATTGTGGTCACCACGCCGGTTCAAAATCTCTGGTGGCTAAAGCGTTCCGCCACGGTTTCTATTGGTTAACTGCCAATGCTGATGCGGAAGATCTGGTCCGACGATGTGATGGTTGCCAAAAGTTTTCAAGACGCGCTCATGTTCCGGCTCAAGAATTGAGGATGATTCCAATTACCTGGCCGTTTGCAACCTGGGGGATGGATATGGTTGGGCCTTTCAAAAGGTCCAAGGACAAGAAGACCCACCTCCTGGTGGCGGTTGATAAATTTACAAAGTGGGTGGAAGCAGAGCCTGTTAGTAAGTGTGACGCAGCCACTGCGGTTCAGTTCATCAAAAACGTGATTTTCCGGTTTGGCTTTCCACATAGTATCATCACACACAATGGTACCAATTTGTCCAAGGGTGCCCTGAGAGAGTTCTGCGAACGAGAGCACATCCGCCTTGACGTGTCTTCAGTGGCGCACCCGCAGTCCAATGGTCAAGCAGAAAGAGCTAATCAGGAGATCTTGAGAGGCATCAAGCCCCGGCTTATGGTTCCTTTGCAGAGGACGCCGGGTTGTTCGGTTGAAGAGTTACCATCCATGTTATGGAGTATTAATACTACACCCAACAGATCGACAGGATACACGCCGTTCTTCATGGTTTATGGAGTAGAGGCGGTTCTCCCTAGTGATATCCGTCACGATTCACCTCGGGTTGCGGCTTATGTTGAAGCGGACAACGAGACGGCTCGACAAGACACTTTGGACCGGTTGGATGAAGAGCGAGACACAACAGCTGCCCGCTCGGCGATTTACCAACAAGATCTTCGTCACTATCACAGTCGTCGGGTCAGAACCAGAACCTTTCAAGAAGGAGATTTGGTGCTTCGACTCATTCAAGATCAAACCGATATGCATAAGTTATCTCCGCCTTGGGAGGGACCTTTCGTGGTTAGCAAAAATCTGCACAACGGGTCATACTATCTGATTGATATTCGAGAGCATAAGGACTCACGTAAGTCAGAGGAGGAGACCAGCGGGCCGTGGAACATAGCTCATCTTCGGCCTTACTATACTTGAGCCATTGGCTCTGCTTATGTACATATTATGACAATGTATATATTATCAATACAATAAGCCGGATCCTCAGCTAAAGCGGGGTATCTGCTCGTTTCTATCATGTGTGGTTACATGGAGTTGTTCTGTTTTAAAGCGACCTCCGGTTTACCCCTTGCAAAAATTATAAATATCACCTGGGGGCTCGGTCATGTTTGAACCGATGCAATACCTTTTGATAGGCGAAAGCCACCAGATCACTTGGGGGCTCGGTCGTGTCCGAACCGATGCAACACCTTTTGATCGGCGAAAGCCACCAGATCACTTGGGGACACGGTCAAGTCTGAACCGGTCACGCCTCTTGATCGGCCTAAAGGCCTTAGAGTCACTTGGGGGCTTGGTCGAACCCGAACCATTGCCATGCCACTTGATCAGCGAAATGCCACGGTTTCATTTGGGGACCTGGCTGACTTGAACCACAGCTACGCCTATTGGGAGCTTGGTCGTGTCCGACCACGGTAACACCATCTGATCGGCTCAGTAAAGCCTCTTTTTTGCAAATAGTTCTATCATTGCCTTTTGCTTCACATATCTTTTCTTGATAAAATTACTGTTTTGTTTTGGTTGCGTTATTAAACCGAAATCGTTTTTACATCGGTTCAAGCAGCCAAATTGGCAGAACACGGTCCATTTTTACACCAGAGATTATTTACCCGGTTTGGTTTTTTCTGTTAACATCCTTTTTTGGAGTAACAAAATATTTATTATGACAAAAGCACGGTTTACACAGTAATCCGGCGTTATATATCAGGAGCTGTTTTCTCCCACGACGGTTCAGGTTATTAAACCTCCGTTTCAAGATTGGCTAACGCCTACTTCATGCCCAATAATGGCAGTTTAAGATTTTATGATTGCAGGAGATATAAATTGGCAATGTCGGTCTTCCAGATAAAAGTATCAGCACAGATGCACGAAGGCATCTCAAGAAGCAAATGTATTATCTATCCTATTACAAGGCAGCATGGTACCCGAATAAGATCATTGTTCTCTTGGCGGAATATAATAAGGCAGCTAATTAATCCTGCTTCCGGTTCACGCCTTCTCGCCGCCCCGGTTTGACTGTTGTTGGTCATCCTGCGCCGCGTCAGCTTCCTCATCCCTACCTAGTGGCTGGAAGTCAACAGTGGTCCAGTCGATTCCCATTAATGCTTGAAAGACAGCCTCCTCATGGATCAGTGAAGACGGTTCAATATCAGGAGCGTAAGTATGCTTACGAATTGGAGGAATCAGGTTCTCCGCTTCGGGGATTGGTGCAGCCACTTGTTTGTTCTGGTCGTTATACTGAGCTTGATAATGTGACAAGTCAGCTTCCTCTGCCAATTGACAGGCCAGAGGGCGCACCGCCCGGTTTATCGCTCTTAGATCTTCTTCATTGAATTCTGAACCATCTTCTTTCAAGCTGGGATAGCCTTGAGCTACCTCAACAGGATCAAAATCGGGCACCCATGCTTTGGCTCGGATTAAGGCATTGATGGCTCCGGTTCGAGCAGCAGACTTTTTTAGCTCTTCAATCAGAGCAGGAAGCATTGACAATCTTTTCAGCGTATCTTGGATCAAAGTGGGTGCTGGATTATTATGTGACGCAGTTGAGATAATCCGCTGCGCTCCAGTGTACAGCTGCTCGATTAAGGTGTAGGCGGCTTTCAGCTTCATTCGCACATCCGACCCCAAGTGGCTAATGCGGGTGCCTGCAACATGATAGAGCGGTTAACAAACCGGACCTATTATAAGAGGATCAAGATTATCATAGAAGTTACAGGATGCTTACCAAAGATGGCGACAGTCATTGCATGCACTTGTCGTTTTACGCTGGTCAATTCATCTGTTACCGGTTTAAGGGCAGCCTCAGCGTCTTCAATCTTCTTGGTTAAAGCGGATTTTTCTGTGGCCCAATCAGCCCGTTCCTTCTTGAAGCCCTCCTTCAGCTGTTCCATGTTGCTTACAGCGCTGATTAACTCCTCCTTTGCCTTGGAGGTTTCAGCTTGTTGGGTTTTCAAGTTCTCTTGAAGGTCGGCGACTTGGTTTTCTTTGGCCCTTAGTTCAGCCTGCATTTCGACAGTTATATGGTTTAACAAATAATGTGAACAATGAAGTACCAACCACATAACAAGTTATGCACTTTGTACTTGGGGGCTAATGCCTATTTGATCTACAACTATCAAATAATTGTCAAGTCCCAAGCTCAATACAAGTATTCAACTTGGCACTTGGGGGCTAATGGCTATTTGCTCTGATAAATTTTCTGATGCCACGGTATGAAGATTAAAGTCTCGGTTTCACTACATCAAGTTGAACCGACCCTTGGGGGCTATATCAATGAGTTTTGGAGCATGGAGTTTTATGTCAAGACCCGATTTAACTATAATAGGTCGAACCGGCCCTTGGGGGCTACAATGGTGATAAGTAGGAACGAACTCATGGAAGTTACCTCAAGTTTCTCCTTCATCATCTTTAACAGATTAGCTTCATAATCACGGCTAGTATATAGCCGGTTCAAATATCCAGAATGAACATCTTGGGCGCTTAGAGCGGTATATGTCGCTAGGTCAACATCCCACTTGCCTTTGCTCATGGCAGAAAATTCTTCTTTGGCAGTATGCTTGGCTAAAGCGACGGGATTCCCCGGCTCTGAACGACCAATGCCAGTGATTACGACCTCATCATCCTTAGACTCGCCGGTTTGTACTGGCGCAGTCGATTTATTGGCAGGTTTAGAGGGACTGGTGGATCTCTCAATCCGGATGGGGCTGGCAGGCTGGTTAGCAGGACCGGAGGTGTTAACAAAACCTTCTTCAGTAGGAACAACTTCATCTTGCACTAGTGGGTCATTGGCCACATCTTCCTGGATGACCGCTTCAACATTTGGGGTGGCACTCGGTTCAGGGGCAGTTTCTTCTCCAGCCGCTTTATCCGGGCGGGCTTTCTTGCTCGGCCTCGGTTTAGCCCTGAAAGGATATGCAAAGTTAACAACGGTCTATGTTGCAAGATAAAATACCAGGAATATTATGATAAGGGCAAATTTACCCAAGCATGGTTTTTAGTGGAGGCAGCTGGGTGCCAGTTGACTCGCCAGAGGATGAGTGGGAGGTGACCTGATAATCGGAGTCAGACGGATTAAGCGGTTGACGAAGACAGCCCGCTTTAGGACGAATACTGATAAGCAAATTAGAGACCTCTGAACGACGTCTCCGAACCGGATTGTTCGGTAAACCGGCGGAAGTAACTACCTGGCCGTTGTGTCGAGTTGTGCGGCGCACCTCGTGCTGTTGGGTCTTCATAAGAAAGTTGGGATCCAAGTAAGCAAGAGGATGAGAAAATTTAACTTTTCGGTTTGCCTGACGGATTTTTTGTGAAGGCTGAGGACTTGAATCGGAAGAAAGAGTAATTACCTCTGCATCATCAGCATGGCTAGCCTCGGCATCGTCCTGACAAATATTATCATCAATAAGGTGCATAAAAAGTAAATCGAGGGAATCAAGTTCTGCCTCAAGGTCCGGATTACCCACATCGTCATCAGCAGGCCGATCGGAAGATGCGGTGGTCTTCCTTTTGTGGGCAGACTTCTTAATGACCTTTGTCTTAGGCCGGGTTGGTTTTTCTGTCTTCTCTTGTAGGAGCTTCTTGCTCCAAAACGGATCATTGCCCTGCGTCAAACCGATATTGTTTTCAGTAATAAGCAAGTGCAATAGTATCAGAGCTAGTGAAAGGGAAAATTCAGACTTACAGCTGGTGGTTTGTTGATGGCGCAGAAAGGAAGCAGGCCGGTACGGGCGCAGACGTGCTCCGGTTCGTTCAAAATTTTCTTCACAGCTTATGTGACTTCTTCATTAGTAAGCTGGATGTTTACATGCCGTAGCGGATCGTCAACACTGCCCGTATATTCACACATCAAACCGGAGCGTCGGCTCAGGGGCAGTATACTCCAGGATATCCAGCAACGGGCAAGATCAACTCCTGTTAAACCGTTGGCCATAAAGGCTCTGAGCTTGGACAATTGGGGAGCGTACTTCATCCTCTCTTTGCTAGTCAGCCTCTGAGGAAAGGGGTGTGTGTTGCTAAACCGTTCCGGACAAAAACCAGGCAAGGGACTCTCATTAGTAGGGGAGGTTTCTTTGCAATAGAACCAGGTGTTATTCCACTCCTGAGGATGACTGTGCAGTTTCGCATGAGGATAAGTGACCTCTTTCCTTTTTTGAATCGCCACGCCACCCAGCTCCATATTGGAACCGTCAGGAAATTCTGTACGGCGGTTCAGATGGAAACAATCTCGGAACAGCTCCACTGTAGGTTCCTCTTGAAAGAACACCTCGCAGAGCACTTGGAAATGGCATATATTGGTGACAGAATTGGGGCCAATATCTTGTGGATGAAGCTGGAAGTTGGCTAAGACATCCCGATAGAATTTTGAACCGGGCGGATTAAAACCTCGGGCTAGGTGATCCGCAAAGACTACAACCTCTCCTTCTCGAGGTGTGGGAGGACACTATTTTCCTGGGACCCTCTAGTGGATGGTGTTTTTACTGCTTAAAGCGCCGGTCAAGACCAAATTGTTCAGCTGCGTTTCTGTAACCCGAGAAGGAGCCCAGTTGCACTCGTACACTTGTTTAGCCATGATGGAGTCTACAGAACAAAGCGATTCCGGTTCAAGGTTGTGTTGAGTACAGGTTATATGCTGATATGATTAATATTAAACCGGAGGAAGCTAATTATAAATCGGAGTTTGCAAAGTGGCATAATTGGTTAAGGAATTCTGGCGGTTCAACAAGGGAACTAATGGTGTATACCGTTTTGGTATTTCTATTCTACAAAGTTAAACCGCTGGATCTACTTGATGAAACAATTGGGATTGCAGATGAACAAGTGTGCAGAAACAGATTTCACAAAATTCTATTATAGCATTGGATCTGGAGCGTGTTCGTAAAAGGGATAAAAATTCAAAACCTATATTGGAGTTGGGCAGTCATGGATCAGATCTACGGTCCACAAGTATTACAGTAAAAGCAGATGCTAAAAACCACCGCGGTACGGAGCAAAGATTCATAGGTTCATCTAGAGATCTATTTCAGTTAAGCTCGAAGCAGACGAATAACACTAGAAGAACATGGAACCCTAAGAACAGATCTGAGCAGAAAGGAGCAGAAGACTTACCGGAGCTATGGGAAGTGCGGGAGATCGCCGCGGTGCTCTGGTACATTCAGGATGATGCAGCAGCCCAGGTCGATGCAGAAGTCGACGACGATGGCGGAGCTCCGGAGCAGGATGGCATGAGGAAGACGAAGCAGAAGGGAACGCAAGGGAAAAAGGAAATGGCCCTTCGGTCCTATTTATAAGGAAAAGGGATATGTATCAGGCGCGAAAATCAAGGAGCCACGAAGCGGAGCTGACGCCTCGATTGTCGCAGATCTATTAAATAAGAAGGTATCACTTCATAATGGCAGATGACGTCATTCCAGTTTACAGCGACCAGAGAAGATGACGACACGACGGTTCAACAATTACGAGAAGATGTTGAAGGTGAAGATTTCTGCTAAGGATTGACATGAACCATTCAAATCAATCTGGGGCCTAATGTTGGGGATATTACTACTGGGCGTAAACCGGCCTACCTGGGTCAGGTTAACTTCATCAGTAGTCCAAAGGTGTTAAATCCCAGAAGCTAGATAAAGGCCCAAGACCATAGTCGGTTCAGCACGCATAGCCGTAACCGACGTGTATACGAACTTGTATTGTAAGATAGGAATAGGGAGAGACCAACCCGGATACGAGTATGAACCGAAGATTGGGACTCTATGAACCGATGGGCGTCACCCGTGTATATAAGGGGACGACCCGATAGCGGTTCAAGGACAGACAACCACAACTCGAGGCCTAGGCGAAGCTTGTTTGCTCCCTAGTCATCGAAACCCCATCAATTCCATCACAAACTAGATGTAGGCTTTTACCTTCATCGAAGGGGCCGAACTAGTATAAACTCCCTGTGTTCCTTTGTCCGCTTTAACCCCTTTGAGTTAACCTGTTGCGATGGCTCCACGACTAAGTCCTTTCGCTAGGACATCTGCCATGACAAACCCACGACAGTTGATGTGCTTGTGGTTTGAAAATGGATGCTATCTTTCTCTATGCTTTTACACTTGAAACATGGTAATTGTAATTGTTCAGATTATATTAAATGGACGCTATCAGATTCCATATTTGTGCTAGAGATAGCTTTCTGGTCATGTAAGAATGCTTATATTCCTAGAAGAAAAATTTGCACATGTTAGAAATATCAAGGTGCTTCTTGTTCTGCATGAGATAATCCTCCCCACATTTTGAAAATCTTCATGTGCTATCACTTAGCTGGACATATGATGCTCTTGTACAAATTTGTTTCAATATTTTCCGCGTCCGCTCATCGATATTGAAGACTATGATATTTAACTTTCATCTTTTGTATCACCATATATGTACAAAACTTAATATCAACTATTGTCAAAATAGATGGGCGCGGCAACGCGCGCCATCGTTGATCTAGTAAGATATTATTACGGGCCTGTATGGTTTACTTCCTGGAAAAGTTGCCTGACTCACGCAGGAATTTCAGGCGCTGGATATCTCAAGACTGGGATTGAGATTGCTGCATGGGTAAGGAGCTGCCTGTGTGGTCCCTATTCAAACAGACTCTACAGTCAATATGTGTCCGTCACATATTAGATGTATAACATCTTATATTATGAGATGGGGAGAGTACATTAAAGTAATTCAGTTTGTTCTTAAACTGTACATTATTAGGTAGGGGAAATTCTAGATACTTTTTCGTACTTTGTATCAAACGTACTTCAGATTTTCTCCATGATGTTGGGCTTCAATGACATTCATCACGTACTTCTGGGACCCGAGACTCTTGAGGAATCTTTTCAGTAAGCTCGACCTCCAAGATTCATTTTCCTCGATATTTGTCTAGGTTTAGCGGTCCGTCAAGTCCCGTCCCCGTCTTCACCTCCGTCGATCGCCCGTGCCGATCTCGTTGCCGGCACCACCGTGGTGAGCCTCTTGTTCTTATCTTCTTTCCGAAAGAAAAAAATTCTTACTTGTATGATTAGATAGATACTTGTCTAATTTTCTTACTTTTATTATTGCTTGTTATTATATAGTGCGATGGTTTTGGTATCCGCCCCGTCGGCCCTCGTCCTGGCTATGATTCAGATGTTGTGTATCTTTTATAACTATTTGGTTCATTTATTGTTTATGACAATTATGCCGACCAATGTGACATAGATTTTATTTATCTAGGAGGTATGTGAACCGGAAATTCCAACCGACCCTATTGTTGAGAGGTTAAATTTAGTTGAAGAGGAAAACAATTATTTGAAGGAAAAAATAAAATAAAAATTAAGGAGGAGAAGATGATATTGGAGTTGCATGTTGTGGATGTCGTCGATGATCACAAGATCAAGATGGACGCAATGCGGTTGAAAATTAGAAAATATGCCATTCATACCGAGGCTTGGTATCATTATGTCCGATGATGGAACCAGACGATATTGTGCCCGATGATGATCTCCGCCGGGTCATTGTTGATGCAAGGAGACAGTGTGAAAGTCAAAAGGAGAAGATGAAGTTCGATCGCATGTTAGAGGATCACAAAAAAGGGTTGTACCCCAATTGCGAAGATGGCAACACAAAACCCGGTATCGTACTGGAATTACTGCAGTGGAAGGCAGAGAATGTTGTGCCTGACAAAGGATTTGAGAAGCTACTGAAAATATTGAAAGAAGCTTCCAAAGGATAACGAATTGCCCGGCAGTACGTACGCAACAAAGAAGGTCATATGCCCTCTAGGATTGGAGGTGCAGAAAGTACATGCATGCCCTAATGACTGCATCCTCTACAGCGGTGCGTACGAGGATTTGAGCGCATGCCCGGTATGCGGTGCATTGCGGTATAAAATCAGACGAAATGACCCTGGTGATGTTGACGGCGAGCCCCCCAGGAAGAGGGTTCCTGCGAAGGTGATGTGGCATGCTCCTATAATGCCACGGTTGAAACGACTGTTCAGAAATGAAGAGCATGCCAAGTTGATGCGATGGCATAGTGAGGACCGTAAAAAAACGGGAAGTTGAGAGCACCCGCTGACGGGTCACAGTGGAGAAAAATCGAGAGAAAGTACTGGGCTGAGTTTGCAGGTGACCCAAGGAACGTATGGTTTGCTTTAAGCGCGGATGGCATTAATCCTTTTGGGGAGCAGAGCAGCAATCACAACACCTGGCCCGTGGCTCTATGTATGTATAACCTTTCTCCTTGGATGTGCATGAACTGGAAGTTCATTATGATGCCAGTTCTCATCCAAGGCCCTAAGCAACCCGGCAACGACATTGATGTGTACCTAAGGCTATTAGTTGAAGAACTTTTACAGCTGTGGAGTGGACACGGTGTACGTGTGTGGGATGATCACAAACAGGAGGAATTTAACCTACAAGTGTTGTTGTTTGTAACCATCAATGATTGGCCTGCTCTCAGTAACCTTTCAGGACAGACAAACAAGGGATACCACGCGTGCACACGCTGTTTAGCTGACACGGAAAGTATATACCTAGACAAATGCAGGAAGAATGTGTACCTGGGGCATCGTTGATTTCTTCCGACCAACCATCAATGTCGAAAGAAAGGCAAGCATTTCAAAGGCGAGGCAGATCACTGGAAGAAGCCCACCATGCATACCGGGGATCACGTACTTGCTATGGTCAATGATTTACACGTAATCTTTGGAAAGGGTCCCAGCGGACTATCTGTTCCGAATGACGCTGAGAGACGCGCACCCATGTGGAAGAAGAAATCTATATTTTGGGACCTACCCTACTGGAAAGACCTAGAGGTCCGCTCTTCAATCGACGTGATGCATGTGACGAAGAACATTTGCGTGAACCTGCTAGGCTTCTTGGTCGTGTATGGGAAGACAAAAGATACACAGGAGGCACGGGAGGACCTGCAACGTTTGCACGAAAAAGACGGCATGCCTCCAAAGCAGTATGAAGGTCCTGCCAGCTATGCACTTACCAAAGAAGAGAAGGAAATCTTCTTTGCATGCCTGCTCAGTATGAAGGTCCCGTCTGGCTTCTCATCAAATATAAAGGGAATAATAAATATGCCAGAGAAAAAGTTCCAGAACCTAAAGTCTCATGATTGCCACGTGATTATGACACAACTGCTTCCGGTTGCACTGAGGGGGCTTCTACCGGAAAACGTCTGATTAACCATTGTGAAGCTATGTGCATTCCTCAATGCAATCTCTCAGAAGGTGATCGATCCAGAAATCATACCAATGCTAAGGAGTGATGTGGCGCAACGTCTTGTCAGTTTCGAGCTAGTGTTCCCTCCATCCTTCTTCAATATCATGACGCACGTCCAAGTTCATCTAGTCGACGAGATTGTCATTCTAGGCCCCGTATTTCTACACAATATGTTCCCCTTTGAGAGGTTCATGGCAGTCCCAAAGAAATATGTCCGTAACCGTGCTAGGCCAGAAGGAAGCATCTCCATGGGCCATCAAACAGAGGATGTCATTGGGTTTTGTGTTGACTTCATTCCTGGCCTTAAGAAGATTGGTCTCCCTAAATTGCGGTATGAGGGGAGACTGTCTAGAAAAGGCACGCTTGGAGGGGGCTCAATAATATGCAGGGACGGGCATTCTTGGTCTCAAGCACACTACACGGTTCTACAGAACTCTACCTTGGTGACCCCGTATGTCGATGAACACAAGAACAGTTTGCGCTCCAAACACCCGGAGCAGTGTGACGACTGGATTACATGTGAACACATCAGGACTTTCGGCAGTTGGTTGGAAACACGTCTCAGAGGTGACAACACTATTGTGATGAGCTGTACTCGTTGTCGAGGGGACCATCTTCGACTGTATTGACTTACAAAGGATACGAGATAAATGAAAATACATTTTACACGATCACCCAAGATCAAAAGAGCACCAACCAAGACAGCGGTGTCCGCTTTGATGCTGCAACCAAGAGGGGAAAGGACACATATTATGGTTACATAGTGGACATATGGGAACTTGACTACGTATATGATTTTAAGGTCCCTTTGTTTAAGTGCAAATGGGTCAATCTGTCACGAGGGGGGTACAGGTAGACCCACAGTACGGAATGACAATAGTGGATCTGAACAATATTGGATACACAGACGAACCATTCGTCCTAGCCAATGATGTGGCACAGGTTTTCTATGTGAAGGACATGTCTACCAAACCGAGAAAAAGAAAAGATAAGGAAGCGAACACATCATACGATGAGCCAAAGCGCCACATAGTTCTTTCAGGAAAAGAGACATCGTGGGAGTGGAGGGCAAGATAGACATGTCCGAAGATTATGAAAAGTTTCATGAAATTCCTTCCTTCAAAGTCAAGGCTGACCCAAGCACCCTGATAAATGATGAAGATTATCCATGGTTACGGCGCAATAAGCAAAGGACACAAGCAAAGAAAAAGTAAAGACTTTCTCTCCAGAACTATTATGATGATGCCTTTGATCTAGAATATCACTGCAGTTACATGTGAAGAAATGAAATGCCTATTGTAACAGATGAGTTTCCGTATGAAACCCTGATACTTCGAAAGAGATTGTTCGTTTTGTACATGAAGTGCATCCAGTTTTTGCCGTAACCCTCTCTACTTTTTTGCACATGCTATGCGGGTGAAATGATGATACCATGCCAAGTTTCCACCTTCTCAGATTTCATTTTGCAGTGCTTTTCAATTTCAGGGTCTTATAGCTAAAAAACAATAAATGCATGAAAAATAACAAATGAAGTCGGAAAGGGTAGAAAATTGATGTAGTGGCTTTGAATGGTGCATTTTGAACACATAAGAAGTTCGGAGTTGTAATAAGTTATTAAAAATAAAAGAGAGGCGCAATGCTCACCTGCACGTTGCTTAGCTTCAGGCCTTGAGGAAATAGTGTAAACTGCACAGAGCTATGTGTAGTTTTCGTCCGAAACCCTGATGGCTCCGTGCAGTCTACACCACTTCCTCAAGGCCTGAAGCTAAGCAACATGCAGGTGAGCATTGCGCCTTTATTCATCGTCTCTGCACTCAGGGCTTATAAACCGCTGCGAGTGCCTCTCGCTTGGCGAGGTGGGACTAAAAAACAGCTGCAGAAAGAATCAACTAAAAAACTCTATTACCAGTTCATGCCACGAACTGGTACTAAAGGTGCTCGTTGGGAGCCTTAGAACCGGTACTAAATGAAATGCCTTTGTAACAGCCTTAGAACCGGTACTAAGGTGGTGTTTGGTTCTCTAGTCCTAGGACTTTTTCTAGTCCCTAGGACTTTTTGAAAAAGACTCTCAAGGAGGTGCTTCTAAGGACTTTTAGCAAAAAGTCCCAAAAAAGTCCCACCCCGTTTGGTTTGCTAGGGACTTTTTCTAGTCCCAACACAAAAAAAGTCCCTGGAACCAAACACCCCCTAAATTAATCAACTAAAAAGCTTTTATAAACCTCTAGTATTATTGAAATTAAAATTATATAAGCAAAAAGAATTTTCATAAAATAAATAAAAAATAAAATAAAATAAATAAGTAGAAACAAAATAAACTTTAATAAATAAGTATTAACAAAATAAACTTTAATAAATAAGTAGAAACAAAATAAAATAAATTAAAATTTAATAAAATAAATGAGTAGAAACAAAATAAAATAAACTAAAATAAACTTTAATAAAATAAATAAGTAGAAACAAAATAAACTTTAATAAAGTAAAATAAATAAACTTTAATAAGACAAATAAAGCAACAAAGAAAATAAAAAAATTAAAAGTGCCACCTACTGGGCCAGCACGGCCTAAATACGACTAGAAATCCAACCATGGGCCAGGATTCAGGCCCGCAGTAGGCCCAGTAGGCCCACAGGCACATAGTGACAGATTAGGCCCGAAAGCCTGTAGTTGAGAGGAGCTCGAGAGGGTGGGCGCAGCAGCGCTTATAAACCACTCTCGAGCTCTCTCAACTAGCGAGGTGGGACAAAACTTTTAGCCATGACGCGAGGGCACAAGGCCTTTGGTCCCGGTTGGTGGCACCAACCGGGACTAAAGGGTGCATTGGTAGCGGTTCGTGCCACCAACCGGGACCAATGCCCCCCTTTTAGTCCCGGTTGGTGCCACCAACCGGGACCAAAGGCCTCTGCTTCCCGCCCTTTGGGCTGCTGAAAAGAGACCTTTGGTCCCGGTTGGTGGCACGAACTGGGACCAAAGGGGGCCATTGCTTCCGGTTGGTGCCACCAACCGGGACCAAAGGGTTTGCTATATAAGAAACACTTGTGAAAATTTTGGTTTTCATCGCAAGTTTCCCCCGACGACGCCGACCTCCTCGACGTCGCCAGATTGCCCCGACACCGTCTGCCGCCCCTGCCGTCACCCCAGACCTCGCCGTCACCGTCGCTCGTGCCTCGTCATTGTTGTCTCCGTCGCCGTCGCCGACGTCGTCCCCGAGCCCGCGCACCCCTACCCCTCCCCCCGAGCGCGCCTTCGCCGGCCGCCGCCCCCGAGCCCGCTCCTCATCGCCGATGCCACTTCGCTGTGAGCGCCGACCCAATCCCCTCCTCCTCCTCCCTGTACTGGCCGCCGTCGCCGCCGCGCGGCCGCCCCTGCCCTTCGCTGCCGCCGCGAGCCGCCCCTGCCCTGCGCGGTCGCCGTGCCGCCGCCCTGCCCTGCGCTGGCGCCGCACGCCGCCCCTACCCTGCATTTTTATTTCATAGCATTTTTTCATAGATGTATTTTTTTTGTATATGTGTGTGTATGTGTATATATGTGTGTACATGTTCATAGCATTTTTTTGTCAATTTATGTATATGTTCATATATATGTGCATATTTGTAAAACAATTGTGTATGTATAGGAAAATTTATGTATATATTTTTGTGCATATTTTTTGTCAATTTATGTATATGTTCATATTTAGAAGAAAAAGAAGGAGAGGAAAAAGGAAAATAAGAAGAGGAAGAAGGAGAAGAAGAAGGAAAAGAAGAGGAGAGGAAGAAGAGGAGAAATAAATAAGAAGAGGAAAAAAGAAGAAAAAAAGTGGAGAAGAAGAAAGGAATAGAGGAGAAGAAGAAGAAATAGAAAATTTTCTATTTTTTCTTCTTCTCCTCTTTTTTCTTATTTTTTTCTTTGATCTTCTCTCCTTTCTTCTTCTCCTCTTTTTTTTCTTCCTCCTCTTCTTATTTTTTATCGGGTATGTCGTTGTCGATATACCCCCTCCCCGAAAACTTTGACTTGAGGGGGGGTTGATATACCCCCTCCCCGATAAGTTCGACATGAGGGGGGAGGGGGTTGATACGTCTCCAACGTATCTATAATTTTTTATTGTTCCATGCTATATTATATTCTGTTTTGGACATTATTGGGCTTTATTATTCACTTTTATATTATTTTTGGGACTAACCTATTAACCGGAGGCCCAGCTCAGAATTGTTGTTTTTTTATTTGCCTATTTCAGAGTTCCGCGGAAAAAGAATATCAAACGGAGTCCAAATGGAATGAAACCTTCGGGAACGTGATTTTTGGAACGAACATGATCCATAGGACTTGGACCCTGCGTCAAGAATTCAAAGAGGAAGCCATGAGGTAGGGGCGCGCCTACCCCCCCCCCCAGGCGCGCCCTCGACCCTCGTGGGCCTCACGCTACTCCACCAACGTACTCCTTCCTCCTATATATACCTACGTACCCCCAAACTATCAGATACAGAGCCAAAAACCTAATTCCATCGCCGCAACCTTCTGTACCCACGAGATCCCATCTTGGGGTCTGTTCTGGAGCTCCGCCGGAGGGGGCATCGATCACAGAGGGCTTCTACATCAACACCATAGCCTCTCCGATAATGCGTTTGTAGTTTACCGCAGACCTTCGGGTCCATAGTTATTAGCTAGATGGCTTCTTCTCTCTTTTTGGATCTCAATACAATGTTCTCCCCCTCTCTTGTGGAGAGCTATTCGATGTAATCTTCTTTTGCGGTGTGTTTGTTGAGACCGATGAGTTGTGGGTTTATGATCAAGTTTATCTATGAACAATATTTGAATCTTCTGAATACTTTTATGTATGATTGCTTATCTTTGCAAGTCTCTTCGAATTATCAGTTTGGTTCGGCCTACTAGATTGATCTTTCTTGCAATGGGCGAAGTGCTTAGCTTTGGGTTCAATCTTGCGGTGTCCTTTCCCAGTGACAGTACGGGCTGCAAGGCACGTATTGTATTGTTGCCGTCGAGGATAACAAGACGGGGCTTTTATCATATTGCATGAATTTATCCCTCTACATCATGTCATCTTGCTTAAAGCGTTACTCTGTTCTTATGAACTTAATACTCTAGATGCATGCTAGATAGCGGTCGATGTGTGGAGTAATAGTAGTAGATGCAGGCAGGAGTCGGTCTACTTGTCTCGGACGTGATGCCTATATACATGATCATACCTAGATATTCTCATAACAATGCTCAATTCTGTCAATTGCTCAACAGTAATTTGTTCACCCACCATAAATACTTATGCTCTTGAGAGAAGCCACTAGTGAAACCTATGGCCCCCGGGTCTATTTTCCATCATATAATCTTCCAACACTTAGCTATTTTCATTGCCTTTTATTTTACTTTGCATCTTTATCATAAAAATACCAAAAATATTATCTTATCATATCTATCAGATCTCACTCTCGTAAGTGACCGTGTAGGGATTGACAACCCCTTATCGCGTTGGTTGCGAGGATTTATTTCTTTGTGTAGGTGCGAGCGACTCGCGCGTAGCCTCCTACTGGATTGATACCTTGGTTCTCAAAAAACTGAGGGAAATACTTACGCTACTTTGTTGCATCACCCTTTCCTCTTCAAGGGAAAACCAACACAGTGCTCAAGAGGTAGCAAGAAGGATTTCTGGCGCCGTTGCCGGGGAGGTCTACGCAAAAGTCAACATACTAAGTACCCATCACAAACCCTTGTCTCCCGCATTACATTATTTGCCATTTGCCTCTCGTTTTCCTCTCCCCCACTTCACCCTTGCCATTTTTTCGCCCTCTCTTTTCCGTTTGCCTTTTCCTCGGTCGCTTCTTGTTTGCTTGTGTGTTGGATTGCTTGTTTGTCACGATGGCTCAAGAAAATACCAAATTATGTGACTTTACCAATACCAACAACAATGATTTCCTTAGCACTCCAATTGCTCCTCTTACCAATACTGAATCTTGTGAAATCAATGCTGCTTTGTTGAATCTTGTCATGAAAGATCAATTCGCCGGCCTTCCTAGTGAAGATGCCGCTACCCATCTAAATAGCTTCGTTGATTTGTGTGATATGCAAAAGAAGAAAGATGTTGATAATGATATTGTTAAATTGAAGCTATTTCCTTTTTCGCTTAGAGATCGTGCTAAAGCTTGGTTTTCATCTTTGCCTAAAAATAGTATTGATTCTTGGAATAAGTGCAAAGATGCTTTTATCTCAAAGTATTTTCCTCCCGCTAAGATTATCTCTCTTAGAAACGATATTACGAATTTTAAGCAACTTAATCATGAACATGTCGCACAAGCTTCGGAAAGGATGAAATTAATGATACGTAATTGCCCTACTCATGATTTGAATTTGTGGATGATTATACAAAAAATTTATGCCGGATTGAATTTTGCTTCTATCAATCTTTTAGATTCGGCCGCGGGAGGCACTTTTATGGAAATCACTTTAGGAGAAGCTACTAAACTCCTAGATAATATTATGGTTAATTATTCTCAATGGCACACTGAAAGATCTACTAGTAAAAAAGTGCATGCGATAGAAGAAATAAATGTTTTGAGAGGAAAGACAGATGAACTTATGAAATTATTTGCTACTAAGAGTGTTTCTTCTGATCCTAATGATATGCCTTTGTCTACTTTGATTGAGAATAATAATGAATCTATGGATGTGAATTTTGTTGGTAGGAATAATTTTAGTAACAACGCGTATAGAGGAAACTTTAATCCTAGGCCCTATCCTAGTAATTCCTCTAATAATTATGGTAATTCCTACAACAATTCTTATGGAAATTTTAATAAGATGCCCTCTGAATTTGAGACTAGTGTTAAAGAATTTATGAATTCACAAAAGAATTTCAATGTTTTGCTTGAAGAAAAATTGCTTAAAGTTGACGAATTGGCTAGGAACGTTGATAGAATTTCTCTTGATGTTGATTCTTTAAAATTTAGATCTATTCTTCCTAAGCATGATATCAATGAGTCTCTCAAAGCCATGAGAATTTCCATTGATGAGTGCAAAGAAAGGACCGCTAGGATGCGTGCTAAGAAAGATTGCTTTATAAGAGCGTGTTGCTCTAATTCCTATGAAAATAAAGATGAAGATCTAAAAGTTATTGTTGTGTCCCCTATTAAATCTTTGTTTTGCAATATGAATCTTGATAATGATGGGACTGAATATGATCCACCTTTACCTAGAAGGCGTCCCAAAAATTCAGAGTTTTTAGATCTTGATGCTAAAATTGATAAAAGTGGGATTGAAGAGATCAAAACATTGGATATTAATGAACCCACTATTTTGGATTTCAAGAAATTTAATTATGATAATTGCTCTTTGATAGATTGTATTTCCTTGTTGCGATCCGTGCTAAATTCTCCTCATGCTTATAGTCAAAATAAAGCCTTTACCAAACATATCGTTGATGCTTTGATGCAATCTTATGAAGAAAAACTTGAGTTGGAAGTTTCTATCCCTAGAAAACTATATGATGAGTGGGAACCTACTATTAAAATTAGAATTAAGGATCATGAATGCTATGCTTTGTGTTATTTGGGTGCTAGTGTTTCCACGATTCCAAGAACTTTGTGTGATTTGCTAGGTTTTCGTGAATTTGATGATTTCTCTCTAAACTTGCACCTTGCGGATTCCATGTCACAGCCCTAGAATTTGATTGCAATAAGTTTCATAAGCATCCATGCATCATGTTTAAATTTCATGAAACTTGAAATGGGGATTGTTGAAACCCTAGCACCAAATGAAATTCAACCAGGATCAAACTTATATCTTTTCAATGATCCCAAAATGCCCTTTAGAAATGTTCATCATTTCTGAATTGGTCCAGCACCTCTGACAAAAATGATGCACATATTTCTAGGCCATTCTGGATTTTTGAATTAATTCATATTGTATTTGCATTTGGGCATTTAAATGCTATAAAATATTTTAAATGCTCAAATAATCATAAACTAAAATGTTTACTGTTGGATATATTCTAAACAGTAGCCATGATTAGTTTCATGATTTTTGGTAATGCCCTGGCATTTTAATAAAGCCCTAAAGTTTACAGAATAATAGAAACATTAATAAATAGAAACCAGAGAGAGAACCTACCTGGGCCACTTACCTGGTGGCCCATCTGCATCGGCCCAGCCCACTGGCCTGGTGCCGGTCATCGCCTACCTCTGCCAGTGGGCAGAGGAGGGACACCGCGACACCGCCGAGCTCGCCACGCCTCCTCCTGCTTGACGCCGACCGCCTGAAGCTGGCTGGAGACGCCACGCGCCCCCAGGCCCTCTCACTTCTTCCCTTGTGCTTCTCCCTTCCTCTGTTTCTTTCGCGCACCACTTCCCGAACGCGCCGTCGCCGCCGCTCGTCACTGCCGCGACCACCGGCCCTCCCTCGCTTCCCCGACTGGTCCACGAGCTCCGCGACGTCGTCCTCGACCCCCTCACCGAACCACGCCCCGCCGGAAGCCCTGCAGCATCGCCTTCGAGCTCTTCTTCAACCTTAGGCCGCCGGCGACCTCGCCTTCGATTCGCCGCCGTCCGTGCTTCCCCGGCCTCAACCTCAACTCCGTTCGACCCCTCTGTGAGCCTTCACCGTTTCCCCCTTGTTTCCCCTCTCCAACCCTTCCTCTAGCCGTGCTTTTCGCCGGAGACCGAACCGCGCCGCCGCCGAGCCTCTCGCCGCCGTGGCCACAGCCGCCGCAACCCCCAACCGAGCACACCCCCGCGCTCACCGCACCGCGTAGGTGCCGTAGGAGCCAAACACGCCACCCCACGGGCACCGCAGCCCGGCTCCCGAGTGCGCCCGTACTCCGGCCGCCGCCACGAGCTCGACTCCGGCGAGCTCGCTCCACCCCAGCTCCTCCTGCTTGCCCCACTAGATGCGTGCGAGCCCCAGCTACGCGTAGGACCAAACCGCGGTTGATTTGGTCGCCTGTGGGCGATTCCCGAAGCCCTCCGTCGTCTCTGTCGTCGCCAGTGACGAGCCGTTGACCTGGTCCGGCGGGTTTGACCCAGCTTGACCGGGGTTTGACTTTCCCCCTGGCTCACTGACATGTGGGCCCCAGGCCACTAACTAAACTAGGATTAGTATTAACTTAACACAAACTAACTTTAGTTAGTTAACTAACTACTGACCAGTGGGTCCCACTGGTCAGGTTTGACCTGGACCGGGTCAGTTGACCTGCTGAGGTCAGCATGATGCAGTGCTGACGCAATAATTCATTTTTTGGAATTAGTTTAATTCTAAACAATTAGAAAATCCAGAAAATTGCCTAAACTTCTAAAAATCATAGAAAATCAACCGTAACTCCAAATGAAATAATTTATATATGAAAAATTATCAAAAAAATGCAATCTATCCATCTGTACCATTTTCTTGCATTACAAACCAAGTTATACCTGTTGTATAATTGAAAACATGTTAATGGCATTTAAGTAACCACATGTGGAGTTTGAATTTGAACCGTGGGTTCAAACCAACTTCATTTAATCTGGTTTCTAGTTGCATTAGCTCAAACACACTCATTTTACCATGTCATGATCATGCATCATATTGTGCATTGCATTGATTGTGTTTCTTTCTCTGTTGCTGGTATTTGTCCCCTCTCGATAGACGTGGTTTCGACGATGAGATCGATGACACCGATGAAGAGCTATAATATCTTCAGAAGTGCCAGGCAAGCAAAACCCCCTTGTTCATTCCGATACAATCCCACCCTCTCGCTCCTGCTCTCTTTTACTCCATTAGGACAACAACGATTCAACTGTTACATGCTGCGGTAGTTGAACCCCTTTCCTCTGCATGACCTGTCATTGCCACAGTAAATAGATGAAACCCACTAGCATGAGTAGGAGTTGTTTGAGCCCTGATGTGCCTACTCATTCATGCTTGTCTGTCATGCCTGCTATTGCCTAGAGTTGAGTCAGGTCTGATTAATTCATCGGGGATGAATCGGAGGTGTGTAAACATGTCCTACAATGTGTGAGCTAAGTGTGTGAACACGATTTGGTAAAGGTAGCGGTGAGAGGCCATGTAGGAGTACATGGTGGGTTGTCTCATTGAAACCATCCTCAGGAACTGAGTTCTGTGTTTGTGATCCATGAAACAGCTACTACCACACGTTGGGCCCTGAAATATGACCCTGCTCGACTTACTGACCCCTCTCGTTCTCTGTCCAGGAGTTGCAAGTAGTTTCTGGTGTTTGTAGTATGCTGGGGGCCGCACGCAGCACTGACCATAGGGGTGGGCTGTGTTGCGGTAGGCACGTGGCACGGTGTACCAGGCACCCGTTTGGTGTCCCGGGAACCCTGCACACATCGTTTGGGGCTGTGAGCGAAACTCCGGCCGGATCTCCTCGCGGATGGAACCCGAATAGGCGATAAACCTGGACTAGAGACTTGTGTGGTTAGTTAGGTCGTGGTCTACACCCACGTCGGTTTTCGCTTGAAGTCTGCCGAGCACATGTCGTGTGCAGACGCTAAGTGGTGGAAACATGTGTGAAGAAGTACACCCCTGCATGGTTATAAATGATCTATTCGAATAGTCGTGTCCGGGATAAAGGACTTCTGGGTTGCCTATAACAGTTCATAGACAAGTGAAAGTGGTTACTCTAAAACTCTCAAGATAAGCGTGAGTGCTATGGATGGCCTTCTCGTAGGGAGACGGGAGAGGATCCATAGTGGTGTATTGAATGGTGAATATGTGGACTCGTGTGCGCCAGCTCAAAAGAGTTGCTTGCAATCGTAGTTCAGGATAGCCACCGAGTCAAAGCTGGCTTGCTGTAGTTAAACTCCACCACCCTTTGTTGATACTGATGCATATGTAGATAGTTCTGATGTAAGTCTTGCTGGGTACATTTGTACTCACGTTTGCCTATTTTATGTTTTGCAGAGAGACGTCAGTCTCGCTAGTAGTTCCGTGTGGACTTCGACGTTTAGCTTGATACCTCAGCTACCATCTTGTGCCCTCGGCAGGATCTGGTAGATAGTCAGGCTTCTCGGCCTTTTTCATTTGTAGATGTCTGTACTCAGACATGTCAAGATTCCGCATGTGTTTGACTTGTATGCTCTGAATGTTGGGTCATGAGACCCATGTTTGTAATATCTCGCTCCTCGGAGCCTAATGAATAATTACTTGAGTCATAGAGTTATGTTGTGATGCCATGTTGTATGTACACATATCGAGCATATTGTGTGTATGATTGAAATGCATGTGGGATCCGACAATCTATTTGTTTATCCTTGGCAGCCTTTCTTATGGGAAAATGTAGTCTAGTGCTTCCTTGAGCCATAGTAGTCCGCTACAGGCCGGTTCACCGGAGTCCTGCTAGCCCAGCACTACTGCTCAGGACACTTGACTGGCCGGCATGTGTTTCACTCTTTCCTGTGTCTGTCCCCTTCGGGGAAATGTCACGCAGTGACATCCGGAGTCCTGCCTAGCCTGCTACAGCCCGGGTTACCGGAGTCCTGTTAGCCCAGTGCTAGAGCCCGGATTTGCACGCTGCTGACCGACATGCTCGAAGTTGATTCATGTATGCCTGTCCCCATGGGTTAGTGTCACTTTGGGTTCACGACTAGCCATGTCGGCCCGGGTTCTCTGTCATATGGATGCTAGCGACACTATCATATACGTGAGCCAAAAGGTGCAAACGGTCCGGGGCCATGGTAAGGTGACACCCGTGGGAATACCGTGCGTGAGGCCGCAAAGTGATATGAGGTGTTACCAGCTAGATCGATGTGACTTTGAATCGGGGCCCTGACATTCCACTATTAAGAAACCTACAGGAAGAATTAATGATGTTCTTATTGTTGCTAATAGGAACTATGTGCCCGTAGATTTTATCGTTCTTGACATAGATTGCAATCCTTCATGTCCTATTATTCTTGGTAGACCTTTCCTTAGAACGATCGGTGCAATTATTGATATGAAGGAAGGGAATATTAGATTCCAATTTCCATTAAGGAAAGGCATGGAACACTTCCCTAGGAATAAAATAAAATTACCATATGAATCTATTATGAGAGCCACTTATGGATTGCCTACCAAAGATGGCAATACCTAGATCTATCCTTGCTTTTATGCCTAGCTAGGGGTGTTACACGATAGCGCTTGTTGGGAGGCAACCCAATTTATTTATTTATTTTCTTTTTGCTTTTGTTTAGGAAAAAATATTTGTTCTAGCCTCTGGTTAGATGTGTTTTTATGTTTTAATTAGTGTTTGTGCCAAGTTTAACCTATAGGATCTTCTTGGATGATAGTTATTTGATCTTGCAGAAAATTCCAGAAACTTTCTGCTCACTAAAATAATTGTTACAAATCACCAGAACGTGATCAAATATTGATTCCAATTTCTGCTGATCAATAAAAAAAAATCTAGGTCTTCCTGTTTTTGGTAGATTTTTTGCAGTTCCAGAAGTTTGCGTTAGTTACAGATTACTACAGACTGTACTGTTTTTGACAGATTCTGCTTTTCGTGTGTTGTTTGCTTATTTTGATGAATCTATGGCTAGTAAAATAGTTTATAAATCATAGAGAAGTTGGAATACAATAGGTTTAACACCAATATAAATAAAGAATGAGTTCATTAGAGTACCTTGAAGTGGTCTTTTGTTTTCTTTCGTTAACGGAGCTCACGAGATTTTCTGCTGAGTTTTGTGTTGTGAAGTTTTCAAGTTTTGGGTGAAAGATTTGATGGATTATGGAACAAGGAGTGGCAAGAGCCTAAACTTGGGGATGTCCATGGCACCCCCAAGATAATCTAAGGACACCAAAAAGCCAAAGCTTGGGGATGCCCCGGAAGGCATCCCCTCTTTCGTCTACTTCCATCGGTTACTTTACTTGGAGCTATATTTTTATTCACCACATGATATGTGTTTTTCTTGGAGCGTCTTGTATGATTTGAGTCTTTGCTTTTTAGTTTACCACATTCATCCTTGATGTACACACCTTTTGAGAGAGACACACATGATTCGGAAATTATTAGAATACCCTATGTGCTTCACTTACATCTTTTGAGTTATATAGTTTTTGCTCTAGTACTTCACTTATATCTTTTAGAGCACGGTGGTGGATTTGTTTTATAGAAACTATTGATCTCTCATGCTTCACTTAGATTATTTTGTGAGTCTTAAATAGCATGGTAATGTTCTTAAATAATACTAATATGCTAGGTATTCAAGACTAGTAAAAACTTTCTTATGAGTGTGTTGAATACTAAGAGAAGTTTGATGCTTGATGATTGTTTTGAGATATGGAGATTGATACGACTCCGTCGTATATACTTTTCCAAACACTTTTGCCCTTGTTTTGGACTCTAACTTGCATGATTTGAATGAAACTAACCCGAACAGACGCTGTTTTCAGCAGAATTGCCATGGTGTTATTTATGTGCAGAAACAAAACTTCTCGGAATGACCTGAAATTTCACGGAATATCTTTTCGGAAATAATTTAAAATCATTGCAAAAGATGAATGCCAGGGGGCCACCACCTGTCCACGAGGGTGGGGGGTGCCCCCCTCTAGGGCGCACCCCCTACCTCGTGGGCCCCCTGGAGCTCCTCCGACGCCAACTCCAACTCTATATATTTGCTTTCGAGGAGAAACAAATCAAGGAGAAGAAATCGGTGTGTTTTACGATACGGAGCCGCCGCCAAGCCCTAAAACCTCTCGGGACGGCTGATCTGGAGTCCGTTCGGGGCTCCGGAGAGGGGGATTCGTCGCCGTCATCATCATCAACCATCCTCCAACACCAATTTCATGATGCTCACCACCGTGTGTGAGTAATTCCATCGTAGGCTTGCTGGGCGGTGATGGGTTGGATGAGATCTATCATGTAATCGAATTAGTTTTGTTAGGGTTTGATCCCTAGTATCCACTATGTTCTGAGATTCATGTTGCTATGACTTTGCTATGCTTAATGCTTGACACTAGGGCCCGAGTGCCATGATTTCAGATCTGAACCTATTATGTTTTCATGAATATATGTGTGATCTTGATCCTATCTTGCAAGTCTATAGTCACCTACTATGTGTTATGATCCGGCAACCCCGAAGTGACAATAATCGGGACCACTCCCAGTCATGACCATAGTTTGAGGAGTTCATGTATTCACTATGTGCTAATGCTTTGTTGCGGTTCTCTATTAAAAGTAAGCCTTAATATCCCTTAGTTTCCATTAGGACCCTGCTGCCACGGGAGGGTAGGACAAAAGATGTCATGCAAGTTCTTTTCCATAAGAACGTATGACTATATTCGGAATACATGCCTACATTACATTAATGAATTGGAGCTAGTTCTATGTCACCCTATGTTATGCTTGTTACATGATGAACCGCATCCGTCATAATTCTCCATCACCGATCCAATGCCTACGAGCTTTCCACATATTGGTTCTCGCTTATTTACTTTCCGTTGCTGCTGTTACAATCACTACAAAACACCAAAAATATTACTTTTGCCGTTTTTACTTTTGTTACCGTTACCACTACTATCATATTACTGTGCTACTAAATACTTTGCTGCAGATACTAAGTTCTCCAGGTGTGGTTGAATTAACAACTCAACTGCTAATACTTGAGAATATTCTTTGGCTCCCCTTGTGTCAAATCAATAAATTTGGGTTGAATACTCTACCCTCGAAAATTGTTGTGATCCCCTATACTTGTGGGTTATCAAGACTATTTTCTGGCGCCGTTGCCGGGGAGCATAGCTCTATTCTTTGAGTCACTTGGGATTTATATCTGCTGGACACTATGAAGAACTTGAAAGACGCTAAGATAACAATTTATTCCTCAACTACGAGGGGAGGTAAGGAACTGCCATCTAGCTCTGCACTTGATTCACTTTCTGTTTTGAGTAAGCTTGCGACACCTAAACCTGCTTCTGCTATTCGTTCTGATATGTCACATGTTATTGATGATGCTACTTCTGCTATGCATGGTACTTATGATGAAACTACTTCTATGCTTGATACTTCTATGCCACTTGGTGAATTTCTTGATGAACAAATTGCTAGGGCTAGAGAGAAAGAAATTATTGAAACGGAAAGTGATGATGAAGATATGCCTATTATTTCTAAGGGTTATGTTTTTTATATTGAAGCTTCTGCAGCTATTTTAGCTTGCAAAGATAGATATGAACTAAAAAGGTTATTAGTTGGATGGAATAAGCAATCTCTTAAAGATAGAATGAAACCTGACCCTGCCTTTGCTACTTCATCTATTTGTGTTGCCGATAAGGATTATGAATTCTCTGTTGATCCTGATAAAATTACTTTGGTTGAATCTGATCCTTTTCATGGTTATGAATCTGAAATTGTTGTGGCACATCTTACTAAATTAAATGATATAGCCACCCTGTTCACTAATGATGAGAGATCCCGCTACATTTATATCCTTAAAATATTTCCGTTCTCATTAAAGGGTGATGCTAAGATATGGTTTAATTCTCTTGATCCTGGTTGTGTGCGTAGTCCCCAGGATATGATTTATTACTTCTCTGCTAAATATTTCCCTGCTCATAAGAAATAAGCTGCTTTAAAGGAAATATACAACTTTGTGCAAATGTAAGAAGAGAGTCTCCCACAAGATTGGGGGAGGCTTCTCAAGTTACTTAATGCTTTGCCTAATCATCCTCTTAAGAAAAATGAAATACTTGATATCTTTTATAATGGACTAACCGATGCTTCCAGAGATTACCTGGATAGTTGTGTTGGTTCTCTTTTCAGGGAAAGAACACCGGATGAAGCTGAAATTCTATTGAATAATATGTTTACAAATGAAAATATGGGCGCCTCCTGAGCCAGCTCCTGCTCCAATTACTGAGCCTACTCCTAAACCAACTCCGAAGAAGAGAGGTGTTCTATTTCTCAGTCCCGAAGATATGCAAGAGGAAAAGAAATCTATGAAAGAAAAAGGTATTAAAGCTGAAGATGTTAAGAATTTACCTCCTATTGAAGAAATACATGGTCTTAATCTACCGCCTGTTGAAGAAACTTATGATCTTAATCCATTACCTATTGAAGAACCTCCTAGTCTTGATAACCCGACACAGGTAGTAAAGGTAAATTCTCTCTATATATATGATAGAGCTGAAATCCCTCCTACTAAAATTGCTAGCCAATGCCTGGATGAGTTTGATAACTTTATGTTTAAGCAAGAAGATTTCAATGCTTATTTTGATAGACAATTAAAACAAAATGCTTATATGATTAAACACTTGGGTGATTATATGGCTGATATTAGAGGTGAACTTAAACTCGTTAGTAAACATGCTTCTATGGTTACCACCCAAGTAGAACAAGTACTTAAAGCTCAAAATGATTTGCTCAATGAAATGATTAGTAAGAAAAATGATTATGCTGTTAGAGTGGCTACTAGAACTGGTAGAATGACTCGGGAACCTTTGTATCCTGGAGGTCACCCTATGAGAATTGAGCAAGACTCTCAGAGAAATAATATTGATATACCTAGTTCCTCTAAAAAGAAGAAAAAGAAAAACGATAGGACTTTGCAAACTTCTAGTGAACCTATTGCTGAACCACCTGAGAATCCAAATGATATCTCTACGTCTGATGCTGAAACACAATCTGGTAATGAACATGAACCTAATGAAAATGCTAATGATGATGTTCATAATGATGCTCAACCTAGTAATGATAATGATGTAGAAATTGAACTTGCTGTTGATCTTGATTACCCACAATCAAAGAATCAACGTTATGATAAGAGAGACTTTGTTGGTAGGAAACATGGTAAAGAAAGAGAACCTTGGGTTCAGAAACCCATGACTTTGCCTCCCAAACCATCCAAGAAAAAGGATAATGAGGATTTTGAGCGCTTTGCTGAAATGATTAGACCTATCCTTTTGCGTATGCGATTAACTGATATGCTCAAAATGAATCCTTATCCTAAATACATGAAAGATATTGTCACTAATAAAAGAAAGATAACGGAAGCTGAAATTTCCACCATGCTTGCTAATTATGCTTTTAAGGGTGGAATACCAAAGAAACTTGGAGATCCAGGAGTACCTACTATACCATGCTCCATTATAACAAATTATGTTAAAACTGCTTTATGTGATCTTGGAGCCGGTGTTAGTGTTATGCCTCTCTCTTTATATCGTAGACTTGACTTGAATAAGTTGACACCTGCTGAAATATCTTTGCAAATGGCTGATAAATCAACTGCTATACCTGTCGGTATTTGTGAGGATGTGCCTATTGTGGTAGCAAACGTTACTATTTTAACGAACTTTGTTATTCTTGATATTCCTGAGGACGATAGTATGTCTATTATTCTTGGAAGACCTTTTCTGAATACTGCATGGGCTGTTATTGATTGCAACAAAGGCAATGTCACTTTTCATGTTAGTGGTAATGAGCATACGATACACTTCCCGAGGAAACAACCTCAAGGTCATAGTATCAACTCTATTGGAAAAATTCCATCGATTATATTTGGAGGTTTTGAATTTCCTCTTCCTACTGTCAAGAAGAAATATGATATTCTTATTATTGGGGATGTGCATATCCCCATTGAGGTAACATAGTGTTATTCGAAATTTCTCCGGTTTCATGTTATTCGGAATGAGTTCGTTAACAAGACTTGATCAACCTTGTTAGTGGATTCCTTTTGATGAGCATGAGATGGATGAAACTAGAAGGCACAACCTTATGTACCCTCTTTCTATTTTCTGTTATTTAGTTGAAATAAAGTAAAATAGTATTTTTCTATCTGTTTTCTGATTTGTCTCTACAATATAAGAATACCCCAAAAATAAAAGTCCTCCAAATGCCCTGCCAATTTAATATGATTTTTTTTGGAATGTTTGAGGATTTATGGTACTGAAAACACTGCGGGGGGAGCTGCCACCTGGCCACGAGGGTGGAGGACGCGCCCTACCCCCTAGGGCGTGCCCGTTGCCTCGTGGGCCCACGGTGGCCCTCCTCCACTTATTCCTGCACCCATCCTCTTCTTCTTCCTCCCACAAACACGAATATCCAACTCAAGCACGAGTTCTAGCTCACTTTGCTGTGACTTTCGATCTCCTTGCTCAAAGCACCTCTCACAAAACTGCTTGGGGAGATTGTTCCTTGGTATGTGACTCCTCCATTGGTCCAATTAGTTTTTGCTCTAGTGGTTTATTCATTGAAAATTTGTGCTGCCTAGTGCTTACTTAGATTATAAGAGCATGCTAGCGCATGATTTTATTGTTAAGGGCAGGGAAGGGGAGCTTAAATATAAATTGTTCTTTAATAAACATCACCCTGAGACTATTACTTTGCCTGCTCCTTCCTTGTTTAATTTGTCTGAAGGTCCTTATATCGTTTCGTGGGCGGCCGTTCAAGCCTACCGAAACCCTACACCAGCCCCGGAGCCGGAAACGCAATATGAGCCTCCATGACAATCTGTTTATTCTTGGGACCCGGAGATGGCTGCCAGCCAGTGGCAGTCAGAGTCCTCTTCATCACAGTACGACCCCAGCTACACGTACGGGTATCCGCCGGGCTATCCCTGGCAATGAACCAACTTAGGCCAAAAGCCTAAGCTTGGGGGAGTACGTATTTCCCATCGACATTACATTTATGTTTACATACACTCATTTTTAGATGTCGGTGCTCATACTTTTTCACTGTAATATCCATGCTAGTTTATTTTATTTTTCCTGCTTTCTTCTTATGTGTTTGTTAAACCTTAGGAAAAACCAAAAAAATTAGTAATAGCTTCTAGCTAGTTTACCTTGTTGTTGTAGTAGTAATAATTAAAAAGAAAAACCCAAAAATATTTCCCGTTCTTCTTTTGCTTGTTGGGAGCTTTCCCGTGTAAATAGTTTTTATTTCTTTTCTTTTCTTTGGGGGTCGATAGGAGAAGACCATAATTAAATTGTTGAAGTGGCTCTTATATGCATTATTGTCGATTTAACCAAGAGCCCATATTGCCTTGTCTTCTCCTGTTTATTGAATGCTCGCAGATTCCAGCTTAGTCCAATGCACGTGCACTCTTATTATTATTCACATCGTTCAGTCGTGCAAGTGAAAGGAAATTATGATGATATACGATGGACTGACTGAGATGAGAAAAGCTGGTATGAACTCGACCTCTCTTGTTTTTGTAAATATGATGAGTTCATCGTTCTTGATTCAGCTTATTATGAATAAATATGTTTGCAATGACAATTAGAGATCATAGTTGCTCGTGCCATGCTTGATTAGCTATGAGTTATAATGGTTTACCTTGCGTGCCAACATGCTATTAAATGGTTATGATGTGGTATGATGGGGTGGTATCCTCTTTTGAATGATTTAAGTGACTTGACTTGGCACATGTTCACGCATGTAGTTGAAATAAAATCAACATAGCCTTCACGATATTTATGTTCATGGTGGATTATATCCTACTCATGCTTTCATCCAATGTTTATTAATTTTGATGCATGTTCATGGCTGTTGTCGCTCTCTAGTTGGTCGCTTCCCAGTCTTTTGCTAGCTTTCACTTGTACTACGCGGGAATACTGCTTATGCATCCAATCCCTTAAACCCCAAAGTTATTCCATATGAGTCCACCATACCTTCCTATATGCGGTATTTACCTGCCATTCCAAGTAAATTTGTATGTGCCAAACTCTAAACCTTCAAATAAACATTCTGTTTTGTATGCTCAAATAGCTCATGTATCAACTAGGGCTGCCCTTATCTTCCATGTTAGGCGGGTTATTCTCAAGAGGAGTGGACTTTGCTCCTCACTCACGAGAAAATGGCTGGTCACCGGGATGCCCAATCCCATGCTTTATGCAAACTAAATCAAATTAATTGCAAACAAAACTCCCACGGGACTCTTTTTAGTTGGAGGCACTCGTTGTTTCGAGCAAGCCATGGATTGATGCTTGTTGGTGGAGGGGGAGTATAAACTTTACCATTCTGTTTGGGAACCGCCTATAATGTGTGTAGCATGGAAGATATCGCCATCTCTTAGTTGTTCTGTTGACAATGAAAGTATGCCGCTCAAAATATTATTTATCTCTATTTCAAAACCGAGCTCTGGCACCTTTACAAATCCCCGCTTCCCTCTGCGAAGGGCCTATCTATTTAATTTTATGTTGAGTCATCACCCTCTTATTAAAAGCACTAGCTGGAGAGCGCAGCTGTCATTTGCATCCATTACTGATAATTTATATTGGGTATGACTATGATTGGATCTCTTTTACCATGAATTACAATGTCTAGTCAGTTCTTGATCTTTAAAGGTGCTCTGCATTTATGTTTTGCGGTCTCAGAAAGGGCTAGCGAGATACCATCTTGTTATATCATATTATGATTGTTTTGAAAAAGTGTTGTCATCCGAGATTTATTATTATGACTCGCTAGTTGATTATGCTATTGATATGAGTAAATATGAGACCTGAGAATTATTGCAAATATGGTTAGTCATAACCTTTGCTAAAAACTTGAATGCTGGCTTTGCATATTTACAACAACAAGAGCAAACAGAGTTTGTAAAAGTTTTTCTTTATCACTTTCAGTTTATCAACTGAATTTCTTGAGGACAAGCAAAGGTTTAAGCTTGGGGGAGTTGATACGTCTCCGTCGTATCTACTTTTCCAAACACTTTTTCCCTTGTTTTGGACTCTAACTTGCATGATTTGAATGAAACTAACCCGGACTGACGATGTTTTCAGCAGAATTGCCATGGTGTTATTTATGTGCAGAAACAAAACTTCTCGGAATAACCTGAAACTTCACGGAACATCTTTTCGGAAATAATCAAAAGTCGTTGCAAAATATGAAGGCCAGGGGACCCACACCTGTCCACGAGGGTGGGGGCGCGCCCCCTACCTCGTGGGCCCCCTGGAGCTCCTCGGACGCCAACTCCAACTCTGTATATTTGCTTTCGGGGAGAAAAAAATCAAGGAGAAGAAATCATCGCGTTTTACGATACGGAGCCGCCGCCAAGCCCTAAAACCTCTCGGGAGGGCTGATCTGGAGTCCGTTTGGGGCTCCGGAGAGGGGGATTCGTCGTCGTCATCATCATCAACCATCCTCCATCACCAATTTCATGATTCTCACCGCCGTGCGTGAGTAATTCCATCATAGGCTTGCCAGACGGTGATGGGTTGGATGAGATCTATCATGTAATCGAGTTAGTTTTGTTAGGGTTTGATCCCTAGTATCCACTATGTTCTGAGATTGATGTTGCTATGACTTAGCTATGCTTAATGCTTGACACTAGGGCCCGAGTGCCATGATTTCAGATCTGAACCTATTATGTTTTCATGAATATATGTGTGTTCTTGATCATATCTTGCAAGTCTATAGTCACCTACTATGTGTTATGATCTGGCAACCCCGAAGTGACAATAATCGGGACTACTCCCGGTGATGACCATAGTTTGAGGAGTTCATGTATTCACTATGTGCTAATGCTTTGTTCCGGTTCTCTATTAAAAGGAGGCCTTAATATCCCTTAGTTTCCATTAGGACCCCCGCTGCCACGGGAGGGTAGGACAAAGGATTGTTGGGGAACATAGTAATTTCAAAAAAATTCCTACGCACGCAAGATCATGGTGATGCATAGCAATGAGAGGGGAGAGTGTTGTCTACGTACCCTCGTAGACCGATAGCGGAAGCGTTATGACAACGCAGTTGATGTAGTCGTACGTCTTCACGGCCGGACCGATCAAGCACCGAAACTATGGCACCTCCGAGTTCTAGCACGTGTTCAGCTCGATGACGATCCCCGGACTCCGATCCAGCAAAGTGTCGGGGATGAGTGTCGGTGTCAAAATCGGCGGATCTCGTGTAGGGGGTCCCGAACTGTGCGTCAAGGTCGGATGGTAACAGGAGACAAGGGACACTTTATTTTACCCAGGTTCGGGCCCTCTCGATGGAGGTAAAACCCTACTCCTGCTAGATTAATATTGATGATATGGGTAGTACAAGAGTGGATCTACCACGAGATCAAGGGGGCTAAACTCTAGAAGCTAGCCTATGGTATGATTGTGTATGATGATCGTTGTCCTACGGACTACAACCCTTCGGTTTATATAGACACCGGATAGGGTTAGGGTTACACAGAGTCGGTTACAATGGTAGGAGATCTCGAATATCCGCACGCCTAGCTTGCCTTCCACGCCAAGAAAAGATCCTTCCGGACACGGGACGAAGTCTTCAATCTTGTATCTTCATAGTCCTGGAGTCCGGCTGAAGGTATAGTCCGGCTATCCGAACACCCCCTAAACCAGGACTCCCTCAGTAGCCCCTGAACCAGGCTTCAATGACGACGAGTCCGGCACGCAGATTGTCTTCGGCATTGCAAGGCAGGTTCCTCCTCCAAGTTCTTCAAGAAGATTATAAACACCAGAAATAGTGTCCGGCTCTGCAAAGTAAGTTTCCACATATTGCCATATAGAGAATAATATTAACACAAATCAAATCTGCTAACGTATTCCGCAGTGCGTCATAACACTGCGACCAAGCCTTCTATATAAATTGCTTTCATTGTTCTACCTCCGCGCGTTTAGCGAGGCGGTTTCCTTGGCACGTCTTGTCAAAGCTGAGATCATGTGCCCCCTTTAACGGGATTCTCATTAATACGGACGTGGGTAACCCAACCACGCCATTTACCACGGCGTTTGGGAGGCAAGTGAGTTTTATTAGGCAGGTGGGGACGCCTAACCGTACCTACTTATATAAAGGGATAAGGATTCACCTTTTTAACCTACGCCTTCTTCCTCCTTTTCCAATCCACCTCTCGCGAACTCAAGCTCCAGCGCCCAAGCCCGCTCTTCCTTCCTCAACCTTCTCCAACAATGTCCGGAGCGGGAGGCAAGTGGATGTTCTCCTACGTTACGGAGGCCCAAGTAAAAAAGTTAAGGAAAGCCGGATACTTGTCCAAGGACATCCCGCATCGGCTTCCTGATAAGGGACAGCTTCTTCCTACCCCAAGGCCCCATGAGAGGGTAGTTTTTCTTCCCCACTTCCTCCGCGGACTGGGCTTTCCACTTCACCCGTTTGTCCGGGGGCTCATGTTCTACTACGGCCTGGATTTCCACGATCTGGACCCGAATTTTGTCCTCAACATCTCAGCGTTTATCGTCGTGTGTGAGGCCTTTCTCCGCGTCTGCCCCAACTTCGGCCTCTGGCTCAAGACCTTCAACGTCAAGCCCAAGGTGGTGTCCGGCACCCAGGTGGAGTGCGGAGGCGCTATGGTTGGCAAGATGGCCAACATCCTCTGGTTCGATGGCTCCTTCGTGGAGTCCCTAAAGGGGTGGCAGGCCGGGTGGTTTTACATCACCGAGCCCCGCGATCCGAAATGGGTCGCGGCCCCTGAGTTCAGATCCGGACCCCCCACGCGGCTCATGTCCTGGAAAGAGACGGGCCTGTCGTGGGGCAACGAGGAAGAAGTGACTGGGCTACAAACATGCATCCAGTCCCTGGTGAACAAGCCAATCCAGCTTGTCAATATAGTCCAGGTCATGCTCGTTCGCCTGATCCTCCCGTGCCCAAAATGGGATTTTACTTTGTGGGAATTCGACCCGGCGCAGCACCAAACCCTCGGTAGGCTCTTCGACACGACGTATGAAGACGTCTGGAAGGTGCTGACCAAAGGCACCGAGCCCCCCACATCCGCCTCCGAGGATCGCGGATACAGCTCGCAGCGTAACGCTAGCGAGGTAAGCTATCTATACCTTTGACAGGTCCGTTAAGCTCTTCTCCATAGATTAACTCTATGCGGGATCTAAACTCCCTTTACCTTTGACAGGCTTGGCAGGAGGTATCCGGACCAATTAACTATCCGGCTCCTCTGCCCGAAGACCCAGCCCCAGCTCTCTTGGTGAAGCTAATGGCTCCGGCACCTTACGTGGTGCCGGAAAGGAAGGCCAAGAAGAAGAAAACCACCGGGACTCGAAAAAGTTCCCGCAACATTGTGGTGTTGGACTCGTCATCTGACGAGTCTGCAACGCTCTCCTCTCGTAAAAACCAGGAGGAGGAACAAGGAAGCTCTCCCCCACCAGTGAGGGGAGCGAAGAGGAAGAAGGCCGCCCCAACAGGGGAGGTCGAGGGGTCGAGGAAAAGGAAAACCCCTCCGCCGGACTACTCCCATGACGTCGAAGAGGGCGGAGAGGAGTGGCCGGACCGAGCCAAGCGCCCGGCGACATAGTAAGTGTTTACACACCAGAGTGACTCATGATATTCTTTTAATGCGCGGCTTTCCCTAATATCGAACGTAATTTATGCAGCCCGCCCCGGGCCGAACTCGACGATTCGTCGAGCGGCTCCCTGGATTCGTCGGACGTGAACTCTGTTCCACCCGCGGTCTCCCCCTGCCGGGCGGACGACGCTGAAGTGGCGCCCCGCCAAGCCTCGGGGCAGGAGGAGATGGTCCTGGAGGAGCCACAAGGCAATCCTCCGGACCCCACGAGTAAAGGAGATAAAACCCCCCAGGGCTCCGAGTCCGGCTTTGTGCCGGACACCGCGCCGGACTCGACAGTCCTGGTCCGCGGTGGGCGAACTCCTTCCAAGAGGAGTAAGCCGTCTGAGCCAGCAGCCTCCATCCAACCGGAGGTGCCGGACAATCTGCTGGAGGCGCTTAAGGGCGCCGCCATCGATGAGGAGCACCATACTGTTATGAGTACGGTGATCCAAAGGGTTCAGTCCGCCAAGAGCGGATTGAATGAAGCTTGCGCTAGCCTTCTAACAGGCTTCGAGGTAAGTAAAAATATGTCAAATTATTTACCGCATAGACAGTAGCCCCTGATGCTCTGTTCGGTGTTCGGAAAGAAAAGCCGGATAGAGGATCTAGTAATTTTCGCAGGAGTCTAACAAAAAAAGGTCAAATATGCGTATGCAGGCTTCCCTGCTGTCCACCGCCGCACTGACTGCGCAGGTGGGTGTCCTTAAAAAGGACCTCGGGCGGACCGAGCAAGAGCTCGGCCTTGCCAAACGGCAGCTCGAGGAGAAGGAAGGTAAGAAATACCTAAAAAAGAAAAAAGAAAAAGGTGCCTATAGAGAGGCTTGATTGCAGAAAGAAATAACAGGATTGTACTGCTTATTGTAGGGGACGCAACCGAGGTGGCAACCCTGAAGCAGGCGCTCGTAGAGGCCGAAAAGAAAACGGCCGAGGAGCGCGCCGAGCGAGAAAGGCTTGGGGTTCAGGTCGACGAGGTGCAGCAAGAGCTGCAACCTCTCATGACAAAACATGAGGGTTTGGAGCTTGAGTCAAAAGCGCAAGCATCCGAGCTCGCGTCGGCCCTCGAAACCGCCAAGAGTGCCAAGGCCGAAGCCCAAAAGGCCCTCCAAGAATTGGAGGAGGTGAAAAAGATAGCAACGGGTAAGGCATTCTCAATGCAAAGCAGGAATATAAAAGTAAACTACCTATTACTTACCCGAATCCGGAGTTCTCCAGGGGCGTTCGCCGATCTTCCCCGCAGCGTATCCGACGCCGCCGCGTTCTACCGAGCTGAAGAGGGCAGCTCGACGGAGAGTGTGTTCTGGTCTCAGTATTCTGAGGCCAGACACCCTGTGCCCTTAAGCGATCAGCTGAAACAGCTGGTCGAGCTCCACAAGGCGGCCGAACAGGCCATGAAGGGCTTACTAGTTCGGCTGTGGCCTGGAGAGGCCCTGCCTGGGAGCTACTTCGGGCTGGTGCGGCGGCTGGTGGAGGCCTGTCCATGGCTTGAGGTCATCAAGCGCTCCTTCTGCATTGAAGGTGCCCGAAGAGCCCTTGCCCGTGTAAGGGTACACTGGGGTAAGCTGAACGGAGAGAAGCTGGTGAAGGACGGGCCACCGCAGGGGAAGGAGCATCGCAAGCCCGAGAACTACTACAAGGATGTTCTTGCCGGAGCTCGCCTTGTCGCGGATGAATGTACTAAAGATGTAGTATTTGAATGAACTCGCTCGTTTGTATCCTGTGCGCTGAAAACTGGTTCATATGCGCAAAGCAATGCTTATTTAATTTAAAATATTATTTTCTGTGCGGCCGTTTATCAAAAATTTGAGAGATGGCCAGTCGTCGGCTTCTGCCCCCATGCCACTAGTGCTGGGGTGTTCGGGATAAACCTGAGGGCTCTTGTTCCCATAGTTGGGTCCTTCGAGGGAGGCGCTCAGCACAGCGAACCAGTCAATCGGACTATAATGCTTGAACACTCTCACTTGGCCATAGAACGTTATAATTTTAAATTTCGGCGAAGCCCCTAGTTCGTAAGGCCGAATTCGGGGCGCTATCCACGCCTTTGGCCGGACATAGCCAGCTCCTCGCTCAAAGCGGCATAAGCCTTTAAGGACTCGAAAAACCTCTCGAACAGCGACCGGTCTCACGCCTTATCATGACAGTCTGTTTTAGCTTTCTCCACTGAGGTGCTCAACCCACCTGATGTGGGGCACAATCGCAGTGGTTCTCCTAGTGCTACCTTAGCCGATAAAGCGGAACGTGAGGCACCAAAACATAGGAGCCGGGCAAACCCAACATGTGACCAAAATCATGACTCGGAGCCGATGCATATAGTGCTATAAGTTCGGGGTGCCGCACTTGTGAAAGTGTACGGACTTCTCACACCAGATAAAAGGGTAATGAAGCCCCTGGCGTGGTTTGCCGTACCATGGTGTACGGGTGCTATCATGTTATGTAAGAAATATATATATATATATATATATATATATATATATATATATATATATATATATATATATATATATATATATATTCAAAAGAGGATAATGCAAAAAATAGACAAAAAGCTATGCATTGTTTTATAAAGAGGCTATCTGTCAAAGCCGAACGATACAAGTATTGCAATGAGCAAAGAAGATATTAGACTATTTAACATGTCTTGACCAGGCACAGGCCGCGGAATTTAGAAACAGATATATCGCTCGAAATAGAGACCACCTGAGAGTTCCGGAATGCGGCGTAGCTTTGTCTGCTTTCCTGGATCTTGCATCGTCTATGCGGCAACAATGCCGAACAGGTTATCCAGAGTATGGAGTCCTGAAAGTAAAAAAAAGGTAAAAAAGAAAAATCCGGCAGCCCCTAGTACGTTTGACGCCGTGTTGTAGGCATGCCGTTGATGTGCCCCTCCCCCTATGCCCATGGAATTTCAAGGGCGTAATTGTGTACTCGAGGTACTTGCTCCGCTATGTTGTGATGGCTGGGGTCGGGGTCCTATTGCTACGCTTGCTCTGATCGTGCCAGGTGGTCTTGTTGCAGGTTACTCCGGGCGCGCTTTGCATTGTCCGGTTTTTTAACGGCCGGACTGGAGAGTTGCCTTGAAAGGCTGCTTTGTACTTCCGCTGCGAGGGCCGCCGTATGCTCCTCCGTACGGATGGAGCGTTCTGTGTTTCCGCTAGCCGTAATTACTCCTCGAGGTCCTGGCATCTTGAGCTTGAGATATGCGTAGTGCGGAACCGCATTGAATTTAGCGAATGCGGTTCGTCCGAGCAGGGCGTGATAGCCACTGCGGAACGACACTATATCGAAGATTAACTCTTCGCTTCGGAAGTTATCCGGAGATCCGAAGACCACACCAAGTGTTATGGAGCCTGTGCAATTGGCCTCTACACCTGGTATGACGCCTTTAAGGGTCGTCCTTGTGGGCTTGATCCTTGATGGATCTATGCCCATTTTCCGCACTGTATCCTGATAAAGCAAGTTCAGGCTACTGCCGCCGTCCATGAGGACTCTTGTGAGATGAAATCCGTCCATGATTGGGTCGAGGACTAGTGCGGCAAAACCGCCGTGGCGGATGCTAGTGGGGTGGTCCCTTCGATCGAAAGTGATCGGGCAGGAGGACCATGGGTTGAACTTTGGGGCGACTGGCTCCATCGCGTATACGTCCTGTAGCGCACGCTTCCTCTCCCGCTTGGGAATGTGGGTCGCGTATATCATGTTCACCGTCCGCACTTGTGGGGGAAACCCTTTCTATCCATTGTTGTTCGGCGGCCTGGGCTCCTCCTCGTCCTTGTGTTCGGCTCTTAACTTGCCTGCCTGCTTGAACACCCAACAATCCCTGTTGGTGTGATTGGCTGGCCTTTTGGGGGTGCCATGAATCTGGCACGAGCGGTCGAGTATCCGGTCCAAACTGGACGGGCCCTGGGTATTCTTTTTAAATGGCTTTTTCCGCTGAACGGATTTATAGCCTCTGAATCCGGCATTAACTGTCGTATCCTCATTGTTGTCGCTGCTAACGCGGCGCTTTTGATTATTTCGACGTGACCTGCCACTTTTGTCCTTGGTATCCGAATTACCGGGCTTCTTCGATAAGTTGTTGCTGCGAGCTAGCCAGCTATCTTCGCCCGCGCAAAAGCGGGTCATGAGTGTCGTGAGGGCTGCCATGGTTTTCGGCTTTTCCTGTCCCAAGTGCCGGTCAAGCCACTCGTCGCGGATGTTACGTTTGAAGGCTGCTAGGGCCTCTGCGTCCGGACAATCGACTATCTGATTTTTCTTTGTTAGGAACCGTGTCCAGAATTGTCTGGCCGATTCTTCTGGCTGCTGAATTATGTGGCTTAGGTCGTCGGCGTCCGGTGGCCGCACATAGGTCCCTGAAAGTTGTCGAGGAATGCGGCTTCCAGGTCCTCCCAAGAATTTATTGAGTCTGCTGGTAGGTTGTTAAGCCAGTGCCGGACTGGTCCTTTAAGCTTAAGGGGTAGGTATTTGATGGCGTGCAGATCATCGCCACGTGCCATGTGGATGTGAAGGAGATAATCCTCAATCCATACTGCTGGATCTGTCATACCATCGTACGACTCGATATTGACGGGTTAAAAACCCTCTGGGATTTTATGATCCATTACTTCGTCTGTGAAGCATAGTGGGTGTGTGGCGCCCCTGTACTGGGATATGTCACGACGCAGCTCGGAAGAGTTGTGCCTGCTGTGTTCGGCCCGACCGGATTTATTGTGTCTGGAGTGAAGATCATCACGTGTCGTCGGGCGTCCGCACGATCCATAGATCGATCTTGTATGTTTTGCTTTATCCTCCAGTACGTCTCGCAGGTCTGGCTCGTATTCCCGTGCCTTGTTTGAACGGCACCGGGGCATGGCTTGCTTTAGGGTTCGACAGGCCTCTCTGTCGCGGTCACGGGGTGGCCGGTTTGCCATGTCATATGCTTCCCCCTCTGATTGGGGTAGCGGCCTGCGCTTAGGATAATTTTTGGAGGGGCGTCCGAGTTCAGACTCTTCGGCCGCAAGGACTTCAGTCCATCTATCAGCTAGCAAATCTTGATCAGCTCTAAGCTGTTGCTGCTTTTTCTTTAGGCTGTTGGTCGTGGCTAGAAGCCTACGTTGGAAACGCTCTTGTTCGGCGGGGTCTGATGGTACGACGAATTCGTCGTCGCCGAGGCTTGCCTCGTCTTCGGAGGGAGGCATGTAGTTATCATCCTCAACCTCTTGCTCTGCCGCTCTCTCCTGAGGGCTGGCTTTTCCATCTTCCTGCGTCGAATCTTGCTAGTTCTGGTGTTCTTCGGCGTTGTCCGGGGTAGTATTATCTCCCGTGCCGGAATCACCGTTTCTGCTGTGGCGGGATTTAGAACGGCGCCGTTGGCGCCGACGTTTTGGTGGTTTATTCGAGTTGTCGTCTTCCGTTGTTCCATCGCCATCCGCATTCTTTGGAGCATCCACCATATATATGTCATATGACGAGGTGGCGGTCCAACGCCCTACAGGTGTTGGTTCTTGTTCGTCTCCTCCTTCGTCGTCCATACCGTCGAAGTCTTCGGAGCCGAAGTCAAGCATGTCGGTTAAATCGTCGACAGTGGCTATTAAGTGGGTGGTGGGTGGGCTTTGAATTTCTTCGTTGTCCGAATCCCAACCTCGCAGACCATAGTCTGGCCTGGGCTCTCCTGATAAAGAGAGAGACTTGAGAGAATTCAGGATATCACCGAAAGGTGAGCACTGAAAGATGTCCGCGGCGGTGAACTCCATTACAGGCGCCCAGTCAGATTCGATCGGCGGGGGCACGAAAAGCCCGGAGTTCGGAGAAGAGTCCGGCTCCTTGGAGTCCTGGGCCATGCGGAGTACGGGGCTGGCATTCGGCTCGATCGCCTTCGAGATCGCAGCCCCCGGGGTGACGTCCAACCATTCATCCTCGGAGAACGCAGCGGGCTCCGAGTCAAGGATCGGGGCCGGAGCGTGTGCGGCCTCCAGGGTACTATTCGGAGGCAGAGCTATATCATGCCCCTCGAGATAGTGTGGCGCGCTTGGCTGTGGCTCGAACCCGTCGAAGATCAAGTCTCCACGGATATCAGCCGTGTAGTTTAAGCTTCCAAACCTGACTTGATGGCCAGGGGCGTAGCTTTCGATCTGCTCCAGATGACCAAGCGAATTGGCCCGCAGAGCGAAGCCGCCGAAGACAAAGATTTGTCCGGGGAGGAAAGTCTCACCCTGGACCTCATCGTTGTTGATGATCAAAGGAGCCATCGGGCCTAAAAGCGACGACACAGAGGAACTCTCAATGAAAGCACCAATGTCGGTGTCAAAACCGGCGGATCTCGGGTAGGGGGTCCCGAACTGTGCGTCAAGGTCGGATGGTAATAGGAGACAAGGGACACTTTATTTTTACCCAGGTTCGGGCCCTCTCGATGGAGGTAAAACCCTACTCCTGCTAGATTAATATTGATGATATGGGTAGTACAAGAGTGGATCTACCACGAGATCAAGGGGGCTAAACCCTAGAAGCTAGCCTTGTTGGAAATATGCCCTAGAGGCAATAATAAAAGCATTATTATTATATTTCCTTATTCATGATAATTGTCTTTATTCGTGGTATAATTGTGTTATCCGGAAATCGTAATACATGTGTGAATAACAGACAACAAACATGCCCCTAGTGAGCCTCTAGTTGACTAGCTTGTTGATCGACAGATAGTCATGGTTTCCTGACTATGGACATTGGATGTCATCGATAACGGGATCACATCATTAGGAGAATGATGTGATGGACAAGACCCAATCCTAAACATAGCATAAGATCGCATAGTTCGTTTGCTGGAGTTTTCCAATGTCAAGTATCTTTTCCTTAGACCATGAGATCGTGTAACTCCCGGATACTGTAGGAGTGCTTTGGGTGTGCCAAACATCACAACGTAACTGGGTGACTATAAAGGTATACTACGGGTATCTCTGAAAGTGTCTGTTGGGTTGACATGGATCGAGACTGGGATTTGTCACTCCGCTTGACGGAGAGGTATCACCGGGCCCTCTCGGTAATGCATCATCATAATGAGCTCAATGTGATCAAAGTGTTTGATCACGGGATCATGCATTACGGTACGAGAAAAGTGACTTGCCAGTAACGAGATTGAACGAGGTATTGGGATACCGACGATCGAATCTCGGGCAAGTAAAATACCGATTGACAAAGGGAATCGTATACGGGATTAATTGAATCCTTGACATCGTGGTTCATCCGATGAGATCATCATGGAGCATGTGGGAGCCAACATGGGTATCCAGATCCCGCTGTTGGTTATTGCCCGAGAGCCGTCTCGGTCATGTCTGCATGTTTCCCGAACCCGTAGGGTCTACACACTTAAGGTTCGGTGACGCTAGGGTTGCAGGGATATGTATGTGCAGTAACCCAAATGTTGTTCGGAGTCCCGGATGAGATCCCGGACGTCACGAGGAGTTCCGGAATGGTCCGGAGGTAAAGAATTATATATAGGAAGTGCTGTTTCGGCCATCGGGACAAGTTTCGGGGTTATCGGTATTGTACCGGGACCACCGGAGGGGTCCCGGGGGTCCACCAGGTGGGGCCACCTACCCTGGTGGGCCACATGGGCCTTAGGGGGTGCGCCTTGGCCTGCTTGGGCCAAGGGGAACCAGCCCCAAAGGGCCCATGCGCCTAGGGTTCCATCTAGGAGGAGTCCTAGTGGTGGAAGGCACCTCCTAGATGGCTTGGGGGGGGAGGGAAACCTCCCTGGCCGCCGCCCCCTTGGGAGATTAGATCTCCCAGGGCCGGCGCCCCCCCCCCCCCAAGAAGCCTATATAAAGGGGGGCAGGGGAGGGGGCTGCGCACCCAATGCCCTGGCGCCTCCCTCTCCCTCTCCAACACCTCCTCCTCCTCCATTGAGCACGGCGAAGCCCTGCCGGAGTACTGCAGTTCCACCATCACCACGCCGTCGTGTTGCTGCTGGAGCCTTCTTCCTCAACCTCTCCTTCCCCCTTGCTGGATCAAGAAGGAGGAGACGTCACGCTTTCCGTACGTGTGTTGAACGCGGAGGTGCTGTCCGTTCGGCACTAGATCATCGGTGAATTGGATCACGGCAAGTACGACTACCTCATCCACGTTCACTCGAACGCTTCCGTTGCGATCTACAAAGTGGTATGTAGATGCTATCTAATCTGAATACTCGTTGCTAGATGAACTCATAGATGGATCTTGGTGAAACCGTAGGAAAAATTTTAATTTTCTGCAACGTTCCCCAACAGTGGCATCATGAGCTAGGTCTATTCGTAGTTCTTCTTGCGCGAGTAGAACACAATTTGTTGTGGGCGTAGATGTTGTCAACTCTTCTTGCCGCTACTAGTCTTATCTTGCTTCAGCGGTATTGTGGGATGAAGCGGCCCGGACCAACCTTACACGTACGCTTACGTGAGACCGGTTCCACCGACTAACATGCACTAGTTGCATAAGGTGGCTGGCGGGTGTCTGTCTCTCCTACTTTAGTTGGAGCGGATTCGATGAAAAGGGTCCTTATGAAGGGTAAATAGAAGTTGAAAAATCACGTTGTGGTTTTAACGTAGGTAAGAAAACGTTCTTGCTAGAACCCTAATTCAGCCACGTAAAACTTGCAACAACAATTAGAGGACGTCTAACTTGTTTTTGCAGCAAGTGCTTTGTGATATGATATGGCCAAAGTTGTGATGAATGATGAATGATCTATATGTGATGTATGAGATGTTCATGCTATTGTAATAGGAATCACGACTTGCATGTCGATGAGTATGACAACCGGCAGGAGCCATAGGAGTTATCTTTATTTTTTGTATGACCTGCGTGTCATTGAGAAACGCCATGTAAATTACTTTACTTTATTGCTAAATGCGTTAGCCATAGTAGTAGAAGTAATAGTTGGTGAGCAACTTCATGGAGACACGATGATGAAGATCATGATGATGAAGATCATGGTGTCAAGCCGGTGACAAGATGATCATGGAGCCCCAAGATGGAGATCGAAGGAGCTATGTGATATTGGCCATATCATGTCACGTTTATTATTTGATTGCATGTGATGTTTATCATGTTTTGCATCTTGTTTACTTAGAACGACGGTAGTAAGTAAGATGATCCCTCATAATAATTTCAAGAAAGTGTTCACCCTAACTGTGCACCGTTGCGACAGTTCGTTGTTTCGAAGCACCACGTGATGATCGGGTGTGATAGATTCTAACGTTCACATACAACGGGTGTAAGACAGATTTACACACGCAAAACACTTAGGTTGACTTGACGAGCCTAGCATGTACAGACATGGCCTCGGAACACAGAAGACCGAAAGGTCGAGCATGAGTCGTATAGAAGATACGATCAACATGAAGATGTTCACCGATGTTGGCTAGTCCGTCTCACGTGATGATCGGACACGGCCTAGTTGACTCGGATCATGTAATACTTAGATGACTAGTAGAGGGATGTCTATCTAAGTGGGAGTTCATTAAATAATTTGATTAAATGAACTTTATTATCATGAACTTAGTCTAAATATTTACAATATGTCTTGTAGATCAAATGGCCAACGTAGTCCTCAACTTCAACGCGTTCCTAGAGAAAACCAAGCTGAAAGACGATAGTAGCAACTATACGGACTGGGTCCGGAACCTGAGGATTATCCTCATAGCTGCCAAGAAAGATTATGTCCTACGAGCACCGCTGGGTGACACACCTATTCTCCCTGCAGAACAAGACGTTATGAACGCTTGGCAGTCACGCTGCGATGATTACTCCCTCGTTCAGTGCGGCATGCTTTACAGCTTAGAGCCGGGGCTCCAAAAGCGTTTTGAGAGACATGGAGCATATGAGATGTTCGAAGAGCTGAAAATGGTTTTCCAAGCTCATGCCCGGGTCGAGAGATATGAAGTCTCCGACAAATTCTTTAGCTGTAAGATGGAGGAAAATGGCTCTGTCAGTGAGCACATACTCAAAATGTCTGGGTTGCACAACCGCTTGACTCAACTGGAAGTTAATCTCCCGGATGAAGCGGTCATTGACAGAATCCTCCAGTCGCTTCCACCTAGCTACAAGAGCTTTGTGATGAACTACAATATGCAGGGGATGGTAAAGACCATTCCTGAGGTATATGCTATGCTGAAATCAGCAGAGGTAGAAATCAAGAAGGAGCATCAAGTGTTGATGGTGAATAAAACCACTAAGTTCAAGAAGGGCAAGGGTAAAAAGAACTTCAAGAAAGACGGCAAGGAAGTTGCCGCGCCCGGTAAGCAAGTTGCCGGGAAGAAGCCAAAGAATGGACCCAAGCCCGAAACTGAGTGCTTTTATTGCAAGGGAAGTGGTCACTGGAAGCGGAACTGCCCCAAATACTTAGCGGACAAGAAGGCCGGCAAAACCAAAGGTATATGTGATATACATGTGATTGATGTGTACCTTACCAGTACTCGTAGTAGCTCTTGGGTATTTGATACCGGTGCAGTTGCTCGCATTTGTAACTCAAAGCAGGAGCTGCGGAATAAACGGAGACTGGCGAAGGACGAGGTGACGATGCGCGTCGGGAATGGTTCCAAGGTCGATGTGATCGCCGTCGGCACGCTACCTCTACATTTACCTACGGGATTAGTTTTAAACCTCAATAATTGTTATTTAGTGCCAAGTTTGAGCATGAACATTGTATCTGGATCTCGCTTAATTCGAGATGGCTACTCATTTAAATCCGAGAATAATGGTTGTTCTATTTATATGAGAGATATGTTTTATGGTCATGCTCCGATGGTTAATGGTTTATTCTTAATGAATCTCGTACGTGATGATACACATATTCATAGTGTGAATACCAAAAGAGTTAAAGTTGATAACAATAGTCCCACATATTTGTGGCACTGCCGCCTTGGTCACATAGGTGTCAAACGCATGAAGAAGCTCCATGCAGATGGACTTTTAGAGTCTCTTGATTATGAATCATTTGACACGTGCGAACCATGCCTCATGGGTAAAATGACCAAGACTCCGTTCTCAGGAACAATGGAGCGAGCAACCAACTTATTGGAAATCATACATACCGATGTGTGCGGTCCAATGAGTGTTGAGGCTCGCGGTGGCTATCGTTATGTTCTCACCCTCACTGATGACTTGAGTAGATATGGGTATATCTACTTGATGAAACACAAGTCTGAGACCTTCGAAAAGTTCAAGGAATTTCAGAGTGAGGTTGAAAATCAACGTGATAGAAAGATCAAGTTTCTACGATCAGATCGTGGAGGAGAATACTTGAGTCACGAATTTGGCACACACTTAAGAAAATGTGGAATAGTTTCACAACTCACGCCGCCTGGAACACCTCAGCGTAATGGTGTGTCCGAACGTCGTAATCGCACTCTATTAGATATGGTGCGATCTATGATGTCTCTTACCGACTTACCGCTATCTTTTTGGGGCTATGCTTTAGAGACTGCCGCATTCACTTTAAATAGGGCTCCGTCGAAATCCGTTGAGACGACACTGTATGAATTATGGTTTGGGAAGAAACCTAAGCTGTCGTTTCTAAAAGTTTGGGGATGCGATGCTTATGTGAAGAAACTTCAACCTGAAAAGCTCGAACCCAAGTCAGAAAAATGCGTCTTCATAGGATACCCTAAAGAAACTGTTGGGTATACCTTCTACCTCAGATCCGAAGGCAAGATCTTTGTTGCCAAGAATGGATCCTTTCTAGAGAAAGAGTTTCTCTCGAAAGAAGTAAGTGGGAGGAAAGTAGAACTTGATGAAGTGTTACCTCTTGAACCGGAAAATGGCGAAACTCAAGAAAACGTTTCTGAGGAGCCTGCACCGACTAGAGAGGAAATTAATGATGATGATCAAGATGCTTCTGATCAAGCTCCTACTGAAATTCGAAGGTCCACAAGGACACGTTCCGCACCAGAGTGGTACGGCAACCCTGTCTTGGAAATCATGTTGTTAGACAACGGTGAACCTTCGAGCTATGAGGAAGCAATGGCGGGCCCGGATTCCGACAAATGGCTGGAAGCCATGAAATCCGAGATAGGATCCATGTATGAAAACGAAGTATGGACTTTGACTGACTTGCCCGTTGAACGGCGAGCCATAGAAAATAAATGGATCTTTAAGAAGAAGACAGACGCGGATGGTAATGTGACCATCTATAAAGCTCGGCTTGTCGCTAAGGGTTATCGACAAGTTCAAGGGGTTGACTACGATGAGACTTTCTCACCGGTAGCGAAGCTGAAGTCCGTCAGAATCATGTTAGCAATTGCCGCATACTATGATTATGAAATATGGCAAATGGACGTCAAAACGGCATTCCTTAATGGTTTCCTTAAGGAAGAATTGTATATGATGCAGCCGGAAGGTTTTGTCGATCCTAAGAATGCTGACAAGGTGTGCAAGCTCCAACGCTCGATTTATGGGCTGGTGCAAGCATCTCGGAGTTGGAACATTCGCTTTGATGAGATGATCAAAGCGTTTGGGTTTACACAGACTTATGGAGAAGCCTGTGTTTACAAGAAAGTGAGTGGGAGCTCTGTAGCATTTCTCATATTATATGTAGACGACATACTTTTGATGGGAAATGATATATAGCTCTTGGACAGCATTAAGGCCTACTTGAATAAAAGTTTTTCAATGAAGGACCTTGGAGAAGCTGCATATATATTAGGCATCAAGATCTATAGAGATAGATCGAGACGCCTCATAGGTCTTTCACAGAGCACATACCTTGATAAAATATTGAAGAAGTTCAATATGGATCAATCTAAGAAAGGGTTCTTACCTGTGTTACAGGGTGTGAAACTGAGCTCAGCTCAATGTCTGACCACGGCAGAAGAAATAGAAGAGATGAGCGTCATCCCCTATGCCTCAGCCATAGGTTCTATTATGTATGCCATGCTGTGTACCAGACCTGATGTAAACCTTGCCGTAAGTTTGGTAGGAAGATACCAAAGTAATCCCGGCAAGGAACACTGGACAGCGGTCAAGAATATCCTGAAGTACCTGAAAAGGACCAAGGAAATGTTTCTCGTTTATGGAGGTGACGAAGAGCTCGTCGTAAGAGGTTACGTCGACGCTAGCTTCGACACAGATCTGGATGACTCTAAGTCACAAACCGGATACGTGTATATTTTGAATGGTGGGGCAGTAAGCTGGTGCAGTTGCAAGCAAAGCGTCGTGGCGGGATCTACATGTGAAGCGGAGTACATGGCAGCCTCGGAGGCAGCACATGAAGCAATTTGGGTGAAGGAGTTCATCACCGACCTCGGAGTCATACCCAATGCGTCGGGGCCAATCAAGCTCTTCTGTGACAACACTGGAGCTATTGCACTTGCAAAGGAGCCCAGGTTTCACAAGAAGACCAGGCACATCAAGCGTCGCTTCAACTCCATTTGTGAAAATGTTCAAGATGGAGACATAGAAATTTGTAAAGTGCACACGGATCTGAATGTCGCAGATCCGTTGACTAAACCTCTCCCTAAGGCAAAACATGATCAGCACCAGAACTCTATGGGTGTTCGATTCATCACAATGTAACTAGATTATTGACTCTAGTGCAAGTGGGAGACTGTTGGAAATATGCCCTAGAGGCAATAATAAAAGCATTATTATTATATTTCCTTATTCATGATAATTGTCTTTATTCGTGCTATAATTGTGTTATCCGGAAATCGTAATACATGTGTGAATAACAGACAACAAACATGTCCCTAGTGAGCCTCTAGTTGACTAGCTTGTTGATCGACAGATAGTCATGGTTTCCTGACTATGGACATTGGATGTCATCGATAACGGGATCACATCATTAGGAGAATAATGTGATGGACAAGACCCAATCCTAAACATAGCATAAGATCGCATAGTTCGTTTGCTGGAGTTTTCCAATGTCAAGTATCCTTTCCTTAGACCATGAGATCGTGTAACTCCCAGATACCGTAGGAGTGCTTTGGGTGTGCCAAACGTCACAACGTAACTGGGTGACTATAAAGGTATACTACGGGTATCTCTGAAAGTGTCTGTTGGGTTGACATGGATCGAGACTGGGATTTGTCACTCCGCTTGACGGAGAGGTATCACCGGGCCCTCTCGGTAATGCATCATCATAATGAGCTCAATGTGATCAAAGTGTTTGATCACGGGATCATGCATTATGGTACGAGAAAAGTGACTTGCCAGTAACGAGATTGAACGAGGTATTGGGATACCGACGATACGAATCTCGGGCAAGTAAAATACCGATTGACAAAGGGAATCGTATACGGGATTAATTGAATCCTTGACATCGTGGTTCATCCGATGAGATCATAGTGGAGCATGTGGGAGCCAACATGGGTATCCAGATCCCGCTGTTGGTTATTGCTCGAGAGCCGTCTCGGTCATGTCTGCATGTTTCCCGAACCCGTAGGGTCTACACACTTAAGGTTCGGTGACGCTAGGGTTGTAGGGATATGTATGTGCAGTAACCCGAATGTTGTTCGGAGTCCCGGATGAGATCCCGTACGTCACGAGGAGTTCCGGAATGGTCCGGAGGTAAATAATTATATATAGGAAGTGTTGTTTCGGCCATCGGGACAAGTTTCGGGGTTATCGGTATTGTACCGGGACCACCGGAGGGGTCCCGGGGGTCCACCAGGTGGGGCCACCTACCCTGGTGGGCCACATGGGCCTTAGGGGGTGCGCCTTGGCCTGCTTGGGCCAAGGGGAACCAGCCCCAAAGGGCCCATGCGCCTAGGGTTCCATCTAGGAGGAGTCCTAGTGGTGGAAGGCACCTCCTAGATGGCTTGGGGGGGGAGGGAAACCTCCCTGGCCGCCGCCCCCTTGGGAGATTAGATCTCCCAGGGCCGGCGCCCCCCCCCCAAGAAGCCTATATAAAGGGGGGCAGGGGAGGGGGGCTGCGCACCCAATGCCCTGGCGCCTCCCTCTCCCTCTCCAACACCTCCTCCTCCTCCATTGAGCACGGCGAAGCCCTGCCGGAGTACTGCAGTTCCACCATCACCACGCCGTCGTGCTGCTGCTGGAGCCTTCTTCCTCAACCTCTCCTCCCCCCTTGCTGGATCAAGAAGGAGGAGACGTCACGCTTTCCATACGTGTGTTGAACGCGGAGGTGCTGTCCGTTCGGCACTAGATCATCGGTGAATCGGATCACGGCAAGTACGACTACCTCATCCACGTTCACTCGAACGCTTCCGTTGCGATCTACAAAGTGGTATGTAGATGCTATCTAATCTGAATACTCGTTGCTAGATGAACTCATAGATGGATCTTGGTGAAACCATAGGAAAAATTTTAATTTTCTGCAACGTTCCCCAACAAGCCTATGGTATGATTGTGTATGATGATCGTTGTCCTACGGACTACAACCCTCCGGTTTATATAGACACTGGATAGGGTTAGGGTTACACAGAGTCGGTTACAATGGTAGGAGATCTCGAATATCCGCACGCCTAGCTTGCCTTCCACGCCAAGAAAAGATCCTTCCGGACACGGGACGAAGTCTTCAATCTTGTATCTTCATAGTCCTGGAGTCCGGCTGAAGGTATAGTCCGGCTATCTGAACACCCCCTAATCCAGGACTCCCTCAATGAGTTCCGTCAGCACGACGGTGTGGTACGATCTTGATGTTCTACCGTCGCAGGGCTTCGCCTAAGCACCGCTACAATATTATCGAGGATTATGGTGGAGGGGGGCACCGCACACGACTAAGAGAACGATCACGAAGATCAACTTGTGTGTCTATAGGTGCCCCCTTGCCCCCGTATATAAAGGAGCAAGGGGGAGGCCGGCCGGCCCTAGCAGGGCGCGCCAGGAGGAGGAGTCCTCCTCCTAGTAGGAGTAGGACTCCCCTCTTTCCTACTCCTACTAGGAGGGGGAAAGGAAGGGGGAGAGGGAGAAGGAAAGGGGGGCACCGCCCCCTCTCCTAGTCCAATTCGGACCAGAGGGAGAGGGGCGCACGGCCCACCCTGGCCGCCCCTCTCTCTCCACTAAGGCCCATTAGGACCATACTTCTCCCGGGGGGTTTCGGTAACCCTCCGGCACTCCGGTTTTCTCCGAAATCACCCAGAACATTTTCGGTGTCCGAATATAGTCGTCCAATATATCAATCTTTATGTCTCGACCATTTCGAGACTCCTCGTCATGTCCGTGATCACATCCGGGACTCCGAACAACCTTTGGTACATCAAAACATATAAACTCATAATGAACTGTCATCGTGACGTTAAGCGTGCGGACCCTACGGGTTCGAGAACAATGTAGACATGACCGAGACACGTCTCCGGTCAATAACCAATAGCGGAACCTGGATGCTCATATTGGCTCCCACATATTCTACGAAGATCTTTATCGGTCAGACCGCATAACAACATATGTTGTTCCCTTTGTCATCGGTATGTTACTTTCCCGAGATTCGATCGTCGGTATCTTAATACCTAGTTCAATCTCGTTACCGGCAAGTCTCTTTACTCGTTCCGTAATACATCATCTCGCAACTAACTCATTAGTTGCATTGCTTGCAAGGCTTAAGTGATGTGCATTACCGAGAGGGCCCAGAGATACCTCTCCGACAATCGGAGTGACAAATCCTAATCTCGAAATACGCCAACCCAACATGTACCTTTGGAGACACCTGTAGAGCACCTTTATAATCACCCAGTTACGTTGTGATGTTTGGTAGCACACAAAGTGTTCCTCCGGTAAACGGGAGTTGCATAATCTCATAGTCATAGGAACATGTATAAGTCATGAAGAAAGCAATAGCAACATACTAAACGATCGGGTGCTAAGCTAGTGGAATGGGTCATGTCAATCACATCATTCTCCTAATGATGTGATCCCGTTAATCAAATGACAACACATGTATATGGTTAGGAAACATAACCATCTTCGATTAACGAGCTAGTCAAGTAGAGGCATACTAGTGACATTTAGTTTGTCTATGTATTCACACAAGTATTATGTTTCCGGTTAATACAATTCTAGCATGAATAATAAACATTTATCATGATATAAGGAAATAAATAATAACTTTATTATTGCCTCTAGGGCATATTTCCTTCAGTCTCCCACTTGCACTAGAGTCAATAATCTAGATTACACAGTAATGATTCTAACACCCATGGAGCTTTGGTGCTAATCATGTTTTGCTCGTGGAAGAGGCTTAGTCAACGGGTCTGCTACATTTAGATCCGTATGTATCTTGCAAATCTCTATGTCTCCCACCTGGACTAGATCCCGGATGGAATTGAAGCGTCTCTTGATGTGCTTGGTTCTCTTGTGAAATCTGGATCCCTTTGCCAAGGCAATTGCACCAGTATTATCACAAAAGATTTTCATTGGACCCGATGCACTAGGTATGACACCTAGATCGGATATGAACTCATTCATCCAGACTCCTTCGTTTGCTGCTTCCGAAGCAGCTATGTACTCCGCTTCACATGTAGATCCTGCCATGACGCTTTGTTTAGAACTGCACCAACCGATAGCTCCATCGTTTAATGTAAATACGTATCCGGTTTGCGATTTAGAATTGTCCGGATCAGTGTCAAAGCTTGCATCAACGTAACCATTTACGATGAGCTCTTTGTCACCTCCATATACGAGAAACATATCCTTAGTCCTTTTCAGGTATTTCAGGATGTTCTTGACCGCTATCCAGTGATCCACTCCTGGATTACTTTGGTACCTCCCTGCTAGACTTATAGCAAGACACACATCAGGTCTGGTACACAGCATTGCATACATGATAGAGCCTATGGCTGAAGCATAGGGAACATCTTTCATTTTCTCTCTATCTTCTGCAGTGGTCGGGCATTGAGTCTTACTCAATTTCACACCTTGTAACACAGGCAAGAATCCTTTCTTTGCTTGATCCATTTTGAACTTTTTCAAAACTTTGTCAAGGTATGTGCTTTGTGAAAGTCCAATTAAGCGTCTTGATCTATATCTATAGATCTTAATGCCCAATATGTAAGCAGCTTCACCAAGGTTTTTCATTGAAAAACTCTTATTCAAGTATCCCTTTATACTATCCAGATAGTCTATATCATTTCCGATTAGTAATATGTCATTTACATATAATATCAGAAATGCTACAGAGCTCCCACTCACTTTCTTGTAAATACAGGCTTCTCCAAAAGTCTGTATAAAACCAAATGCTTTGATTACACTATCAAAGTATTTATTCCAACTCCGAGAGTCTTGCACCAGTCCATAAATGGATCGCTGGAGCTTGCACATTTTGTTAGCTCCCTTTGGATCGACAAAACCTTCTGGCTGCATCATATACAACTCTTCTTCCAGAAATCCATTCAGGAATGCAGTTTTTACATCCATCTGCCAAATTTCATAATCATAAAATGCGGCAATCGCTAACATGATTCAGATAGACTTAAGCATCGCTACGGGTGAGAAGGTCTCATCGTAGTCAATCCCTTGAACTTGTCGAAAACCTTTTGCAACAAGTCGAGCTTTGTAGACAGTAACATTACCGTCAGCGCCAGTCTTTTTCTTAAAGATCCATTTATTCTCAATTGCTTGCCGATCATCGGTCAAGTCAACCAAAGTCCATACTTTGTTTTCATACATGGATCACATCTTAGATTTCATGGCTTCAAGCCATTTTGCGGAATCTGGGCTCACCATCGCTTCTTCATAGTTCGTAGGTTCGCCATGATCTAGTAGCATGACTTCCAGAACAGGATTACCGTACCACTCTGGTGTGGATCTTACTCTGGTTGATCTACGAGGTTCAGTAGTGACTTGTTCTGAAGTTTCATGATCATTATCATTAGTTTCCTCACTAATTGGTGTAGGTGTCACAGAAACCGGTTTTAGTGATGTACTACTTTCCAGTAAGGGAGCAGGTATAGTTACCTCATCAAGTTCTACTTTCCTCCCATTCACTTCTTTCGAGAGAAACTCCTTCTCTAGAAAGGATCCATTCTTAGCAACAAATCTCTTGCCTTCGGATCTGTGATAGAAGGTGTACCCAACAGTCTCCTTTGGTTATCCTATGAAGACACATTTCTCTGATTTGGGTTCGAGCTTATCAGGTTGAAATTTTTTCACATAAGCATCGCAGCCCCAAACTTTCAGAAACGACAACTTTGGTTTCTTGCCAAACCACAGTTCATAAGCCGTCGTCTCAATGAATTTTGATGGTGCCCTATTTAACGTGAATGCGGCCGTCTCTAAAGCATAACCCCAAAACGATAGCGGTAAATCTGTAAGAGACATCATACATCGCACCATATATCAAGTAAAGTACGATTACGACGTTCGGACACACCATTATGCTGTGGTGTTCCGGGTGGCGTGAGTTGCAAAACTATTCCGCATTGTTTCAAATGTAGACCAAACTCGTAACTCAAATATCACTACACCACAACACTTGTTTAGGGGCAATTAACTGCCGGGAGAAATACCAGTTTAAGGGCAAATAAACTGCCAGGACATTAGTGTCTGCCGGTACAAGTATGTTAGGGGGGACAAACTGCCATGAGAACTTGAGCGACAACGGCGCTCAAACTGCCGGTACAATTTAGGGCACACAGTCAGCCGGGACACCTAGAACCCGACCCATATACTGCCGGGGACCGTCTTTGGCACGAGATGGGCCTAAAGCCCGCGCTAGCGAGAAAAAAGCGCGCGAGAATGACTAACATTTTGGCCCGACGAAGAAGTTAACGCGCGCGCCGGCCCTTCACGGCTTCACCACACCAGACCACTCCTTTCCCTAAAAAAAACACCAGACCACTCCTTTCCCTAAAAAAAAAACACCAGACCACTCCTTCCCCCAAATCCACGAACCCTAACCCATTGCAGCCGCCGCCGCCCCAAGCATCGGATCCCATAGCCACCGCCGCCGCCGCCCCCAACCGCCGCCGCTGTAGCCCCCAACCACCGCCACCGCCGAGCCGTCCCCAACCGCTGCTGACGCCGTCCCCAACCGCTGCTGACGCCGTCCCCAACCACTGCCGCCGCCGCCATAGCCCCCATCCCACTACGGCGACCTCTACCCGGAGCACGCCGTCGCCTCACACCATCGCAACTCCTCCGTCGCCCCACACCATCGCAACTCCTCCGTCGCCCCAACCACACCCCACTGCCGTGCCCTCCACCAGGACCCCCACGAGCACCCAACAAAGTCAAGCTCGGGCCATCGCCCCCAGGCACTTCGCCGGCGACCATCGCTTCAGAGCCGTGCCGTCAACCCCAAGCACTCAGCGAGCGACCATCCTCCTCCACCATCGTCCCTCACCACCATCCTCCTCTGCAGACCTCCTCCCCCGAGCAGGCCCTCCGCACAAGCTCAACCGAGCATCAAGGAGGTCCTCAAGTGGCACCGCCTCCTTATTGAGCTCCTCTGGCAGCTGCACCTTCTCCATCGGTCACACCTCCACTAGAGATTGGTATACTGTTCAAGCAAGTTTTTGTTGCTAATTTTTGCTTGTATCAATCTGTTGGGAGTCCTCTTGTACTTAAAATAGATGCAATTTACCTTGCTAATTTTTTGCTTGTATTGATCTGTTGGGAGTGTTTATGTACTTTATAGTTACTCAAATAAGCATTTTGCATTATTAGTGAGGAAACAACACCAGGAGACAACCCACGGACCAAGGAGCACCCTTATATCATCGGTATCTACTGGAACATTAGTAACCATAGTAGTTAAAATATATGTGGTCGTGTCAACTGTAGTCTGTTGTAGATTTGAAGTTTGCTCATTGTTCATATTGATGTCACATCAAACTATGTAAAAGCATTAGCATGTTGCTTGCATTATTTAGTTTATCATGGTTGCACCCTTGATTTTGTCCTTCGATTTGTATCTTATTAATGTATTTGGTCCTCCTCTCCTTCAGGCAAGGCGCCTCCAGAATGCTGTCTCCTCTAGGTAGCGCCTCATCTACCTCCTTGCCTGAAGCAGTGCTGCCTCACCTCTACTTCCTTGCCCGAGTAGTGCCATGTAGGTCCTTTGCTTCATCGCCAGAGCAGCACCACATCCTCTGCTTCTTAATCAAAGGTGATTTTTCTTTGCTATTCCCATGATATTCCTACTACTATTTTTGTGTTTGCATTTCATGAAATGAGATGTTTCAATTCACTATTTCTAATGTGCTAGATTTTATTCCTGGTCTGTATTGTATATCTCTTTGCGTGTACTAGATAAGAATGGTATGCATTTTGCTACTAGATATTCACCATTAATAGAAGTACACTTTCTTTCGTATGTTAGGCAATTATAGTGAAACTGGTCAAGAATGGACAAGAGTTGGACGGATAAAGCTAGAAACACACAAGCATATATTGACGGGGATATTGACATGAAGATGGACATGAAGGTGGATGTGGACATGAAGGGGAATATGGGGGTGGATATGAAGCGTGTGAGCTTTTGTTCTTCAGATTGAATTTACCAATGACTATCATGGCTGGTTGCTTAAAAAGCTATCTTTCTATCCTATCCTATGTATGCAGTTGGGAGTGGACAAGCCCATGGCGAAAGTAGGAATGCAACCACAAGCAAGCTGAGGAGGTAATATCCATGTTTCCAAGAATTTTTCATGCCCTCAACTCTGTAATTTATACTATAGTACAGTACTGAAGTTCACAAAATATTTTTCCTGGCTGCGTACCTTTTACAAAATATTACCTATAGGAAATAGTACAGTACTGATGTTTTTCAGTACTATAAATGTATTTCAGTATTGTACTATAGGAAATATTTCAGTACTTACGATTCTAAATGACAACCAGATTCTAAACTCCACTACTGTACAGTACTGAAGCAACCTGTACTCTGGAAAGTACCGAAGTTTACAAAATGAAAATTTTCATGCCCTCAACTCTGTACAGTACTGATTTTTGGCAGATTCTAATTTGTTAATATCTAGCTATACTGGCAGCTCCTTGCTCTTCCTACTTTGGCAAATTTTGCCTGGTTGCGTTGTTTTTCGCCGTGACAAAACAGATTCTTTATGATGGGTATTGCTGCTGCATTTCCTGAAGTACTTGGATTGACGTGTCCCCGCCCCTGCCCATTTGTACTGCTCAGTGTACTATGTACGTACAGTATACATTCATGCCTATTTGTATGGAGTTTTGCCTATTTGTTCAATATATAGTACTCCCTCCGTTTTTATTTAGTCCGCGTATTAGCTTTAGTCAAAGTCAATCTTTGTAAACTTTGACCAAATTTATAAACAAAAATATTAACATATACAATAACAAATTAATACAATTAGATTTATTATTGAATGTACTTTCACATAATATAGATTTTTTACGGTAAATGTTTGTATTTTTTCCTATAAACTTGGTCAAACTTTACAAAGTTTGACTTTAGTCAACTCTAATATGCAGAGTAAATAAAAACGGAGGGAGTACTGCATAGAGTTTTGCCTATTTGTACAGAGTCCAACAATCTGTAGTATATAGTACTGTATAGAGTTTTAGTCATAGCTTTCACTTTTAAGTTCTAATTTGTTTTGAACTGAGCAGGTTTTGCACTAGCGGTGCCAAAACTGCTAAATATACGAATTTGTGCAAATTTGTTTAACATTTCTACACATACATGCTAGTTTCACCAAAAAGTTGGGACTACCCAGCTTGTACGTGGCTTCACCACTGATTGTACAAGTTCTTGTTTTGCTTATTTGCACATGGAAGATTTCTGTATGTGTACTTCAAACAATTCCTGCTTGATCATCGCTTGCTGTGATGATGAAGTGTTGTACATTTACAAGTATTCTATTTTTGCCGAGTAGTTAAACTGCCGCATGTACGTTGTTACTTAAAGAAAAAATCTGAAACAAGAGTTACATTTCGAATTTCCTCTCTGTTGCAGGTTTCACTATAGATGTTGACGGAGATTAGGAAGATCTTGAAGCCGCTGATGGAAAACCTATGATTAAGGTGCCGAGTGATTATGTAATATGCTTTGTTTGTTGAACCTGGAGACTTGCTCTGCTCATTTTGCTGGTTAAGCCACTATATGCCCATTTTGGTTGTCTGGCACCCCCAGAAACATATGTACTTTCTCCTTTTGTGGCAATACTTCAGTTTGGTTGTGGCACATTTAACATATATGTACTGTACCTTTTGTGGCGGAACCTCCTTATATATATGTGGATATTATGTTTATCTGATGATGTTTAAGGTCTTCTGATGATGTTACTTTGATTGAAGTGTATGGATGAGATGTATGTGCTAATGTGATTAAAGTGTATGTATAAATTATGTAATATTTTATGATTGTTTGAAGATAATGAATGGATATTATATTAGGGATGCCTAGATTAATTTGGTAGTGAAATGTACCTGCTGGCATAAGTGCTGCCGGGTGAAAAGGCTTCTGCAGGCAGATGGACTGCCGGTAATTGAAATTTCATGTGTTTTGACAAATCTGCCGGGAGAAAACATACTGCCGGCAAATACAAGGGCAAGGGTAGAAAAACTGCCGGGAGAAGAAATCCCCGGCAGCCGTTCTCGTGGCAGTTTGCCTGCCCTTTAAAGTGATTTCTCCTGGTAGATTACATGCCATTGCATCAGTGTTGTGGTGTAGTGTATTCTCCTCCACGATCAGATCGTAGAAACTTTGTTTTCTTATTACGATGATTTTCAACTTCACTCTGAAATTCTTTGAACTTTTCAAATGTTTCAGACTTATGTTTCATTAAGTAGATATACCCATATCTGTTTAAATCATCTGTGAAGGTGAGAAAATAACGATATCCGCCATGAGCTTCAACATTCATTGGACCACATACATCTGTATGTATGATTTCTAACAAATCTGTTGCTATCTCCATAGTACCGGAGAACGGTGTTTTAGTCATCTTGCACATGAGGCACTGTTCGCAAGTACCAAGTGATTCATAATCAAGTGGTTCCAAAAGTCCATCAGTATGGAGTTTCTTCATGCGCTTTATACCGATATGACCTAAACGGCAGTGCCACAAATAAGTTGCACTATCATTATCAACTCTGCATCTTTTGGCTTCAACATTATGAATATGTGTATCACTACTATCGAGATTCATCAAAAATAGACCACTCTTCAAGGGTGCATGACCATAAAAGATATTACTCATATAAATAAAACAACCATTATTCTCTGATTTAAATGAATAACCGTCTCGCATCAAACAAGATCCAGATATAATGTTCATGCTCAACGCTGGCACCAAATAACAATTATTTAGGTCTAATACTAATCCTGAAGGTAGATGTAGAGGTAGCGTGCCGAACGCGATCACATCGACTTTGGAACCATTTCCCACGCGCATCGTCACCTCGTCCTTGGCCAGTGTTCGCTTAATCCGTAGTCCCTGTTTCGAGTTGCAAATATTAGCAACAGAACCAGTATCAAATACCCAGGTGCTACTGCGAGCTCTAGTAAGGTACACATAAATAACATGTATATCACATATACCTTTGTTCACCTTGCCATCCTTCTTATCCGCCAAATACTTGGGGCAGTTCCGCTTTCAGTGACCAGTCTGCTTGCAGTAGAAGCACTCAGTTTCAGGCTTAGGTCCAGATTTGGGTTTCTTCTCCTGAGCAGCAACTTGCTTGCTGTTCTTCTTGAAGTTCCCCTTCTTCTTCTTCCCTTTGCCCTTTTTCTTGAAACTAGTGGTCTTGTTGACCTTCAACACTTGATGCTCCTTCTTGATTTCTACCTCCGCAGCTTTTAGCATTGCGAAGAGCTCGGGAATCGTCTTATCCATCCCTTGCATATTATAGTTCATCACGAAGCCTTTGTAGCTTGGTGGAAGTGATTGGAGAATTCTGTCAATGACGCAATCATCCGAAAGATTAACTCCCAGTTGAATCAAGTGATTATAATACCCAGACATTTTGAGTATATGCTCACTGACAGAACTGTTCTTCTCCATCTTGCAGCTATAGAACTTATTGGAGAATTCATATCTCTCAATCCGGGCATTTGCTTGAAATATCAACTTCAACTCCTGGAACATCTCATATGCTCCATGACGTTCAAAATGTCGTTGAAGTCCCGATTCTAAGCCGTAAAGCATGGCACATTGAACTATCGAGTAGTCATCAGCTTTGCTCTGCCAGACGTTCTTAACGTTGTCAGTTGCATCAGTAGCAGGCCTGACACCCAGCGGTGCTTCCAGGACGTAATTCTTCTGTGCAGCAATGAGGATAATCCTCAAGTTACGGACCTAGTCCGTGTAATTGCTACCATCATCTTTCAACTTTGCTTTCTCAAGGAACGCATTAAAATTCAACGGAACAATAGCACGGGCCATCTATCTACAATCAAACATAAACAAGCAAGATACTATCAGGTACTAAGTTCATGATAAATTTAAGTTCAATTAATCATATTACTTAAGAATTCCCACTTAGAAAGACATCCCTCTAATTTTCTAAGTGATCACGTGATCCAAATCAACTAAACCATAACCGATCATCACGTGAAATGGAGTAGTTTTCAATGGTGAACATCACTATGTTGATCATATCTACTATATGATTCACGCTCGACCTTTCGGTCTCAGTATTCCGAGGCCATATCTGCATATGCTAGGCTCGTCAAGTTTAACCTGAGTATTCTGCGTGTGCAAAACTGGCTTGCACACATTGTAGATGGACGTAGAGCTTATCACACCCGATCTTCACGTGGTGTCTGGGCACGATAAACTTTGGCAACGGTGCATACTCAGGGAGAACACTTTTATCTTGAAATTTAGTGAGAGATCATCTTATAATGCTACCGTCAATCAAAGCAAGATAAGATGCATAAAAGATAAACATCACATGCAATCAATATAAGTGATATGATATGGCCATCATCATCTCGTGCTTGTGATCTCCATCTCTGAAGCATCGTTATGATCACCATCGTCACCGGCGCGACACCTTGATCTCCATTGTAGCATCGTTGTCGTCTCGCCAAACTTATGCTTTTACGACTATCGCTACCGCTTAGTGATAAAGTAAAGCATTACAGGGCGATTGCATTGCATACAATAAAGCGACAACCATATGGCTCCTGCCAGTTGCCGATAACTCGGCTACAAAACATGATCATCTCATACAATAAAATTTAGCATCATGCCTTGACCATATCACATCACAACATGCCCTGCAAAAACAAGTTAGACGTCCTCTACTTTGTTTGTTGCAAGTTTTACGTGGCTGCTATGGGCTGAGCAAGAACCAATCTTACCTACGCATCAAAACCACAACGATAGTTTGTCAAGTTGGTGCTGTTTTAACCTTCGCAAGGACCGGGCGTAGCCACACTCGGTTGAACTAAAGTTGGAGAAACTGACACCCGCCAGCCACCTGTGTGCAAAGCACGTCGGTAGAACCAGTCTCGCGTAAGCGTACGCGTAATGTCGGTCTGGGCCGCTTCATCCAACAATACCGCCGAACCAAAGTATGACATCTTGGTAAGCAGTATGACTTATATCGCCCACAACTCACTTGTGTTCTACTCGTGCATATAACATCAACACATAAAACCTAGGCTCGGATGCCACTGTTGGGGAACGTAGTAATTTCAAAAAAATTCCTACGCACACGCAAGATCATGGTGATGCATAGCAACAAGAGGGGAGAGTGTTGTCTACGTACCCTCGTAGACCGATAGCGGAAGCGTTATGACAACGCAGTTGATGTAGTCGTACGTCTTCACGGCCCGACCGATCAAGCACCGAAACTACGGCACCTTCGAGTTCTAGCACACGTTCAACTCGATGACGATCCCCGGACTCCGATCCAGCAAAGTGTCGGGGATGAGTTCCGTCAGCATGACGGTGTGGTGACGATCTTGATGTTCTAGTGTCGCAGGGCTTCGCCTAAACACCGCTACAATATTATCGAGGATTATGGTGGAGGGTGCACCGCACACGGCTAAGAGAACGATCACGAAGATCAACTTGTGTGTCTAGAGGTGACCCCTTGCCCCCGTATATAAAGGAGCAAGGGGGAGGCCGGCCGGCCCTAGCAGGGCGCGCCAGGAGGAGTCCTCCTCCTAGTAGGAGTAGGACTCCCCTCTTTCCTACTCCTACTAGGAGGGGGAAAGGAAGGGGGAGAGGGAGAAGGAAAGGGGGGCGCCGCCCCCCCAATTCGGACTAGAGGGGGAGGGGGCGCGCGGCCCACCCTGGACGCCCCTCTCTCTCTCTCTCTCTCTCTCTCTCTCTCCACTAAGGCCCATTAGGCCCATACTTCTCCCGGGGGGTTCCGGTAACCCTCCGGCACTCCGGTTTTCTCCGAAATCACCCAGAACATTTCCGGTGTCCGAATATAGTCGTCCAATATATCAATCTTTATGTCTCGACCATTTCGAGACTCCTCGTCATGTCCGTGATCACATCCGGGACTCCGAACAACCTTCGGTACATCAAAACATATAAACTCATAATGAAACTGTCATCGTAACGTTAAGCGTGCGGACCCTACGGGTTCGAGAACAATGTAGACATGACCGAGACACATCTCCGGTCAATAACCAATAGCGGAACCTGGATGCTCATATTGGCTCCCACATATTCTACGAAGATCTTTATCGGTCAGACCGCATAACAACATACGTTGTTCCCTTTGTCATCGGTATGTTACTTGCCCGAGATTCGATCGTCGGTATCTTAATACCTAGTTCAATCTCGTTACCGGCAAGTCTCTTTACTCGTTCCGTAATACATCATCTCGCAACTAACTCATTAGTTGCATTGCTTGCAAGGCTTAAGTGATGTGCATTACCGAGAGGGCCCAGAGATACCTCTCCGACAATCGGAGTGACAAATCCTAATCTCGAAATATGCCAACCCAACATGTACCTTTGGAGACACCTGTAGAGCACCTTTATAATAACCCGATTACGTTGTGATGTTTGGTAGCACACAAAGTGTTCCTCCGGTAAACGGGAGTTGCATAATCTTATAGTCATAGGAACATGTATAAGTCATGAAGAAAGCAATAGCAACATACTAAATGATCGGGTGCTAAACTAGTGGAATGGGTCATGTCAATCACATCATTCTCCTAAAGATGTGATCCCGTTAATCAAATGACAACACATGTATATGGTTAGGAAACATAACCATCTTCGATTAACGAGCTAGTCAAGTAGAGGCATACTAGTGACGTTTAGTTTGTCTATGTATTCACACAAGTATTATGTTCCCGGTTAATACAATTCTAGCATGAATAATAAACATTTATCATGATATAAGGAAATAAATAATAACTTTATTATTGCCTCTAGGGCATATTTCCTTCAAAGATGTCATGCAAGTTCTTTTCCATAAGCAGGTATGACTATATTCGGAATACATGCCTACATTACATTGATGAATTGGAGCTAGTTCTATGTCACCCTATGTTATGCTTGTTACATGATGAACCGCATCTGGCATAATTCTCCATCACCGATCCAATGCCTATGAGCTTTCCATATATTGGTTCTCGCTTATTTACTTTCCGTTGCTACTGTTACAATCACTACAAAACACCAAAAATATTACTTTTGCCGTTTTTTTTACTTTTGTTACCGTTACCACTACTATCATATTACTATGCTACTAAATACTTTGCTGCAGATACTAAGTTATCCAGGTGTGGTTGAATTGACAACTCAACTGCTAATACTTGAGAATATTCTTTGGCTCCCCTTGTGTCGAATCAATAAATTTGGGTTGAATACTCTACCCCTGAAAACTGTTGCGAACCCCTATACTTGTGGGTTATCAGAGATAGTAATATTAAAGTTGTGCTAGTTGAGTAGTTGTGAATTTGAGAAATACTTGTGTTGATTTGAGAAATACTTGTGTTGAAGTTTGCAAGTCCCGTAGCATGCATGTATGGTAAACATTATGTAACAAATTTGAAACATGAGGCGTTCTTTGATTGTCCTCCTTATGAGTGGCGGTCGGGGACGAGCGATGGTCTTTTTCAACCAATCTATCCCCCTAGGAGCATGCGCGTAGTGCTTGGTTTTTGATGACTTGTAGATTTTTGCAATAAGTATGTGAGTTCTTTATGACTAATTTTGAGTCCATGGATTATACGCATTCTCACCTTTCCACCATTGCTAGCCTCTTCGGTACCGTGCATTGCCCTTTCTCACATTGAGAGTTGGTGCAAACTTCGCCGGTGCATCCAAATCCCGTGATATGATACGCTCTTTCACACATAAACCTCCTTATATCTTCCTCAAAACTGCCACCATACCTACCTATTATGGCATTTCCATAGCCATTCCGAGATATATTGCCATGCAACTTTCCACCGTTCCGTTTATCATGACACGTTCATCATTGTCATATTTCTTAGCATGATCATGTAGTTCACATAGTATTTGTGGCAAAGCCACCGTTCATAATTCATTCATACATGTCAGTCTTGGTTCATTGCATATCCCGGTACATCGCCGGAGGCATTCATATAGAGTCATACTTTGTTCTAGTATCGAGTTGTAATCATTGAGTTGGAAATAGATAGAAGTGTGACGATCATCATTTTCTAGAGCATTGTCCCAAGTGAGGAATAAAAAAAAGAGAAAGGCCATAAAAAAAAGAGAAGGCCAAAAAAATGAGAGAAAAAGAGAGAAGGGACAATGTTACTATCCTTTTACCACACTTGTGCTTCAAAGCAGCACCATAATCTTCATGATAGAGAGTCTCTAGTTTTGTCACTTTCATATACTAGTGGGAATTTTTTATTATAGAACTTGGCTTGTATATTCCAACAATGGGCCTCCTCAAGTGCCCTAGGTCTTCATGAGCAAGCAAGTTGGATGCACACCCACTTAGTTTCTTTTGTTGAGCTTTCATACATTTATAGCTCTAGTGCATCTGTTGCATGGCAATCCCTACTCCTTGCATTAACATCAATCGATGGGCATCTCCATAGCTCATTGATTAGCCTCGTTGATGTGAGACTTTCTCCTTTTTTTTCTTCTCCACATAACCCCCATCATCATACTCTATTCCACCCATGGTGCTATATATCCATGGCTCACGCTCATGTATTGCATGAAGGTTTATAAAGTTTGAGATTACTAAAGTATGGGGTTGTGCATGATGAGAGCATTCTTGTGTGACGAAAAAGGAGCATGACTAAACTATATGATTTTGTAGGGATGAACTTTCTTTGGCCATGTTATTTTGAGAGACATAATTGCTTAGTTAGTATGCTTGAAGTATTATTATTTCTATGTCAATATTGAACTTTTATCTTGAATCTTTCGGATCTGAATATTCATACCACAATTAAGAAGAATTACATTGAAATTATTCCTAGTAGCATTCCACATCAAAAATTCTGTTTTTATCATTTACCTACTCGAGGGCGAGCAGGAATTAAGCTTGGGGATGCTTGATACGTCTCCAACGTATCTATAATTTTTGATTCTTCCATGCTATATTATATCCTGTTTTGGACATTATTGGGATTTATTATTCACTTTTATATTATTTTCGGGACTAACCTTTTAACCGGAGGCCTATCCCAGAATTGTCGTTGTTTTTGCCTATTTCAGAGTTTCACAGAAAAAGAATATCAAACGGAGTCCAAACGGAATGAAACCTTCGGGAACGTGATTTTCAGAACGAACATGATCCAGAGGACTTGGACCCTACGTCAAGAAATCAAAGAGGAAGCCATGAGGTAGGGGGCGCGCCTACCCCCCAGGCGCGCCCTCCACCCTCGTGGGCCCCACGTTGCTCCACCGACGTACTCCTTCCTCCTATATATACCTACGTACCCCAAACTACCAGATACGGAGCCAAAAACCTAATTCCACCGCCGCAACCTTCTGTACCCATGAGATCCCATCTTGGGGCCTGTTCTGGAGCTCCGCCGGAGGGGGCATCGATCACGGAGGGCTTCTATGTCAACACCATAGCCTCTCCGATGATGTGTGAGTAGTTTACCTCAGACCTTCGGGTCCATAGTTATTAGCTAGATGGCTTCTTATCTCTTTTTGGATCTAATACAATGTTCTCCCCCTCTCTTGTGGAGATCTATTTGATGTAATCTTCTTTTGCAGATTGTTTGTTGAGACCGATGAATTGTGGGTTTATGATCAAGTTTATCTATGAACAATATTTGAATCTTCTGAATTCTTTTATGTATGATTGGTTATCTTTGCAAGTCTCTTCGAATTATCAGTTTGGTTTGGCCTACTAGATTGATCTTTCTTGCAATGGGAGAAGTGCTTAGCTTTGGGTTCAATCTTGCGGTGTCCTTTCCTAGTGACAGTAGGGGCAGCAAGGCACGTATTGTATTGTTGCCATCGAGGATAACAAGATGGGGTTTTTATCACATTGCATGAATTTATCCCTCTACATCATGTCATCTTGCTTAAAGCGTTACTCTGTTCTTATGAACTTAATACTCTAGATGCATGCTGGATAGCGGTCGATGTGTGGAGTAATAGTAGTAGATGCAGGCAGGAGTCAGTCTACTTGTCTAGGACGTGATGCCTATATACATGATCATACCTAGATATTCTCATAACTATGCTCAATTCTGTCAATTGCTTAACAGTAGTTTGTTCACCCACCATAAATATTTATGCTCTTGAGAGAAGCCACTAGTGAAACCTATGGCCCCCGGGTCTATTTTCCATCATATTAATATTCCAACACTTAGCTATTTTCATTGCCTTTTATTTTACTTTGCATCTTTATCATAAAAATACCAAAAATATTATCTTGTCATATCTATCAGATCTCACTCTCATAAGTGACTGTGTAGGGATTGACAACCCATTATCGCGTTGGTTGTGAGGATTTACTTGTTTGTGTAGGTGCGAGGGACTCGCGCGTAGCCTCCTACTGGATTAACACCTTGGTTCTCAAAAACTGAGGGAAATACTTATGCTACTTTACTGCATCACCCTTTCCTCTTCAAGGGAAAACCAACACAGTGCTCAAGAGGTAGCAGGGGTCGCTGAGGGTTCGAAGGGGCGAGGATCGGGAACTAGCTACGGTCGAGGGTCGAGGGTTCGAGGGTCGTCGAGGGGTCGAGGGTCGAGGATCACCGAGGGGTCGAGAGGTTGCCTAGTGTCAAAGTATTGAAGAAATCCATGGCTTCATCATTAGCCGGAAGTAACCGGGGCATGATGGTACGAAGTTCTCCAAAGTTATTTTGGAAGGGAGTCCCGGATAGGATAATTCGTTTTTTGGTACGAATTTCAGCAAAGGCCTTCGAAATAGCGATATTCAGAAGGCTCTTGCTGAACTTTGTACCAAAAAGCGAATTATCCTATCTTGGACTCCGTTCCAAACAACTTTGGAGAACTTCGTACAATCATGCGTCTGTTACTTTCGCCTAATGATAAAGACATGGTTTTGTTGAATCCTTTGACACTAGACAAACGTGACATGAGGGGGTCGAGGGTCGGGAACTAGAGTATAGAGGGTCATTTATCGCCGAGCGGTCTAGGGTGGAGGGTCCAGACTTGTCGGTACGGACGTCGGACAATCATGAGAGAGGCGGTCTGGCCCAAACCCTACAAGCGCTGCCGAGGCCACCCAAATTTACCAAGTTAAAGAGCGTTGTCGTCGAGGCCACCACGAACCCTAGAAGCGTTGCCGAGGCCACCCCAAACCCTAGAGAAGCGTTGAGGCCACTAATATGATTCCTTGTTGTGATTAGCTAGCTAGGTCTATGTTTGCCACTAATATATCCATCTGTCATGTTTTGTATAATAATTGACATGTTGTAATATTTGCAGAAACTATGGAGCAAAGAGACTTGGAAAAAGAACAATTGTTGGGGGACATAATCCTCGGCGGAGGTGATGTCTTGTCGTATCTCAACGACACCGATGGTCTAGAAGGAGAGGGTGAAGCAGGCTACGGGGATCGAACAATGGAGGAGGAAGGACATGATTATGATGGCTCCGGTGACCGAATGTCGGTGGAAGAAGGACACCGTGATGACGGCTCCGGTGACCGAACAAAGTTCAGCCAGGTATATATATATATATTAATTAATTAAGCCTGTGCTGACTATAGCTAATTGATGCATTAATTCTTTTGGTATGCACACATATTAACTCTCTTGTTTCTTCTTTTCTAGCCCTCCGGATCGAGCCAAACTTCGGTAACGAGATGAGGCCCGAAGAAAAAGTTGCGCCCGGATGAAAGGTTCACGATCACAGAAATCGCGCGCGATGGTCAACTGATTGCACCCCTCCGGACCAAGGAAGCATTTTCTGCTCAGTGCGGGGTTCTTGTTAGGGACATGATCCCGATCAGCATCCACCAATGGTATAAGCCTAAGAAGGAAGACCCTGAGGTGTCTTATGTCAACGATAGGCAGAAAGATGATCTTTGGGCCGTGCTGAAGGCAAATTTCACCCTACCGCTAGAGGAGGATCCGGAGAAGCCAGTTAAAGAGCCATTGATCAAGGCTCATGCTCTTAAGAAGATGGCTGATCTATTCAGGAGGTGGAAGAATGAGCTGAAATCAACGTTTGTCGACAATGACAACACTCCAGAATTCACCGGCCGGTTTGAGAAGATCAGAGATCACTAGGACGCATTTGTCGCCCACAAGACATCGGAGAAGAGTAAGAAGATGTCAGCGACAAACAATAAAAATGCTGCAAAGAAGGAGCATCACCATCGCACGGGGTCAGGTGGCTACCTCAAAGCCCGACCATTGTGGGACAAGGCTAAGAATGACCTGCTTGATAAAGGGGCCGAACCAGAGACATTGCTCTGGCTAGACCGTTCAAGGACTTGGTTCTTCGGGGTTGGGGGATCGTTGGACCCTGAATCAGGGAAGTGCGTTTGGACGAACGAGCAGCTGAGAATACCCGTCACGAGGCTTCAGGAGTATATCGACGCAGCCCAGAAAGGGACGTTCGTTCCCGACAGAGAGAACGACGAGCTCACACTGGCCCTTGGGAATCCTGAGCACCCTGGACGGACACGAGGCACGCCAGGCTCCGTTTTGTGGAAGGATGGGTTTCCCGACGCAGGCGGTTACAAAGGCCGGGAGAGGAAGAGGAAAGTGGAGCTGACCCAACTGCAAGCGCTGCACGCAAGGGTACAAGCGCTAGAGGAACGAGAAGCAGTTCACAGCAAGCGACCTGCCGAAGCTACCCCCGAAGCTACCATGCCATCTCAGCGGAGAAGCAGTGTGGCTTCCACCGAGCTGCTTCAGGAGCCTGTCTTCACGGCTCCTGCTAGCTACCCCGTGGATGCTATCACGGAGTCTCAACATTGCCACCTTATGACGCAATGGCAGAAATTCAAAATCAAGGCGGCTATCGGCTCTGTTGCACCTCCTGAACCCGGTGCAACTTTTCACTGCCGACCGATTCCAGAAGGATATGCTAGGGTGATGGTGGATGAAATAATGGAGGGATTTGAGGAGCTCGAGCTTGACCACCCTACCGGTGAAGGGGAGACTAGGATGGGTTCTTGTCTGAAGACTCCATGCCTATGGCGGAAGGAGTTCATCAACCTTCCTAACTGGACGTCTCCGCCTCCTCCTCCTCCTCCGGCGAGTCAGGGCACTCCTCCTCCTCCTCCTCCTCCTCCTCCTCCTCCTCCGGCGAGTGATCAGGGCACTCCGCCTCCATCTCCGGCGCGTGGCGGCACTCCGCCTCCTTCTCAGCCTACGCCGGCACCTCCGAGCAGCCCCCTCCTCCGCCGCCTCGTCAGCAAGGGCAGAAGAGACCTGCCGCCACTCCGGCTGCTCCGGCGCGTCGTAGTCCTCCGCCTCATAAGAAAGGAAAGAAGACAGCCACTCCGTCTGCTCCGGCGTGTAGCAGTACAGCCAGATCCGGGAGGCAATACAGATTCGGTCCATCTCTCAAGCCTCTCGAGAAGTTACCATACGAGATGACTGACAAGGAAAATGCGGAGATCTATGAAGCCCAAGTGAGGGACTTCTTTGAACGCAAAGAGCTAAGAAACATCCACCTTCGGAGGAGAAGATAGATACGGTGAAAGAAAAGCGCACTATCGATGCCCTGAAGAAACCACCACCGTCTCCGTCGAAAAACAACTATGAGCGCATTATTGAAAGGACATATCAGCAAGCGGAGCAGTCGGGAAGTACTTGCAGTGATCGAAGGTTAGCAGAATGACGAGCTGGGAAAAAAATTGCCCAGCTTGGCGAACAAGCGAACCAATCGTGCCCCCCGCTCAAGGTGTCTAGCGATATCGTCTCTAATCATCCGGGGATCTTTCCCGGTACCAATCCTGCAGATTACATGTACGACGACAATGCACATTTTGAGATAATGGAGGTCGACGAACACAAATACCAGTACGGGAAGCCTCTCGTCAAAGATGGAAGTCCTCCTCTAACAACGATGATGCGAAGATTTCATGATTGGTACATGAAAACCTGCAGAGAGTCTGGGGGGAAGGATACTTTGACGCTGAGAGTTAAAGAGGAGCATGACCTCGTTGGAATTGAACTGTTGACTGTTCCATTTGAGGAGTTCTTCCAGTTTTTCAATCAAAAGGCTCTCGATAAAGGGAAGCACTAGGAATCAGACTGCTGATTCCTAGCCTCCCATCAGACCAGTGCGTTGCCGTTGGATCATGTCCTGTTGGGCCATTGGATGTAGTACTGACTCTCGAAGCAAGTTTGTTCAGATTTAGAAGCACGTAATTTTAGGTAACAAATCCAAGATATTTAGGAAACCGATCGACCAGTTTGAGGAAACTAATTATGAAAAAATTAATGTGGCATAAAGACTTTCCGAATACAATTTTCTTCCTTATGAATCACAGTTCATTTCCTTACAAAGCACTTCATGTTTCCAATATTCCTGGAAATTGCATCAACAGCAAATCTTGCCTTACGAAGCACTTCTTGTTTCCAATATTCCTTGAAGTTGCATCGGGCGCACACAAAATGTGCTTCGATCTAAAGGATCTCGTTGCTACTTATTAGTTTCCAACAAGAAATTTGTGTCCGACTGAAATTTGCTTCCATGCGGAATCCAAATAAATTGGATTACACGGTGAACAAATATTTGTTCCATGTTGACTGGAAATGAATTTGCTTGCATATCAATAGGAAAATAAAAATGCTTCATAAGTTAACGTTACATGTTCCTATCGCATGCTTCTTATGGAGTACATGTTTCCATCAATTTGCTTCTCAAAAAGTTGCTTAAATATTTCATACAAGGACTAGGTTCATTTGTTTCAGCGGTGCAGGTCCATCTATCTATCTAGAAGCCTCCGACGACTTGAACGTCGTGGCCACAGGATGCTCGCATACTGTAGCCTGTCCTCATCGTCTCTTATCATTTTCACTACTTTCTTCATGTGCCTGGATGCTTCTTTCATGTGCTTCGATTATTTATGTGTTCTTCTGCTTTGTATTTGAACTTGAAACACGGCATTGGTTTGAAACAAACTAAACTGTTGCTTCCAAAGAAATCAAAATTTGCTAATCAAAATTTGCTTCCCTAAAACAAAACGTGGCATTAGGCACAGTTTAAACAACATTGAACCGATGGTCACCGTGCTTCCTTTTAATCTTGGTCGTGCTTCCTTGCGATGGCAGCCATGCTTCCATCTGATTACGCGTCCTTTGCGATGGTAGTCGTTCTTCCTTCCAAAACTGTGCATGTTGGTTGTGCTTCCTTCCAAAGCTGGACGTGCTTCCTACCAAAGTTGGTCGTGCTTCCAACCTGAAGCTGGTCGTGCTTCCTTCCTGAAGCTTTGCGATCGTACATACTCTCAGCAAAATTCAACGATGCAAGCATTGCATCCAAAGTAGCACAAATCATAACAAGTAATTAAAAATAAATAAAAGATGAGATGTATCAGACCCTAATTCGGGTGACTAGAGTACATACCAGGGGGCTGACGGCAAGCCGAAATGGCGCAACAGCACTGCAGGAGGGATGGTGACGGGGCATGGTCGGGCAGGGGACTGGGGCGGCCATGGTGGGATTACAAGGTCGGTGGTGAGAGGAAGGTTTGATGGAGCAGACGGGGAGGGACACCGCACCGACGACGTGGAGCGGTTGTAGCTGCCCGGGAATTGTTGGTGCGGAGCAGGGTGGTGGCAGAAGTTACCGTTGTGGTGAGCGAGCTCGGCGTGCGGGGGATGAGCTCGCCCATGGGATGCGAGACGGGTGGATCGGGATCGGCTAGGCGAGATTTACTCGCATCAGACGTGGTGAGGTGGTTGCGGCCGGGCAGCGGGCGAGATTTACTAGGAGTGAAATAATACGTGCAGTTAATTAATGGGGTTAGAGAATCGCTACGCCGTGGGATTAAAGAAGAATCAACATTGTATGACCCGTCTGATGGAATTTTTTTTGCCAGACTACTGATAAGAAGCGTTTCCCCTCGATAAATTAACGGTCACTTGCTACTGTTTGTAAATACCACTTCTGTCATTAAGTCTCTATATATAGCTCAGCTCTTTCATTGCATGTATATATAATTATCCTCACTATATTATGCAGATTGAAGATCGTCGAATGCAGAAAATCAAAAATCTATGATATTGGGTTCATTAACACAAATCTCATAGATGAATTTATGGTTAAATTTCATGCCAAAGACACCGAGGCCAACTTGCTACGATCGTTGATAATAAATCAAAACAAAGATAAAATGGAGAACGGCGTTATGGGTCGTACTTGCATCTGATAACATTATCTCATCCATCCGTCGCCCCTGGGGATCTGTGCCAGACTCATTAATTGAGTAATGGGCGAGCGCTAGAAAATAGCGTATCCCATGAGTTTCTGTTCACGAATTGACGTGCAACCGTATAGTCTATACGGCCATCCCGCATTGAATGCAGATGTGGGATGGGGGTGATATGGGGATTTCTCATTCTAGTTAACAGATGGACCGATGGTACAACATTTCTGCATTTGCCTGGTACCTTTGACAAATCACCCGAATAACACGATAATCGCCAATCTCTGGTGTCTAAGTTGCTCATGGAGCCCGAGCCGGAATATAGTATTTCAATAGAGGGATGGTGGTGGTGGTCATGGTCTGCATCCGCCTAATCTCTGATGTCTAAGTCAGCTGAACTGCCGAAGGTCGTTTCGTGTATTTTCCTCACGCTATGTTCATTCGTTAATTGGTCGTTCTTTTTTTGTCTTTTGAACGGATTGGTTGTTCTTTCTTGAATAAGTGCGTCATTCCATCTACTGCATCTGCATCCTAATTTTCTGAGATGTTGGCTAGTTCTTGATAGAGGAAGTATAACTTAGGATATGAACAACTAAGTGGAAGAAATTTGAGTAATTCCCAACAGATCTATAGTTCAAATTACTAAGGTTTTCTTTTTTTTGCATGATGTAATTCTTTGGAAAGTTCTACTGTATGAAAAACTGCTGCCGCATTGATGTATGCCTAAATTATAATTCGGTACGGAGATTGGATTAAGAGGTAATCCGAAAAAAATGCCTTTCCAGGAAAACGATGAGATTATGACAGACTGCCTCTGCAAACAAACATCTAGATTTGTGAGTAACTCGGGAATCATAGGACGTATCTGATTAAAAAACGTGGGGAATTAGGTAATCACAAAAAATGCATTGCCTTGCAAAAATGATGAGAACGGTAAAAATGCCATTGCAAGAAAATTAGGTCGCTGGGAAGTATGTATAGTCAAAGAGACTGTGATCTGAAAAAACTCAGATCGATGTGGGCTGGGGCTGCTCGGTAAATGGGACCGGAGTTCCGGGCCAAGGCTTGTGAGAGAAGTGTCGTTCACGGTCCACGTTGGTCAATAACCCAGTCCAGGGAACGACCTGCCTCCTTGGACCGTAGTGGACGAGCCGTTGTTCATGTAATAAATGACGGACATCTGTGGGGGTATGCACTGTTCAATACAATGCCCATGAAATGAAATACACTCTGATATATAACTGGCTGCACCAATCCATAGGCAAGTCATCGGCCTAGATAATGAGAGCATATAGTAGTATACGACCCTATGGAATTTTCGGATAAAATGCTCTTTCCTTACAACTTCAAGTGAGTATTACTGTCTTGTACATATTCGGTTTTCCTTATTACTCGAGGTTGTAATGTAATTGATGAGTTATGCATGCGTGCGCAGCTTCCATCATATTCTCCTAGAGATCAAGCTTGAGTAGGGACTAGTAACCGTCTTAGACTCGAGACGAAAAGATCCTGAGAAATATGCGGACATGACTAAAATGCTCAAGAAGTAAGTTCAATCGATCATTATCGCACCATATCGGCAACTTTTTGTTCATTTTCTGATATCAAGTAATTGTTTTCTTTGCCTCGCAGGGTTTGGAAATATTCATCGCACAAGCTCCGGGGCTGTCGGGGGAGCTGCGATTTACATACCCGATAGTAAGTACTACTAGCTAGCTAGTTCCGCGCATCTCGCGTTGATTCTAGCTACTTTCATCAATGCCATTTATAATGCTTCATTATCAGTTTGATTGACCCCTATTTTTTGTAAAGTGCTTGTGGCAGGGAATGATTATTGTGGATACTACGTCTGCGAGTTCATCTACAACGCGACGGCCAAGAATAAGCGGGGCTAATCTAAAAGACAATAATATTCACAATTTCAGTTTATTACCATCATTCGTGTTGAGTTTCATTCATATATATGTATTCACTAGTAGAAAACAGGGCTTTGGTCCAGGTCGGGTCGGGCCATTAGTCCCGGTTCAATCCAGAACCGGGACCAATGCCTCCATTGGTCCCGGTTCGTGAGCCCAGGGGGCCGGCCGGGCCACGTGGGCCATTGGTCCCGGTTCATCTGGACCTTTTGGTCCCGGTTGGTGGGATGAACCGAGACCAATGGGCCTCGCTCCTGGCCCAAACCATTGGTCCCGGTTCGTGCCTCAAACCGGGACTAAAGAATAGACCTTTAGTCCCGGTTTGAGGCACGAACCGGGACTAATGGGGTTGAGACCTTTAGTCCCGGTTCTTGCCACGAACCGGTACTAAAGGTCCCATTTTCAAACTCTACCCCCCCTTGGATCGCCTTTTCAGTTTTAAAAAAATAAAAGAAAATGATGGAAATGTCAAAAAAATAAAAGAAAATAAGTTTCCCATGTGATATGTGGTCTAGTTGTTGGGAAAATTTGCAAATAGGAATTTTGACTTTATTTGCAAAATCTCTCTGAAATTTGTAAAAATGGGCATAACTTTTGCATACTAACTCGGATGAAAAAGTTTTTTATATGAAAAATCATCTACTCGAAAAGTTACATCCGAACTTAACAGGGGGAATCCCGTTAAACATTTTCAAAATCCTCAAAAACCTAATAGAAAAAAAGTTACGGGGCTTTTAAGATCTAGAGTGAAAAAAATCGAAAAAAAATTCAAATAGTGGGCAAACTGTGGTCAAACAATGGTCAAACTAATTTTTCTAGAATATTAGTGTTACTAAATAATTATTTCTATTATTTCAATTTTGGTCGAATCTGGTCAAACGGTGGTCAAACTGTGGTCAAACAATGGTCAAACTAATTATTCAAGAAATATTAGTGTTACTAAATAATTATTGTTTTTTAAAACAATAGTTTCAAAATAAAACTATGAAATGTGTCACTTCATGCTCAAGCAAAATTCCTGAAGGTTAATATGATTGACATCTTAGTATTGTCAGGAAAACAACAAGTGCAGACTTGGAGCGAGGGAGAATAGAACCCGGAAGTTAAGCGTGCTCAGGCTGGGGGAGTGGGAGGATGGGTGACCGTTCGGGAAGTTAGATGATTTGGAATGATGAGGGGTGATTAGAGGATAAATTGAGAAGTGATGAGGGGTGGTGATTACAGACTAGAGGTTAAAATAATTCAGAAATTTGAAAATAAAAAAAATTCCAAATTTTTTTTTCAAAAAAAAATCATAAAATTTCCTTTAGTACCGACCCTTTAGTCCTAAAGGTGGAGCTCCACGTGGGCGCGCCCTTTAGTCCCGGTTCTGGATTGAACCGGGACTAAAGGGATATGCATTAGTACCGACCCTTTAGTCCCGGTTCCAGAACCGGGACTAAAGGCCCTTATGAACCGGGACTGTAGGCCCTTTTTCTACTAGCGATTCCAGTGAACCTCCAGGTATGCCCCTCCGAACTGATCTCTGCATCAATAAAATACTAGCACCATGGTCTAACAGTGACCTGCAGGTGTTCTCTCCACCATAGTGCAAGACCCCCACTCCTCCCATTACAATCCACTGCTACACCACTTCGAAACCCAAGCCTCCATTTCAGTCTCTCCATAGCCCTTGCAGTTTTCTTAGTCTCCGATAAAAAGACACTGCTGGGTTGTATGACCGTATGAGGTACCGTAGTTCGCCAACTGTCGAGTCCAACCCTAGTCCTCGACAGTTCCAGGACAAGCAATTCATTGGTCCCGGCGGCCCCGACCCGTGGGGTCCGTCGATGAATGGGGCTCTTCGATGCGGTCAAACACGAAGGATGTTTTTTGCCTCATGTCGCGAATGAACGTATCATGGTACACTTGCCTGTATGGGTCTCCCTTTGCTATCCAGATTAGCTTGGGTGGCCTCTTTTTGCCTGACTCGTTCTCTCTATAAAACTGATGAGATTCCTTTTCCTTGTCACTCTGAACCCGCGGCCTTCAGACATACCTGCCCTTGGTCCTCTCCACCAGACCTGATGCATAGCCACCATAATGATCCCACCGGCCATTGCGGTCAGTTCGATCATCATAAACCGACGTCGTCCGACGTCTGTCCTCCCCCCACGATCTGCATGGCGCCGGTCCTCGTGATACGTGCCTGCATGGTGCCTCCCTCCGTCCACTATACCTGCATGGTTCCTTGCCTCGGAAGGAGGAGCCGCATGTTGTTGCGCCCGGCGTGGTGATCCACTCTTTGCCGCAGGTTGTCGTTGTGTTAGGTCAACCCGAAGATTCTGCTCTCTTTTCTGCTCTAGCTTCGCTCTGAGATCGCTGCTCTGTCCGTCTCTCACCTTAGCTGCGTCCTTCGACGGGCTACACCTCTCTCTGATCATTCATCCACCCCCCGCCAGTGCGTGAGTCTGCCGTATGTGAAAAATCCCTGTTTAAATTTCTTTTAACTGGCTGCTCTCTAACAGGAGCATGACTGAACTGGGATCTCTCCCTATCTTCTGATCTTGAGCCACCCCCACTATACGAGCTTGATGTAGGCAGTTGCGAGTTATCCTTCAGAGATGAAGAGCCTCTCCCCGTGGATGCTCTAAGCCAAGGTCCCCATTGGCTGGACTTGTCCACCGGTGGCTCGCACCCACCCTTTCCGTGTACAAGTCTACCACAGTCAAAGCAGAAGTGCGGAATTTTTTCATACGTAAAGTCATACCACGTCCCCTCCAAGTCCTCCAGTGAGGTCCTTAGACGAGCTCTACGGATCAAAGGCTCAAAAATTGAAATCTTAGCCCGCACTCAAAGATATTCCCGTTTAGCAAAACCATCTTTCTCCACATCAACTTTGACTACTTCTCCTAACCAATCACCCAAAGCCTTGCCAAACGATTCCGTCCTCATATCCAGTGGTAGATCCGGGACTCTCACCCACATCTCAACTGTGTCAAAAACCATCTCCGAAGGACGAACATCCCCCACATAATCCTTCAGAACAAGCACATGAAAATCAAACTGCCACGGGTTGTTGTTCAAAGCATGTCTCCAATCCCCTTCACTGCCAAATCTCACCTCGAAGATATTATTGCCAATGTCCTTGAATTTGGCCTCCTTGTGAAGTCCCCATGCCCGTGGCATCGCTCTCTCCAGCGCATGTTTGTTGAGGGGTCGTGGTGAGTACACCTTCCCCACCGCCGACCACTTTACCGTCTTTTCTTGAAGCCCTGGATCTGAGAAGATAAACCCTTGTCGCTCTTTGTCCGTCAGAACCAGTCCACCAAAACTCTCGGAGAGGCTGGCTGCCTTCGTCGTAGTCTTGCCATCTGCCGGAGAGGCCGAAGCACCCCGACTCGTTGATCCCCCTGCCGCCGCTGCAACCGAGGCCGCCGTCGCGTCCTTCCTGGGAGTGGCCTTCAGACTCGGCGTTGCCGTCCCTCTGCCAACGTTCTCCGCCATGGAACCTCCACGCGGGAGCTCCAGAAGCCTTCGCCGATCGACTACCCGAGCAGCGCCGTCGCCACTCAAGCAATCACCGGAGATCCAAACTCACCCCCGCACAAGAAAACCCTAACCCTAGCGGCGGCCTTCCCCGTCGCCCGAAGAGATTTCCTCACGTGGTGGACCCTCCTGTTACGTTTTCTATTTTACGTATGATGATTGTAAATATACATCTCATATAGGTGGAGATATATGTATATTTGCACCGCGAAGTGTTGTACTCCGAGATGTAAATAGTTTTCATCTACATCATCTGCTGTAGAAGTGTTTTTAGTCTCAAAAAAAAAAAAGCTGAAGCGACAGACAAAATTAAGTGGATGGAACTGGGCCGCAGAAGTGAGCTAAGTCAGCCCACTTGCACATTTTAGAGGGCGCCCGTCAGACACCAACCTTGAGCCCACTGGAACCCACTACAGCCTTCATTTCCTATAGAAAAACAAAAGAAGAAGAAGGCCCGACAGGGGAAGCGTCGCACAGGCTGCGCACGCCGCCGTCGCCGCTCCACCCCCGCCTCCACTCCCGCCGGCGCCGGCGCCGGTCCCGCCTCCGCCACCACTCCCACCGACCACTCGACTCCAGCCGCTGCCTCGGCTCCCGCCACCGCAGCCCAGGACTCAGGCCGCCTCTTCCCGGTCACTGGTACTGCCCCTTCTCCCCTCTGCTTGTGCCACCCTATGATGATGTGTGATGGTTTTCTCTGTAGGTTACTGTCAAGGCCGAGTTTTCTTCTAGATTAACAATAGTGAAAGAAATGTCTTGGTGTGCACCTGATATAATATTTTTCACATTACTACTACCCTAGCATGTATCATTAACTATGGAGCTCAAATCTGTATTAATTTAGCTGCATTGCATTCCAAAAAGCAATTATAGTTTTTTTATGGCTCTGTGTGGGTAGTATTTGTTACCCCTTTTGTAGCATGTTAGAGTTTAGCTCGGGGCCTAATGGTGCCACTACTGTAGGTGACTCTGCTGCAATCCCATTTTGTACTCTTGGTTGTCCACATGGTGATCGCCACTACAGAGCTCTCGCTGACAACCGTGCGCATGAAAGGAGGCATCAAGGGCCTGCCCATGCTCCCTAGCACCAGCGCTGGCGTTCTTTGCCGCCGTACCTTCTCAGTGCCTTGGCTTTCTGCTCCAGTGGCAAGCACCTTGCGCTCCCGCTTTTCTACCGGCGTGCTGATCCGCCGCAACCATTCTTCGCTGAGTAAGTACCCATTAATTTCATACTGAAAATATGATTGTATCAATTAATGCAGCAGTCTGAGGTAACTAAGTTGCGATCATGTGCAGGAAGCAGAGATGATGGTGTTGGGTTTACAGGGGCTATTTGTACCATTGGTAAGCACTTATTTAGACTTCGTCAAATTAAGAGTGAAGAAATACATGAGCAGCCATTAAACTTGTGCAGTCGGTGCAGTTTGGTCCTCAAACTCAAAAACTCCTCATTTGAGGTCTCTAAACTTGTTTATACGGTCCTAAATACCGCACAGTCTGTATTCTGTTGACATGGCGTGTTTATCGGAAAAACCGGTCCCATGGAAACAGCTGTTAGGGTGTACGGAGTCATTTTAGTTTTGCGGAAAACCCTCCTAGTGCTTTTCTAGGCTGCTACAGAAATTTGTTTGTTCGACGGTGGCTACGCCTGCTGCTTTTGCTGCATGTCGTTCACCGTATTCACCTTCTCCGTCTAGACTGGTGATCACTGACCACGTGTACCCCCGTCCCGTCCACAGCAAGGGCTCCTGTCTCCCTCGTGACGATCATGGCACTCATCCCAGGCCTCCTGGCGAGCTGGTGTTGAGCTCCACAGTAGCCAGTACTCCTATCAAGGCTGCTGGCCTCCGTGCTGCCAGTGTCCGGAGGAGGCTGACCCTGGATGTCGGCGGAAATCTTAGGCTGTACAACATGGACACGGTCGCCGGTGAGGCATATGGGCTGTGTCGTGGAACTGATTGGGCAATACGGCCAGAAGTGAGAGAGGGATGATTTTTGGAATGGAGAGAGAGGAGGGGGTGTTCTGCTAACTTACAGTGACTTAATACACTGTCGTGGCTGATCTAGTGGGGGGCGTCTGTCAGCGGAATACAATGTGTTGTCGTGTTTATGACCGTAGGTGGACCGTGTAAACAAGTTTAGGGGCCTCAAACGAACAGTTTCCTGAGTTTGAGGACTAAACTGCACCGACCGCACAAGTTCAATGGCTGCATAGGCATTTCACTCTAAAATTAATCAATTGAGTGACTGCAGAACTATTCGATGATGTCTGTCGTGGTGCAATTCAACTTGAACTCCCCATCAGCCTATGCTGGAGTTGGATCTCTTAGTTTTCCTTTCAAAAAACTTCTCATTGGCTTACGTGCAAAATATGTGAAGGACTAACTAAATATTCATATATGAAGGCTAATATTACTAAAAAAATAGTCTACATTGTAGTAGGTTTGTTGTGCTTTTACAAGTGATATGTCACAAGGTTATTTAGGAAATAATATTTTTTGGATGGTATTTAGGAAAGAAACTGTGAAAGTTAATAGTACTATTATTGATGTTTTGTAGTTGGTACAATCCTCTATTAATATAATCTGTGATATTGCAGGTACCTATTATCCTACCAGAAGCACTTGGGGATGTAAAGTTAAGCCCACAAACCACATCCTGTCATCGTCAACTAATCTCACGTATCTCTTATTAATTGGGAGCCTGACGCTTTGGAAGATGACTCGGACAAAGAAAATGAAGGATTGGTTTGCATTTTTTCTTCTGAGTTTATGCATCTGGTTAGGATTATCGGCTGCAAAGGGAAATGGGCAGATAGCTTTTCTTGTGGCGTTGTGTGAGCAGGCTGGGAAAGTCTATAAGGTGCTGGACCATTTAGGGCTTATGTGATCTTCTAGGTAACATCTTATTTCTTCTCTACCTAATTAGTGATGCAGCTCTGGGTGATGTGCATTTAAAGCATGGTGTACAATTAGAAATAATTTGTTCACTTTTTAAAGTAGCGGGGAGGTCGAATTATAAACTTTTTGGTGGAACACATGTCAATGAAAAGGGTTTTGTATATAGATCTTGGTCAGATTGTGTACTTAGACCATATTGAAAACTGGTAGGGCTTTAGCTTGATCTCTTGCAAATTTATTGTGTGTGCATTTTTTATTGATGTTGTTGGTGCGTTTTTGACATCTTGAGTCGTGATTCTTGTGTAACATAGTGCTCCCGCGGACATTTTAATACTAAGTGAACTAAACAAAGTTTTATGTACTTGAATACTCTGATACCCAAATATTTTTGTGCTCAAGGGCAGCGCCATTCTACTGGACAAATTGATTATCTTAATTGTCGATAAATTTTGCAATCTCATTTTCATTCATCGTAAGAAACTAAAATTCCACTCATATGGAAATTGGCATGTCGATGAAGATAAAAGTTAGTGTGTACTACTAAACCGATCTGAAAAAGGAAGTTGTAGTTCTAGAATTCTTGTGTACGTTTGTGGATGCACGTAATTTGTCATTGTGTGAGTCTGGATGTTTAGAGCTTAATTTTAGCCGCAATAAGCTTTGCACATAGCAGGTAGCATTTCCTGAAGCCAACAATAATTAGCTACCAGAAAGGCAGATATTTCCTTTCTAAGACTGGTTGTGTCTCTGCCTCATGCATATCCAGTGCATGTAATGTACATGTATGCATGTGAGCCTAGAAACGAATCTATTGTTTGTAAATGTTGTAATCAGGACCTAACACTTGACAGAACCATACATATCCAGTAGAAATAAAAGAGTTGTTGGCAGCAACGAATTTTGGCATGAGCTTGATCTGCATGTGTATGTACACTTACAGTTAATTAATTACCTTGCGATTTATGAAGGAAATATATGTATGCGCATGAAGCAGTCTGTAATAAGTTGTATCTCTTTCTCACTAGTCAAATATACTCCCTAATAGCGGTTCTTCACATGTGGTTGACAGGCAGAAGAAATGTCGCTCAGAAGTTCATTGAGGAGGTCGATCTGTTGGTACTCATCATTGTGGGTCTTGAGGTGGTCAATCTATGAGTCTATGACAATGCTATTACTGTACTGTAGAGAACTCCTAGTAGGAGCAGAAGTATCGTGAGCGCAGGGATGTGTATGGATTGGGATTGCCATGGTGAGTTGTGGTATACTTGTTTCTGGCACGGTTGCTGTTGCATTGTGGAAAAGCTCGGGCACCGAATAGAAATAGGCGCAGGGTGTTTCACCTGCCTGACAAATAGGTTGTGACCGTATTTGCATTGCCAGTGGTCATTCTCATTCAGATAGATGGGTTCATAGATAGAACGAGGAGGCTGGATTTGTATGATCACCACCCCCCCCCCCTGGTTTGGTGGTCGCTGCGAAAATCTTGAGAAATATTGTGGTATGCGTGGATGATGCTATGCTATGCTAACAAGATGAAATGGGCGCGGTTGTCGCTATGTTCTTACCTGAAACTGATTGGCCCCTGTTTAGGGATTGTGTTCAGAGATTGATTTACTTGTGTGCCAACATGTCCCGTACCCGTCCATGACAAATATAGAGTAGATCGTAGTGTGGATTCAGGACGAAGCTAGCGTGTGCTAGAGTATGACTTTGGCCCGACGGCCTGGCCACGTAGACGTGTGGCAGATCTCGTGCGGCGCACACCCTCCGTAGCTCGGTTAGTCACCATTGCCATTCTGCTCTTCTGATGGCTTCTAGTTAATCTGTCTCACGGCATGTCTATGTGGATTTCTTCTAAACTGAACTGAGATGGCGTCTTATACGCCCGCAGCCATCGGCGTCACAATGGCCTTCAAAGATTTCCGCATATACTTTCTCACTCTTGATTATATTATTACGCCAGACGGCCACTCTACTATGTTGATTTCATTGCCTTGGAAGACCCTGACCCCAGCTAGAATTCAAATATACTCCTCTCGTGTTTTAATCGAGGTGTTGATGTACGCATGTCTTGTGTTGCTAATCTGTATATCGGCAACGCCGAGCTGGGAATGGGAAGAGCTTCAGGTGGCATATCATATGGCAGTCGCCATGTCGGACGAATGTGCAGAAGGTTCTCAGTCTGCCGCTCTGCGCGAATCTGAAAAGAAGAGGGATGGAACTTGAAGCCTTATGTGTTATGTCCGATCTGTCGTCGCGGTGACGAGGATGGGAGTCATCTGTTTTTCCAGCATAAACAGGCGGAAAAATCATGGCATGGACTGCGTCCGCAACATGATCCAAAAGAAGTTCTTGAGGGAGTAGTAGTACTGCCACTGCGAGGTGAGGCTGAGAGGAAGACGAATGCTAGAAACATGCTTCGGGTGGACGGACGAGCCGTCGCTGCTCACTCACTACTGATTGCACGAGGCCTGACATTGGAGAGAGCGTCTGAGACTTTGGGACGAAAGGATCAAAATGATTACTCCCTCAGATGACTCAACTTTATACGAAAGTTAGTACAAAGTTGAGTCATCTATTTTAAAACGGAGGAAGTACTACTTAATGAATTCTGGCCAATTTGGGTTATCAAAAGCATCAATTAATGAATCTTAGCCAATCCGCCGGATGATTAAACATACTCCTCCAAACATTCAAGTGCTAATTAAAGAAGACGTACTCCCTCCGTTCCTAAATATATGACATTTTAGATATCTCAATACGAATTACATACGGATGTATATAGACATAATTTAGAGTGTAGATTCACTCATTCTGCTCCGTATGTAGTTCATTTGAAATCTCTAAAAAGGCATACGGATGTATATAGACATATTTTAGAGTGTATATTCACTCATTTTGCTCGGTATTTTTTTTAGAGAAAAGGAGGTTTTGAGCCCCCCGGCCCCATTTTATAGATGTGACCAGGAAAGAAACACCAAATTACAGGCATGCCTTGCATGTTCACGACGACTAATGAAAGGAAAGAGAGAAAATATCGCTAATCAGTAGATCAGCTCTAAAACAAAAGGTCAGATTTATTACATCACAAAAAACTTGTTGCCCAAATCTGCAACAGCCAGTCCTCTCTCTTTTTTCTTAAACTGAAGTTTTTGCCCTCATCTCCATGCTTTTCTCACAGCTTCGCGTAGCGCACTAGGCAAGCCCCGGGGGCACCGTCTCCTTCAGCGTATCCACCGTGGACACACTCTTGAGCTTCTTCCATGGTTTTACCGGCGATCCACTCAGCTCCAGAGGAGTGACCGGGCTGAGCAGCGTCGTCTTGCATGTGCTCTTGTGAGGGCTTCTTGGTGGAGAGACTTGGTAGCTTGGATCCTCTGGTTTTGGAGCGCCATTGATCTCAGTCGAGAGAGAAAGAGGGAGTGATTGAAGCCACCTTCAGTGCTCTTCTCCCCATCAGTTACACTGCCAGAATTTGGAAGGGAGCTTCCAGGATGTAGGAGATTTTCTGAACAAACGCCTCCATCTTTGCCAAGGCAGGTCCTTCGAACAAGATCAACCATCTCCCGACATGTCCTAGAATTCTCCTCCATATCTGTTTCGCATTAGTCCATATAGCATTGTTAAAGACATGTGAATTTCTATTTTTCCACATAGTCCATAGAACACATGCACAGACTGAATTTAAAGTAATATGCTTCTTATTAGCTCGCCAAAATCTAGCAATGGATATGTAATTAGTCCCTAGTTCCATACCCAAAAATTCTGAGACCCCTGCCCAGATTTGTTTGGCCACCACACATTCAAATAATAAGTGTGTAATGGATTCTTTTTCAGAGCAATACACACACTCTGGAGCTTTTTCTATGCCTCTCTTGGCCAGGTTGTCTTTAGTCATCAGTTTGTTGTGGGAGAGCAGCCATAAAAACACCTGGACCCTGGGTGGGGTTTTTATTGACCACACCGCTGGTATATATACTGGTTGGACCCCCTGAAATTGATGATGCTGTAAAGGGAGCCAGTAGTGTACTCCCCTTTAGCTTCATATTGCCAAACAAGTGAGTCACCCCCTTCTTGAAGCAGTGTGCTCCTAATGATTTGTTCTAGGGCATACCATTGCTCCATCATAGCAGGTGTAAAAACCCTTCTAAAAGTGAGTTTAATTTCATTATTTTCCCAGATCTCAGCTATGGCACATCACTGCTGGTGGCATATGGAGTACCGAGGCCAGAATTGAACTAAGAGGGGAGATGTCCCAAACCAGATGTCTTCCCAGAATTTGATCTTCTCCCCATCTCCTACCACCCATTTATATCCAAATTTCAAGGACTTAGCTGCCCACATGACACCTTGCCAAAATCTGGAAGGGTTCTGAGGTTTACTAGAAAATATATTAGGGGAGTTGTTGATGTATTTCCTATCTACTATTTGTTTCCAAAGCTTTCCCTCATATTTGATGTATCTTTTTACCCAGCTCCCAAGGAGGCAAAGGTTTACATCTTTGATGTTAGGCACCCCTAACCCCCCCATGTTTTTTGCTCATACAAACTAAATGCCAATTGGCAAGGTCAATTTTCCTATTTCCTTCAAAGTCATTCCACAAGCAATTGGCCATCTGACTATTGATCATATCTAGAGCCCATTTCGGAAATTTGAAAAAAAAGAGGAGGTAGATGGGGATGCTGGTTAGGCAAGTCTTAATCAAGATTAGCCTAGCAGCATAAGAAAGGAGCTTGCCTCTCCAGCCAGCCATCCTTTTAAGGATTTTGTCTATTAGGGGTTGTATATCCTCTCTCCTAAGTTTATCATAGTGCAAAGGAATCCCCAGGTACTTTATTGGGAAAGTCCATATTCTACATTCTAAAATATCTGCAAAAGATTGAGTTTCTTTAGGAGAAAGCTTGATGTCTACTACACAACCTTCTTCTTGTAGACGTTTTTGGGCCTCCAAGTGCAGAGGTTTGTAGGACAGTAGCAAATTTCCCTTAAGTGGATGACCTAAGGTTTATCAATCCGTGGGAGACGTAGGATGAAGATGGTCTCTCTCAAACAACCCTGCAACCAAATAACAAAGAGTCTCTTGTGTCCCCAACACACCCAATACAATGGTAAATTGTATAGGTGCACTAGTTCGGCGAAGAGATGGTGATACAAGTGCAATATGGATGGTAGATATAGGTTTTTGTAATCTAAAAATATAAAAACAGCAAGGTAACTAATGATAAAAGTGAGCGTAAACGGTATTGCAATGCTAGGAAACAAGGCCTATGGTTCATACTTTCACTAGTGCAAGTTCTCTCAACAATAATAACATAATTGGATCATATAACTATCTCTCAACATGCAACAAAGAGTCAATCCAAAGTCACTAATAGTGGAGAACAAACAAAGAGATCATGGTAGGGTATGAAACCACCTCAAAGTTATTCTTTCTGATCGATCTATTCAAGAGTCCTTAGTAAAATAACGCGAAGCTATTCTTTCCGTTCGATCTATCATAGAGTTTGTACCAGAATAGCACCTTAAGACACAAATCAACCAAAACCCTAATGTCACCTAGATACTCCAATGTCACCTCAAGTATCCGCGGGTATGATTATACGATATGCATCACACAATCTCAGATTCATCTATTCAACCAACACAAAGAACTTCAAAGAGTGCCCCAAAGTTTCTACCGGAGAGTCAAGACGAAAACGTGTGCCAACCCCTATGCATAATTTCACAAGGTCACTGAACCCGCAAGTTGATCACCAAAACATACATCAAGTGAATCAATAGAATACCCCATTGTCACCACGGGTATCCCACGCAAGACATACATCAAGTGTTCTCAAATCCTTAAAGACTCAATCTGATAAGATAACTTCAAAGCGAAAACTCAATCCATTACAAGAGAGTAGAGGGGGAGAAACATCATAAGATCCAACTATAATAGCAAAGCTCACGATACATCAAGATCGTGCCAAATAAAGAACACGAGAGAGAGAGAGAGAGAGAGAGAGAGAGAGAGAGAGAGAGAGAGATCAAACACATAGCTACTGGTACATACCCTCAGCCCCGAGGGTGAACTACTCCCTCCTCGTCATGGAGAGCGCCGGGATGATGAAGATGGCCACCGATGAGGGATCCCCCCTCCGGCAGGGTGCCGGAACAGTGCCCCGATTGGTTTTTGGTGGCTACAGAGGCTTGCGGCGGCGGAACTCCTGATCTAGGTTATTTTCTGGAGGTCTCTGTATTTGTAGGAATTTTTGGCGTGGGTCTCACGTCAGAGGGTCTCCGAGCCGTCCACGAGATAGGGGGGCGCGCCCAGGGGTGTAGGGAGCGAACCCACCCTCGTGGGCAGCCCGGTACTCTTCTGGCCCAACTCTTTTACTCCGGGGGCTTCTTTTGGTCCATAAAAAATCATCAAAAAATTGGCACGTCAATTGGACTCCGTTTGGTATTCCTTTTCTGTAAAACTCAGAAACAAGAAAAAAAATAGAAACTGACACTGGGCTCTAGGTTAATAGGTTAGTCCCAAAAATCATATAAAATAGCATATAAATGCATATAAAACATCCAAGATTGATAATATAATAGCATGGAACAATCAAAAATTATATATACGTTGGAGACGTATCAAGCATCCCCAAGCTTAATTCCTACTCGTCCTCGAGTAAGTAAATGATAAAAACAGAATTTTTTGATGTGGAATGCTACCTAACATATTTATCAATATAATTTTCTTTATTGTGGCATGAATATTCAGATCCATAAGATTCAAGACAAAAGTTTAATATTTACATAAAAATAATAATACTTCAAGCATACTAACCAAGCAATTATGTCTTATCGAAATAACATGGCCAAAGAAAGCTCATCCCTACAAAATCATATAGTTTGGCAATGCTCCATCTTCGTCACACAAAATGCTCTGATCATGCACAACCCCGATAACAAGCCAAGCAATTGTTTCATACTTTAGTATTCTCAAACTTTTTTCAACTTTCACGCAATACATGAGCGTGAGCCATGGGCATAGCACTATGGGTGGAATAGAATATGATGATGGGGGTTGTGCGGAGAATACAAAAAAGGAGAAAGTCTCACATTGACGCGGCTAATAAACGGGCTATGGAGATGTCCATCAATTGATGTCAATGCAAGGAGTAGGGATTGCCATGCAACGGATGCACTAGAGCTATAAATGTATGAAAGCTCAACAAAAGAAACTAAGTGGGTGTGCATCCAACTTGCTTGCTCACGAAGACCTAGGGCATTTGAGGAAGCCCATTGTTGGAATATACAAGCCAAGTTCTATAATGAAAAATTCCCACTGGTATATGAAAGTGACAAAATAAGAGACTCTCTATCATGAAGATCATGGTGCTACTTTGAAGAACAAGTGTGGAAAAAGAATAGTAGCATTGTCCCTTCTTTTATTTTTGGGCCTTCCCTTTTTTGGCCTTTCTTTTTTTATTCCGCCTTTCTTTTTTCTTTTTTTTCACGGGACAATTCTCTAACAATGATGATCATCACACTTCTATATATTTACAACTCAATGATTACAACTCAATATTAGAACAAATTTGACTCTATATGAATACCTCCGGCGGTGTGCCGGGATGGGCAATGAATCAAGAGTGACATGTATGAAAATTATGCATGGTGGCCTTGCCACAAATACGATGTCAACTACATGATCATGCAAGGCAATATGACAATGATGAAGCGTGTCATAATAAACAGAATGGTGGAAAGTTGCATGGCAATATATCTCGGAATGGCTATGGAAATACCATAATAGGTAGGTATGGTACCTGTTTTGAGGAAGATTTAAGGAGGCTTATGTGTGATAGAGCATATCATATCACGGGGTTTGGATGCACCAGCGAAGTTTGCACCAACTATCAAGGTGAGAAAGGGCAATGCACGGTACCGAAGAGGCTAGCAATGATGGAAGGGTGAGAGTGCGTATAATCCATGGACTCAACATTAGTCATAAAGAACTCATATACTTATTGCAAAAATCTACAAGTCATCAAACCCAAGCACTACGCGCATGCTCCTAGGGGGACAGATTGGTAGGAAAACACCATCGCTCGTCCCCGACCGCCACTCATAAGGAAGACAATCAAAGAACCACCTCATGCTTCAAATTTGTCACACAACGGTTACCATACGTGCATGCTACGGGACTTGCAAACTCCAACACAAGTATTTCTCAAATTCACAATTACTCAACTAGCACGACTCTAATATCACCATCTTCATATCTCAAAACAATCATCAAGTATCAAACTTCTCATAGTATTCAATGCACTCTATATGAAAGTTTTTATTATAGCCATCTTGGATGCCCATCATATTAGGACTAATTTTATAACCAAAGAAAATTACCATGCTGTTCTAAAAGACTCTCAAAATAACATAAGTGAAGCATGAGAGATCAAATTTTTTTTCAAAATAAAACTACCGCCATGCTCTAAAAAGATATAAGTGAAGCACTAGAGCAAATGACAAACTACTCCGAAAGATATAAGTGAAGATCAATGCGTAGCCGAATAATTATATAACTATGTGAAGACTCTCTAGCATTTAAGAATTTTAGATCTTGGTATTTTATTCAAACAGCAAGCAAAACAAAATAAAATAAAATGACGCTCCAAGCAAAACACATATCATGTGGTGAATAAAAATATAGCTCAAAGTAAAGTTACCGATAAACGAAGACGAAAGAGGGGATGCCATCCGGGGCATCCCCAAGCTTAGGCTCTTGTTTGTCCTTCAATATTACCTTGGGGTGCCTTGGGCATCCCCAAGCTTATGCTCTTTTCACTCCTTATTCCATAGTCCATTGAATCTTTACCCAAAACTTGAAAACTTCACAACACAAAACTCAACAGAAAACTCGTAAGCTCCGTTAGTATAAGAAAATAAAACCACCACTTAGGTACTGTTGTGAACTCGTTCTAAATTCATATTGGTGCAATATCTATTGTATTCCAACTTCTCTATGGTTCATACCCTCCGATACTACCCATAGATTCATCAAAATAAGCAAACAACACAATGAAAACAGAATCTGTCAAAAACAGAACAGTCTGTAGTAATCTGTATAATTCAAATACTTATGTAACTCCAAAAATTCTGAAATAAATTGGTGTACCTGAGGAATTTGTATATTAATCATCTGCAAAAATAATCAACCTAAAAGCACTCTCTAGTAAAAAAAATGGCAGCTAATCTCGTGAGCGCAAAATTTTCTATTTTTTTACAGCAAGATCGCAAAGACTTCACCCAAGTCTTACCAAAGGTTCTACTTTGCACAAACACTAATTAAACATAAAACCACATCTAAACAGAGGCTAGATGAATTATTTATTACTAAACAAGAGCAAAAAGCAAAGAACATAAATAAAATTGGGTTGCCTCCCAACAAGCGCTAACGTTTAACGCCCCTAGCTAGGCATGATGATTTCAATGATGCTCACATAAAAGATAAGAACTGAAACATAAAGAGAGCATCATGAAGAATATGACTAGCACATTTAAGTCTAACCCACTACCTATGCATAGGGATTTTGTGAGCAAACAACTTATGGAAACAATAATCAACTAGCATAGGAAGGCAAAACAAGCATAACTTCAAAACTTTAAGCACATAGAGAGGAAACTTGATATTATTGCAATTCCTACAAGCATATGTTCCTCCCTCCTAATAATTCTCAGTAGCATCATGAATGAATTCAACAATATAACCATCACATAAAGCATTCTTTTCATGATCTACAAACATAGAATTTTTATTACTCTCCACATAAGCAAATTTATTCTCATCAATAGTAGTGGGAGCAAACTCAACAAAATAACTATCATGTGAAGCATAATCCAATTGAAAATTAAAATCATGATGACAAGTTTCATGGTTATCTTTATTCTTTATAGCATAGGTGTCATCACAATAATCATCATAAATAGGAAGCATGCTTTCATCATAATAAATTTGCTCATCAAAACTTGGGGGGACTAAACATATCATTTTCATCAAACATAGCATCCCCAAGCTTGTGGCTTTGCATATCATTAGCATCATGGGTATTCAAAGAATTCATACTAACAACATTGCAATCATGCTCATCATTCACATATTTTATGTCAAGCATCCTATGTAATTCTTCTTCTAGTACTTGAGCACAATTTTCCTTCACGTCATTTTCACGAAAGACATTAAAAAGATGAAGCATATGAGGCACCCTCAATTTCATTTTTTGTAGTTTTCTTTTATAAACTAAACTAGTGATAAAACAAGAAACTAAAAGATTCGATTGCAAGATCTAAATATATACCTTCAAGCACTCACCTCCCCGGCAACGGCGCCAGAAACTGCTTGATGTCTACTACACAACCTTCTTCTTATAGACGTTGTTGGGCCTCCAAGTGCAGAGGTTTGTAGGACAGTAGCAAATTTCCCTTAAGTGGATGACCTAAGGTTTACCAATCCGTGGGAGGCATAGGATGAAGATGGTCTCTCTCAAACAACCCTGCAACCAAATAACAAAGAGTCTCTTGTGTCCCCAACACACCCAATACAATGGTAAATTGTATAGGTGCACTAGTTCGGCGAAGAGATGGTGATACAAGTGCAATATGGATGGTAGATATAGGTTTTTGTAATCTGAAAATATAAAAACAGCAAGGTAACTAATGATAAAAGTGAGCGTAAACGGTATTGCAATGCTAGGAAACAAGGCCTATGGTTCATACTTTCACTAGTGCAAGTTCTCTCAACAATAATAACATAATTGGATCATATAACTATCCCTCAACATGCAACAAAGAGTCACTCCAAAGTCACTAATAGCGGAGAACAAACGAAGAGATTATGGTAGGGTACGAAACCACCTCAAAGTTATTCTTTCTGATCGATCTATTCAAGAGTCCTTAGTAAAATAACGCGAAGCTATTCTTTCCGTTCGATCTATCATAGAGTTCGTACCAGAATAACACCTTAAGACACAAATCAACCAAAACCCTAATGTCACCTAGATACTCCAATGTCACCTCAAGTATCCGCGGGTATGATTATACGATATGCATCACACAATCTCAGATTCATATATTCAACCAACACAAAGAACTTCAAAGAGTGCCCCAAAGTTTCTACCGGAGAGTCAAGACGAAAACGTGTGCCAACCCCTATGCATAATTTCACAAGGTCACTGAACCCACAAGTTGATCACCAAAACATACATCAAGTGAATCAATAGAATACCCCATTGTCACCACGGGTATCCCACGCAAGAAATACATCAAGTGTTCTCAAATCCTTAAAGACTCAATCCGATAAGATAACTTCAAAGGGAAAACTCAATCCATTACAAGAGAGTAGAGGGGGAGAAACATCATAAGATCCAACTATAATAGCAAAGCTCGCGATACGTCAAGATCGTGCCAAATAAAGAACACGAGAGAGAGAGAGAGAGAGAGAGAGAGAGAGAGAGAGAGAGAGAGAGAGATCAAACACATAGCTACTGGTACATAACCTCAGCCCCGAGGGTGAACTACTCCCTCCTCGTCATGGAGAGCGCCGGGATGATGAAGATGGCCACCGATGAGGGATCCCCCCTCCGGAAGGATGCCGGAACAGGGTCCCGATTGGTTTTTGGTGGCTACACAGGCTTGCGGCAACGGAACTCCCGATCTAGGTTATTTTCTGGATGTTTCTGTATTTATAGGAATTTTTGGCCTGGGTCTCACGTCATGGGGATCTCAGAGCCGTCCACGAGATAGGGGAGTGCGCCCAGGGGGTAGGGCGCACCCCCCACCCTCGTGGGCAGCCCGGTACTCTGCTGGCCCAACTCTTTTACTCCCGGGGCTTCTTTTGGTCCATAAAAAATCATCAAAAATTGGCACGTTAATTGGACGCCATTTGGTATTCCTTTTCTGTAAAACTCAAAAACAAGGAAAAAAACAGAAACTGGCACTCGGCTCTTGGTTAATAGGTTAGTCCCAAAAATCATATAAAATAGCATATAAATGCATATAAAACATCCAAGATTGATAATATAATAGCATGGAACAATCAAAAATTATAGATACGTTGGAGACGTATCAAAGCTCTATTGGTATGATCTCACTCTTTGAGTAGTTAGTTCTCATGCCTGAGACTTGCTCAAAACAAGTGAGGACCATTTTCATATTTTTTTTGTTCTGCTCATTTTCTCCATGAAGAGGATGGTGTCATCTGCATATTGCATGCATATGACCACATTGGGAATTAGTTCAGAACATAACCCACTAATCAGTTTGTCTGAAGCTGCTTTGGATAACAACTTGCTCAGAATCTACAACCAAGTTAAAGAGTAGAGGGGACAAAGGGTCCCCCTGTCTCGGGCCTTTTCCTGTAAGAAAGTAGTTGCCTTCAACACCATTAATTTTCACTCCAACAGACCCCATGTGTATGATTTGCTTGATCAAAGCCACCCAAAGGGGGTTGAAGTTCCTTTTTTCTAGGATTTCAATAAGAAAATCTAGGTTAACTTTGTCAAATGCTTTTTCATAGTCTAATTTCAACACCAGACCTGGGTTGCCAGATTTAGCAGTGGAGTGCAGCACCTCATGTGATATGACTACACTTTCCAGACTAAACCTACCTTTAATAAAAGCTGATTGGTAACTAGAGGTAAGTCTATTCATCAGCATAGCTAATCTATTTGTGAGAACCTTAGTGAACACTTTAAAGATACAATTGAACTAACTAATGGGCCTAAATTTTTTCATGTTGGTAGCATCTTTTTCTTTTGGGACAAGGGTCAACACAGCAAAGTTTAAGCTATATAGGTCCAACTCCCCTTTGTGGAAATCATCAAACATGGCTATCACATCCATTTTAATTACTTCCCAGAAGTTTTGAAGGAAAAGAAAGGACAGACCATCTGAGCCAGGGGCTTCATCAGAGTATGATCCAAAGATGGCCTCCTTTATTTATCCTTCAGAGAAAGGTTTTTGTAAAGATTGGTTTTCTAAGTCATTGACCTTTTCCTCATCAGCAAAGAAATTACTATTAATTCTACACCCTTTCCTATCTTCCTTCTTACAAAGGTCCTTATAGAAGTCTGTGGCTATACCCAACATGCCTTTGACATCATTGGTAGTGCCATTAGGTCCTTCTAGCTTACTAATCAGGGTTTTCCTTCTCCTCTGATTTGCTACAACCTGGAAATATTTAGTATTCCTATCCCCTTCAAGGATATCCATATCCCTGGATCTTTGTCTAGCTTTAACTTCTTCTACAATCCATAGATTATGGAGTCTAGAAAGGAGTTCTTTCATCCTTACATTCTCTGCCTCAGAAAGATGCATAGTTTCTGACTTTATATCAAGCTTGTCATATTCTTCTGTTAAATCATGTTTAGCTTTCCTAATCTCAGCACCTACATTTCTACTCCATCCCCTACAAAATTTCCTAAATCTTCTCAATTTATCCTGCCAAATGTCAATGGGGTGGTACTTTTGACAGGGGCAGACCAGTTTTTTAAACAAGCTCTTTAAATTCAGCTCTAAGTAGCCACCATTTCTCAAATTTATAGCTTGAGCTTTTTGGGGTACTATCTATGCCAGAATCCCATAAATAGGAGTGTGATCACTACCAGTTCTAGGGAGAGCTTGAGAACTACTTAAAGGAAATAAAGTATCTAGTTCAGTGGTACAAAAAATCCTCTCTATAGTGCTCATAACCAAGTTATCCTGGTTATTAGCCCAGGTAAACTGCCTACCAGACATTTTGATATCTAACAGGCTCCAAATCTCTATCCAAGCATTGAATTTATCACTCCAACTGTGGTTAATTCTACCATTATTTTTATCTTTTTGATATCTAACCAGGTTGAAATCCCCCCAATAATAGTGGGTTGGTGGTCATCAATGAACATACTATGGAGTTTAGAAATGAATTCATCCTTGCCATCATCATATGGTGACCCATAAACTATTATGAACCTGGAAGTTTTTTCACTTGTCTTATGCACTAGATTGCATGAGACAGAGTGTTTTTCATTTTGCTCGGTATGTAGTCACTTGTTGAAATCTCTAGAAAGAAAAATATTTAGGAACAGAGGGAGTATTTAGGAACGGGGTTTGGGGCTACTCCCCCCCCCCCCCGAGAGCCAGAGCATAGCTTGGCCGCCTCAACTGTCAGCTAGACTCCTTCCCCATGACCTACCTAGGGATTCCCATTAGTGACTCACGGCTGACCGTGGCAGAGCTGCGACCTATGGTGAACAAGCTCCAATGCTGTATTGAGCCGTGGTAGGGTTCATGGCTATCTAAGGCCACTCGGATTAACTCATCCCTATCCAGCTTGCTCCTGTTCTTAATGAGCTTCTACAGCCTGCCTGAGATGCTCCACCATGAGATTGCTAAGGTCCAGGCGCGTTTCTTCTAGGCATGCGAAGGCGATAAGCAGAAGTATCATATGGTCCGCTGTCCCGAGATTTGCAAAGTGCGGGATTAGGGCAGGCTCGGGATCATGTCATCCAAACGCATGAACATTGCCCTGCTGACCCGCTGGTTGTGGCGAATTGCGAATTGGGAGGGAGGCCTTTGGCTGCGCATCATTCAGAATAAGTACCTGTGTGGTCAGACCCTAGCCTTCTGTCAGCGGTCTGGAGGCTCCCAGTTCTAGCAGTCCATCATTCAGTTTCTCCCGGTCCTCCACATCGGGACCTCTATTTCGACCGGTTTTGGCGCGTCCACCCTGTTCTGGTTCGGCTATTGGGTTGGCGACCACCCTTTCGCGGCTCGTTTCCGGGACTTGTTCGCCATCGCGGTCGATCCTAGGATCTCTGTCAAGGTGGCCCTTATTGACTTAGGGCACCTCGCGTTCCAGCAGCCGTTCAGGCCTATGGAGGCTCTCGCCTGGCAAGACCTCCTAGACTGCATCGGCCTGCATAAGCCTAACTTGGAGTAGGCGAACGACCGCCTCGTGACGGCTAGAGCTATCGGGTAGCTTCTCCACTGAATCCCTTTACCAGGCCCATCGCGGAGACACCGGGACCAGAGCTTCTCACGGTAATTTGGGCAATCCGGCTCCCGTTGAAGATTAGGATATTCTTGTGGCAATGGATCTGAGGCAGCGTCCCTTCCGGTGTTGAGGTACTCAAGCGGAATGGCCCGGGGGATGGGTTGTGTCCGCTCTGTGGGACGGAGGAAGACTCGAACCACATCTTATTCTCCTGTGTGTCCGCGCAGTTCCTTTGGAGTTGCTTCCGCGAAGCGGTGGGCGGAAGTTGGTGCCACAACAACTTCCCCGACCTCTTCGCCGGATTCTAGGCTTTACCGCCAGCGGTCCGCCACACTAGGTGGCTGACTATTGGGGTGCTTGCCTGGACGCTGTGGACGGTTCGGAATAAGCTTGTGATTCAGTGTGTACCTCTGCAACGTGCTACTGACACTGTGTTCAAATGGTGTGGTTATTTGTAGCTTTGGCGGCCGCTTAGCCGCCCCCCGGACAGGGATGCCATCAACACCATCATTGCTCATCTTCGCGTGATGGCTCTCCGCTTGGCGTCGTCGCTACCTCCTCCACCACCAAAGTCGGATTAGATCTTCACTTCCTGCACCACCACCTGTCATTTTTTCTCTTTTTCTATGGGCTTGTTGAGATGTGCCCTCAGCAGAACTTGTGTACCTTGTGGTGTGCTACTTTACATGCGGCGTGTGTGTGTGCATGTCTGCTGTGAACTTTGTTGGACGTCATGCTTCGGTGGTTTGTTTTTATATAAAGAGGGGCAAAAGCCTTTTTCGTTAATGTGGTATGTTATTTAGTTAGCACGAGTCGGAGTGGCTGAATGATGGGCCATGAGTGGCATGCTGATACCCACAAGTACAGGGGATCGCAACCGTTTTCGAGGGATTCAACCCAAATTTATAGATTCGACACAAGGGGAGCCAAATAATATTTTCAAGTATTAGCAGTTGAGTTGGCAATTCAACCACACCTGGAGATTAAATATCTACAGCAATATAATCAGTAGCACAGTAATATGATAGTTATGATAGCAATGGTAACAGTAATAGTAACAATAACAGTGATAGCAATGATTTTGTAGCAGTTGTGACAGTAGCAGCATTAGTAGTAACTTAGCAAGAAAAATATGTGAAAAACACGTAGCAGGTGCATGTAACTTGCAAGATCGGATCTAGAACATAGATATAATGTGAAAACATAAACTGTTCAGATCTAAAATCATGGTACTCGGGCCCTAGTGACAAGCATTAAGCATAGCAAAGTCATAGCAACATCAATCTCAGAACATAATGGATACTAGGGATCAAGCCCTAACAAAACTAACTCAGTTACATGATGAATCTCATCGAACTCCTCACCGACCAGCGAGCCTACGAAGGAATTACTCACTCCCGATGGGGAGCATCATGGAATTGGCGATGAAGGAGGGTTGGTAATGACGAAGACCGAATATTCCCCTCTCCGGAGCCCCAAACGGACTCCAGATCTGGCCTCCCGATGAAGAACAGGAGGTGGCAGCGGTTCCGTCTCGTGAAACCAATGTTGAGGATATCGCTTATCGTTAGTGTCTCGGTCAGCTACGGATTACAAATAATCAGAAATCGGCCAATTAATTGATTTTAACTGTCTACTATTAATCGGACATTCTTTTGCACATCCCAGGACCCCAACACTAAAATACGCTATATTCAACACCAAAACAATATTTGACACAAGTGTTACCTCATTTCCTAGCCTTTGAATCCTCATATAATGAAAAACAAAATAGGACAACACTACATATTGCGTAACAAGGTCCACAAAACACAAACAAACATAGTTTTTACAAACATAGTGCTATGAATAGGTCCGATTTATCGGTAGATTCCCGATAAATCACTTGTCAGAGCGATAAATCGGTCCAAAAGATGAACGGTGAAGATAAGGCATAATCTTATCGGCCACCCCACGAGTAGCGATAAATCGGAAGATTAATCACTAAATTGGAAGATTTTTTGAACAGTGCGTGAAACGCGATAATTCTTTCTCCCTGATTTTTTTCTTCAATAACAGGATTTTATAGAGTTGGAATCAGGGTCTGTGGGGCCACCAGGTGGGCACAACCCACCTGAGCGCGCCAGGAGGGGGGGGGGCTGGTGGGTTGTGCTCACCCAGCCCCCCCCTTCGATGGTTCTTGGCTCCAGTATTTTTCTTTTATTGTATGGAAATTCTCCAAAAAGTTGTGTTCTATTCCGAGAACTCTTATTTCTACACAAAAACAGCACCATGGTAGTTCTGCTGAAAACAGCGTCAGTCCGGGTTAGTTTCATTCAAATCATGCAAATTAGAGTCCAAAACAAGAGCAAAAGTTTTAGTTAAACTAGATACGACGAAGATGTATCAACTCCCCCAAGCTTAAACCTTTGGTTGTCCTCAAGCAATTTAGTTGATAAACTAGTGAAAAAGAAAAACTTTTTCAAACTCTTTTGTTCTTGTTTACATAAATAAGATTATGTAGCACCCTGGTTTTCAGCAAAGATTATGACTAACCATGTCAACAATAACTCCTAAAAATTATATTAACTCATATCCATAGCATAAGAAACTAGCGAGCAATAATGAAATATCTCAAATTACAACACTTTGTCAAAACAACCATGATATAATATGACAACAATGGTATCTTGCTAGCCCTTGCTGAGACCGCTAAACATAAATGCAGAGCACCTCCAAAGTCCAAGCAGCGACTAAACATTGTAATTCATGGTAGAAAAGATCCGGTCATTATGCATTCAACATTAACTATGCACAATGCATGAGCATGACAATAGTGCTCTCAGATCTGGCGCTTGTTTGAGAAGGTGATGACCCAACATAAAATTAAATAGATAGTCCCTTCGTAGAGGGAAACAGGGATTTGCAGAGGTGCCAGAGCTCGAAGCTTAAATTAGAGATAAATGAAATTTTGGGAAATGCATCCTTCATGTTTACTTCACGAACGAAAGTTATCAATATCTTACATGCTAAACACATTAGTGGCGGTTCCCAAGCGATAAAAGTAAAGATTTACTCCCCCTCGACCAACAATCACACTCCATGGCTAGCCGAATCCACGGGTACAGTCCATACCAACAACAATCCTGGGGGAGTTTTTTTAATTATTTGTAATTTTTTATTTCAGGTCTGGGAATCCCTATTACCTCCCCTCTCGTGCAAGGATGAGTGAATAGACACTCATCATGACAATAACCCGCTTAGCATGGAAGATATCGACTACCCCCTATCGCTCTATGAACAATCCAGGCACACAAAAATAGATGTTCATTTGAAATTTTAGAGGTGGCACATGCAAATTTACTTAGAACGGCAGGGTAATATCGCATATAGGTAGACATGGTGGTGTCGGTGTCAAAACCGGCGGATCTCGGGTAGGGGGTCCCGAACTGTGCGTCTAGGCGGATGGTAACAGGAGACAAGGGACACGATGTTTTTACCCAGGTTCGGGCCCCCTCGATGGAGGTAAAACCCTACTCCTGCTTGATTAATATTGATGATATGGGTAGTACAAGAGTAGATCTACCACGAGATCAAAGAGGCTAAACCCTAGAAGCTAGCCTATGGTATGATTGTTGTGATTGTTGTCCTACGGACAAAACCCTCCGGTTTATATAGACACCGGAGGGGGCTAGGGTTACACAGAGTCGGTTACAAGGAAGAAGATCTACATATCCGTATTGCCAAGCTTGCCTTCTACGCCAAGGAGAGTCCCATCCGGACATGGGACAAAGTATTCAATCTTGTATCTTCATAGTCCAACAGTCCGGGCAAAGGTTATAGTCCGGCTGTCCGGATACCCCCTAATCCAGGAATCCCTCAGTAGCCCCTTAACTAGGCTTCAATGACGATGAGTCCGGCGCGCAGATTGTCTTCGGCATTGCAAGGCGGGTTCCTCCTCCGAATACTTCATAGAAGATGTTGAACACGAGGATCGTGTCCGGCTCTGCAAAACAAGTTCCACATACCACCATAGAGAGAGTAATATTTTCACAAATCTAATCTGCTGACGTATTTTGTAGCGTGACATCACACCACAGCCAAGCCTTTATTCGAATCATTTTTTACTGTCCCACCTCAGCGCGTTTTGCGAGGCGGTTTCCTTGGCACGTCTTGTCGAAGCAGAGATCGTGTCCCCTTATCACGGGATTCTCATCAATACGGACGTGGGTAACCCAACCGCGCCATTGATTACGGCGCTTGGGGGATAAGCGAGTTTTGTCAGGCTGGTGGGGACGCGTAGTTTCGTCCGCCCATATAAGGGGATAAGGATTCACCTTTTCATCCACGCCTTCTTCCTCCTTTGCTCATCCATTTTCGCACACTCGAGCTCCAGCGCCCAAGTCCGCATTTCCTTCCTCAACCTTCTCCAACCATGTCCGGAGCGGGAGGCAGGTGGATGGTCTCCTCCGTCACGGAGGGACACATCAAGAAGCTGAGGAGAGTCGGATACCTACCCGACGACATCGTGCACCGGCTCCCAGATGAGGGGCAACTCATCCCCACCCCCAGGCCCCACGAGCGGGTAGTGTTCCTCACCCATTTACTCCGTGGACCGGGATTCCCTCTCCACTCATTCGTCCGAGGGCTCATGTTCTACTACGGCCTGGATTTCCACGATCTGGCCCCGAACTTCATCCTCAACATGTCGGCGTTTATCGTCGTGTGCGAGGCCTTCCTCCGCATCAAGCCCCACTTCGGCTTATGGCTGAAGACCTTCAATGTCAAGCCGAAGGTAGTGAGCGGCCGCCAGGCGGAGTGCGGAGGCGCCATGGTGGGCAAGATGCCCAACGTCACATGGCTCGAGGGCTCCTATGTGGAGACCATAAAGGGGTGGCAATCGGGGTGGTTCTACATCACCGAGCCGCGTGACCCTGAATGGGCAGCGGCCCCCGAGTTCCGATCTGGCATCCCGACGTGGCTCACCTCCTGGCAAGAGAAGGGCATATCATGGGGCAGTTCGGGAGAGCTGACCGGACTCCAAACATGTATCCAAAACATGGTGAGCAAGAAGCTCAAACTCGTCAATGTAGTCCAGGTCATGCTCATCCGTCGGATCCTCCCGTGTCAACGACAGGTGTTCAACTTGTGGGAGTTCGACCCGGCCCAGCACCAAACTCTGAACAGGCTCTTCGACACAACACACGAGGATGCCTGGAAGGTGCTATTCAAGGGCGCCGAGGTTCCCCCTCCCGTTATCGAGGATGGCGGATTCTGCACGAAGCGCCCAGCTGGCGCGGTAAGCTGTTTTGCCTCTTATCGGATACTCATTTCTCATAGTTTAACTCTATGTGGGATCTAAGCTCCCGAACCTTTGACATGAATGGGTGGAGACGGCCGGACAGATTAACTGTCCGGCTCCTCTGCCCGAAGGCCCAGCAGACGCTCGCTTAGCGGAGCTGCTGGTTCCGGCACCTTACGTGGTGCCGGAGAAGAAGGCCAAGAAGAAGGCCATGGGAACCTGAAAGAGTTCCCGGCGCCCGGCGGTATCAGACTCATCATCTGATGACTCTGAGGTGCACTCCTCCCACGAAGATGAGGAGGAGGAAAAATAAACTTCTTCCCCTCTAGCAGGGGAAGAAAAGAAAAGGAAGGCCGCCCCAACTGGGGAGGCCGGAAGGTCCAAGAAGGTGAAGACCCTCCCTCCGGACTACTCCGCCACCGCTGACGACAGCGAAGAGGAGTGACCACTCAGGGCCAAGCCCCTGGCGAGATCGTAAGTATTCGGACGCTTGAGTAACTCGCGGCATCTTATAATTGCACAACTTCTTCTAACGCCGGACACGATTATGCAGTTTGTCCCGGGCTCGTATTGACGTATCCTCGTCGAGCGGCTCTTTGGACCCGTCGGACATGAGCAGCGGAGGATCTCTTCCGACTGCCTCCTCCCCCCGCCCTACGGACAACCCGAGGTGTTGTCTCAAAGGGCATCAAGCCGTGGGGAGATAGTCCTAGAGGCGCCATGGGGCGACCTTCCGGACTGCAGGTGCAAAGGGAGCAAGGTTCCCAAGGGCTCCAAGTCCGGCCCTGGGCCGAACACCGCACCGGAACCTCCAGTGGTTCCGGACTCCGGCAGGCGGCCCCCCACTAAGAAGGGCAAGCCTACCGCGCCGGTGACCTCCGTCCAACCGGAGGCACCAGATAACTTGTTGGAGGTGCTTAATGGCGCCTCCATCGATGAGGAGCACCGCACTATTATGAGTGTGGTGATCCAGAAAGTTCAGTCCGCCAAGAGCGGGTTGACTGAAGCCTGTGCCAGCCTTCTAACAGGCTTTGAGGTATGTAAAAAATATATGAAAATATTACCGCATAGACAGTAGCCCCTGATGCTCTGTTTGGTCTTCACAAAGAAAAGCCGAATAGAGGATCTAATAATATTCGCAAGGGTCTAACATAATTATGTCGATATGCATAAGCATGCTTCACTGCTGACCTCTGCCGCACTTACTGCGGAGGTCGATGCGTTGAAGCAGAGCCTCGAGTGGTCCGAGAACAAGCTCGGCCTTGCCAAGAAGCAGCTCGAGGAGAAGGAAGGTAAGTAATACCTTATGTAAGTATATAGAAAAGATGTGGTTGCAAAAAATGACAGGATCGTCGTGGCTATGGAAGGGGCCACGACCGAGGTGGCGACCCTGAAGCAAGCGTTGTCCGAGGCCGAAAACAAAGCGGCCACGGAGTGCACCGCGCGAGGATAACAGGAAACACGGGTGGAGGAGGTGCAGGAAGAGCTCCAGGCTCTCGTGAAAAAACATGAGAGTTTGGAGCTTGACTCGAAGACGCGAGAGTCCGAGCTTGCCTCGGTCCTCGAGTGTGCCAAGCATGCCAAGGCCGAAGCCCAAAAGGCCCTCCAGGAAATTGAGGCGATGAAGAAGATAGCGGCGGGTAAGGCATTCATTATGCAAAGCAAGCACGTAAGAGTGAATTACTTGTTACTTACCCGAGTCCGGAGCTCTCCAGGAGCATTCATAGATTTGCCCCGCAGTGTGTCAGATGCTGCAAAGCACTACCGAGCCGAGAATGGGAGCTTGACGGAGAAGGTATTCTGGTCTCAGTATACTGAGGCCGGACATCCGGTGCCCCTAAGCGACCAGCTGAAGCAGATGGTCGAGCTTCATAAGGCGGCCGAACAGGCCATGAAGGGTCTGATAGTCCGGCTGTGGCCTGGAGAGGCCATGCCAGGGAGCTACTTCGGGCTGGTGAAGCGGCTTGCGGATGCCTGCCCTTGGCTTGAGGTGATCAAGCGCTCCGTCTGCATCGAAGGTGCCCGTAGGGTGCTTGCCCATGTTAAAGTTCACTGGGGCAAGATGGATGCTGAGAAGCTGGTGACGGACGGGCCACCACCGGGCAAGGAGCATCGCCGCCCTGAGATGTACTATGAGGGCGTCCTCAAGGGTGCCTGCCTTGTGGCGGATGAGTGTGCCAGAGATGTAATTTTTGAGTGAACTCGCATTTGTGATCCTGTACGTTGAAAACTTGTTCATATGCGCTATGCAACGCTTGTTTGAATTTAAACTATTACCTTCTGTGTGGCCGTTTATTTAAATCTGAGAGATTGCGAGTCGTCCACTTCTGCCCGCAAGCCACGAGTGCTGGGGTATTCGGGATAAACTTGAGCACTCTTTTTCCCATTCTTGGGTCCTTCGAGGGAGGCGCTCAGCACGACGAACAAGGCAATCAGACTATAATGCTTTATCACTCTCACTTAGCCACAGAATTCTATAATTTTAAAGTTTGGCGAAGCCCCTAGTATTCGAAAGACCGAGTTCGGGGCGCTATCCACGCCTAGGCCGGACAAAGCCGACTCCTCGCCCTAAGCGGCATAAGTCTTCAGGGACTCGAAACCTCTCGAACAGCGACCAGCTCTCGCCCTATCATGACAGTCAGTTTTAGCTTTCTCTACTGAGGTGCTTAGCCTAGCTGAACCAGGGCACAATCACAGTAGTTCTCCCAGTGCTACCTTAGCCGATATAGCGGAACATAAGGTACCAAAACATGGGAGCTGGGAAAACCCAACTATTGACCAAAGACATGATTCGGATCTGATGCATATAATGCTATAAGTTCGGAGTGCCGCACTTGTGAAAGTGTTCGGACTTCTCACGCCGTGTTATGGGGTGCTTGAGCCCCTGGCGTATTGGCCGTACCAAAGTGTACGGGTGCTAAATGTCATGAATGAACATATATACATAAAAAGAGAATGCTATAATAGACTGAAGCTATGCATTGTTTATTTGAAAAGGTGCATTTAAAGCAGAACGATACAAGTAGTGTGATAGGCAAAAAATGGGACTATTTGACATGTCTCTCCAAGGGTAAGCTGCGGAATGGTATTTAAAGCAGGTGTTTCACTCGTTATAGAGACCACCTTAGAGTTCCATGATGCGACATAGCTTTCGGGCCCCCTAGTCCTTGCATTGTGTGTTCGGCAATTATACTGCCGGACAGGGCTTCCCGAGGGTAAAGTCCTGAAAGAGAGAGAAAAAATAACAAAGTAGGAATCCCTAGTGCGATTGAACTGCGTTATTGGGGGTGCCGTAGTCGTGCCCCTCCCCCTGTGCCCACGATATTTTTAATGCGTAATTGTGTACGCGTGGCACGTATGCTGCCGTTTGGATGGGGCTGGGGTTGGGGCCGCATTCCTATGCGAGCTCAGAACGTGCCAGGTGGTCCTGTTGTAGATTACTCAGAGCGCGCTTGACGGTGTCTGGATGTTTGATCGCCGGACTGGAGAATTGCCTTGAAAGGCTGCTTTGTACTTCTGCTGCGAGGGCCGCAGTGTGTTCCTCTGTTCGGAGAGAGCGCTCTGTGTTTCCATTGACTGTGATGACCCCCCGAGGTCCTAGCATCTTGAGCTTGAGATATGCGTAGTGCGGTACCGTATTGAACTTTGCAAATGCGGTTCGCCCGAGCAGTGCGTGATAGCCGCTGCAGAACGGGACTATGTCGAAGATTAACTCCTCGCTTCGGAAATTATCCGGGGATCCGAAGACCACTTCTAGTGTGACTGAGCCTGTGCAATGGGCCTCTACACCTGGTATTACGCCCTTAAAGGTCGTTTTTGTGGGTTTAATCCTTGAGGGGTCTATGCCCATTTTGCGCACTGTGTCCTGATAAAGTAGGTTCAAGCTGCTACTGTCGTCCATAAGGACTCGAGTGAGGTGGAATCCGTCAATGATTGGGTCTAGAACCAATGCGGCAAATCCGCCATGGCGGATACTAGTGGGGTGGTCCCTGCGATCGAAAGTGATCGGGCAGGAGGACCATGGGTTGAACTTTGGGGCGACTGGCTCCAACGCGTATACGTCCCTTAACGCACTCTTCCGCTCCCTCTTGGGGATGTGGGTTGCGTATATCATGTTCACCATCAGCACTTGTGGGGGAAACCCTTTCTGTCCTCCGGTGTTCGACGGTCGGGGCTCCTCCTCCTCGTCGCTATGTAGCCCCTTCTCTTTGTTTTCGGCATTTAACTTGCCAGCCTGCTTGAACACCCAACAATCCCTGTTGGTGTGGTTGGCTGGCTTGTCAGGGGTGCCATGTATCTGACACGAGCGATTGAGTATACAGTCCAAACTGGATGGGTCCGGAGTGCTTCTTTTGAATGGCTTTTCCCGTTGACCCGACTTAGAGCCTCTGAATCCGGCGTTAACTGTCGCATCCTCGGTATTGTCGCTGTTAATGCGGCGCTTGTGCTTGTTGCGACGTGACCTGCCATTGCTGTCCTTGGTATCCGAATTACCAGGGCTCTTTGACATGTTATTGCTGCGAGCTAGCCAGCTGTCTTCTCCCGCGCAAAAGCGGGTCATGAGTGTCGTGAGGGCTGCCATGGATTTCGGCTTTTCCTGTCCAAGGTGCCGGGCAAGCCACTCGTCGCGGATGTTATGCTTAAAAGCTGCTAGGGCCTCTGCATCCGGACAGTCGACGATTTGATTTTTCTTAGTTAGGAACCGTGTCCAGAATTGTCTGGCCGATTCTTCTGGCTGTTGAATTATGTGGCTCAAATCATCGGCATCTGGTGGTCGCACATAGGTGCCCTGGAAGTTGTTGAGGAATGCGGCTTCCAGTTCTTCCCAACAACCTATGGATTCTGCTGGCAAGCTGTTGAGCCAATGCCGGGCTGGTCCTTTAAGTTTGAGTGGGAGGTATTTGATGGCGTGTAGATCGTCACCACGGGCCATGTGGATATGAAGGAGATAGTCCTCGATCCATACCGCGGGATCTGTTGTACCATCATATGATTCGATATTCACGGGTTTGAAACCCTCTGGGATTTGATGATCCATTACTTCATCTGTGAAGCATAACGGGTGTGTGGCGCCTCTGTACTGGGCTATATCACGACGCAACTCGAATGAGTTTTGTCTGTTGTGTTCGGCCCGGCCAGATTTACTTTTGCTGTATCCGGCGTGTCGTGGGGTGCCCACGCGATCCGTAGATCGACCTTGTTTGCTTTGCTTTGTCCTCCAATATATCTCACAGGTCTAGCGCGTGTCCCTGTGCCTTGGTATTTTTTGAGTGACGCCGGGGTGCGGCTTGAACTGTGGGCCGAGAGGCCTCTCCGTCGCGGCCACGAGGTGGCCGATCAGCCGCGTCATACGCTGTGGATGTGGGTTTTAATGCTTCCTCCTCTAATCGGGGTAGCAACCTGCGTTTTGGGTAGCTTTTGGAGGGGCGATCGAGTTCATATTCCTCGGCCGCAAGGACTTCAGTCCATCTGTCAGCTAGCAGGTCTTGATCAGCTCTAAGCTGCTGCTGCTTTTTCTTAAGGCTACTCGTTGTGGCCATAAGCTTGTGCCTGAAGCGCTCTTGCTCGACGGGATCCTCAGGCACGAAAAATTCTTCGTCACCGAGGCTTGCCTCGTCTTCGGAGGGAGGCATGTAATTATCATCCTCTTCCTCTCCGTCTGCCGCTCTTTCATGAGGGTTGGCTTCTCCATCCTCCTATGTTGAATCTTGCTGGAGGGGGTTGTCTTCGGCACTGTCCGGGGTGTTATTATCTCCTGTGCCGGAATCACCGTTTATGCTTTGGCGAGACTTAGAGTGGCGCCTCTGACGCCGGCGCTTAGGTTGCTTCTTGGAGGGGTCATCCTATGTTGTTCCGTCGCCATTGCCATCTTTTGGTGTGTCCACCATATATATGTCATACGACGAGGTGGCTTTCCAGTGCCCTATAGGTGCTGGTTCCAGTTCGTCTCCTGCATCATCGTCCATACCGTCGATGTCTTCAGAGTCGAAGTCGAGCATGTCGGTCAAGTCATCGACAGTGGCTATAAAGTGGGTGGTGGGTGGGCGTTGAATTTCTTCGTCGTCCGCATCCCAATCCTGCCAGTCATAATCCGGCCAGGACTCTCCTGACAAAGAGAGAGACCTTAGTGAATTCAGTATATCGCCGAAGGGCGAGTGCTGGAAGATATCTGCGGCGGTGAACTCCATGATCGGCGCCCAATCGGATTCGATTGGCGGGGGCGCGGGCGGCTCAGAGTCCAAAGGCGAGTTCAGCAGCGCGGAGTTACGGGCCTCGTGAAGGGCAAGGCTTGTGTTCGGCTCGATCGCCGTTGAGGCTGCGGCCTTCATGGCGAGGTCCAACCACCCGTCCATGGATGGCGCAGTTGGCTCCGAATTGAAGGTCGGAGCGGTTGCAGGTGCGATCTCCTAAACATTGTCCGGCGGCAGAGCTAAATCATGCCCATCGTGACAGTGCGGCGCACTGGGCAAGGCTCGAATCCGTCGAAGATCAAGTCTCCGCGGATGTCGGCCATGTAGTTTAGGCTTCGAAACCTGACCTGATGGCCAGGGGCGTAGCTTTCAATCTGCTCCAGAAGGCCAAGCGAATTGGCCCGCAGTGCAAAGCCACCGAATACGAAGATCTGTCCGGGGAGAAAAGTCTCACCCTAGACCGCATCGCTAACGATGATCGAAGGAGCCATCAAGCCTGATGATGACGACACAGAGGAACTCTCAATGAAAGCACCAATGTCGGTGTCAAAACCGGCGGATCTCGGGTAGGGGGTCCCGTACTGTGCGTCTAGGCGGATGGTAACAGGAGACAAGGGACACGATGTTTTTACCCAGGTTCGGGCCCTCTCGATGGAGGTAAAACCCTACTCCTGCTTGATTAATATTGATGATATGGGTAGTACAAGAGTAGATCTACCATGAGATCAGAGAGGCTAAACCCTAGAAGCTAGCCTATGGTATGATTGTCGTGATTGTTGTCCTACGGACAAAACCCTCCGGTTTATATAGACACCGGAGGGGGCTAGGGTTACACATAGTCGGTTACAAGGAAGGAGATCTACATATCCGTATTGCCAAGCTTGCCTTCCACGCCAAGGAGAGTCCCATCCGGACATGGGACGAAATCTTCAATCTTGTATCTTCATAGTCCAACAGTCCGGCCAAAGGTTATAGTCCGGCTGTCCGGATACCCCCTAATCCAGGACTCCCTTAGGTGGACTCATCTGGAACAACTTTGGGCTTTGGTATTTTGATGCACAAGCAGTATTTCCGCTTAGTACATGTGAAGGCTAGCAAATAGGTTGAGAAGCGGCCAGCTAGAGAGCGAAAACGGTCATGAACATGCATTATGCATAATAAACATTGAGTACTAGCATGAGTAGGATATGAACGCCATGAACATAAATTTCGTAGAGGCTATGTTGGTTTTGATTCAACTACATGCATGAACATGTGCCAAGTCAAGCAACTTGAAACATTCGAAGGAGGATACCATATCATCATACTACATCACAATCATTTTAATGCATGTTGACATCCAAGATAAATCATTATCCACTCCTAGCTACTTAAGCATGGCATGAGAAACTATAATCTCTAATTGTCATTGCAAGCATGTTTGATCATAATAGGCTGAATCATGGATACTAGGTTAAACATATTTACAAAAACAGAACAAGTTGAGTTCATACCCGTTTCCCTCTGCCACAACTAGTTCATCTAATATCGTCATTATTGCCTTTCACTTGCATGACCGAATGATATGTAAATAATAATAGTGCAAGAGAGCCATCGACTAAGTTGGAATCCGCAAAACATTTTATTCGAAAGGAGAAGGCAAGGTAATCATGAGCTCTTCATTAGATCGACAATAGTGCATCTGAGAGCCACTCAACATTTTCACCGTGGTCTTCCCCTTAGTAAGACTCAACAAAAATAAAAGAAATTCAGATAAACACACTAAAATATTTTTGGAGTTTTTAGTTTTTCTAGAAGAAAGCAAACTGCGGGAAAGGAAACATTAAACGAGAAAAACTATTTACACGGGAAAGCTCCCAACAAGCAAAAGAAGAATAAGGAAATCATTTCGGCAATGATAAATCCTGAACGATCGGATTTTAAGCATGGCAACCCGAACGTTTTTTATGGCAACTTTAGTTCAAGTGAGGTTGGCAAACATTGCAATTTTCTGACAAAAACGAACTGGTACAAAGTTGCCATGTCTTAACAACTAAAGTTGCCACCTCGCGTCAACTAAAGTTGCCATGTAAAAACGTTCGGGATGAAATGCTTAAAATCCGAACATTCAGATTTTATCAGGGTCCAATCAGGTTTTATTTTAATACTAAAAATAATTAGGCTAGAATGAAAAACCAAAAAGAAGCAAGAGATATTGTTTTGATTTTCTCAAAGTTTTTCAAACACACAAGAAGAAAGCGAGAAAATAAATCTAGCATGGATAATACAATGAAAAAGTGTCAACACCGACAGCTGGAATGAAATGTGTGAACATGAGAGTAATGTCGGTGGAAATATGTACTCCCCCAAGATTAGGCTTTTGACCTAGCTTGGCAATCACCGTCCACGGCCCACGTAATAATCAGAGTGATAGCTCACGGAGGCTCTTGGTGTAGCCTCCTTAGCTCACCGAGCGGCCATGACCTCCGCATTGTGCGCGCGGGCGTCACTCTCGAGAACATAATACCTTCCTTTGTTGTGAGAATCAAAGAGAGCATGCGCAGGCAAAAAGGTATGCACAATGGTTTATTTATTGAACTGCAAGTTATAAGTATAATCAGTGATCTTGCCCTTAAGGAACTTATGGCGCTTCATGGTCTCAAAGTCTAAGTACTGAGTAGGTAGGATGAAGTCATTAGACCAAGGTGACACACCCAGCTCCTTTGCTAAACGTGAGGCATAAATCCCACCATAGAAGTATCCACTACCAGCGTTGTGTTGCAATATGCTTGCAACAATCGCTCCAAGGTTATAACATTTAATACCAGTGAGTGCAGTATGTATGAGGCTCAGGCCAAGAGCACATAATGTACTACAGTCTTTTTTGCCTACTATGCATTTTCCATTAAACATTGAAAAGTATTGAAATGATGGGAAATTGATACTTTTTATTCTTCCTTGTGTCACACCCCTGTCCTCGCCATAACAGAGGCTAGTCAAGAATGACTCATATTCAGATCTTGGTGGCTCATCCAACGAACCCCAAAATGGAATTTTACAAATACCACAAAACACTTCTGGAGGTATGGTAAATGGACGGTCATAAAGTTTAAACGAGACTCTAGACTCACGAGGATAGAATTTAAATTCTTTAGTAAACGTTTCTGTGAGGCTGAGATAATACGGGAAGCTATGGAAATCTTTGATTTCTATGGTATGAATCATGAAAAACCGGTGATAGATGAAATTCTTTAGAATAGTGATTATGTGCTAATACATTTGCTTGGGGATAATAAAATCTTTGATGAGAATCTTAAGAAGGAACCCCCTGTTTTAGATATAATCCAACACGTTTTCAATGATGTTAATCAACACTATTCTTGGATTGCTGCTGGAAATCAATGGGGATATGATGATAAGCAACTCGATAGTGCTAAAGTTTCTATGGATAATGTGTTCTATCTTTTCTTTGCAAAAACACCTGATGAAAACACTTCCATGGGAAAGGAAAATAAATATGACAATACTTAGATCCGCCACATTATGCCTAGCTAGGGGCGTAAAATGATAGCACTCGTTGGGAGGCAACCCGACTTGTATCTTTTTAATTTTTGGTTTTCTTGCCGTTTTCAATAAAATACCCAGTTATGCCTCTGATTATGTGTTTTTGTGGTTTAAATTAGTGTTTGTGCCAAGCAAAGCCTTTGGGATGATTTGGGTGATAGTTGATTTGATCTTATTGAAAAACAGAAACTTTTGCGCTCAGAAAAACAATTTTCCTAAATCGCAGAAACGTGGTTTTGCTCTGAATTTTTTACACAAGATTGATATATAAATTCCATGCGTTGTCCTAATTTTTCAGAATTTTTGGAGTTACAGAAGTATACGAAGTTCTCTGATTACTACAGACTGTTCTGTTTTTGACAGATTCTATTTTTGTTGTATTATGTGCTTGTTTTGATGATTTTATGGTTTCCTTTGAAGAGTTTTTGCCATGGAAAAGTTGAAATACAGTAGAAATAATACAATAACAAAATATGAATGGGTTTGCAACAGTACTTAAAGTAGTGATTTGCTTTCTTATACTAACGGATCTCGCGAAGTTTTGTTGATTTTTGTGTGATTGAAGTTTTCAAGTTTTGGATGAGATTGCAATGGATGAAGGAATAAGGATTAGCAAAAGGCTAAGCTTGGGGATGCCCGAGGCACCCCAAGATAATATTCAAGAAGTATCAAGCAACTAAGCTTGAGGATGCCCCCGAGTGGCATCCCCTCTTTCTTCTAACGACCATCGGTATTTTACTTGAAACTATATTTTTATCCGTCACATATCATGAGTTTTGCTTGGAGCGTCTTGTATGATATGAGTCTTTGCTTGTTTTTATTTTTTATTTTTTAATAAGCATCATTTCTATACACACCTATTTTGGAGAGCCAAATTATGCCATACTTGCTCCTATGCTTCACTTAAATTTTTAGAGCCTTGGAATTGCTCTAGTGCTTCACTTATATCTTTTTTAGCACGGTGTGCTTTGTTATCTTTGAATAAATTCTCTCATGCTTCACTTAGATTAATTTGAGAGAAATAAATATGATGCTCATATTCTTCACTTATATTTGTTTGCGCTTATTAAAAGCAACATATGAAACTAGTTCCAAAGTGATAGATATCCAAGGAGGATATAATAAAAACTTTCATTAAGATCATTGGACAAAATAAACTTGATTCTTTGTAATAGTTTTGAGATATGATGATAGTGATATGTGAGCCATGTTAATGAGTAATTATGTTTTAGTAAGAATATTGATGTTAAGGTTTGCGATTCCCTGTGCAAGAACGAAAGTCAATAGTCATGCAATGAAATTACATCCTACTTGTGTTGCATTATTCGGTGTTAGTTATGTTTAATGTTCCCTTATGATGGTTTTCGTTCCTTGGTTGGTCGCTTCTCAATCTCTTGCTAGCCTCCACCTTGTACTAAGCAGGAATACTACTTGTGCATCAAAATCCTAAAACCCAAGTCATGCCAAATGAGTCCACCATACCTACCTATATGCGGTGTTTCCTTGCCGTTCTAAGCAAATTTGTATGTGCCAACTCTACATTTCAAAATAAATTTCTCTTTTGTGTGCATGTACCGCTCATGAAGCGGCGAGGGGTGGCTAATATTTTTCATGCTAGATGTGTTATTCTCAAGATGAGTGTTTATTCACTTGTCATTGCACGAGAGTATGGCGGTAATAGGGATTCCCAGTCGCAAAATGAAAAAGAAAAATTTACTTTATGTTGTCATATAATAAATTCCTTGGAAAGTGTTGGTATGGAGGGCACCCATGGATACGGTTAGCCATGGCTTGTGAAAGTTTGGTGGAAAAAGGAATAAACTTTATTTTATGTTTAGGAACTGCCTATGATATATCTAGCATGGAAAGTGTTGGGAACTCTAAGTCGTTCTCGTTAACAAGAAAAGCATGCCAGCAAAATAATTTTATCTCTCAATTTTCGCTTTGATCTTTAGCACCTCTACAAATCCCTACTTCCCTCTGTGAAGGGCCTATCTTTTACTTAATGCAATTTTTATTTTTCTTGTGTCTCCATCTTCTCGTATAAAGAACCAACTATGGAACACTATTATCATACTTGAGCATTAGATGTAGTTTGGATGTGTTGCATGAATGGATCAATGATTGAGCATGATGGGCTAGGGATAACTTGCTTTAGTATTGATATTTTGAAAGACATGGTTGTTTGTTGATATGCTTGAGTATTAAAGTCCTCATGTCAAAACTAGACTATTGATTTGAACCATATAAAAGTCCAATTGTCCATGATATAAAGGAAAGAATATGTGATGAACATGTTAGGCAGCATTCCACATCAAAAATTCTGTTTTTATCATTTACCTACTCGAGGACGAGCAGGAATTAAGCTTGGGGATGCTGATACGTCTCCAACGTATCTATAATTTTTTATTGTTCCATGCTGTTATATTATCATTTTGGATGTTTTACAATCATTTTATTTTATTTTTTGGGACTAAACTATTGACATAGTGACAAGTGCCACTTGATATTTTTTGCTTGTTTTTTACATCGCAGAAAATCAATACCAAACAGAGTCCAAATGCATCGAAACTTTTTGTGGATTTTTTTGAACCAGAAGACACCAGATGGGCCAGAGAAGCACTTGAGGGTGCCCCGAGGGGGCACAACCCGCCAGGGCGCGCCTGGGCCACCAAGCGCACCCAGGTGGGTTGTGCCAACCACGGTGGCCTCCCGCACCGCCTCTTCGCTCTATAAATACCCCAATATTCCAAAAACCCTAGGGGAGTCCACAAATTTTGTTCCAGCCGCCGCAAGTTCCAGAACCACGAGATCCAATCTAGAGCTCTATTCCGGCACTCCGTCGGAGGGGTTCGTCATCCTCATTTGTGCCTCTCGGATGATGCGTGAGTAGTTTAACTCGGGCCTACGGGTCCGTAGCTAGTAGCTAGATGGATTTTTCTCTCTTTGTATCTCAATACAACGGTCTCTTGGAGATCTATTTGATGTAATGAGATTTTGCGGTGTATTTGTTGGGATCCGATGAATTGTGAATTTATGATCAGATTTGCCTTGATTTAATATCCAATCTTGATTGTTATAGCCTCGTATTTCTTCTTCAGTATTTGGATTTTGTTTGGCCAACTTGATCTATTTATCTTGCAATGTGAAGAGGTGCTTTGTAATGGGTTCGATCTTGCGGTGTCCTTTTCCAGTGACAGGAGGGGTAGCAGGGCACGCATGTATCGTTGCTATTAAGGATAAACATATGGGCTCTATTCGTACCTGAATAGATCTTGTCTACATCATATCATCATTCTTATTGCATTACTCCGTTTTTCCATGAACTTAATACACTAGATGCATGCTGGATAGCGGTCAATGTGTGGAGTAATAGTAGTAGATGCAGGCAGGTGTCGGTCTACTAATCTTGGACGTGATGCCTATATACATGATCATTGTCTTGGATATTGTCATAATTATTTGTTGTAACAGTAATTTGTCTACCCACCGTTGCTATTTTCTCGAGAGAAGCCACTAGTGAAATCTACAGCCCCCGGGTCTATTTTCATATCATATACATTCAGATCCATATTGCCAATTGCATTTTCTTCTATTTGCTTTTTATTTTCAGATCTATATTATCAAAAACCCAAAATTACCTTGTTGCATTTTATTTACTTTTATTTGCATCTACTCCCTCTGTTCCAAAATAGATGACTCAACTTTGTACTAACTTTACACTAAAGTTAGTACAAAGTTGAGTCATCTATTTTGGAATGGAGGGAGTATCAATCTACTACAATTTTATCCGTTCATTACGTCACTTTTTGGCACCGCTACCTGAAACGGATTGACAACCCCTTTAACGTGTCGGGTTGCAAGTATTTGTTATTTGTGTGCAGGTACCGTTTACGTAGTGTTGCGTGGTTCTCCTACTGGTTCGATAACCTTGGTCTCATCACTGAGAGAAATACCTTACCGTTGTTGTGCTGCATCCTCCCTTATTCCTTGGGGAAACAGCGACACATCTCAAGCGACATGAGTAGGTCCCAAAATATAGATTTCTTCTTCCACATGGGTGTGCATCTGTCAGCATCATCCGGAACAGATTGTCCGCCAGGACCCTTTCCAAAGATTACTTTTAAATCCTTGACCATATCAAGCATATCATCACCAGTACGGTGGCGAGGCTCTTTCTGGTGATTTGCATCACCTTTGAAATGCTTGCCTTTCTTTCTTAAGAGATGCTTGATCAGAAGAAATCGACGATGTCCCTAATAACCCACAAGTATAGGGGATCACAACAGCTTTCGAGGGTAGAGTATTCAACCCAAATTTGTTGATTCGACACAAGGGGAGCCAAAGAATATTCTCAAGTATTAGCAATTGAGTTGTCAATTCAACCACACCTGGATAACTTAGTATCTGCAGCAAAGTGTTTAGTAGCAAAGTAATATGATAGTGGTGGTAACGGTAATAAAAGTAACAATAGCAAAAGTAATGTTTTTGGTGTTTTGTAGTGATTGTAACAGTAGCAACGGAAAAGTAAATAAGTGTAAACCAGTATATGGAAAACTCATAGGCATTGGATCGGTGATGGATAATTATGCCGGATGCAGTTCATCATGTAAACAGTCATAACATAGGGTGACACAGAACTAGCTCCAATTCATGAATGTAATGTAGGCATGTATTCTGAATATAGTCATACGTGCTTATGGAAAAGAACTTGCGTGACATCTTTTGTCCTACCCTCCCGTGGCAGCGGGGTCCTAATGGAAACTAAGGGATATTAAGGCCTCCTTTTAATAGAGAACCGGAACAAAGCATTAGCACATAGTGAAAACATGAACTCCTCAAACTATGGTCATCATCGGGAGTGGTCACGATTATTGTCACTTTGGGGTTGCCGGATCATAACACATAGTAGGTGACTATAGACTTGCAAGATAGGATCAAGAACACACATATATTCATGAAAACATAATAGGTTCAGATCTGAAATCATGGCACTCTGGTCCTAGTGACAAGACTTAAGCATAGAAAAGTCATAGCAACATCAATCTCAGAACATAATGGATACTAGGGATCAAACCCTAACAAAACTAACTCGATTACATGATAGATCTCATCCAACCCATCAACGTCCAGCAAGCCTACGATGGAATTACTCATGCACGGTGGTGAGCATCATGAAATTGGTGATGGAGGATGGTTGATGATGACGACAGCGACGAATCCCCCTCTCCGGAGCCCCGAACGGACTCCAGATCAGCCCTCCCGAGAGGTTTTAGGGCTTGGCGGCGGCTCCGTATTGTAATACGCGATTATTTCTTCTCCTTGATTTTTTCTCCCCGAAAGCAAATATATAGAGTTGGCGTCGGAGGAGCTCCAGGGAGCCCACGAGGTAGGGGGCGCGCCCTAGGGGGGCGCCCCCACCCTCGTGGACAGGTGGTGGGCCCCCTGGCCTTCATCTTGTGCAACGATTTTTTATTATTTCCGAAAAGATGTTCCGTGAAGTTTCTGGTTATTCAGAGAACTTCTGTTTCTGCACATAAATAACACTATAGCAATTCTGCTGAAAACAGCGTCAGTCCGGGTTAGTTCCATTCAAATCATGCAAGTTAGAGTCCAAAACAAGGGCAAAAGTGTTTGGAAAAGTAGATACGACAGAGACGTATCAACTTCCCCAAGCTTAAACCCTTGCTTGTCCTCAAGCAATTCAGTTGATAAACTGAAAGAGAAAGAAAAACTTTTACAAACTCTGTTTGCTCTTGTTGTTGTAAATATGTAAAGCCAGCATTCAAGTTTTCAGCAAAGATTATAACTAACCACATCTGCAATAATTGTCAGGTCTCATGTTTACTCATATCAATAGCATGATCAACTAGCGAGCCATAATAATAAATCTCGGATGACAACACTTTCTCAAAACAATCATGATATGATATAACAAGATGGTATCTCGCTAGCCCTTTCTGAGACCGCAAAACATAAATGCAGAGCACCTTTAAAGATCAAGGACTGACTAGACATTGTAATTCATGGTAAAAGAGATCCAATCATAGTCATACCCAATATAGATTAACAGTAATGGATGCAAATGACAGCTGCGCTCTCCAGCTAGTGCTTTTTAATAAGAGGGTGATGACTCAACATAAGAGTAAATAGATAGACCCTTCGCAGAGGGAAGCAGGGGTTTGTAGAGGTGCCAGAGCTCAGTTTTGAAATAGATATAAATAATATTTTGAGCGGCATACTTTCATTGTCAACATAACAACTAAGAGATGGCGATATCTTCCATGCTACACACATTATAGGCGGTTCCCAAACAGAATGGTAAAGTTTATACTCCCCCTCCACCAACAAGCATCAATCCATGACTTGCTCGAAACAACGAGTGTCTCCAACTAGCAACAGTCCCAGGGGGAGTTTTGTTTGCAATTAATTTTGATATAATTTGCATAAAGCATGGGACTGGACATCCCGGAGACCAGCCATTTTCTCGTGAATGAGGAGCGGAGTCCACTCCTCTTGAGAATAACCCGCCTAACATGGAAGATATGGTCAGACCTAGTTGATACATGAGCTATTCGAGCATACAAAACAGAATGTTTATTTGAAGGTTTAGAGTTTGGCACATACAAATTTACTTGGAACGGCAGGTAGATACCGCATATAGGAAGGTATGGTGGACTCATTGGAATAACTTTGGGGTTTAAGGGATTGGATGCACATGCAGTATTCCCGCGTAGTACAAGTGAAGGCTAGCAAAAGACTGGGAAGCGACCAACTAGAGAGCGACAACAGTCATGAACATGCATTAAAATTAATAAACATTGGATGCAAGCATGAGTAGGATATAATCCACCATGAACATAAATATCGTGAAGGCCATGTTGATTTGTTTCAACTACATGCGTGAACATGTGCCAAGTCAAGTCACTTAAATCATTCAAAGGAGGATACCACCCCACTATACCACATCACAACCATTTTAATAGCATGTTGGCACACAAGGTAAACCATTATAACTCATAGCTAATCAAGCATGGCACGAACAACTATGATCTCTAATTGTCATTGCAAACATGTTTATTCATAATAAGGTGAATCAAGAACAATGAACTCATCATATTTACAAAAACAAAAGAGGTCGAGTTCATACCAGCTTTTCTCATCTCAATCAGTCCATCATATATCATCATAATTGCCTTTCACTTGCATGACCGTACGATGTGAATAATAATAAGAGTGTACATGCATTGGACTAAGCTGGAATCTGCGAGCATTCAATAAACAGGAGAAGACAAGGCAATATGGGCTCTTGGTTAAATCAACAATAATGTGTATAAGAGCCACTTCAACAATTTAATCATGGTCTTCTCCTACGACCCCCAAAGAAAAGAAAATAAATAAAACTATTTACACGGGAAAGCTCCCAACAAGCAAAAGAAGAACGGGAAATATTTTTGGGTTTTCTTTTTAATTATTACTACTACAGCAAGAAAAGTAAACTACTACTAACTTTTTTTTGGTTTTTCTTAAGGTTTAACAAACACAAGAGAAGAAAGCAGGAAAAAGAAAATAAACTAGCATGGATATTACAGTGAAAGAGTATGAGCACCGACATCTAGCAATGAGTGTGTGTGAACATAAATGTAATGTCGGTGAGAAATACATACTCCCCCAAGCTTAGGCATTTGGCCTAAGTTGGTTTATTGCCAGGGATAGCCTGGCTGATACCAGTAGGTGTAGCTGGGGTCGTACTGCGACGAAGAGGACTCTGACTGCCACTGGCTGACAACCATCTCCGGATCCCAAGAATAAACAGACTGTCGTGGAGGCTCATCTTGTGGTTCCAGTTCCGGGGCTGGTGCAGGATTCCGGTAGGCTTGAACGGCAGCCCACGTAACGAGATAAGGTCCTTCAAAATTAAACAAGGAAGGAGCAGGCAAGGTAATAGTCTCAGGATGATGTCTATGAAAGAATAATTTGTATTTAATCTCCCCTTCCCGACTCTTAACAATAAAATCATGCGCTAGCATACTCTTATAATCTAAATAAGCACTAGGCAGCAATTTTTCTTCTTTCTCATAGAGCCTAATAGGTATGTTAAAATGTGTAGCGAGGCATGAAGCATAAATGCCTCCAAAGATGGGACCCTTAGTACGGTTCATACTTAACCATCTAGCAATAATTCTGCCCATACTAACAGTGTTATCGCGGTATAAACCATGGAACAAAATAATAATATCAGTAACACTAAGGTTTCCACAGTTTCCACGACCAATCAAGCAACGACTAGCAAATATGGCAAAGTAGCGTAAAACAGGGAAATGTATGCTAGTGATTCTTACATCAGAAACCTTCCTGGTTTCTCCCACAGTGATGGTGTTAATAAATTCTTCCACATCTTTACGGTGTGGTTCATCTAAGGTATCCTCAGAGGGTAATTTGCAAACCTTGCAAAATTCAGCTAATGGCATCTTCTTAACAACGTCATATAAATGAAACTCTACTGAAGGAGGTGATTCCTTAGGAAAATAGTAGAAGTTTGGCATAAAAGTATTAGTGAGTAAGAGATACTGATGACGTTGGTCGTGGAGGAAGTCGATGAGGCCAACATTTTCAACCAATGAATAGAAATCCTCATAAATCCCGGCTCGTTTCAAGAAGTCATCGGAAGGCCATTCACACGGCCGGACCTCCGCGGTACGAGGCAAATTATATTTGGGCCTTTGTGCTTCTTCATTTTGCTTTTCCTTCGAGCTTCGGCTCGATGAGCCCCTCAAAAGTCTCTTCATTATTTTCTAAAATATTGTGAAATTTTTAGTAACTTCAAACAAAAGTGAACCAAGCTCAACAAAAATGATAGCAACTACTCCTACAAGTGCCTAGAGCCTATATCATGCATTAGAACTACTTGGAACCATATAAATTTGACATGCAAGCTCAAGAACATGGTCACCTATGCAGCACAAATTTGCAATGAATAAAGCACTAGAGTAAAAACTAATTGGACCAATGGAGGAGTCACATACCAAGGAACAATCTCCCCAAGCAGTTTTGTGAGAGGTGCTTTGAGCAAGGAGATCGAAAATCACAGCAAAGTGAGCTAGAACTCGTGCTTAAGCTGGTTATTCGTGTTTGTGGGAGGAAGAAGAAGAGGATGGGTGCAGGAATAAGTGGAGGAGAGCCACCGTGGGCCCACGAGGCAGGGGGCGCGCCCTGGGGGGTAGGGCGCGCCCTCCACACTCGTGGCCAGGTGGCAGCTCCCCCAGCAGTGTTTTCAGTACCATAAATCCTCAAATATTCCGGAAAAAAATAATATTAAATTGGCATGGCATTTGAAGGACTTTTATTTTTGGGATATTTTTATATTGCACGGATAAATCAGGAAACAAACAGAAAAATACTATTTTTACTTTATTTCAACTAAATAACGGAAAGTATAAAGAGGGTACAGAAGGTTGTGCCTTCTAGTTTCATACATCTCATGCTCATCAAAAGGAATCCACTAACAAGGTTGATCAGGTCTTGTTAATAAACTCATTCCGAATAACATGGAACCGGAGAAATTTTGAATAACACTATGTTACCTCAACGGGGATATGCACATCCCCTATAATAAGAATATCATATTTCTTATTGACAGTAGGAAGAGGAAATTCAGAACCTCCAAAAATAATCGATGGAATTTTTCCAATAGAGTTGATACTATGAACTTGAGGTTGTTTCCTCGGAAAGTGTACCGTATGCTCATTACCATTAACATGAAAAGTGACATTGCCTTTGTTGCAATCAATAACAGCCCCTGTAGTATTCAGAAAAGGTCTTCCAAGAATAATAGACATACTGTCGTCCTCGGGAATATCAAGAATAACAAAGTCCGTTAAGATAGTGACGTTTGCAACCACAACAGGCACATCCTCACAGATACCGACAGATATAGCAGTTGATTTATCAGCCATTTACAAAGATATTTCAGTAGGTGTCAACTTATTCAAATCAAGTCTACGATATAAAGAGAGAGGCATAACACAAACGCCGGCTCCAAGATCACATAAAGCAGTTCTTTTAATGGAGCATGGTATAGTAGGTACTCCTGGATCTCCAAGTTTCTTTGGTATTCCACCCCTAAAAGTGTAATTAGCAAGCATGGTGGAAATTTCAGCTTCCGGTATCTTTCTTTTATTTGTAAAAATATCTTTCATATACTTAGCATAAGGATTCATTTTGAGCATATCAGTTAATCGCATACGCAAAAAGATAGGTCTAATCATTTCAGCAAAGCGCTCAAAATCCTCATCATCCTTTTTCTTGGATGGTTTCGGAGGAAAAGGCATGGGTTTCTGAACCCATGGTTCTCTTTCTTTACCATGTTTCCTAGCAACAAAGTCTCTCTTATCATAACGTTGATTCTTTGATTGTGGGTTATCAAGATCAACAGCAGGTTCAATTTCTACATCATTATCATTACTACGTTGAGCATCATCATGAACATCATCATTAACATTATCACTAGGTTCATGTTCATTACCAGATTGTGTTTCAGCATCAGACATAGATATATCATTTGGATTATCAGGTGGTTCAGCAATAGGTTCACTAGAAGTTTGCAAAGTCCTATCATTTTTCTTTTTCTTCTTTTTAGAAGAACTAGGTACATCAATATTATTTCTCTGAGAATCTTGTTCAATTCTCTTAGGGTGGCCTTCAGGATACAAAGGTTCCTGAGTCATTCTACCAGTTCTAGTAGCCACTCTAATAGCATAATCATTTTTCTTACTATTCATTTCATTGAGCAAATCATTTTGAGCTTTAAGTACTTGCTCTATTTGAGTGGTAACCATAGAAACATGTTTGCTAACAAGTTTAAGTTCACCTCTAATATTAGCCATATAATCACCCAAGTGTTTAATCATATAAGTATTTTGTTTTAATTGTCTACCAAAATAAGCATTGAAGTCTTCTTGCTTAAACATAAAGTTATCAAACTCATCCAAGCACTAACTAGCAATTTTAGTAGGCGGGACTTCACCTTTATCATTTCTATAGAGAGAATTTACCTTTACTACCTGTGTCGGGTTATCAAGATCGGGAGGTTTTTCAATAGGTAATGGATCAAGATCATATGTTTCTTCAACAGGCAGTAAATTAGGACCATGTATTTCTCAATAGGAGGTAAATTCTTAACATCTTCAGCTTTAATACCTTTTTCTTTCATAGATTTCTTCGCCTCTTGCATATCTTCAGGGCTGAGAAATAGAACACCTCTCTTCCTAGGAGTTGGTTTAGGAATAGGCTCAGTAATTGGAGCAGGAGCTGGCTCAGAAGCTGGCTCAGGAGGTGCCCAATTATTTTTATTTGTCAACATATTATTCAATAAAATTTCAGCTTCATCCGGTGTTCTTTCCCTAAAAAGAGAACCAACACAACTATCCAGGTAATCTCAGGAAGCCTCGGTTAGTCCATTATAAAAGATATCAAGTATTTCATATTTCTTGAGAGGATGATCAGGCAAAGCATTAAGTAACTTGAGAAGCCTCCCCCAAGCTTGTGGGAGACTCTCTTCTTCAATTTGCACAAAGTTGTATATTTCCTTTAAAGCAGCTTGTTTCTTATGAGCAGGGAAATATTTAGCAGAGAAGTAATAAATCATATCCTGGGACTACGCACACAACCAGGATCAAGAGAATTAAACCATATCTTAGCATCACCCTTTAATGAGAATGGAAATATTTTAAGGATATAAAAGTAGTGAGATCTCTCATCATTAGTGAACAGGGTGGCTATATCATTTAATTTAGTAAGATGTGCCACAATAGTTTCAGATTCATAGCCATGAAAGGGATCAGGTTCAACCAGAGTGATTATATCAGGATCAACAGAGAATTCATAATCCTTATCGGGAACACAAATAGGCGAAGTAGCAAAAGCAGGGTCAGGTTTCATTCTATCTCTAAGAGATTCCTTGTTCCATTTAATTAATAGCCTCTTGAGTTCATATCTATCTTTGCAAGCTAAAATAGTTGCAGAAGCTTCCATATCAAAAACATAACCCTTGGGAATAACAGGACTATCTTCATCATCACTTTCATCAATATATTCAGATTCAATAATTTCTTTCTCTCTAGCCCTAGCAATTTGTTCATCAAGAAATTCACTAAGGGGCACGGTAGTATTAGGCATAGAAGTAGTTTCATCATAAGTATCATGCATAGCAGAAGTGGCATCATCAATAACATGCGACATATCAGAACGAATAGCAGAAGCAGGTTTAGGCGTCGCAAGTTTACTCATAACAGAAGGTGAATCAAGTGTAGAGCTAGATGGCAGTTCCTTACCTCCCCTCGTAGTTGCGGGATAAATTTTTGTCTTAGCGTCTTTCAAGTTCTTCATAGTGTCCAGCAGATATAAACCCCAAGTGACTCAAAGAATAGAGTTATGCTCCCCGGCAACGGCGCCAGAAATTAGTCTTGATAACCCACAAGTATAGGGGATCGCAACAGCTTTCGAGGGTAGAGTATTCAACCCAAATTTGTTGATTTGACACAAGGGGAGCCAAAGAATATTCTCAAGTATTAGCAGTTGAGTTGTCAATTCAACCACACCTGGATAACTTAGTATCTGCAGCAAAGTGTTTAGTAGCAAAGTAATATGATAGTGGTGGTAACAATAACAAAAGTAACAGTAGCAAAAGTAATATTTTTGGTGTTTTGTAGTGATTGTAATAGTAGCAACGGAAAAGTAAATAAGCGTAAACCAGTATATGGAAAACTCGTAGGCATTGGATCGGTGATGGATAATTATGCCGGATGCGGTTCATCATGTAACAGTCATAACATAGGGTGACACAGAACTAGCTCCAATTCATCAATGTAATGTAGGCATGTATTCCAAATATAGTCATACGTGCTTATGGAAAAGAACTTGCATGACATCTTTTGTCCTACCCTCCCGTGGCAGCGGGGTCCTAATGGAAACTAAGGGATATTAAGGCCTCCTTTTAATAGAGAACCGGAACAAAGCATTAGCACATAGTGAAAACATGAACTCTTCAAACTACGGTCATCACCGAGAGTGGTCCCGATTATTGTCACTTCGGGGTTGCCGGATCATAACACATAGTAGGTGACTATAGACTTGCAAGATACGATCAAGAGCACACATATATTCATGAAAACATAATAGGTTCAGATCTGAAATCATGGCACTCGGGCCCTAGTGACAAGCATTAAGCATAGCAAAGTCATAGAAACATCAATCTCAAAACATAATGGATACTAGGGATCAAACCCTAACAAAAATAACTCGATTACATGATAGATCTCATCCAACCCATCACCGTCCAGCAAGCCTACGATGGAATTACTCATGCACGGCGGTGAGCATCATGAAATTGGTGATGGAGGATGGTTGATGATGACGACGGTGATGAATCCCCCTCTCCGGAGCCCCGAACGGACTCCAGATCAGCCCTCCCGAGAGGTTTTAGGGCTTGGCGGCGGCTCCGTATCGTAAAACGCGATTATTTCTTCTCCTCGATATTTTTCTCCCCGAAAGCAAATATATAGAGTTGGAGTTGGCGTCAGAGGAGCTCCAGGGGGCCCACGAGGTAGGGGGTGCGCCCTAGGGGGCGCCCCCACCCTCGTGGACAGGTGGTGGGGTCCCTGGCCTTCATCTTTTGCAATGATTTTTTATTCTTTCCAAAAAGATGTTCCGTGAAGTTTCAGGTCATTCTGAGAACTTCTGTTTCTGCACATAAATAACACTAAGGCAATTCTGCTGAAAACAGCGTCAGTCCGGGTTAGTTCCATTCAAATCATGCAAGTTAGAGTCCAAAACAAGGGCAAAAGTGTTTGGAAAAGTAGATACGACGGAGACGTATCAGTCCCAGGTACACATTCTTCTTACATTGATCCAAATATATACAGTCGTTATCATCTAAACAGTGTGTGCATGTGTGGTATCCCTTGTTTGTCTGTCCTGAAAGGTTATTGAGAGCAGGCCAATCATTGATGGTTACAAACAGTAACACATGTAGGTCAAATTCCTCCTGTTTATGCTCATCCCACACACGTACACGTTTTCCATTCCATAGCTGTAAAAGTTCTTCAACTAATGGCCTTAGGTACACATCAATGTCGTTACCGGGTTGCTTAGGGCCTTGGATGAGCACTGGCATCATAATTAACTTCCGCTTCATGCACAACCAAGGAGGAAGGTTATTGATACATAGAGTCGCAGGCCAGGTGCTATGATTACTGCTCTGCTCCCCAAAAGGATTCATGCCATCTACACTTAAACCAAAGCATATGTTCCTTGCGTCATCTGCAAAGTCCCTCCACTTTCTCTTGATTTTTCTCCACTGCGACCCGTCAGCGGGTACTCTCAACTTCCAGTCTTTCTTACGGTCTTCTTTGTGCCATCGCATCAACTTGGCATGCTCTTTGTTTTGGAACAAACGTTTCAACCGTGGTATTATAGGAGCATACAACATCACCTTCGCAGGAATCTTCTTCCTGGGGCGCTCGCCCTCAGCATCACCAGGGTCATCGTGGTTGATCTTATAGCACAATGCACCGCATACCGGGCATGCATTCAAATCCCCGTACTCACCGCGATAGAGGATGTAGTCATTAGGGCATGCATGTATCTTATGCACCTCTAATCCTAGAGGGCATACAACCTTCTTTGCTTCATACGTACTGTTGGGCAATTCGTTGTCCTTTAGAAGCATTTTCTTTAATATTATCAGCAACTTTTCAAATCCCTTGTCAGATACACCATCATCTGCCTTCCATTGCAGCAATTCTAGTGTGGTACCCACCTTTTTCTTGTCATCTTCGCAATTTGGGTACAACAATTTCTTGTGATCCTCTAACCTGAGCTGCAATTTTAGCTTCTCCTTTTCACTTGTGCAGTTTCTCTTTGCATCAGCAATGGCCGGACTGAAGGAAATATACCCTAGAGGCAATAATAAAGTTATTATTTATTTCCTTATTTCATGATAAATGTTTATTATTCATGCTAGAATTGTATTAACCGGAAACATAATACATGTGTGAATACATAGACAAACAGAGTGTCACTAGTATGCCTCTACTTGACTAGCTCGTTAATCAAAGATGGTTATGTTTCCTAACCATAGACAAAGAGTTGTTATTTGATTAACGAGGTCACATCATTAGTTGAATGATCTGATTGACATGACCCATTCCATTAGCTTAGCACCCGATCGTTTAGTATGTTGCTATTGCTTTCTTCATGACTTATACATGTTCCTATGACTATGAGATTATGCAACTCCCGTTTACCGGAGGAACACTTTGTGTGCTACCAAACGTCACAAAGTAACTGGGTGGTTATAAAGGTGCTCTACAGGTGTCTCCAAAGGTACATGTTGGGTTGGCATATTTCAAGATTAGGATTTGTCACTCCGATAGTCGGAGAGGTATCTCTGGGCCCTCTCGGTAATGCACATCACATAAGCCTTGCAAGCATTGCAACTAATATGTTAGTTGTGAGATGATGTATTACGGAACGAGTAAAGAGACTTGCCAGTAACGAGATTGAACTAGGTATTGGATACCGACGATCGAATCTCGGACAAGTAACATACCGATGACAAAAGGAACAACGTATATTGTTATGCGGTCTGACCGATAAATATCTTCATAGAATATGTAGGAACCAATATGGGCATCCAGGTCCCGCTATTGGTTATTGACCGGAGACGTGTCTCGGTCATGTCTACATTGTTCTCGAACCGTAGGGTCCGCACGCTTAACGTTACGATGACAGTTATTATGAGTTTATGCATTTTGATGTACCGAAGGTTGTTCGGAGTCCCGTATGTGATCACGGACATGACGAGGAGTCTCGAAATGGTCGAGACATAAAGATCGATATATTGGAAGCCTATATTTGGACATCGGAATCGTTCCAGGTAAAATTGGCATTTTACCGGAGTACCGGGGGGTTACCGGAACCCCCCAGGGGGTTATTGGGCCTACATGGGCCTTGAGGTGGAAGAGAGGAGGAGGCAGGAGGTGGCCGCACGCCCCTACCCTTCCTAGTCCGAATAGGACAAGGGAAGGGGGGCGGCGCCCCCCCTTTCCTTCCCCTCTTCCTCCTCCTTCCCCCCTTCTCCTTCTCCAACTAGGAAAGAAGGGAGTCCTACTCCCGGTGGGAGTAGGACTCCCCCCTTGGCGCGCCCAACCTGGCCGGCCGCCCCTCCCCTTGGCTCCTTTATATACGGGGGCAAGGGGGCACCCTAGGACACACAAGTTGATCTTCGTGATCGTTCCTTAGCCGTGTGCGGTGCCCCCTTCTACCATATTCCACCTCGATCATATCGTTTTAGTGCTTAGGCGAAGCCCTGCGCCGATAGAACATCATCATCGTCACCACGCCATCGTGCTGACGGAACTCCCCCCGAAGCTTTGCTGGATCGGAGCTAGGGGTGCGTCATTGAGCTGAATGTGTGCCAAGAACTCGGAGGTGCCGGAGTAACGGTGCTTGGATCGGTCGGATCGGGAAGACGTACGACTACTTCATCTACGTTGCGTCAACGCTTCTGCTCCGGTCTACGAGGGTACTTAGACAACACTCTCCCCTCTCATTGCTATGCATCACCATGATCTTGCGTGTGCGTAGGAATTTTTTTGAAATTACTACGTTACCCAACAGTGGCATCCGAGCCAGGTTTTTATGGTTTGATGTTATATGCACGAGTAGAACACAAGTGAGTTGTGGACGATATAAGTCATACTGCCTACCAGCATGTCATACTTTGGTTCGGCGGTATTGTTGGATGAAGCGGCCCGGACCGACATTACGCGTACGCTTACGCGAGACTGGTTCTACCGACGTGCTTTGCACACAGGTGGATGGCGGGTGTCAGTTTCTCCAACTTTAGTTGAACCGAGTATGGCTACGCCCGGTCCTTGCGAAGGTTAAAACGGAGTCTATTTGACAAACTATCGTTGTGGTTTTGATGCGTAGGTGAGATTGGTTCTTGCTTAAGCCCGTAGCAGCCACGTAAAACTTGCAACAAACAAAGTAGAGGACGTCTAACCTGTTTTTGCAGGGCATGTTGTGATGTGATATGGTCAAGACATGATGCTAAATTTTATTGTATGAGATGATCATGTTTTGTAACCGAGTTATCGGCAACTGGCAGGAGCCATATGGTTGTCGCTTTATTGTATGCAATGCAATCGCCCTGTAATGCTTTACTTTATCACTAAGCGGTAGCGATAGTCGTAGTAGCATAAGATTGGCGAAACGACAACGATGCTACGATGGAGATCAAGGTGTCGCGTCGGTGACGATGGTGATCATGACGGTGCTTCAGAGATGGAGATCACAAGCACGAAGATGATGATGGCCATATCATATCACTTATATTGATTGCATGTGATGTTTATCTTTTTATGCATCTTATCTTGCTTTGACTGACAGTAGCATTATAAGATGATCTCTCACTAAATTATCAAGAAGTGTTCTCCCTGAGTATGCACCGTTGCCAAAGTTCGTCGTGCCCAGACACCACGTGATGATCGGGTGTGATAAGCTCTACGTCCATCTACAACGGGTGCAAGCCAGTTTTGCACACGCGGAATACTCGGGTTATACTTGACGAGCCTAGCATATGCAGATATGGCATCGGAACACGGAGACCGAAAGGTCGAGCGTGAATCATATAGTAGATATGATCAACATAATGATGTTCACCATTGAAGACTAATCCATTTCACGTGATGATCGGTTATGGTTTAGTTGATTTGGATCACGTGATCACTTAGAAGATTAGAGGGATGTCTATCTAAGTGGGAGTTCTTAAGTAATATGATTAATTGAACTTAAATTTATCATGAACTTAGTCCCTGATAGTATCTTGCTTGTTTATGTTGATTGTAGATAGATGGCCCGTGCTGTTGTTCCGTTGAATTTTAATGCGTTCCTTGAGAAAGCAAAGTTGAAAGATGATGGTAGCAATTACACGGACTGGGTCCGTAACTTGAGGATTATCCTCATTGCTGCACAGAAGAGTTACGTCCTGGAAGCACCGCTGGGCGCCAGGCCTGCTGCAGGAGCAACACCAGATGTTATGAACGTCTGGCAGAGCAAAGCTGATGACTACTCGATAGTTTAGTGTGCCATGCTTTACGGCTTAGAACCGGGACTTCAACGATGTTTTGAACGTCATGGGGAATATGAGATGTTCTAGGAGTTGAAGTTAATATTCCAACAGAATGCCCGGATTGAGAGATATGAAGTCTCCAATAAGTTCTATAGCTTCAAGATGGAGGAGAATAGTTCTGTCAGTGAGCATATACTCAAAATGTCTGGGTATTGTAATCACTTGATTCAACTGGGAGTTAATCTTCCGGATGATTGCGTCATTGACAGAATTCTCCAATCACTTCCACCAAGCTACGAAGGCTTCGTGATGAACTATAATATGCAAGGGATGGATAAGACGATTCCCGAGCTCTTCGCAATGCTAAAAGCTATGGAGGTAGAAATCAAGAAGGAGCATCAAGTGTTAATGGTCAACAAGACCATTAGTTTCAAGAAAAAGGGCAAAGGGAAGAAAAAGGGGAACTTCAAGAAGAACAGCAAGCAAGTTGCTGCTCAGGAGAAGAAACCCAAGTCTGGACCAAAGCCTGAAACTGAGTGCTTCTACTGCAAGCAGACTGGTCACTGGAAGCGGAACTGCCCCAAGTATTTGGCGGATAAGAAGGATGGCAAGGTGAACAAAGGTATATGTGATATACATGTTATTGATGTGTACCTTACTAGAGCTCGCAGTAGCACCTGGGTGTTTGATACTGGTTCTGTTGCTAGTATTTGCAACTCGAAACAGGGACTACGGATTAAGCGAACACTGGCAAAGGACGAGGTGACGATGCGCGTGGGAAATGGTTCCAAAGTCGATGTGATCGCGGTCGGCACGCTACCTCTACATCTACCTTCGGGATTAGTATTAGACCTAAATAATTGTTATTTGGTGCCAGCGTTGAGCATGAACATTATATCTGGATCTTGTTTGATGCGAGACGGTTATTCATTTAAATCAGAGAATAATGGCTGTTCTATTTATATGAGTAATATCTTTTATGGTCATGCACCCTTGAGGAGTGGTCTATTTTTTATGTATCTCGATAGTAGTGATACACATATTCATAATGTTGAAGCCAAAAGATGCAGAGTTGATAATGATAGTGCAACTTATTTGTGGCACTGCTGTCTAGGTCACATCGGTGTAAAGCGCATGAAGAAACTCGATACTGATGGACTTTTGGAACCACTTGATTATGAATCACTTGGTACTTGTGAACCGTGCCTCATGGGCAAGATGACTAAAACGCCGTTCTCCGGTACTATGGAGAGAGCAACAGATTTGTTGGAAATCATACATACAGATGTATGTGGTCCGATGAATATTGAGGCTCGTGGCGGATATCGTTATTTTCTCACCTTCACAGATGATTTAAGCAGATATGGGTATATCTACTTAATGAAACATAAGTCTGAAACATTTGAAAAGTTCAAAGAATTTCAGAGTGAAGTTGAAAATCATCGTAACAAGAAAATAAAGTTTCTACGATCTGATCGTGGAGGAGAATATTTGAGTTACGAGTTTGGTCTACATTTGAAACAATGCGGAATAGTTTCACAACTCACGCCACCCGGAACACCACAACGTAATGGTGTATCCGAACATCGTAATCGTACTTTACTTGATATGGTGCGATCTATGATGTCTCTTACAGATTTACCGCTATCGTTTTCGGGTTATGCTTTAGAGACGGATGCATTCACGTTAAATAGAGCACCATCAAAATCCGTTGAGACGACGCCTTATGAACTATGGTTTGGCAAGAAACCAAAGTTGTCGTTTCTTAAAGTTTGGGGCTGCGATGCTTATGTGAAAAAACTTCAACCTGATAAGCTCGAACCCAAATCAGAGAAATGTGTCTTCATAGGATACCCAAAGGAAACTGTTGGGTACACCTTCTATCACAGATCCGAAGGCAAAATATTCGTTGCTAAAAATGGATCCTTTCTAGAGAAGGAGTTTCTCTCGAAAGAAGTGAGTGGGAGGAAAGTAGAACTTGATGAGGTAACTGTACCTACTCCCTTATTGGGAAATAGCACATCACAGGAACCGGTTTCTGTGACGTCTAAACCAATTAGTGAGGAAGTTAATGATGATGATCATGGAACTTCAGATCAAGTTACTACAGAAACTCGTAGATCAACCAGAGTAAGATCCGCACCAGAGTGGTACGGCAATCCTGTTCTAGAAATCATGCTACTAGATCATGATGAACCTATGAACTATGAAGAAGCGATGGTGAGCCCAGATTCCGCAAAATGGCTTGAAGCCATGAAATCTGAGATGGTATCCATGTATGAGAACAAAGTGTGGACTTTGGTTGACTTGCCCAATGGTCGGCAAGCAATTGAGAATAAATGGATCTTCAAGAAGAAGACTGACGCTGACGGTAATGTTACTGTCTACAAAGCTCGACTTGTCGCAAAAGGTTTTCGACAAGTTCAAGGGATTGACTATGATGAGACCTTCTCACCCGTAGCGATGCTTAAGTCTGTCCGAATCACGTTAGCAATTGCCGCATTTTATGATTATGAAATTTGGCAAATGGATGTAAAAACTGCATTCCTGAATGGATTTCTGGAAGAAGAGTTGTATATGATGCAACTAGAAGGTTTTATCGATCCAAAGGGAGCTAAAAAAGTGTGCAAGCTCCAGCGATCCATTTATGGACTGGTGCAAGCCTCTCGGAGTTGGAATAAACGCTTTGATAGTGTGATCAAAGCATTTGGGTTTGTACAGACTTTTGGAGAAGCCTGTATTTACAAGAAAGTGAGTGGGAGCTCTGTAGCATTTCTGATATTATATGTGGATGACATATTACTAATCGGAAATGATATAGAATTTCTGGATAGCATAAAGGGATACTTGAATAAGAGTTTTTCGATGAAAGACCTCGGTGAAGCTGCTTACATATTGGGCATCAAGATCTATAGAGATAGATCAAGACGCTTAATTGGACTTTCACAAAGCACATACCTTGACAAAGTTTTGAAAAAGTTCAAAATGGATCAAGCAAAGAAAGGATTCTTGCCTGTGTTACAAGGTGTGAAATTGAGTAAGACTCAATGCCCGACCACTGCAGAAGATAGAGAGAAAATGAAAGATGTTCCCTATGCTTCAGCCATAGGCTCTATCATGTATGCAATTGTGTGTACCAGACCTGATGTGTGCCTTGCTATAAGTTTAGCAGGGAGGTACCAAAGTAATCCAGGAGTGGATCACTGGACAGCGGTCAAGAACATCCTGAAGTACCTGAAAAGGACTAAGGATATGTTTCTCGTATATGGAGGTGACAAAGAGCTCATCGTAAACGGTTACGTTGATGCAAGCTTTGACACTGATCCGGACGATTCTAAATCGCAAACCGGATACGTGTTTACATTAAACGGTGGAGCTGTCAGTTGGTGCAGTTCTAAACAAAGTGTCGTGGCGGGATCTACATGTGAAGCGGAGTACATAGCTGCTTCGGAAGCAGCAAATGAAGGAGTCTGGATGAAGGAGTTCATATCCGATCTAGGTGTCATACCTAGTGCATCGGGTCCAATGAAAATCTTTTGTGACAATACTGGTGCAATTGCCTTAGCAAAGGAATCCAGATTTCACAAGAGAACCAAGCACATCAAGAGCCGCTTCAATTCCATCCGGGATCTAGTCCAGGTGGGAGACATAGAGATTTGCAACATACATACGGATCTGAATGTTGCAGACCCGTTGACTAAGCCTCTTCCACGAGCAAAACATGATCAGCACCAAAGCTCCATGGGTGTTAGAATCATTACTGTGTAATCTAGATTATTGACTCTAGTGCAAGTGGGAGACTAAAGGAAATATGCCCTAGAGGCAATAATAAAGTTATTATTTATTTCCTTATTTCATGATAAATGTTTATTATTCATGCTAGAAATGTATTAACCGGAAACATAATACATGTGTGAATACATAGACAAACAAAGTGTCACTAGTATGCCTCTACTTGACTAGCTCGTTAATCAAAGATGGTTATGTTTCCTAACCATAGACAAAGAGTTATTATTTGATTAACGAGGTCACATCATTAGTTGAATGATCTGATTGACATGACCCATTCCATTAGCTTAGCACCCGATCGTTTAGTATGTTGCTATTACTTTCTTCATGACTTATACATGTTCCTATGACTATGAGATTATGCAACTCCCGTTTACCGGAGGAACACTTTGTGTGCTACCAAACGTCACAACGTAACTGGGTGATTATAAAGGTGCTCTACAGGTGTCTCCAAAGGTACATGTTGGGTTGGCGTATTTCAAGATTAGGATTTGTCACTCCGATAGTCGGAGAGGTATCTCTGGGCCCTCTCGGTAATGCACATCACATAAGCCTTGCAAGCATTGCAACTAATATGTTAGTTGTGAGATGATGTATTACAGAACGAGTAAAGAGACTTGCCAGTAACGAGATTGAACTAGGTATTGGATACCGACGATCGAATCTCGGACAAGTAACATACCGATGACAAAAGGAACAACGTATATTGTTATGCGGTCTGACCGATAAAGATCTTCATAGAATATGTAGGAACCAATATGGGCATCCAGGTCCCGCTATTGGTTATTGACCGGAGACGTGTCTCGGTCATGTCTACATTGTTCTCGAACCGTAGGGTCCGCACGCTTAACGTTACGATGACAGTTATTATGAGTTTATGCATTTTGATGTACCGAAGGTTGTTCGGAGTCTCAGATGTGATCACGGACATGACGAGGAGTCTCGAAATGGTCGAGACATAAAGAGCGATATATTGGAAGCCTATATTTGGACATCGGAATCGTTCCAGGTAAAATCGGCATTTTACAGGAGTACCGGGGGGTTACCGGAACCCCCCGGGGGGTTATTGGGCCTACATGGGCCTTGAGGTGGAAGAGAGGAGGAGGCAGGAGGTGGCCGTGCGCCCCTCCCCTTCCTAGTCCGAATAGGACAAGGGAAGGGGGGCGGCGCCCCCCCTTTCCTTCCCCTCTTCCTCCTCCTTCCCCCCTTCTCCTTCTCCAACTAGGAAAGAAGGGAGTGAGTAGGACTCCCCCCTTGGCGCGCCCAACCTGGCCGGCCGCCCCTCCCCTTGGCTCCTTTATATACGGGGCAAGGGGGCACCCTAGGACACACAAGTTGATCTTCGTGATCGTTCCTTAGCCGTGTGTGGTGCCCCCTTCCACCATATTCCACCTCGATCATATCGTTGCAGTGCTTAGGCGAAGCCCTGCGCCGGTAGAACATCATCATCGTCACCACGCCGTCGTGCTGACGGAACTCCCCCCGAAGCTTTGCTGGATCGGAGCTAGGGGTGCGTCATCGAGCTGAACGTGTGCCAAGAAGTCGGAGGTGCCGGAGTAACGGTGCTTGGATCGGTCGGATCGGGAAGACGTACGACTACTTCCTCTACGTTGCGTCAACGCTTCCGCTCCGGTCTACTAGGGTACGTAGACAACACTCTCCCCTCTCGTTGCTATGCATCACCATGATCTTGCGTGTGCGTAGGAAATTTTTTGAAATTACTACGTTACCCAACACCGACCAAGATCATCATCGGGCTCATCTGATGCCTCTTCTTCAGCTTCTTCCCCCATTGCCCGCTCGACCTCTTCCCCCATTGTAGTACCATCGTATTCAGGGAACCCATGGCCAGGATAGCTGTCATCATCCTCTTCTTCTTCATTCTCTTCCATTGGAACCCCTCTTTCTCCGTGCTTGGTCCAATAGTTATAGCCGGACGTAAACAGGTGGATGTGAGTGGTCCTTACATTAGAGTAGTTGCTATCATTCTTATAGATAGCACATGGACAACACATAAAACCATCCGACCGCTTGTTTGCCTCAGCCGCAACCAGAAAAGTATGCACGCCATTAATGAACTGGGGAGAGCATCTATCATCGTACATCCATTGTCGGCTCATCTTCATTACACAACACCGAAAAGACCAAATTAATACAAGTTCATACACACTTATTCTCATAAAACAACATACAAACTCTCTAGCTAAAGCATTTAAATGCAACAACAAATGCGATCAAGATGGCAACTAAGGTAACAATTGATCCAACAGCATAATGATACCAAGCCTCATTATCAATGGCATATTTTCTAATCTTTCTAATCTTCAAGCGCATTGCATCCATCTTGATCTTGTGATCATCGACGACATCGGCAACATACAACTCCAGTTTCATCTTATCTTCTTCAATTCTTTTGAATTTTTCTTTCAAATACTCGTTTTCTTTTTCAACTAAATTTAACTTCTCGACAAGAGGGTCGGTTGCAATTTCCGGTTCACATACCTTCTAGATAAAAATATCTATGTCAACTTGATGGGCATAATTGTCATAGACACAAAATGCAACAAATAGTTGTGAAAGAGAATATACCACATCCGAATCATAGACCGGACGAGGGCCGACGGGGACGGATATCAAAACCATGCCACTATGTATAACAAACAACGTACGGGTAGGAAAATTATACAAGTAACTATCTAAATCACACAAACATGATTTTTTATATAAAAAGGATAAGAACAAGAGGGTCACCAATGTGGTGCGGGCGACGGGGCGGTGCGGGCGATCGACCGTGGTTAGGACGAGGACGGGAAGGCACTAAGTAAACCACACCTACACATGGAAACTAAGAGGTTAATTTGAGCTCAAATTGCATATAAATCAAATAAACTACGACATATAATTACTCACAAACTAAAACCCACAAATCACTATACTTATAGAGCATTGCAAGAGGTAATCTAGCAATGAGAGATGAAAGGACAAAGTTGCTAACCTTTGTGAGCACTTGGATGGATAGGGTGCCTTCAAATCTTGACAATTTTTGGCAAAAATGGAGGTGAGCTCGAGCAAGAGGGGAAGAAAACAGAGAGGAAAGGGGGAAAACAAAGGGCTTCGGCTCGGGCTGGACGAAGCACTATATATAGTGATCTCTTTAGTCCCGGTTGGTTATACAAACCGGGACTAAAGGTGCATCTCTCGTCCCGGTTTGTGACAAAAACCGGGACTAAATGTGCTTGTGGGGGCCCAAGCCTGACACAAGCCTACCACCACCCCTTTAGTCCCGGTTTGTGACACGGACCGGAACTAGAGGCACGCCACGAACCGGGACTAATGATGCCTGCCCCCTAGCCGTTGGAACCGGGACTATTGGTCACATTAGTACCGGGCCGTTATCAAACCGGGGCTAATGGGGCTCATGTAAAGTCGTTTTTCTACTAGTGGTATGTAGGTCGTCGGTCGATCAGACGGACAACCTCAAAACACGAAACAAACAAACAAAGAAAGAAAACAAGTGTTGGGATAGAAATATATGTCGTGAAGAAGACTTAGATGTGACATAGTTATGTCATATCTAGATGTGTTCTAGACACACCTTTTAATTTATGTCCCAAAAGCCCTACAAAAGGCCAAAATATCAAAAACAAAATAGAGGGGTTTAATGAAATATCGACGGTTGGCGCGCTCGATCGGAACGAGTACCCAAATTCCATGCATTGGGTTCAGCACTAGTAAGGGTGACCATCGATATAATAGAGAGATGTGATAACAAGAAACAATTAATCTTCCACACTCAGCATTGACAAAGAGAAAAAACAAATTTCCATTCATCCCACAAGAATATGCTTTTGCAGTAAGGTTATACGTAGCCCACAGCCCCACAGTCAAGCGATGGTTGGTGAATGGAACATCATTCTGTTGCGTATAGTACTGTAACACGAGAGATATTACACTTCATTCTGTTGGCGTATAGGTAGAACTGTGACACTAGAGATATTAACTGGCAAACTCGGCAGCGTCTCATCCGAAAGAAGTATGTATGCCTAACTGTAGCGGCGATTCACGAGACTCGCATCAAAAGTTGCCGAAGAACCAAAGCTGATCACCATCCTGTACACCTCCCTACATGCTTCGACTCAGAAAGAACGAACCAATGACCTCAGTCAACTACCAACAGTGCAACACCGAAACTTGTTCCTGCACATTGCACATATCACTTCGTGTTAAAACTAATAATTCCACACCCATTCTATATATAGTCTGATGTTGTAGCTTTGGCAGCAAAAGGAGAAAATAGCAAGATGAAAACACTGAGTTACCTGACCAACAGCTGTTTAACCGAACACAATTGTCTTAATTGCCGAGGCTATCTTGTAAAGCTTATCGCCCTTGTCACAGATCGCCACAAGTAGGAGAGCCTTCTCGTCACCCTTGACGGCCAGGTGGCCCATCCATAGACAGAAACCCAGCACCAATAGTTTAACCACCATGTTCATCAGCTCCGTGGCCCACTGGCGCCTCAACATCTGCTTCAGGTGAATCTTTAAGAGCAATGGCATTATTTTGAGCACCCAGGCCATTTCGTCGTCATCCAGTGTAGGCGTGCCATCACCTGAAACAAAACAACATAAACACATAAGCCCACCTGAAACGACACATAAATAAATCAGTGACATCTGAACATGTTAGTACTCACACATTTGTACAAACAAAACCTCTAGATGCCCCAGTCAGACCTATGCTACAGTAATATCCCTAATCTGTATTAAACCCTCCAGGGAGTCATTCACTATATTTGCCTTCCATGGAGGCCTGACGAACAAGATGGACCAGAGACGAAAAGTGCAGCAGCCGCTGCTCCAGCCGACAGACCTTCCTACTCATTATTTCTACAAAACATAGCGTGGGCTTTTGATGTGTGCCAGCCCAGCCAGCCCATTTTAATATATTTTTTGTAATAAAAAATCCCGCTTAGGCCTAGCAGGCCGTGCCAATAACACAAAAGGAGCCATCTACCAAGCCCATGGCTCCTGTGAGCGGGTGTAATCGGAAATTTGATGTTGTACAACTATGTGGGGGGGGGGGGGGGGGGTTTAATTCAAAGCATTGCTAAAACATCCCACCAATAGAGCATTCTAGTGCATGTCATGTTGTATCATCTTTTGATCCACAGTCTGTACATGTGCTCTGCTGCTCCATGTACCGTCGGTGCAAGTTAGCCCTGAAAGTCATAAAATTCTGGATCGCACCCCACCATTGAAGTGTTCTCCTCTCCGAAGGATGGTACTGCTACATTGAAGCGCTCTTACAACATGCACCATATACATGACATGATGATGTTCAAGACTCCAAGCCCACATATCCTGGTTCAGTTTTCTAAGAGGGGTCTTCTTTATCACCCAGATGTCTGATATTAAGAACTTCTCTTGGAGAGTCGTCCACATTCCACCTCCTACTGTCAGCACAAAACATGTTCGCCCAGCTTCCCCACCCTCGTTACCGGCAATATACATATGCTCTCCCCCCTTGGACATCGGGTATTCAGTGGTCAACTTGAATATTCTTGGTCGTGCCATCTCAAATTCTCTTCACTAAGCCTATCTCAAGTACTTTCTTCTTCAGGATTGCCTCCCAAGTGTGTGAACTTGGTGCTTATTTCTCACATCAATAAAAATCTCGGTTAGAAGTACAATCTGCAGCCAATTGATCTGCCACAAAAACCAGAGCACCTTGCAACCACAAACCAGTTAACTGCTCCCCTATAGAATGTTTTGCGACCAAAACTGTACTTCTATTTTGATCTCGGTTAACTAACTTGAGTACAAACTCCCTATCTCCATTAAGCTGGACCTTCATCTAATTGACAATGTGTGCCACAGTAGAGCAATCTGAATCCATGTTAGTTAAAACCTTCAGAATCTTTGCGTAGTCTATCTGAAGAACAATTTGGCCCAGCAGTGTACTGGTGTGCCAGCTCTAATCCTTCTCTCGCTGCTGACAGCTTGGCCTCAAACGCATTAGCACACTTGCTGCAGAATCTGCAGGAGGCTATCATAAAATAACCCAACTGATCATGCATGACAGCTCCCACTCCAGCAGTTCGATCTGATTACATGAATGATCCATCCACTGAGACCGCAACCAACCCATCCGTCGATGGAGGCCAAGGTTGAGGGTTGATTGGCTTAGAAAGCTTAGTTCTCTTCCGCACATTGTCATCAGCAATTACCGACTTTCCCTTTACCAATTCTCTGTCATCTTCTTGTCGGATTTGCAACAGAGACTGCACATAGCTGCACAAAAAATTCTGTGTTGCTTCAAGTGCCGTCTCATACCATGGACATCAAGATACCCATCCTTCCAGAATCCTCCATATGAGCATCAAGGTACGCATCCTTTAAGAACCATGTACCCGAACAAGGACATCGAAGAGACATTCCAGTCTTGTGTTCATCAAGTCAGAGTTTTTTTTTTCGAGAAAACGCAAAGGACTTGCGTTTCATTGCATTGGAAAGATTGAAGTTTTTTACATTCATCTTAAGAGGCCAAGTTCATGCCGGATCAGTAACATCTAGTGTACATCCCAGGTGGTGGGTAAGATGACCCGCAAGCCACGGGCACCAGCTCGTGCCCATTGCTCAGCTTCATCCTTGATCCTAGAGACCAGGACTGGGACAAGAGGCTGGGCACCGTTGAGTATGCATTCGTTGCGCTGCTTCCAAATCATCCACGGCGTCAGGAGTGCCATGGAGGCGAGACCCTTGCGCATCGGCGTAGGCGCGTTTTGCTTGGCATGGAGCCACCAGTCCATGAGAGTTTGGCCCTGCGATTGTCATCCTGAGCCAAGCTAGGATCTCATGCCAGGTTTGTTTGGCGAAAGGGCACTCCAGGAGCAGGTGTCGCATCGTCTCGGGCGCCTGGTCGCATAGCGGGCACCGGGGTTGGTGCTGGAGGCCACGACGAGCGAGGCAGTCTGCAGTCCAGCACTTATCAAGGTTGGCCAGCCAGTGGAAAATTTTGACACGTGGCGGCGCCCAGCTTTTCCAGATGAGCTTCCAGGAGAAACAAGTTGTGGATCCCTGGAATGTGGCTAGGTAGCAGGAGCATGCTGTATAGGTGCCAGAGGTAGTCCACTTCCAGACAAGCTGGTCAGGGGCATCCGAGAGTAAGAAGTGCTCGATCGCCTGCCAGACTTGCACATGTTGGCCAATCTCGTTGATCCCTACAGTCCCATGAATGTCGCTCACCCAGCTGTTGCCATGTATACCTTGAGCGACAGTTCGATTCTTGCGGCGGCGCTTGGCGATGCAGTTGTACAGGGCCGGGGCTATTTCACTGATGGACTGTCCATTTATCCAGCGGTCCTCCCAGAAAAGTGCAGTCTGGCCATCTCCAATGGTCATAGTGGTGGAGGTGAAGAAGAGCGCCCTCTCCTCGGCAGAGAACTGCAGGTCCAGGCCATGCCAGGCGCGCCCATGATCAGTGTGAGAGTACCAAAGCCATCGTAGTCTCAGGGCGAGGCCAGCGCGCTCGAGGTCCTGGACTCCGAGACCACCGAGCGAGATGGGCCGGCAGATGCATCGCCAGTTGACATGACAGTGACCGCCGTTAGCCGCCGCGCGGCCGGCCCATAGGAAGCCGCGCTGGATCTTCTCAATTTGGCACAGAGTCTTTTTTGGCGGTGCAAAGGCGAGTAGCTGGTAACTGGAATAGCTCCCAGGACAGATTTCACTAGCGCGAGGCGCCCAGGTTTGGACATCAGACCAGCCTTCCAGGCAGGGAGCCGTCCAGCGATCCCATCAACTAGCAGCTGCAATTGGGCAGCAGCAGGCCGTCGTATCGTGAGGGGGATCCCGACATAGATGATCATCAAGTCAGAGTTGTTCGGGAGAGTCCAGGTCTCCCTCATTGCTTCCCATACACGCTGGGCTGCAGGAAAAGCCACCAAAGTATGAAATGTGTCCTTCACTGGGGCATCACATGTGGGCAGGATCCAGACTAGCCATACGCATTTCATTCTTCGTTTCCACTGTAAGTAAGCCACCTAGTAACATATTCCAGACGCCGACCTTAACTTTGGCTTGCACATAAATTCCCAGAACATCTTCCATTCAGGTCTTTTCCCCCGAGGGAAAGTACTCGAACCTGGGCACCCTTCTGCATGCACTAGATGTTACACATTTCTGCCAGAGAACCTCCTGCCCTTTTCCGGATGACATGCAACGGAGTCATCAGCCAACCGGGGCGACACTTTTATCTTCAGAATCCTTCCACGTCATCAGGTATAAACGATTCAATCAATCAGTCCACATCCCATGATCCACAGGCACAAAACTGGACACTTGTGAATCTGCTATTTCCTCGTTCCGGCAACGGTGTTTGGACATATCACACAGTATCCACGGATCCATCCACACCCTGACTGACCTGTCATTTCAGTTCACCATACCTTCTTGACTACCTCCAAGCCATACTCAATGGCTTTCCAGACTGCAGAAGACGTGCCCGAGAAAACACTGTCAGGTCAATTTCCTCTTCTGTAATATCTAGCCTTGAAAAGCCTAGCACACAACTATCAGGCCGAACAATTGAGCCGCCAAGCTTGCCTAGCTAGCAAGGCTTGGTTGAAGAAGCACCGTTCAAGCTGATTAATTGATTCCTGTAACCTGAACCTGAATCTGAAACTTTCCAAACAAAAAAAGCTCTCCAGTTGCCAACGACAGTCAGAAAATATGCCAATCACGGAGAATAGCAATTGCCATGTTCGCTCATAAGATTAACATACATAGGCCCTAAACGTAACCCTCCGCAGCCCGTCGGGCGCTACCGACATGGTGGAACAGGAAGATGGCACGCGGGAGGCGCGGCCGCGCTGACAATGCGATTTCCAAACAAAAATAGCGACAGATATTCAGGAGTGGAGTACTTCTCAAAACTTACCAGGAGCGGTAGAATTCCCAGTCGCATTTGGTAAGACCAGGCCTCCGCGCATTTGGTCAGCCCCGGCCTCCGCCCCGCTGCTCCCGAGCCCTGTGCGTATGATCCCGCAGGTTAGAACTGCCTATTTAAGCACAAACGGCCGCCCTGGAACCTCCAGATCTTCCGCGTTCTTACCGAATAAGGAGTGCCTACGGCCGACGCGCACGACGGCCAGGGAGGACCGCGTCGCGGCGTAGCGAGAGGGGGGAGGGAGGCGGAGGAGGGGCGCGGTGGAGGACGCATTGCGGCGGAGGGACCCGGAGGCGGGGATGGTAGGACCTCGAGCGAAGCGCGGGCGCACAAGCCTTCCCTTCGCGCCCGCGGGTAGCGCGAGCTTGCCGGCGGTGGCCATGCCGCCCGTGGAGACGAGACGAGGCGAGTCGCGAGTGTTACGGCAGAAGCGTAGTGGTGGGGAAGCGTGTGTGCGTGTGGCAACGCCTAATGGGCTCTCTCCGAACCCTATATCTGGCCCGCGTGACGCTACAGCAAGACAATTATTTCGGGGAGCGAGGCGCGAGGCGCAAATGATGAAACATGGGCCGGCAAGCGCTAGGACCTCAGTCACAGACTAAAAAAAACTGCCGAACGATTTTGCGAAGGTTCGGGTCGTTTCGGGAGCCTTCCATTGTTTTTTCTTTTTGCACCGGTTTTCCAGTTTTATTTTCTGTTGTTTTTTATTTTACTTTCTGCTTTTCAATTCATAATCATTTTTTAAATTCGTGGAGAACTCTCAAAATTTGAACTTGTTTAAAATTCATGAACATTTTTGACTTCGTGAAAGTTTTCCAAATTCGCAAACATTACTTGGATGTGTGAACCTTTCTTGAATATTACGAATATTGTATGAATCCGTGAAGTTTCTGAGCCATTCTAGCTAACCAGAGCGCTTTGCATACTGACCCAAGGGTCATGGTGAGTACCCAAGAGCTCACATAGGTTCTTCCTTATGCTTGAAGAGATCTTAACCCACCTCCCTCCATCCAGATTCTCCACCGTCAAAGAAGTTTGACATCCATTGCCCCAATGCCACTTGTCCAAATCCAATTAGTGTGGGAACTTCACCAGCTATGCAGCCAAGCTACTCAGTTGGTGCTTCAACACGCTCTTTTGTCTTTGGCGGACATTATGTGGGATCCAGTAGACATGCCCACGGTGATGCGGGGTCCTCCTTGAGCCGTCGCGTTGATGGAATGGAGGCACGACATAGTGGTGAGGTCCCTCGATCTCCTATTTTGCGCTGTCCAGGAGGTTGACCTAGCCGCTAGGATGTGGCTGATGGAGGCGAAAGAGGTGTGCTTGGTGGATGTCCTAATTTAGCCAATCCAGGAGCTGCTTCTGCATCCAAAGGAGGTGGTGATGGTGTTCTTGGCAGCTACCATGGCGGCCATGGTCTGGGAGGAAATATGTTCTCCAAGTATCTTAGAGACACTGCATCGGCTAGAATGCCCACCACTGCAGATTCTAATCAGATCAACTACTGGCTCCAGAATGCTATGGAGACTAATCAAGGTCCTTGCTCGATGGGGTTTCCACACTCGGGAAATTATGTTGCTCCAGTTAGTGGCTTCACCAGAGGGGGTGCGGGGGATGATAATGATCAGATGCTTACCAAAACAACAGCTCACAATATAGATTTTGGTGAAAATTGTGCAGCTAATGGTGCTTATACTTCAAATGCGGATAAAGCTGATGAAAGCAGGAATGATCCTCATGCTGGAAAGGCAATAGCGCCAGCCTTCAAGGCGCCATGGGCGCCATGAATTTCATATGTTGGAACTGCCGAGGGATAGGCAGGACCCTAGGCAGTAACAAAATGCAATATCTTGCCAACCTTATGTCATCCACCAATGCCAAGGTATGCTTCATTTCTGAGACTCTCGCTCTTCTAAAATTAGTCCTCAGGATTTGGCTAACAGGGTTCCTATTCATGATAGTTTTGTAGTTCCTGCGAAGGGCCGAGCTAGAGGCCTTTGGGTTATGTGGATGGATGACGTCAAGTTAGATATTATCTACTCTGGTCAAAATGTAGTCCTTGCGTCGGTTGTAAATACTAGTACTAGTTTTAGCTTCTCGCTTGTTTGTGTCTATGGTGATCCGTATCGTCGTAAAAACAAGGAACTATGGAAGTTAGTAGAAGATTTTGCTGTTTCTTCTTCAGGGAAACATGTGTATTGTATGGGAGATTTCAATGATATCCTAGATTCCCTGGAGAAGAATAATAGTACTATTCCGAACCACCATCGTATGGCTAATTTCTTTAATCATGTTAAACGATGTGGTTTAATTGATATGGGTTATAATGGTCCTATGTTTACATGGTGTATAAGCTTTTTTTACTTTTGTTCCTATTTTATAAGCACCTTGATAGATGCTTTGCTAATGCTGAGTGGTGCAATGAATTTCCTCACACTGCAGTTTATAATCTGCCTATTCTATATAGTGATCATGCTCCTATTTTAACCATTTCTAAACCCAATACTGTTAAGACTAAGAGTCCGTTTAAATTTGAGAATTTGTGGCTTCTAGAAGAGGACTATCAAGACATAGCAAAATATAATTGGATCAATACTAACAATAAACCTTTCCATGTTAGAACTTCTATGCTTGCAGGATCTCTCAGGAGGTGGAGAAAAACTAAGAGGCCCTTGAAGCAGCAACTTGATGTCCAAGCTTACGGGATATTATAGGCAAAGAGCTAAGAAACATTAGGCTACTAAGGGAGACAGGAATACTAGTTACTTCCTTAATTCAGTTCTTAAAAGAAGAAGAAAAAAATAGAACCAGTTCTATAATAATAATAACAATAATAATAATAATAATAATAATAATAATAATAATAATAATAATAATAATAATAATAATAATAATAATAATAATAATAATAATAATAATAATAATAATAATAATAATAATAATAATAAGAAGAAGAAGAAGAAGAAGAAGAAGAAGAAGAAGAAGAAGAAGAAGAAGAACAACAACAACAACAACAACAACAACAACAACAACAACAACAACAACAACAACAACAACAACAACAACAACAACAACAACAACAACAACAACAACAACAACAACAACAACAACAACAACAACAACAACAACAACAACAACAACAACAACAACAACAACAACAACAACAACAACAACAACAACAACAACAACAACAACAACAACAACAACAACAACAACAACAACAACAACAACAACAACAACAACAACAACAACAACAACAACAACAACAACAACAACAACAACAACAACAACAACAACAACAACAACAACAACAACAACAACAACAACAACAACAACAACAACAACAACAACAACAACAACAACAACAACAACAACAACAACAACAACAACAACAACAACAACAACAACAACAACAACAACAACAACAACAACAACAACAACAACAACAACAACAACAACAACAACAACAACAACAACAACAACAACAACAACAACAACAACAACAACAACAACAACAACATGTTACAAAGCACAAATGACATAGCAGCTTGCTTTATAAACTACTTCAATAATCTTTTCTCTACTAGTCCGAATTGGACAAGGAGAAGTGGGGGCGGCGCCCCCCTTTCCTTCCTCTCTCCCTCCTCTTTCCCCCTCCACTCCTAATCCAACAAGGAAAAGGGAGGGAGTCCTACTCCCGGTAGGAGTAGGACTCCTCCCGGCGCGCCTCCTCTAGGCCGGCCGCACCTCCCCCTTGCTCCTTTATATACGGGGGCAGGGGGCACCCCAAGAGACACAAATTGATCCTTGAGATCGTTCCTTAGCCGTGTGCGGTGCCCCCCTCCACCATATTCCACCTCGGTCATATCGTTGCAGTGCTTAGGCGAAGCCCTGCGCCGGTAGTACATCAAAGATCGTCACCACGCCGTCGTGCTGACGGAACTCCTCTTCGAAGCTTTGCTGGATCGAAGCTCGGAGATCGTCATCGAGCTGAACGTGTGCCAAGAACTCGGAGGTGCCGGAGTAACGGTGCTTGGATCGGTCGGATCGAGAAGACGTACGACTACTTCCACTACGTTGCGTCAACGCTTCCGCTTCGATCTACGTGGGTACGTAGACAACACTCTCCCCTCTCATTGCTATGCATCACCATGATCTTGCGTGTGCGTAGGAAATTTTTTGAAATTACTACGTTCCCCAACAGTGGCATCCGAGCCTAGGTTTTTATGGTTTGATGTTATGCACGAGTAGAACACAAGTGAGTTGTGGACGATACAAGTCATACTGCCTACCAGCATGTCATACTTTGGTTCAGCGGTATTGTTGGATGAGACGACTCGGACCAACCTTACGCGTACGCTTACGCGAGACCGGTTCCCTCGACGTGCTTTGCACACAGATGGCTTGCGGGAGACTGTCTCACCAACTTTAGTTGAACTGAGTGTGGCTACGCCCGGTCCTTGAGAAGGTTAAAACGGAGTCTATTTTACAAACTATCGTTGTGGTTTTGATGCGTAGGTGAGATGAGTTCTTGCTTAAGCCCGTAGCAGCCACGTAAAACTTGCAACAACAAAGTAGAGGACGTCTAACTTGTTTTTGCAGGGCATGTTGTGATGTGATATGGTCAAGACATGATGCTATATTTTATTGTATGAGATGATCATGTTTTGTAACCGAGTTATCGGCAACCGGCAGGAGCCGTATGGTTGTCGCTTTGTTGTATGCAATGCAATCGCCCTGTAATGCTTTACTTTATCTCTAAGCGGTAGCGATAGTCGTAGAAGCATGAGATTGGCGAGAAGACAACGATGCTACGATGGAGATCAAGGTGTCGCGCCGGTGACGATGGTGATCATGATGATGCTTCGGAGATGGAGATCACAAGCACAAGATGATGATGGCCATATCATATCACTTATATTGATTGCATGTGATGTTTATCTTTTTATGTTTCTTATCTTGCTTTGATTGACGGTAGCATTATAAGATGATCTCTCACTAAATTATCAAGAAGTGTTCTCCCCGAGTATGCACCGTTGCCAAAGTTCGTCGTGCCCAGACACCACGTGATGATCGGGTGTGATAAGCTCTACGTCCATCTACAACGGGTGCAAGCCAGTTTTGCACACGCGGAATACTCGGGTTATACTTGACGAGCCTAGCATATGCAGATATGGCCTCGGAACACGGAGACCGAAAGGTCGAGCGTGAATCATATAGTAGATATGATCAACATGATGATGTTCACCATTGAGAGCTAATCCATTTCACGTGATGATCGGTTATGGTTTAGTTTGATTTGGATCACGTGATCACTTAGAAGATTAGAGGGATGTCTATCTAAGTGGGAGTTCTTAAGTAATATGATTAATTGAACTTAAATTTATCATGAACTTAGTCCCTGATAGTATCTTGCTTGTTTATGTTAATTGTAGATAGATGGCTCGTGCTGTTGTTCCGTTGAATTTTAATGCGTTCCTTGAGAAAGCAAAGTTGAAAGATGATGGTAGCAATTACACGGACTGGGTCCGTAACTTGAGGATTATCCTCATTGCTGCACAGAAGAATTACGTCCTGGATGCACCGCTAGGTGCCAGGCCTGCTGCTGGAGCAACACCAGAGGTTATGAACGTCTGGCAGAGCAAAGCTGATGACTACTCGATAGTTCAGTGTGCCATGCTTTACGGCTTAGAACCGGGACTTCAATGACGGTTTGAGAACCATGGAGCATATGAGATGTTCCAGGAGTTGAAGTTGATATTCCAACAGAATGCCCGGATTGAGAGATATGAGGTCTCCAATAAGTTCTATAGCTGCAAGATGGAAGAGAATGGGTCTGTCAGTGAGCACATACTCAGAATGTCTGGGTATTACAATCACTTAAGTCAACTGGGAGTTAATCTTCCGGATGATTGTGTCATTGACAGAATTCTTCAATCACTGCCACCAAGCTACAAAGGCTTCATGATGAACTATAATATGCAAGGGATAGAAAAGACTATGCCCAAGCTCTTCGCAATGCTAAAGGCTGCGGAGGTAGAAATCAAGAAGGAGCATCAAGTGTTGATGGTCAATAAGACCACTAGTTTCAAGAAGAAGGGCAAAGGGAAGAAGAAGGGGAACTTCAAGAAGAACAGCAAACAAGTTGCTGCTCAAGAGAAGAAACCCAAGTCTGGACCTAAGCCTGAAACTGAGTGCTTCTATTGCAAGCAGACTGGTCACTGGAAGCGGAATTGCCCAAGTATTTGGCGGACAAGAAGGATGGCAAGGTGAACAAAGGTATATGTGATATACATGTTATTGATGTGTACCTTACTAGAGCTCGCAGTAGTACCTGGGTATTTGATACTGGTTCTGTTGCTAATATTTGCAACTCGAAACAGGGAGTACGGATTAAGCGAACACTGGCAAAGGACGAGGTGACGATGCGCGTGGGAAACGGTTCCAAAGTCGATGTGAACGCAGTCGGCACGCTACCTCTACATCTACCTTTGGGATTAGTATTAGACCTAAATAATTGTTATTTGGTGCCAGCGTTGAGCATGAACATTATATCTGGATCTTGTTTGATGCGAGACGGTTATTCATTTAAATCGGAGAATAATGGTTGTTCTATTTATATGAGTAATATCTTTTATGGTCATGCACCCTTGAAGAGTGGTCTATTTTTAATGAATCTCGATAGTAGTGATACACATATTCATAATGTTGAAGCCAAAAGATGCAGAGTTGATAATGATAGTGCAACTTATTTGTGGCACTGCCGTTTAGGTCATATCGGTATAAAGCGCATGAAGAAACTCCATACTGATGGACTTTTGGAACCACTTGATTATAAATCACTTGGTACTTGCGAACCGTGCCTCATGGGCAAGATGACTAAAACACCGTTCTCCGGTACTATGGAGAGAGCAACAGATTTGTTGGAAATCATACATACAGATGTATGTGGTCCGATGAATATTGAGGCTCGTGGCGGATATCGTTATTTTCTCACCTTCACAGATGATTTAAGCAGATATGGGTATATCTACTTAATGAAGCACAAGTCTGAAACATTTGAAAAGTTCAAAGAATTTCAGAGTGAAGTTGAAAATCATCGTAACAAGAAAATAAAGTTTCTACGATCTGATCGTGGAGGCGAATATTTGAGTTACGAGTTTGGTCTACATTTGAAACAATACGGAATAGTTCCGCAACTCACGCCACCCGGAACACCACAACGCAATGGTGTGTCAGAACGTCGTAATCGCACTTTACTTGATATGGTGCGATCTATGATGTCTCTTACAGATTTACCGCTATCGTTTTGGGGTTATGCTCTAGAGACGGCCGCATTCACATTGAATAGGACACCATCAAAATCCGTTGAGACGACGCCTTATGAACTATGGTTTGGCAAGAAACCAAAGTTGTCGTTTCTTAAAGTTTGGGGCTGCGATGCTTATGTGAAAAAGCTTCAACCTGATAAGCTCGAACCCAAATCGGAGAAATGTGTCTTCATAGGATACCCAAAAGAAACTGTTGGGTACACCTTCTATCATAGATCCGAAGGCAAGACATTTGTTGCTAAAAATGGATCCTTTCTAGAGAAGGAGTTTCTCTCGAAAGAAGTGAGTGGGAGGAAAGTAGAACTTGATGAGGTAACTGTACCTGCTCCCTTATTGGAAAGTAGTACATCACAGAAATCTGTTTCTGTAGCACCTACACCAATTAGTGAGGAAGTTAATGATGATGATCATACAACTTCAGATCAAATTACTACAGAACCTCGTAGATCAACCAGAGTAAGATCCGCACCAGAGTGGTACGGCAATCCTGTTCTGGAAATCATGCTACTAGATCATGGTGAACCTACGAACTATGAAGAAGCGATGGTGAGCCCAGATTCCGCAGAATGGCTGGAAGCCATGAAATCTGAGATGGGATCCATGTATGAAAACAAAGTGTGGACTTTGGTTGACTTGCCCGAGGGTCGGCAAGCAATAGAGAACAAGTGGATATTTAAGAAGAAGACTGACGCTGATGGTAATATTACTGTTTACAAAGCTCGACTTGTCGCAAAAGGTTTTCGACAAGTTCAAGGGATTGACTACGATGAGACCTTCTCACCCGTAGCGATGCTTAAGTCTGTCCGAATCATGTTAGCAATTGCCGCATTTTATGATTATGAAATTTGGCAAATGGATGTAAAAACTGCATTCCTGAATGGATTTCTGGAAGAAGAGTTGTATATGATGCAACCGGAAGGTTTTATCGATCCAAAGGGAGCTAACAAAGTATGCAAACTCCAGCGATCCATTTATGGACTGGTGCAAGCATCTCGGAGTTGGAATAAACGTTTTGATAGTGTGATCAAAGCATTTGGGTTTGTACAGACTTTTGGAGAAGCCTGTATTTACAAGAAAGTGAGTGGGAGCTCTGTAGCATTTCTAATATTATATGTAGATGACATATTACTGATTGGAAATGATATAGAATTTCTGGATAGCATAAAGGGATATTTGAATAAGAGTTTTTCAATGAAAGACCTCGGTGAAGCTGCTTACATATTAGGTATTAAGATCTATAGAGATAGATCAAGACGCTTAATTGGACTTTCACAAAGCACATACCTTGACAAGATTTTGAAGAAGTTCAAAATGGATCAAGCAAAGAAGGGGTTCTTGCCTGTATTGCAAGGTGTGAAGTTGAGTCAGACTCAATGCCCGACCACTGCAGAAGATAGAGAGAAGATGAAAGATGTTCCCTATGCTTCAGCCATAGGCTCTATCATGTATGCAATGCTGTGTACCAGACCTGATGTGTGCCTTGCTATAAGTTTAGCAGGGAGGTACCAAAGTAATCCAGGAGTGGATCACTGGACAGCGGTCAAGAATATCCTGAAGTACCTGAAAAGGACTAAGGAAAAGTTTCTCGTGTATGGAGGTGACAAAGAACTCATCGTAAAGGGTTACGTTGATGCAAGCTTTGACACTGATCCGGATGATTCGAAATCGCAAACCGGATACGTATTTACATTAAACGGAGGAGCTGTCAGTTGGTGCAGTTCTAAACAAAGCGTCATAGCGGGATCTACATGTGAAGCGGAATACATAGCTGCTTCGGAAGCAGCAAATGAAGGAGTCTGGATGAAGGAGTTCATATCCGATCTAGGTGTCATACCTAGTGCATCGGGTCCAATGAAAATCTTTTGTGACAATACTGGAGCAATAGCCTTGGCGAAGGAATCCAGATTTCACAAGAGAACAAAGCACATCAAGAGACGCTTCAATTCCATCAGGGACTTGGTCCAGGTGGGAGACATAGAGATTTGCAAGATACATACGGATCTGAATGTAGCAGACCCGTTGACTAAGCCTCTTCCACGGGCAAAACATGATCAGCACCAAGACTCCATGGGTGTTAGGATCATTACTGTGTAATCTAGATTATTGACTCTAGTGCAAGTGGGAGACTGAAGGAAATATGCCCTAGAGGCAATAATAAAGTTATTATTTATTTCCTTATATATCATGATAAATGTTTATTATTCATGCTAGAAATGTATTAACCGAAAACATAATACATGTGTGGATATATAGACAAACAGAGTGTCACTAGTATGCCTCTACTTGACTAGCTTGTTAATCAAAGATGGTTAAGTTTCCTAACCATAGACAAAGGAGTAGTCATTTGATTAACAAGGTCACATCATTAGTTGAATGATCTGATTGACATGACCCATTCCAATAGCTTAGCACCCGATCGTTTAGTATGTTGCTATTGCTTTTGTTCATGACTTATACATGTTCCTTTGACTATGAGATTATGCAACTCCCGTTTACCGTAGGAACACTTTGTGTGCTACCAAATGTCACAACGTAACTGGGTGATTATAAAGGTGCTCTACAGGTGTCTCCGAAAGTATTTGTTGGGTTGGCGTATTTCGAGATTAGGATTTGTCACTCCGATTGTCGGAGAGGTATCTCTGGGCCCTCTCGGTAATGCACATCACTTAAGCCTTGCAAGCATTGCAACTAATGAGTTAGTTGTGAGATGATGTATTACGGAACGAGTAAAGAGACTTGCCGGTAACGAGATTGAACTAGGTATTGGATACCGACGATCGAATCTCGGGCAAGTAACATACCGATGACAAAGGGAACAACGTATGTTGTTATGCGGTCTGACCGATAAAGATCTTCGTAGAATATGTAGGAGCCAATATGGGCATCCAAGTCCCGCTATTGGTTATTGACCGGAGACATGTCTCGGTCATGTCTACATTGTTCTCGAACCGTAGGGTCCGCACGCTTAAGGTTACGATGACAGCTATTATGAGTTTATGCATTTTGATGTACCGAAGGATTTCGGAGTCCCGGATGTGATCACGGACATGACGAGGAGTCTCAAAATGGTCGAGACATAAAGATTGATATATTGGATGACTATATTCGGACACCGGAAGGGTTTCGGGAAAGTATCGGATAAAACCGGAGTACCGGGGGGGTTACCGGAACCCCCCGGGGGTTAATGGGCCTCATGGGCCTGGAGTGGAGAAGAGGAGGGGCGGCCAGGGCTGGCCGCGCGCCCCCGCCCCTCTAGTCCGTATTGGACAAGGAGGAGGGGGGCGGCGCCCCCCTTTCCTTCCTCTCTCCCTCCTCTTTCCCCCTCCACTCCTAATCCAACAAGGAAAAGGGAGGGAGTCCTACTCCCGGTAGGAGTAGGACTCCTCCCGGCGTGCCTCCTCTAGGCCGGCCGCACCTCCCCCTTGCTCCTTTATATACGGGGGCAGGGGGGCACCCCAAGAGACACAAGTTGATCCTTGAGATCGTTCCTTAGCCGTGTGCGGTGCCCCCCTCCACCATATTCCACCTCGGTCATATCGTTGCAGTGCTTAGGCGAAGCCCTGCGCCGGTAGTACATCAAAGATCGTCACCACGCCGTCGTGCTGACGGAACTCCTCTCCGAAGCTTTGCTGGATCGAAGCTCGGAGATCGTCATCGAGCTGAACGTGTGCCAAGAACTCGGAGGTGCCGGAGTAACGATGCTTGGATCGGTCGGATCGAGAAGACGTACGACTACTTCCACTACGTTGCGTCAACGCTTCCGCTTCGATCTACGTGGGTACGTAGACAACACTCTCCCCTCTCGTTGCTATGCATCACCATGATCTTGCGTGTGCGTAGGAAATTTTTTGAAATTACTACGTTCCCCAACATATGGCTACACACTGGTCCCTCTAAGAGACCCTAAATATTGGGAGGTGCAGCCAGGATACAAGGTATTTCCACCAGTGTTCACCAAACAGCTGGGCAGGCCAAAGAAAAACAGGAAAAAGACACCTGAAGAGAAAATCAAACATGGTGTGAGATATTTGAACAAGAAAGGTGTTACAATGCATTGCTCCATATGTGGCAGAGCTGACCACAACAGAAAGGGCCATTACAGATGGCAGGAAGCACTTGTTGAAGAAGGTGTAGAGCTGGTGGATGAAAATTATGATGATCCTACTTTTCTGCAGGTATGTCTCATTTGTAACTAAATAAAGTATCACTTGTAATTGAACAATGTTTCAGCTTCAACTGAATAATATGAGCTTCTTCTTTGCAGAACATATACCCCACCAGGCCAGATCCTAGGTTAGATCCTAGTGAGTCACCCACCAGCATGGTCTTCAACATGGCTGCCAGAGATAGAGTTTGAAGATCTCAACAAAGAGTTCATGGCCCATTGCCACAACAGTCTTCATTTGTTGCAGCTGCTGGTGCTGCAATACCACAGCCAAGGGTCACTACAGAGATGAACATTGCTAGACATACAAGGGCAAGAACAACAGCTGACAGAGGAGAAGGATCTGAAGCTACTGGCAGACGAAGAGGAAGGAAAAGGAGAGGAAGAGGAGAAGGAAATCCAGCAGCAAGGAGAGGAAGAGGAGCAAATGTTGTCTTTGGAAGAGGAGCAAATCCAGTGCTTGGAAGAGGAGCACATGCAGTGCTTGGAAGAGGAGCAAATCCAGTGTTTGGAAGAGGAGCAAATGCATTGCCAGGAAGAGGAGCAAATGCTGATGCAGTTCCAGCAAGAGGAGGCAGAAATGTGCATGCTTGGAGAGGCAGGGGAGGAATTCCAGGTGCAGGTAGAGGTAGGGGAGGAAGAAGAGCAGATGCAGGTTCAGATAACACAGGAGCAATCCCAGGTGAGAGGGCATGGTGGCTGTTGTTTGGAGAAGATATGAGCAACAGCCTAATTCCTTATCTAAATGCTCCCCCTGATGCTTGATTTGGTGGCAGTTGAGACTGTCACATTTTTTGTTAAGGCCTGAAGCAATGTAAAACATTGAGTGGCCTTTTTTGGATGCAGAAAGGAGCATCCAGTGCCTCATTATTTGATGGCTAGCAGTGGCATTAAGTTCCCTTTTTGTAACTAAAAACTATGATGGCAAACATGTGGCATTAGCTGGGTGTTAATTCAGTTGAATGTTGTCCAAAATTCAGTTAACTACTATGAATTAGCTAAGTTCAGTTTGCTATATTTAGTTATCTAAGTTCAGTTAACTATTGTTACTGTCTGAAGTTTAGGTTGCTGTATTTAGTTAGGTAAGTTTAGTCCACTGAATTAGTTAGGTAAGTTCAATCCACAAAAAAATAAAACAAAAAATGTTCGGCCTGGGTCTCGAACCCAGGACCGTGGGTTTGGTAAGCTAGAAGCAATGCCAGTAGGGTAGTAGTCGTGGTTTGGTGTATTTGCCGCGACTGTTGTACTAATGCGGCAACCATCCAGTGATTTTTCCGACGGGCCGACGATTCAGTTTTCACACCTGTCTTAAATACGGCAACCCACCGCTCTCGTCGCCCACTCCCCACTCCCCTCGTCTCCTCGGTGCTTGCGCTACCCACCTCCATCTCATCACCACCAAAGAAAACCCTCGCCGGAGGTCGAAGCCGCCGCCGCCGCCATGGACGGCAGCCTCGAATGGCAGAGGGCCGTCGAAGATCTGGCCGGCGACGACCAGGCGGCGCGGGAGGAGCTGCAGGAGATCGCGCGCTGGTTCTCGAGCATCCAGATGATGAGGAACCACGCGCGCGGCCTCATCAAGGTAATGACAGACGACGAGAAGCGTCGCGCCATGCCCAGCGGCAACTACGGCGTCGTCGGCGTCCATCCGGCGAAGATCCTGCAGTTCGCCATGGGGGAGACGCGGTCGGATGATCCGGACCAGCGCGCGCGCTGGTGGATGTATCGGTCCGCCAAGGCGCCGCCGCAGCAGCCGGATCCCAACAGTGTCGCATCCAGGGCGGAGCGTGTGCGCGAAGTCGTCCTTGCCGTCCCCGCGCCAATCAACAGGGTGTACTGGGACAGGTTTCAGCCTGACCTCCTCCTTCCCGAAGACGTCTCCGACGCAGATTCGTCGTCCGACTCCGAGTACGACCACCTCACCTCCGACGCGGACTCTAGCTATGACCCGGAGACCGAGTCGTCTCAAGAGTGGGAGGTGGATGTCATCGTCCTCTCTGACGACGAGCCGGATGAGGTGCAGATGGCACCACGGGTAGTGAACATCCCAATCGACGTGGACGCACTGCCGGATGTGCCTGACAGCATCGTCGTCAAGCAAGAGGAGGCGGACGAGGCGGACAAGGTGGCTGCGGAGGAAGAAGTGCACGTCATGAAGGGGAAGAAGAACGCAAGCAACAAGAGAGTTGCAGATGGGGTGGTGCGCCGCTCAGAGAGGCTGAAGATGTTGAAGGACAAGTGAAGCAGAAGCCTTGAAGGAGAAGTGATGTGATGCAGCTCAAGATGAAGAAATTAGGTATGCTGATATAGTAGAGCAGCATATAAGTTAAGTATTTTGGCATATAAGTTAAGTACGTTGTTTAGGTGTGCTCTTATATGTAGAGCATATAAGTTATTTTATGATGGTATGGTGCTGTTAAGCATGATGGTTAACTAGGATGTTGAACTCTGATGATATGGTCAGTTATGCTAAACTATGGTATGAATGTTGTTGTTCATGTGTTCAAATATCCAATGTTGTACTTAGTTAGTTATGTATGTTGTAGTGTTTCAATGTCTGCATGTGTACCTTGCCCAAAATAGATGGGACCTATGTGCATGTATTAGGGTCCATATGGTACACTCAAAAAAATTCAGAACTCTAAAAATTTAAGTTAACTCTAAACAAGTTCAGTTAACTGTCAAAGTTCAGTTATCTGAAAAATTCAGTTAACTCTAAACAAGTTCAGTTAACTGTCAAAATTCAGTTAACTCCCAAGAAATTCAGTTTACTTTGAAAATATTAGTTAATTATGACCAAATTGAGTTTAATTTGAACAAATCATTTAACTGTCAAAAATTCAGTTAACTATGAAAAATTAAGTTAACTGAAAAAGTTAACTGTCAAAAAATCACTGAACTCACTAAATCAATAATAAGACAATTCAATTAACTCAAAGTACTTAAATTGAGGAGCATACTTCAGTACACAAATTAGTCAAATGACTTAATACAAATAAGTCTGGAATTCCAAGTGCAAGGTCATAGTGGACCTGCTACTAAGCAAGGTCATAGTGGACCTGCTACTAAGCAAGGTCATAGTGGACCTGCTACTAATGATTACATGGGACATTCATTCAAATTCTTCAAGCATCTCTTTAAGCTTCCTGATCTTGCCCTTGGTGTCTTCCTTATGTTTGAAAAGATCACCAATCATGTACTCTAACTTCTTCTTCTCTTGCTTCAGCACATTCCTCTCCAGCACCAGGTTGTCCCTCTCCAGCACCAGACTGTCCCTCTCTTCCATGATGTTGTCCCTCTCCTGCTTCATTAGGTCCCTCTCTTTCTCTGCCTTGGCCCTCACAACTTGATGAATATTTGTGAATGATTTGTCAGCCATCTTCTTCTTATCAAGATCTTCCTTCATGTTAGACATGGCAAGTTGTGTGTTGCCTAGTTGGGCCAGAGCTTGCTCCTTCTCAGCCACCATTTGAGCAAAATCTACCTTAAAAAACCTCAAGTCTTTTTCCATCTTTTCCTTCTCTCTCACAACCCTAAGATTTTCTGAAGCATTCACTACATTGTCATGGAGCCTAAGCTTGTTCTCATCTTCATACATGCCCCAGATCCTAGCTAGGCTCATCTTCAAAGGGGCAGGCCACTCAGGGTCAACCCACTCCACATAGCTGCATTTAGGTATCTTCTACAAATTTCCAACAAAAGAAAAATATTCAGTACAATGAAAATAACAGTTAAAGACTGGCTCAACTACACTGCAAATGTTCAGTTTACATGAACAAAAGAAAAGTTAACTTGACCAAAATTTGTTAACTGACAGATCTCCACAAATTCAGATTTACAAACAACAAGATTCAATATACACTGGTAGATCTCCACAGTATTCACTAAATTTAAAGAAATACAAGTAACAACCTTCAGTTAACTGACAGAAGCAAAAACAGCAACATAAACATTGAATCTAACTGTCAACAAAAGAAACATACACACTTAATCTAACTGTCAGAACTGTCAAACTTAACTGAACACTGAATCAATCCAAATCAGCAACTAACCTTCTGTGCACAAGCTAGGAATCTCCTCCCACTATCCACTGATTCAAATGCCACCAGTTTCTCACACACACACATTCATGCTCACATCTTGAACTAAGATCTGTGGCCAGGCCGCTCCATTCCGAGCACAAGATGGTGGCAGGTAGCTAAAACATAAGTAAATCAGCTTCATTTGGTAACTAACAATGCACACCCAAAGAAACCCTAACCCTACCAGAGCAACAGATCTAACCTGCACTTCGCTGCTGACTGACTCAGCGTCGGACGAACTGCCAGTATCGCTCCAGGAAACCATGGCCACGAGCTATGCAAATGTTCAAGGTTCAAAGCAGGGGGTGGGGGAGGGGCCTTGCTGCCGGCGACAGAGGGAGAGGGAGAGGGAGAGCGAGAGCGAGAGCAAGAGAGAGAGCGAGAGGATGGAGAATGGGGAACAAGAAGGAGAAAGGGGGACAGCAACGGTAGGTGTGGGGTAACGGGAACAGCAACGGTAGGTGTGGGGTGGGGAACGGGACCAGCAACGGTAAGCACTGCGGGTTGAATCGAGTGAACGCCAGGGGCCTTTGTGCAAAATTGCCACAGCTGACCGGTCCACCCTCTGGACTGCCACATGTCACGCTGTGAATGGCTGTGGACCAAAACATCACATAGGGTGTCAAGTTTGTGGAGTCCTCAGTCACATTTTGCAAGTTTTGGACTAAAACATCACATTCGGTGCAAGTTTGTGGATCTGGGGTGCTATTACCTTCTTTTCCTTCGATGGTGTATGTTGGCTGCTGCAGTTTGACCTGTTCCTGAGATGGTGTTACTCCTCAATTCCTGGCGACGTGATGGGTGGGCGTGAGTAGTATGTAGTACTTCTGTGGCCGGGTGCGGGCGACCTGGTGGGTCCAGCGGCAACGAGCGCGGACGCGAGGGAGGGGTGCGTGCAATTGCAGAGGCGTGCGAGCGTGCTACCGTGTTCATGCTGGTGTGCATGCATGCTTGCTGGTGCGTGCATGCAGTCCTGATGTCTCCGGGCAGGTTGTGTGTTGTATGTATGCGTGCGTGTGTTTGCGGCTGTACTACGAGGAGGAGCGTAGCGAGCAACAGCAGCAGCACCAGGCCGGCGACGAGCAGCTGTTGTCGGTGGCTACAGAGCGGCGGACGGTGGCGAGAGCAGCACGTGCCGGCGGGGAAGCGATTCAGTCACCTGCAGAGAGAAATCAGTGATTACAGTTTCATCCACCTACTATCTGATTAGTTGATTCCAATTTCTGATTTAATAGTACGTCCTGCAGGTTACTGTTGTGGCTGTTGTTTGGGCATTTCTTCTTTTTTTTAGAACATAGACGTCAGAGACGTCCGGCTTTAAATTAATAAAGCCCTCAACATAGGCAGCGTGCGAACAAGAACATACGAACTAAACGTAACCCAAGCTAGACAGCCAAGTTTCAAAGAAGTGCCAAGAGGCGAAAGCGGCGATAAGTGCATTACATGGCATAGCCAGCCAAACTAACGAGCACGCAGGCTCAAAGAGAAGCTAGACCAAAAGGGCTGCCCATCCCTATGAGGCAGCAGACGGAGTAGACGAGGTTCGGGACGCCGAGTACACTGAGCGAAGACGTGCGATAGCTTGTTGGTGGAGATCAGAGTCCTATTGCCTTCCCAGCGGTGCCCACTGCTGCAAGAATAAGATGCATTTGAAAATAACATCAGTTGGGTGAGAGGGAAACACTCCCTCAATAGTAAACTTGTTACGAATATGCCATAAGGCCCATAGCATGGCCGAAGCACACGTCCACAAGATCCGGCGTAACGAGCCGTGGATCGAAGATAGATAAGACACAAGCTCCGAGCGTGAACGTGGATCCCAATCCACCCCAGCGGCCTCCCGGACCGCGCTCCAAGCAAAACGCGCCAAAGGACAGCGGAAGAAAGCGTGGTCAGCATCTTCCGCGTTATGACACAAAGCGCAGGGCCCGGAAGCAGGACCATTGCGCTTAGCAATATTGATAGAGGTAGGAAGGCGATCTTGGCATAATTGCCATAGGAAGACCTTAATCTTTAGCGGGATTCGCGCCTTCCAAAGCCCCATGGCTGCCATAGGGGCATGGCCGCGGCACAGCTCTCTGTACATGGACTTGACAGTAAACTTGCCGGAGCCCGAAAGTCTCCAAGAGACCCCGTCTGCAGAGTCCGACAAGTGCACGTTCGCTATCAGAGCCCGCAGGTGCTCCTACTCTGTTAGCTCCGACCCCAAAAGCTCCCTTCTGAAGTAGATGGGGGGCGGGGTGACACTAAGAGCTGACGCCACCAGTTGGTTGGGCTCAACCGCGATGGAATAAAGATGGGGGAACTCAGACCAAAGCGGTTGCTGGCCAATCCAAACGTCGTGCCAAAACCGGATGGAGCGGCCATTGTTGACCGTGAACCTCGGACCCCTGGCAAAGTATGGTTTGAGGGATTGGATGGAGGTCCAGAAAGGTGACCCGTGAGGTGATGCCTCAAAGAAATTCCCATGCGGGAAGTACTTGGCACGGAGAAGGTCGATCCAGAGGCCGGTCCCTCCCTGGGACAACTTCCAGATCCACTTGCACATAAGTGCAATGTTCATCAGCTTAGAGTTGATGATCCCGAGGCCCCCCTGCGCTTTAGGTCTATAGACGGCTTGCCACTTGACCATGTGGTACTTCCGTTTTGGACCCGCTCCTTCCCAAAAGAAACGTGCCCGCGGTGTGTCCATTTTCATGTGGACCCCATCAGCCAACAAGAACAGACCCATGGCAAACATGGGTAGGGACGAGAGGCTAGAGTTAGTAAGGATTAGTCTTGCCCCTGAAGACATAAAACGACCTCTCCACGGACATACCCGGTCCACCACCTTAGTGTTGAGAGGTTCCCAATCGGCAATCGTGCATTTCTTCTCTGCGATCGGGAGGCCGAGGTAGGTAAACGGGAACTTTCCAAGTTTGCAATTGAGCAAGTTGGCCACCCGTTCACTTTCGGTCGCGTCCATCCCTATGGACACCACTTCACATTTGTGGAAGTTAATTTTTAGTCCGGACATAAGTTCAAAACACAACAAGATGGCCTTAACCGTTGCTATGCTGTGTGTGTCCGGCTCAAAAAGGAGTAGAGTGTCATCCGCATACTGCAGGTGTGACACCCCTCCTGGGATCAGGTTACCGACCACTCCCCTGATGTGGCCAGCATTGCGAGCTTTGTCTAGCATGGCGCCCAAGGCGTCCGCCACAAAGTTGAAAAGCAACGGTGAGGCTGGGTCCCCTTGACGCAGCCCACGCTTGTTGCGGAAGAAGTTCCCCACTTCTCCGTTCACCGCTATCGCCGTTTGGCCTCCCGAGACCAATTGCATCATACGGTGAACCCAAACTGCCGAAAATCCTCGATCCAGAAGGATTTGTCGGAGAAACTCCCAGTTCACTCGATCGTACGCCTTCTCGAAATCTAATTTCAGAAGTATTGCCGGTTGGCGAGTACGTTTGAGCGAGTGAACGATCTCTTGGAGGGCCAAGGGTCCCTCCAAGATGTTGCGACCATGAATAAAAGCCGTTGGTTCCTACTAATAATACGATGAGCCACCGGAGACAAGCGTGTAGAACAAGCCTTAGAACAGATTTTAAACGGGACATTGATAAGCGCTATTGGGCGAAAAAGTCTAATGTTATCCGCGCCCTGAACTTTGGGGATAAGCGAAAGAACCCCAAAGTTAAGGCGCGAGATGTCTACTGTGCCACGCATAAACCCGTTACATACTTCGAAGATAGGGCCTTTGAGGACTTGCCAGAATCTTTTGAACATCGCCACCGGCCACCCATCCGGACCCGGGGCAGTGTCATATTTCATCCCAAGGGCCGCCTGGTCGATCTCCTGAGGGAGGAAGGCGAGACCCAATCCTTCATTCTCCTCGTCCGAGACCCGCAGAGTAGGATCCCAGACATCCGACCGCAGGCGAGCCCTAGACTCCTCCCTGGAGCCCATCAACTGGATGTAGAAATCGTAAATGTGACGTACGATATCCTGTTGGCGCAATAGGAGCCCCTGCTCAGATTGCAGTCTCAGGATGGCGCACTTACGTCGCCGTCCGTTGGCATAGGCATGGAAATATTTTGTATTCGCGTCCCCTTTGAGCGTCCACTTGATTCCACCCCGCCTGCGCCAGTACTCCTCCTCTGCACGAAGGAGGGACTCAACCTGTGCCTCTACATCGTATCGCTGAGCCCAGTCTTGCTCCGAGAAGACCTGAGAGTCCGCAGCAGCGTCCATACGGGCAGGGTCCGCCACCAAACGCGCTCGGAGCACCTTATCCTCATGGCCCTGGTTGGCCCCCCAGCCTTTGAGGGCCGCGCGCAGTCCCGCCCCTGCGGCAATCCAGAACTCCATGGTCCCTCGTGTGTGCCCAATCCGGGCCACACAAGTCTCCCATTTGGAGAGGAAGATTTGTTCAAAATCCGGGTGTTCAAACCACGTAGTTTCAAAGAAAAAACGTGGGCTTCGTTTTAACCGATCCTCCCCCGAGGAGAGGATTAAAGGGACGTGGTCCGACCCAATCCTCGTTTCAGCGTGAAGTGAGCACATGGGAAAAAGCATCTCCCACTCCGCGGACATAAAAACTTGGTCAAGCACTGACCGAACCGGTGTTAGTTGCTTGTTTGTCCAAGTATAGAGTGCACCCACGCGGGCCACTTCCCTAAGGGCCATTGATGCAATCGCGTTATTGAACATGGACACCCTTGTCCAGTTAATAATCCCGTTGTTCTTATCCGCTCCCGAACGGATTAAGTTAAAATCCCCACCGACAACGAGTGGTAAGTTGCGAACACCCAAGGCCGCTACCTTCTCCTGAAGTTCCCCCAAGAACTCATGCGAGTGCGAGTGGTCGGCCGGGCCATAGACCACAATAACCTCCCACTCGCGGAGTGTTGCGCGGTGGCGGACGTGTGCCGACACGAAAAAACGACCGACATCCCACGCCACCACCTCGCAGCACACATGGTTGATGCCAAGGAGCATACCCCCAGAGTGGCCTGTCGCTGGCACCCAGTGCCACGCGAAGCGCTCGAGCGGGTCGATGGCTAGCAGGTCTCGGTGAGAAAATTCAGCCTTGATGGTTTCCTGCAAGCCAACTACATCGATGTCTTCGACGCGAATGAACTCTTTTAGCTGGGTCCGCCTCCCAACGTGGCCGAAGCCTCGGATGTTCCAGAAGATGAAACGCATTAAATTATGCGATTGCGGAGGCGGATACCGCGAGCGGTAACCGCTTTGGCCACACGCCGTGTCCTGACAGGACCACGGGCTGGGGGGGACGATGCAGCCCCTGCTGCTGTGTCCACCCGATCGGGCCAAGCAACTGGCACCAGAGAAGCCCCTGCTTCTTCTGGTACTGTTACAGCGCGGGCCGCTTTGGCCTGGGCAAGCGCGGCCTGCGCGATCTCCTTAGACCGGATGAGAGACAGAAGCTCTCGAGCCTCTCCCTCATCAGACATCTCAACCCCACTATCCGCTAAAATACCCCCAAGGCGCTCATCCGAATAATCATCAAATATCGTAAAACGGGGTAGGGGGTTACCTTCGGTCTCCATGTTCTTCTGGGCCACCAAGAGTTGAGCGTGTTGGAGAGCAGGTAGGTTGCCCTTGGCGCCCTTTGGCCGGGAACTTGCCCGTTCCTGCGCCACCGGAGTCGACGCCACCGCCTTGGAGCGCTTGGCCGTGGAGATGGGCACCGCCTTGGTCACCTCCGCCCGGAGAGCGTCGGAGGGAGGAGGGGGGTCCACCGGCCCGGGCCCCCCAACCGTACCCCCAGGGGAGGCCAACGCCATCACCACCGGCCGGTGCGAGACAGGCATGCCCGCCTGCACCGAAGGAGGGCTCGTCGGCGCCACCGCATTTCTTCTTCTCTCTACATATTTACTTTCTAGCTAGAGATGTTGTTGTGCAATTTTATTAGGATGCACAATAGTACAATATACTGCCTCCTTTCGACTTGGCAGCTACGTTCTCACTTTTCAGCAAATGATTACTACATATGGTTGCACTTTGTATGTGTACTCTTTAGAGTTTATTTATATATAATTGTTACAAAAATCCTATACATTTAGATCTGCTTGAGAAATTTCCGAATGGTGTCCTGTCTACTCTCTTCATTGAATTCAAAATATATGTATAGAGTTTGGACTATCAAAAGGCAATTGGGATAGTTTTGACCAAAACATAGAACGTGTCAATTTATAGCATGTGATTATTTTATTTTATTTTGTTTTTTAAGCTAAAACGCCCTCCGGCTCTTTATTCATTAGGCGCTAGCATGTCTGACTACAAACAATCAGTCAGCCACCCAGGGATTGTATCAAACAAGTGCATAACAACAAAAAGTTTTAATGAATGCCTAGCTAGACGGTGTGCCGCCATGTTAGTCTGGCGACACGCAAACCGTAGCCTAAATCCCTGGAAGAAAGTAGACATCTCCTTCATCTCCATGATGAGGTGAAAACACTTCGACCTCTGGGGTGCCTCTTAGAGTCGCTGGATCTACTGACAGTCCGTCTCCAACACCACTTGCTACAAGCCCATGTCTCGTGCCATTATGATCGCGTCTCTGCATGCAAGTAGTTCAATGGATAAAGGATTAGTAACCCCATCATATCGTGATCCTCCCGCTCTAACAAGTGCTCCATGATGATCTCGAGCAATGAAGCCCGCTCCTCCACATATTAGACCCGCATCCGTAGCACCATCGGTGTTGATCTTTATCCACCCATCCCCAGGTGGTAGCCGAGTAGTAGCTTGGGCCTTTCTCCTCTCCGGGATCTCCAGTGCCCTGATAATCTCTTATATAATCACCATTGATTTGATCGGCTGGTATACTAACTCACCATGAGTATAATTGTTCCTGGAGTGCCACACAGCCCACCTCACAGTGATCATAATAGCCGCCACCTCCTTCTTGAATAAATGTTGATCAAACAGATCTCGAGACCATGACACTGGGTGTAACCGTGGTATATCAATACCAAAGAAGCGTTCTGCTGCTTCCCAAAAATGTTTTGCGTGGTCACATTCCATAAGCGAGTGAAACAGCGTTTCGTTGTCATGTCCACACATCGGGCAATTCGGTAGCTGCTTGATGTGCCTCCTCTTAAGCTCACCAAAGGATGGCAAGAACTCCTTTAGCACGCGCCACCAAAACACCCGAATCTTTGGAAGCACATTGATCTTCCATAATGCCTTCCACATGGTCGATTCACCCGATGATGAACCAACTATCTCAGTCACCTGTAGCTTAGATTGCACCTCGTGCCTGTATGCCGACCGGACCGTGAAGATACCTGACTTTTCCCGTGACCATGCCCACACATCCGCCCCTGCCACACGCGGTCTTGCCATGACAAGAATAGCTGCCGCATCTGGGGCATAGAAAATACTCTGAACGAGCTCCTTATCCCACTGATTTGACACCGGGTCAATCAAGTCCGACACTAACTGGACTGAGTTTTGCTTGAGGGCTCCCAACGGTTTCATAGATATGGTTGCATCTATCCACTGATCATGCCACACTTTGGTGGTATCTCCATTACCAATTCGCCGAATGAGTCTCTTCTTCAACATATCTCTCCCTATGATAATTGCTTTCCATGTCTTGGATGCGCTCGCGGGGCAGCCCGCAGTTAGGAAATCCTCATTAGGGAAATACAATGCTTTAAGCACCCGTGCACACAAGCTATTTGGATTCTCAAGAAGCCTCCATGCTTGCTTTGCCAACATCGCGTCATTGAAAGTTTCCAAGTGTCGGAATCCCATTCCTCCTTGTGACTTTGCAATGCACATTTTATCCGAAGATTGTCAATGCATTCCTTTTCTATCAAGTGATCCAGCCCACCAATATTTGGACATATTTGTCGTCACTTTCTTGCACAAACCTTTTGTGAGTTTGAAACAACTCATAGAGTAGGCCGATAAAGCTTGGACCACTGACTTCAAAAGAATTTCTCTCGCTGCACATGACATTTTCCTTTCGCACCACCCTTGTACTCTTGCCCTCGATCTTTCATTAATATGTTCAAAACTTTGTTCTGTAATTCTTCCCGCAGCTGTTGGGAGCCCAAGGTATTTTTCTGACATCGCTTCTCTTTGAATTTGTAAGGCTGCCTTGACTCCCCTCTTTACTGACGAGCCACTATTAGGGCTAAAAACACTGAGCTTTTCTGCTTGTTTGCACTCTGTCTAGAGCGAGTGCTATACTGATGCAAAATTTCATTTAGCCTAGTGGCGCTTCTGGAGTCAGCTTTCATGAAAATTAAACAGTCATCTGCAAATAAGAGGTGGGAAATCCACGGGGCATTATTGCTAACTCTGATTCCCCTATCTATCCATCCTCCATCATAGTTTTGCAGCAAACATGAGAGGACCTCCCCACATAGCAGAAATAGATATGGTGAGATCGGGTCCCCCTGACGGAAACCTTGCGACGGTGAGAACACCGGCAACAGTTCCCCATTGACTTTCACCTGGAAGCTCAATGTCGTCACACACGACATGACAAGGGTTATCCATCGATCATGAAACCCAAGTTGGCGCATTATCCCTTCCAGATACTCCCATTCAACGCGGTCATAAGCCTTGATCATATCGATCTTGACCGCACACCAACCTTGTTTTCCTCTCTTTCTTCGCATTGAGTGTATGCACTCATACGCCACTAGGATGTTGTCAGTGATCAACCATCCCGGGACAAAAGCACTCTGCTCCTCTGCAATAATCTCATCAAGAATCTCCCTCAAGCGATTAGCAAGCACTTTAGAGCAGATTTTGTATATAACATTGCACAATGATATCGGCCTATATTGTGTAATATTTTGCGGATTTTTTTACCTTTGGTAAGCACAATCACCGTGTTGTTCACCATGGCGGGCATGTGTCCTCCGTTCAAGAAACCTAGGACCGCCGCTGTAACATCCGGCCCTATCAACTCCCAATGGCGCTGGTAGAACCCAGCATGGAAACCATCACATCCGGGCGCCTTCGCCGGCCCCATGGCAAAGAGCATAGCCTTCACTTCCTCTTCTCTGAACGGTCTCATGAGTCGTTCATTCATTGGATCTGTTATTTTATGTGGCACATGGTGAAGCACTGCCTCCACATCTGTATACTCTTGCGCCGTGTACAACCTAGTGTAAAACTGCTGCACCTTGGCATGAATCTGTTCTTTTGTCTCACAAAGCCCTCCACCCGCAGTTTGGAGGCTCTGAATCCGATTAATGCTCTTGCGTGCTGCCGCACGAGCTTGAAAAAAGCCGGTATTGCGATCGCCAGCTTTCAGCCAGTTTGCCCTAGACCTCTGTCGCGCCATGATTTCCTCCTTATGCAGGAGCTCCGAGAGCTGGCGGGCTAGGTATTTTTCTTTCTTTGTCGGTCCCCGAGACAGAGAGTTAGACCTCTCGTTCTCATACTCCTTACGTACTTTCCTGATTTTCCTCTTCACATCTCCGAACTTTTTCGTCTTCCAGTTCGTAAGATGCACTTGCATGTCCAAAAGGGCCTGCTCTATGCCCTGTAGACCTTGCGTACCAACCCCCTTGCGCCACCCATGTATGACAGCGGCATCATATGATTCTTCCTGGTGCCACGCCTCCTCATACATGAACCTGCGCTGATACCGTTCTTCTGACAATGTTACCCCCTTCATCTTCACCACTAGCATGCAGTGGTTTGACTTTGGCGTTGGGCAGTGTCTCACAAAAGAAGATGGGAACATTGACATCATCGCCGGGTTCACTAAGAACCTATCAAGCCGAACTTTCACGTTTGAGTCGCCATGTTGCATATTATCCCACGTGAAGGGCACACCCTGGTAGCCCAAATCGTATAGCTCACAATCATCCACACATTGCCGAAAACCCTCCATCTGCCACTCCGGGCGGTCATGGGCACCAAAGTACTCCGAACTATCAAGAATTTCATTAAAATCACCTCCACATAGCCACGGGGCATCACTTTGAGCCTTCAACCATCTCAACAAATTCCAACTTTCTGCACGTTCACTTCGTCTAGCTTTCGCATAGAAACCCGTAAACCGCCACTTTTTATTATCACCTATATTCTTAACCGACACATCAATATGCTGGTTTGAAAAATTATTAAGAGTTACATCAACCTCTTTTGACCAAAACAAAGCTAGTCCACCACTGAGGCCATCGCTACTAACTGGATAGCAACCCTCAAAACCAAGGCGGGCAGTGAGATCACTAACCCTTCTTCCCTCAATCTTCGTCTCCGCAACAAAGACTAGGGCGGGAACTTCTCTCTTCACTAAATCGTGAAGTTCACGAACCGTCTCCGGCTTCCCAAGCCCACAACAGTTCCAAGATATACAATTCATTGCTCCCCGCGGGGCTGGTACCCAGCATCTGCGAGGTTCCTTGCCTCTTCTTCCTCTGCCTTCTTTTTCTTCGAGTCTCTGCTATCCTCTCGTGACCCAGACGACTCATCCTCCTTGTTCTGGCTCTTCCTCATGACCGTCTCACTATCTTGCAGTAACATAGGGTCGCTACCTCGGCCCCTCCCCTGTGAATTGTTCATGCCGACCCTTTGATAGACAGAATTTGTCCCTCGGCATGTCCTACCTCCTCTGCCATTCACACCTCTCCCCTTTGCATTAAATTGATAGACAATGTTTTTAACTCTACCAGCAGGTGGTTTCATAGGCGAGTCCACTTCCAAATCAGGCTCCACATCTTCATCTCCTTCTTCTGTCTCCTGCTGTCTTCCCATGTCCCGGGCGGTCTCCTGCTTGTAAGTTGGTGGTCTCCCCCAACTCTTGTTTTTGCTAGCTAAAAATCTGAGAGCCTCCCGATACGGCAGCCTACCATGCTCATCTCTCCCAGCACGTGTAGGGCACATTAGTTCTGAAGGAAATATGCCCTAGAGGCAATAATAAAGTTATTATTTATTTCCTTATATCATGATAAATGTTTATTATTCATGCTAGAATTGTATTAAATGGAAACATAATACATGTGTGAATACATAGACAAACAGAGTGTCACTAGTATGCCTCTACTTGACTAGCTCATTAATCAAAGATGGTTTTGTTTCCTAACCATGAACAAAGAGTTGTTATTTGATTAACGACATCACATCATTAGTTGAATGATCTGATTGACATGACCCATTCCATTAGCACAGCACTCGATCGTTTAGTATGTTGCTATTGCTTTTTATCCATGACTTATACATGTTCCTTTAACTATGAGATTATGCAACTCCCGTTTACCGTAGGAACACTTTGTGTGCTACCAAACGTCACAACGTAACTGGGTGATTATAAAGGTGCTCTACAGGTGTCTCCAAAGGTACATATTGGGTTGGCGTATTTCGAGATTAGGATTTGTCACTCCGATTGTCGGGGAGGTATCTCAGGGCCTTCTCGGTAATGCACATCACATAAGCCTTGCAAGCATTGCAACTAATGAGTTAGTTGCGGGATGATGTATTACGGAACGAGTAAAGAGACTTGCCAGTAACGAGATTGAACTAGGTATTGGATACCGACGGTCGAATCTCGGGCAAGTAACATACCGATGGACAAAGGGAACAACGTATGTTGTGTTGGGGAACGTAGCAGAAATTCAAAATTTTCCTACGTGTCACCAAGATCTATCTATGGAGAAACCAGCAACGAGGGGAAGGAGAGTGCATCTACATACCCTTGTAGATCGCTAAGCGGAAGCGTTCAAGTGAACGGGGTTGATGGAGTCGTACTCGTCGTGATTCAAATCACCGATGACCAAGTGCCGAACGGACGGCACCTCCGCGTTCAACACACGTACAGCCCGGTGACGTCTCCCAAGCCTTGATCCAGCAAGGAGAGAGGGAGAGGTTGAGGAAGACTCCATCCAGCAGCAGCACAACGGCGTGGTGATGATGGAGGAGCGTGGCAATCCTGCAGGGCTTCGCCAAGCACCACAGAAGAGGAGGAAGAAGAGACGCAGGGCTGCACCAACGAGAGATAGAATCGCGTGTTGTGGGCAGCCCTAATGCCTCAATATATATAGGGAAGGGGAGGGGCTGCGCCCCCTCTAGGGTTCCCACCCCTAGGGGGGGCGGCAGCCCTAGATGGGCAAGGGGGAGGCGGCCAAGAAAGGGGGAGAAGGGGAGGCGCAGCTAGATGGGCCATAAGGCCCATCTGCTCTAGGGTTTGCCCCCCTTCCCACTCCCTTGCGCCTTGATCCCCTGTGGGGGGGCGCACCAGCCCACCTGGGGCTGGTCCCCTCCCTCACTTAGCCCACGTAAGCCTCCGGGGCTTGTGGCCCCACTTGGTGGACCCCCGGACCCCTCCGGTGGTCCCGGTACGTTACCGATAAAACCCGAAACTCTTTCGGTGACCAAAATAGGACTTCCCATATATAAATCTTTACCTCCGGACCATTCCGGAACTCCTCGTGACGTCCGGGATGTCATCCGGGACTCCGAACAACATTCGGTAACCACATACAAGCTTCCTTTATAACCCTAGCGTCATCGAACCTTAAGTGTGTAGACCCTACGGGTTCGGGAGACATGCAGACATGACCGAGACGTTCTCCGGTCAATAACCAACAGCGGGATCTGGATACCCATGTTGACTCCCACATGTTCCACGATGATCTCATCGGATGAACCACGATGTCAAGGACTTTAATCAATCCCGTATACAATTCCCTTTGTCTATCGGTACGATACTTGCCCGAGATTCGATCGTCGGTATCCCGATACCTTGTTCAATCTCGTTACCGGCAAGTCTCTTTTACTCGTTCCGCAACACATCATCCCATGATCAACTCCTTGATCACATTGTGCACATTATGATGATGTCCTACCGAGTGGGCCCAGAGATACCTCTCCGTTTACACGGAGTGACAAATCCCAGTCTCGATTTGTGCCAACCCAACAGACACTTTCGGAGATACCCGTAGTGCACCTTTATAGTCACCCAGTTACGTTGTGACGTTTGGCACACCCAAAGCATTCCTACGGTATCCGGGAGTTGCACAATCTCATGGTCTAAGGAAATGATACTTGACATTATAAAAGCTTTAGCATACGAACTACATGATCTTGTGCTAGGCTTAGGATTGGGTCTTGTCCATCACATCATTCTCCTAATGATGTGATCCCGTTATCAATGACATCCAATGTCCATGGTCAGGAAACCGTAACCATCTATTGATCAACGAGCTAGTCAACTAGAGGCTTACTAGGGACATGGTGTTGTCTATGTATCCACACATGTATCTGAGTTTCCTATCAATACAATTCTAGCATGGATAATAAACGATTATCATGAACAAGGAAATATAATAATAACCTATTTATTATTGCCTCTAGGGCATATTTCCAACAGTCTCCCACTTGCACTAGAGTCAATAATCCAGCTCACATCGATATGTGATTGCAATGATTCCAACACCCAAGGTCACATCCCCATGTGACTAACACCCAAGAGTTTACTAGAGTCAATAATCTAGTTCACATTACTATGTGATTAACACTCAATGAGTTTTTGGTTTGATCATGTTATGCTTGTGAGAGATGTTATAGTCAACGGGTCTGAACCTTTCAGATCCGTGGGTCCTTTACAAATCTCTATGTCATCTCCTAGATGCAGTTACCATGCTCTATTTGGAACTATTCCAAATAACTGTTCTACTATACGAATCCAATTTACTACTTAGTATAATCTGGATCAGTGTCAAAGTTTGCATCAGCATAACCCTTTACGACGAACTCTTTTCCACCTCCATAATCGAGAAAATTCCTTAGTCCACTAGTTACTAAGGATAACCTTGACCGTTGTCCTGTGATCCATTCCTGGATCACACTTGTACCCCTTGACTGACTCATGGCTTGGCACACTTCAGGCGCGGTACAACATAGCATACTTTAGAGCCTATGTCTAAGCATAGGGGACGACCTTCGTCCTTTCTCTCTATTCTGCCGTGGTCAGGTCTTGAGTCTTACTCAATACTCACATGTGTAATACAGCCAAGAACTCCTTCCTTGCTGATCTATTTTGAATTCCTTCAAAATCTTGTCACGGTATGTATTCATTTGAAAGTACTATTAAGCGATTTTGATCTATCCTTATAGATCTTGATGCTCAATGTTCAAGTAGCTTAATCCAGGTTTTCCATTGAAAACACTCTTCAAATAACCCTATATGCTTTCCAGAAATTCTACATCATTTCTGATCAACAATATGTCAACAACATATACTTATCAGAAATTCTATAGTGCTCCCACTCACTTCTTTGGAAATACAAGTTTCTCATAAACTTTATATAAACCTAAAATCTTTGATCAACTCATCAAAGTGTACATTCCAACTCCGAGATGCTTACTCCGGTCCTCAGGAGGATTGCTGGTGCTTTGCATACTTATTAGCATCTTTCAGGATTGACAAAACCTTCTGGCTGTATCACATACAACCTTTCCTCAAGAAAATCGTCGAGGAAACAATGTTTTGACATCCTATCTGCACAATTTCATAAATAATGCAGTAATCGCTAACATAATTCCAACAGACTCTTAGCATCGCTACGAGTGAGAAAGTCTCATCGCAGTCAACTCCTTGAACTTGTCGGAAAACATCTTAATGACAAGTCGAGCTTTCTTAATGGTGACATTTACCATCATTGTCCGTCTTCCTTTTAAAATCCATCTGTACTCAACAGCCTCACGACCATCGAGCCGTTCTGCCAAAGTCTACACTTTGTTTTCATACATGGATCCTTTCTCGGATTTTATGGCCTCGAGCCATTCATTGGAATCCGGGCCCACCATCGCTTCTCCATAGCTCGTAGGTTCATTGTTGTCTAGCAACATGACTTCCAAGATAGGATTACGTACCACTCTGAAGTAGTACGCATCCTTGTCATCCTACGAGGTTTGGGAGTGCCTTGATCCGAAGTCTCATGATCACTATCATAAGCTTCCACTTCAATTGGTGTAGGTGCCATAGAAACAATTCATGTGCCTTGCTACACACTAGTTGAAGTGACAGTTCAACAACCTCATCAAGTCTCCACCATCCTCCCACTCAATTCTTTCGAGAGAAACTTTTCCTCGAGAAGGGACCCGATTCGAGAAACAATCCCTATTGCTTTCGGATCTGAGACAGGAGGTATACCCAACTGTTTTGGGTGTCCTATGAAGATGCAGTTATCCGCTTTGGGTTCGAGCTTATCAGCCTGAAACCTTTTCATATAAGCGTCGCAGCCCCAAACCTTTTAAGAAATGACAGCTTAGGTTTCTCTAAACCATAGTTCATACGGTGTCATCTTATCGGAATTACGTGGTGCCCTATTTAAAGTGAGTGCGGTTGTCTCTAATGCCTAACCCATGAACGATAGTGGTAATTCGATTAGAGACATCATGGTATTCATCATATCCAATAGGGTGCAGTCATGATGTTCGGACACACCATCACACTATGGTGTTCCAGGCGGTACTAGTCGTGAAATAATTTCCACAGTGTCTCAATTGTGTACCAAACTCGCAACTCAGATATTCATCTCTATGATCATATCATAGATATTTTATCCTCTTGTCACGACGATATTCAACTTCACTCTGAAATTACTTGAACCATTCAATAATTCAGACTTGTGTTTCATCAAGTAAATATGCTCAGTATCTACTCAAATCATGTGTGAAGTAAGAGCATAACGATATCCACTGCGTGCCTCAGCACTCATTGGACTGCACACATCAAAATGTGTTACTTCCAACAAGTTGCTTTCTTGTTCCATTTTACTGAAACCGAAGCTTTCAGTCATCTTGCCCATGTGGTATGATTTGCATGTCTCAAGTGATTCAAAATCAAGTGAGTCCAAACGGTCCATCTGCATGGAGTTTCTTCATGCGTATATACCAACAGACATGGTTCACATGTCTCAATCTTTTCAGAAATGAGTGAGTTCAAAGATCCATCAGCATGGAGCTTCTTCATGCGTTTTATACCAATATGACTTACATGGCAGTGCCACAAGTAGGTGGTACTATCATTACTATCTTATATCTTTTGGCATGAACATGTGTATCACTATGATCGAGATTCAATAAACCATTCATTCTAGGTGCAAGACCATTGAAGGTATTTATTCAAATAAATAGAGTAATCATTATTCTCTTTAAATGAATAACCGTATTGCGATAGACATAGTCCAATCATGTCTATGCTCAACGCAAATACCAAATAACAATTATTCAGGTTTAACACCAATCTCGATGGTAGAGGGAGCGTGCGATGCTTGATCGCATCAACCTTGGAAACATTTCCAACACATCTCGTCAGCTCACCTTTAGCTAGTCTCCGTTTATTCCGTAGCTTTTATTTCGAGTTACTAACACTTAGCAACCGAACCGGTATCTAATACCCTGATGCTACTAGGAGTACTAGTAAAGTACACATTCACATAATGTATATCCAATATACTTCTACCGACAGCCTTCTCATCTACCAAGTATCTAGGGTAATTCTCCTCCGGTGGTTGTTCCCCTTATTACAGAAGCACTCAGTCTCGGGTTTGGGTTTAACCTTGGGTTTCTTCACTAGAGCAGCAGCTGATTTGCCGTTTCATGAAGTATCCCTTCTTGCCCTTGCCCTTATTGAAACTAGTGGTTTCACTAACCATCAACAATTGATGCTCCTTCTTGATTTCTACTTTCGCGGTGTCAAACATCGCGAATATTTCAAGGATCATCATATCTATCCCTGATATGTTATAGTTCATCACGAAGCTCTAGCAGCTTGGTGGCAATGACTTTGGAGAAACATCACTATCTTATCTGGAAGATCAACTCCCACTCGATTCAAGTGATTGTTGTACTCAGACAATTTGAGCACAAGCTCAACGATTGAGCTTTTTTCCCTTAGTTTGCAGGCTAAGAAAATCGTCGGAGGTCTTATACCTCTTGACGTGGGCACGAGCCTGAAATCCCAATTTCAGCCCTCGAAACATCTCATATGTTCCGCGACATTTCAAAAATGTCTTCGGTGCCTCAATTCTAAACCATTTGTCACTACCGAACTATCATGTAGTCATCAAAACGTGTATGTCATATGTTCGCAACATCCACAGACCACGTTCGAGGTCCAGCACACCGAGTGGTGCATTAAGGACACAAGCCTTCTACTGTCCGCATAATTGCTACTATCAACTTTCAACTATATTTTCTCTAGGAACATATCTAAAACAGTAGAACTAAAGCGCGAGCTACGACATAATTTGCAAAATCTTTTTGACTATGTTCAGGATAATTAAGTTCATCTTATGAACTCCCACTCAGATAGACATCCCTCTAGTCATCTAAGTGATTACATGATCCGAATCAACTAGGCCGTGTCCGATCATCACGTGAGACGGACTAGTCAACGTCGGTGAACATCTTCATGTTGATCGTATCTTCCATACGACTCATGCTCGACCTTTCGGTCTTCTGTGTTCCGAGGCCATGTCTGTACATGCTAGGCTCGTCAAGTTAACCCTAAGTGTTTTGCATGTGTAAAACTGTCTTACACCCGTTGTATGTGAACGTAAGGATCTATCACACCCGATCATCACGTGGTGCTTCGAAACGACGAACTGTAGGAACGGTGCACAGTTAGGGGAGAACACTTCTTGAAATTGTTGTAAGGGATCATCTTATTTACTACCGTCGTTCTAAGCAAATAAGATGTACAAACATGATAAACATCACATGCAATCAAATAGTGACATGATATGGCCATCATCACTTTGCTCCTTTTGATCTCCATCTTCGGGGCTCCATGATCATCATCGTCACCGGCATGACATCATGATCTCCATCATCATGATCTCCATCATCATGATCTCCATCATCGTGTCTTCTTGAAGTTGTCACGTCATCTATTACTTCTACTACTACAGCTAACGGTTAGCAATAAAGTAAAGTAATTACATGACGTTTATGTTGACACGCAGGTCATGAATAAATAAAGACAACTCCTATGGCTCCTGCCGGTTGTCATACTCACCGACATGCAAGTCGTGATTCCTATTACAAGAACATGATCAATCTCATACATCACATATATCATTCATCACATCCTTTGGCCATATCACATCACATAGCATACCCTGCAAAAACAAGTTAGACGTCCTCTAATTGTTGTTGCATGTTTTACGTGGCTGCTATGGGTTTCTAGCAAGAACGTTTCTTACCTACGCAAAACCACAACGTGATATGCCAATTGCTATTTACCCTTCATAAGGACCCTTTTCATCGAATCCGATCCGACTAAAGTGGGAGAGACAGACACCCGCCAGCCACCTTATGCAACTAGTGCATGTTTGTCGGTGGAACCGGTCTCACGTAAGAGTACGTGTAAGGTTGGTCCGGGCCGCTTCATCCCACGATGCCGCCGAATCAAGATAAGACTAGTAACGGCAAGCATATTGAACAAAATCAACGCCCACAACTACTTTGTGTTCTACTCATGCATAGAATCTACGCAATAGACCTAGCTCATGATGCCACTGTTGGGGAACGTAGCAGAAATTCAAAATTTTCCTACGTGTCACCAAGATCTATCTATGGAGAAACCAGCAACGAGGGGAAGGAGAGTGCATCTACATACCCTTGTAGATCGCTAAGCGGAAGCGTTCAAGTGAACGGGGTTGATGGAGTCATACTCGTCGTGATTCAAATCACCGATGACCAAGTGCCGAACGGACGGCACCTCCGCGTTCAACACACGTACAGCCCGGTGACGTCTCCCAAGCCTTGATCCAGCAAGGAGAGAGGGAGAGGTTGAGGAAGACTCCATCCAGCAGCAGCACAACGGCGTGGTGATGATGGAGGAGCGTGGCAATCCTGCAGGGCTTCGCCAAGCACCACAGAAGAGGAGGAAGAAGAGACGCAGGGCTGCACCAACGAGAGATAGAATCGCGTGTTGTGGGCAGCCCTAATGCCTCAATATATATAGGGAAGGGGAGGGGCTGCGCCCCCTCTAGGGTTCCCACCCCTAGGGGGGCGGCAGCCCTAGATGGGCAAGGGGGAGGCGGCCAAGAAAGGGGGAGAAGGGGAGGCGCAGCTAGATGGGCCATAAGGCCCATCTGCTCTAGGGTTTGCCCCCCTTCCCACTCCCTTGCGCCTTGATCCCCTGTGGGGGGGCGCACCAGCCCACCTGGGGCTAGTCCCCTCCCTCACTTAGCCCACGTAAGCCTCCGGGGCTTGTGGCCCCACTTGGTGGACCCCCGGACCCCTCCGGTGGTCCCGGTACGTTACCGATAAAACCCGAAACTCTTTCGGTGACCAAAATAGGACTTCCCATATATAAATCTTTACCTCCGGACCATTCCGGAACTCCTCGTGACGTCCGGGATCTCATCCGGGACTCCGAACAACATTCGGTAACCACATACAAGCTTCCTTTATAACCCTAGCGTCATCGAACCTTAAGTGTGTAGACCCTACGGGTTCGGGAGACATGCAGACATGACCGAGACGTTCTCCGGTCAATAACCAACAGCGGGATCTGGATACCCATGTTGACTCCCACATGTTCCACGATGATCTCATCGGATGAACCACGATGTCAAGGACTTTAATCAATCCCGTATACAATTCCCTTTGTCTATCGGTACGATACTTGCCCGAGATTCGATCGTCGGTATCCCGATACCTTGTTCAATCTCGTTACCGGCAAGTCTCTTTTACTCGTTCCGCAACACATCATCCCATGATCAACTCCTTGATCACATTGTGCACATTATGATGATGTCCTACCGAGTGGGCCCAGAGATACCTCTCCGTTTACACGGAGTGACAAATCCCAGTCTCGATTTGTGCCAACCCAACAGACACTTTCGGAGATACCCGTAGTGCACCTTTATAGTCACCCAGTTACGTTGTGACGTTTGGCACACCCAAAGCATTCCTACGGTATCCGGGAGTTGCACAATCTCATGGTCTAAGGAAATGATACTTGACATTATAAAAGCTTTAGCATACGAACTACATGATCTTGTGCTAGGCTTAGGATTGGGTCTTGTCCATCACATCATTCTCCTAATGATGTGATCCCGTTATCAATGACATCCAATGTCCATGGTCAGGAAACCGTAACCATCTATTGATCAACGAGCTAGTCAACTAGAGGCTTACTAGGGACATGGTGTTGTCTATGTATCCACACATGTATCTGAGTTTCCTATCAATACAATTCTAGCATGGATAATAAACGATTATCATGAACAAGGAAATATAATAATAACCTATTTATTATTGCCTCTAGGGCATATTTCCAACATGTTGTTATGCGGTCTGACCGATAAAGATCTTCGCAGAATATGTAGGAGCCAATATGGGCATCCAGGTCCCGCTATTGGTTATTGACCGGAGACGTGTCTCGGTCATGTCTACATTGTTCTCGAACCGTAGGGTCCGCACGCTTACGGTTTCGATGACAGTTATATTATGAGTTTATGAGTTTTGATTTACCGAAGGAGTTCGGAGTCCCGGATGAGATTGGGGACATGACGAGGAGTCTCGAAATGGTCAAGACGTAAAGATCGATATATTGGACGACTATATTCGGACATCGGAAAGGTTCTGAGTGATCCGGGTATTTTCGGGAGTATCGGGGAGTTACGGGATTACGGGAGAAGTAATGGGCCTTGATGGGCTTTAGTGGGAAGAGGAAAAGGCTGCTGCGCCCCCCCTCCCCTTTGGTCCGAATTGGACTAGGGAAAAGGGGGCCGGCCACCTTTCCTTCTCCTCCTATTCGTTCTCCCTTCCTCCCCTCTTGGTGGACTCCTACTAGGACTTGGAGACCTAGTAGGACTCCACACCCTGGCGCGCCAAGCCTTGGCCGGCCTCCTCCTCCTCCATCCTTTATATACAGGGGCAGGGGGCACCCCATAGAGACACAAGTTGATCTACGGATCGTTCCTTAGCCGTGTGCGGTGCCCCCTTCCACCAAATTCCACCTCGGTCATATCGTTGCAGTGCTTAGGCGAAGCCCTGCGCCGGTAACACATCAAGATCGTCATCACGCCGTCGTGCTGACGGAACTCTTCCCCGACGCTTTGCTGGATCAGAGCCCGGGGATCGTCATCGAGCTGAACGTGTGCCAAGAACTCGGAGGTGCCGGAGTAACGGTGCTGTGATCGGTTGGATCGCGAGGAGAACGTACGACTACTTCCTCTACGTTGTGTCAATGCTTCCGCTTCGGTCTACAAGGGTACGTAGACAACACTCTCCCCTCTCATTGCTATGCATCACCATGATCTTGCGTGTGCGTAGGAAATTTTTTGAAATTACTACGTTCCCCAACAGTGGTATCAGAGCCTAGGTTTTTTTTGGTTTGATGTTATTTGCACGAGTAGAACACAAGTGAGTTGTGGACGATACAAGTCATACTGCCTACCAGCATGTCATACTTTGGTTCAGCGGTATTGTTGGACGAGACGATCCGGACCAACCTTACGCGTACGCTTACGCGAGACCGGTTCCGTCGACGTGCTTTGCACATAGATGGCTTGCGGAAGACTGTCTCTCCAACTTTAGTTGAACCGAGTGTGGCTACGCCCGGTCCTTGAGAAGGTTAAAACGGAGTCTATTTGACAAACTATCATTGTGGTTTTGATGCGTAGGTAAGATGAGTTCTTGCTTAAAGCCCGTAGCAGCCACGTAAAACTTGCAACAACAAAGTAGAGGACGTCTAACTTGTTTTTGCAGGGCATGTTGTGATGTGATATGGTCAAGACATGATGCTAAATTTTATTGTATGAGATGATCATGTTTTGTAACCGAGTTATCGGCAACTGGCAGGAGCCATATGGTTGTCGCTTTATTGTATGCAATGCAATCGCGATGTAATGCTTTACTTTATTACTAAGCGGTAGTGATAGTCGTGGAAGCATAAGATTGGCGAGACGACAACGATGCTGCGATGAAGATCAAGGTGTCGCGCCGGTGACGATGGTGATCATGACGGTGCTTCGAAGATGGAGATCACAAGCACGAGATGATGATGGCCATATCATATCACTTATATTGATTGCATGTGATGTTTATCTTTTATGCATCTTATCTTGCTTTGATTGACGGTAGCATTATAAGATGATCTCTCACTAAATTATCAAGAAGTGTTCTCCCTGAGTATGCACCGTTGCGAAAGTTCTTCGTGCTGAGACACCACGTGATGATCGGGTGTGATAGGCTCTACGATCAAATACAACGGGTGCAAAACAGTTGCACACACGGAATACTCAGGTTTAAATTGACGAGCCTAGCATATAACAGATATGGCCTCGGAACACGGAGACCGAAAGGTCGAGCGTGAATCATATAGTAGATATGATCAACATAGTGATGTTCACCATTGAAACTACTCCATCTCACGTGATGATCGTACATGGTTTAGTTGATTTGGATCACGTGATCACTTAGAGGATTAGAGAGATGTCTATCTAAGTGGGAGTTCTTAAGTAATATGATTAATTGAACTTTAATTTATCATGAACTTAGTCCTGGTAGTATTAGCATATCTATGTTGTAGATCAATAGCTCGCATTGTTGCTTCCCAGTGTTTATTTTGATATGTTCCTAGAGAAAGTTGTGTTGAAAAATGTTAGTAGCAATGATGCGGATTGGGATCTGTAATCTGAGGTTTATCCTCATTGCTGAACAGAAGAATTTTGTCCTTGATGCACCGCTAGATGACGGACCTTTTGCAGGAGCAGATGCAGACGTTATGAACGTTTTGCTAGCTCAATATGATGACTACTTAATAGTTTAGTGCACCATGCTTAACGGCTTAGAATCGGGACTTCAAAGACGTTTTGAACGTCATGGAGCATATGAGATGTTCCAGGAGTTGAAGTTAATATTTCAAGCAAATACCCGAGTTGAGAGATATGAAGTCTCCAACAAGTTCTATAGCTAAAAGATGGAGGAGAATCGCTCAACTAGTGAGCATGTGCTCAGATTGTCTGGGTACTACAATCGCTTGAATCAAGTGGGAGTTAATCTTCCAGATAAGATAGTGATTGACAGAATTCTCTAGTCACCATCACCAAGTTAGTAGAACTTCGTGATGAACTATAATATGCAAGGGATAACGGAAAATATTCCCAAGCTCTTCGCGATGCTAAAATCAGCGAAGGTAGAAATCAAAGAAAAACATCAAGTGTTGATGATTGACAAGATCACTAGTTTCAAGAAAAGGGCAAAAGGAAAGAAGGGGAACTTCAAGAAGAACGGCAAGCAAGTTGCTGCTCAAGTGAAAAAGCCCAAGTCTGGTCCTAAGCCTGAGACTAAGTGCTTCTACTGCAAAGGGACTGGTCACTGGAAGCGGAACTACCCCAAGTGATTGGCGGATAAGAAGGATGGCAAAGTGAACATAAGTATATTTGATATACATGTTATTGATGTGTACTTTACTAGTGTTCATAGCAACCCCTCAGTATTTGGTACTAGTTCAAGTTGCTAAGATTAGTAACTCGAAACGGGAGTTGCAGAATGAACAAAAACTAGTTAAAGGGCAAGGTGACGATGTGTGTTGGAAGTGGTTCCAAGATTGATATGATCATCATCACACACTCCCTATACTTTCGGGATTAGTGTTGAAACTAAATAAGTGTTATTTGGTGTTTGCGTTGAGCATGAATATGATTTGATCATGTTAATTGCAATACGGTTATTCATTTAAGTAAGAGAATAAATTGTTGTTCTGTTTACATGAATAAAACCTTCTATGGTCATACACACCAATGAAAATAGTTCATTGGATCTCGATCGCAGTGATACACATATTCATAATATTGAAACCAAAAGATGCGAAGTTAATGATGATAGTGCAACCTATTTGTGGCACTGCCGTTTAGGTCATATTGGTGTAAAGCGCATGAAGAAACTCCATGCTGATGGGATTTTGGAATCACTTGATTATGAATCACTTGATGCTTGCGAACCATGCCTGTTGGGCAAGATGACTAAAACGCCGTTCTCCGGAACAATGGAGCAAGCAACAGATTTGTTGGAAATCATACATACTGATGTATGTGGTCCGATGAATATTAAGGCTCGCGACAAGTATCATTATTTTCAGAACTTCACAGATGATTTAAGCAGATATGGGTATATCTACTTAATGAAACATAAGTCTGAAACGTTTGAAAAGTTCAAAGAATTTCAGAGTGAAGTGGATAATCATCGTAACAAGAAAATAAAAAATTTCTACGATATGATCGCAGAGGTAAAATATTTGAGTTACGAGTTTTGGCCTTCAGTAAAAACCATGTGGAATAGTTTCACAAATTCATGCCACCTGGAACACCACAGCATAATGGTGTGTCCGAACGTCATAACCGTACTTTATTGGATATAGTACAATCTATGATGTTTCTTACCGATTTACCAATATCGTTTTGGGATCATGCATTAGAGACAGCTGCATTCACGTTAAAAGGGGCACCATCTAAGTCCGTTGAGACGACACAAGATGAACTGTGGTTTAGCAAGAAACCAAAGTTGTCGTTTCTTAAAGTTTGGGGTTGTGATGCTTATATGGAAAAGTTTCATCCTGATAAGCTCAAACCCAAATCGGAGAAATATGTCTTCATAGGATACCCAAAGGAAATTGTTGGGTACACCTTCTATCACAGATCCAAAGGCAAGACATTTGTTGCTGAGAATGGATCCTTTCTAGAGAAGGAGATTCTCTCGAAAGAAGTGAGTGGGAGGAAAGTAAAAACTTGATAAGGTAATTGTACCTTCTCCCTTATTGGAAAGTAGTTCATCACAGAAATCTGTTCTTGTGACTACTACACCAATGAGTAAGGAAGCTAATGATGATGATCATGTAACTTCAAGATCAAGTTACTACCGAATCTCGTAAGTAAACTAGAGTGAGATCCGCACCAGAGTGGTACGGTAATCCTATTCTGGAAGTCATGTTACTAGACCATGACGAACTTGCGAACTATGAGGAAGCGATGATGAGCCCAGATTCCGCGAAGTGGTTTGAGGCCATGAAATCTGAGATATGATCCATGTATGAGAACAAAGTATGGACTTTGATGGATTTGCCCGATGATCGGCAAGTCAAAGAAAATAAATGGATCTTGAAGAGGAAGACGGACACTAATAGTAGTGTTACTATCTACAAAGCTAGAATTGTCGCAAAAAGTTTTCGACAAGTTCAAGGTGTTGACTACGATGAGAATTTCTCACTCGTATCTATGCTTAAGTCTGTCCGAATCATGTTAGCAATTGCCGCATTTTATGAAATCCGGCAAATGGATAAACAAAACTACATTCCTTAATGGATTTATTAAAGAAGAGTTGTATATGATGCAACTAGAAGGTTTTGTCGATCCTAAAGGTGTTAACAAAATATGCAAACTCCAGCGATCCATCTATGGACTGGTGCAAGCATCTCGGAGTTGGAATATACACTTTGATAAGTTGATCAAAGCATATAGTTTTATACAGACTTGCGATGAAGCCTGTATTTTACAAGAAAGTGAGTGGGAGCACTACAGCATTTCTGATAAGTATATGTGAATGACATATTGTTGATCGGAAATAATGTAGAATTATTCTGCAAAGCATAAAGGAGTGTTTGAAAGGAGTTTTTCAAAGAAAGACCTCGGTAAAGCTGCTTACATATTGAGCATCAAGATCTATAGAGATAGATCAAGACGCTTGATAAGTTTTTCAATAAGTACATACCTTGAAAAAATTTTGAAGTAGTTCAAAATGGAACAGTCAAAGAAAGAGTTCTTGCCTGTATTACAAGGTGTGAAATTGAGTAAGACTCAAAGCCCGACCACGGCAGATGATAGAAAGAGAATGAAAGTCATTTCCTATGCCTCAGCCATAGGCTCTATGAAGTATGCCATGTTGTGTACCAGATCTATTGCATACCCTACCACTGAGTTTGGCAAGGGAGTACAATAGTGATCTAGGAGTAGATCACTGGACAGCGGTCAAAATTATCCTTAATGGAATAAGGATATGTTTCTCGATTATGGAGGTGACAAAAGGTTCGTCGTAAAAGATTACGTCGATGCAAGTTTTGACACTAATCTAGATGACTCTAAGTCTCAATCTAGATACATATTGAAAGTGGGAGCAATTAGCTAAAGTAGCTCCGTGCAGAGTATTGTTGACATAGAAATTTGCAAAATACTTACGGATCTGGATGTGACAGACCCGTGGACTAAAATTATCTCACAAGCAAAACATGATCACAGCTTAGTACCCTTTGGGTGTTGGTCACATATCGATGTGAACTATGGGTGTTAATCACATGGTGATGTGAACTATTGCTATTAAATCACATGGCGATGTGAACTAGATTATTGACTCTAGTGCAAGTGGGAGACTGAAGGAAATATGCCCTAGAGGCAATAATAAAGTTATTATTTATTTCCTTATATCATGATAAATGTTTATTATTCATGCTAGAATTGTATTAAATGGAAACATAATACATGTGTGAATACATAGACAAACAGAGTGTCACTAGTATGCCTCTACTTGACTAGCTCATTAATCAAAGATGGTTATGTTTCCTAACCATGAACAAAGAGTTGTTATTTGATTAACGAGATCACATCATTAGTTGAATGATCTGATTGACATGACCCATTCCATTAGCATAGCACTCGATCGTTTAGTATGTTGCTATTGCTTTTTATCCATGACTTATACATGTTCCTTTAACTATGAGATTATGCAACTCCCGTTTATCGTAGGAACACTTTGTGTGCTACCAAACGTCACAACATAACTGGGTGATTATAAAGGTGCTCTACAGGTGTCTCCAAAGGTACATATTGGGTTGGCGTATTTTGAGATTAGGATTTGTCACTCCGATTGTCGGGGAGGTATCTCAGGGCCTTCTCGGTAATGCACATCACATAAGCCTTGCAAGCATTGCAACTAATGAGTTAGTTGCGGGATGATGTATTACGGAACGAGTAAAGAGACTTGCCGGTAACGAGATTGAACTAGGTATTGGATACCGACGGTCGAATCTCGGGCAAGTAACATACCGATGGACAAAGGGAACAACGTATGTTGTTATGCGGTCTGACCGATAAAGATCTTCGCATAATATGTAGGAGCCAATATGGGCATCCAGGTACCGCTATTGGTTATTGACCGGAGACGTGTCTCGGTCATGTCTACATTGTTCTCGAACCGTAGGGTCCGCACGCTTAAGGTTTCGATGACAGTTATATTATGAGTTTATGAGTTTTGATGTACCGAAGGAGTTCGGAGTCTCGGATGAGATTGGGGACATGACGAGGAGTCTCGAAATGGTCGAGACGTAAAGATCGATATATTGGACGACTATATTGTTGGGGAACGTAGTAATTTCAAAAAAATTCCTACGCACACGCAAGATCATGGTGATGCATAGCAACGAGACGGGAGAGTGTTGTCTACGTACCCTCGTAGACCGAAGCAGAAGCGTTGACACAACGTAGAGGAAGTAGTCGTACGTTCTCCTCGCGATCCAACCGATCACAGCACCGTTACTCCGGCACCTCCGAGTTCTTGGCACACGTTCAGCTCGATGACGATCCCCGGGCTCCGATCCAGCTAAGCGTCGGGGAAGAGTTCCGTCAGCACGACGGCGTGGTGACGATCTTGATGTGTTACCGACGCAGGGCTTCGCCTAAGCACTGCAACGATATGACCGAGGTGGAATTTGGTGGAAGGGGGCACCGCACACGGCTAAGGAAAGATGTCAATGATCAATTGTGTGTCTATGGGGTGCCCCCTGCCCCTGTATATAAAGGATGGAGGAGGAGGAGGCCGGCCAAGGCTTGGCGCGCCAGGGTGTGGAGTCCTACTAGGTCTCCAAGTCCTAGTAGGAGTCCACCAAGAGGGGAGGAAGGGAGAACGAATAGGAGGAGAAGGAAAGGTGGCCGGCCCCCTTTTCCCTAGTCCAATTCGGACCAAAGGGGAGGGGGGGCGCAGCAGCCTTTTCCTCTTCCCACTAAAGCCCATCAAGGCCCATTACTTCTCCCGTAATCCCGTAACTCCCCGATACTCCCGAAAATACCCGGATCACTCAGAACCTTTCCGATGTCCGAATATAGTCGTCCAATATATCGATCTTTACGTCTCGACCATTTCGAGACTCCTCGTCATGTCCCCAATCTCATCCGGGACTCCGAACTCCTTCGGTACATCAAAACTCATAAACTCATAATATAACTGTCATCGAAACCTTAAGCGTGCGGACCCTACGGTTCGAGAACAATGTAGACATGACCTAGACACGTCTCCGGTCAATAACCAATAGCGGGACCTGGATGCCCATATTGGCTCCTACATATTCTGCGAAGATCTTTATCGGTCAGACCGCATAACAACATACGTTGTTCCCTTTGTCCATCGGGATGTTACTTGCCCGAGATTCGACCGTCGGTATCCAATACCTAGTTCAATCTCGTTACCGGCAAGTCTCTTTACTCGTTCCGTAATACATCATCCCGCAACTAACTCATTAGTTGCAATGCTTGCAAGGCTTATGTGATGTGCATTACCGAGAAGGCCCTGAGATACCTCCCCGACAATCGGAGTGACAAATCCTAATCTCGAAATACGCCAACCCAATATGTACCTTTGGAGACACCTGTAGAGCACCTTTATAATCACCCAGTTACGTTGTGACGTTTGGTAGCACACAAAGTGTTTCTACGGTAAACGGGAGTTGCATAATCTCATAGTTAAAGGAACATGTATAAGTCATGGATAAAAAGCAATAGCAACATACTAAACGATCGAGTGCTATGCTAATGGAATGGGTCATGTCAATCAGATCATTCAACTAATGATGTGATCTCGTTAATCAAATAACAACTCTTTGTTCATGGCTAGGAAACATAACCATCTTTGATTAATGAGCTAGTCAAGTAGAGGCATACTAGTGACACTCTGTTTGTCTATGTATTCACACATGTATTATGTTTCCATTTAATACAATTCTAGCATGAATAATAAACATTTATCATGATATAAGGAAATAAATAATAACTTTATTATTGCCTCTAGGGCATATTTCCTTCAGTCTCCCACTTGCACTAGAGTCAATAATCTAGTTCACATCGCCATGTGATTTAATAGCAATAGTTCACATCACCATGTGATTAACACCCATAGTTCACATCGATATGTGACCAACACCCAAAGGGTACTAAGGTGTGATCATGTTTTGCTTGTGAGATAATTTTAGTCCACGGGTCTGTCACATTCAGATCCGTAAGTATTTTGCAAATTTCTATGTCAACAATACTCTGCACGGAGCTACTTTATCTAATTGCTCCCACTTTCAATATGTATCTAGATTGAGACTTAGAGTCATCTAGATTAGTGTCAAAACTTGCATCGACGTAATCTTTTACGACGAACCTTTTGTCACCTCCATAATCGAGAAACATATCCTTATTCCATTAAGGATAATTTTGACCGCTGTCCAGTGATCTACTCCTAGATCACTATTGTACTCCCTTGCCAAACTCAGTGGTAGGGTATGCAATAGATCTGGTACACAGCATGGCATACTTCATAGAGCCTATGGCTGAGGCATAGGGAATGACTTTCATTCTCTTTCTATCTTCTGCCGTGGTCGGGCTTTGAGTCTTACTCAATTTCACACCTTGTAATACAGGCAAGAACTCTTTCTTTGACTGTTCCATTTTGAACTACTTCAAAATCTTTTCAAGGTATATACTTATTGAAAAACTTATCAAGCGTCTTGATCTATCTCTATAGATCTTGATGCTCAATATGTAAGCAGCTTCACCGAGGTCCTTCTTCGAAAAACTCCTTTCAAATACTCCTTTATGCTTTACAGAATAATTCTACATTATCTCTGATCAATAATATGTCATTCACATATACTTATCAGAAATGCTGTAGTGCTCCCACTCACTTTCTTGTAAATACAGGCTTCACCGCAAGTCTGTATAAAACTATATGCTTTGATCAACTTATCAAAGCGTATATTCCAACTCCGAGATGCTTGCACCAGTCCATAGATGGATCGCTGGAGCTTGCATATTTTGTTAACACCTTCAGGATCGACAAAACCTTCTAGTTGCATCGTATACAACTCTTCTTTAATAAATCCATTAAGGAATGTAGTTTTGTTTATCCATTTGCCGGATTTCATAAAATGCGGCAATTGCTAACATGATTCGGACAGACTTAAGCATAGATACGGGTGAGAAACTCTCATCGTAGTCAACACCTTGAACTTGTCGAAAACCTTTTGCGACAATTCTAGCTTTGTAGATAGTAACACTACTATCAGTGTCCGTCTTCCTCTTCAAGATCCATTTATTTTCTTTGGCTTGCCGATCATTGGGCAAATCCATCAAAGTCCATACTTTGTTCTCATACATGGATCATATCTCAGATTTCATGGCCTCTAACCATTTTGCGGAATCTGGGCTCATCATCGCTTCCTCATAGTTCGCAAGTTCGTCATGGTCTAGTAGCATGACTTCCAAAACAGGATTACCGTACCACTCTGGTGCGGATCTCACTCTAGTTTACTTACGAGATTCGGTAGTAACTTGATCTTGAAGTTACATGATCATCATCATTAGCTTCCTTACTCATTGGTGTAGTAGTCACAAGAACAGATTTCTGTGATGAACTACTTTCCAATAAGGGAGAAGGTACAATTACCTTATCAAGTTTTTACTTTCCTCCCACTCACTTCTTTCGAGAGAAACTCCTTCTCTGGAAAGGATCCATTCTCAGCAACGAATATCTTGCCTTCGGATCTGTGATAGAAGGTGTACCCAACTGTCTTCTTTGGGTATCCTATGAAGACATATTTTTCCGATTTGGGTTTGAGCTTATCAGGATGAAACTTTTTCATGTAAGCATCACAACCCCAAACTTTAAGACACGACAACTTTGGTTTCTTGCCAAACCACAGTTCAGATTGTGTCGTCTCAACGGACTTTAGATGGTGCCCCTTTTAACGTGAATGCAGCTGTCTCTAATGCATGATCCCAAAACGATATTGGTAAATCGGTAAGAAACATCATAGATTGTACTATATCCAATAAAGTACGGTTATGACGTTCGGACACACCATTATGCTGTGGTGTTCCAGGTGGCATGAATTTGTGAAACTATTCCACATTGTTTTAATTGAAGGCCAAAACTCGTAACTCAAATATTTTACCTCTGCGATCATATCGTAGAAACTTTTTATTTTCTTGTTACGATGATTATCCACTTCACTCTGAAATTCTTTGAACTTTTCAAACTTTTCAGACTTATGTTTCATTAAGTCGATATACCCATATCTGCTTAAATCATCTGTGAAGTTCTGAAAATAATGATACTTGTCGCGAGCCTTAATATTCATCGGACCACATACATCAGTATGTATGATTTCCAACAAATCTATTGCTTGCTCCATTGTTCTGGAGAACGGCGTTTTAGTCATCTTGCCCAAGAGGCATGGTTCGCAAGCATCAAGTGATTCATAATCAAGTGATTCCAAAATCCCATCAGCATGGAGTTTCTTCATGCGCTTTACACCAATATGACCTAAACGGCAGTGCCACAAATAGGTTGCACTATCATTATTAACTTCGCATCTTTTGGTTTCAATATTATGAATATGTGTATCACTGCGATCGAGATCCAATGAACTATTTTCATTGGTGTGTATGACCATAGAAGGTTTTATTCATGTAAACAGAACAACAATTTATTCTCTTACTTAAATGAATAACCGTATTGCAATTAACATGATCAAATCATATTCATGCTTAACGCAAACACCAAATAACACTTATTTAGTTTCAACACTAATCCCGAAAGTATAGGGAGTGTGTGATGATGATCATATCAATCTTGGAACCACTTCCAACACACATCGTCACCTTGCCCTTTAACTAGTTTTTGTTCATTCTGCAACTCCCGTTTCGAGTTACTAATCTTAGCAACTTGAACTAGTACCAAATACTGAGGGGTTGCTATGAACACTAGTAAAGTACACATCAATAACATGTATATCAAATATACTTATGTTCACTTTGCCATCCTTCTTATCCGCCAATCACTTGGGGTAGTTCCGCTTCCAGTGACCAGTCCCTTTGCAGTAGAAGCACTTAGTCTCAGGCTTAGGACCAGACTTGGGCTTTTTCACTTGAGCAGCAACTTGCTTGCCGTTCTTCTTGAAGTTCCCCTTCTTTCCTTTTGCCCTTTTCTTGAAACTAGTGATCTTGTCAATCATCAACACTTGATGTTTTTCTTTGATTTCTACCTTCGCTGATTTTAGCATCGCGAAGAGCTTGGGAATATTTTCCGTTATCCCTTGCATATTATAGTTCATCATGAAGTTCTACTAACTTGGTGATGGTGACTAGAGAATTCTGTCAATCACTATCTTATCTGGAAGATTAACTCCCACTTGATTCAAGCGATTGTAGTACCCAGACAATCTGAGCACATGCTCACTAGTTGAGCGATTCTCCTCCATCTTTTAGCTATAGAACTTGTTGGAGACTTCATATCTCTCAACTCAGGTATTTGCTTGAAATATTAACTTCAACTCCTAGAACATCTCATATGCTCCATGACGTTCAAAACGTCTTTGAAGTCCCGATTCTAAACAGTTAAGCATGGTGCACTAAACTATTAAGTAGTCATCATATTGAGCTAGCAAAACGTTCATAATGTCTGCATCTGCTCCTGCAATAGGTCCGTCACCTAGCGGTGCATCAAGGACATAATTCTTCTGTGCAGCAATGAGGATAAACCTCAGATTACGGATCCAATCCGCATCATTGCTACTAACATCTTTCAACACAATTTTCTCTAGGAACATATCAAAATAAACACAGGGAAGCAACAATGCGAGCTATTGATCTACAACATAGATATGCTAATACTACCAGGACTAAGTTCATGATAATATTAAAGTTCAATTAATCATATTACTTAAGAACTCCCACTTAGATAGACATCCCTCTAATCTTCTAAGTGATCACGTGATCCAAATCAACTAAACCATGTCCGATCATCACGTGAGATGGAGTAGTTTCAATGGTGAACATCACTATGTTGATCATATCTACTATATGATTCACGCTCGACCTTTCGGTCTCTGTGTTCCGAGGCCATATCTGTTATATGCTAGGCTCGTCAAGTTAAACCTGAGTATTCCGCGTGTGCAACTGTTTTGCACCCGTTGTATTTGAACGTAGAGCCTATCACACCCGATCATCACGTGGTGTCTCAGCACGAAGAACTTTTGCAACGGTGCATACTCAGGGAGAACACTTCTTGATAATTTAGTGAGAGATCATCTTATAATGCTACCGTCAATCAAAGCAAGATAAGATGCATAAAAAGATAAACATCACATGCAATCAATATAAGTGATATGATATGGCCATCATCATCTTGTGCTTGTGATCTCCATCTCCGCAGCACCATCATGATCACCATCGTCACCGGCGCGACACCTTGATCTCCATCGTAGCATCGTTGTCGTCTCGCCAATCTTATGCTTCCACGACTATCACTACCGCTTAGTAATAAAGTAAATCATTACATCGCGATTGCATTGCATACAATAAAGCGACAACCATATGGCTCCTGCCAGTTGCCGATAACTCGGTTACAAAACATGATCATCTCATACAATAAAATTTAGCATCATGTCTTGACCATATCACATCACAACATGCCCTGCAAAAACAAGTTAGACGTCCTCTAATTTGTTGTTGCAATTTTTACGTGGCTGCTACGGGCTTAAGCAAGAACTCATCTTACCTACGCATCAAAACCACAACGATAGTTTGTCAAATAGACTCCGTTTTAACCTTCTCAAGGACCGGGCGTAGCCACACTCGGTTCAACTAAAGTTGGAGAGACAGTCTTCCGCAAGCCATCTATGTGCAAAGCACTTCGAGGGAACCGGTCTCGCGTAAGAGTACGCGTAAGGTTGGTCCGGATCGTCTCGTCCAACAATACCGCTGAACCAAAGTATGACATGCTGGTAGGCAGTATGACTTGTATCGTCCACAACTCACTTGTGTTCTACTCGTGCAAATAACATCAAACCATAAAAACCTGGCTCGGATGCCACTGTTGGGGAACGTAGTAATTTCAAAAAAATTCCTACGCACACGCAAGATCATGGTGATGCATAGCAACGAGAGGGGAGAGTGTTGTCTACGTACCCTCGTAGACCGAAGCGGAAGCGTTGACACAACGTAGAGGAAGTAGTCGTACGTTCTCCTCGCGATCCAACCGATCACAGCACCGTTACTCCGGCACCTCCGAGTTCTTGGCACACGTTCAGCTCGATGACGATCCCCGGGCTCCGATCCAGCAAAGCGTCGGGGAAGAGTTCCGTCAGCACGACGGCGTGGTGACGATCTTGATGTGTTATCGACGCAGGGCTTCGCCTAAGCACTGCAACGATATGACCGAGGTGGAATTTGGTGGAAGGGGGCACCGCACACGGCTAAGGAACGATCCGTAGATCAACTTGTGTCTCTATGGGGTGCCCCCTGCCCCTGTATATAAAGGATGGAGGAGGAGGAGGCCGGCCAAGGCTTGGCGCGCCAGGGTGTGGAGTCCTACTAGGTCTCCAAGTCCTAGTAGGAGTCCACCAAGAGGGGAGGAAGGGAGAACGAATAGGAGGAGAAGGAAAGGTGGCCGGCCCCCTTTTCCCTAGTCCAATTCGGACCAAAGGGGAGGGGGGGCGCAGGCCTTTTCCTCTTCCCACTAAAGCCCATCAAGGCCCATTACTTCTCCCGTAATCCCGTAACTCCCCGATACTCCCGAAAATACCCGGATCACTCAGAACCTTTCCAATGTCCGAATATAGTCGTCCAATATATCGATCTTTACGTCTCGACCATTTCGAGACTCCTCGTCATGTCCCCAATCTCATCCGGGACTCCGAACTCCTTCGGTACATCAAAACTCATAAACTCATAATATAACTGTCATCGAAACCTTAAGCGTGCGGACCCTACGGTTCGAGAACAATGTAGACATGACCGAGACACGTCTCCGGTCAATAACCAATAGCGGGACCTGGATGCCCATATTGGCTCCTACATATTCTGCGAAGATCTTTATCGGTCAGACCGCATAACAACATACGTTGTTCCCTTTGTCCATCGGTATGTTACTTGCCCGAGATTCGACCGTCGGTATCCAATACCTAGTTCAATCTCGTTACCGGCAAGTCTCTTTACTCGTTCCGTAATACATCATCCCGCAACTAACTCATTAGTTGCAATGCTTGCAAGGCTTATGTGATGTGCATTACTGAGAAGGCCCTGAGATACCTCCCCGACAATCGGAGTGACAAATCATAATCTCGAAATACGCCAACCCAATATGTACCTTTGGAGACACCTGTAGAGCACCTTTATAATCACCCAGTTACGTTGTGACGTTTGGTAGCACACAAAGTGTTCCTACGGTAAACGGGAGTTGCATAATCTCATAGTTAAAGGAACATGTATAAGTCATGGATAAAAAGCAATAGCAACATACTAAACGATCGAGTGCTATGCTAATGGAATGGGTCATGTCAATCAGATCATTCAACTAATGATGTGATCTCGTTAATCAAATAACAACTCTTTGTTCATGGCTAGGAAACATAACCATCTTTGATTAATGAGCTAGTCAAGTAGAGGCATACTAGTGACACTCTGTTTGTCTATGTATTCACACATGTATTATGTTTCCATTTAATACAATTCTAGCATGAATAATAAACATTTATCATGATATAAGGAAATAAATAATAACTTTATTATTGCCTCTAGGGCATATTTCCTTCATATATTCGGACATCGGAAAGGTTCTGAGTGATCCGGGTATTTTCGGGAGTATCGGGGAGTTACGGGATTACGGGAGAAGTAATGGGCCTTGATGGGCTTTAGTGGGAAGAGGAAAAGGCTGCTGCGCCCCCCCTCCCCTTTGGTCCGAATTGGACTAGGGAAAAGGGGGGCGGCCACCTTTCCTTCTCCTCCTATTCGTTCTCCCTTCCTCCCCTCTTGGTGGACTCCTACTAGGACTTGGAGACCTAGTAGGACTCCACACCCTGGCGCGCCAAGCCTTGGTCGGCCTCCTCCTCCTCCATCCTTTATATACAGGGGCAGGGGGCACCCCATAGAGACACAAGTTGATCTACGGATCGTTCCTTAGCCGTGTGCGGTGCCCCCTTCCACCAAATTCCACCTCGGTCATATCGTTGCAGTGCTTAGGCGAAGCCCTGCGCCGGTAACACATCAAGATCGTCATCACGCCGTCATGCTGACGGAACTCTTCCCCGACGCTTTGCTGGATCGGAGCCCGGGGATCGTCATCGAGCTGAACGTGTGCCAAGAACTCGGAGGTGCCGGAGTAACGGTGCTGTGATCGGTTGGATCGCGAGGAGAACGTACGACTACTTCCTCTATGTTGTGTCAACGCTTCTGCTTCGGTCTACGAGGGTACGTAGACAACACTCTCCCCTCTCGTTGTTATGCATCACCATGATCTTGCGTGTGCGTAGGAAATTTTTTGAAATTACTACGTTCCCCAACAAGTTCAGCATGTCCCAGCATCCCACATGAGAAGCAAAAGTAGGGTACATTTTCATATTGGATATCAAAGAATTCAGACTCTTTTGTTTTTGCTTTCTCCAATTGCACCCAACGCATCAGCGGCTCATCTACTTTGATCCAAGCCCTGAACCTCATGCAGTCTCCATATGCAAACCCCTTCTCATCCGCGTCCAGCGCTACCACATCACCCACCATGCTTGCAATACGCTTCGGCCACGGTGGACATAGTAGGTTAAAAGGGAGGTTTATCACTCGTGCCCAGATTTTGATCTTATCGAACTTGAGCTCCGAGGGCCGCGATCTGATGTTAAACCTCTCCAAAACCACACAGTTCTTCCCCACCATCCATGGACCTCCCTCGAAGATCCGATCGCAATCCCTCTTGATGGCGAAATTGGCAAGAAAAACATTCTCTCCCTTTGGCCGGAAGCTCAGCCCCCTCGGATTGCCCCTTGTCGGGCGCATGGCCTCCTCAATGGTGTTCACATGAAAAGCCTTCTGATACAAAACCTTCCCGATGAGTGCATAGGGTTCTTCAACGCTCGCTTCCTCCTCCTCATCGATGACAAGCTTCGTCTTTTCCTTCTCCGTTAGATCCAGTCGATTCATCATCTGCTCCACCGTCTCAGCCTCCTTCGTCTTCCATCTCCTTCCTCCCATGGCGCTTGTCTCCGCCATCAGATCGCCCAGCCTCCCCTGATCCCCCGCCAAGGGTGGGAAAGGACGCCAGGTCCCCCCTTGATCACCCCGAGCAGGCTGACTGGCGAGATCCGGCGATCGAAGAGTAGATGAGTCGGCGGTCGCCAAACCCTAGTCTTGCGCCCCCGAGATCGCCTCGTGCGCCGCCCTGCCACTCGAAACCCTAGAAAACATTTCGGGGCTTCCGAAAATCTTTTTTATAGCATGTGATTATGTTTTGCGCACTTTTACTCTTTTGAGTTTGAGAATACGAGAACAGGGGTAAGGGAGGTGTTTGATTGATAGACCTGTTTTTTTACTAAGTACACAATATTTAACAGCCTAGCTATCTGTTCCTGGGTTAACCAAAGAAATTTGTGCAGTCCATACCTTCTCACTATAAGCATGGCAAGTATCAAGGTGTCGCATTATTCTACTGTTCGACATGTCTAACTCAAAACATGGTGAATGCTTTCATTGTCTTTTTTTAAGCCGGCCCCTAAGGATCCCGATTCATTAAAAAATAAGAGAGTTATTCGGTTAATTAACGAAAAACCAGGCTAAAACCATTACAACAGCCCACCCAGGGCAACACCGGCCGACCTGGCCACCCACACGAAGATACAACAACGCTGCATAGAAGAAACACCAAGTCAAGGTCGTCACTAGGTGTCATCGTCATCATTCCTCCATGAGTCAGTGACACCGATTTCACCATCGACTTCCACCAACGAAGTCCTCGTCGCCTTAAACGTCGGAATCCATGCCGACCCATGCCAAACAGTCGGCCACCGATGCAGGCGCCAGACAACTCCGATTAAGAAGACCACCAAAACACGGGAGAGATGGGCAGAGTTGGCACCAACTAACACCTCATCGAAGACCACCAGCCACTTGTCATCGTCACCACCTAGGCACCTCCTGAGCAGCTCCGACTCCGCGACGGCACGACGAGACCCAGAAGAGACCTGTCGAGCAAGCCGGGTAAGAACCGACAACCGAAGCATTGCCGCGACCCTACACTGCTAGCCATCATCGTCGTTGCCAAACTGGATACCGCACCGCCACACTGCCGGCCGGGCACCTGCCGACTGCAGTGCCGCAAGCGTCTAGCACATGGAGAGCGCGAATGGGATCCAATGCTCTTCAAGGCGACGCCCCAAATAGGGAAGCGACAATGCCAACGTCGTTGCCCGACCCAGCCGGGCCTTAGGCTTTCACCCGGAGAGCTAGATTCGGGGGTGTGCAGGGGGTGGACTCCATGGCGGCGCCTCCAAGGAGGTAACACGGCGCCCACAGACGTCGACGCCGTCGGTCGTCCAAAGCCCAACAAGCTTTCGCTCAGAGCACTGCCCACCAAACACAACCCCACACACCACACCTCCACTAGCCCGCACACCACCCCCAACGCCACCGCGCCAGTAGCACCGGAGGACCACCACAAACCACCTCATCGCCAACCAAAGCCAGCAGGCCAGATCCGGTGAGCCCGACCGGATCCGGCGGTTGCCCGCACCTGCCCCGCCATGGACCAGCCGCTGGTGCACCAACGCGCCGCCGGGCGTGCATCACCCACCAGGAAGCCAGGCGGCCTACACCCTGCCACAACCGAGCGCAGCCGAAGAGGCCGGACGATGCAGTCGGGGCGCGCCACGAGGGAAGCCGTTGAGCCAGTCCAAGCGAGTCACCAGCCGTCGAGGAGCAGAACGTGAAGGACCGGAGCCTCCCCCACCAGATGCACGCACGGGAACGTGAGGAACTCCCTGGCGGCGGCGAGGGGGGCGGCGGTGGCGGGCTAGGGTTTCGCCTGAGCTACCGCGGGAGTGATGACGTGCTAGTGCTTTCATTGTCATCTATCATGATGCAAAAGATGTGTGACTTTAATTGCTAAATTTTATGTTTAAATTTGCAAATGGTGAATCATGAGCTAGCGGCAATGATGGCCGACACGGTGAACAACGGGGGATTCTTTGGATCATACTTCAGTTAATCGTACAGTTTCGGGATGTGTTTGGGTCTTACTGGGTGAAAAGACCCGATTGAGATTCTAGCTGATTTGAATATGTCAAATGCAAAAGACATCGCGCCAAATATTTTTGCGATCTCTGCAAAAAAAACTGCACTGTCCAGAAGGCTTTACATAATAACTCATGGGTCACCAGAGTGGACATTGGTGGGAATCTTGATGTGAACCACATAGCTGAGTTCGTCAACCTTTGGAGTGAGCTATCATGCATTCAACTCAACCCCGGCGTGGCTGATTCAATTTCCTGGAAGCTCACCAATGATGGCCAATATTCGGCGGCGACGGCATACCGTGCACAATTTCTTGGCCTTATCGACTCAGATATGCCTCTTTTGGTGTGGAAGAATTGGGCTCCTCCCAAATGCAATTTTTTTGCTTGGTTGGCCATCAACATTAGGATTTGAATGGCAAACTGACTTCAGCACAGGGGTTGGCCCAACTGTAACCTTTGCCCACTATGCAAACAAACGCCAGAATCAGCAACTCACCTTCTCTTCCAATGTTGTTACACGGTTAGAGTTTCGGGAATGATCAAAACATGGCTCGATTTACATGATGTCCATCCTACGGATTGGGGAGGCATGGTTTCCGTCAAGGAGTGGTGGCGAAACATAACTTCAGGGAGGTCACAATCTCGAAGGGCGCTTCTTTCCCTTATGCTTCTTATCTCTTGGGAAATTTGGAAAGGGCGAAATGCACGTGTGTTCCACGGCACGGCAATTCCGGTCGGGGTGCTCGTGACTCATGTCAAAGCGGAAACTTCGCTGTGGTGCCTTGCTGGTGCAAAATATTTGTGTAATATAATGCCGCGAGAGTGATGCTTGTAACCGGTATTTTGGCCAAGACTCTTCAACCTTCTTCTTATTCAATGAAAATGGCAAGCCTTTTGCCTTGTTTCAAAAATATATATATAAAGGATTTTGGAGCATTTGAGAAGGTGCAGTTGTTAACTACTCCCTCCGTTCCTAAATATTTGTCTTTCTAGAGATTTCAAATGGTCACCACATACGGATGTATATAGACATATTTTAGAGTATAGATTCACTCATTTTGTTTCGTATGTGGTCACCATTTGAAACCTCTAGAAAAACAAATATTTAGAAACGGAGGGAGTATTTGATGGGCTACATGTGCAGCAATATGGATTCTTGCATGTGTGAGAATTCTGAATCATATAGTGGCTAAAATTAAATTTGCATGTGGAGAACCCGGCTATAGCCGGGCGCAGCGGAGCGCGCCGTTCCATCTAGTATACAAACATGTTTCGTACCCATTCAAGACAAATACAATATCGGTCAGGATTCTTTTTCGGGGAATCGATCAGGATCCGTGACGTACTCCTACTTCATATCCGGATTTTAACATATAAGGCTGGTCATAGAGGGGAGTAACTTAGACTAGTGTCATGCATATGACATTAGTTTAAGTTACTACCTTCATAGTGCAAAGTAACATAGGGGGTGTTTGTTTCGACGGACTTTTTTGTATAGGGACTAGAAAAAGTCCCTCTTAGAGACTTTTTTACCAAACGGGAGAGACTTTTTAGGGACTAAAGTAGTCATTTGGGACTAAATGAAGAAGACTCTCAAGTAGAGTCTTTTTGGGACTTTTTCAACAATTCCCCTCCATGCACCCATTGGCCCGCCACCCCTTGGTGTTGTTTGATTGTTATTTTTCTATATACTATGGGCAACATGGTCATTTAATAACCTTTAGGAAGGGACTAGGGACTTTTTAGTCTCTGGAAATAAACAGGGAGAGATTTTTTAGGGATTAGGAACTTTTTAGTTGGGACTAGAAAAAGTCCTAGGACTAGAGAACCAAACACCACCATAGTAGTAGTGTCATAGAGGACTTCATTAATTAGCTATTAGACTCATCTTGTCTTGAAAAGCGCTATGTTACAGTAACATATTATGTTACTACTTCTCATTAACTACATGCCACATAAGCAAAAAATTCTCGAAGTGCGATATGTTACTTGCTAAGTTACTCCCACTATGAGACTAGCCACAATGGAGAGTAACATACACTAGTAACATACACATACCCCTAGACTATGTTACTACCTTCATAGCGGGTAGTAACATAAGTGTGGTAACATGCAGAGCTTCATTTATTATGCTATAGACTCATATTGCATTGGGACATGTGATGTTACAGTAACTAGCTAAGTTACTACTACTACCTCTTTCCTCATTAACTCATTGCCACATAAGCAAAATTGCTGAGTTGGACTCTATGTTACTACCGAAGTTACTCCCACTGTGGCTAGTCTGACTAGCCTAAGAGGGTGCTTGGATCCAAGGGACTATTTTTAGTCTAACTAAAAATAGTCTCTTCTAGAGGCTAAAGTTCCAAGCACCCCTGACTAAAAGGAGACTAGAACTAGTCTTGAGGCTAAAAAGTTTTAGTCAAGGAAACCCTACTAAAATATGGATTAGCTCTCTCTCCCCTCATTTAATTCCTCTACTTTAACACATGCAAGTTCAGGATTGGATGGTTTCGAAGATAATGAATGCTCAATAATTTGATTTTAGTCTCTTTAGTATTTGGATCCAAGCATGGGTGAAGCTAGCAAGTTTTAGTCCTACTACTTTTAGTCATGGGACTAAAACGTATCCAAGCACCCTAAGGTTGCGGGGCGACCCGCCGTCCTGAGAGTCCCCCGATTTCACTGCGTTTCTTGCCGTTCGATCAGGCTTGGTCAGGTCAACGCGAGTGCATGATCGTTTGATTTTTACAAGCTGTTTTGAACCAGATTTTTTCCGTTGACGCACGATGACTGGTGGGCTCGGCGATGCCTTTCATTGGCTGGGTTAATTTTGCTCGGGTGAGCCAGTCCTGCTGCGTCCCGTGTCTCGTCCTGCGGAGTCCGCGTCGTGCGGCATGGGCGAGCTACAGAGGAATTGGCCGGCGCTGATGCACCCGTTTTCTGCTCCCGCACATGTGATGTACAGATGACGGGTGGGCCGGTGCTTCCTTTGGTCCCGCTCGTCGGTGCCACTGGCTGCATGTCCCACGGTGTAAGGTGTAGGGTAGTGTTTTCTTGGGTCAACAGTTCTTGCGGGACTGGCGCGCTGCTCGCGACGTGCGCTGGGGGAGCAGTTATGGAGGGGTCGGCCGGTGCGTGTGCACCCGACTTCTGCACCTACCTTTGGCCTACCGTGATGACTGGTGGGCCGGCGCTGGTCCTGGTCCCGCTCGTCGGCTGCCCTGGATGCATTCGTCGGGGTCGTCGCGTCGTTGGTTGCGGTCGCGTGCAGGGCGGGCGTAGCGCTGCGTGTGGCTCAGTTTCGACAGAAAAAGAGGGCAAGGGAAAAAGCGAAGCGCCTCCTCGCGCACGCCGCGCACAAACCACTCCTCCCACACGAACCCTAGCCGCCTCCACGGTCGCCCATCCTCCCATGTCAATCGCGCCCACCTCACGCATCTCGTCCAAACCTCCTCGGCGGGCTTCGAGGCGGGCTTCCCCGGCGGCCATGGCACCTCCTCGGCGGGCTTCGAGGCGGGCTTCCCCGGCGGCCATGGCACCTCCTCGGCGGGCTTCGAGGCGGGCTTCCCCGGCGGCCATGGCAGCTGCGGCGTGCAGGCAAAGGGCGATGGTGGCGGCGCTCGATTCGTTCTGTAGGAGAGAGAGAGGATGAGAGGGAGAGCGAAGGAATAAGATGAGAGAGAGAGAAAGAGAGAGGAAAGAGGAGAGGAAGGGGTCGCGTCGGACGGGAGAAGGTCACCGGCCCGCGTCGGCCTGCCGGCGAGGTCGGGCTCAACCTTGTGGTTGGTGGCGGCTCGATCTGCTCCTGGATCGGGGCCTACGAGGAGGCTGGGGCAGGTCTTCTAACCTGCAGCGGACTGTACAGCCAACGGGAGCGCCGGTTCAGATCATGGGCACAGCTCGGTCGAGCTACAGCGAGTGCATCTGATTCCAACACATCAAGGTGAGCTTCACACGCCGTTCCCTCTTTTATTCTTCTCAGGCAACAAGGCATCAGTGGAAAGGCAATGTGCCTGATATGTGGAGTTGGTGTTGAGGCTAGCGGTAGTAGACAGGGAAGGCGCCCATCGCTTGATCTTGAGAGTTAATTCATATGTTTTTTTCTTGAAAGTGTGAAGACATTTTTGAGATTGTTTCTTGTTTTTTTGGTGTGTTTTATTCTACTGATAAGTATCAAGAAAGAAAAAACCTGCTTGAATTATAGAAAGTGTTGTAAGAAAATTGTGAGAATGGAATATGGACTGCATATATACATGCAACTGTTTTGCATCCGGGGTTTGGATTACAAATTCCTCATGTTTGTGTACACTGATTTCTCAAAAGTACTATGTGCTGCACATATTTTGTCGATGGAAGGCTGCCGATTCAAGGCTCAACTCGAGCAAAACTTGAGTTCTTTATTGTTTTGTCGATGCAGCATCTTAGACTGACTTACTTCTCTACCCGGTTCTGCTCTGTAATTTCAGAATATATGTAGTCGTGTGTTTGTCATGTGCTTGCTTCAGCTTTCGGTGTCTTGATGACTATATGAACAAGACTTGCAGGTCTGGATGACTATATGAGCAAAACTTGATTTCTTGATTGTGTTGTCGATGTAGCATCTGAGACTGACTGACTTCTCTACCAGAAAGCAAGCCTTTTGACCTTCTTATTATGCATGCAGGTTGATGATATTGAGGTTATCGGCGTTCTCCTGCAAACTGAATTAATCCCTCTGTGCTTGTGTACCATGGAGATGGGGAGTGAGCTATCAAAAAAGTATGTAACTAACCACCTCAATCGTCATCTAAATATTATCATGGTCTTTCTTTTTTGTTTAGCCTAAAACATGTCAAATTGTTTCTTCTGAAGTTTGTTTGGAACACTATATTACAAATTTACTATGAGTTCACAGGTTCTTGATATCTATAGCCTACTCTACCCCGCAGTGATCCGGTCATTTTTTACTCAGGTTGTCGTTTGCTCATTGCTGTCCTGGATGTGCTTCTTCCTTCTGGTAATGCACTGCTCCTTAGCTTCTTTCTTTGTATTTCTTATGAGTCCTACGTTTTGCGTATGCTGCTGCCTCTGCAATTGATAGTATGTGCTTTCTTTTGCTTGGTATAATTTGGTGGGTGTGTTCTAGGCCTACTTTTGTCTACGGTTGAGCTGTCTGCATATACCATGGGCTGTGCGCTTGTGTACTGATGATGATGTTGGCATGGTTTATTGTATATTCTTTCTGCTAGATTAGCTTACAATAAGATTGGTGCAGTGGAGGTAAAAAATACATTGGCTGGTTGTGTATCTTAGTTTGGCTGAAAGCACAGCATGTCAATTGATCGGTGGCCATCTTCCCCAGTTTATGCATATTTATTATTGGAAAGAGAACCAGACTACTCATTGATTAATAAAAGCTTTATAGCTCTGTTCTCCTTCCATTGATTTTCTTCAGTATTATTCTCTTAGATTAAAGGTATTATTGTTATGCTGTCCTGTTGTTTTGTATGTATTGGATGGCCTTTCAGACATGTTTTAATACGTTGATAGATAGATGTGCTTTATGTTTGCATTGTTGTGCCTATTCTCTTACGTTTTTGTCTGTGTTTATTTTGCAGGTTAGACAAACTGCTCTGTTCCTAGACCTGCAACTCGTTTCTGCTCCTCAATGTTTGCTCTCCTTTTCTTCTGCATGTCCCTTTTTCGTGGCTGCAGATATATGCATGTTCCTATGCGTAACTGATGTCTAGCATTGCTGAAAATTTCTTCATCAGGTCTTCACGCCTTCATCAGAGCTCGTGTCCGTGGCTTCAGCAGAGCTAATGTTGACAGGATCATTCATGCGAGCTCCCCTCATACTCAGCCGTGGTGGAAACCTAAAACAACATAGATTTTCAGTCAGCAGAGACTAATAAGTCACATTACTGTAATAGCGTGTAAATATACCAGAGGTTTTGAATGGGGCTTTATACCACCAAATTATAATGTGTATATATACCTCATTGTACACAACAAGACACCACTTTTTTTTCGACTAAAGGAGATTATGTTTATTATGATAGCTACTTGCCCATAGCTAGGCTAACTAAAACATATACTCTGTGCTATCAAAATAAAATATGTATACACATCTCATTGACACCAATCCACCATGTTTCCTATTAAAATGGATTCAACTATGGATATTTTTTTCATCGCACACATAGATTTAGGGTGCCTCTGCGCCATTTGGCGGGTCCACTAGTATCATTAAAGGTAAAATGCCACTGAACGTGGTGCATGCAGCCCCGGCTCCACGCGTAAAACATCATGCCCCTTACGGAGGGCAAGGTACTTCTTGCTGCGGCGGGGAAGCTGGTTCACCAAAGTTCAGCACTGCAGGCGGAAACAGAGGCCCTAATCCATGCTATCCAGCTCGCCGAGGCACAGGGCATGGGGCGCGTCCTGTTTGAGACGGACTGCATGACTCTGCAGCAAGCTGTGTCTTCCTCCGGGCAGGACCGTGGTCCTCTGGGCGTTCTCTTCCGTGAAGCAAAATTTCTGTTACGACTAGGCTTTATCCAGTACCAAGTAACGCACTGTTCTCGATTATGTAATAGGCCTGCACATTTGTTGGCGGCCCTGGGTTCGAATGGTGATCCGAGCAGCCTACGTATGTGGCTGTCGGACTTCCCGGACGATGTAATCTGTGCTGTGACCGCCGATATGGTCGGTCCCTCGTAATTGGAATGCAAGGTGTTCCAGATAAAAAAAAAAACATCATGCCCCTTGGGGCCAAGGCCTCCCCCTGGCTGGGTGGCGTTATCAACATGGGTCGTTTGTGAAAGAAACTAGGAGGATAGGTTCAGGTATGGTTCTTAGAGATTCAGATGGGGTGGTCATCTTTTCGGCTTATCGTTACCTATTTCACTGCAATGATGCCCTAGAGTCAGAAGTTAGCGTGGTGCTAGAAGGACTATCAATGAGTATGCAACAGTCAGATCTTTCAATTATGATTCAGTCTGACAGCTCGTGTGTTGTTACGGCTTTATCAGATGATTCATTGGATCGCTCCGCCTATGAACATGTTATGCTAGAGATCAAAAAACTTCTGGAGTTGTGTGAGTTTATTCTACAGAAATCGAGCGTCATCAAAATAGAGTTGTTCATAGTCTTGCTAATATTGGTCGTTCTGGTGGTAGCACTGCTTGTTGGTTGCGCCGTGTGCCAGAGAGTCTCTGAAGATGTATTAGCAGACTGTAATTCTATTACCGAGGAATAAAACACACTCTTTTCCCGCAAAAAAAATTATCCGGATTCGTGAGTACTGCATCGATCAGGTTTCAGGACGAAAGCGTCTGTGTATATAACTGTTGGCCCGACGCTAGCTAGGGCAGTTCAAAAGCAACGGCGGCGAAACAAGTACCGATCGATCCGTACGCGACGCGAACTGCCCTGTCCTCAACACTACGTACCCATCGATCATGGCGTGCTCCACCCTGTCCCACGGTGTGGCTCTCGTCGCCAAGGTGCCGGCGCCGTCCTCCTCGCGGCGCCGGTCGTACTCGATGGTCCGCCTCCCGCCCCTCCCTACTGCTCGTTCCCTGACGATGGTGAGCACCGCTCGCAATCCTTGTTATATCTATGTAGGAGTATATGTATACCCCTCAAAAGAAAAATCCAGCTATAGGCGTATAGGTCAAGTCGAAAAGAAACCTATGTAGATCTTGACTTAGACTTACTCTGACCTGTCTCGTGCAGCGCTGCGCCGGTGGGTACGGTAACACCGCCGTACCTCCCACGGCGCCGGACGAGCGCTTCCGCTTCACGCGGGATCCAGGTGCCGACATGGAGGCGACGGTGGCGCTGCTGGACGCGGTGGCCGGCGCGTTCCGGCCCCTCCTGGACAACCTGAAGCAGCTGCGCTCCCTCCGGACCGTCTTCGACGTGGAGGACTACCACGTCGGCATGCCTTTCGGTGCGCAGGGGTACACGCACATCATGATTGTCATTGACTGTAAGACAAGGTGTCTAACATTGGTGTGCGCGTGAGCAGGAGCCTTCCTGGCGTGCTTGGGGCTGTGGCAGATGTGGAAGATGGATCCCTCGACGTGCCTCGACTTCGTGCTCGCCTACGCCTTCTACAAGCTCAGCGTCCTCGCGGCGGATGTCCGGAAAAAGGGCTTTTGCAACGACCTAATCACCCGGGTCCAGCTCGGTTAGTCGCCATTGCCATCTGCTCTTATGTTGAGAACTACTCCCGCCGTTATCAACGTGTCTAGGATATATTTGAACTTTTTGTGATGAACACACAGTTATCGCCGTCACAATGGCCATCAAGGACATCCGCAAAAAAATTGTCCCCCTTGATTACATCAGGTAATTTAACTCACTGAGCATGGTTACAATTACAGTTCAAATATGCTGATGTTTTAATCAGGGAGCTGATGTCTGCATGTCTCGCGTGCTAAAATATCGGCACGCCGCAGGGATGCCGTTTTCCTCCTTTATACCGTGTCGGTACTCTCGGACTTGAGCGGCGTGAAGAAGTTCCTGAATCCTCTCTTCAATTTCTTGTTGGCGCTATCCAAGACCAAACCCGGGAAACTCGAGTTGATGCGCATGCTGGTATTTTGTGACTTAAGTTACTTCACGCGATATTTCGGTGTGCCAAAGATGGAGGGCGCATCAAATGCCCAACAGGAGGAGTTGGAGCAAGCACAAACTCGGTTCCTTCTTCTGATTGATGAGGCTGATCCAAAGATGAAGGCCAATATGGATGCCCAATGGATGGAGCTATGCCAAGCATTGGCTCGGATGCCTCATCGGAATGATGAGGTGATTGGGCCAAAGATGGAGAGTGTACCGGATGTTCAACGGGTGGAGGTCGGTCAAACACTAGCACACGTGTCTTGTGTGACTGATGAGGTGAATGAAACAAAGACGGAGGGCACACCCGATTCCCAACAGGTGGTGGGCCAAACACTAGCTCAGGTGCCTCGTTTGAACGATGGGATAATTTGGCCAAAGATGGAGAGCGTACCGGATGTCCAACAGGTGGAGGTGGACCGAATTGTAGCTCAGGTGCCTCATGTGAACGATGAGGTAACGGGGCCTGAATCTGTCGACTAATCTAATGTAAGCGGGCATATTGTTGACTTGTTTTATATTTTGCAATGGGGCTTTCCTTTTTTATTTTTTTGCCTCAGAGTTGGTATGTTCGCTTCCTCGTCTTTAGGGTTTTTTCTTCCATCCCCCGATTTTTGTTGCATACTCATGCTCATACTCAAACCATGTCATGCATTAACTCAATCGAATCGAATAAACCATGTCCAATCTCAACTCAATCAAATCAATTCTTCCAAAATCTCAACTAAATTAAACTTTTCTTGCGTATACTCGAATCAAATTGTCCTTGCCTTCCTTTACCCGATAATCAAAATAGATCATCAGTGTAAGGTATATATCAAGCACAAAAAGTAACACACCGGGAATTAGCTAGTTCACCTAGAATTTTCATACTAGCATGAATCGTGTCTTTTGCTCTTCCCCCGCAAAGAAAGTATATACTTTTGCTCTTTCTTTTCCGTGGGAGGCCACATATGTATTGAGTACTGTTGCTCTTTCTTTTCCATGGGAGGCCACATATGTATCAATATTAGACACTGTACCTTCGGAGTGCTTTGATCCGTCACATGTATATCCTAGCACTCGCAAATATCAGACAGCAACCGGTAGAATTTCAAAAGTTAAATACTCCCTCCAATAAAGTTGTACTAAATCAACAACAGGTAATATGGATGTATCTACCACTAGTAATAATGGCGGCTTGTACAAATGAGAACTTATACGCACATATATTACATTATCACAAAAGTTTCCACACCAGCTCCAATATTTTATACCCGAATCTAAGAGTCTCGTAGCCAGTCCTCAGAATCGTCATACGGAGAGATATAGCCAGGATACCACATAATTCTATACGTTTCTTGAATACCACCTCTGGTTTTCAGCAAATTAACAAAATAAATCAGACCACGCCTTCCATACTTCTTCACACCAGCAACATCAAATAGGAATGCACAGATGTAGAGGAGGAAAACCGGCATTCTATGTCGTGAAACAACATTCAGTTAGTGCTTGAATGAAGCATCTCCAAAAGAAAGGCATAAGAAAGATTTGTGTTGTTTCATAATCAAATCAAGAAGCCGAATCTATCAAAGTGTTTTGATGGTACTGTCGATTTCATATTAATAACTAATAAAGGTCGGAGAACTAACCCCAACTTATATCCTATATATCAGATACAAAATTTAGATGCTTACACAAAGTATATAGCTCAGGAATCTATGTTCTATACAGAGTTCCATCAAGACTTGGCAGACTACTGAAATCTGATTACAAACATCTATATATCTCGTATAGCTAAGATAAATAAGAAAATTGACAGATAGAACAGTTGGATTCTCTGGTGGGAGGATTGTACTTATGGTGACAGCCCTAACAACACTAAGTAAATTTCATATGTACGTATCAAGGCTCCAATATTAGGTCACAAAGTTAATGATAAGCTTGACAAAAATTCGAGCAGAGACACATACGTTTTAGACCAACAATGTTCAATGGCAACTCAATGAGTTAATGAGATGCCATTGCACGTTGAAAGAAAGCATCCGACAGTTTGTGGTTTGCACATTTGTACTCTTTGCATGCAGTGCAATGAGAGTTTAATGATACTTCATGCATTCTTCGACAAACAGAATTATGAACTGCATTCTCAAGCGGGGAGAGAATGTGCCAATTCAAAATTTCCTTACCTACTGGATGTGAAGCAAAGTTATCACTGTTCATGTGGCCATGGAAACATTGTATTATCTTGTTTTAGGCCATTTTTGCTAGGCTAACTGCCCACACATGATGTGTTGCTTAATGCTTGTGACTCATATGCAGTATGGATATCTTTGTCATCCTATTATTAGTGTAAGACAACCACAACCCTTAACACTTCTATCAAAAAACAAAGTTAAACTTGGGCAGCAGAACAAAGTGACATACAAACAACAAAATCTAGTGAGGGAAGAAAAATTGCTCCATCTTTCTCTTCCATCACTCATGTTGAATGTAAGCCTTACTGTTCACATCTTGGATATGAATTTAACATCACGAGTGTATATTTGTTCTAGTTCGCCCCTTGTAAGCATAATTTTCTAGGGCTTTAATGTTTCCCTACTGATCTCATTTTCAACACAAGGTTCTTGTGGACACCAAAAAGCATTAGCTAGCACTATGGTTGACCTATACATCTGAAATAAAATTCTTATGATGTTTTAGTGTTGGTATATCAGTTTGACAAGCTATCTAAGTTCTAATAAAATGTAAAAAGGGAAAAGGGATACATAAAAACAGAATTATGTGCTGTACAAATTGGAGGATAAGTTGTCATTCAAGAATTTGTAATTCAACATTAGAAGGAGTTATTTGAAAATGCAAGCGGTAACTCTAAACAAAACTGTTGTACCTGACTACTAAATGATTTAGCAGTTAGACAATGCATACTGACCTAATAGCATCCAGGAGGACATAGTTTTTCTTGATATCCTTCAAAACCATGATAAGTATGGTACCTACATTGAGAAGGTGATGTAATGAATCTCCAAAAATATGGCTAAGTGGAACTACTGCAGAAAGAAATGAAACTGGACCATTAAAAAATAAAGTAGAATGACTTGCGATTCACAAAAAGTGACATTAGGTTATAAATACACAGAAATGTAAATACAGTTATAGTTAATGCTAAACAAGCTATTTGAGGTTGCTAAAGAAAGCCCCTGGTGATTTAAAAAAAATGAACACATCAATGTTGCCACCGACCAGTCACTTGTGAAATGTATATTAACAGTTCAGTTCGTAGTAATTTCTCACAACTTTATAAAGTCAGGAGTCTTGCAATGGGTATATGGCATTTTGTGCAAGTGACGGTGACCCAGACAACCGCAGTGTATGCATTATAAATATGTTATAATTCAATCCCAAAGCGACTATAGTTTTGAATTAAGCTGATAACTTTTTATTAAGTTACATAACAGTATTGAGTCAAAGGAATAGTCCAGTGTTCACAGTATCTGTTTGGAGCACAAAGTCTTGTTCACTCTACACATTAGTGAACAAGACTTTGTGCTCCAATAAGATAATGTGTTAGTATTATTGTTCATTCATAGGGATACTTTATACTCTTCTCCTGCACTAAGAAGTACAAAAAGTAAGAGCATCTCTAACCCATCCGCAATACTTCAATACTTCTCTTAGCTCCCTAAAAAATTGGAAGCTCTCAAAAACAGCCCTTCCCTCCCGACAAGTTGAGATATTTTGCACCCTCCCAATACTCGTATCTGAGGGAGAGGAAGTTTCCCTCCTCAACCCCCACCTTGTGTCGATGACATCTATGACAAGCTAAGCCACCCCCTGGGCCATGTCCCGGCCCACTGCCGCCACACCGCGACCCATCTCCGTCTCCCAAGCCTTCTCCCGTTGCCTCCAACGAGCCGTAACTTGCGGCAGCCACTGCAGCAGCTCACCTCCCCACCGCTGCACCGGTACACCACTGCCTCCCGAGCATCCTACTGTGCCTGGCACACCTTCCCCAAGGGTCCCAGCAGCCACTCCCCCCACCCTGCGCTGACTGTCATCACCTCCAAAATCGTGCCGTGGTCTCAAGCATCAGCGAGGGGGAATTGGTATGTCACCTCCCCCTCCCCCCTCTGCCACAGCGGTGTTCGTAGCGAGCCTCGCCGGCCAACGCGCCCTCCTGCTGGAGATGCACGGAACATATATTTGACAAAAGGGTCAAAAGGATTTTTTTTCATCCTTCCCTTTTTTTTTGCAATAATGTAGAAATATAGTTCAAATTGGTTTTTGTATGCAAAGTTAGGTGAGAATTGACAAAAAAACATTGGGAGTTAAGTTTAGGGAATGGGTTAGATATAAGCAATATTGGGTGGGGTTTTGGGAGTTGGGGATGGGTTAGAACTTAGAAATGATCCAAGATACTCCCTCCATTTCCTTTTACTCCGCATATAAGATTTGTCTTAAAGTCAAATTTCATAAAGTTTGGCCAAATTTATATTAAAAAATATCAATATGTACATTACTAAAGATATACAACAACAACAACAACAACAACAACAACAACAAAGCCTTTAGTCCCAAACAAGTTGGGGTAGGCTAGAGGTGAAACCCATAAAATCTCGCAACCAACTCATGGCTCTGGCACATGGATAGCAAGCTTCCACGCACCCCTGTTCATAGCTAGCTCTTTGGTGATACTCCAATCCTTCAGGTCTCTCTTAACGGACTCCTCCCATGTCAAATTCGGTCTACCCCGCCCTCTCTTGACATTCTCCGCACGCTTTAGCCGTCCGCTATGCACTGGAGCTTCTGGAGGCCTGCGCTGAATATGCCCAAACCATCTCAGACGATGTTGGACAAGCTTCTCCTCAATTGGTGCTACCCCAACTCTATCTCGTATATCATCATTTCGGATTTGATCCTTCCTCGTGTGGCCACACATCCATCTCAACATACGCATCTCCGCCACACCTAACTATTGAACATGTTGCCTTTTAGTCGGTCAACACTCCGCGCCATACAACATTGCGGGTCGAACCGCCGTCCTGTAGAACTTGCCTTTTAGCTTTTGTGGCACTCTCTTGTCACAGAGAATGCCAGAAGCTTGGCGCCACTTCATCCATCCGGCTTTGATTCGATGGTTCACATCTTCATCAATACCCCCATCCTCCTGCAACATTGACCCCAAATACCGAAAGGTGTCCTTCCGAGGTACCACCTGGCCATCAAGGCTAACCTCCTCCTCCTCACACCTAGTAGTACTGAAACCGCACATCATGTACTCGGTTTTAGTTCTACTAAGCCTAAACCCTTTCGATTCCAAGGTTTGTCTCCATAACTCTAACTTCCTATTTACCCCCGTCCAACTATCGTCAACTAGCACCACATCATCCGCAAAGAGCATACACCATGGAATATCTTCTTGTATATCCCTTGTGACCTCATCCATCACCAATGCAAAAAGATAAGGGCTCAAAGCTGACCCCTGATGCAGTCCTATCTTAATCGGGAAGTCATAGGTGTCGACATCACTTGTTCGAACACTTGTCACAACATTATCGTACATGTCCTTGATGAGGGTAATGTACTTTGCTGGGACTTTGTGTTTCTCCAAGGCCCACCACATGACATTCCACGGTATTTTATCATAGGCCTTCTCCAAGTCAATGAACACCATATGCAAGTCCTCCCTATATCTCTCCATAAGTTGTCGTACCAAGAAAATGGCTTCCATGGTCGACCTCCCATGCATGAAGCCAAACTGATTTTTGGTCACGCTTGTCATTCTTCTTAAGCGGTGCTCAATGACTCTCTCCCATAGCTTCATTGTATGGCTCATCAGCTTAATTCCACGGTAATTAGTACAACTCTGAACATCCCCCTTGTTCTTGAAGATTGGTACTAATATACTCCGTCTCCATTCTTCTGGCATCTTGTTTGCCCGAAAAATGAGGTTGAAAAGCTTGGTTAGCCATACTATCGCTATGTCCCCGAGACCTTTCCACACCTTAATGGGGATACAATCAGGGCCCATCGCCTTGCCTCCTTTCATTCTTTTTAAAGCCTCCTTCACCTCAGACTCCTGGATTCGCCGCATAAAACGCATGCTGGTCTCATCAAAGGAGTCGTCCAGTTCAATGGTAGAACTCTCATTCTCCCCATTGAACAGCTTGTCGAAGTACTCCCACCATCTATGCTTAATCTCCTCGTCCTTCACCAAGAGTTGGCCTGCTCCGTCCTTGATGCATTTGACTTGGCCAATGTCCCTCGTCTTCCTCTCTCGGATCTTGGCCATCTTATAGATGTCCCTTTCACCTTCCTTCGGGCCTAACCGTTGGCAGAGGTCCTCATATGCTCGACCCCTTGCTTCACCAACAGCTCGCTTTGCGGCCTTCTTCGCCATCTTGTACTTCTCTATGTTGTCTGCACTCCTATCCAGGTATAGGCGTCTGAAGCAATCTTTCTTCTCTTTAACCGCCTTCTGGACGTCATCATTCCACCACCAGGTATCCTTATCTTCGCTTCTCCTTCCCCTGGACACTCCAAACTCCTCCGAGGCCACCTTACGAATGCAAGTCGCCATCTTCATCCACACATTGTCCGCATCCCCTCCTTCCTCCCAAGGGCCCTCCTTAATGACCCTCTCCTTGAACACCTAAGCTACCTCCCCCTTGAGCTTCCACCACTTCGTTCTAGCGACTTTGACATGCTTATCCCGCTGGACACGAATCCGAAAGCGGAAGTTAGCAACCACCAGCTTATGCTGGGGTACAACACTCTCTCCAGGTATCACCTTACAGTCTAGGCACGCACGCCTATCTTCTCTTCTCGAGAGGATGAAATCAATCTGGCTAGAGTGTTGGCCACTACTAAAAGTCACCAGATGTGATTCTCTCTTTCTAAAGAGGGTGTTAGCTACAATCATGTTGTAGGCTAGAGCAAAGCTTAAGACATCTTCTCCTTCTTGATTCCTGATGCCATAGCCAAAGCCCCCATGCGCCCCTTCAAAACCTGTGTTAGATGTACCCACGTGGCCATTGAGGTCTCCTCCTATGAAGAGCTTCTCACCAATCGGTACACTCCTAACCATGTCTTCCAGGCCTTCCCAGACCTCCCTCTTGGTGTTCTCATTGTGGCCTACTTGCGGGGCATACGCGCTGATAACATTGAGAACCAAGTCCTCAACTACCAGCTTGACCATGATAATCCGGTCCCCACGTCTCTTGACGTCTACCACTCCATACTTGAGGCTCTTGTTGATCAAGATGCCTACGTCATTTCTGTTTGCAGCCGTCCCCGTGTACCACAGCTTGAAGCCGGTATCCTCCACCTCCTTCGCCTTCTGTCCTCTCCATTTGGTTTCTTGTACGCAAAGGATATCAACACCTCTCCTCACCACTGCATCAACTAGCTCCCGAAGCTTCCCTGTCAGAGACATTACTAAAGATATACAATATGAAAATTAATTTAATGATGCATCTAATGATATTATTAGTTTTGTGAGTGTTGATATTTTTCCTATAAACTTGGTCAAACTTTAGGAAGTTTGACTTGAGGCAAAGTTTATATGCGGAGTAAAAAGAAAAGGGGGGGGGGGGGGGGTAGTAGTTTGCTATACAATCTGCTCCATTATCTATGTTACTTTGTGCATCATATAATCCCTTTTGATGCGTTTGACTGAAAAATAACAATTTAAAAAATAAGGAAACTACCAAATTTCAGTCGGGTGATCAAGCTGTTTGACTTGTGGCGTTTATGCAACTCTGATGATACAACACTGAGTCTATAGAACATGAAGGCGAGCATGACATCAACAAAGAGTGAAGGAGCCGTCTTCCACAGTTGGTAACAGCCAACACATCCAAGAAATGCACCTGCAAATAGACATAATCCATATAATGTGAGCGATTCAACAGTTAAAACAATGAACATATAACAGAGTCATTCAACTCAAACTCAAACGCACCAAAGACCATGCCGATTTGATAGTCCTCAAGATCGTATGCGCGGCGGAGCGAACAAATCTCAGCTACGCTGCGCAGCAGGGGGCGGAACATGTCAAGCATCTCCGCCTTCAACGCCTCCCATGCCTCGTCCCTTTTGTTTATAATGACGGGCCGATCCTCTATGCCAGGAGAAGGACCAGGGGAGCAACGCTGCAGAAGCAGTGGCATAAAGTTCATTACGCCCGAATAAACTGTGGAATCAGGGAACTGAGCTGCCCAGAAGAAAGTAGTGGTACTTACCACTACCGACGGCCATGAAGCACCGATCCGGTGGGGATGGGAGCACGGTGAGAAGGAAACCCTGTGTGTAAGCTCCCTGGCCCCGGTGCCCGCGGCAAGAAGGGTCCCGCGGCCATTTCCACTCCGAGCTGCCGTTATTCTCTCGGCCGTCAGGTGGGCGCCGGCGCCGCCACAGCGGACAGCCAACATCGGAACCGGGGGTGGGGGTGGGGTTGGGGGGTGGCGGCGCGGTGGTACACTTCTAGGAGATATCTAGGGTAGGCATCAGACTTCTGCTAATGGAAACTGGCGGCGATGGCGATGGAGACCACCGCTGGGTTTGAGACCATTCGTTGGCCGTTGGATCGGCAGGAGCACATGCGTTGGATATGCTACCTAGTCCAGGCGAGAGATGGGCGAGAGATTACAGGTTGAATGGATAGCTAATTTGGTGGGACAGCATTTGCGACGCATGCGTTTGTTTTCTATGGTATCCAAGGGCATGTACAATGGTTGATAAGACAGTCTTATCTTAAGTCTTGCATGTAATTTAGAGATAACAAAAACGTATGTATACAATGGGTTATATCTTAGTCTTATCTTCAATAACTAGTCATTCCTTAAAATATAGTAAGACAAATTATGCTAAGCGATCATCTCTTGTCTTATCTTAAATAAGAGAAGACAAGCCTTTTTTTTATTAGTTCTCTCTCCTCCACTTCACCATTTATCCTACGTGGCACTCCTAAAATAGCACCATTGTATATGTCCTAATCCAGCGCTAATAATGTGGGATTGATTTTTTTAGGATAATACTGGGACGGGGCTTGCCTGCGCCCATCCGTGCGCCCGTGATACGTGTCGCCCATCCCTGCCTCCCCTCGTGGGGCCGTTTTTAGTTGCAGAAAATACAATAAAAAGTATTCTTCCTAATACACATCGACCCGTAATACTTGCTTTACCCAAAAAGAAAGACCCGTGATACTTACTGGTCATCAAAACAGAATAAAACAATGGAGGGAAATAATCCCGCCCAATCAGATCTCTTAATCACGCCAAAACAACATCCTTATCTCTAAATCACATTGGAATAGACCAGAAAATATTAAGATTAACTAGCAAAATGACCCTTGCGTTGCAACGGTACAAAATGAAAATGGTTATAAACTCAAAATACAATTTACTATTTAAATAATGTTGCAGGTAGCATGACAATATTAGAAGTAAATTAAAGTACCAAGGACCATATTCTTAACACAAAGAGTGAAAATTCGCTAATACTTCAAGAAAGAAAAGAATTTCCCTGAGGTTAGAAGCAAAATGATGCACCTCGTGTTCTTGTTTCACTTGTGAAGCTAACGTGAAGCTGACATCAAAACAGGAAGTAAAAAATCAAAGATATTAAAAGGCTCAGTAATCAAAGGAGATAAGCAACGTCTAACAAAAAGAGAAAACATTAATATTCGGAGTAATTGCGTACCAGTCACGCCTTAAACCATTTGCTACACAACGATTGTCGCATATAAGGAGTAAGTATATCTCTTTTTTTGCGAAAAACTTTAAATATATTCATCTTCTGTTATCTATTTTCCTTTTTATTTTATTAAACATGTGTACACTGTTTATTATACCTACTTTTCTACTCCCTCTGTCCGGAAATACTTGTCATTGAAATGGATGTATCTAGATGTATTTTAGTTCTAGATACATCCATTTTCATCCATTTTGATGACAAGTAATTCCGGACAGAGGGAGTAGATCACAACCGATATCTTAGCCTGCGTGCCACTTATAGTATCTTTCTCTGTTCAACTTGTGGAATATTGTAATTTAAAAACCATGTGGAATATTGGCACATTTTGGACCCATTCCAGGCACTGTGCATGAATGCCGATTTAATCGGTCTCCTTAATTAATAATCGGCCTCCATTAAATCCATCAATCCGCCTTTAATTAATTCCTCCATCCCATATATGAGCGAGATTTAATTGGGGTCTTTCTCCCGAAATTCGGGATTGCTGTGATTTGATCTGGTTTCTCTCCCATTAATTTCACTAAGGGAAACGCTTGGGTGCGGCGCACCGGCCGAACTTTCGGCCGGACGCGTCCACGCACGCAGCGCTCCAGCCTTTTAATTTGCGACACGTCAGGACAGTGGACCCACCCATGTGCGAACCAAATATCGTGACTTATCCCTTTCTCTTCGTTCTCCTCCGCCCCTTTCTTCCACCTTCAGCCGTTGCGGCTCTGCTCCTCCACAACCTCCTCACGCAGCTCGCACAAGTGTCGCCGAAGGGCACGAAGCGGAGCTCGCCGCAGTCGGCCTCCATCCCATGCGCCAGCTCCTCGCAGGCCTCGGCCACGGCCGTGAGCGGCTGCTCCATCCCCTGCCACGCAGCCACACGGCCGCCGCTGTCACACATCTGCTCGGAGCTCGCCGGTAGTCCTAGTAGCTGCGTAGCGACCATGGTGGCGCCTTGGTACGAGCGAGTGCTGTTTTTGGGGAGTGCAAGGCGATGTTGCGGTCCTGGCACCCCGGTCCTGGCACCCATGGCCGCCGCTGTCGGGGGTGTCGTATCCCGGTGAACCTGTAGGCGAGGCATTGTAGAACCTGCCGCAGACCCCGTGTGTTGCAACCGCTAAAAAAAAGCTTCAACCTCTATATGAAAAGCTTCAACCGTATATACAGAAAGTTGCAAACCTTCAGTGCTATCGAGGAAAGCTACAACCGTCTACAGGAAATGCTACAACATTTGACGGAAAAAGCTTTAACCGAACGATAAAGGAAGCTTTCACCCAGGCGCTGCTCAAAACGAAAAAAGTTTCAATCGTTTACAGAAAAGCTTCTACCGTAGAGGAAAAAAGCTTCAACCTTTGAGAGAGAAAGCTACAACCAGACTCTGCACAATCAGTGAAGTTGCAACCGTTCGACAGAGAAAGCTTTGAAATCGTATGTGCAAAAAAAGTTTCAATCGTTTACAGAAAAGCTTCAACCGTAGAGGAAAAAAGCTTCAACCTTTGAGAGAGAAAGCTACAACCAGACTCTGCACAATCAGAGAAGTTGCAACCATTCGACAGAGAAAGCTTTGAATCGTATGTGCGAAAAAAGTTTCAATCGTTTATAGAAAAGTTTCTACCGTAGAGGAAAAAAGCTTCAACCTTTGAGAGAAAGCTAGACTCTGCACAATCAGAGAAATTGCAACCATCGGGGCGCTGTTTTCCTGCGAACCGTCGCCACTGAAGCGTGGCCGTCGTGCACTGAAATTGCGAGCGGTGGCACCGGAGCTACAAGGCTGCAACCATGGGCGCACACTGCTGCATCAACGGAGGTGAGAAACGCACAAAGGCGACATAGGTGTGGGCGGCGACCCGCGGCGAGGGCGGCGACCGGCGGTGAGGAGGTGAGGCGAGGCAGCTGGCGTGTGCGGAGGCGTCGGCCCATGTGCGAGGCAGGCCTCCCCCTTTTTCCATGCGAGAGGTTGAAGATAGGAGGTGGGGAACGAAGGGATCTGACGGCTCGGGGGGCCAGATCTGACCCTTTCACCAAACCATCTCTCTCCCCATAATTTTCCCTTTCATTCCTTCCATATATGAGCGCCCGATTTAATTCTCCTTTTTAATTCCTCCGCATATATAATTCCTCTTCTCCCTTAATTCCTTCCTTTTGGGAAGCATGATCTCTATGTATACATATCTTCTCTACTATTACATGTAAACATGACTTGTCTCAATTGGTGGCAGCGCACATCATTGAAGTGGAGGTCGTGAGCTCGGTTCCCCGTGAGCAAATATTTTTCTTCACCTTCTTTATTTTCACAACAGCCTGATAGCGGGCTGAGGCCCAATGTGGCGATGTGGCCCAAGCACTTGACGTAGGAAGGATTGCGACGGACCGGACCAACCGAGGAAGAAAACGTGGATTGTATGCAAACGGACAAAATTGTCATGGGAACCATGATGATAATGGATCAAAACCACCAACAGTGAGATTCTTACTTGTATTCTTCATATCCTCCTTTTCATCTTCCTAGTGATTTTTTTGTCTTCGTATCCTCCTTTTCCCTGATGGCAAATAAACATGGTTGTTAAACATCTGTGTATTAACTATAATGTATATTGATTGATACAGGATGTGCAAGAAACCGCAGCTAGCAATGCGAAAGATCGTATTAATCAAAGGTTACCAAAGATTGGAATGAATTTTTTATCTGATGAAGAGGCCTATTCCTTTTATAACAAGTATGCTGAAGTTATGGGTTTTAGCGTCTAGAGAGGCAGTAAGCATAAAGTGAAAGACTGGTGATTCTTTACAAGTACAACCTGAAAGCACATCGAGGGTATAAAACTATCCTGCTTGGTTTACATAGAAAAAATAATTTTATTGACATTTATCTATCATTTTTTAGGGTCATTTGGAGTTTATGACAAATCAAATGGTTGCAGCGCACTTGCAGTACAACCCATTGCTAAGTGCCTCAATGCAGTCGTCACTTGGAAATACATTCTCGATGCCAATGAACCAAAGAATGCTGGCAGGATTCCAACAATACAATGCACTAATGGTATAAGCATTCTACTTTGTCATGTTCTATTATCATTTCGAAACTTCTGCATCATTAAACTTTGCTACTTTTCTACATAGGGTCATCCAAACAACCACATCTGCACCGATTTCCAACTGCACAACTCGGCATTGCAGCAGCAGTGCATTGGAACCTCTGCCTCTACTATAATGACAAGAGAAAATCAAGTCATCTTCCATGAACCGAAGCCAACTTAATCAATTTGTTATGAACAGTTTATAGCTATGGCATGACTGCCGGTCCTGCTGCCAGCTCGATTCACGTTTCCTACCCCATCACCACCACGCGTGCTTGTGGCAGATGGAACGACAAAAGGATTGGTCACGCCAGAACAAAATTTCTCACATTCGCTCGTTAAGACACTCCCTTGTTAAATAAAAAGTTCTATCCCATGTACTAAAGCCAATTTAATCAATTTTGTAGATGACACTGGTTTTCTTGTTATTTGCCATGGATTTTTATTTTTATTTTTTGCGGGGGTGCCATGGATTGAATCGAATATCATCAAATTATCCCTATGCACCGAAGTTGATTTTAATTGACACTATTTTTCATTAGAACTTGTTATCGAACATCGATTGAATAGAATAGCAACCAAATTATCTCTATGCCCACAACCATAACTCGTGTTCCTAGTAAACAAGCAAGAAATCAAAGATCAAGAGACCAGCAAAGCAAAAAAAGAAAATTTACATGTGTGGATGTGTCATATCTCTTGTGGAAGTAGTAGAGCTGAATCTCTTGGTGAATGAACGAAGGCACCGCACGAGCTCTCCACCACGAGCCGGCGGCGTCCGGGTCTACTGCCTCCGTCTATGTGCAGCACACTCATGGCGGTACAGAGCTGCTGCGCCACCCGGGATCCGCCGCCTCCATGTACGGGCTGCAACGCTCCAGCTAGTCGAAGCAGCTGCCCCACCCACTATCCACCACCTCCATGTCGAGGCTGGAGTGCTCGAGCTCGTGAGTCTCTGCAGGAAGCTGCGCCCGCCCAAGATCCACCTCTCCATGGTCGGAGCTCTCGAGCTGCCCCTGACCTGCTGCGCGACCGAGGAGAGAAGAACATGGCCAACAGCCGGAGAAGATGCAATCCGGCGAGAGAGAAGTCGACTCCTGAAGTAAGGGGGCACGCGGTGGACATCACGACGGCTTCATCCCCTCCATCCTCCATGCTCTGCTCCATGTCTGAGCTCTGACGGGAGAGAGAGAGAGGGAGGGGGGAGTAAAGAGGTGAAGAATACGGGATAATTGACGATAACCCCCCTTGTTCGCAAATCCTTGATCATATACCCCACGTCGCTGTCTCTGACATGTGGTGTTTAAGTGGCCTGGGGGGGTTATCATCAAATCTCCCGAAGAATACGAGAGGACCCCGCTGGACCGAACAGACGCGTATTAGGATTGGCATTTTGTTTTTTTTTCGTGGCCAAAAACAACCACCGAGGAGAGGCAGGGATGAGCGACACGTAGCAGCGGCGCACGGATGGGCGCACGTAAGGGGCGCAGGTAAGCCCCGTCCTGAGCGTCTCCCCTGCCTATTTTGGCTGCCCCCTTCCCCACGTCTCCCTCCCTATAAAGCTGAGGACCCCCTCGACCCGTTTCCCCCCTGCTCGATCCGGGAGACCCCGTACACCGCCCACAATCCCTCGCCGGACATCCGAACCACCACCGCCCGCCATTACCGTTGTTGTACTCCCTCCGGTCACCCTCGACTCCAATTGACGTCGCCATCCTCTCCGTTGTCGACCACTGCATCGCCTGAGCCGCTCCGCCGTCGCCGGGAGCCCCTAGAGCAGCCTCCCGCACCGAGCTCGAGCTCCCAGCCTTGCCAGACTCCTCCTCCCCTCTGTAAGCGCCGACAACCCTCTCCCTCCATCCGATCTAGATCTAACGGCTAGGATTAGATCGCTCTTCTTTTTCGCCGAATCATTTTCCGCTAAGGTTTGGTCGACTGCCCGTTTCTCTGAATTCAATCGGTAGCCGACCAAATCTGGCGATGCGACGTGTCACTTGACCGCTCCATAGCAAATTCCTATTTTATGTTTTTAATTTTGGTTTCAGAAATAGTTCTGATTTTAGAATTTGAATATCTTTTGCCTTTTCTAATATTTTTGAGTGATTCTTTTTTATAAGATTCAAATTTTCAGCTAGTTTTTGTAGATTCAATTTGGGCCAAGTTTGAAAATTTTAAATTTTGAATTAGATGCAATTTGCTCAAACCACTATTTTGCTTATAACTTGAGTTTAAATTTTTATTTTGATTTAATTCTTTTTGCACTTTGTCACAAAAATAGTTGTGCATCCAATAGCACTTCAATTTTTATTTTTGTTTCATTTTGAATTTGATTATTAGCAAAAATGTACTATTTTAGTTATTTCTAGGATTTATCCTATTTCTTTTCGTTTTAATTGTTTTCAATTGTTTTTCTTTTTTTCAATTTGACATTTTTTAATTAGTTTTTGTTAGTTAATATTAGGCACTTTATTTGTAGTTAAAAATATTTTTTTCTTGTGTTTTGAAAGAAAAGTTGTTTTGATCATAAGTGGAGTTTTATAAATGAATTTAAGTTGATTCTTTTTGCATAGAAATTTGTAGGAAATTTTATTTCTGTTATTTTAATAAAAACTTTATTTCTTTTTTGTTAATTTATTATTTTAAGTGCTTCCTTTGCTGTTGAGTTCTATTAGAACAAAAAAAACTTTGATTGTTTAGTGTGTTAATCTTCATAGTTTTCTTTATAGTTTCTTTTGAATTTTTATTTGGTTTTCTTATTGATTTTTTATTTGTTGATTTTTATTTATGATTGCTAGAATGCTTGCTAGTATGTCTACTTATGTGAATATATTGTTTGACTATATAGATTTTTTTCATAGAGTGACGATTAGTTCTATCAACTTTTTGAGAACGTTATAGTCTTCATCAAGTAATACCACGTGCTACCTCTTGAGCATGCGTTGGTTTTTCCCTTGAAGAGGAAAGAGTGATGCAGCAAAGTAGCGTAAGTATTTCCCTCAGTATTTGAGAATCAAGGTATCAATCCAATAGGAGGTCACACGCAAGTCCCTTGTACCTACACAAACCAATAGAAACCTTGCAACCAACGCGATAAAGGGGTTGTCAATCCCTTCACGGCCACTTGCAAAAGTGAGATCTGATAGAGATGATAAGAAAATATTTTTGGTATTTTTATGATAAAGATTGAAAGTAAAGATTGCAAAATAAACGGTGACAGAAATAGCTAGTTGACGGGAGATTAATATGATGGGAAATAGACCCGGGGGCCATAGGTTTCCCTAGTGGCTTCTCTCAAGATAGCATAATTATTATAGTGGGTGAACAAATTACTATCGAGCAATTGATAGAAAAGTGCATAATTATGAGAATATCTAGGCATGATCATGTATATAGGCAGCACGTCCGCAACAAGTAGACCGACTCCTGCCTGCATCTACCACTATTACTACACACATCGACCGCTATCCAGCATGCATCTAGAGTATTAAGTTCATAAGAACAGAGTAACGCATTAGGAAAGATACCATGATGTAGAGGGATAAACTCAAGCAATATGATCCTCAAATAATACAATATGTGTCGTTTCCCCATCTTTTTATCCTCGATGGCAACAATACAATACGTGTCGTTTCCCCTGCTGTCACTTGGATCGAGCACCGCATGATTGAACCCAAAGCTAAGCACTTCTCCCATTGCAAAAAAAGATCAATCTAGTAGGCCAAACCAAACTGATGATTCGAAGAGACTTGCAAAAATAACCAATCATACATAAAAGAATTTAGAGAAGATTCAAATATTGTTCATAGATAATCTTGATCATAAACCCACAATTCATCGGATCTCGACAAACACACCGCAAAAGGAGTTACATCAAATATATCTCCAAGAAGATCGAGGAGAACTTTGTATTGAGATCCAAAGAGAGAGAAGAAGCCATCTAGCTAATAACTATGGACCCGAAGTGTTGGGGAACGTAGTAATTTCAAAATTTTCCTACGCACACGCAAGATCATGGTGATGCATAGCAACGAGAGGGGAGAGTGTTGTCTACGTACCCTCGTAGACCGAAGCGGAAGCGATCACAACGTAGAGGAAGTAGTCGTACGATCTCCTCGCGATCCAACCGATCACAGCACCGTTACTCCGGCACCTCCGAGTTCTTGGCACACGTTCAGCTCGATGACGATCCCCGGGCTCCGATCCAGCAAAGCGTCGGGGAAGAGTTCCGTCAGCACGACGGCGTGGTGACGATCTTGATGTGTTACCGGCGCAGGGCTTCGCCTAAGCACTGCAACGATATGACCGAGGTGGAATATGGTGGAGGGGGGCACCGCACACGGCTAAGGAACGATCATGTTGATCAATTATGTGTCCAAGGGGTGCCCCTTGCCTCAGTATATAAAGGATGGAGGAGGAGGAGGCCGGCCAAGCCAATTGGTGCGGCCAAGATATGGAGTCCTACTAGGACTCCAAGTTCTAGTAGGAGTCCACCAAGAGGGGAGGAAGGGAGAAGGAATAGGAGGAGAAGGAGAGGTGGCCGGCCCCCTTTTCCCTAGTCCAATTCGGACTAGAGGGGAGGGGGGGGGGGGCGCAGCAGCCTTTTTGTTGGGGAACGTTGCAGAAAATTAAAATTTTTCCTACGGTTTCACCAAGATCCATCTATGAGTTCATCTAGCAACGAGTATTCAGATTAGATAGCATCTACATACCACTTTGTAGATCGCAACGGAAGCGTTCGAGTGAACGTGGATGAGGTAGTCGTACTTGCCGTGATCCAATTCACCGATGATCTAGTACCGAACGGACGGCACCTCCGCGTTCAACACACGTACGGGACGGGAGACGTCTCCTCCTTCTTGATCCAGCAAGGGGGAGGAGAGGTTGAGGAAGATCCAGCACGACAGTGTGGTGGTGGATGCAGCAGAACTCCGGCAGGGCTTCGCTAAGCAACTACGGGAGGAGGAGGAGGTGTTGCAGGAAGGAGGGAGGCGCCAGGGCATTAGGGTTGGTTTGCTCCTCCTTTTCCCCACTATATATAGGGCCAAGGGAGAGGGGGAGGCGCAGCCCTTGCCCCTTCCTCCAAGGAAGGGTGCGGCCAAGGGTGGGGAGGAGTCCATCCTCCCCAAGGCACCTCGGAGGTGCCTTCCCCTTGTAGGACTCTCCCCTTTTTTTTCTCTCTTGGCGCATGGGCCTCTTGGGGCTGGTGCCCTTGGCCCATATAGGCCAAGGCGCACCCCCTACAGCCCATGTGCCCCCCCCGGGGCAGGTGGACCCCCCGGTGGACCCTCGGGACCCCTCCGGTGGTCCCGGTACAATACCGATAACACCGAAACTTGTCCCGATGGCCAAAATAGCACTTCCTATATATAATTCTTTACCTCCGGACCATTCCGGAACTCCTCGTGACGTCCGGGATCTCATCCAGGACTCCGAACAACATTCGGGTTACTGCACATACATATCTTCACAACCCTAGCGTCACCGAACCTTAAGTGTGTAGACCCTACGGGTTCGGGAGACATGCAGACATGACCGAGACGGCTCTCGGGCAATAACCAACAGCGGGATCTGGATACCCATGTTGGCTCCCACATACTCCACGATGATCTCATCGGATGAACCACGATGTCGAGGATTCAATTAATCCCGTATACGATTCCCTTTGTCAATCGGTATTTTACTTGCCCGAGATTCGATCGTCGGTATACCAATACCTTGTTCAATCTCGTTACCGGCAAGTCACTTTTCTCGTTCCGTAATGCATGATCCCGTGATCAAACACTTTGATCACATTGAGCTCATTGTGATGATGCATTACCGAGAGGGCCCGGTGATACCTCTCTGTCAAGCGGAGTGACAAATCCCAGTCTCGATCCATGTCAACCCAACAGACACTTTCAGAGATACCCGTAGCATACCTTTATAGTCACCCAGTTACGTTGTGACGTTTGGCACACCCAAAGCACTCCTACGGTATCCGGGAGTTACACGATCTCATGGTCTAAGGAAAGGATACTTGACATTGGATAACTCTAGCAAACGAACTATGCGATCTTATGCTATGTTTAGGATATGGTCTTGTCCATCACATCATTCTCCTAATGATGTGATCCCGTTATCGATGACATCCAATGTCCATAGTCAGGAAACCATGACTATTTGTCGATCAACGAGCTAGTCAACTAGAGGCTCACTAGGGACATGTTGTTGTCTGTTATTCACACATGTATTACGATTTCCGGTTAACACAATTATAGCACGAATAAAGACAATTATCATGAATAAGGAAATATAATAATAATGCTTTTATTATTGCCTCTAGGGCATATTTCCAACAGTCTCCCACTTGCACTAGAGTCAATAATCTAGTTACATTGTGATGAATCGAACACCCATAGAGTTCTGGTGCTGATCATGTTTTGCCTTAGGGAGAGGTTTAGTCAACGGATCTGCGACATTCAGATCCGTGTGCACTTTACAAATTTCTATGTCTCCATCTTGAACATTTTCACGAATGGAGTTGGAGCGACGCTTGATGTGCCTAGTCTTCTTGTGAAACCTGGGCTCCTTTGCAAGTGCAATGGCTCCAGTGTTGTCACAGAAGAGCTTGATTGGCCCCGACGCATTGGGTATGACTCCGAGGTCGGTGATGAACTCCTTCACCCAAATTGCTTCATGTGCTGCCTCCGAGGCTGCCATGTACTCCGCTTCACATGTAGATCCCGCCACGACGCTTTGCTTGCAACTGCACCAGCTTACTGCCCCACCATTCAAAATATACACGTATCCAGTTTGTGACTTAGAGTCATCCAGATCTGTGTCGAAGCTAGCGTCGACGTAACCTTTTACGACGAGCTCTTCGTCACCTCCATAAACGAGAAACATTTCCTTGGTCCTTTTCAGGTACTTCAGGATATTCTTGACCGCTGTCCAGTGTTCCTTGCCGGGATTACTTTGGTACCTTCCTACCAAACTTACGGCAAGGTTTACATCAGGTCTGGTACACAGCATGGCATACATAATAGAACCTATGGCTGAGGCATAGGGGATGACGCTCATCTCTTCTATTTCTTCTGCCGTGGTCGGGCATTGAGCTGAGCTCAATTTCACACCTTGTAACACAGGTAAGAACCCTTTCTTAGATTGATCCATATTGAACTTCTTCAATATTTTATCAAGGTATGTGCTTTGTGAAAGACCTATGAGGCATCTCGATCTATCTCTATAGATCTTGATGCCTAATATATAAGCAGCTTCTCCAAGGTCCTTCATTGAAAAACTCTTATTCAAGTAGGCCTTGATGCTGTCCAAGAGTTCTATATCATTTCCCATCAAAAGTATGTCGTCTACATATAATATGAGAAATGCTACAGAGCTCCCACTCACTTTCTTGTAAACACAGGCTTCTCCATAAGTCTGTGTAAACCCAAACGCTTTGATCATCTCATCAAAGCGAATGTTCCAACTCCGAGATGCTTGCACCAGCCCATAAATCGAGCGTTGGAGCTTGCACACCATGTCAGCATTCTTAGGATCGACAAAACCTTCCGGCTGCATCATATACAATTCTTCCTTAAGGAAACCATTAAGGAATGCCGTTTTGACGTCCATTTGACATATCTCATAATCATAGTATGCGGCAATTGCTAACATGATTCGGACGGACTTCAGCTTCGCTACCGGTGAGAAAGTCTCATCGTAGTCAACCCCTTGAACTTGTCGATAACCCTTAGCGACAAGCCGAGCTTTATAGATGGTCACATTACCATCCGCGTCTGTCTTCTTCTTAAAGATCCATTTATTTTCTATGGCTCGCCGTTCAACGGGCAAGTCAGTCAAAGTCCATACTTCGTTTTCATACATGGATCCTATCTCGGATTTCATGGCCTCCAGCCATTTGTCGGAATCCGGGCCCGCCATTGCTTCCTCATAGTTCGAAGGTTCACCGTTGTCTAACAACATGATTTCCAAGACAGGGTTGCCGTACCACTCTGGTGCGGAATGTGTCCTTGTGGACCTTCGAATTTCAGTAGGAGCTTCATCAGAAGTATCTTGATCATAATCATTAATTTCCTCTCTAGTCGGTGCAGGCACCTCAGGAACGATTTCTTGAGTTTCGCCATTTTCCGGTTCAAGAGGCAACACTTCATCAAGTTCTACTTTCCTCCCACTTACTTCTTTCGAGAGAAACTCTTTCTCCAGAAAGGATCCATTCTTGGCAACAAAGATCTTGCCTTCGGATCTGAGGTAGAAGGTATACCCAACAGTTTCTTTTGGGTATCCTATGAAGACGCATTTTTCCGATTTGGGTTCGAGCTTTTCAGGTTGAAATTTCTTGACATAAGCATCGCATCCCCAAACTTTTAGAAACGACAGCTTAGGTTTCTTCCCAAACCATAATTCATACGGTGTCGTCTCAACGGATTTCGACGGAGCCCTATTTAAAGTGAATGCGGCAGTCTCTAAAGCATAGCCCCAAAAAGATAGCGGTAAGTCGGTAAGAGACATCATAGATCGCACCATATCTAATAGAGTGCGATTACGACGTTCGGACACACCATTACGCTGAGGTGTTCCAGGCGGCGTGAGTTGTGAAACTATTCCACATTTTCTTAAGTGTGTGCCAAATTCGTGACTCAAGTATTCTCCTCCACGATCTGATCGTAGAAACTTGATCTTTCTTTCACGTTGATTTTCAACCTCACTTTTCATAGGTCTCAGACTTGTGTTTCATTAAGTAGATATACCCATATCTACTCAAGTCATCAGTGAGGGTGAGAACATAACGATAGCCACCGCGAGCCTCAACACTCATTGGACCGCACACATCGGTATGTATGATTTCCAATAAGTTGGTTGCTCGCTCCATTGTTCCTGAGAACGGAGTCTTGGTCATTTTACCCATGAGGCATGGTTCGCACGTGTCAAATGATTCATAATCAAGAGACTCTAAAAGTCCATCTGTATGGAGCTTCTTCATGCGTTTGACACCTATGTGACCAAGGCGGCAGTGCCACAAATATGTGGGACTATTGTTATCAACTTTAACTCTTTTGGTATTCACACTATGAATATGTGTATCATCACGTACGAGATTCATTAAGAATAAACCATTAACCATTGGAGCATGACCATAAAACATATCTCTCATATAAATAGAACAACCATTATTCTCGGATTTAAATGAGTAGCCATCTCGAATTAAGCGAGATCCAGATACAATGTTCATGCTCAAACTTGGCACTAAATAACAATTATTGAGGTTTAAAACTAATCCCGTAGGTAAATGTAGAGGCAGCGTGCCGACGGCGATCACATCGACCTTGGAACCATTCCCGACGTGCATCGTCACCTCGTCCTTCGCCAGTCTCCGTTTATTCCGCAGCACCTGATTTGAGTTACAAATGTGAGCAACTGCACCGGTATCAAATACCCAAGAGCTACTACGAGTACTGGTAAGGTACACATCAATTACATGTATATCACATATACCTTTGGTTTTGCCGGCCTTCTTGTCCGCTAAGTATTTGGGGCAGTTCCGCTTCCAGTGACCACTTCCCTTGCAATAAAAGCACTCAGTTTCGGGCTTGGGTCCATTCTTTGGCTTCTTCCCGGCAACTTGCTTACCGGGCGCGGCAACTTCCTTGCCGTCCTTCTTGAAGTTCTTTTTACCCTTGCCCTTCTTGAACTTAGTGGTTTTATTCACCATCAACACTTGATGCTCCTTCTTGATTTCAACCTCTGCTGATTTCAGCATAGCATATACTTCAGGAATGGTCTTTACCATCCCCTGCATATTGTAGTTCATCACAAAGCTCTTGTAGCTAGGTGTAAGCGACTGGAGGATTCTGTCAATGACCGCTTCATCCGGGAGATTAACTTCCAGTTGAGTCAAGCGGTTGTGCAACCCAGACATTTTGAGTATGTGTTCACTGACAGAACCATTTTCCTCCATCTTACAGCTAAAGAATTTATCGGAGACTTCATATCTCTCGACCCGGGCATGAGCTTGGAAAACCATTTTCAGCTCTTCGAACATCTCATATGCTCCATGTCTCTCAAAACGCTTTTGGAGTCCCGGCTCTAAACTGTAAAGCATGCCGCACTGAACGAGGGAGTAATCATCGCAGCGTGACTGCCAAGCGTTCATAACGTCTTGTTCTGCAGGGAGAATAGGTGCGTCACCCAACGGTGCTCTTAGGACATAATCTTTCTTGGCAGCTATGAGGATAATCCTCAGGTTTCGGACCCAGTCCGTATAGTTGCTACCATCGTCTTTCAGCTTGGTTTTCTCTAGGAATGCGTTGAAGTTGAGGACTACGTTGGCCATTTGATCTACAAGACATATTGTAAATATTTAGACTAAGCTGATGATAATAAAGTTCATTTAATCAAATTATTTAATGAACTCCCACTTAGATAAACATCCCTCTTCTAGTCATCTAAGTATTACATGATCCGAGTCAACTAGGCCGTGTCCGATCATCACGTGAGACGGACTAGTCAACATCGGTGAACATCTTCATGTTGATCGTATCTTCTATACGACTCATGCTCGACCTTTCGGTCTTCTGTGTTCCGAGGCCATGTCTGTACATGCTAGGCTCGTCAAGTCAACCTAAGTGTTTTGCGTGTGTAAATCTGTCTTACACCCGTTGTATGCGAACGTAAGGACCTATCACACCCGATCATCACGTGGTGCTTCGGAACGACGAACCTTAGCAACGGTGCACAGTTAGGGAGAACACTTTCTTGAAATTATGATGAGGGATCATCTTATTTACTACCGTCGTTCTAAGTAAACAAGATGCAAAACATGATAAACATCACATGCAATCAAATAATAAACGTGACATGATATGGCCAATATCACATAGCTCCTTCGATCTCCATCTTGGGGCTCCATGATCATCTTGTCACCGGCTTGACACCATGATCTTCATCATCGTGTCTCCATGAAGTTGCTCGCCAACTATTACTTCTACTACTATGGCTAACGCGTTTAGCAATAAAGTAAAGTAATTTACATGGCAATTCTCAATGACACGCAGGTCATACAAAAAATAAAGACAACTCCTATGGCTCCTGCCGGTTGTCATACTCATCGACATGCAAGTCGTGATTCCTATTACAATAGCATGAACATCTCATACATCACATATAGATCATTCATCATACATCACAACTTTGGCCATATCATATCACAAAGCACTTGCTGCAAAAACAAGTTAGACGTCCTCTAATTGTTGTTGCAAGTTTTACGTGGCTGAATTAGGGTTCTAGCAAGAACGTTTTCTTACCTACGTTCAAACCACAACATGATTTGTCAATCTCTATTTACCCTTCATAAGGACCCTGTTCATCGAATCCGATCCAACTAAAGTAGGAGAGACAGACACCCGCCAGCCACCTTATGCAACTAGTGCATGTTAGTCGGTGGAACCGGTCTCACGTAAGCGTACGTGTAAGGTTGGTCCGGGCCGCTTCATCCCACAATACCGCTGAATCAAGATTGACTAGTAACGGCAAGAAGAATTGACAACATCTACGCCCACAACAAATTGTGTTCTACTCGCACAAGAAGAACTACGCATAGACCTAGCTCATGATGCCACTGTTGGGGAACGTTGCAGAAAATTAAAAATTTTCCTACGGTTTCACCAAGATCCATCTATGAGTTCATCTAGCAACGAGTATTCAGATTAGATAGCATCTACATACCACTTTGTAGATCGCAACGGAAGCGTTCGAGTGAACGTGGATGAGGTAGTCGTACTTGCCGTGATCCAATTCACCGATGATCTAGTACCGAACGGACGGCACCTCCGCGTTCAACACACGTACCGGACGGGAGACGTCTCCTCCTTCTTGATCCAGCAAGGGGGAGGAGAGGTTGAGGAAGATCCAGCACGACAGTGTGGTGGTGGATGCAGCAGAACTCCGGCAGGGCTTCGCTAAGCAACTACGGGAGGAGGAGGAGGAGGTGTTGCAGGAAGGAGGGAGGCGCCAGGGCATTAGGGTTGGTTTGCTCCTCCTTTTCCCCACTATATATAGGGCCAAGGGAGAGGGGGAGGCGCAGCCCTTGCCCCTTCCTCCAAGGAAGGGTGCGGCCAAGGGTGGGGAGGAGTCCATCCTCCCCAAGGCACCTCGGAGGTGCCTTCCCCTTGTAGGACTCTCCCTTTTTTTTTCTCTCTTGGCGCATGGGCCTCTTGGGGCTGGTGCCCTTGGCCCATATAGGCCAAGGCGCACCCCCTACAGCCCATGTGCCCCCCCCGGGGCAGGTGGACCCCCCGGTGGACCCTCGGGACCCCTCCGGTGGTCCCGGTACAATACCGATAACACCGAAACTTGTCCCGATGGCCAAAATAGCACTTCCTATATATAATTCTTTACCTCCGGACCATTCCGGAACTCCTCGTGACGTCCGGGATCTCATCCGGGACTCCGAACAACATTCGGGTTACTGCACATACATATCTTCACAACCCTAGCGTCACCGAACCTTAAGTGTGTAGACCCTACGGGTTCGGGACACATGCAGACATGACCGAGACGGCTCTCGGGCAATAACCAACAGCGGGATCTGAATACCCATGTTGGCTCCCACATACTCCACGATGATCTCATCGGATGAACCACGATGTCGAGGATTCAATTAATCCCGTATACGATTCCCTTTGTCAATCGGTATTTTACTTGCCCGAGATTCGATCGTCGGTATACCAATACCTTGTTCAATCTCGTTACCGGCAAGTCACTTTTCTCGTTCCGTAATGCATGATCCCATGATCAAACACTTTGATCACATTGAGCTCATTGTGATGATGCATTACCGAGAGGGCCCGGTGATACCTCTCCGTCAAGCGGAGTGACAAATCCCAGTCTCGATCCATGTCAACCCAACAGACACTTTCAGAGATACCCGTAGTATACCTTTATAGTCACCCAGTTACGTTGTGACGTTTGGCACACCCAAAGCACTCCTACGGTATCCGGGAGTTACACGATCTCATGGTCTAAGGAAAGGATACTTGACATTGGATAACTCTAGCAAACGAACTATGCGATCTTATGCTATGTTTAGGATTGGGTCTTGTCCATCACATCATTCTCCTAATGATGTGATCCCGTTATCGATGACATCCAATGTCCATAGTCAGGAAACCATGACTATCTGTCGATCAACGAGCTAGTCAACTAGAGGCTCACTAGGGACATGTTGTTGTCTGTTATTCACACATGTATTACGATTTCCGGTTAACACAATTATAGCACGAATAAAGAAAATTATCATGAATAAGGAAATATAATAATAATGCTTTTATTATTGCCTCTAGGGCATATTTCCAACACTTTTTCCTTTTTCCACTAAAGCCGATCAAGGCCCATTACTTCTCCCGTAATCCCGTAACTCCCCGGTATCTCCGAAAATACCCGAACCACTCAGAACCCTTCCGATGTCCGAATATAGTCGTCCAATATATCGATCTTTACGTCTCGACCATTTCGAGACTCCTCGTCATGTCCCCGATCTCATCCGGGACTCCGAACTCCTTCGGTACATCAAAACTCATAAACTCATAATATAACTGTCATCGAAACCTTAAGCGTGCGGACCCTACGGTTCGAGAACAATGTAGACATGACCGAGACACGTCTCCGGTTAATAACCAATAGCGGGACCTGGATGCCCATATTGGCTCCTACATATTCTACGAAGATCTTTATCGGTCAGACCGCATAACAACATACGTTTGTTCCCTTTGTCATCGGTATGTTACTTACCCGAGATTCGATCGTCGGTATCCAATACCTAGTTCAATCTCGTTACCGGTAAGTCTCTTTACTCGTTTCGTAATACATCATCTCACAACTAACTCATTAGTTGTAGTGCTTGCAAGGCTTATGTGATGTGCATTACCGAGAGGGCCCAGAGATACCTCTCCGACTATCGGAGTGACAAATCCTAATCTCGAAATACGCAAACCCAACATCTACCTTTGGAGACACCTGTAGTACTCCTTTATAATCACCCAGTTACATTGTGACGTTTGGTAGCACCCAAAGTGTTCCTCCGGCAAATGGGAGTTGCATAATCTCATAGTCATAGGAACATGTATAAGTTATGGATGAAAGCAATAGCAACACACTAAACGATCAGGTGCTAAGCTAATGGAAATGGGTCATGTCAATCAGATCATTCAACCAATGATGTGACCTTGTTAATCAAATGACAACTCTTTTGTCTATGGTTAGGAAACTTAACCATCTTTGATTAACGAGCTAGTCAAGTAGAGGCATACTAGTGACACTCTGTTTGTCTATGTATTCACACATGTATTATGTTTCCGGTTAATACAATTCTAGCATGAATAATAAACATATATCATGAAATAAGGAAATAAATAATAACTTTATTATTGCCTCTAGGGCATATTTCCTTCAGTCTCCCACTTGCACTAGAGTCAATAATCTAGTTCACATCGCCATGTGATTTACCAGCAATAGTTCACATCACCATGTGATTAACACCCATAGTTCACATCGATATGTGATCAACACCCAAAGGGTTTACTAGAGTCGGTAATCTAGTTCACATCGCTATGTGATTAACACCCAAAGAGTACTAAGGTGTGATCATGTTTTGCTTGTGAGAGAAGCTTAGTCAACGGTTCTGCCAAATTACAGATCCGTATGTATTTTGCAAATTTTTATGTCTACAATGCTCTGCACGGAGCTACTTTAGCTAATTGCTCCCACTTTCAATATGTATCTAGATTGAGACTTAGAGTCATCTAGATTAGTGTCAAAACTTGCATCGACGTAACCTTTTACGACGAACCTTTTTGTCACGTCCATAATCGAGAAACATATCCTTATTTTACTAAGGATAATTTTGACCGATGTCCAGTGATCTACTTCCTAGATCACTATTGTACTCCCTTGCTTAACACAGTGTAGGGTATACAATAGATCTGGTACATAGCATGGCATACTTTATAGAATCTATGGCTGAGGCATAGGAAATGACTTTCATTCTCTTTCTATCATCTGCCGTGGTCGGGCTTTGAGTCTTACTCAATTCCACACCTTGTAATACATGCAAGAACTCTTTCTTTGACTGTTCCATTTTGAACTACTTCAAAATCTTGTCAAGGTATGTACTTTATTGAAAAAACTTATCAAGCGTCTTGATCTATCTCTATAGATTTTGATGCTCAATATGTAAGCAGCTTCATCGAGGTCTTTCTTTGAAAAACTCCTTTCAAACACTCCTTTATGCTTTGCAGAATAATTCTACATTATTTCCGATCAACAATATGTCATTCACATATACTTATCAGAAATGCTGTAGTGCTCCCACTCACTTTCTTGTAAAATACAGTCTTCACCGCAAGTCTGTATAAAACTATATGCTTTGATCAACTTATCAAAGTGTATATTCCAACTCCGAGATGCTTGCACCAGTCCATAGATGGATCGCTGGAGTTTGCATATTTTGTTAACACCTTTAGGATCGACAAAACCTTCTAGTTGCATCGTATACAACTCTTCTTTAATAAATCCATTAAGGAATGTAGTTTTGTTTATCCATTTGCCGGATTTCATAAAATGCGGCAATTGCTAACATGATTCGGACAGACTTAAGCATAGATACGAGTGAGAAACTCTCATCATAGTCAACACCTTGAACTTGTCGAAAAACTTTTTGCGACAATTCTAGCTTTGTAGATAGTAACACTACTATCAGTGTCCGTCTTCCTCTTCAAGA